>OY728131.1:821662246-824162246 GCA_963277665.1 Viscum album
AAACTATCGATGAAATTCATTGTTGCATATAATGAAATATTACTCAGTGTTGTGTGCATGGAAATATATATCCTAGGTTTTAATAATATAAAATAGTAAAAATATTTTATATCCACATAATATATTATTTTATTATGTAAATGGTGATTCTTGTCATACACACCAATGAATATGATGTTCATATATTAAAATGTTGGAGTGTCACATTATCTCCACCATTAAAAAATTGCATCCTCGCAATTTATACATGTTCACAGTAAGAAAGGGGTTGAATATTTAAATAACATAATTTGTTAAACAACATAAAAATGGTTTAATTAAAAATATTCTTAAAAAGACTAAACTTTAAGTATAACAGTCATATAGAATGACATATAATAAGGTTTATATGATGAAGAACATTAGTGGAATGGAAAGATCTACACATAGAAGAAAATTGTAAATAATTATATGATTTGATTGAGGTCATTATTCCTAAAACATTAAATGATCAATTGTATGTTATGGGTCTCAAAAATATAAATACTTGATGATTTAAAATATCATATGATTCATTAGATATGATGATAATTTGGTGTTTTTTGAAGAAAAATTTACTATTATTGAGGAATTATTTTATTTTCTAAGTATATAATGGAATATACATAATTAATTGAATTCTATAAACACTATTTAATCATTTTATTATTCTTAAATCTCATACTCGAAGATATAAAGACCCATAAATGAATATTGTTATTCCAAAAGAAATATAATTTACTTTTAACAAGTCATATGACCCCCTGAAAGAGTGAAATGTCTTTTCATCATCCTATAACTACATTGAAGATCCAATATAGTAAATTCATTAATATATAAACATGAAAATTAATACTACTAATCCATTATTAATATTTATTCTTCAAATAATTTAACTAAAAGTAATGACATATTAACCACGATATTGAGTAGGATAAATTTTTTTGTTAAACTCGTATCATCGTTCTCTTATTTGTACAGATCTTGTGGCCTTGTAGAACGTAATGAGCTATCAACAAGAATATAGGTTTTATTTTTTCAAAAACCATACTAATATAAAAAATATAATGTCCAAAAAAATTATCATGTACATTCTTGAAATAAAAATAATCATTAAATTTTCTTTTTCTAAGGATTTCAATACAACTATTATTTTTTGAAAACAATTTAAAAATTTTTGTTATATATACATAATAATTTTAATCAATACCATTAATATAATGTAAATAAAATGTAAAGTTAATTTTCATTAAATATATATTCCACTAAAACATGCACTGAAAATGATTTCAATTTATATATATTTCACCTAAAATATCTTAAATCTTGAATACAATCATAACATTAAACAAAAAAGGGTCCTATAGAAATTTTAACCTATGATCAATCTAAACACTGTAACTCCTGGTGGTATTTGTGAATTTAATTTTAATAAATAAATATATGTTTCTAAAACATAACCCAATCTTCTTATGTTTCATAATTCATAAAACAAAAATTACATAGTTAATGTATTAAAACAATTTAATTATTGAAACCAATACAAAAAATAAATCATTCAATTTATTTAGACATAAGTAGATACTTGGTATATGGTTTATCCTTTTCCATTCAATTCCACCATCTATTAAAATTCATCATAATTTTTTGTAAAGAAAATGTGATTTATCTTAATCATATCCCTTGGGACTCGCAGACTATGTGCATAGTAATGCAAGTTTTCGTGCATGAGGTAACAAGCCTAATGCAACCTTTTTGATGTTATTACCCATACATATATCTATTACACAACTATTTCCACATGTATTATATTGATTATGATGTATTTCTATGTAAACACACAATATTATATACATTAAAAAAATTATAATGTTCTTCTATGAATATTTTAAAATACAATCATTGGATTATGTTATGTAATATATATTTTTCCATAAATATAGTTCCCATAGTTTCTATGATGCATTATATAATCCCAACAATAGTAACCTAGACACTAGTATCTCAATTTTGCTACATTGTTCCATTATATTAGAATATGATATAATGTATCACATCAAAAATGACATATTACTTTAATAGTAATGGTAAAATATATACATACAAGACTGTAACATTATGATTGGAATATAAAAAATACAATATATTTTTATAGAGAATAACATTAATATAAATTTCACATCCTTCTATATCGTTCTCATTAATCATTATGGAATCCAGGTTAAAGGAAACTTAAGAAGAGTGATATAAAATTCTAAATAAGTGATTCTTAAAGTGAATGAAATAATTATTCATAGATATAAATCAAAATGGAAATTTAAATGACTAATCACAAATGCATTTTAAATAAATGGATAAGGAAAAGTCAATGTGGAAAGATAAATAACTAAAAATACATTCCATTTCAATAATTTCATATGTAATAATTATTATAGAAAGGTATATAACTTAGCAAATATTTCATCATACTATTAGAGTGAGAATGAAATACATTGATATATTTTCACAAAGATGAAATCTCATCGATAATAAAAATAATTGAATTCAAAATTAATTTGAGGCATTCCAACTGATTTAATCCCATGAAGCTACTGCTACATAAATGGGTTTACATTAGTTGGTCCCCAATTCATGGAAGACCATTCCAAATCATTATATATATTGAATAATATACTGAATTCGGAAGCAATGTTCATTATCGAATATCTTTATTGAGTAAAACATACCAATTTATCAAATACTTAACCAAATAATCAAATTAAACATTATATGTAAACATGATATTTATATTAGGAAATTATATTATACATGATAATAATATTGATATTTAGGGGAAGCATAATTACCAATGACCATTGGAAAGTGAATATTTTAATAGAAGTAAATTAATAAAATAATGAATTGAAGATGTGAATTCCAATACATCCTTGGTAAAAATAATCATAAGTCATATATTTGAATAATAATTATGGAATGAAAATGAAATATACACACTTTATTAATAAAAATGAATTTTTTGTTGATGAATAGAAATACCATAAGAATATATCAAAAAAATATTCTTGAGTAAAATATCATTTTCATTTTTAAAAACACTTTGCAAATCCTATACAATTGTAATCGCTTTTAAAAATAATATCATAGAAAATATTGTTAAAATAAATTTCACTAAAAATAACCTTTGAAACCTACAATATTTTATTAAAAAAATTATGTGGTGATTACTTCTCATAAATATTTTCATATTGTAAATGTCAAAACATCATGTCCTTTTAAATTTATAGTAAAATTGCAATGATCATAGTTTTAAAAATAACAGAAGATTACATCAAAAAATAATTTTAACTGAAAATATTAATGAAAAATAAATTATCAAATAATTTTTAGTTGGTTAAATAAATTAGTTAAATTTGTTTACAAAATAATCTTTTGTAAGAAAAAATATTTCATATCGAAGATATAAAAGAAAACAAATTTCATTAAATCATTTTATAATGAATATTAAGTACCAAATAGTTGAAAAATTATACAATAACATGATAAAATTATTATGAATTATCAGAAGAGAACAAGATTAATTTATTTGTTAAAAAATTATTATGTAATTTCATTAAGAGGAAATCCATGAATAAAAATATCAATTAGAATGAAATTTTGAAATTAACCAATAAAACTGTCATAACGTTGAAGTGAAAATTAATCACCAAATTGATTATGTGAATAAAATTTAAATAAACATAAAACAAGGGTAAATAAATAAATATATTTTAAAAAGATATTCTAAATATTATAACAAAATATTAACAAAAATGAGGAAGAAATATAAAATATTTAACATGGATTTAGTTTTAAAATATATATACAACCGAGTAACATTGTGTTCAAATATATTTATAAGAAAATGTTGATATTTAAACTAAAAAAACACTGAATAATGAATTATTCAGGATATTAAATGTCAAATGGGAATTATTTTCACTATATAAATGTAATTAGGTGCAAAACATTACAATATCCCTCAATAAAATGAAATCGAGAAGTTATCCTATACCTTAATCTTTCTTTTATTTGAACCCAATTTATAATAATGAATAATTTTTTTAATAATGGTATTAAATTATACATGATAAATGTTAACATTAATAAAGTAAAATATTGTCCTTTAATAACATCTTATTTCCTATTTGTTAATAACCCGTCATTAATTTAATTGTTTCAGGTGTTAATCACCTTGTTTTTCGAGTATGTTTTGATGTGATATTTTTTCCACATAATTATAGATTTATTTAATCATATTAATAAATTTAACCATGATTTAAATATCATATATATTTAGTAATAATTTATTAAAATTTATTGAAAAAAAATTGTTAGGAATATAAAAAAATTATTCATAAGGACGGTCAGTCATGCGTATTCCTGAACGATGTTTCCATTTTTTCATATTAAAATATCGAAAAGAAGAATAACTAAATAAATAAATATTACTATATTAGTATCCGTATTATTTCATACATTTCACATGTTTTTGTTAAATCTATTAAAAATGCTTTTCATTTAAGCGTGAATGCATCATATCGCCTTGCAAGGCATAGTCCTTTATATACACGAAAGACCATTATAATTATTAAAAAAGCATAAATACATCATATTTGTTATAAATATCATATATTAAAATTATTTCCATCATTATTCCCTTCCTTTATAGATATTAATGTAAAAGTTTACGACATCAGTTAGTGCGGCGGTAGTCTGTCGTACACTTGAACAATGATTTTAGAGCCCATTTTTTAGTTGTGAGTGATGTTATACGTATTACCCATACATTTAAATATTTTTTTTATATTTAATATAGTAAGGTTATTATATAATAATTAGATAAAAATAATTATAGTAGGTATTGTAGGAAAAAATAATTAATAACTATTAGAAAAATAAGACATCTTCTTCAGGTATCCTCTTTAGGTTCACACTAATGCTTGTATAAGTTGTATGTCTACCCATGATATGATTTATATAATGTGGGGAGAGAAATGTGGAATTTAATTGATTAGGTATTGGATTAAATAATTTGTTTTTTTGGTGTTAAGTGGAGATTATAGTGGGTAAATTTTATATGTGGGGGATAGAGCACAATTGGTATTTTGAAAAGATTGATAGGTTAGCTGACATATTTACCTAACGATGGGCTCCAAAAATTGAGCAAAAAAATTAAAATTTAATTTCAAAAAAATCAATCCAATTGGTATTGGAAAATTTCTTTTACTATTTGGATGCTTAAGAATAAATGTTAGTCACCTAGTTAACTAACTTTTCTCTTCATTACTATAATTATTTTTTATATATTTTCACAAATCACTATAGTAAAAAATTAATCTATCTAGATTAGAAGTTATTAATTATAAAAATTCAAAATTATTTATCTATTTTATAATTATTTTTATAGAAGTGTACGAAATAAATTTAAAATTAATCTCATATAATCGATAAAAAAATGACTTCTTAATGTGAAAATATTATAAAAATATATTATGTTTTTATATCTTAATTAATTTTAAAAATGATTAAAATGACATTAATTAAATTAATGTAATTTTTATTAGAACTATTTTGAATTTTAAAAAAAAGTAATAATATAATTTTTCATTATAAATTTTTAGCCAAAAATTTAGTTTTCAATTAAAATTCTCTATTTTTACCTGTAAAAAAGTCACATTTTCGAAAAAAAGACAAAAGTTCATCGAACTCTTATATTGAAATTAATATTTTAAAGAAATAATTATATGTTTTGAAAAAAATTTTCATAATCTATCAGAAAAAATTAACACATGTGCGCTATTTAAAGGTGGTACGACTACTTTTATAAATATACAGATTTTTATGTCCAAAATTTATTTTTTAAAACATATTCCTATATAATATATTGGATGAATTTTAAAAAAATTGATAGAATATAAAATATATTATATTAACTAAAATCATTAAATAATAGTCATCTGTTTAATTTTTTTTAAAACTCCATCGAGGGCATGAAAATTGTTTTTATATATAAACATTTCTTTTATATTTGAGTTTTTTATTTTTTTTATTTAATTAAATAGAAATTAGTGAATTAAAAAAAATATTTTTATATGTTATATAATCATATTCTGAACCACACCTGTAATGTATATGAGGTAATTTTAATTCTAATAAATAATATTAATATTATTCAGTGATTTTTGATCTTTCATGTGGTGTAGGTTATTGAAGAAAATTGTTTTTGCGCGTAATGAAATATCACGATGTGTTGTATTCATTGAATAAAATATCACAGATTTAATTATTTTTTTAAATTTTAAATAATGTATAATTTAATTGAATATTATTTTTCTTTCTATTTTTTGTGTTTTATGTCTTTCATGCCACTGAATATGATGTTCATGATTAAATATTTTGGGGTGCAAAATTCGTCCCACCTTAAAAAAATTGCATACTCACAATTTAAATTTCATCTTAAAAATCAAGTGTTTTACATTTCAAAGAACCAAGTTTTAAAAAATTAAAAACACCAATGGTTAATTAAATATCATCTGAATAAGAAATAATTTTATGTACAATGGACATAAATAATTACATGTAAATAGTTTTCTGTATATATTAACATTGGTGAAAAGAGAAGATATAGACTTTGTGAAAATGAGTAAATAAATACGTGGAGTTATTGAGTTTAGTGATCCCAAAAATTTGAATTTACAATTAAATTTTATGGTACTCAAAAAAATAATTATGCCATGATTTAAATACCGATCGTATCAATGGGAATGGAATGTTACAAGGATACAATTTTTTTTTTCAAGAACATATTTCTAATGTTGTGGAATTTTTTTAAATCATCGAATATATGTGAATAATCTTACCTGATAGGTTTCTATAAAAACAAAAAAATAATTTTCTTGTGAATAAATCTATTAATTTATGAAATTAATCTAAATTAATTAATTTTTAATACTTGAATCGCTAAAAAATATTTTTAACAGATCGTATGATCAATCAAAGAGTGAAATATATTCATTGACACCTCTAACTATATTCCCAAACCAATATGGTTGATATATTAATATCTAATCCTCAAAATCAATTCTACTCGTTCAACAATAATTTAGCTTATTGAACATTTTTAAATAAAACAAATGACTTTATAATTGAGAAATTTCATAGGTTGGTGGATGGTATTAAGCCATTATCATCCTTTAATTTTGAGTTAATGTCCCACGACCTTTCTTGAAAAGATAGTTTGTCACACAGAATAAAAGTTTTTCTTTCTATTAAACAATATAAATATAATTCATATAGTGTTATTAGAAAAAATAATATTGGAATCCTCATAATGAAATAATAATTAAATATACATTTCACTAATTCTTTCTATTCAACTTATTTTATAAACGAATTATAAACATAATATTTGAATATAAAACATAATGTTTATTGATACCTTTTAACTTATTACTATATAATTTAAATGAATTATTCCTAAAAAAATCACGTAAACAAATACTAATCTAATGAGTTATATACCCATAAATCTCACTAACAATATCCTTAATCATGGTAGACAGTCCCCACATACAACCTAAAAGATGAATTTATATAATGTAACTTTTGTTAAATATCAAATAGCTTACTATTTATGGTATCCATTACTCTAATGTCAATGAATAAATGATTTATTTCAAAATTTATCAATACCCAATAGGATTCGTAATCATTATAACCAAAATACCTTTGGAAAACTCTTCAACAATTTAATTCATGAATCCAGAAAATTCAGATATAAATAATCATTTTTATATATAAATAGGTCTACATGTGGTCTAGGTTTTATCCTAGGAAATTATTTTTTATTAGTTATTAAAATACATCATAATGATTTTTAATGAAAATGAGAATTATCTTTATAATTTCCCATTGGAGTGTTTGACAATCTGTGTTGTAAGGCATGTTGTCATTTACTAGGTTATAATCTAGTCATATCTAAAATTCCGTTTTCAAAGTTATTACCCCTCAGAAAATTTCTTCCAGAACTAATACCAATTGTAGTATCCATACAAGGATTAATTTCATGGATGATCCCATAATATATACCTTACTAAAATTATTGAATTTTATACTATAATTATTGTAAAATTCTATTATAGGGTTATGTTCCCTAATCTATGTTTTCCATAATATTGTTACAATGGTTTCTAATAACATTTTCTTATATCAATAATAAAAACCCAAAACCTTGTGGCTTCGATAAGATGCATACCATTATTACAATGGAATTGGATGAATGAAATCACATCCCAGATGACTGGTCATTATAGTAGTCATGGTAAATTAGATACATACCTCGGACATACATTACATTAAGAATAAAAAAATCAAAACATTATTTCTTTGGAATAATAACTATATTCCATCTTAAAAAGAACTAGATATAATTTTTAGTAATCATCATGTAATCCTGGGGAAGGAAAACATGAGAAGGGTGATCTCATATGGTCAACAAGGATTATGTAAATTTGAAGAAATAATGAATCAATTAGCATAAATTATATGTTAATGTGAATAATGGATAAAATATGACATTTAAATAACCTGATAACAAAATAAAATATTAAATATTAAATAACTATTAAGACATACCATTTATTTAATATGATAATAAATAACAAGTAAAAAATAGTGAATAACTGAACACATTCCATTTAATCAATATAATGATAATGGAATGAGGAAATATATTTTTTCATATTGAAAATATTATGGATATAAATAATAATTGTTTTCTAAATGAATGAAATTTATAATTATTAGATTTCATGTTTCCTAGGTACAAGATCACTTTACTGTCAATATATTTTACAATACAGTTTAAAATATTTTACTTTTTATAGAATTCACAATATAATTTAAAGATCTTGGTTACAAATGTGAAATGTTTATTTCAAACTATTTTTTCCCCTGAGACTACTGATTTATCATGGGGATTACATTAAATAGTCCCTAACCTCTTTCATCCCTATCCAAAGCATGCATTATATATTTAATAATTAGTTTGATTCAAAAACAATTTCCCTGATCAAATATCTATATTGAGTAAAGCATATTGATTAATTAGTATTTCTATAGACAGTTAAATTACTATCATTATAATAAACTAATGTAAAAATGGTATAAAATTTAGTTTATAATCCTATTCAGGATAAATTATATGTATATTCAAATTAATGATAAATATTAATTATAATATTAATGATAATAATTCAAAGGGAAGTAAGTGAATATAATAATGATTCATGGATGTTAATGTTAATTATCTCTTGGTAAAAATAGACATAATATATATATATTAATAATAACGATATTATAAAAAATTCATATACCCATTGGAGTAATAATAATGGCTTTTGTGGTTCCTGAATTGAAATACCACATAATGATCAGTAAAAATATTCACAAGAAATATAACATATTCATTTAAATAAAATAGAAAATCCCTTTCTTTAAAAATATATTGTAAATATAAAATCATAGAATGAATTTTGAAAATGAAATTGATTCAAAATAAAATTTTAAACATATAAAATAATCTTTGAAACATTTGATTCTTTAAGATAACAATAAATTCAATTCATGTCTTTCAAGTTTAAAAAATATTTTACATTCATATATTTAGTAATACCAAAGGGGTATTGATTAGAAAATAATATAATATTAAATTGAAAAAATTAATAATTATTAAAAAAAATTGAGAAATATTTTAATAAATCATTTTTAAAATTTAATATAAAAATATTGATTTTTTTAGAAAACTGGGTTTTGTAAAAAAATGAATTTATGTCCGAAGAGAGAAATGAAGTTTACTTTTATAAAAAATTATTCTAAAATATTTAATGTATGATATTTTATAAAAATGGTACTATCACATGAAAATTACTATTAATAACCACATGATATAAAAAATAGAGGGATTATTACACAATGATCAAAAAGTTTCGTTCAATCAAAATCCAAAAGCTAAAAATATCGATTAGAATGGGATGTGGAAATAAATGATTTAATTGATCCTAATATTTATGTTAGAATTATAAAATGAATATATTATATTTTTAAACTATAATTCCTCATTCAAAATGTTCAAATAAATCAATAAACTGTAAATATTCATTATATACATAATCATAGAATATCAATTACAATGAGGAAGTAATATAACCTAATGAAAAGGAATTGAGTTGAAAATTTTTTTACCACTTGAAATGTTTATTTTAAAATCCCCATTGAAGAAGTAATTAAAATTTTAATAAAAACATATTTTGATAATAAATTATTAATGATATTAAATTTTTATGGGGTAGTATGTAGTCCAATAAATTTAATTTGGTGAATAACATTACAATATTCCTCAACAAAATGAAATTGAGATAAATTATCATACCTTATGCTACCTTATGTTTTTAATGTATTTATAATCCCATATAATGGGCTTGAGAATATTGTTAAACTTTAATTGAACTATATGAATATTTATAATATCATATTTTAATGCATTATAACATATTATTTCTTGTTTACTAATAAACATTCATCATTCTTATTGTTTGGGTTGTTAATGTGTTTGTTTTTTGAGTATATTTTCACATGTTATTTTATGTTTTCATTATGTTGATAAAATATTTTATAACATTATTAATTTAAACCCTTAATTAAATAAAATTTATATTCAGTATATATTTATTTAGAGTAATCGATACATTTTCATTATAGGAATTGACATTCACTATTAAAGGAGACTATATGACATACGTACCAATGATTGTTGTTTCAATTTACATGTAATATTTAAATAAAGGAAAAATAAATATATTATATTATAAATATATTTTTATTATAACTATCCATAATAAATTCCATTAAAATAATCAACAGATGTCGTCGCTTTATGAAGTGGTAGTCCGAAATACCCACATACAACTTTATCATATTCCAGAAAATGGAAAACATGATGGTATGAGTTATATAATAATTAAATAATAAAAAATAATTCCTAAGCATAATATAATAATATTATTTCAAAAATTATTCCATTCCACGATAGGTGGTAATGGAAAACGAATGACATCACGTCATGTGGAGGTAGTCCAGTATACACACAAAGGACGATTTAGTAACCCATTTGGTGGATGTGTGTAATGATTTATGTCATAATATTTACATAAAAACATGTTATAATATTTAATATTTAGATCTTATCTTATAACAATTGTATAAAAATAATTTAAGGTTGTGCAAAAGGTAATAAAATAAAAATTCTTTTAGAAAAACATTTCTTCTTCTTCGGGTATCCTCTGGGTTTTCAGTAATGACTTACTATGATTTATTTCAAACAAGTATATGGATACTAGGATATGACGAGGTATCATGATATGTGATTTTTTGGGTTTTTATGATCTAACTATTTTTGGTGTTTTTATGTGGAGTGGAAACAGGTGACCTTTTATAAAATGAGGATATGACACACTTGGTATTTTAAAAATAATTCTATGTAAACCCATGTTTTTATTTCCAAAAATAAAACAATAATTCAAAAAATGGATCCAAGATGATTATGGTTGAAAACATATATCCAGAGGGGGTTTTAAAAGTTTCTATTTCATTTAATCCCTTATGAATAATGATAAGTAACATTTTAATCTAATTTTTCTCTTAATCAATGTAATTGATATTAACTATTTTTACAAATAACAAATGTAATTATATTTTTTGGAATTATTATACAATTTAATATTTTTATATTTGCAATATTTAACCGATTTTTTCAAATTCACTTCACATAAGTGAAAAAATATCATTTATAATTAATCATGTAGATGGGATGAAAAAAGCGTGGTTTTAAAATAAAAATGTTTGAAAGTTTGAATTGTTTTTATATATAATATAAATATCAGAAATTTTCTAATGACCTTAATTGGATTAATATATGTTTGATTTAACTATTATGACTTGAAAATATTTTTAAAATATATTTTAGCATTAAATTTATTCACACAAGAATTTAGATTTCAATTATAATTGAATATTTTACACTATAAAAAAATTTAAACATTTCAGAAAAATATTAAAAATAAAATGTAATATAATTACTAAATTCACATTTATGAATAAAATTATTTTTTGAAATAAAATTTTATTAAAATGATATAATTTATTTTAATTTTAAAAATTAAATATATAATAAACTACATTTAGAATAATATATAATTTTAGGCGTAAAATTGGATTTTTTTCATATCATATGACTATAAAATAAATTGGAAGACTTTAAATGATATTTATTTAATATATTATCTATAAATTAAATTAATATTATTAACTAATATTATTTAGTTTTATTTATTGTGATAAAGGTATTTGGGATTCCTAAAATTGTATTTTATAAAAACATTTCCTTTTATATTTCAATGATATTTATTTCCATTTAAAATTAATTTATAATAAATTAATTAAAACATATATTTTAATTAGATATTTATTCCTATTAATATACACCAATTTCATGTCTAATAGATAATTTTAACTTGTAAATAATAATATTTAAAGTATTCGATTGTACTTTATCATTCAGGTAATGCAAGGTATCGAAGAAAGTAATTGTTGTGTGTAATGTGAGATGACTCACAGTTGTTTGAATTGAATGAAATTTCTTATATTTAATTTATTTTAAATAATAAATATATTTTAATGTATTCAAATATTATATTTATTTCTATGCTTCATGTTGTATGTTATAAACTCCACCAAATATGATGTTCGTGTTTGAAAATTTTGGGGTGTTATAACTGGAGTGACTTCAAATGGCCCTTGGAATTTTTCATTGAGTGATAATGTTACTAATATTTTCCATACTCCAATAATGTAATGTGAATAAGATCATTGGAATCAATGTTCTTTTAGTCTATCCTCTCTCTTCTTATAGTGGAACAAGAATGGTTTTGAATCAGATGAACCATTCGTAAGAAGACATCATAAATCCATAAGTGATTGGACATGTTTGTAATGATGGGTGATTCAATATTTTATTGACACTCGATTAATTTCTCTTCAATTGAAATTAGTTCATGGTGAAAATAAGTGTAGGTGTTTCAATAACATTTCACTGGGGAAAGTCCATCAGAGTAATTTTAAAATCTTGAGACTGTGATATCTACAAAAGAGTATTATTATTCTAATGATGTGGAGGAACATTGACACCATGTCAAAAACTAATACATAGGGGTGGTTTATCATTTTAGGGGTTGGTTGAAAAAAATATAATCTAGTTGAGTGACAATGATTTATAGGGGAAATCCTTACATTAGGAATCCATTTTATTTGTACAACAAAATTGAATTATGTCTTTGTGGAAGAGGCTAAATCCATGTAGATATTTGGGATTCATCATTATGTTGGTGAATCCATGGATTCAATTACTAATTTTTCTTATTATATTGATATTATGTTATATAACTTTTTTCATTACTTAGAGATGATTTCTTTTATAGTGATTTCTATACTATTTGACTAAATAAAAAAAGATGAATTCAGATGTATGTAAATCCTTTTATATGTTTCCCAGTCAAAAGACCATTCCTTTATAATATTAAATACATTTAATTATATAAATATATATAATATGAATTCAGTTGGAATCGAACAAAAATAAGATATTTAACATGGATTTTACTAGGGTCGTATCATGGACTCCAAGGGTTATTATTGTCTTTTATCTTAATTTAGAACCCACTCTTTTATCTAGGATTCATAGTGGGGAAACCATTTAAGTAGAGACTCATATATTTAACATTTTTACATTTATCAATTATTTTGTATCATTAGACTAAAATCTATTCCCTAATAGTTTAATGACAAGTAATTTAAACCATCATGGTGTGACATTTTTACTCATATAATATAAATTGAAATTGATGTGAATGTGGCCCTAGGGGAAACAATAATATCATTGTTGGGATAGGTCATCTAGCAGGAGTTGGTTCATATATTTTAGGTTTATCATTTGTGTACCAATGAATTAAGTGGTCTCATATATTGATATGTAGGTCTAAAGGTTACAAAATTAAATTATATATTATTATATTGAAGAATAGTATGTTGTATAGAAGATATAAGATGGAGGATATTATATCTCTGATAATGATTTGATTGAGGGTTGTGTGAATTATATTTCAAGGAGTTTGAGAAAATTTTCTGAAATGGGATATGTAAATAAAGTGTGACTATCAATTATATTAGGATGATGTTTTACATTGTTATGATTTTATGGTATACATATGTTAAATATCCCTCAATTATAGGTGGTATTGTTTTGGATGAAAGACTATAATTTGGAAACATATATAGGATTATATTTGTTAACATATTCTTAGTCACAAAAATGTGTCCCTTTGAGTCAGAAATATCATATACTAAAATACATGAGAGTTATAAAGACATAAACACTAAAAATAGGATGTGGGATATAGAGGGTGGATGATCAATAATGATGTTGGTTCCATACAAGTTAAATCATAGGTCACTAAAAAAACATCAATGTATAAAGACCTAGGCTTATCATTCATTAATATTACATGAATTTTGATAAATATTCTGAACAATAAAAATTACATGCCCAAGAACAATAATATATTATGTCATTAGAAACTCAAAAAAAATTCTATCTTGGTGAATGATCATCAATGTTTTCCAATCAGTACATCAAATATAGTGCTTATACATAAAAAAATTTATTCATATATTGGTTAATTGAAATATAAAATATGTGAGATCAAATTCGAAGTATTAGTGCACAAAGGTATATGTAAGCCTTAACATGAGTTTAAGGGTATAAGAAACTAATAACATAAGAATATCATATTATCCATAAAAAATATCATAATCGTTAATCATGTAATAAATATGGATGTTAACAAGACATCTATCATAAGGGAATCAATAACATATTCCATGTATATGAATAAGACATTGAAATTTTGGCATAAACCTAGTAATTAAACATATTACATCAAGGATACTAACTAATAATTTAATAACATGTTAGCTTTGAGGTAATCACATGTTAACCAGAATTTGTCTTGGACTAAAAAAAAGTTCACCCTCTAATTTTTAGACATGGGATACGACCTATCTATCCCCGTAAATTCAGTCTTGGCCTACAAACCATGCACCCTCTTACTTTCAGGAATGAGATACATCCCATGAACCTTATTACATTTTGGATTGGGCAAAAAACCATGTACCATATTATTTTCAGTCTTGGGATACAACCCTTTCAACCTTTATGATGACATACCATTTATCATTACCCAATGAAATGGTGGTAGTTATAATTCCCACCCATCAATTAATAAACTGAAGCATATATATACAAAAATATAATTAATCATAAATTATATCATGACACAAAAAATGTTATGGGGTTTATAAAAATCATATCATAACCAATGAAATTATTTGGGTATCATAACAATTTGATAATATCATTACATATGGAAAATATATCATCCTCATAATCATTCCCTCAAAGCATAAACAATGAAAAGAATCCTGTTTTAAGAGAACGTAACTTTTGGATGAGAAACATGAGTCAATAAAACATTCCATAAAAACATAAAACATTTATGAAAAAATATGGATGGTGTTCATGGTTCATATCTCCAGTAAGGCATAAACTGTAACAATTTATGTCTTCTTTTATGAATAATTATTTTTAAACATCACATGAAACATTTCAAAATGAAAATATCTTTTCTATAAAAAGCTATTTTATAAGTCCATTTCAATGTCATTTTATTATAAATAAATCTTTGTAAAATAATTTAAAATAATTTTTCCGGAAAATATCTTTTATGATTTTGTTTAAATAAATAATTTTGAAAAGCATTTTCTACAAAAATAAACTGGAAAACTTATAAAGATGCAGGAAAACTTTTTAAAAATTCTTTTCCTCGAAAACATATAAAAGAATCTTGAAATCATTTGGAAAACATATTTTTAAAATGATTTTAAAATATTTAAATAATGATTAAAATAATTGAAATAATTTTCTTTAGCATGATGATTTTAAAAAATCTAAATGAATATTTAAATATACATTAAAAAGTCTTATGATTTTAAAACATATTTTTAAATCATTTTTCGAAAAATAAATTGAATTACAAAAGGATCCATAATAGTATAAAATCATTTCATTTAAAAAATAATTTAAAATTATAATGTAATATTTAATTAAATTGTTTTCAATATGGAGGGTGTGTCTATAAATATTGAATATTTCAATTCCACAGTAAATGTTTTGAATAATGCATTGATCGAAGAATGATAATAAGATTACAATTAAAATTTTTTTGTAAAAAGGTATAAAAACAAAAAAAATGATTTATACATCAGTGTATAATGTTATATTATTTTGGAAAAAACTTATAGAATACACATTTTTTAAATTACATAGATATCCGATCAAAAAGAGAAATAACATTGGATTTTTATTATAACACCTTCTTAGTTTTATTAAGTATCAAATATTTAAAAAAATGGTACTAATACATGAATATATCATCGATAATTATTGTTGATGATTATGAATTATTATTCTTGAGATAAAGATCATAAAATTTTCCTTAATGGAAGAATCATCTAAAAAAATCCTAATAATGATGATATTGTACCAATAAACTATTTCCACTTCAGTAATATTAAGTCATAATCCCAATGAAATAATATTTTTACATTAATCTCAAAATATCATTAAAAAAGGAATATTCTTGAAATAACATGTTATTGGTTTGTATATTCACCCCTTAAAAAATATAGGTTCATAATATGACATGAATCTAAATCAAGGCAAATTGAGAAAAAATTACATTTCCAATTCGGTAACTTTTAAACCATAAACTCTATTACGGAAGATATTAAAATGGAGATATAATTACCAATAACATTAATTTTAATATCCACATAACATTTTCATGGTTAGTATATACACCACATATATGCAATAGGTTTTGAACATTATTTGTGGCTCATTGAAAATAATAATGATATGATAAAATCATTACTATATGAGTAACTATATAATCATGACCTCCATGAAATAATTAAATAATATAAATTTTTAATATAAATAAAAGTTTTAAATTAATGATATATCATGTCATAGTTATATAAATACACTGACAAAAAATAATTGAGTGTCGAATATGACATGTATCTCATGGAAATTAAATGATATACAAAATTACTTAACCTTAAGTATTGAAATTCTTTGTACACATTAAAACATATTATCTATTAAATATATATATATTAAAGAAAATAAAAAAACCATATTATGATTTCTAATAACATATATTATTCACTTATAACATTATATGACCAATTTTTTTAAAAATTCTATGTTAATGAAATGTTTTGGGTAATAACTAATTTGACTATTGTATGTGTTTTAACATGTTATTCATGATCCTTTTAAATCGATAATGATTTAATTATTTATAATATTTATAACCAGATGTATATATACTATATATTTAATATATTAAATTTTTATTAATATTTAAAAGACATAAATATTTATTACAATACACTATTCATGGTGATGGTAGGTCATACGTACGTATGAACATTGCTTCCATTTTATTATATTAATAAAAAAAACTATATATAAATCTATATAATATCATTAATGTACCATTATTATGTCAAATATATCATATATGACTACTAAACCATCCTTAATACATTTTATGAAATGTGCGAATGAATCTGCTGATTTTGAGGAGGTGATAGTCTATACTTAACAAAAGATGTAATTGTAGTTAAACAAAATGGAAATAATGATTTTATGTTTTCTATAAAAATTACATAGCCCTAAAGTAAAAATAAATATCTTATATGTCATATAAAATATATTTTCCGCCATAATTATTATCCATGATAGTTATTAAATGAATGAATGAACATCATCATTTCATTGGGCGATAGTTCGCCACACACAGGAACCAAATTTTCATTACCCATTAGTATGATGTTTTTGTAATTATATGTATACCCCTTAGGATTTAAAAAAATATTAATGATATCATTGTGGTTATATATAAAATTAATAATAAAAATTTAGCGGTGAAAAAGAAATATTAAATAAGACATCTTCATGAAGGATGTTACAATTGTATAAATAGTGACATTAACCTCAAATATATATTGTCAGTTTTTTATAAACCAATAAAAATATTATTATGATTTTTGGTGTCAGGTTTTTGCAATACGGTGTCCCAAAACACAAAGAAATATGGTTTATGGTGTCGGTTTTTATTATAACAGACAATTTAAATAAAAATATATTTTTTGAGAAGTTTTTTTGAAAACTGATGCCACAATAAAAAATTCCATTGTTTTTTATAAAACATAATGCTATAATTAAAAATAAATCATCATCATTTTTTTTCAAAACCAATACATAATTGTTTAATTTAAAAAAATGGGATCATAAAACCATAATTTTTTAAAACTCTCAAACCCTCTTTTCGACTCGCGACCTCACTGACAGAGACCTAGTGACTCAAATTACAATTTATGGTTGTTTACTTCGATATTTGTTGTTGTTTCATGATCTGGGTATTTAATCTTTATCCCCTATCATTATTTCTTCATCAAGAATGTATTTTTATGCTAAAATTTATTTTCTTCTGGCCATCAACCGCAATTTTATTTTCTCTCACTGTTCCTGTTTATTTTTCATTTTTACATAGAATTTTTCCAGATCATTCTGTTTTTTTCCTTCCAACAAATTATAGTGATAACGTTCATATTATTAATCCATTTGACTTGCTGAAATCTTAATTTTATATGTTTTTTTAATTTTCAGGTTTAATTATTTATCACTAATTTATAATGATTATTTTTTGTTACAATTATTTGTAAGTAGTTGATTCATATCTATAAATTATGTTCTTAATTTGTTTTATTTTGATAAGAAATTTATTACATAAAATTCTCAAACTGTCATGATTATATATATCAAAAAATATTTTTCAAAAGAAATGATATGTGAAATATTTTTCTTTCAAATAAGGGTTTTGACCTTGTAATGTGTGTTTAATATTGATAAATTTTTTTATGAAACTTTTAAGGTAATGTTTTTTAACATGAACTATTATGATGATATTCTAGGAGAAGTTATGGATGAATTTAATATTTAATTATATTACATATCCCAGTATTAGTATATGGTAGTTAGCTGATGATGGTGAATTTAGGTGAATTTATAATATGATCATGATAAAAATAATGGCATTTTAATATGTTCAACTAAATCATGTGTTTTGATGAAGAACTTTTGTTTATTGATATTTTCATATTAATGATAATATGAATAGTTGGACTGAAATTTTTAAATGATCATTTGAATTGTTAAATAATATTATGATACTTGTTTATTGGTGGTCGAAGAAAATATATATAAGGATATGGTAAAATATTTTTTTGATATGGTTATTCAATCATTGATATGATATTGTGATTTGGATATAATTGGATAATGTGATCTGATTAATATCACTACATTATATATTATTTATGTATTTTCTGTATTTTATCACATTGATGTTATGTTTTGATATTTATGTGGTGTAAAGGAATGTTTTATTTCTCAAGGGACAGTGTATTCCCTATTGATTGTGTTATGAGAACCAGGAGTTTATAATTATATATAAGTAAAATTCGTGATTATCAAATTGAAAGAATATTTCGATATATGAACTAATATATTATCATCCATTAATAAACATCGTAAAATATGTGGTTGGGAAAACATACATATAGTTACAAGATCATTATTTTCTATTAGTAGGTTATTTTTTATGTTATTCATAATCATCGTTAATGTTTCATATTTGATTAATAATGATATTTAAGAAATGTTGTAAAATTTTATCATTATATATAAATATAAATATATATATTTAAATGATTATGTGTTTTCGTATATTGACTAATAATTTTTAAATTTTAGGGCTTGAATGGATCATAATTGGAAAAATTTATGAATAACCCGTTAGTGCATATGAAGAAGGAGTTGATGAATTCTTGATATTTTTAGATCAAAATCATCGAATCATAGATTTTATTTTCAATCCATATATGATGTGTTTGAATGTGAGAAAACTAAACACTAGAGAAATCAAGGTTGATCTTATTTTCTATGGTTTTATCCTTAATTAAACATTTTGGATTTGGAATTGTGAAAGAACTGAACATTCAACATCCAATGATGATGAAAATATTCATAATGAGGCAGAGGATCATATTGAAAAATTAATTCAATATTTAGTTTTTCAATCCATAAAAAAGAACATATTTAATTATTTAATAGATATTATTTGAAACTATTATTCCATTGTTTTAGTAAATATACAATTTTATTATTATTTTTGAGATTATTTAACAGGAAATCGGGAAATTGGTGGGGTGATAAAAGTTTCTCCAACCAATATGATATTTAAAAAGATAAATCTAGAAGGAAGTTTTCATTCAGATTCCAATTATAAGGTGAAGAAAATATTATTACGAATGGAAGTGGGGTAAAAAAGGATACTTTCTTTCCAAAATGATTATATGTTGTAAAGATTTGAATATTTATATTTATCATGTTGTCGTACATGTGTTGCATTACATAATAATACGGATGAAAAGGTCAACTCATATTCATTTTTCATTACTGCAATCTATCTTCATAAAAAATAAAATTTATACTTTCTAATGATATCAACGAATAATTATTTTATTTAATTATAAAAATTGAACAATGATTCATTCATATGTACCAGAATCAGAGATCCGGCTAGTGAAATTTTGTACATTCAAATTATTCCTCTTTTGATGTGTCTACTAGAAAAATCAATTGGAAAAAATAGGATAATATGGAATTTAGATAAGAACATATATGATGATATCCTACGTCATACTATTGTTTCAACATAGTGTAGGAGGTTTGATAAACAATTTGGTGATTTTGAGAGTTATGTTAGAAATCTTATAACGGGGTTTCCTACTAATGGAATGAATCCACATCCGAGCCTAAGTACCCAACATAATTCATAGGCTCTTTTGATAGTAATTAACAACTTATTATGAAATATATGTATGGTGAAAAAATATGTGAGGATAAGCATAAGTATTCCAAGACCAAAATAGTATGGAAATTTTATTGATTTTTATCTTTCACAATTGATTAATGACTTGAAACTGCTATGAGAGATATATGTTAATTTTTTGAAGCAGAATTGAATTATTATTTTCTTTTGAGTTTAATTATAATGTTCACTATAAACGGCATTCCTATATATGAATACTTAACTGCATACAGTGTAAAGATACATAAATAACTTCCAATTTCATATAAATAGACTTTATATTATAAATTTCATAAGGGAAGAAATAATGTATACATTGGAGATCAGTAATATTTTCAAATTGACCATCCTTATAGTAGATTGATAAATTAATTTAATGGTGTAAATGAATACTATCTTCCCCCATGACCATTGTTAGTTGAATTATAATATGATTGGGTGAAAAATATTTATTTAATATTTAGAAAGAAAAAGATTTATGGTCTTCAAAAGAAATCTACAAGAAATATTATTTCTTTTTTGAAATACCATATTGGATATTTTTAGTGATCAAACATAACATTTATTTTAGGCATGTTGAGAAATACATATATGAATTTTTGATTTGAAAATTTTTATAAATAAAATGAAATATAAAAAATTGATTTCATGCTAGGGTGGACTCGATATAAATTGGAATGTATATGGAATTATCTCCCATAATGAAAGGAAAGAGAACATATTTACATCTGGCTTATCACACATTAAGAAATATTTAGAAGATGGTTTTTTTCAGTGTCTTTGTGTTATTAATGAACCTAGGGGTTATTCATCCAATATGAATAATTTAGTTTCATTGAAGTATTATAAATTAATAGGTATGAAATATCATGATTTACATAGGCTGATGCAACAACGTGTACCAGTCACACTCCCTCGAATATTATAAAAACTATCATAAATACTAGCTTTAGGTAATGTAATTATTTCAAAGACATTTCTGGAAATTTTTTTGATCCAAATTTTTTATATGATTTCGAGAAAGGTTTTTCTATAATTTTTGGTCAACTAGAAGTGTAATTCCCACCGACATTTTTTGATGTAATTGTTCTTCTAGTGATTCATTTGGTGAATGATATAAGAATTTGTGGGACTTTATATTTATGAGGTATGTATCCTTTTGATATATATATATAAATATTTTGAAAGAATATGTTAATAATCATTGTCGACCAGATGCCTATATGGTTCAAAAATAGGTATATGGTGATGTCATTGAGTTCTATAATGATTATTTTTTATAAAGTGAAACATATTAGTCTCCCTATACATCAGCATATGAATGAAAAAAGTGAATATATAGTTATTTGAGGATTAATGTTAAATTTCATTCCATGTGATTATGTGATTTTTACACATTTATACATTTTGAAAACAAATGAGGTTCATTCAAATATATCATCGAATATTGCATAACTAAAGTTACGATATCCCAAAAGAAATGAAATGTGCCAGATCATTGAGCATAAAAAGAAATTTGTTTCATTACATAATGATAAAGTAAAAGCATATATATCGACATCATTTACATTGAAATGGATGGTAGGGGGACCATATCTTAATGTGATTACATGCTCTAGTTTTGATATTAAATGGTATAGATTTTTTTACAAAGATGCTTGTTGAATCGTGTGTCGTTCTAAATAGTGGTGTAATGGTCATCATTGATGCTCTAAATTTTTAGATCGAAAAATATAAAAACCTAAATTATGCATGAATTAATTATTTTTGATATCGTTAATACATATGTGAAATTGATTATTTTAAATTTCGAGTCATTTTGTTTTAGTGAAATTGGGTTTCAAGTAATAGCATTGTTAAAAATGATGAATGCAGGTTTAAAATTTTTTATTTGAAAATATTTAGTTGAAATAATGAACCATTTACCATGTCCACACATGCAATGAATTTATTTTATTTCATTTATCCATTGAATGACTAGAGGTTTATTATTTTTCAATAGAAAATTATTTATTTGGATGATAATGATGATGATAAAGATGATGATGATGTAAATTTATATGATTCTTCTTTGACTATTACATGATTTTAGGATAACAATTTCTATAGCATATACATATTTCATGTAATAAAAAACAATAATGCTAAATGGATATGGGAAAAAAGAAAAAAATGATCTTCTAATTTATCCAGTAATTATTTACATTATATTTCTTTTTAAAAATTTACATGTGTAAAAAAAATTAATTTAAAAACAATTGGATATTTAAATATATATATTTGAATATATATTTAATATTTTGTGTTAAATTATAATATTCCATGAATATGGATAATTTTTTTTATTTAAATACATGAAGTACATTATTATATTTTTGTTTAATATATGAATAATAGAACACCAATTGAATTGTTGATCTTTAAATTAAAAATTATTAAATCCTTATAGAAGTAATTTTTATATTTAATAGTCCACCCTGCATATTTTTTAGGGTATTAATCATAACAAAATTATTATAATAACAATTGAATGCCAACTTTTTAAAATAAATATTTTTTCCTATTATCTAATTTTTTTACTTCTCTAATTTTATTCTAGTGCACATTAATTTCATTAAATTTTTAATTTAAAAAGATAGATAGAGATACAGATAAAGATGAACAGCTACCAAAGTATTTTTCTTTATCTATATGATTAAATATCTAATAATATATTTATTTAGAGAAAGGAAAAATATAATTTACAAAACATAATTTTCGGAATGCTGATTAATGTATAAAGATGGAGGCATCATATTTTATTATTTAGAAATCAAATTCTAATTATGGTAAACATGGCATTAAACGTTTACCATAAATTTAACATTCTTATTGATATGATAAACAAAAAAATTTATCCAATGATGTTAATAATGATACTTGACGAAATTAAATGCATTTTTCCAGTTATATCGACTTGAAGTGTTGTTGTAGGATTATCATTTTTTATCATGATTGAAATTTTTTTTCCAAGACGGAGATATATCAGTTTTTGGAGGCTTTACAGATAAAGTATCTCTATTGATTTATTTTCTCTCATATTTTATAATATAATATATTATAAATTAATAATATTTATGTTATGTAATTATATTTTACATTCAATTTTAATGAAATAAAACCATTTAATAAAAGATTTTTTCCTTTAGTGGAAGTTTAATGGAGGAATTTCTGAAAAATATTGAGAAAAAATTATGTGTTTGAAGGATTTTATATGACTTCCATGCCTTATTTATCCATGTTTAGATAATGATAAATGGAAGAAATTTGTTTCCACAAGAAATAATAAAAAATTTTAGGTGTGAAAAATATATTATATTATTTTTAAAAACATCCTATATAAGTACATAATTACTTATTAATTTACAAATTATATAATAGTGCCTGAGGAAGTCCCATCACGACATCCAATTGCATAATATATACCCTCATACCATATCATGTGGATGGTATCATTTATTGGAGAAATAAATGATTGTGAAAAACAGTGAAGAACTATGAAAATAGTCCACAAGTGGTTCTGATGATGTCAAATTCAGTACCCCATATCTACCCCACCACAATGAGAAATGAAAGAGATAGAGAGAGAGAGTTGTAGAAAAAAATGAAATGTAACTCTTAAAAAAACTAAGGATGTAGCTAAATGAATTTTATGTATAAAATAATTATTTCCATTTATGTTTTTAAATTTAAAATTAAAAATATTGATATACCATTATTATTTTTTATTTCAGGATGAACATCAAGACAAATTTATAAAGGGAACTTTTTGCCTGAGTGTAGGATTTACATCCTGGCCACTACTTTAAGAATGTGAGAACACATCGGTCGCATTATAGGATATGATGTGGGTGTTAGTATTCAAAATGATTTTTATTATCTAAGTACAAAATCAAACGACCCTAAAATAGAATCCATAAAAGTTGGGGTAAATGATATCAAATAGTTTATGGGATATCAAATACAAGTAGTTGTGTTGTATGATATGTGTGAAAAATTGACGAGGTAGTCATAGTCTACACAGATGGATCTGCATTCCCAGCCTACCAACTAAGATCCTCCACCTCCTCACTTAGACCCAACCATATACAATGACTTGAATCCAAGAGATCTTAATATTCATATTGTAGAATTCAGAGTCATGTGATTTTTAGTGGATTCATTATATCACCATCTTATTGAGATGGGTCGGTTTAGAGTTTTAGTACAAGATATTATTGATCTCACTACTCTACTACCATTTCCTACCATGGAGGTCACTAGATATGGGGATGAATTTGTAATATTTTGTCTAACAATCCTTTTTGGTCATATTTCCTATAAGGTATATGTTTTTTAAAAATATTAAACTACAATTTTAAGACATTACTTATAATTTTTTTGACGTTAATCTGATATATGTGTTTCTAAAATCCAAAAAAAATGGAAAAGGTGAATGCAATTGTTATGTAACAAATAATTGTAGATACATTAGATATTTATTCTGGGATAGAAGTATTATCTCACTTTTCATCTTCTTTGGATAATATATATGAGTGTTTTATGTCATCCCACATATATAGATGAGACAATCCATTGAGAATATTTATAGAATATATCTTAGTTCAAATTAACTTTCATGATCTCAACATTCATGTGTTGCAGTTGTTTTCTATGCAAGTAAATTGGTGTTTTGTTTTTTATTTTTTAAAATAATGATGATTTAAATTGACTAACTATATAAATTTTTTAATTACGAATTTTCACACGCTTTCTGTTCAAAATGACACCACATGAATTTATAGTTTTATAGATATATAATTCGTTTCAACAGATATGATATATGTTTCATCTAAAAATAGGGAGCCATATATATGTTAAAGGTTATTAATGATGAATATTTGGTGTTGTTTTATTGAATTTCGTAATGTGTAAGTATATAAACATAATTATACACTAATTATGATTATAATTTCATTAAATTTAATCATTTTTTATTTTAGGGGTTAATGGATGTTATGCATATTCTGTCCACGGGAAAACACATAATATTGGGTTTTTCTCTTTATTATGTGGTGTTTATAGTAAATATTATATCATATTACAAAATAATGTTTATTTGTTTTTTATATGCTCATTAAATTTCATTATCATTAATTATACATGTATTATTAAATAATATATATGAAAATGGAGTTCTTGGAAAAAATAAAAAAAATGTCACTTATCAATAGAGAAGGCAAGTGAAATCAACTATGTGAAAGTAATGGTAATTATTTTTTACATTATATATTATTATATATATCAGTGTGTGTGTTTGTTGTGTTTGTATATATATTTTTTAATTATCATGTTAAGTATTTATTAACTATAGAGTCATCATCAAAAAGGACATGTCAAATGCGTTAATTATGTTCTACTATTCATGAATGAGATAATCACAATTGGGGTAAAAACTAATTTTGATCAGGTTAGTCGTATTAATAATATTATATTTTCTATCATATTATTCTATTTTTAAAACTTATATCATTCAATGTTATTGTAGACATTCAATGATCTGAATTTGTACACAAAATATGATCTAGACCATCTTCGATCTTTGTTTGCGAAATATTTGTTAAGTTGGATTATTTTTTATTGTTTTTATATTCTAATGTTTCTAATTAAAATTAAATTTTCTGAATAAAAAGTGATCAATGAAATATTATTTTATAATCAGTGATTGAACAAAATGATATCAAAAGAATTCTTCAAAATAACCAACAAAAATAATTATATAAATTTAAAGAATGTGTTTTTTAATTCTAATTTTTTATACAACATCATTGAGAAATTTTTTATTAACATGTTAATATTATGAATGTTTTTATATATTTTTAGTCTTCAATAAAATTTGGTTGACAAATTTATAATTTATTTATATTATAGGAATTTTAATTATTTATGGGGTGTAATATTTATAATTTTATAAAAAAGATTGACTTCTTTTGTCATTTTTATAAAAAAATGGCTGAAAAAATTATTTTTAATTTCACATTAATAAGCATTTGTTAATAACCAATGATAAAATTTATAAACAAACTGATGATAAATATTCATTTTGCACTACTGTTATATATTCTTTGGGTAAATCCATTTGGTTTCAACCAATGAGATTCCTTGGATGGATTTAATCCTATAGAGAGTATTCTATGATTATAGGGTATTATTGTAGACTTTTTTATCATTTTTTAGGTGATCCAAATTAATTTAGAGTTTTTAATTAGGGGGATTGGTGACCGCCATTATATAGTAGTGGAGGAGTTTCATTCTTGTAAATTTTGAAAAAAGGAATTAAACCCATTTTTTCACATGTTATGTTGCTCTAATAATGGATAAAATGACAGAGAATGTTGAATTAGTTTTTAATGCAATCATACAACTATTTCTGGACATGAATATTTTCCATTTTTTATACTATATTTATGGTCTAGTTCCTTGTTAATCTAGTTTTTGTCATAATAGTTATAATTAATTATAATTACATTCACTAATTTTTTTGGTTAAAAGTGATTTTTATTTTATTATAAATTAGAGATTATTATGATTCAAAATATGGAATCAATTTTTCCAAATTCTACTTAAATAAGTGGTAGAAATTAATTCAACATTAATTCGACTGGTTGGATGATAATGCACAAATTTAAGGTAAAAGTGGTCAAATTATTAATACACTTTACATCTAATTTCATAGTTAAATTAATCTCAAAGGCAATAATTTGATTAGTGGATGTATTATTTATTTTATTATACTTTAAAATAAATCTTAAATATAAATTATAATTATAAAAAAATTATTGGAAAAATATGTTTTCAATTAAAATTTTGTAATTTTAATTATTTATGAAATTTTAAACATCATAGAAATATAAACCCTCACATGACTAAATATTAAATATATCATTCAAAATAATATTTATTTTTACATAAAAAAATTATAAAAATTAATTTTTTTAAATCATGTTATCAATTAAATGTCTATTAAAATACATTAATAAAAATGTAGTCTTTTTGTGTGTAATAATGGGTATATTCCTATATTATTCCAAAAAAAAGTATTTTTGATGAATGAAGAAATATTTTATTAAATATATATATACATATATATATACATATATTATATTTCATTAATATTATTAAGAAATTTTAATTTATTTGAATATTTTTATTAATTATCACTGTGAGGAAAAAAGTGGGTTTTTAAAAAAAACATTCTGTTTATATTCTATTAGTTATTATATTCATTTATATCTAATTTGTAACCATTGAATTCAACCAGGTATTTTTCATAAGTTACGTAATATTTTTCACAACTAAAAACAAAATGAAAAGGTTATAACTTATTATATTTAATTAAAATATTTTTAATAATTTAGTATTAATCAATAAAACTCAGTCTTATTTGTTATGAAAGCCATCAAGGAAAGTAAGTTTTCAACATATAGTAATCTAACCTCAGTGTTCCATGTAATCCAAGATAAAATTTATGTTTTTTTATTTCAACGTTAAATTGGTGTTTCATATAACTGTAGAGAAACAATATTTTTAATATAAATTTTTTTTAGTGTTGCATGAAATACCAAATATCAAAAGGGCCTAATTAATTTGAAAGAAATATTTTGAAAAATCTTAGGGTGTTACATTCTTAAACATAATAATTAATTTTTCCCTTGGAATTTTTCTATGGTATCAATGGTTTAATAAATGAAATTTATTTTCATATAAATTTACGGTCATAAAAATTAATATTAAAACATCCTGTAAAAAAGGGAATGTTTGTAACATAACAGTTAAAAAATTATCATATAACTAGGTTTCCACCTATGAGAGCATAGGTGTGAATTGAACACAAAGACATGGAATTGAAATATAACTATAATTTTTTGATGGAGAGTGATAGATTACATGGATATGATAATGTTGACAATTAAAATTCTATAAATAAGTGATGATGTAAGGGACCATTTGATTCACCAAAAAACCAACATACTGGGATAACATTTTTTGTTTCAGGGGACATTTTTCTAATATTGAAGGACATTAAAAATAACATATAAAAACTTTATTTCATTCCATTCCATATTCACAATATCACCCTTTCAATATTCCTTGATCAATTCACACTTCATCTATTTCTCTAGGAAATGAAGGTGAATATGCTATTCCTAATGGACAAAAATAATAGGTTATCCTTAAATTGAATGACAGGTCATTATAACTATATACATTAAAAAATCATTGGATGAAATTTAATATACCTAAATCAGCATGTGGTGAGATAATACGTTAATCTCACAAACATCATCATATATTTAACTTATTCTTTTCATAAATTTTTTATCTTATAACCCTCCAAAATGATGGAATAGAAAAAATTAATAATTAATGTCACAAAATCACCTTAAAATTGATACCCCATATATCAAAAAAATTAACTTGGTTATCCTATTCCAATAATGTAAATTCCATCATCATATATTCTTTTGAAATATTTAAATTTCCATAATTTCAATTAAATATTTAGAAAAACATACATTCTTCTTTATTATGGATATTAATATATATATTCCATAAGTCAAGGAAGTTATAAATTCATCCATGATGACATAAACCACATTGTCAACAATTCAATAATATGTTCATGTTTAATCATTACAATAAAATTTAAAATATCCATATCATTCATCTCATTATATAATATAAAAAAATTCACAATATCATGGGAAAATTAAGGTTTACATTCCCCTAATTATAAATATCACATTTTCATTATATTTATTTTTTATTTATTCATCACCATCCAACAAATCCTTTTCAATGATGTGTAAGAAACCTATATTGTAATTATATATATATATATCATGAATCATATAACTTAATATTTTAATTATGAAACATATAAACTTGAATTATCCACCATTACACATAAAATATTACTCATGCTTCATCTCTTGTCAATTAATACCCATTTCCAATAAAAATATGAAATATAAACCTATCTTAATGTTATATATTTTCAGTCCAATAATTCTTGTAGTGGTTATTATAAAAACTACCATAAGAACATTCCATTCCATTCACATGCAGTTTGAGGTCTCTTTGTCTTAATAAATATATCCAATACTAATACAAGCTTCCAAATCCACTTCATTGGATCTCCAAATAGGAAATCAATTATAATAAGTACCATAATCACCACATCTAAATCACTGAATGTTAACTCAGTCTATTCTAGTTCCAACCACTGACTAAAACATGAAATCAATGTGTTGCAAAAATATATCATATCATAAAACCTCATATTCAAGAAAAATAACTTATAAGATGTCTAAATAGGGGCACCCACTTATTTTATCATTTAAACCTTATGTTTTTACTTGGTTATTCATAATCATATATTTTTAAATAATTCATAATGGTTCGTAATGTTTTTTTTAATTCCAAAAATATAGCCCCTAGGAGTGTTAAAACAAGTGTGTAGCCCGACCCATTGTCAGGTACCATATTACGCTCATTTAAGGGAAACCCCACCATTTCATATTTTTTTACCCCTAAGAAAATTTCTTCCATATCCATATAAAATTTTAGTATCCAAATAGGGACACAATACTAGGACATCACATTCTCCATCATTAAAAAAATTAATGGAAATTTTCCAATTCATTTCTGCACCCTTAATCTTATCCACATATACAACACAATAAATATCATTAGTAATATACCTAGGAATATCAGAAAGTTTTTATCTACCTAGGTTCCCTAGGATGACTAATAATTTCATTTGTTACCAATTATTGGGACATAGTCTTAACATGCTTCTCTATTACATCATTATATATATATTTTCACCATCAAGAAATTATTTCCTAAGGACCATAATAGTTTAATGTCTTTTGGATATTTTAACAAAAAAATTTTGACGTGGTGAAATATCATAAATGATTTCAACAAAGATATTACCCTTTAGTACGTCTAAATAAAACTTTTCTTCCTATCCTAGGGAAAGGGGAAATAATGGGTGAATTTAGATGCTTTGTATGGGTAAAAAATGGATATATGAAAGAATACACAAGGGATTAAGGATATGATAATTTGATCATAAATTTAGATGATCATACTCTACATAATAAAGAACATAAAAATGAATCATGGAATACTGATAGGCATATCATATGAAAGGTATCATAAGTAAATAAAAAGCACAATACAGTAAATCAAAACATTGGAATAAGACATAGAATTTGCGGAATACACCTATGAATATAAATCTTCTCTCATGTATACCTATGACGGCCTTCATAACCTTTTAGTCATTGCATAATCACCTTCGTACCTAATTTATTAATTATTTAACAACCCATGTTTTATATTATATTCAGTCATGGGATACAACCTATATTCCCTATTACATTCAGGCTAGGACTACGGCCCATGTACCATCTATCTTTTAGGATTGGGCTACAACCCATATACCTTCATACTTGAATACATTTCAAAAAATATGTATATTTGGTATAGTATTGGGATAAAACCCATTTTTTATTTGATATCTTAATAAATTTATCATTTCCTAATGAATTAGAGGAATATATAGGTCTAACCCATCATATAAAAAAGCATGCATACATGTCCCACAGGATAACAAAACAGACATCATACATGGACCACAAAAAGAGGCGTGTTTAATAAAAATTATATCCTAACTGAAAAAAGGATATGGTAATCATAATAATTTAATCATTTAATTAAAAATAGAAAAGTGATAGGTCTCATTATCACTCCCTTATATCAAAGCCCATGAAATAGTGGGTTTCAAAATCCAATAACCAATTAAAGATAAAGAAGTGTCATAAACCAAATCCATCAAAACATAAACCACTAAAAAATATTATTGGTTTTCTAGGATGAAATCATCATTATTTGATAAACTATTACAAGGTATGTCATTTTATAAGGAGAATGTTTTTAAAATATAATTTGAATCTTTTCTAATGGAAAATAGCATTTCATTGAAAATCATCTTTATATAACCATTTCAAACTACAATTCATATAAGAATTATTCACAATTTAACATATAAAATAGCTTAAGTAAAATATATTTTTTTTTAAATTAAATACTTTTGATAATCATTTTCCAACAAAATAAAATTGAAAACTTATATTTAATATTGAAAACATTTTGAAAAGAAAATTCTTTTAAAACATATAACCGGAGCAACGAATTTTTTGGAAACAATTTTCATTGAAAATTGTTTTCAACAGATAATGAAATATTTAAATGATTAAAGTAATTTTTATTAAGAAAATTATTTTTAAAAAATCTTAACGATTCATTGAAAATAATTTTATACACATTTGGAATGTAAATCTATTTTTAATACATTTTTCTTTGAAAATCATGTTGAATTCAAAAAGTATAAAAATATTTGGAGAACCGTTATTGAAAAAAACATTATAAATTATAATGTAAAATTCCAAGAAATAATGATCATGATGATAGTTATGTCTATACATTCAAAACATTAATTTCACACTATAATAGTTTAGATTCGTGCCTCGACTGAGAAATGGAAGGAAAACAGATTCTTCAAACCATCTTATGAAAAGTTAACAAATATTAGGAAGATTCCATCAAACATTGTTGTAAAATAATAAATCATATTTCATAAACACTTTAAAAAACATTTTGGATGGAACATAAATTCCAGACTGAATTTATAAATAATGATGGATTTTCAGAAAACCATCTTCTTTATTATCTTATGTCTCAAAAAGAGGGAATTTGTATAATACATGAATATATCATGGATAAAAGATGTAAAAAAACCAATTATTTTTATTGAATGATAGATTATAATATTTGATCAATGGAGGCATAATCATAATAAATCCTTTTAATGATGAGATTGCAGCAATAAACTATTACCAATTTTGTAACATTGTATCATAATTACCATAGAAGAACAAAATTAAATGAACATGAAAATAACATTAAAATAATGTGATTAATTATATAAGATGTCATTGTATATCACATAAAATCCATATAAAAATATACATGCATAATAATTCATTTATCTGAAAGAAGGGAAATTGGGACAAAATTAATTTACCAATTCAGTTACATTTGAACCAAAACCCCTGTGAAAGACAGATCATCAAATTGATATTTAAATACCTAAAAATTTAATTATATCAATATATTAATACGTTCATGAGCATTATATACACAACATATAATAAATAGTAAGTCAATATGTATTGTGTCTCACATAAAAAAAAATTTGAAGGGAAAAACCATATATTGTGAGTAACATTAGAATAGTGATACCCAGGAGAGAAGTACACCATTTAAATCTATTTATAGAGTTAAATAAATTATATTTTTGATATAACATGTAATAGGTCAATATATATACCACAAAAATTAATGAAGTGGTGAATATTGCATATATCATATGAAAATAAAAATAGTGACGAAATTACCATACCTTAAGTATTGACTATTCTTGAACACCTTCAATCCCCACATATAATGTAATTTTTTGGGTAATAATTGCATTATTTTTCATATGTTTTTGGACTTGTTATTAGTGATCCGCTTACATAGATCATTTTATACTTATTTATATAAATTAAAACACAATTTATATATCATGTATATTCATTTTATAATTATTTGTAATAAAATATAAATGATATAAATATTAAAATAAATATACCATTCATGGAGATAGTAGGCCGCAAAAATTCCTGAATGTTTCTTCCATTTTTTTGTCATTTTAAAAGATAACACGTAATTGATATATATATATATATATATATATATTACTATAATTTTGTTGTCATATATATCATATAAATTTATTTAACCTATCATTAATACAGTCCATCTAATGTGTGAATGAATCACATCGCTTTGAGGAGGTGATATTCCACTCTTTCATAAAAGAAGTTATAGTAGATACAAAAAATAAAATGCCCGATGTTATATCTTATAAACTAATTCTATAATAATAAATACATAATAAGTATCATATAAATTATATAAAAATAAAATTTTTATTGTAATTTCCAACCGTGAGTTGTGGTAATGTAAAAAACGAACAACATCGTTTTGTGAGGAGATAGTTCGTCATATACAATAATGGTAAGATCATCATCCATTTTATGGAATTATTTTCAATTAGATGTTAATAAAGACAAAAAAAATCCTAGTCTTTTTATGATAGTGAAGATATTATACAATCTTTTAATATCATGTGTTTTGAGATGAAGAATGAAAATAAATCAAAAGTGTTTGAGGAAGAATATTATTCTTCTTCAGTTATCTTCTTTTAGTTTTCACCAAGGTGATTACATTGATATATATTATCCCAAAGGTAGGATTATATGATTGGGATTTGATATTATAGTAATTTTGGTGATCCAAATTGGTTGAAAGTTGTTAATATGCGGAGGGGTGAGTGTTGTTTTATAGTGGAGGAGAAGTGTCATTCTTGTAAATTTTGTAGAGAATAATTTCACCCATGATAATTCAATCTATTGTGGCCCAATAATAGATTAAAATATATAAAATGGAGGATATGATTGAAATATAAACATATAATGTATTGTGGTCAATTTTTTGGTCATTTTTTTAAATAAGGTTATGGTTTAGACCATTGATAAGCTAATTTTACTCTAAATAATTTTAATTAATTATAATTACCTTTGTTATATTTTTGGTCAAAAATTAAGTGTTTGAAATTATTTATTTTCAATTATTCTGATTCATAATATTAAATCCAATTTTCACAATTTTAATCACATAAGTGGGACTAATCAATTTAAAATTAATCTTTTACAATAGAGGAAAATGTTGGTTTTTAAGTTAAACACGATCAAAATATTGTTCTGTTTTCAAAACTAATTTCAATGATTATTGGATTAAAATGCCCTAAATTTTATTAACCAATGTATAATATATATTATTATACTTCAAACGTAATAATTACTCAAATTTAACCATATAAAGAAATTATATCAAAAATAAATTTTGAATTAAAATTCAGTATTTTCCACTATTCATCAATTAATGAATCATCACATAAAAAAATTTCCCTGAAATAATTATGATGTTCCTATTTTAAAAAGGAATTTTATTTTTCAAATATAATATATATAAATGTTCCACAGTGTAGATTTGAAATGGTTCCACAATTAAAAGGTGGTAAGACTTATTTTTAAAAATATCCAGGTTTTTTAGGTGTAATATTTGTTTCTTTATATCTTATGTTGATAAAATACAATCGGTGATGTTAAAAATATTTTATTTAATAAAATAAATATATTTTTTAATAATATTATAATACAATACCAATTATTTTATTTTAATATTATAAAGAAATTTTCTATCCATTATAGTGGTTTTATAAAAACATTCCATTTATATATTATTAATTCTTGTATTAATTTCTAATTTATTTGTAGAAATGAATTGTAAAATTTAATTTCATAATATTCTTCATTATATTCATAAAAACCAAAATAATTTCCAGGTTATATGTTTTTATATTATATAAAAATATTATTAATAATAAATTTTTTTTTAAAACTTAGTCTTCCATATTACTCGAGCCATTAAGAAAAGTCAGTCTCATCTATAACGTTTGATGACATTGACATTATATATAGAGAAATAAAAATACTATGTTTTGTTTATTACATGAATTATTTGGTTTTTCAAATAATTAAATCCAAATATAGTTCTTTAATATCAAAAAACTATTTTTATTGTTGGTTGAAATGGACAATATCAAAACAAATAAATTAATTCAAAAAAAAATTACTCAAATTCTATAGGTCTCACAAAATGTAAATGAAAAAAAATTACAATCACTTAATATTTAACTAGTATATTTAAATATAGTGACATAATGTGAATTTTTCAAGGATCTTAATTGGGGAACCTAAAATATTTTCACCATTTTTGTTCGGAACTCTAATATTTTTTTAATAACTAAGATATTAGTGGCCTAGAAAGTAGATACATCATTTTTTTCTTAGATAAAACACATCATTTTTTTCAAAAATTTTATGCCACTTTATCCAGATTATTACAGTTATTTGATTTGAACCCACCATGGATGATGTTTAAGGTCAATTAACATTGACCAAAAAAATTCATAGTCAATGGGTGTGAATCTTATGTCATAGAGTGTAAGGGTTGGAACAACACAATTCCAGAATTCCCTAGTATCTCAAGGATGTGGTATGAAAATAAAAATATATGCCACCATTTTTTTTAAATGATGAAGAAGAAATATGGTTGGTAGATGAAGGGAAACCATGATCTTATAATGATTATGGGTTCCAAAGTGATATTGACTAGGAATGTGTAAGCTGGAGGTCACTACCCTAATGGTGTGAGGTTTTTGGTTGAAAGGATCTCTTTATGGTTAATATAATGTGTCTTAATTGGGAATTTATATGTATCCAAACAAAAGTGTCCCTTTGTGCTGGGAATATCTACTATTGAAATCCATCCGGGGTTATAGAAATATTTGAAACTCCAATCATATTCAAAAGAGAGATGGTTTATTTGTTTCGAAATCTAACATATTATATTGAGATTATTACCATCATGTGATATGGTTGGTAAATAAATAATGATGTTTTCTCGGTGTAAACTCCCTAGATTTTTGTATAAATACATTATATTTAATAATATTATGTTAGATATCTTTCTTCACATTAACATAAATTAAGGTAGGAATATATTATTAAAATAAAATAATCATATTTCATGAATAAATATTATAACCTATAATATATCTATATATCATATAAAATATTAAAATAATATTAATTAGAATATTTGTTTAAAATAATATTAGAAAGTCCTAGTGTGAAAGAAGTTATATTTTAATAAAATTAATTAATCTATATATTTTTTATTAACTTTTAAAAATATCGTAATGAATTATGAAACATAATTTATATTTTATTAATTTTTAATATGCAAAATTAAAATTTCAAAAAATATAGATAATTTATATAAAATGTCAATTTTAGTCTAAAATGTGCTTTAAAAAAATAAAATATTTTAGATGTTATACATTTATAAGAATAAAATATATGGTAGTAAAATCATTAATGTTGTCAAATATGAAACTAATTAATAAAAATAATAACTTTAAAATATTATTTGATTTTACAAAACTTATTCCCAACAATTCTAAAACAAAAGAAAAAGGTTACTTTAATGAAAGAAAATATTTTATATCTTTTATTTTAATTATTTAATATTTTGAAAAATATTATTAACGGTTGATTTTAAAATAAAAAAAATTCACTATTTTATAATAAATTAATCACAACCACATAAATCAGTAATTGTAAGGATATATCATATATAAATATATGTATAATGTTTAAAATTAAATTATATTTGATAAAAAATATGGGTTATATATTTTAATTTTATTATATTTAGTCTCAAATTTTTGAATTGAATTTAGAAAAAATATCCCAATTTCAAATTCGTAATGTATAAATTTTCTAATAAGGCTTTACTTCAATTTTTTGTAAAATGATTATTTACATGAATAGTTATTAACTACGAGTAATAAATGTTTAAATAATCAATCCATGGTGGGTGAATTTTTCTTGAATTAATATTTCCTTTATAGCTACATGAAAAAAAATATGGTTTCAATATTTTACCTATATTATATACCAAGCTTCTCTAACGAAACATACCTATCTTTAATACCCTTCCATTATTATCCATTACATACCATTCATTTCTCTAGAAATGACCCAAATTGTAATTTATAATGGATGATCAGTTCCACCATTTAAATACATCAACTATTTTCAAAAAAGTTTCATGAAATGACACTAATAATTCAAAAAATTGAATTTTTTATGTGTCCTAATTACCCATAATGTAGCCTATTTCTCTAAAATTAAAGGCCTCAGTCGAGAGAATGTTCAAGGACTTTATCTAGGTATCAAAAATATTTTAATGTATCATTCTCATTATTTTCCTTATAAACAAACTATAACTATATTATAATAATTAAATAATACAAATATTGTATTTCCATGTTATTATAATAATGGTTGAACCATTCACTTCCGTCTGCTAAGAAAAAAGAATCATCATTAGTGCATGTGTGCAGATTACTGCCTCCACGAAGCAACACATAGTAATTTCCAACACCACACTTAGGAATAGTTTTAGTTGTGTTATTAATGATTTAATATTAGTTATATAACATATTTATTATTTTATAAAGAATAATTTTTTATCCACCTTCAACCCCCTCATTGAATGAGTATCATAAAACAATAATCTTCTGTTCTGTGGACTACCACCTTCATGAAGAATAATTTTTTATTTATATTATAATTTTTCATTATATATCAAAGAATCTTAAATTCATTATCATCATAATAAAAACTGAAAATAAATATCATTAAACTTTAATTATGTAGATATTATATTAATAAAACTCCTCATTTAACAAACTCACCTATCAAATTAATGTGTGTTCATGTTGGGGTCAGTTTGACATCTAACATGAAATATGATATGAAATTATGCCATGGATGACTATGAAAACATTATTAGTTTTATTATATGATGTTAAATTTAAATAATTCATTTTTTTTATTTTTTTCATGAATAACAAATATATAACTCATTAATAAATAAAACAGCCCCATATGTTAAAAACCACTGAAAACTGTTCATAAACGATTTTTTATTCTATGATAAATATTAATGTAATATTGGAAGAAAATTTAATAATTATAAATAATAATTAGAATTTAATTATAGTGATTTTAATTAGATTTTAAGGAAAAACATTGGAAGAGGAATCAATATTGACGTCACTCATATGAACGATATACTGAATGTCTCATCTATAAACACGTGATAGTGGAAAACATGAAATGACTCACTTATATACATGATGATAATGATTATAAATTGTAATTGTAATTATTTTTGTATGTGAACATTGTTCTAAAATTAGTCATTATGCTATTTTACTTTTTATATAAGATTTTAGAGTGCATCTGATTAGTTTGGAAAAAATGATATCATTTGATATAAAAAATTAATTCATTAAAATACATGTTATTAATTGATCCAAATTAAATTTAAATATTGTATATATGACCAATTGGATATTTCATATATTTTAACATCATTAATAAATTTATATTAGCTTTATTATCATGATATTTTTTTTTAAGTTGGTTTCGCATGAATGATCCGAAGTTGTGTGACATTTTTTCACCATCTCCCATCATTAGAAAATTATTTTCTTTATCTACCAATTTTACTTTTAAACGTTAAATACACTTAAAAAATGATATTTTGTCATAAAATATCATTTATTCATGGTTTTTCAGTATTATATTCTTGATTTTACCCTTTACTATTTTATCAAAAAAATTACACAATTAATACAAAATCATGACTTGAGTACTTTTTCTGGGATTCATAAAATATATTCTTCACTATGATCTTTATCATATCCTTTACCCTAAAATTTAAATTTACATACATTTTATTGCCTTTCATGTTGACTAAGTTAACCCTTTTATTATAATTATTTCTCCTTGGGGGATCATGTTCTCTTTCAAAATGTGTTAGTGAAAGGAATCACCCTCAACCTATGAACATTTATATTAACATTTTTATTCTTATTTTAACTATATAAATTATAATATATAATATTTCATGTGACACTCATACGTACCGCAAACTATTACCAATAAATTATTTTGGAATTAGTTTTATGATGTGGGTATCACTAAATGGGGTTAATGAATATTACTCATTTTCTCTACGATTAATTTTTAAAAATGTTATCTTCTAAACTAATTTGTCTAAAAATTATGAAATTATATTATCCCATATTTATTTAAAAAAATATAATTATTTGATTCCTTGAATTTAATAAAAACAATTAATTTTTATTCCTTTCAATGTTCTTTTGTGGGTCATTTTAAACTAAATGTAATTTATTTTAGTTATTTATTTGGAAACATTTATTTCCTCAATTTTATTCATTTATAAGTGGATTTATGTATACACATTTAATATTTTTGATAAAAACATTTCAATTCTCATGTTTTAATATAATATTTATTTTAATATTTTTTTAGAGGGCTTGGGAAATTATTATTTTCCAATAAATTTTCCTAATGATTTTATGATAATTATTTATCTATGTCGTATTCCAAATGAGGGTAGTTATCCTATAATACCATCATAATTATTTTTTAGATTTATTAGAAAATTCTATTTTTCATTAACGGTATGAACCATTGTAGATTTTTTATTTCATAATCATCTATTTGAATAAGAATTATTTCTGTAATGGCCCGGACCTCTATGGTCCATTACATTGTGAAATGTTGGTGTTGGAGGTGTTCTGGGAGGTCAAGGGGACTTATCCCCAACACTTTGCCAATTTTTTCCAATTCTGTGAATAGTGTTTCTAGTTTTATGAACAGTAACAGATCGGTCTCACCGATCGGTCTGACAGATCAGTTTCACAGATCTCTGTGACAGATCAGTTTCACAGATCGGTGTGACAGATTGGTTTCATAGATCGGTCTGACAGATCAGTTTCACAGATCGGTCTGACAGATCAGTTTTACAGATCGGTTTAACAGATCGGTGTGACAGATCAGTTTCACAGATCGGTTTCACAGATCGGTGTGACAGATCAGTTTCACAGATCGGTCTGACAGATCGGTTTCACAGATCGGTTTCACAGATCGGTTTCACAAATCGGTTTCATAGATCGGTGTGACAAATCAGTTTCACAGATCGGTTTCACAGATCGGTGTGACAGATCTGTTTCACAGTTTGGTTTCACAGATCGGTGTGACAGATCAGTTTCACAGATCGGTTTCAAATATCGGTTTGACAGATCAGTTTCACAGATCGGTTTCACAGATCGGTGTGACAGATCAGTTTCACAGATCGGTTTCACAGATCAGTGTGACAGATCAGTTTCACCGATCAATTTCACAGATCGGTTTCACAGATCGGTTTCATGTACAATAACGGTGGGTGAACAGTGTTTCCAGACTCCTATAGTTTTGATCCTTTTTACGTTTCCTTTGACGTAAAATACTTTTAAATCCTTATTTTAAGGGCTCTTAAGGCCGATTAAAATTCCCTAAATACTATATTAATTATTCCTAAGGCTTGGAATGTTTTACTTGGTCAAATAGCGTGGGTTAATGCGATCCGTTTTTAATAGAGAATTAACCGGATCTTAAACTGTCACCTCGTTAAATCTTAAAAAGGGACGAGATATCATTCTCCCTTGTTCTTTCACTTTGTTCTCAACTAAGAGGCGCTAGAACCTTTCAATCCCTTCCTTAGGAGTTGCACTATCAATCTTTACTCCTAGGATTGCTTCTGCTCTGTTTTTGATGCAACCAAGATGTGTCGATCACTCTTCCACATAAGGTATGTTTTATCATCATTCATTCGGGGATCACCTTCTCTTGTTCTCCCTTCCATATTATCATGTAATCTTCATTGTTCTAATGGGTTTTGGTTGGTTGGGACTTACCGTGGCATCCTCGGGTGGATGCAGTTGTCGTGTGCGGAGGATCGTGACCTGTTGTGTGGATAAAGAACGTGAGGAACTATTTGAAGTAGGGGATTCATGGCTTCTCTAATTGTGTATGTGCAATCATAGAATTAGCATGATTTATTCCTTTGGATCACAATGAAATTGACCTAATTAAATACTTGAATCGGATTAAAAGAATTGGTTGATCGCATGTTGTTGCTTTATACCGTGATAACGGTTTGCCTCATGTTTTCCTAGATATAGTGATATCTATGTTTTATTTGATTTTTTGTTCGTTCATGATAGAAATTTATAATGAACGTAAATCCAGAATTAATTGTTAATTAATTGGCTAATGATAAAGAGGCATGTAAATTAATCTGGTTATTGATGTTTTTGTAGTTGTTCTAATTTGAGGATAATCAAATTAGGGAAGGAAGCATGGTTGTTTAATTGTGATAGCTTGCTATTTAGGTATCCGTGATTGGAACCTACGAATAACCAATCTTCTATTTCATTATGGATTAAAGTACAGATTATGTGGGAATTTCAAAAGGAGGTTCTGAGTTACCCAATTGTTTGCTAATGGGTCAAAGGCCCATGGTTGTGATTGTTGTTTTTCTGCTTCTTGTGTTGTGATGTGAGTCTGGATGGTTGTTGTGATATGTGGAGGCATGGAGGCCTTGTGGTTATGGAATCATATGACGCCTAGAGTGGCGAGATGCATCAGTTTATGCATGTGGGTGTCAGGGAGGACACCAGGGGTGATGAAATGGGATGGATGTGGTTGCTGGTTGCTTAATGTTTTCTTGAATGTTAATCTGCTTTGCTTTTCCCCACTGCTCAAGGCAGCTGGTTTTGCTACCCTTCTTCTGAAGGAGGTGAAGACGCGCGGGGTATGACACATGCTTTCCATGTTTATCCTCTCGAGGGGGAATGGGTATATGCTCTTTCTATAGGCGGCAAAGACTCGACGGGTAGTATATCTACTCACCGTGTTGAGCCTCCTTTGTGTATAGAAGCATAGGATGCTTTTTCTAGAATTCCTGGGAATGTGGAAATGTAATTCTATAATGAATGTTTGATTAAATGGGGAAAATCCACGGGGATGGAGATGCTGGAATTTATAGGTGATGTGAATCTTAAAAGGAGCAGTTGGTTCTGAATGTGATGCCAATTCAGTTTAATGTGGAATTGTTCATTCTTAATTAATGTTAAAACAATTAATTAACTTACAGTGGAACTGATAAAATGAGAATGGAGTAATCTAATAAATCTCTTCAATTGGTTGTGTGCTTATAGGATACCTAGTCTTTAAAGTAGAAGCCTGGAGTCTGAGTGACGTTAGCTGCAGTTGTATCTAAGACTAGGTAATGCCAATAGTGTGGATGTGAGTTACATGTATATTCTGTACTTTTTGTGTTTCTATACGCTACTCCACCCTATCGGTAAGGGAAACTGACACCCAGGGGATTCTGATCCCTGGGGGGGGGGGGTGTTTTCCCCAACATTCTGATGGGAGGTTGAATGGCTGACTACCCCCTTTGGCCCCGCTCTCTTCTCTTGGTAAATCTTTGTGCTGGTAGGCACAGTGGTTAGTTTTACCCATATATGTGTGTAGAGGGATGTAATGTCTTGTGGTTATTTCACACACATATATTCTGGATATAGTATCCTATGGACTACTATAGGTGTAACATGTATAGGCTATAATGGCTTGAGGATCCTTACTCGGAGTATGGGCTATAATGGCTTGAGGTATTATACCCGATGTATGATACACGTTATACGAGCTGTGGTGGCTCCCGAAAACCACCTGGTTACTTTTGGTTGTGAGTAAGGTGTGTTGCTTCGCCCAGGTGTCTGCGGGCAAGCCTTTGTGGTGCATGAGGTGCAGATTGTGGAGCTTAGCCCAGGTGTCTGCGGGCAAGCCTTTCGAGAGAGATGCACATGACGTATGTCGTTGGGGCAAAGCGGCAAACCAGTGGGGAAGTAGTAGCGGGGTACCCTTGATATTCCTTACTATATTCCATATTCTTGTATGGGTTACTTGGTGAGAGTAGCCATGGTGAGGATGGGAACTTAGTATACCTGTTTAGATAACGAGTTAGTTTTACTTTGTGTTTACTGGGCTTTAGCATGATTTCTTTACTTTTACACGAGAGGCTTGGGGAGGATCTTACTGAGTATACTGTTATACTCACCCTATGTATATATAAACTATTTTTCAGGTCACTTGGAGCAGGTTGGAGATCAAGCTGGTTACTACTAGCTTGCGGTTGGAGGAGGAGCTGTTCAGGCTTGTGGTCCCTGTCGTTTTTCTTTCTTTTGGGTACTTTTAGTTTCCTCTTTCAGTTGTAGTACTTTTGCATGACATTTCATATATGTACTTGGTTTCCATTCATATCTCAGTTCTCAGTTGGAGTTGATTGGAGTCTATTCTATCTCTCTCTTCCGCATGTGTTCTCTTAGAGGGTAATGCCTCCCATTTTTATGTTATTATACCCTCGGTGCTAGTCGCCAACCCGGGGCCTACTGGAGGCGAGACTCGGGGGTCATTATCTCCCTTTTCACATTGCCGGCCCAGGAGGGGTACACTTTGTGGGGAGGGGGTCGTGACAGAGTGGTATCAGAGGTCTGGTTGAGGGATATGATGGAGTTTGTAGTTAGGCACAGGTGAGGATGCATGGGATGGTATGGCAACAGTGTCATTCATGTTTAGAAAGTGGGGTAAACACTGGAGACCGACAGAGACATAGGCGTTTAGGGCCCCCTATGATCTGTTACACAGACCTTTAAATTTACGATGGCTACTAAAAAAATTGATACTGGTTGCAGGGTAGAGACCTAGGAAAGGATCATGCATCATTATTCTTTGCGCTTGTGTTTGAATGGGTAGACCTTGGGATAGGTAACCTAAAATTAATAAAACAAAACAATTAATTAATTAATGTTGAGTCTTCCATATTCCAGGATTAGGAGCTCTAACAGTTGTTATTTTGCAGGTATGGCTCCAGTTCGACGTCCTCGTCAGGTTTGCGTAGAAGATTCCCAGCGGGCTGTTCCAGCAGATCGCCGCCGTGTAGAGGTTGATGACGATGACACTTGGAGGAAGACACTCCGAGTGTTCCAGCGCCAGAGTCTATAGAAGTACGAGGGCTCCGTTTCAGATGCAGTCACAGAAGACTGGTTGGAGGAGGTCGAGATAGGCTTCAGTTCGATTCGTGCTCGGAAGGAACACTGGGTGTCCTTGGTTGTGACGATGCTGCGTGGAGCAGCGAGGCAGTGGTGGTTCTTGTTCCTCAGCGATCGTGAGGAGTCAGCAACCTCATGGGAGGAGTTTCGAGACAGGTTTAGAGTCGAGTTTCTTTTATCGACTGCAAAGGAGTCCAGTCGCCAGGAGCTTCTTACCCATTGAGAGGGTAGCTCCAGTGTTTGAGAGTTTTGAATCCATTTCATGAACCTTCTACGATATGCTTCAGACCTATTACCAGATGATGAGGCCATGGTGAGGCATTTCGCGGAGGCTTTGCGTCCAGAGATCCAGCGCCAGGTCACCACATTTATGCTGAAGAAATATCTTGAGGTGCTGGTGAGGGAAGAGGTTGTTGAGAGGACTTTGGGCAGGACCGAATCTTCAAGAGAGGGGAATCTTCGTGATTCCTCACGAAGTAGAGCTTTGGTCTGGGGTTCCCGGTTTTCAGGGTAGAAGTGTTTCCGTTCACCTGGGGGTAGGTCCCAGCCCTTTCCATCACGTTTCTCTGGAGGCAGCAACTCTCATACCTATGCCAAGGGATCAGGCGCCTTCTTTTCTTGTGGTGGACGTGGTCATCAGCAGTGGGAGTGCCCAACTTTTCAGAGCAGTCATCGTGCACCAGGCGCTCCACTCCAGGTTCCTCCGTTGAGGTAGTTCTAGCCGAGATAGCAGAAGAAGGTTGCACCAGCTTTAGATCACCAGAGGGTAGATGGAGCAGGCAGAGGACAGCCCCATGACGCTCCCCGTCCTCAGAGAGCAGAGCGCGGCTGTGGTGGTGGTCATCATTAGGGTCAGAGAGGCCGTAGAGGTGGTCGTGGTCAGCTTCATGCTATAGCGTTGCCAGCTCCAGGTGAGCCAGACGTCGTCCGAGGTACCCTTTGCTTGTTTTCTACCTTGGTGTATGCCTTGTTTTATTCAGGAGCGACACACTTCTTTATATCCCCTACCCTTGTCCATGCTTTGGGACTTGAGGTAGAGAGGATTCCAGTTCCCTTGGCGTTGACTACGCTAGTTGGAGGTCGAGCTGACTTGTATGAAGTATGTAGAGACTGTGAGCAAGTGTTGGGGAAACACCGCTCTTGGGGAGATTTCCTATGTTTGCAAATACAACCATACGATTTCATACTCGTCATGGATTGGTTGTATTCGGTGCAGGCTATTGTGGATTGCTACAGGAAGAAGGTCGTTTTCTTTGATGAAGATGGAGAGAAAGTGGTTTTTGTTGGTGAGAGAGATCCTCGGATGAGTCATAGACGAGTTCCATCCTTATCATCCATGATGGCTAGGATGACGCTGAGTTCTTCAGAGGTTCAACAGCTGGCGTTTCCTAGGGTCGTAGAGGAGTACCCTGATGTCCTTCCAAAAGAGGTTGTATCCTTACCCCCTCGACGAGTGATCGAGTTTGGGATCGAGCTACAGCCAGGAGCGTCTCTTATCTCTATGTCTCCGTATAAGATGGCCCCTTTTGAGTTACGAGAGCTACGTGTTCAGCTCGATGGTCTATTGTAGTGTGGTTTTGTTCGGCCAAGTGTGTCACCGTGGGGTGCACCAGTTTTGTTTGTGAAAAAGGCTGATGGCAGTTTGCGGTTGTGCGTCGATTATCGTCAGTTAAACAAAGTGACAATAAAGAATCCATATCCTCTCCCGTAGATTGCTGACATATTTGATCAACTGAAGGGTGCAAGTTGGTTCTCAAAGATCGACTTGCGGTCAGGATATCATCAAATGCGTGTAAAGGATGTGGATATCCCGAAGACTGCATTCTGTTGCCGTTATGGGCATTATGAGTTTGTTGTGATGCCATTTGGCGTATCAAATGCTCTAGATGTTTTCATGGGGTTGATGAATGTCGTATTCCGTGAATTCATGGAAAAGTTTGTTGTGGTTTTCATCGATTACATCCTTGTGTACTCCACATCTGAGGAAGAGCATACAGAGCATCTACGAGGCGTTTTGGGAGTTCTTCGCCAACATCGGTTGTTTGGGAAGTTGTCCAAGTGTGAGTTCTGGTCTCGAGAAGTTCATTTCTTGGGACATGTTGTGTACCAACAGGGAGTAGCTTTGGATCCTTCGAAGATAGAAGCAGTGGTGTCTTGGCGAGCCCCCAAGACCGTGTCAGAGGTACGATGTTTCCTTGGTCTCGCAGGCTATTATAGGAGGTTTGTAGCTAATTTCTCCTGAGTTGCGACTCCTCTGACAGCTTTGACCAAGAAGGATCAAGTGTTCATATGGACTGATCAGTGTCAGGTAGCTTTCGATTATCTAAAGGGGAAGTTGGTAAGTGCTCCAGTCTTTTGTCTTCCAGCGGTGGGAGTCCAGTTTAATGTTTTCTGTGATGCTTCACATCTGGGGCTAGGCTGTGTTCTTATGCAACAATGGTCAGTTATTTCTTATCGGTCCCGACATTTGCGTCCCCATGAATGCAACTATGCCACCCATGATCTTGAGTTGGAAGCCGTGGTGTTTGCGTTGAAGTTGTGGAGAGATTACCTCATTGGCGAGTGCTTTGTGGTTTTCACCGATCATAAGAGTTTGAGGTATGTTTTCTCTCAGCGGGACATGAACTTGCGGCAGCGTCGGTGGATGGAGTTTTTGCAGGAATACGACTTCGAAATATCGTATACACCTGGGAAGGGAAATGTTGTTGCTGATGCGCTGAGCTGAAAGTCACATAATGATGTTGTGTGTGAATCTGGTGATTCATGGAGAGTGATGGAAGAGCTATCTGCTTTGCACCTTGATATGGGAGAAGTTGTGGGGAGAGGTTTTCTTTTCCAGATGACGGTGCAGTCATCCCTGATGCGGAAGGTGGAAGAGTCTCAGTTGGTTGATCTAGAGGTGGATGTTTGGAGAGACAGAGTTGTATGTGGTGAGGCCCCTGATGGTTGGTCAGAGGATGAACAGCACCGGGTGTTGTATCGTGGCAGGCTTTTTGTTCCCTTGGCGATGCGCGAGACGGTTCTCCGAGAGTTCCATAGTTCACCCTTTGCGGTACATCCTGGTGTGACGAAGATGTACCGATCCTTGAGGAGTCATTTTTGGTGGCCTGGTCTAAAGCGTACAGTTGCAGAATGTGTGTCTCGATGTTTAGTCTACCAGAAGGTGAAGGCTGAACACCGTGTTCCTGGTGGTCTTCTCCAGCACTTAGAGATTCCTCAGTGGAAGTGGGAGGACATCTCGATGGACTTTGTTACAGGTTTACCTCGAGCTCCGGGAGGACATGATGCAATATGGGTGGTAGTGGATCGTTTAACTAAATCGGCACACTTCATAGCAATCAAGGAGTCGATCTCAGTGGAGGTTTTATCGAGGAAGTATCTGGAATATGTGGTGAGGCTTCATGGAGTACCTAGGACAATCATTTCTGATCGAGATCCTTGTTTTACCTCTAGGGTGTGGAGAGGTCTCCAGCATGCTTTTGGTTCTCAATTCTGCCTTAGCACTGCTTTTCATCCTCAAACGGATGGTCAGACAGAGCGAACCATCCAGACTCTTGAAGACATGTTGCGCTCTTGTGTTCTTGATTTTGGAGGTTCATGGATGAATCACTTACCCTTGGTATATTTCTCTTACAATAACAGTTTTCACTCGACCATCGGTATGGCGCCGTTTGAAGCCTTGTATGGCCGGCCATGTCGTTCTCCGTTGTGCTGGACTGGGGTCAGAGGGTCAGCAATTCTTAGACCGTAACTAGTGCAGAATACAACAGATATGGTTCAGGTGATTCTTGAGAGGATGAAGACATCACAAGATCGTCAGAAATCTTATCTTGATTAAAGAAGGAGACCGTTGGTGTTTAATGTTGGGGATCATGTGTTTCTGAAGGTGACTCCCTGTCATGGGCAGCGAAGGATTGGTCGTGGAAGTAAGCTTTCTCCCCGGTTTGTTGGGCCTTTCGAGGTGTTAGCTCGTGTTGGAGCTGTGGAGTATCGAGTAGCACTTCCCCCACAGATGAGTCAGATACATGATGTTTTCCATGAATCGTAGCTCCGTCATTACCTTCATGATGAATCTCATGTTATCGATTGGGGAGGAATCGATATTGATGATGATGCAACCTTCGAGGAGCGACCTATGGAGATCCAAGACTGCAAGGAGAAGGTGTTTCGTGGGCGTTCTATCCCCTTAGTTCGTGTCTTGTGGTGACACGGTGGCATGGAGGAGAGTACATGGGAGCGTGAGTCACAGATACGTGATCATTACCCAGAGTTGTTTAATTTTTAACTCTTTTCATGTAATGATGCCTCCTTTATGGTTAGACCTTTCATGTTATATTTATGTACCTTTTATGTGAAGTTATGTTTGAATTGTTTGGATATGGATTGTTTATTTCCATACTCTCGGATGTCGTAGTTTTTTTTCCAACTTTTGAACTACTCATGGTAGTTTTCCCCTGAGAGGTATCTTATGGGGTGGTTGTTCGGACCCCTCTTTTCTTCTGGGTTGGTTTTTAATTCTCGAGGACGATAATGTTTTGAGAGGTATCTAATGTAATGGCTCGGACCTCTCTGGTCCATTACATTGTGAAATGTAGGTGTTGGAGGTGTTCTGGGAGGTCAAGGGGACTTATCCTCAACACTTTGCCAATTTTTTCCTGTTATGTGAACAGTGTTTCCAGTTTTATGAACAGTAACAGATCGGTCTGACAGATCGGTTTCACAGATCGGTGTGACAGATCGGTTTCACAGTTCAGTGTGACAGATCGGTTTCACAGATCGGTCCAACAGATCAGTTTCACAGATCGGTCTGACAGACCAGTTTCACAGATCGGTTTCACAGATTGGTGTGAAAGATCAGTTTCAAAGATCGGTTTCAAAGATCGGTGTGACAGATCAGTTTCAAAGATCGGTCTGATAGATCGGTTTCATAGATCGGTTTCACAGATCGGTTTCACATATCGGTGTGACAGATCCGTTTCACAGATCGGTTTCACAGATCGGTGTGACAGATCAGTTTCACAGATCGGTGTCACAGATCGGTGTGACAGATCAGTTTCAAAGATCGGTTTCACAGATCGTATTCACAGATCGGTTTGACAGATCAGTTTCACAGATCGGTTTCACAGATAGGTGTGACAGATCAGTTTCACAGATCGGTTTCACAAATCGGTGTGACAGATCAGTTTCATAGATCGGTTTCACAGATCAGTTTCACAGATCGGTTTCATGTATAGTAACGGTGGGTGAACAGGGTTTCCAGACTCCTACAGTTTTGCCCCTTTTTACGTTTCCTTTGACGTAAAATACTTTTAAAGCCTTATTTTAAGGGCTCTTAAGGCCGATTAAAATGCCCTAAATCCTATATTAGTTATTCCTATGGCTTGGAATGTTTTACTTGGTCAAACGGTGTGGGTTAATGCGATCCGTTTTTAATGGAGAATTAACCGGAACTTAAACCGTCACCTCGTTAAATCTTAAAAAGGGATGAGATGTCATTCTCCCTTGTTCTTTCCCTTTGTTCTCAACTAAGAGGATCTTGATCCTTTCAATCCCTTCCGTAGGAGTTGCACAATCAATCTTTACACCTAGGATTGGTTCTGCTCTGTTTTTTGATGCAATCAAGCTGTCTCGATCACTCTTCCACATAAGGTATGTTTTATCATCGTTCATTCGTGGATCACCTTCTCTTGTTCTCGCTTCCATATTATCATGTAATCCTCATGGTTCTAATGGGTATTGGTTGGTTGGGACTTACTGTGGCATCCTCGGGTGGATGCAGTTGTCGCGAGGGGAGGATCGTGACCTGTTGTGTGGATAAAGAACGTGAGGAACTGTTTTAGGTAGGGGATTCATGGTTCCTCTAATTGTGTATGTGCAATCGTAGAATTAGAATGATTTATTCCTTTGGATCACAATGAAATTGACCTAATTAAATACTTGAACCAGATTAAAAGAATTGGTTGATCGCATGTTGTTGCTTTATACCGTGATAACGGTTTGCCTCAATTTTTCCTAGATATAGTGATATCTATGTTTTATTTGATTTTTTGTCTGTTCATGATAGAAATTGATAATGAACGTAAAGCCGGAATTAATTGTTAATTAATTGGATAGAGATAAATATGCATGTAAATTAATCTGGTTATTGCTGTTGTTGTAGTTGTTCTAATTTGAGGATAATCAAATTAAGGAAGGAAGCATGGTTGTTTAATTGTGATAGCTTGATGTTTAGGTATCCGTGATTGGAACCTACGAATAACCAATCTGCTATTTCATTATGGATTAAAGAACAGATTATTTGGGAATTTCAAAAAGGGGTTTTGAGTTACCCTCTTGTTTGCTAAAGAGTCAAAGGGCCATGGTTGTGATTGTTGTTTTTCTGCTACTTGTGTTGTGATGTGAGTCTGGATGGTTGTTGTGATATGTGGAGGCATGGAGGCCTTGTGGTTATAGCAGAAGATGATGCCTAGAGTGGCGAGATGCATTAGTTTATGCATCTGGGTGTTGGGGAGGACACCAGGGGTGATGGAATGGGATGGATGTGGTTGCTGGTTGCTTAAGGTTTTCTTGAATATTAATATGCTTTGATTTTCCCCACTTCTCAAGGCAGCTGGTTTTGCTACCCTTCATCCGAAGGAGGTGAAGACGTGTGGGGTATGCCACGTGCTTTTCTTGTTTAGCCTCTCGAGGGGGAATGGGTATATGCTCTTTCTATAGTCGGCAAAGACTTGACGGGTAGTATATCTACTCACCGTGTTGAGCCTCCTTTGTGTTTAGAAGAATAGGATGCTTTTTCTAGAATGCCTGGGAATGTGGAAAAGTAATTCTGTAATGAATGTTTGATTAAATGGTGAAAATCCACGGGGATGTAGATGCCGGAATTTAAAGGTGATGTGAATCATAAAAGGAGCAGTTGGTACTGAATGTGATTCCAATTCAGTTTAATGTGGAATTGTTCATTCTTAATTAATGTTTAAAGAATTAATTAACGTACAGTGGAACTGATAAAATGAGAATGGTGTAATCTAATAAAGCTCTTCAATTTGTTGTGTGCTTATAGGATACCTAGTCTTTGAAGTAGCAGCCTGGATTCTAAGAGATGTTAGCTGCAGTTGTATCTAAGACTAGGTAATGCCCATAGTGTGGATGTGAGTTACATGTATATTCTGTACTTTTTGTGTTTCTATACGCTACTCCACCCTGTCGGTAAGGGAAACTGACACCCCGGGGATTCTGAGCCCTGGGGGGTGTTTTCCCCAATATTCTGAGGGGAGGTTGAATGGATGACTACCCCCTTTGGCCCCACTCTCTTCTCTTGGTAGATCATTGTGCTGGTAGGCACAGTGGTTAGTTTTACCCATATATGTGTGTAGAGGGTTGTAATGGCTTGTGGTTATTTCACACACATATATTATGGATATAGTATCCTATGTACTACTATAGGTGTAACTTGTATACGCTATAATGGCTTGAGGATCCTTACTCGGAGTATGGGCTGTAATGGCTTGAGCTTTATACCCGCTGTATGATACATGTTATACGAGCTGTGGTGGCTCCTGGAAACCACCTGGTTACTTTTGGTAGTGAGGACGGTGTGGTGCTTCGCCCAGGTGTCTGCGGGAAAGCCTTTGTGGTGCACGAGGTGCAGATTGTGGAGCTTAGCCTAGGTGTCTGCGGGCAAGCCTTTGGAGAGAGTTGCACAGGACGTATGTCGTTGGGGAAAAGCAGGAAACCAGTGGGGAAGTAGTAGCGGGGTACCCTTGATATTATTTACTATATTCCATATTCTTTTATGAGTTACTTGGTGAGAGTAGCCATGGTGAGGTTGGGAACTTGGTATACCTGTTTAGATAACGAGTTAGTTTTACTTGTTGTTCACTGGGCCTCAGCATGATTTCTTTACTTTTGCACGAGAGGCTTGGGGAGGATCCTACTGAGTATACTATTATACTCACCCTATGTATATATAAACTGTTTTTCAGGTCACTTGGAGCAGGTTGGAGATCAATCTGGTTACTACTAGCTTGCGGTTAGAGGAGGAGCTGTTTGGGCTTATGGTCGCTGTCGTTTTGCTTTCTTTTGGGTAATTTTAGTTTCCTCTTTCAGTTGTAGAACTTTTTCTTGACATTTCATATATGTACTTGGTTTCCTTTCATATCTCAGTTCTCAGTTGGAGTTGATTGGAGTCTATTCTATCTCTCACTTCCGCATGTGTTCTCATAGAGGGTAATGCCTCCCATTTGTATGTTATTATACCCTCGGTGCTAGTCGCCAACCCGGGGCCTACTGGAGGCGGGACTCGGGGGTCATTATCTCCCTTTTCACATTGCTGGCCCCGGAGGGGTACACTTTGTGGGGAGGGGGTCGTGACAATTTCCTCCAATGGTATTCCTTTGATAACTTACAATGAATAATTACTTGATTGAATATTATTTACAAAGATTCAAAATACATAAATTTAATAGAAATATTTTATCTAATCCATATATCCATATGTTATATAGTGTAAATACCATATGCATATCCTCATTTTCTTTATTGGAATTTACCTATATTAATTCAAAAGGATATTGGGTACCAATTTATTTTCCAAGAGATTAGCATGGAATGTTCACTAATGAAATCATGAAATATAGTTATAAATCCATAGTAAAATGATATTAATACCATTTTATTTCCATGTATTTTTATAATATTTTTATTTAAATAAGGTTTCACCCATATGTATGATATGTCATTATGTTGAATGTTTCTATAAATTGTTCCAATGGGTTGGGTAATGTTAATGTCATTTTATTGGGGAGTAAATTTAATAATTTTAGAAAACCTAATCTTAAATATTTTACATATAATTGTTGACTAAGGGGTAATACATGCAATATTATAATGGACTAGTGTGAAATCTTTGGAACATGATGATGATGTCCTAGGCAGTTATCCTTGCAATATTCTTACAATATCTTGTTTATATTATTTCCACATTTCTATGATTACATTATCATGTATTATGACAATTTTATATTCCATGTGATTATGATATTATCTATTTATTAAATGATATAAGAATTATGATCATGATCATTATTATATCATGTTATGCCTCACTTCTCTATTGTGATTAGTTTTTATTATTTTTACACTTTTTGAACATTGGAAATCACCCCTTACATATGATTCTATTTCCTTGTGTTGTAAAACAATGTTAAATGAGTGTGAATCCTTGATGAGAATATTGTTTTGGGTGTTTATACTTGGGGTTAGTGAATAACTATGGATTCATTATCAAGTAATGAAGGGGGAAAAGTGACCATTTCTTGAGATAACTTGATAATTTTAGTTAGTGATTTTTTCTAATTCATTCAAACTATAAACTAAAATTACATTGCAATTTAAATATGAGAATGATATTTTATTCAAGGATTTGTATTGAACCCAATGATTTATTTTTGGTTTATTTTGAATTGGATCCAAAATATAGGTCAATGGGAACAAAATATATTATTAGTGGAGTGTTTATATAATTGTATATATTTTGGATATTTTTGGTTGAGGATGATTTAACATCTAGAAATGAGATAAATTTCTAATAATTTATGGATGATCTATGTTTCAAAGATATAAATAAACTATAAGGTCTTTAGTATTGGGTAAAATATTTTTTGGGGGGATTTGGATAAGAATGAATTATTCAAATCCTTGTGGATAATCCTAATCATGGGATAAAATCCATGTACTATTAAGTGAGATATTATATGGTTTTCCAAGAAATACATACCCTAATAGATACAACAAGTATATGTTGTTTTAAAAAAATTTAAAATAGGGTTAAGAACCCCAAATATTCTAGGTTGACTATATATCAACTATTATTCTGGTACATTGTGAATGGCACATTACCACTCACCGGGTTTGGCACTAAGGAGGATATTCTATGTATAATTCACATGTTATTTACAAACCATTATAAAGTATTAATCATATAATTTTATAGATGTTAACTTTATTTGAGATCCTAACTGTAAATTGGAAATATGTATCCAAGATTGTTGTTAATTACTCATATGTTTTTATATTCAAATCATTAATGAATTTTATTATTCCATTCTCAGTGTTTTCATTTGAAAATTATCTAATTTCAGTATTCTAATCACCAAAATTTATTTTAATTTAATAGATTTATGATGGATAAAGAAATATAACAATGGATGTAATGCTAAATGTGGTGATCTTCATGAACTAAAATCTATTTGGAAATGAACAAGGAGAAGAAAGATTAATTTTATGAATAATAAAATATCATGAATTTATATTAATAAAGTGAGAAAAAATAAATATTATATACCACAAAAGAAGATATAAATGGATTCTCATATATATATTTGTGATTAATACGATAAAGGAAATTATTAAGACATGATAATGTTAAAAATGTGGGGTGAAATGCAATGGGAAATTTTAAAAATGTAATAGAAAATGTTTTATTTATGGGAAAGTATGAGACAATGATTTCAACTATTTAAAGAAAATGAAAGATTCAGTTAACTTGAACGAGGAGGAATAGCCTTCTAATTTGAAATATGTTATCAATATTGAAATTTTATTTGAGATATAATCTTATATATTTTATATCATTTTGAAATACTTAATCTATTTTTCGTTAAAAAATTGTCATGATGATTTTATTTAAAGGGCGGTGATTGTAACATCTAGATAATTTAGTATAGATATTGTATTTTAAATATTATTGATTATGATATTTTTATTCACTCACACTAAAATATGTGTGATTATATAATAATAAATTAAAATATTCATATTTAAAATTTCATTATGGTATCAAATTATATTTTTAAATATGATAAAAAATATTAGAATGATTTTTGATAAAAAATTTGAAAGAAGTTATTTTAAAAAGACATAATATTTAGGAACTTATTTCTAAATAAAAGTACTTTATCAATATATGTTTTATTTTCAATTAATGTTAAATAATTATTTCTTATATATATAATTATATCAAAATAGTTTTATTTTAAAATTTATTATATAATAAATTTAATAGTACAATTTTTTTCATTTATCAAAAAATATAATATTTATTGAAAATGACGGATGTAGAAAAATTATAATATTCATGAATTTCTATATATAATAATTAAATCTAAGTTAATAAAACAATTTATGTTAAGAAATATGATATTATGTAATAAAATAATTGAATATGAAATTTTAATTTATGATAGAAAACACATGCCTAGTTTTTTTAAATAAAATAAAATGATGATTTAATGAAGTTAATTTTTTTATATATTTTCATTTAAATTATAAATTTTTATTTAAATTTATTTATGTATTGATTTAAATGTCATATATTCCTAAATTATGAAAATTAATTTATCTCTATCATTAAAATCTAAAACCATAAAAAATTTATCTTATATATGACTAAACAGATTAAAAACGATATATTATTTTATTTTTTTTATTTTGCATGTGTGTTTACATGGAAATAATTTTTCTCATATTTTCAAGTTAACTATGTTTCATATTGAATAAAATTAAAATAATAATGTTTAAATTTTTTAAAAAGGGTCAATTTATATTTTTAGTTATATATTAATGTATGAGATTAGTACTTAATTTCGAGTAATAATAGTTATAACTAGAAATATAAGGAGGCTATTTTTTCTTTATTTGAAATTACCATTAGACAATAGAGAAAGAAATTGGATATTATAGATTTAATAACATGTATGGATACCCTTAACATATCTACTTAACTGACTATCACTCCATTCTATTCTCACTCCACACTTAAAATTCTTTTCAGTAAATAATTCTCTCTTCCCCACTTATAATATCGGGATCACATCCACCATTTCAATTATACCTTAATATTTGGTTATATAATTGAATCCCAACCAAAATAAAAAATAATAATAATTCTATTAAATTATCTAACACCCCTATTCACAAAAAAAAATATCTTCTGTTCCTCATATATAAGGCCTTCGTCAAATAGATGTTCAAGGTCTCAACATTGGTTAAAATTATTTCCTAACATTTAATTATTATTATTTATATTATATTTCTCACCAAAAAAATATAATAAAAAGTCAGAATCATTAGTGTGATGATATTTTATCACAATAATTTTATTACCACCCTATTAAATCTATATAAATAAATATCATTAATGTGTTTATATAGATTAGAGACTCTAGAAATTGATGCTTTCAGTATTTTATCACCACACCTCGTGGAAGATATATATTATGTATTAGTGAATATATATTATTTATACATTGAATTTTTTATTCAAAAAAATAACATATGATCCACCTTATCCCCTCTCATTCATTTAGTAACGGGAACCAATAATAATGCTTTGTATGGACTACCACCTCAATAAAGATTCATTATTAATTTTTATCCTATTTTTTAATTCCTTTTCCAATGATTATAAATTTTTTCAACTATAATATAAACATATATGTAATATAATTATGTTTCCATTATAATGATATTATGTCAATTAAACAGCTTCATAATCATATTCAATGGCATATTTAGAGCATGTTAATGTTTGGTTCAGTTTGAACACCTACTAGAACAATGTTAAAAAAATTATGTCACGAATTATTCAAAAAAAAAATTACATATATAATATTATATAATTATGTAAATAATTATTTCATATAGGTTCTATAATTTATGAAAAATATTTACCTCATTATTTAAAAAAACACCCTTCGTTGATTTAAGATCACAAAAAAATGTTTATGGTTGATTAAAACTTAATGAATAATTATTAATGAACTCATGGAAAAAAATTTAACCATATTAAATAATTAAAAGTAATAGATAATATTTACAAGAATTTAAATAAAATTTTTAAATTTTGGAAGATAATTCAATATATTCATCACTCAAACAAAAATTCTAAAATTGATCTATACTCTAAATAACTGATGTGGGAAAAAATTTAAATATAAATAAATATTTAAAAAGGAAACTATAAATTTTTTTATGTTTGAATATTTTTATAAACTTATTCACTATGATATTTTGTTTTTTTATATAGGATCATAATTTTCAAATGAAAATGGAGGGAGAATAGGTTTGAGATTCGTCTAAAAATATCCATCTATGAGGTATATGTACTTTTTTGCACATAATTCCATTTTAACGTTTTATATACCAACAATTGGATGAATTTTATATAGTAAAATACTTATTAATAGCATGTTATCATAAAATTAGAATCCATGTTCTTTCAATGGGTTTTCATTTGATTATTCCTTCGGTATAATGGATTTTTTTTTCAAAATCCATTCACTAAGATAGATTTTTATATTTTTAGTAATTTAAATTACTATGGCATATAAGCAGCAAAATTGATATTTTATCGTGAAATATAATTTTTTTTTATTTATGGTTGATTTTCTACTTCATTTCCCTTATATTTTTTATAAAAAGTTTACTCTATTATAAATTGATTTCAACACTAGTGTTACTCTTTAAAGAGTTATAAATAAAATTATTTACATTGATCTAATAAGTATTATTACTCTAGAAATTTTCATTCATATATTTATAATTTTATTTCCCTTAAATGAAATTAATCTTTTTCATTAAAATGATTATTTTTAGGGGATCTCATTTGCTTAATATGTTTGTTAGTGAGAGAGATGATTTATATCCAATTCACACATCTCTTTATATAAAATATCTATGTTTTAAATAGAGAAATTATTTTAATTAATAATTAAATATAACTTTATTTTTATCCTCAATTCATTTCAACAAAAAATTTTAACCTCATTCATCTTGATAGGGGTTCCACTAAATGGTTTTAACAAATATAATCATTTTATGGAAGGAAGGTTTTCAGGAATGTTTTTTATTTTGTAATTTTTTCTAAAATTTTAAAATTATTTCTATCAAAATGGTATCAAATATGGAATTTTGATATACATATAATTTATTAATAAAATTAAAATAAAATGTTTAATTTTTTCTCTATGTGTCTTTTTTATCCAGAATGAATATGTTTTAAATTATTCTATGTAAACATATCTTTCCATAAACATTTTTATTTTCTACGAAAATTATTATCAAATATTTTATTTTTTCAAAATGGAAAAATTAGCATAGTTTAATAAATAATCCATGTTTACTTTTTTTAAAATTATTAGAAAAATTAATATTTTTAATTGAATATTTTTATTGATTTTAGTTGTGTTATTAATATTTGTTTGCGGATTGGTTATGGGTTTTCATAAAATCAATATCATCCACTTTGTTTTTCTACAAGTAATATGAAATTATCAATTACATATATGGTATGATGTGTTTCATATTTTTATCCTAACTAGTCATCCAGTTTTATATTACAGATTTAAATCCAATGAATTTACTTTGTGAATTCCATATGTTCTGTTACATGATTAAGGGGTGTTTAAATAAATTCTAAATAAATCAATTGTTTAGATACATTGATTTCTAAGATAGTTATCCATTTCATATATTATATATATACCATATACATATAATATTTATTATCATGTGTTTAAATGAATTTTGATTGAATTCTTTATGTACGCATTTATTTTATTTTAGTTTATCATTATATGTTCAATGATGAAATAATTAAATCTTCCTTAGTGAACCATATGAAAATTATTTAAAACCGAACTTATTAAATTGGGATTTTTTGAAATGTTTATTGAAATCATGTGTCACAAAAGTTTATGATTTTTTATTATGTTGGATGTTCCAAAAAATATCCATATTTCATTGGGAAATGTAAATATCTAAAGAGAAGCTATGTATGGGATTAAGGAGTTAACCCAATCTATTTTGATAGACTAGGGATTAATCCTTGGAATATGATGATGGCATATGGAGTAACACACAATAGAATAAAATTTCTAAGAAAATAATCCTTTGAATATGATGATGATGGAATTTGGAGTAATCATTTTAATATTCGAATGATATCATGTTTACGTTATTTTCCCACTCATATAATGACATGTTCTTTGTTTATTATCATTAGTCCATTTTTTTGTGAAATAATATCCTTTATTAATTATATAAAGAATATTCTCATTCTCATTTTATTATCATTGTATTCCTCATATATATATTTTCAGGCCTCCTGGTTATGTTTACCCTTACAATTCATTTTCTACCACACCTTAATAAATTTCCCTTTCCTTAGGTTGTATAAGAATCTATCATGTGTTTTAATATTAGAAGAGTATATTTTATTAGAATTTATAGAACATGTTGAGGACTAATTATGAAATTATTATCTTCTTATAATTTTTAAAAAATATATTATTTTATGGGATGAAATTATATTTATTAGTAAGTTATTATTCCAAATTATATGAAACACTACAATAAAAGGCCATTGTATTTTAAATGATGGAATGATATTATAATCATTGATTTTTATCAATTCTATTATTTTGAATAATTTTTTCAGAACTAGATCATGGATCATGGTTCCAAGGAAAATATAATAGTCATATAATATATAATCTTAATATCACAATATATCATGAATTAGTTACGAATCAATAAATTTATAGTTCCCCAAAAATAATATCCTACACATATTTATCTCTTATTCATTTTAATGTACATTAATTATTTGAGACATAGGTGTATTGTGTGAAAAGGCTTCTATGTGGATCAAGCTCTCATATAGGGGATAAAGGGGTTATAGTGGATGGGATAATCTATGTTGTTTGAAACAATATGGTATGTACATAAACATCACATTTTATTTTAATGTGGCTAGGGTGTATCATCATTTTTATGGTAAAACCTTGTTATTATAAACAATGTGATTCAATTTAAATTATATGCCCAATTGAGTAATTATTTGAGTGATAAACAGATTATGACTTAGAAAACACATATGTTGTTTATGAATTAATAGAAGGGATGACAAGAAAATATTGGGTGCATTTTCAATATTTTGTAGTACTCGAAGTATGTTCATTAGAAAATCATTCTATATTGGAAGGGTTTCTAAATAGATAAATATTTTTACTTGGTATAGGATATTTGATACTAAAAATTTCTATATATACTATTATAACAACAATTTTAACACATGTTATTTGAGAATATAGTTAATCTCAGTATTTTTATATCATATGTAGGAAGATTTATATTTTTGTTATTTTATTGAGTAAAACATGACATTATGGAATGATAGTATATCCATTACCATTGGATGTCTAAAAAATGTCAGGGTTTCTCAATGTAGATTTAGCTCTTGTATATGTGAATGACAATTACATATTTTATCATGTTATAATGTAGAAATATTCAAATCTCATTTTTAACTCGTAGGAAAGAGGATCCAAATTTTCATAGGAGTAGATTCATTGATACCTATTGACCTAAACTGTCATTAAAGTCGGTCAAAGTTTAAAATTTATATTCTTAATAACTACTATAGATTTGGCAAGAAGGGTCTAACCCACAGGGAAGGCTATTTTGTCCACTATTCTCTAAAAAAACTAACTAAAGACCCACTATTGTCAGCAGTGAGGTTAAATTTCTAATCTTTCTATTTTTTTTTATTTTTACTATAAGGAACAAATAAAACATTTTTTTTAGTTTTTGTTCTAAACTATATCAGAACAAGGAAAAGGCTAAAAACAATAAGCAATAGAGAAACAGTGCACTAAAAGTAAACAATATGGAGAAAAAAATGTCTGGGGAGTATATCAACTCTACTGGTTTTGAAGGTATACTTTCTCACGTCATTGATTACAACTAATACAACTGAGATGGAGTGATTTATTTCCCTCTATAGGAGATAATCACTCAAGATGTATAATTTTAGAGTTCTCCATCCTTATATTATCCAACTTGAAAATTTAGGTTTGAAAATGACTACAAAACTAACTCACTGTATGTCCTGTAGCATTTTATTTCCATTTAAATGTTCAAGAAATTTAATTTAAACTCACCGTATAAATGTGGAAATCTTAGATTAATCACAAGTGGTGCATTGCAGGTGAATGTAATCAGAACTGACCTTGACAATCAATTCCAATCACATTAAAAGGATAGTGAGAAAAGAATAGAATAACAACCCGTAGACTCGACTTTTTCCCCAAACTGAAATTATTTAGCCTAACATTTCTTTCTTTACGTGTTCTAAAAACATTCAATTATAGAGGAAGAGAATTATAAAATAACATAGGAAGAAAACTCCCTATGGTTGCATGAATTCCTCCAGCTCCAGGCCCCTGGGTCTCCAAGGAATTGTTCTCCGAGTGTCACTTCAGGTTCTCTGCTCTCTAATGGTGTGTTTTTTCTCCGAATGAATAACCCCACTCCAAAATTATGCTGATCTGTTTTCATCTCCTCTGTCATCTGCTTCAGGTCACCGCTTGCCTTGCACCGACATTTGGTTTTCTTCACGAGCACACCACACACATGTGTGTGTTCGGTACCAGCATATCGCGCAAACTTTTCTCACGTAACTAACTCTCATTGAGTTAGTTACATGCACCTAGATGTGAACTCACATCCCGTATGAACCTGCACATATTAAAACACAAAATAATTAGAAACTAGAAGCAAATAAATAAACATTTTTAAATTATTAGATTACTAAAAGTTTTAAAAGAATTGATTAAAAAGTTATCTTGTTTTTTTATTAGAGTTATTAATTTTAAATTAAAAGTTATTTATTGTTAATAAATTAATTTATTTACTAATTTATGTTTATTAGATTATTTTATTTGTGTTCAAAATAAATTATTATTATGTATTTAATTTTATTAAAAAATAATTATTTAAAATGTGACATTAAATTAATTTTAATTTAGATATTCTTATTAATTATTTTAATTTAATTAAAGTTTTAAATATGTTAAATAATTTATTAATTCTGTTTTAGAAGTTAATTATTTTATATTGACTATTTATTAAAAATTAATATTGTTTTACATTATGTTAATTTTAATTTTAGTTTTTAATTTTTGTCATTTTAATTAGTTTTTAGTTAGTTTGTTTTTTTATTCATTAACTCCTCCACCAAACCGGTGATACAAGGGGAGGGTTTCTTCGGTGCTGAACCAGGTAGAGGCCTCCAGCAACGTAGTGTTATTGACTTCTCAAGCACGACACGATGACCTCTAGCTCCTCTGTACCAGTGGCGTGCGGGTGTTGTTTCTTCACCGAGGCACATAATCAACTCCACATCAGATCTCAGCTTGCGGCACACTGGCTTTGTGGTCCAATGATGCTGCACTCCTTGATACGGTTCCACACTCGTAGCGGTGGTGACTTCGAATTCGTCTCCTCCAGATCAGGCAACGTCAGCAGACCACATAGGTGCGGCGAAGAGGGATCCAGATTTCTGATTTGGAACAAATTAGCTCCAACGTTGGCAAACTAGATTTTATGTTTTCGAAATGGTGATTTTAGGTATGGATTTGAGTTTGTAAAGTGCTCATTGTTCGTTTTTGTGGTGAATGTGAAATAATGTAAGGGAGATTTGGTGTTTATTTGGCTAGCCTAAAGAAGAGAGGCAGACTTGGTTAAAGAGGTGGGCGACCTCCTCTCGAGGCAATGGTGGCAACAAACTCTCCTCACATAGGTGATTTGGCTCCCTTCATAGTGGTAGACGTAAAATAGAGTAGAAATTTTCACATTTTTTTGATTTTTTTCCATGTGAATGATGATGGTGTGAGTTGCAGAGGAAAAAATTACGATGAAAGGGGTGAAGGGGACTGGTAGCAGGCTATGGCACAGATAACAGAAATTTGAGAGGAAAACAATGCATGATGGGAGAAATGCAGTGAGACCATAAAAAGGTAACGGTGGTAGGAAAATGGTGGAACCATGAAGAGAAAAGGAGGATACGGTGAAACAGTGAAGTTGGTCACGGTGCATCCGTGAGTAGCTTCATGGTGAGACAGTGACAGAACAGTCACGCTGCCAAGAAGTCACGGTGGCACCGGTTTGTAAGGGTTACAGTGCCATAGGAATGGGGTTATGGTGCATCCATGAACTGGATATCACAGTGAGACCATGAGCAACCTGTGGCAGAGACACGGTGAGACCATGATGAAACTGGTCCCACTGTTTCTCCTCGAAACAGTGATATAGTAACAGACGGTGCGCGGAGACACCGTGACGGTGAAAATTAAACCTGAAAAATAAACATAGTAAGTAAAATAAGTATAAACTTAAATTAAAAATGATCAAAATAATTAATTGAAACTAAAAAATAACTAAAATGATTGAAACGTAATTGCAACATGAACTTAAATAAATTTATAAAACCAATTAAAATTAAGTTAAATTATTAAAAACTACAATAAGTAAATATTACATTGCTACACAATTAAAACTAAAATTAATTTATAAAACATAGATATTCAAATTACAAAATTAAATTATTTATAAAATTTAATTTGACAAAATAAAATTAGTTTAAAGTAGATAAATAATTTTTAAATTATTAATCCATTATGTTAATTAATGAAATTTAGATATAATACTTAATAATTAAAATGAGTCTATAATATTTTATTTTAATTAATGATTTATTAAAATACATTTGTTAATTAGGTTATATTGATTTATTTTTTAATACATGCAATGTTAGATTAAGAGTACATTAATTATGTGCAAGATAAAACTTAATTAATTAATTAATGTTAAATTATTAACTAAGGAGAAAAAAAATCTAAAGAAATAGTTATTCATCTATAAAATTAAAGTATGAAAGAAATTAATTATTTCAAGGCATATAATAAACTATTAATTATAAAAAATGATAAATTAATAAATTTAGTGATAAAATTAAATAAGTGCCATTATTTATTAAAAAGTGTTAAAATAAGCAACTAAATTAATAAAAATTAATTAAAAAGGATGTGGAAAAACATGTGTTTTAAGGCCACATCAAATTCCACCACACTTAAAAATAGTTTGTCCTCAAACAATCTCATGTTTTATTTTCTTTGTAAAAAATTGAGGTGTATATTATTATTTAGATCAAACTGTAACATGTCCAGCACTCAAAACAGAGGAAATAACATAATAGTTGGCTTTAAAAATGAACTTCTCATATAAATATTGCCTAGAACAAATTCTCACTAGTAGTCTTGAAAACTACGAATCATCAAACCATGATGATTTCATGCCTCATATGTGGTACTATATTGTGACTAAATTCAATCCATGATCATATTCTAAATCCCAGAATGACATGAAGTAAAATTTTAGTGGAATTAAGAACATAACAATAAGAACTTAAAACTTTGAATATTTCATCTAGGTTCCAAAATTAAATAATTTGTTTCTGAATCACCTCAATGATACAACCTAAATGATTTCGATATTAATCAATTGACCCCTTCTTCATCTGGCATTAATCATTCCCCTCACCTTAATGAGCTCATTTTTGACCGCAGACACTTTATTTATTTATTCCAAGCCATTTATCATTGTGCTAAGCACTGTACAATGCAATTATTCAGAGTGTACAGAGGGCTTTTAGTTAACAAAAATGCACCAAGCACCTAGGGCCTCAGAGACTCGCCGTGGGATCCAAGATGACCAAATTACTCCAATTTCAAATTATTTATAAAGAAAACATTTACATTGTCTCATTAATGTAGTTACTTTTAATAATATAAAGGAAAATGAAAGAGGCCCCTAGAATCAGAATCAAAATTCCAGTTTCAAGAGTTATGATCAAAATTCCACAAACATGGTACCCATATCAATTCCAGGTGTAGGTCCTAGTCGGAATTTCCAACAAATAACTAAGCAAGACCACTCAACAATCATCCATTGCCATTAATTTCAGACTCAAAGTAGCCATTAACTACCAACAAAGAACTTGTCCTAAGGAAACACCTAATTGAGTACAGACAAAAGCTTAAAATTATGCAAGAAAATTGAAAATATTTATCCATTTTTTACCAAAAAGTTTTAAATAGAAGTGGGGATTGATGGGGCTTACAATAAATCACAGTTTAGCATAGTCAAGAGTTGACCCCCTCCCCCACACATATAACCCAACATTGTCCCAAAATTTGACTTCTAAAAATGGAGAAGAACAATTAATACATTAAAGTTCAAAACAGATTTTCAATTAAGTAGATTTATGACATGTATAAAGGGGTCTCAATGAAGTTAAAAAAAAATTTCCATAATAAATAAATAATTTACAGGTCCATTAACAAGTTTATGCATTAACATTTAAGTCTAGTGAATATTTTCCTATTAAAGTTCAAACAAGGCATGCAACTTATGGGAGAAGAATGTACTAGGTGTAAGCATTTTGATAGTATAATTCAAATGGATTTTTAACATAGCATTAATATGCATACTAAAACCCCTTAGCAAACCCGTTTAATGAAAAAAACTCACTACCCAGCAAGCATGCACCCCCCACACTTAATTTCATGTAGTGAAATGGTTTTAATAACAATGAAATTTAGTTCCAATCAGTGAAGTACATGCAGATTTTATGTCTAAATAGTGACATGTAGCAGAATTTATTATATAAGCAATTTATGCAGCAAAGTTTCATCAAATAAGTAGCAGAATTGTTTTTCTAAACAAGAAAAAAAATTAATGAGCAGAATTTTATTAACATAATCAAGAGAAGAAAATAAATGCAAAAAGTTAGAATACTACCCTGACTAGTTCTTGTCCAAGGAAGATCATGGGAATTCAAATTCATTATTACAAAGCAGCAGCATCCTAAAAGCACAGAGAATGAGAGCCTGAAACAAAAAGTACAGTAGATATATATCATATGGATGACAAACAAAGCAGCACTTTATTCAACACTAATGAGTATAAAAATGAAAAGAAGGAAGAAGCATGGGTTGACTCCCATGAAGCACTGATTTTTAAGTCTTCATTTAGACTTTATTTAATCAAATTTTATTTATTTATTAACAAGGAAATGACCATGGGTTGCCTCCCATGCAGCTCTAGGATTAAAGTCCCCAGCCAGACATCATTCAAGAACAATTTTCAAGAAAAGTGAAGGCAGCCAAGCCCTTTGGAAATCCCTCAAAATAAAGTTTTAGTCTCTGCCCATTGACCAACATGGGATTATTTTCGTCACCAACAATTTCAACAGCTCCATTCTTAAGCACTCTCACAATAGTAAAAGTTCCATACCACTTGGAAATCAGCTTCCCAGGAAAGAGTTTAAGTCTAGAATTAAAGAGAAGAACCTTCTTGTCCAGGTTTGAACTCTCTGTTTTGAATGATAGAATCGTGAATGGTCTTAGTCCACTCTTTATAACTCCTTGAATTATCATAACTCTCTTATCTAATCTCATCTAATTCACTCAGCTCAAGCAATCTCTTTTAACCAGCACTCTTAGAGTCAATGTCTAGAGCCTTAACTGCCCAATAAGACTTATGTTGCAACTCCACAGGTAAATGACCACATTTCCCAAACAACAGCCTGTAAGGAGACATGCCTATTGGGGTTTTGAAAGCAATTCTATATGCCCATAAAGCCTCATCCAATTTAAGAGACTAGTCCTTCCTAGAATTTGACATAGTTTTCTCAAGAATTTGTTTTAGTACTCTATTAGAAATTTCCACATGTCCACAAGACTGTGGATAATAAGGAGTTCTAGTTTTATGAACACATCCATATTTATCCATTAAATCCAAAAACATGTAATTCTCAAAATGTGTTCCATTATCATTGATAAAATCCTTTGAGACTCCAAATCTTGTAAAGATGTTCTTTTTCACAAATATTATCACACTATTTGTTTGATTGTTGGGCAGAGCTACTGCCTCAACCCACTTTGATACATAATCCACAACAATAAGAATATACTCATCCCCATGAGATGATCGAAATAGACACATGAAATATAAACCCAATACATAAAATATTTCAATTTCCAAAACCACCTTTTGGGGTAACTCTTGTTTCCAACCCACATTTCCCATTCTCTAACACCTGTCACACCCAAGCACAAAACATATAGCCTCTTTAAAAATAGTAGGACAATAAAAGCCAGACTGCAGGACTTTTTAAGCAGTCCTCTCACCCCCATGGTGACCTCCCCAAGGTGAAGAATGACAACTTTCAAGAACATACAACATATCTTACTTAGGAATACATCTCCTAAGAATACCATCAGCACACCTCCTAAACAGTAAGGGATCATCCCACATATAATATTTAAGCTCAGAAATGAATTTATTTATTTGATTTTTAGATAGATTTTAGTGAATGACACCTACTGCCAGAAAGTTGGCAAAATATGCAAACCATGCAGATTTCCTGACTGACACAGTGAGTAGCTTCACATCAGGAAAGGAAGAATTTATATCTCTAGGATTTTCAGAATTAGATTGGGTAAGAGGAAGCCTAGATTAGTGATCAGCAACTACTTTTTTAGCTCCCTACTTATCCCTAATCTCTAAGTAAAACTCTTGTAACAAAATAATCTATCTAATCAACCTGGGTTTTTTTTCTTTCTGAGAGACCAAGAACATCAAGGTAGAATGATCAGTAAAAATGATGACTTTTGAGCCTAACAAATACTGTCAAATCTTTTCCAGAGAAAAAACAATAGCTAACAATTCTTTTTCAGTAGTGGTATATTTCTTTTGAGAATCATCTAGCATATTGATAGAATAATAAACCACATGAAACCTATTATCTATCCTCCATCCAAGGGCAACACCAATAGCCATGTCAATATCATCACACATAAGCTCAAAAGGTAGTTTCCAATCAGGTGAAGTAATGATGGGTGATGTAGTGAGTTTCTCCATAAGAAGATTAAATGATCTCAAGCAGTTTTCATCCAAATTGAAATGTGCATCCTTTACCAGCAATGAACACAAGGGCTTTGTGATTTTAGAACAATCCTTTATGAACCTCTTGTAGAAACCGACATTCCCTAAAAAACTTCTAACACCTTTGACATTAACAGGAGGAGGAATTTTTTGAATGACATCTATCTTAGCAGTATCAACATCTAATCCTCTTTTGGACACTTTATGAACAAGCACAATACCTTATGTAACCATGAACTGCCATTTCTCCCAATTAAGAACAAGGTTGGTTTCAATGCATATCTCTAGAACTAACTCAAGATTTCTACGACAAGAATAAAAATTACTCCCCACAATTGAAAAGTAATCCATGAAAACTTTAATGATTCTCTCAATCATATCTGAAAACATAGCCATCATACACATTTGAAACGTGGCTGGAGCTCCACACAACCCAATGGGAATCCTCCAGTAGGAAAATGTTGCAAAGTGTCATGTGAAAGTGGTATTCTCCTGATCCTATAGATCAACATGAATATGGTTCTAATAAGAATACCCATCCAGAAAATAGAAAAATTCATTTCCAGCAGGCCTCTCAAGCATTTGATCCAAGATGGGCATTGGAAAATGGTCCTTCCTAGTGGCTGCATTAAGCTTTCTATAATCAACACAGACTCTCCATTTTGTGGCCTCCCTAACTTGGACTTCTTCATTCTTTTCTTTCTTTACTATAGTGAGACCTCCTTTCTTGGGGACAAGCTGGATAGGGCTGACCCATGAACTATCAGAGATGGGATATATCATTCCAGTGTCTAATAGTTTGATCACTTCCTCTATCAAAACATCTTTCATGTTTGGATTTAATCTTCTTTGACACTCTACCCTAGGCTTATGGTTAGGATCCATATGAATCTTGTGCATACAGAAGGAGGGACTAATACCCTTGATATCGGCTATTTTCCAGCCTATGGATGATTTAAACTTCTTCAAAACTTCCAACATTTTTTGTTATTGGTTTGCATTATGTTCATCATAGATTATTATAGGAAAAGTAGAGTTCTCACCTAAAAATCAATATTTAAGATGGGCAGGGATGGGCTTCAGGTCAAGATCAGGTGGTTCTACACATGAAGGAATACTCTTGGTACTGGGAGGTCCAAGATCATCAATATATTTCTTATAAGGAGTATTGAAAGATGAACGATTTTCAATTTCATGCTCATATTTAGAGAAAATAGTCATACTGTCCATGGTGGGAATTATGATGTCCAAACTTTGTACATCAAAATTCAGCATGTTTATAAAAGAAGAATCATCAAGTTGTCTTATACTTTTTTCCTAAATATCATGAAAGTGTTCAAGAAGGTTGGTGTTAATAGAAACACCCTCAAATTCACTCATAAAGCTCTTAATATCAGAAACAGAGGACTCTCCTACAGTAGAAACTGGAAAGTTGTCCAGTTCTGGAAGATTTTCTAGTTTTCGTCTTACAGTAGAATTTTCAGTTTCACAAACATATTTACAAAGACATTCAACTTCAAAAATATATTATTCAACAGAGGAATGATTTTTAGTTTCTTCAATGAGTTCAAGTTGATTTTTATAAGAATATTCAGCTTCAAGAGACTCAATTTTTGAACAGTTCTCAGAATAAGCTGGTCCCTTAATATTTTTAAAAACATTGAACTCTTCTTCTTGTTCACAAATTTTGAATATCAGTTGACCCTTAGACATATCAATGACAGCACCTCCTATGGCCAAGAAGAGCCTACCCAAGATGATAGGTACCTCTTTATCACACTCTATATCCAGAACAAGAAAGTTAGAAGGTAAGAACAATTTCCCAACTCCAACTAGTAAGTCATCTACCCTTCCCATAGGATGAGTGAAAGATCTATTATCTAATTGTATTATGATCGTGGTGGGTTGTAGATCACCCAGCCGCAACTATTGAAGTAGTGAGTATGCATGCAAATTAATGCTGGCACCAAGATCACACAGACAGTTTAGCTTACCAGAAGTTCCTAGAGTACAAGGAATGACAAAACGACCAGGATCATTCAATTTAGGTGGGATTTTCTTTTGGATAACAACACTGAACTCTTCACTGAGGCTGTAAGTAGCAAATTCTTCAAGGGTATTTTTCTTTGATTCAATTTTCTTTAAGGATTTCAGATAATATGGGATTTTAATTAAAGCATGGATAAATGGGATGTTCACTTGTAGCATAGAAAGCAGACCAAGGAACTGAAGAAGTTCAGCCCTGGAATTACTTTGTGGTTTCAAATTCTCATGGAATGGGATGGGTGGGGAAATTTTTTTTAGAATAGTGGGTATATCCCTCATCTCTTCCACAACATCTTATTTTCCTTTATTTTTTTGATTTTTCGAAGAATTTTCAGCTTGAGATCAAAGTGACAGGTTCAGATTCTCATCATTTTCAACATCTTTCTGTGAATTTCTAGATTTTGAAAAAATAATATTTTCATTTCATGATTCAAACAGTTTCTCATTTTGGGCATTTTTTAGAGTTTTTTCAGCAATAGTTTGAGTATTTAGCCCACTCCTAGTAAAAAAAGCCATGATATTCTCCCTAGGGTTAAGTTCGGTGGTACTTGGAAGTCTACCTTTCCCCTAGATGAAAAATATCTAGCATGTTGTCCTAGTTGTGTTTCCATGTTCTGCATTTTCACATCATTTTGCATCTTGTCTTACTCATATTGACTTTTCTGTTCATTAAGTTGAGTCGTGTACCTTTCCTCTTGTGAATTAATTTTATTCAAGATTTGATCCAGTTTAGAAGACATTTGATTATCACTACTTCCTTGAACATTTCAAGTCTCACCACATTGTTGATTTTGAATGTTTGGTCTTGGTTGGTTCTAATAATTAGTGGCAGTTTGTTGCTTACTGACTCCTTTATCTTTCCATTACAAATTAGGATGGTTCCTATAGACTTGATTGTAATTATTTGAAAATGGATCTTCTTTTAGAGGCATCCTAGGACCATAATTGAAAAATTATAAGGTTTCAGGTTGTTGGGAAGCTAAAAAAGTGTTAGGGGAAAAATTTTCATAGTGCCCGATCATACCACATTGAGGGCACTGTTTCCTAAGAGATTGATACTGATTCTGATTTTCAATTTGGTTAACAATTTGTTTTGAATTCTGGTTCATTAATGTTTGATGTTGGTTGGTTATTTCTACTAGTTGACTTTGAGTAGCAGCTCCTAAACCAGTATTAACATTCCTATTGACTCTCTTCCTTCTTGAATTATTATGTTGAGAAATAAGGGCCAGATTATTAAAAATTTGTCTCAACTCCTCATTAGTCTTATCATAGTAATTACCCCCAGTAGCTTGATCCACTAAGTTCTGACCAGAGGTGGAAAGCCCTTCATAGAAAGTATCCATGAGATGATGAGATGTGAGTTGATAATAAGGACACTGCCTAAGTAGGTCCCTAAATCTATCCCTTGATTAATGGAAATCTTCTCCATCCTTTTGATAAAAACTAGTGATTTTAGTTCTATGCTCTCCTTACAGTCTTTGGGGATAAAATTTCATAATGAATGAGTTATAAACATGATCCAAATTTTCAAAAATATTTTCACTTAAACTTAAAATCCAATTCCTATCATTCCCTTTTGGGCAAAAGGAAAAAACTTACATCCTTAGTTAATTTTCAGTGAGTCCTAAAAGTGGTAGTTTCTATAGAGTGTTGTAGAAGTCTCTAATGAAGGACAGAGGGTCCCCATTAGAGAGCCCATTGAATGCGGGCAGCAGAGAAATATGTGACTATTTTAATTCATTGTTTTTGGCTCTATGACTTAATCTAATGGATGATGGGTTTCTTGATACTTGAGGGAGTTTGAACTCCCACATCCTAGGCCTTTCATGTTCATCTAAGTGTTCTGGATGGTGTTGAATGTTATTATTTGGAACTATATTGTCTTGTTTTTCCATTTCATCCTTGATCTTCTTTCATAGAGCAGCTAAGTGTTTATCTAATTCAGGATTTAGGGGCTATAATCTAATAGTATATGTTCTTGTTCTCATACACACAAAAATAACATTTTTATCAGTAACAGTTCAGAAAGATGAGTAACAGTTTTTTTATAATGTATTCAAATTTTTGCAAATTTTATTTTATGATTTTTCTATTTGTGCTTTTTAAATGTTTTTTTAGTAATGGCTCGTGCCTTCCTCGACAACAGCGCCAAAAACTGGAACCAAACTGTCGTTGAAGTCATTCACAGTTTAAAATTTATTTTCTTACTTACTACTGTATATGTGGCAAGCAGGGTTGAACCCACAGGGAAGGTTATTTTGGCCACTATTCTCTAACAAAACTAACTAAAGACCCATTGTTGTCTGCAGTGAGGTTGAATTTCTAATAATTATTTTTTACTATAAGGCACAAATAAAACAACACAATTTTTTAGTTTTTGTTCTAAACATTATCAGATCAAGGAAAAGGATAAAAACAATAAGCAACAGAGGAACATTGCACTAAAAGTAAACAATCTGGATAAAAAACGTCTGGGAGTATATCAACTCTACTGGTTTTTAAGGTATACTTTCTCATGTCATTAATTACAACTAATACCACTAAGATGGAGTGATTTATTTCCCTTTCCAGGAGATAATCAATCAATTTGGTTAATTTTAAAGTTCTCCATCCTTAGATTAACCAACTTAAAAATTCAGGTTTGAAAATGACTGCAAAACTAACTCACCGTATGTCCTTTAGCAATTTATTTCCATTTAAATGTTCAAGAAAATCAATCCACATTTAAACACACCGTATAAATGTGGAAATATTAGATTAATCACAAGTACTGTTTTGCAGTTGAATGTCATCAGAACTGACCGCACCGATCAATTCCAATCACATTAAAAGGATAGTGAGAAAAGAAAAGAATAACAACCAGTAGACTCGAATTTTTACCCAAACTGCATGTATTTAGCCTAACATTTCGTTCTTTACATGTTTTAAAAACATTAAATTATAGAGGAAGAGAATTATAAAAGAATAGAGGAAGATAACTCCATTTTCATGCATGAATTCCTCCTGTTCCAGGCCCTCGGGTCACCAAGGAATGGTTCCACGATAGTCGCTTTAGGTTCACTGCTCTCCAGTGGTGTGTTTTTTTCTCCGAATGAATACACCGACTCCAAAATTCTACTGCTCTATTTTTATGTCCTCCATCATCGGCTGCTTGTCACCGCTTTCCTTCCACCAACATTAAGTTTTCTTCACGATCACACTACACACGTGTGTGTGTTCGTGACAAGCACGTCGCACTATCTTTACTCACGTAACTAACTCTCGTTGAGTTAGTTACATGCACCTGGACGTGAACTAACTTCCCGTATGAACCTTCACAAATTAACACACAAAATAATTAGAAACAAGAAAAAAAAATAAACATTTTGAAATTATTAGTTTATTAAAAGTCTTCAAATAATTGATTAAAAAGTTATCTTGTTTTTTTATTAGAGTTATTAATGTTAAAATAAAAGTTTTTTATTATCAATAAATTAATTTATTTACTAATTTATATTAATTAGATTAGTTTATTTATGTTCGAAATAAATTATTATTATGTATTTAATTTTATTAGAAAATAATTATTTAAAACGCCACATTAAATTAATTTTAATTTAGATATTCTTATTAATTAGTTTAATTTAATTAAAGTTTTAATTAAGTTAAATAATTTATTAATTATATTTTAGAAGTTAATTATTTTATATTGATTATTTATTTATAATTAATATTTTTTTACATTAATTGATTTTTAATTTAAGTTTTTAATTTAAGTTTTTTTAATTAGTTTATAGTTAGTTAGTTTTTTTTATTCATTAACTCCTCCCTCAAATTGACGCTACAGGGGGAGGGTTTCTTCGGTACTGAACCAGGTAGAGGCCTCCAGTGGCGCGATGTTCTCGACTTCTCCAGCACGACATGATGGCCTCCAGCTCCTCAGAACCAGTGGTGTGCGGGTGTTGTTTCTTCATCGAGGCACAACATCAACTCCACAACAGATCTCAGCTTGCGGCGAACTGGCTTCACGGTCCAAAGACGCTGGACTCCTTGATACGGTTCCATACTCGCAGAGGTGGTGACTTCGAGTTTGGCTCCACCAGCTTAGGCGACGTCAGCGGACCACACAGGTGTGGCGAAGAGGGTTCCGGATTTATTATTTGGCAAAAATTATCTCCAACAACGGTAAACTAGATTTTTTGTTTTCTAAATGGAGATTTTAGGTTTGGATTTGAGTTTGTAAAGTGCTCCTTGTATGTTTTTGTGGTGAATTTGAACTAATGTAAGGAAAAATTGGTGTTGATTCAGCTAGCCTGGTGAAGAGAGGCAGACTTGGTTAATGAGGCGGGTGACCTCCTCTCCAGGCAATGGTGGCTACAAACTCTCCTCGAAGAGGTGACTTGTCTCTCTTCACAGTGGTAGACGTAAAACAAAGTAGAAATTTTCCAATTGTTTTGATTTTTTCCATGTTAATGATGATGGTGTGAGTTGTAGAGGAATGAATTATGATGAAAGGGGTGAAGGGGAATAGTAGCAGGCTGTGGCACCGATAAATGAAATGGTAGAGGAAAACAGTGCATGGTGGGAGAACTGCGGTGAGACCGTGAATAGGAAATGGTGGCAGGAAAATGGTGGAACCGTGAAGAGAAAGAGAGGATACTGTGAAACAGTGAAGGTGGTCACCGTGCATCCATGAGTAGCTTCACGATGAGATAGTGACAGAAGAGTCATGGTGCCAATAATTCATGGTGGCACCAGTTTGCAAGGGTTACGGTGCCATAGGAATGGGGTTACGTTGCATCTGTGAACTAGATATCACGGTGAGACCGTGAGCAACTTGTGGAAGAGACACGGTGAGGCCGTAATGAAACTGGTGCCACTGTTTCTCCTGGAAACGGTGAGACAGTAACAGATGGTGCGTGGAGACACTGTGACCGTGAAAATTGAACCTTTAAAATAAAAATATTAAATGAAATAAGATAAAACATAAATTAAAAATGATGAAAATAATTAATTGAAACTAAAAATTAACTAAAACGATTGAAAACATAATTGCAACATGAACTTAAATAAATTTATATAACCAATTAAACATAAGATAAATTATTAAAAACAACAAAAAATAAATCTTACATTGCTACACAATTAAAAATAAAATAAAATTATAAAACATAGATATTCAAATTACAAAATTAAATTATTTATAAAAGTTACTTTTACAAAGTTAAATTAGTTTAAAGTGGATAAATAATAATTAAATTATTAAACCATTATGTTAATTAATGATATTTAGATAAAATACTTAATAATTAAAATGATTCTATAATCTTTTGTTTTAATTAATGAATTATTAATATACATCTTATAATTAGGTTATATTAATTTATTTTTTAATACATGCAATTTTAGATTAAGAGTACATTTATTATGTGTAGGAGCAAACTTAATTGATTAGTTAATGTTAACTTATTAACTAAGAAGAAGAAAACAAGAATCTAAAGAAATAGTTATTAGTCTATAAAATTAAATCAAGAAATAAATTAGTTATTTTAACGCATAGAATACACAATTAATTATAAAAATTGATAAATTGATAAATTTAGTAATAAAATTAAATTAGTGTCATTATTTATCAAATAATGTTAAAATAACTAACTAAATTAATAAAAATTAATAAATGTTAAATTATTTAGCCTAACATTTCATTCTTTAAATGTTCTATAAACATTCAATTACATAGGAAGAGAATTATAAAATAACAGAGGAAGAAAAATCCCTCTGCTTGCATGAATTCATCCTGCTCCAGGACCTCGGGTCTCCATGGAATGGGACTCCGAGAGTCGCTTCAGGTTCTCTGCTCTCTAGTGGTGTGTTTTTTATCTCCAAATGAATACCCCCTCTTGAAAATTCTGCTGCTCTGTTTTTATGTCCTCCTTCATCGGCTTCTGGTCACCGCTTTCCTTCCACCGACATTAAGTTTTCTTCACGAGAACACCGCACATGTGTGTGTGTTCGTGGCAAGAACGTCGTGCTAACTTTAGTCATGTAACTAACTCCCATTTAATTAGTTACATGCACTTGGACGTGAACTCACTTCCCGTATGAACCTGTACAAATTAACACACAAAATAATTAGAAACGTGAAGCAAATAAATAAACATATTGAAATTTTTAGTTTATTAAAAGTCATAAAATAATTGATTAAAAAGTTATCTAGTTTTTTTACTAGAGTTGTTAATGTTAAATTAAAAGTTTTTTATTATTAATAAATTAATTTATTTACTAATTTTTGTTAATCAGATTAGTTTATTTAGTTTTGAAATAATTTATTATTATGTATTTAATTTTATTAGCAAATAATTATTAAAAATTCCACATTAAATTAATTATAATTTAGATATTCTTATTAATTAGTTTAATTTAATTAATGTTTTAATTATGTTAAAAAATTTCTTAATTTTGTTCTAGAAGTTAATTATTTTATATTGATTATTTATTTATAATTAATATTGTTTTACATTAAGTTATTTTTAATTTTAGTTTTTAATTTTAGTTTTTCTTTAATTAGTGTTTTGATAGTTTTTTTTTTATTCATTAATTCCTCCCCCAAACCGGCGCTACATGGGGAGGGTTTCTTCGGTGCTGAACCAGGGAGAGGCCTCCATCGGCACGATGTTCTCGACTTCTCCAGCATGGCATGATGCCCTCCAGCTCCTCAGTACCAATGGCATGCATGTGTTGTTTCTTCACCGAGGCACAACATCAACTCCACATCAGATCTCAGCTTGCGGCGCACTGGCTTCGCTTTCCAAAGAGGCTGCACTCCTTGATACAGTTCGACACTCACAGCGGTGGTGACTACGAGTTCGGCTCCACCAGCTCAGGCGATGTCAGCAGACCACACATGTGCGGCGAAGAGGGTTCTAGATTTCTAATTTGGAAAAAATTATCTCCAACGTCGGCGAACTAGATTTTTAGTTTGTCGAAATGGCGATCTTAGGTTTGGATTTGAGATTGTAATGTGCTCCTTGTTTGTTTTTGTGGTGAATTTTAACTAATGTAAGGAAGAATTGGTGTTGATTCAGCTAGCCTGAAGAAGAGAGGCAGACTTGGTTAAAGAGGCGAGTGGCCTCCTCTCCAGGAAACGGTGGCTACAAACTCTCCTAGAAGAGGTTATTTGGCTCCATTCACAGTGGTAGACGTAAAACAGAGTAGAAAGTTTCCAATTGTTTTGATTTTTTTCCACGTGAGTGATGATGGTGTGAGTTGTAGAGGAATGAATTACGATCATAGGGGTGAAGGGGACTAGTATCAGCCTGTGGCACCGATAAAAGAAATAGGAGATAAAAATAGTGCATGATGGGAGAACTTTGGTGAGGCTATGGAAAGGTAAGGGTGGCAGGAAAATGGTGGAACCGTGAAGAGAAAAGGAGGATACGGTGAAACTGTGAAGTTGATCACAGTGCATCCGTGAGCAGCTTCACAGTGAGACACTGAAAGAAGATTCACTGTGCCCAGATGTCACGGTGGCACCGGTTTGGAAGGGTTACAGTTCCATAGGAATCAGGTTATGGCTCGTCCATGAACTGGATATCATGGTGAGACCGTGAGAAACCCGTGGCAGAGACACGGTGAGACCGTGATGAAATCGGTTCCACTGTTTCTCCTAGAAACGGTGAGATTGTAACAGACAGTGCGTGGAGACACCATGACCGTTAAAATTGAACCTGGAAAATAAACATAGTAAATAAAATAAGTAATAACATAAATTAAAAAAGATCAAAATAATTAACTGAAACTAAAAATTAACTAAAACGATCGAAAACATAATTGCAACATAAACATAAATAAATTTATAAAACCAATTAAACATAAGTTAAATTATTAAAAACTAAAATAAGTAAATCATACATTGCTATACAATTAAAACTAAAATTTAATTATAAAACATAGATATTCAAATTACAAAATTAAATTATTTATAAAAGTAACATTAACAAAGTTAAATTATTTTAATGTATATAAATAATAATTAAACTATTAAACCATTATGTTAATTAATGAAATTTATATAAAATAATTTATACTTAAAATGAGTCTATAATGTTTTATTATAATTAATGAATTATTAAAATACATCTCCTAATTAGGTTATATTAATTTATTTTTTAATACATGCAATGTTAGATTAAGAGTACATTATTATTATGATTCTAGTACTATGACAATCTTGTTTAACAACTTGGATCTAGAAAGATGCTTTGAATTTTGGAATCATATAGTCATGACGTCGGTATCATGAAATTTAATATCATACATTCATGGAATTATTATTATTATGTATCTTGAAAATTAAATATTGAGAATTCTAAAACTTGTATAAGATGTTACATGATTTCCATTCATAGTGATTAGAGAAAATTTCTAATTGTCTAAAACCATATATATGATCTAATGTCCATCCAATGTTTTCTCTAATTTTGGAGGATTCCTCCCAGGATTCATTATGGGTTTGACAGTTAACGTGGGAATCCCAACATAAAAGAATGAATGTAGGAATTCATTAATTATGACTTTTATAACAAGGTTCTAATGTATTTATTTGTATTTATGATCTTTAGATCAATCTGTTTGAATAAAACCAACCACCTCTGGAATTGGTCATCATTAGTTGGTAGGATCAATATTGTTTTACACAGGGTGGGTAGATAAACCATGATAATCATGGCCACCAATTTCTCATATTACATAAAATATGAAGTCTATTTTGTAGTACTATGAGTCATTATGTATTTCGATAACAATCATACAGAACATTCAATAGATACGATTTGTTATTTCTATTAACCATATTTGATAAAATGATAGATATTGTCTTCTTGAAGGCATCTACATATCAATTCACTAATATATAGTAGCACATGGATTACTTGGAATGGATGTGACGTTTCAATTATAATCACATCAACTCAGAAGAAAAATATTGAGATACATTTTGAGCAATCCAACATGAGGAACATAAAATCATGTAATTAATGTTGATTTCAAAAAATTGTTGACATCATTTTCTAAAACAAAATTTATGGGTGTTACCTTAGTCTATTTGGGGAAGAAATATATTTCAATGAGGTTATACTAAACCCTATATCAATATTTATTGGATATGACCCAAGGAAATCTATTCCCTATGTGCAAAATGACCATACTAATTTTTTAACATGAATAAACTCCATGGCCTGATGGTTAATGTTCGCATGTAACTGAAATACATGGAATTTAATTGAAAATTAAACACAATGTTTTATCACTATATTATATAATTGTCAATTTTTTCTAATCTATCATAGTGTCACTATTCCTCATTGATGAACACAGAATTATGGGATATTGTCTTCTAATATTATAGAAGGTATTTATTTCCTATCAATGAAGTTGTGGAGTACATAGAAAAATATTCATTTATAATGTAATTCATCAATATTTTGGCCATATTGGGGAATGAAATATGTAGCTTCAAATAAATCATTTTCGTTCTAGGATTTAAATAACCAGTAGAACCCACATCCTAGATATTATACTATTTAGGACATCCATTTCTTGGATAAATCACTTGATTAGAACAACAAATCATCTAACCCATGAGTGATGCTAATATCTATGAGTTGTCACATTTATAAATTATTACTATAACTATAACCATGTGATGAGTGAATTTAAAAACCTTTTCCTCCAAGTAATGACATCCTAGATCATAATGGTTCCTCCAAAAACATCAACTCAGTCATTTTTTGGATCATGGGATATGAGTTAGACTTGGTTCCTTGGGGAACTCCATAATTAGTTAATGGACATGAATAAAAAAAGGGTTAAACTCCTCCATTTTATTTTTATATTCTCATTTCACCTATTTGAACACAAAATATAATTCAACATCATTTGTAATACATGTAAGTGATATCTATAGTGAATTATTCTTCACAATAATGTCAAGTTGTTATCAAGATTGATTATTATTAGATTCACATAAAATTAGAAATGAATAGGGAATTAAATATTTATATTAAAAAATAAACATGACATCAAAGCTGAAATGGTTGTTTTTTGAGTTATAATGTATTTCCTCATAGGTATACCAGTATCCTTATTGATGTGATTCTCCATAATTTTCTGTGAATTTTGAATGAGAATGAATTCTTCATCAAGGAGTTCAGTATCTTATTGTGAAATCTAATGTAGTGGATGTTACATGAGAATACATTTCAATGATTTTCCATTTAATAATTTCAAATATATGAAATTCAATTAAAATTTTTGTAACATGACCAATATGTGAGTTAATTTTCCTATTATCATTGGGAGAGTTATTATATACTTGTGATGCTTTATTTGAGACATCAAGAAAACATTAGGGTGATTCAAATATTTAATGAGGCTCTACACAGAAAATATCAACACATGGAAATTTTTCATGATTTTATAATATTATGTCTTGGTCTCATTAATTACATTTTTAGGGTAGTATAAGATGTAATCCATTATTACATCATTCTTCTTGGAAATAATCATCCCAATTGATTTCTCTTAAGCTTCCACATAAAGGATAATTGTTTCTCTTAGAATAGTTGAATCAAGAATGATGTGTGTAGAAGGTAATACATCAATATATTTAAGGATTATTAACTAACATCATCTGATTTTTAGAGTACTCCATTATTTTTATATATTTTTAAGGGAAAAATTTCCTATTAAAATTATAAATGAATCATCAGATATAGGAATAGAGTCCATATAATCATCAGAACATTCTAGGGATTGAAGATGTGGAAGTATTTATGATTGCCTCTGTTTTTGTAGAATCAACATTGATATCATGATGAAAATATATAGAATCATTGGTGTTGTGTATGTTGATGACATAATTTTTTTATGGTGACAAAAAAATTTCATCTAAATAATTTTCAATCCTAATTATGATGTTTTTTGAAAATTCAATGCTTAGAGAGATGATTTATTTTAGACTAAATGTTCTATAAACTAAAAGCTACATATTTTTTTGATAAAAAAATAATCCAAAATGTTGTTGGATAAATTTGGCAATGATGAATCAATGATTGTATCAAAACATGTAATAGTGGATTTAAAGATCAATAATGATAAAATGAGATATATTTTTAGTTATAATAAATTCAGGAAATTAATTATTAGCATGTTGTGTCTCATGATGTAAAAACTAGATATTTTGTATTCATTAACATTGTATTATAATATATCAAATTTATCTAAAGGAATAAAACATTACTCCTACTAATGAAATTAAAAGGTATATAATATGATCCTTAAATTATGGTTTGATTTATAAAATAAATAGATATTTTAAACTATTTGGTTTAAAATATGCATATTTTTTTAGAGATTCCAATTATCATCAATCAACAACAAAAGGAACAATATATTTGGAAGATAGAGTGTATGTTTTCATAATAAAAAATATAATTTTGAAACATTAATTACAAATCAATCTATGTTAGTTACTTATACAAATTCATGTTCACAAATTTTATGGATGAATGTACATCATGAAGATATAAAAGTGAATGTTGAAATGCCATTGATAAATTCTAATGAAATATAATGAGTAATTAATATCTAATAAAAATACAATAAAAAACTAGATAAAAGTAATAATGATATTAAATATCATTTCACCAAGGAGAGAGTAGATATTAGTGATGTTAAATTGGAGTACATTTCAACTAAAGATAAAGTCAATGATATATTCAGTAAATCTATTCCAAGAGAATGATTTGAAGAACAAAGGCTGAAACTTCATGTTTATTCTTCCCCTCTCACATAGAGTGATTTTGTAATTTCACAAATTTATATAAAGATTTTATGTAACTCACCGACGTTAGTTACCCAGAGTCGGTGCATTATTACGAATCATTGTCACGATCACAGAAGATCAAGTACCAAAAGACCAATTCGTTTTGTAGCCTTGTAAGTAAATTATATATTCATAAGGTTCACATTACATCATGAAATGGAAAACTACAACAACATTGTTTCCATAGACAACACTGAGATCTCATAGACTATCCCTGCAGGTTAGTTATAAAATAATTCTTCGCATCCTAGGAAAAATAAACCATAGAAAAGGGTGAGCTCATATGCTCTGTTAGGATAACAATATAGTAGAAGCATTAATAAATAAGAATAACCATTTAAGGGAATGTGTAAGACTAAAACAAAATCCTTTTCAAAATAAACATCACCATAATATGACATATATAAATCAAAGTAATTCCATTTAGGTACTCACATATATATTATACTAGTCGAATAATCACATGCAATATCTATAGCCAGTTTCATAATTATGGAATGCATAATGCCAGACTTTCATAACCACATAGTCAAGGCCTTGTTCCAAGACTACAAATAAGATTTTTCCAAGGCCGAGTTACAAGACACTAGTTTGTCTCATGAGACCTACCGATGCATCGAGGAGCTATAGCAGGCTCCACCGATCACTTTCTAATTCCAATACATTCCTCATATGAAAAGGTTTAAACAAAAAATAAACATTCATATTAAAATTAGAATACGAAATGTCAATACATTATCTATAAACCATGATTGTTATGAAATAACACATCCACAATCAAACATATCACAAAAACTTAAATACAATATAGAAGTCTTGTATCAACTTCAAGAAAACATAAAATACATCAAAGGATGTTGACATAGAGGAAATCGAAACACTTTTATATAAATATCTCTTTCTATATTGAAATCATATAAAATTCAAGTAATTATAAAATAAAACATTTATATTTGAAATATATTATCATATTATTTTAAGGTAATCTTTGACGTTGTTATAACAGTGGAAAATAGCTGCACCTGCCACATAAGTTAAAAAAACATTATTACCTTAAATTTGTCGAAAAGGTCAAAAAGTACCTTATTTGGAAAACAACGAAAATATTACTTTATAAAAATCATATAATAGTCAAAGAAGGGTATTAATGACTTTAACCCATAGTCTATAAAATAGTAAGAATGTTTTGAAATACATTTTTAAGAAGCATGGATGTGGACAATAAAGAGGTCCGAGTAGATAATTAGGTATAAGCAACCTCAGTTAATGAAGAGATTGTAGAATTAACCCTTACCTTTTAATTTTACTGTGTCTCGGGTAGGTTAAACTCTTTTATAATGATGAAATAATTTTTTTTAAATTATAAAAGAATCATATACATTAATATGATATCATATATGATCTTTTAACATAGCTTTGTTAATATTATCTTAGTATTATCATCATTTCAGGTGTTAACAGATTCGTTTTCCATTATATGCTTTGTTACGTAAGTAATGTTTATTATGGATAGGATGTAAATTATTCATATTAATAATGATATTAAGTATTTAAACATTATCTTTAATCATCTAATCAAAATTAGTCTTGAATGGATACAATGGGGAATGAATCTCATCATGTTTGTGGAGACGATAATCTGTACGTACGCATGAGCGACAATATCATTGTTTTGATATTAAAATATTATATAATTGGATGGTAATATATATATATAATCATTATAATTTTATATTAATTATTTACATCAATTACAAACCATTATTAGACCCATCAAAATAATAATGTAGGGAATAACAATTACACCACGACGTGGAGATGTTAAGTTGTACGTACGCACGTATGGTGACATGTCCTTAAAAGGATAGATAGAATAATAAATATAGTTGTAACATGATTATAATAACATCACATTATATAGAAGACATTGTAGTTATTATTTTATAATGGAAAAAACAAATAAAAAGGAAGTGGAAGAAGAAAGGAACTTGAAAGAGGTGCTAAAATATTTACCCATTCTTCAGGTTCTTCCTTATGATTTGATAAAAATGGCTCCATATGATAGATTAATGACTAAATTAATGCCTCTATAAACAAGTTAGGATAGTTGATAGGGTATTTGGGTAGATTTTGGACGATCCAAATGGATATCAAGGTGTGAATTAGTGATAAGGGGAAGTGCTCTCTTATTTGATGGGTGAGGGGCACCTTAGGAAAATCTAGAAATATTATTTTATAATAAAATAATTTTCGGTTTCTAATGGATCCAAAATAAATTATTTAAAGTATAAGGTGGATATTGGTCGAATATCACTCAAAAAAATAGATTTTAGATAGGTTTGGATGACTATATTAACTTTATCTTCTAGATTTAACTCTTAGTTAAATAATTTGACATTTACCATATATCTTTGTATTTTTATATTATATTGTTAATAAAAATTCTATATTTTTCCAAGAGAACCCCATGTGGTTAATTAATGATTAAAATATAATTAAATATGTCATTTTTCTGATCCTTAGATTTTTAGTAATAGAATATAAATTAATAATATAATATTTCTTTTAAAACTCTTTTATGGAAATTTTGAGACTATTTGGTATATTGTTTTTTCTAAATTCATAACAAAATTATTAGTTCGAAAAAAATTAATTGACTAACTCTAATATGTAATTTTAACCTATAAAATAATTGGAATTCATAAAAAGTCTCAAATTAGATTTATTTGGATATTTATAATATTAATTATTTTAATATTTCATTAATTTGGTAATTAATACATCATCATTGTGTCAAAAATAAATAACATTATTTAATGTCTAAAAAATATAAATAAAATACCATTATGTAGGAAAACATTTTATATTTCTAATGAATATTTATAGTATAATTTATCTTATGTGTAACCATATATTAAAAATGTGTTAGTAATTAAACATTGATTTTAACTCTTTTAACTATTCTTTGAATAAAATATTAATAAGTGTCCTAATCTAATCCAAGTGGAGAAAAGAGGATTATGTTGTATTCATAAGGATGTTTTGGTCAATTATACTTATCCAATAGAATTAGTACATGTGTTAGGGTAATAATAATATCATTTTTACCCTTAAATACCATATTTACTTTTTACCGTGGTAAATAAAAATAAAAAGATACTATTAGAAAAAATTAGTTACATCTTCTTGAACCACATTTTTCTTACTGATATCAACTGAGTCACTCATATTTTTTAAATTCCACTCACAGAAGCTGTTAAATTATGTTTTCTGTGAATTTTCAAATTCTTTTATAAGGTGGGTAAAAGACGGTGAAAAGTTCCATAAAACATTAATATATCTAAAATAATTATAAACTGACTCAAATGAATTACATTGAACATATATAGGTATTATATATATATTTTTACCTAAAATAAATTTAAATAAAATAAATAATTATTTAAAAAAATTTGGTTTTAAAATATAACTCAATGATTTTCACTATTCATCAAAAATTGAATGTTTTCAGAAAAATAGCCAAAATTCACCCTAAGCTACTTCCGATATTTCGAATCCCAAAATGAAGTCCATTTTGAACGATAAAAGTTATAAAATTTTAAAAAGTGGTTATTAATATTCATAACGGTTAGTTTGATTGGTTGTGCTGTGTTAGAACTCCAAGTTGCATACAACACACGCTACTGTATTGCTAGACATTCATGTGGTAAACCATCTCTTATAGAAAGAAAAAGTGCTAACTTGGTAAGACGATCAACAATGACCCATATTGCATCGTTCCTTCTCGGAGTCTTTGGTAGTCCCATGACAATGTCGATCATAATATTATCCCATTTAACTCAGGTATGGGAAGAGGTTTCAAGACTCTTCCAGGCTGTTGCCTACTAGCATTCACTTGATGACAAACCATACATCTCGACAAAAAATCAGCAATCTTCCTCTTTATTTTGTCCCACAGAAACGTACCTTGAGATATTGATACATTTTGGTGCTCCCATGGTGTATAGAGTAATTGGAGCTATGAGAATCATCCAATAGTTCTCCTTTTAGATTAGGTATATCCGTAAAACAAAGCCTCTTCCAAAATTTTAAAATTCCATCATCATACACAAAGTCACTCAACCACCCATCATTCACATCTTTAATATTCTTTTGAAACTCTTTTAACCATTTTGAGAACACATTATCCTTTAAATTAAAGATGGTGGGGAAACAATTTGGAAAACTATTTACGTTTCACCTTCCATGGTGATTCAAATATCCATCGTTACTAGATCAATATATATAGGATCATTTTCAACTCGCATCATGTTCAAAACTCCATGATCATTTATACTTAAAGAATCTTCCACCTTATTTTCCTATACATAGAGGTTGTGTATAGTGAATTCATAATAGAGAAATAACATACTCATGTTGAGTAGTTCAACCCATCGCCATTGCCTCATGTTGAGGTCTTTTGTGAGAAAATATACTTAAAACTCTTGTGATCTGTATATATCTTACATTTTTCACCATAGAGATAGTGTCTCCAAATATTTAAAGCAACGATTATAGATTCTAAATCAAGATCATGAGTATGATAGTTTTTCTCATGAATTTTTAGCTGTCGTAATGCATAGTTAATATCCCTATCATACTTCATAAGGACATAACCATGTCCTTTCTTCAAGCATCACTATAAATAACAAACCCATCATTTCCCGAAGGTAGAGTCAATATAGACGCATTGACTAATTTTTCTTAAATTCTTTAAATATTTCTTCACACTTTTCTGTCCAAAGAAATTTATCCCCTTTAGTTGTGAGCATGGTTAATTGGTTCGCCAATCGGGCAAATTTCTGGAAGAAATGTCGATAATATCCTACTAAACCAATAAAACTGCATAACTCAGTTTTACTCATCAGTGCTTTCCATTCACGGATTTCCTTGGTCATAGAAGGATCAATATAGATTCCATCCTTGGAAACAATATGGCCAAAAAAAGAAATCTCCTGAATCCAGAATTCACACTTGCTAAACTTCCCATATAATTCACGTCTTCAAAGAGTCATGAGGATAATTCGCAAGTGATTTTCATGATATAAATAGATTTTGGAGTATAACAAGATATCATCAATAAATAAAACGAAAAATTCGTCAATGTATTATTTTAGAACTCTGTTCATTATATCCATGAAGACAGAGGGTGCATTAGTCATCCCAAAAGGAATTACTATAAGCTCGTAATGCTCGTACCTGGTTTGAAATGTGTATTCGGAATATCTTCCTTCTTCATGTACAACTGATGATATCTAGATCGAAGGATAATCTATAAAAAGTAATGAGCTCCATGAAGCTGGTCGAATAAATCATCAATGCGAGGTTGAAGATTCTTGTTCTTTGTTGTTATAGCATTGATCTCCCTATAGTCAATGCACAACCTCATACATCCATCTTTCTTCTTAAAAAGGACAAGGTCTCCCCATGGTGAAAAACTAGGGCAAATAAATACCTTATTACTAAATTCCTCTAGTTGATTCATTAGTTCCACAAATTCCACAGTGGTCATTCTATAAGGGGTCTTTGATATGGGCCATGAACAAGGAATTAAATCAATGGAAAACTCAATTTCTCATTCTGGAGGATGTCCAGGTAAATATTCTAGAAACACATCATCATATTCTTTTACAATAGGCACATCCTCTATTAGAACATTCCGTCCCTCACCCATAGTTATTTCATTCTTTTCCTCCCTAATAATTGAATTTAGTTGAGCTATTAGGGGTGGATCTAGATAATAATTAGGTGGTGACGATTCTACTCTAAATATTGGGTGTTGTTTATCATCGATATCAAAAATCATAAAATCATTCTTCTTAAAAAAAAAATTTCCATCATGGTCTGAAATCCAATCCATAATGAGGATTACATCAAATTAAATAATGGGTATGATGATGAGATCAGCAGATAAACAACATTTATGTGCTCTAATGGGGACTGATTCACAAAACCTTGTTGCAATGATACATCCCTTAAGAGTTTTGACTGATAACTCCATTGTTAAATCAAATAGGAAATATCTAAATTTCTTAGGAAACTAGGAATACATGAAACAGTGCGATGATATAGAATAAAATAAAGCATTTTTTAAACTTGAGGAAACCATTAAATTACCTGCCACCTCGTCCTTCGGAGCCTTAACCTCAGCAGTAGTGATAACATAATCATGTCCTTGATCCCTTTTCATTTTCTGAGGTATGTTCTCATAACACTTAGTAAATTCATTTAACAATTCCCCCTTTCTCTAAATTTGTATCATTCATCATCGACAGCCTCTTTCATCCACTTTCAATCATGAGTTTGGTGGCCTTTTTCACCACACATGCAAAAAACTACCATTCCCTTCATGAATGTACCAGGGTGTTTCTTCACACATTTATTGTTGGATGGATATTCAACTTTTACCTTCTTCCCCTTATTTCCATTTTCTAGAGTGTTCAGAAGATCTCTTCTTCTCATTCTTTTCCTTAAATTCGTAAGACTTAGAGAATTATTTTTCTTTCTAGATAGCACATGAGACAATGTCTTCATTCAATGAGAAGGATTGTGAGACTAATGCTTGACGGAGAAATGGTTTTATCCCATCAATGAAATGATCAATATTACTTATTGGGTAACTTATATAATCTGCAGCATGCCTTTCTAACCATGTAAAATTAGTGTCATACTTTGTGACATTCTCATCCTTTTTTTCCTCAAAATCAAAAATTTCCTTTTCATATCAGCTCGATGGTCAAGAGGAATGTATTTTTTAAGAAAATCTCTTTAAACTCCCTCCACTACATATTTGACACTTCATCATCTTCCTTTGTGTTTTGAATCAATGACCACCATCGATCAGTATCTCCAGTGAGGCGATAAACTTCCATGACAACTTTTTCCCTTTCACTACTCCCCAAGGCGTGAAATTTTTTTCTCTAAGGAATTTATCCATTACTCATATACTAATGGATTTGTACTCCCATTTAATGTTTGTGGTTTTTTCCTTATGAAGAGATCTTACATTGATCCTCCACATTCCAGATCATGGTGCTCCATACTGATAAGTTTATCATTCATAACCTGATTGAGTTGTCTCAATATAGTGATATGCTGATCAACACCAGTTTTATCCCCAACTACACTATAATTATATTGTCCAGGAGGTAAATACCTACATGGAGTGCATACATTGATACAGTTTCCATTCCTTCCACTAGATGCCATTTCTAAACAATGGAATAAACATGATTAGTTTATGAATTGAAATACATAATTCCAAAAATGTAAAACACTTAACATAATTGGAACAGTTCACGGATATAATCCCTAATCATAAAATAAAATTTCATTAAGGAAGTATATACTGATAAAACCTTCATAATGGTTTGTAAAGAAAATGAGAATTATCCTAAGCATATCCCCCAGGAGTGTCGTAACCCAGAGTGCAGAAATGCCCATTTTTGTGCACCAGTTCCCATTCTAGTTGAGCTCAATGCGGTGTTTTCGGGTTTAACGCTTAGGTACATCAATGCCGGAGCTGCCTCTACCTGCTCATATCCAGACAGGGATGTATTTCATGGAAAACTCACAAAATCTCTACGATACCATAAGGTATACATTACATCATAAAATGGAAACTACAACAACATTTTTTCCATAGGAAATAGTGATATCCCATAGACTATCTCCATAGGTTATTCATAAAACACTTCTTCGCATCATGGGAAAAATTAAACATAGAAAGCGGTGAGCTCAGATGCTTAGTAAGCATAATAATATATCAGATGATTTCATGAAGAAGCATAGACATTTAAGGAAATGTGTAAAAATAAAACAAAATCCTTTTTAACATAAAATTCACCATTATATTGAAAATATAAATCAAAATAATTATATTTACATACTCACATAGATATTCTACTAGTCGAATAATCACATGCAATATCAATATCCGCTTTTATAATGATGGAATGCATAATGCCAGACTTTCATAACCACATAGTCATGGCCTTGTGCCAAGATTACAAATATGATTTTTTTCAATCCCTTGTTCCAAGACACTAGTTTGTCTCTTGATACCTACCGATGCATCGAGGATCAATAGTAGGCTCCACTCATCACTTACTAATTTCAATGCATTTTTCATATGAAAATTTTTAAACATAACAAAAACATTCGTATTAAAACTATCATACGAAATATCAATACATTATACATAAACCATGAATGGTATAAAATAACACATCCATAGTCAAACATATCAAAAATCATTCAATACAATTTGTAAATTTTGTATCAACTTCAAAAAAACTTAAAATCCATCAAAAATATGATGACATAGATGAAATCAAAACCCTTTTAGAGAAATATATCTTTCTATTTTTAAAACATTTAAAAGTCACGCAATTATAAAATAAAACATTTATATTTGAAAATATTCTTATAAGCTTGTAATGGAAGCTTCGATGATGTAATAACAATGGAAAATATCTGCACCCGACGTATAAGTTAAAAAACATTATTACCTTAAATTTGACGAAAAGGTCAAAAAGTACCTTATTTGGAAAACGACAACAATATTACTTTATAAACCTCTTATAAAAGTCAAATAGGGGTATAAATGAAATTAAACAATAGTCTATAAAATAGTAAGATTGTTTTGAACAACATTTTTAAGAAACATGGATGTGGTTTATAAAGAGGTCCCAATAGATAATTACGTATAAACACCCTCGGATAATGAAGAGATTGTAGAATTAACCCTTAACTTGTAAATTTACATAGTCTAGGGTAGTTTAACCCCTTGTATAATGGTAAAATAATTGTTACTAAATTATAAAAGAATAATATACATTAATTTGATATCATATATGATCTTTTAGCATTGATTTGTTAAAACTATCTTAGTACTATCATCGTTTCTGGTGTTAACTGATTCATTTTTCTTTATATTATTTGTTAGGTAAGTAATTTTGGTTATGGATAAAATGTATCTTATTCATATTCATAATTATATTAAGTCTTTAAAAATTATTTTTAATCATCTAAGGAAAATTAGTCTTGAATGGATATGATGGGGAATGAATCTAATCGTGTTCGGGGTGATGGTAATCCGTACGTACGTACGAGCGACAATATCATTCTTTTCATATTAAAATAATATATAATTGGATGTTATATCATATATAAAGAATAATTATCATGTTATAATTATTATTTACATCAATTAAACATCATTATTATACCCATCCAAATAATAATGTATTGAATAACAATTACACCACGACGTGGTGATGGTAAGCCGTACGTACACACAAATGGTGACATGTCATTAAAAGATGGATAGAATAATGAATGTGGTTGTACTATATTTATAATAACATAATTTTATATATAATATACTATATTTATTATTATATAAGGGAAAAAACAAATAAAATGTAAGTGGAAGGAGAAATGAACTTGAAAGAGGTGATGACATATTTACCACTTCTTCAGGTTCTTCCTTTTTATCTGATCAAAAGGGCTTCGTAAGATAGATTTATGACTAAATTAAAGCCTCTAGGATTAAGGGAGGATAGTTGAGAGGGTATTTGGGAAGAGTTTGGTCGAGCCAAATGGCTTTGATGGTTTTAATTAGAGAGAAGGGGGAGTTCCATTTTATAAGAGGGGCGAGGGGCACTTTAAGAAAAGCTATAAACATTATATTATAATAAAACCATTTTCGTTTTATAATGGATCCAAAATGAATTATTTTAATTCTAAAGTTGTTATGGGTCGAATATCAATCAACCAATAGGTTTTAGATAGGTTTGGGGCACTATATTAATGTTATCATTTAGATTTTACTCTTAGTTAAATAGTTTGATATTTAACATGTCTCTTTGTATTTTTATATTATATGGTTAATAAATATACTATATACTTCCAACCTAACCCCAAGTTGTTCATTAATGACTCTCCTATCATAATATAATTTTTTTCCCGAACCATATATTTTTTGGAGTATAATATAAATTAATAATATGATATTTGATTTAAACACTCTTTTATGAAAATTTTGACACTATTTGGTATTTTGTTTTTTCCAAATTTATAAAAGCATTATTACTTCAAAATAAATTCATATATCCAATCCTAATATGTCATGTTAAATAATAAAATTAGTTTAATTCATAAAATTCTAAAATTACATTTATTTGTATATTTATAATGTCAATTATATTAAAATTTCATTAATTATATAATTATCGCATCATCATTGTGTCATAAATAACTAAAATTATTAAATATATAAAAAATATAAATAATAAACAATTATGTAGGAAATATTTTTATCTTTATAATGAATATTAATAGTCGAATTTATCTAATGTGTAACCCTATGTTAAAAACATTTTAGTTATTAAACATTCATTTTAACTCTTTCAACTCATCTATAATTAAAATAATAATAAGTGTCCAAATCTAATCCAAGTGGACCAAATAGGTTCATATTTTATTTGTAATGTTGTTTATGGTTGAATAATATTTATCCCATAGAATTAGGACATGTGTTAGGGTAATAATAATATCATTTTTACCCTTAAACTCCCTATTTACTTTTAACTGTGGTAAATAAAAGTAAAAAGTTACTATTCACCCATAATTATTTTCTTCTTATTGAACCACATTTTTATAACTGATATCAACCATGTCTCCTTTATTTTTGAAATTCCACTCACAGAAGAGAAAAAATTATGTTTTATGTGAATTTTCAAATTCTCCTAGGAGGTGGGTAAAAACGGTGACAAGTACAATAAAATTTTTATTTATCAACATTTATTATAAACGGACTCCAATTAATTACATTGAACTTATATAGGTATTATATATCTATTTTGACCCAAAATAAATTTCAATAAAATAAATAATTATTTAAATTAAAATTTGGTTTTAAACTATAACTCAATGTTTTTCACTATTCATCATAAATTGAAAGTATTCAGAAAAATATCAAAACATCACTCTAAGATAATTTCAATATTCCGAATTCAAAACTGAATTCCATTTTGAAAGATAAAATTTATAAAATTTCAAAAAGTGGGTATTACTATTCATAATGGCTAGTTTGATTGGTTGTGGTGTGTTAGAACTCGAAGTTGCATACAACACATGCTACTATATTATTCAAAGAGAAGCATACCGTGGAAGTTTGGGGTGTTAATGTTTATGAAAAGAGGAATATGAATATGTAATTCACTTATAATATTGTTTTAATATGAATATTATATTAATAAAAAGGGGGAGTAAGTGAATATTTTGTTGGGGAGATAATTTCAGTCCCCTCATAAAAAATGTTACCTATGAATCTTTATTTTTGTTATTCGATATATCGTGAATTTTATGGTATTTTGTTTACAACTAATTCATATGGGGTTATATAAGAACCCATGAAGTAATTGATGATTTTTTATTTTTTTTATACACTTAATGTGATGATTTCATAGCTAGTTTTAGGTTTATAATAACATGTTTCATTGGTTATTGGTGATTGGAACAATGGTAAAAAAAATTAAATGAATAATAAGAAAAATATATCCATGAAAAATATAAATTTAGTCTGGTTTGAAATATTTAATGGAATTATGAATAAGAAGAAATAATTATAGTGATTTTTTGGGTATGACGGTTTTTGGATTTTATGTAATTTATCAATGTTTTCCAGTAACTAGTACACTAAAAATTATCTAATATACAAAAAATGTACATTCCATTAAAACCATCACCTTATATGGGACCCTGTAGGGTTGACCATGAGTGAGGTGGATTTCTTAGGGAATTCCCTTTGTTGCTAGGACATGAAGAGGATAGCGCCAATATGAGCATGCATAATAGAATAATACCACTCTGTGGGGGATGGCATGGGGACGTAAGAGGGACCAGCATGGGGCAGTGCTAAGAGGTTATGGGAGTATCCGGTATCCAATTTATGAGCCATTAAAATATTTATTGTATAATAGAGTGTATAACATTAAGTCATTTCAATGTGTGGTCATTTTAACCATGTCACTATAGCCATGAAACAACAATGAACGTCTGATCATCTTATGTAATTTTATGATCCATCAAATCAGTTATTTTCAATGTATTCCCCATTGACCCCTTATGTTATCATCTTCTTACACAAGACATAGAGGAGTTTTGTTTGTGAGAATGCTTCATTTGTATGTCGACAGAATCATGGTCTGATAGCTCTGATATTGATTTCATAACATAGATGACATCATCATTCATGAAATCAAATTTTTAATGGTATGATGATACCTTTACAAAAAAATGAAGGCTCGTTTATTGAACAATAATAGTATGAATTACATGAGTCTAATATTAGGAGGCTTACCATGATCCTAGTTCATAAGGGTTAGTATTTCATTAAGAACATGATCATACCATATAAAATTATCCCCATTGACTCTTATAATTGCAAGTCCTTTTCACACTAAATTACCTTCTTGGTAAATATGTGGGATGATGCGATCCATTGAGAAAGGAGAATAAAAATAATTACTCAACTAGTTAACTATCTTCTAGGATAGGTGAGCCACACACCTCTAATGGAAGAAACAATAGTTCAAGAATATCTCTCAAGCCAAATAATATTCCATTCATGAATCATGGATTCTTCCACCGTAACAATAACATCAAGAATATCTTCTGAAAGTGAAGAGTAATATACCTAGGAACTATGAAAGAAGCTAGGGACCCCCCAAAATTATATATCGAAATTGCACCATATCTAAATAGTTCGGGTTTGCCTCTAGAAGAGCCATCAGAATTAATTTTTATCCATCAAAAAAAGGTTCCAGTCATATGACATCAATAGTTCCCATATAAGGATATAAAGATCCATTGACACAAATTTTGTTACTCACATACATAGCGTGAACTGAATTGAAGCAAAAAATGATTTATAGGTGTGTGGGCCTTACGAACAACAATAATCACCATTCATATAGTACAACCAATGGTGAAAGGAAAATTATCTTGAATTATCCTATTTCGAAGGTCCTAGATAAAATGAATAATTTCAACTGCTGCAAGTTGGAAGAGATCCAGAAGCTTAGTGAGCAGTATAATCCAACGACATCCTTTGATGAAATCCAAAATAGAAATTGTATAATGTAGTTATACCTAAAAATTTCCACTACAGCTTTCCACATTTCTGAAGTAGAAACCCAACTAAGAAACAATCGATCATCATCCACCCCATTTTGATGACATAGGACATGTGAAGAACTTAATAATATTATATATAACTAAAGAAAACAGTTGGAATTTTTCAATGAACCAATATACATATATTTATGGACCGAAAAAGTCTGATAAAATAATTATAATTTTGTTTCGTCCATTGAAAATCCTTGAAATGCTGAAAAGTGTTTGTATAAAACAATTAAGAAGAGATAATTCCATTAGTAGTAGATCCCCAAGCCCAAAAATCACATCTGTTGCAAAAATAATGAACCAATAACAATATTGATGGTGGAATCTGGATGTCCATCCATTTTTTCAATCTAATCCATGATAGTGATATCCAAATCTAGACTGAAATCCTCAGTCACCAAGGTAGAGTTAAGGAAACTACTAGTCCAATTATTTTTCCAAAAGGTAAGAGATGAGTTCTTTGAGACCATCCATCCGGAATGATTGTTGATAGAAGAATGACTAGTATTAATACAATGACAAACAGAGTAAACTAAATGATTAAAAATCCATATTTGAGCTTCTCCATAAAATTGTTTCAAAGGAATGAATGATCCTCAAAGGTAGTATTAATGAGTCTCCACATAAAAGAAGCCTGCAAAGAATCATTGAAGATGTCAAGATTATGAATGCATAAAACCCCTGCATCCAAAGGTTTATAGAATTCACTCTATGAAAATTTCTTCCAACATCTGTTCAATAATATTGAAAATAAAAATTGATTTCTTAATAAAGGTATTAATCCTTTTGATGAGAGAGATAGTCCATTTGTACACCATGAAGGAATAAACAAATTTTCAAATAATCCCAACCTTGACCAACAAAATGTCACCACCCTTGGAAAGATATTTTCCTTTCTATGTAGCATGTTATCATCGAACGTTGTTAATAATATCATAAAAAATTAAGAATTTGGACTCCCCCACAACATAGGCATCCCCAGATAAGTGAAAGGAATAGTTCCTTCATAAATACCCAAGTCCCTGACAATATCATTATTACACTATGAAGAGTAGTTCCGACCAAAATAAACAAATGTCTTTATCCACCTAATTTCTTGACCGGAATCATTTTCACAGTGTAAATGAGCCCAGGTTATGTATCTAATATTGACTTTATCTCCTTGGGACAATATAATTATATCATATGCTTATAGAGAAAGAGTAGGTTCGATAATTCATCTACCACCATTAATAGAATTCATTTTCTCATTTCCTAACATAATGGAAAGTAACCTATGGATATAATCTTATTTAATGGAAATGATGATAGAAGGGAGGGGATAACATTTCTTAACTCCTATAGAACAATAAAATTATCCTTCCAGTGATCCACTAATTATAATAGACTCATGAGTATGACCAATAATGATTTTTACCCATTCAATAAAAACATTGTCAAATCCAAAAATATGAAGAACATTATAAATGAAATTCCAATACATAGTAGCAAAGGAATTTCTGACATCATGATTGAGATCAATATTTCCACATCTAGTGGATTGTTTAGATGACTATCAAATTCAGATTCAATGATGAGACAATCTTGAATTGATATGCCTCTAATAAAACCAAATTGTTTGTGAGAGGAAATCCTTCTAGAAATTGAGGTGGATCATGTGGATATGATTTTTTAATGATATTATAATTTTTTTTGACCAATTAAACAGTCCTAATGGGTTGAATTTCATTGGGGTACTCTACCTTTGGAATTAGGGAAAAATTGAGAATTCAATCCATGAGGAAGATAACCCCCTTTAAAAAATGAGTGACCAACCGAAAACCTCCACCTAAATAATATCCCGAAATCTTTGGAAAAATAAGTTTCCAAAACCATCAAGACCAGGAGAGCATTCATATATGAGGCTAAAGACTACATCCATAATTTACTATTCACACGGGATCGAGATAATAAAATAATTATCATCTTGTTTAACAAGTTTGGTAATATTACCCTCCACCGGTTCACTGGATAGAGGTGTTCCATTAAATAAGTCATTAAAATATGATATCACATAATACGATAGATCCTATATATTATCAATAATTTGATCCCTATTTCACATCAAGGAAATATGCCTGGAAGGATTCTTAATTTTCTTCCGAGAATTACTGAACATTGAACTTCTATTCCCAATTTTCCTTTAGTTGGCCATAAAAGTGTCTCTTTTCAAAGAATCATTCGGGTTTAAAATAGTATCTAACATAGATTCCATCTCATATTATCCAATAATACCATTAGTGAAATTATTGATATTGTTTTGTTCTGAAAATTGCTTATTTGAATCTTTAAGGAAGTATATTTCTGAATACTGATAACTAAAGTGTAAATTTCTCCACATTTACAAATTTCTTTTAAGAATCATGATTTTGATAGCACAGCAAAAAACATCACTCTTATAATCAACAGAATTAAATGTTTACTCAACAATTTTCCTTCAATCAGGTAATGTTATCCAATCCCTGTTAATCTGGAGGAAAATGTTTTTATCTGGTGACAATTATGGTTTTAGGTATTTAACTCAATCAAAGAAATATCTTAATAAATATGAACGGGTATATATAATTCATGAAAGATATGAGATGTTTCTTATATAATTAAAATACTAGATGAGGATCTCATTTTATTATTTCATCTAATATCACAACTAAGAGGTGAGGATTATTTTTGAGATGGAAAAATAGTTGATGACATGGTTTTTATTTTTGAGGGATGTTTCTTGTTTTTGAGCTGATCAATATACATTCATGTTTACATGATGTCTCTACAAATCATGTTACATGATTTTGTTTTTTATAAGAATTGTGTACCCATGTAGTGGTAGGTGATTTTTCTATGAAATAGAGTATCTAAAAACATATATTGATATTCATATAGTTGATATGAAAGGTAGAGAGAAATAACTTGTTTACATTTTATGTGAGCGGAATAAAACAATTAGAGTTATTCATATCTACTTAAAGATTCCACATAACACTCATGAAAACTAATTCTCTGAAGAACATTAATTATTAAAATTTAATATTCATCGAATCTTACTCGATTACCTAAATTATAAAATAATTTTATGTAATGTGTAGATTATAATGACTGAGAACACAATGTAATTTAATAGAAAACAGGTTTATATGATATATAATTTATGTTCTCTATAAAGAAGAATTCTAAGTAAAGTGTATAAATTATTATACAATATAAGAATGAGTTATTGCAATATAGAGTTTGTGTTTTTGGATAAATCCAGTTGAAATTGTACGTTAATAGTGTACTAATACAAAATGTTAAAATTCATGAAAACTCTGATTTTTGAATGAGAATAAAATTTATTTTATTGGTTTAATTTCATATGGATGAAGGAACACAATGTCAGTTTAAATATATTTCTAGTTAAAGAGTTTTAGACTTCAATTATTATATCCAGAAAAAGTATTTTGAGTCAATTTTACTAGATTTTGGTGTCATTAATTTATTGATATTCAACTAGAGGGACTCTAGAATTAGTGAGAAAGTGCAGTATCATCTTATTAAAATTGACCAAAGAGAAAGTTAATTTTTTTAATACATGATTAGAATGGTATATTTCTCAAATTGGTTGTGTTTATTTAAAACTGATATGAACCATTATAATTATATGTTGGCAATAGTGTATATGAAATGGTTGATAACTATCATTCATGGTTTCAAGGTGATACATGACCGACCAACATGTAATTTTTAATTGATTATTATTTGAAAATATGTGGCTCCGTTCAACCACTCACATGAAAGATGTAGTCACCCTTAATGGGGAAGAAAATATTTTGTTCGATTGGTATCTGAATCTGATATTCCATCAATGGTGGATTTCAATGAAACAAAATTATAAAAATATAGTTCCACTGATTAACCAATATTCTTAGTCATACAAGTCTTTCTCGGATACTTGAACATTATCAATGATTATTAATACATAACTTAATCAAAGTCCACCCTTTTATTATTCATACATTTGTATTCTTTTAATCATTACTAATAAATATTTTTTATAATACAATAAAATATCAAATATAATTTATTCAATACTTCATTTTTGTGAATATATTTTTATTAATTTACTTTTTTTTTAAATTATTATTGTGTTAATTATTCCGTTCTGATGGGTTTATCTTATTTTATATTTTATAAATATACCATTTCAATGTTTTACAAATGATTTTGACCATGTTAGGATATGTGGTATTGGATTTGGATTATAAAAATTTATAATACACATGGTAAAGGACTATCTATTATAAGGTCAATATGTATAGACATGATGTTGTAAACTTTGTGTACTTTTTTATTCACGTATATAAAATAGTTAAATATATCTTTCAGGTGATGAAGTCATAGAAATGAGACATTGTAAGAACATAGATCTTCTTTTTAGGTATGTTTTTCCTTTTATGGTGTATTTTAGAAACGACGGAATTTCTGGAAATTTCTTAAGTACACGTCGTGTACTTTAAGAGTACATGTCGTGTACTCCGTGACCATAGTAACCTCTTACTTCTTCTAGATATTCGTTTCTTGATTCCACCTCTTTCTTAAGTTTTCATCAGTTAAATGATTTCAGCATTTTGTAGATCTAAATTGTTCTTTGGTGACTCAATGCTTGAGGTTAACTTATATTGATACTACAACACTGAGGTAGGTAGTTCGTGCCTTTATTTTTAAATTCTTGGAGTTATATGTCCAAAAGTTACCAATACACTTGAACGGGGTATTGCATGTTTACTATTTTAGAATTATTGATTTCTTACAATGCTTGTATAATTTAAATAAGGATAATTTAATGATAATTGGGTGAATTAATATCAATAGGAGGTGTTTTTCCATGCATGTTGGTTTATGACCATTTGGTCTTGCTTAGCCTGTTAGGCTGCCTAGTTTGATTCCCATGCCTAGTATTATAGGATTGAGTTTTGTTTATCTTCCATGATGTTATGTAGTAGACTGTTATCCACGTATTTCTGGATTTTTACTTTGGAAAATATGCCTTTCCATGCTTTCTCAACTTACACAGTGTCATAAGAACCTAGTGAGGTAGACCATAGAAAGAATGGACATAAAGGCTTATCCTGACTGTCTGTTTTTACTATTATGATATGAGACCATAGGGGGAATTGATGTATGAGCTTCCTCATTGTGTATGTTGTTCCTCGACGTGGCCCACATGGGGAATGTGATGTAAGTGTTCCCCAAAGTGCCTTTTAGTTACCGATACAAGTCTACAGGGGTAATTGATAACGAGTGCTTCCCCAGAGAGTCTATATTAAATATGAACCAGAGGGGTTAGGCTGTGAGTACTTCCCAGAAGGCTGGTTGTGTTGCTAGGTTGGACCAGAGGGGATAGGTTTTGAGTTCATCTTAGAGGGTTATCTATTTTTGATTAGCTACTTCATTGATATGTGGAATATAATTCTTTGAAACTGTGAAATTTTTTACTACTGGGTACTTCTTTGTTCACTAATTCTTCTTTTTTAACTTATTTCGTTCCATATATATTCATTGACTGTTAGGCACAGATCTCTTGGTGGCTTCCTACAAGGATTTAGTCTCACACCCTGTTGGGGTCAGGCGTTTAGGCCCAAACAGATTATATTGTTGCAGGTATAGATACGTGAAAGTGCCCTTCAACTTCAAGTACTTGACTTCATTAGAGCTGGAGATCATGGGACCAAGCTGAGGCTTGCAATGCTGAGAAGCAATATTCTTTATTTTCCGGAACTTTGGTTCAATTCTATATTTTCTCATTGTGACTAGTTTGGCTGTATTCCTAGACATATGTATCATGCATCATTTATATATGTGTTCTCCAGTTTCATATTTCTTTCAGTCTTCAACTGTTTACTATTGTATTATATTATTACATCTTCCGCTATTGATATCTATTTTATGTTACTCTTCCAATGAGGGAATAGTTTCACCACTATCATACCCAAGGCCCTCACAGCTATTCAGTAGCCTCTGGCGTTCAGGGAAATGCGCTTGAGTCCATGTGACCAACTGTGTATGGGGTGCCTCTGGGTGGCTTCTAGAACTGGGACATAAAAAATTTGTATTAGAAGAATTTTTTTCTTCTTGACATAATGTTTGGATCCTATAGACAGTTATAGGAAGGAATTGGAAACTTGTAATAAGTAGTGCTCGGGAGTAGCTAACACATGTACAGGGAAAGCCCATCTACATCGTTTATTGTAATTTTTCAGGTTTTTCAATTATTACAGTTGATTTGATTTCACCATGACTGATTCACATGTGTTGTGCTATTATTGATGATGTTATTGAGTTTTTATTTCTATTTCCACCTAATGAGATGAGGTTATTCCATCTCATTCATTATATAGGCACTTTCTAGGATCAAATTCCTTGCATTCTTGTCATTCTATTTAGGTTGTATTATCAATTGTGTGTTGTTTTAATAGGTGTTGTGGTGGATATGAATGTTGTTGTGATAGATGCCTTAATAAAAATACTTGTTGCCTGGTAGGGTATTGGTTTTCTATGGTTTTGTTTGAATGAATGCCAAATATTTGTTCGTGAGCTGTTATGGGCCCTCATAGACCAGAATTTGGTGGATCATTGAAATATTATGCTTGTTTATGACTTGGCTAAGATGCCAATATTTGATTCGCGGGGAGTATGGTCCCTCATGGATTAGATTATGGAACTTTAATGTTTGTTTCACTATTTTTATAGGCACCAAAGTAGTTTCTGAGTCTCAATATCCAAAAAAACACTAAATACACGTTCTGTAATGATGCATACATTCCATTTTTTATTCTATTTGTGAACATATGTTTTTTCTTATGTACATGCCATGTACTATATGTACACACCATGTAGTCTCTAACCGTGTCCCAGAATGTGTGGGCAGGGATACAGCGTTTGGAATCATTGGTAAGACACGCCATGTACCTGATTTACATGTCGTGTTAGAGAACCGTGTAACCGACTGTGCCACTAACAACACGGGTCAGTTGAGTCTTTTCTAATACATGACGTGTATGTATGGAACACACCAAGTAGTGTAACCCGAGTATCGGACTGTGTCACTAACAACACGGGGTTGGTGAAATCCTCCAAGTTAACGTCGTGTTTATCTCATACATGCCGAGTAGTGGGAGCTGTGTATCTGATCGTGTCTCTAACAGCATGGGTTGATGAAGAACGTCTAGTACATACCATGTCTGGAACTAACATGCCAAGTAGTCTTGTTCTAATAGAACCAGATGGCCTATCCATGTATGGGAACATGGGAAGGGAAAGAGGATTCATGTACCTACCATGTCTATGGACAATATAACGACCCATACTTTACATACATTTTTAATACTTCAAAATTGAAGCACACTTATTACAACATATTAAAAAACCACAAAGGACCGTTTAGGTATAGTGTCTTTAGAAACTGGGAAACATAAACATCTGGTTCATAAATCTTCTACAGTGTCTCCCATTTATTTCATCATATCTAGGGTCCCTTTTAGCTTATTCTACTTAATATCCATCTTCCTGACCTGGGGGAAAAGAAAACATAAAAGGGGTGAGCTCAAATGCTCAGCAAGGGCAAATAAAGGAAATAAAAATGATATCATATCTTTTTGAAAATCAAAACCTGCAAAAGAGATCATAATATCTTAACATGGAATAAATCATAGAAGTGAAAATGAGATCCCCATAATCATAACATAAAACTTGAAACTTTTTGGCATGCACACATAATCATGGAAAATCATTTCTTGTTAGTCATGACTCATTTCCAAGACTATCTTAGTGGACAAAGTCCCTTTCTGAACCGAGTCACCCTCGTTTCAGTCCTGTTTCACTGAACCGGTATAACCTACCATTCCAGCCTTGTCTATCTGATGAGATATAAAATCTTTACCCAATGCATTGGAGGGAGATATAGGTCCCACCCATCTTATAATGAATCCTTTCTTATGTGTGCCACATAATCATAAACCATACATCATAGCGTAACCCATGTAATAAAAATGGGATTCTTAAACAACATGACATCATAAAACAATTCATATAAGATAATGGAATTCATAAAAATGTTTCCATCACAACATAATCAAATCCATGTAATAATAGGGGTAAAAACAGAACCATTTTATTATCTTAGATGGAAAATAATTTTGATAAAACACTTGAATTGAATTCTTGAGGAAAATATCCTTTCTTCTTTAAAATCAATTTCTTTTCACAAAACATCATGCAATTTTAAAAGAAAGAGATTTTATTGAAAATAGTCATGAAATATTTTGGAGGAAGGTTCATGAAAATAAGGCTTATAAAACTGTAAAAATCCGTTCGTGCCGTATAAGTTAAAAAACATTCTTCTCGTACTTTTGTCGGAAAGTCAAAAAGTACCTCGTATGAAAAAAACAAAAAAATATTCATTTCATATCCTTTACTAAAAACTCACCGAAGGGTAAAATTGGATTTAAAATATTGTAAGTGGATGGAAATAATATTACATATTTATGAAACATGGATGTGGATGATAAAATACACCCCAGTAAATACTTACGAATAAACAATCTCGGATAAAAATGAGATTGTGATATTTCCCTTACCTTAGGCCCGATTTGCTTTGTACGTGTCCGAAGCTCATGTATAATGGTTTAAATAATGTTATTGACTTATTCCAGAATCATACATATTGATATTATATCATATATGGTCATATTCTTAGCTTCTTGTGAGTAATATTTCATTGTTACTTGTTACTCGGGTCTTTATTGCCTTTTGCTCTTATGCGTGTTTTTCGGAATAAATTCTTATTATTCTTTTAAGGTTATAGATACCTTATATCCAGAATGGTTTTAGTGTAACATATATCATATTTATTCATTCAATTGATTTATATAATTACTATGTAATGATGATCATGTAGAACGAGTCACATCACATCGTGGAGACGGTATTCCGTACGTACGCACGAGTGATGATATCATTCCTATGATCGTGGAATTGTATTAGAGTATATGTATATTATTTCAGTATAAATATTACATTATAATAATCATAAATAGTTACTCATTACACCATTATACCCATCCTTGTAAGGTGGTGGTGGAAAATAGATTACACCACGGCGTGGAGACGGTATTCCGTACGTACGCACGCGCGGTGATTTCATTTTTCCGTAGGATGGATAGAAGGTGAATTAGGGTTTTTTCATAATTATAATAACATATCAGTATGTAAGTAATACTGATGTTATTACTTTATCATGAAACAACTAAATAAGAAGAAGTTGAAGAAGAAAGAAATTGAAAAGATCGGTAATGGATATTACCTCTTCTTTGGAACGCCTCTTTGAATCCTCCACTTAGGGAACTAAGATTGGTCTTTGAAGAAGACCAGGACCTCTCGGATTATTCAAGGGAAGTGGAGAGGAGAAAATGGCAGGGGTTTTCTGAGCTTAATTTCTCAAATTGGTGTGAGGAGGAGGGGGGGGAGGTGCCCTTTTATAAGGGAGGAGAGGGGCACCTTAGGAATATCTCAAAACATTATTTTATATTAAAGTCAAAATCGGTTTATAATGGTTCCAAAGGGTCTTATTTTGAAGCTAATGTAGGGATGGGTCGAAATACTATCAACCAATAGGATTTAGACAAGTTTAGGGTATTATTTTAACCTTATCAATTAGATTTAACTCTAAGTTAAATAATTTAACTTTTACCATGCCTTTTTGTTTTCTTTCACTATATGGTTAATACACATACTATAACATGCCAAACGAACCCCAAATTGTTTATTATTAATATATATATCCTTATCTAAGTTATTTGGCCGAACATTAGATTTTTAGGAATAAAATAACAATTAATAATATAATATTTGATTTAAAAACTATTTTGTGTCAATTTTGACACTATTTGATATATGATTTTTGTGAAAGTCATAACAAAATTATATGTTCGAACCAAGCTGATTAAATGAACACTAATATATCATATTAACCTAGAAAATTAGTGGAATTCATAAAAAGTCTTAAATTACATTTATTTTGGAATTTATATAATCAATTATGTCAATATTTCAATAATAAGATAATTACTGCATCATCTTTGTGTCATAAATATATTAAATTATTTGATGTCTAAAAATTTCAAATAAAATACCAGCATGTAGGAAATATTTTTAGATTTCTAATTAATATTTATAGTCGAATTTATCTTATGTATAACCCCATATTAAAAATGATTTACTTATTAAACTTTGATTTTAACTATTTTAACCCTTCTTTAAATAAATTAATAATAAATGTCCTAATCTAATCCAAGTGGGCCTAAATGGTCATATTTTATTCCTAAGATTGTTTTTGGTCGAATTACACTTATCCAATAGAATTAGGACATGTGTTAGGGTAATAGTAATATCATATTTACCCTTAGTTACCCTATTTACTATTAACCGCGGTAAAAAAAAGTAAAAAGTTACTATTCACCAAAAATTATTTTCATCTCATTGAACCACATTTTAGTCCTTGATATTAACCGTGTCTGTCGGATTTTCGAAATTCCATTCACAGAAGCGGTAAAATTAAGTTTTATGCAAAATTCAGTTTTTAACCTACCACTTAGTGGTTTCACTATTCATCAAAAATTGAAAGTTTTCAGAAAAATACCAAAATTTCACCCTAGGCTAATTTCGATATTCTGAGTCCAAAAATGAAGTCCATTTTGAAAAATAAAATTTATAAAATTTCAAAAAGTGGTTATTACTATTCATAACGGCTAGTTTTAATAGCATATTTGTTGTTTAGTGAAACTCGGTATTGCGTACGATGCAATCTATCGAGGAAGGTCGCGATTGCGTGTAAAGCAAGCCAAGCAAGTGTTGTGTAGAAAAAGATTCCTTTGATGATTTATATAACATAAAAGTCTCGGGTGTTACATTATACCCCCCTTAAAAAAATTTCGCCCTCGAAATTCGTCACTTTGTAATAAACAGATGAGGATACTTCTCCCTCATCATATCCTCAAGCTCCCATGTAGCTTCTTCAAGTTGGTGGTTCCTCCATAAAACTTTCACCAATCGAGTGGTCTTATTTCGTAGGACTTTTTCGCTATGATCCAAAATCTCTATAGGCTGTTCTTCATAAGAAAGATCTTGCTCCAGCGGTACAACTTCTGAGCTGAGTACATGTGAAGGATCTGGTATGTACTTTCTCAGGAGAGATACATGGAACACATCGTGAACTTGAGAGAGATTCGGTGGAAGCGCCAATCGGTAAGCTACCTTCCCAACACGATCTAGTATTTCGAAAGGACCGATATATCTAGGGCTCAACTTCCCCTTCTTTCCAAATCTCATAACCCTCTTCCATGGAGATATTCGTAAGAACACTTTATCACCCACTTCAAACTCTAGGTCTTTTCTTCGGTTGTCGGCATAACTTTTCTGTCAACTCTGAGCTGCTCTTATGTGTTGTTGAATAGATCTTACCTTTTCTGCCATTTCATCAACGAGATCAGGTCCTAATAGCTTTCTTTCCCCAACTTCATCCCAGTAAGTTGGAGTCCTGCATTTCTTTCCATAGAGAGCTTCATAAGGAGCCATATGAATACTGGAGTGAAAGCTATTATTATAAGAAAATTCCACCAAAGGTAGGTGTTGATCCCAACCTCCTTTGAAATCCATAGAGCAAGCTCTCAACATATCTTCTAGGGTTTGAATTGTTCTCTCAGACTGACCGTCTGTCTGGGGATGATAAGCAGTGCTGAAACTCAACTCTGTATCCAGAGTATGCTGAAGACTTCTCCAGAACTTCGAGGTAAATCTCGGATCCCGATCAGATATAATAGAAAGTGGTACTCCATGCAATCTTACCACTTCCTTTACATATATCCTGGCAAGCTGATCTAGAGTGAAATCCTCTATAATAGGAATGAAGTGTGCATACGTTGTAAGACGATCAACTATGACCCAGATAGCATTATTTCCTTTGGATGTTTTAGGAAGTCCTGTGACAAAGTCCATAGTGATGTTTTCCCATTTCCATTCGGGAATGGGTAACGGTTGTAACATCCCCTTAGACTTCTGTCTCTCAGCTTTAACTTGTTGACAAACCAAGCATCGAGAGACATATTCAGCAACATCTCTTTTCATGCCATCCCACCAGAAGTACTCTTTCAGGTCCCTATACATCTTCGTGCTTCCAGGGTGAATAGAGAATGAAGAACTATGAGCCTCATCCAGCAGCTCCTTCTTTAATTCGGGGATGGAAGGAACACAAACCCGATTCCTGAACTTTATTATCCCATCACAATCAAGGTTGAATTCAGGAACATTTCTCACCTTCTTTTGTAACTCGACATCTTCTTTCTGTGGCTCCTTAATCTTCACATGTATAGATGGTTGAACATTCATTTGAGAAAGATAAGATTTTTCCCCTTCCATTATAATTCCAAGATCCATCCTTTGTAAATCCATAAATATTGGATCTTTTGTGATCCTCGTCATGGATAAACTAGCATGGTCTTGTCGACTTAATGCATCTGCCACCTTGTTTTCTTTCCCAAGGTGGTAATGGATTGAGCAGTCATAATCCTTAATCAGCTCCAACCATCTTCTTTGACGCATATTCAGCTCCTTTTGTGTGAAAATATACTTTAAACTTTTATGATCAGTATAAATATCACAACTTTCACCATAAAGGTAATGCCTCCAAATCTTTAATGCAAAGATTACCACAGCCAACTCCAAATCATGTGTTAGGTAATTTTGCTCATGGATTTTCAACTGTCGTGAGGCATAAGCTATCACCATATCATTTTGCATAAGAACACACACCAATCCCTTCTTGGATGCATCACTGTAGATCACAAACCTTTCTCCACTACAAGGCAATGTGAGCACAGGTTCACTGGATAACCTTCTTTTCAACTCCTTGAAATTCTCTTCACATTCCTCTGTCCAGACAAACTTAACTCCTTTCCGAGTCAACTTGGTGAGTGGATTAGATAATCATGAAAAATCTTTTACAAAACATCGATATTACCCAGCCAAACCAAGAAAACTTCGGATCTCAGTTACTGTTGTTGGTCTTGACCATCTTTCGATAACCTCTGTTTTTGCTGGATCCACAGATGTCCCCTCTTTTGAAATTATGTGACCCAAAAATGCAACTTTTTGAAGCCAAAATTCACACTTGGTAAATTTGGCATAAAGCTTCTCCTTTCTCAGGGTCTTCAATATAATTCACAAGTGATCTTCATGCTCTTCCTTGATCTTTGAATAGACAAGAATATCGTCTATAAAGACTACCACAAATTGATCAAGATAGTCTCTAAAGACTCTATTCATTAGATCCATGAAGATAGCAGGGGCATTAGTAAGACCAAATGGCATCACTATAAATTCATAGTGTCCATACCTTATACGGAAAGCCGTCTTTGGTATATCCTCCCTTTTGACCCTTAATTGATGATACCCTGAACGAAGATCAATCTTGGAAAAGTATTGAGCTCTGCGTAGTTGGTCAAATATGCCATCAATGCGTGGGAGAGGATATTTGTTCTTGATAGTGATCTTGTTAAGTTCTCGATAATCAATGCAGAGTCTCATTGATCCATCTTTCTTCTTAACAAATAGAACAGGTGCTCCCCAAGGTGACACACTAGGGAGTATGAATCCCTTGTCAAGATTCTCTTGGAGTTTCTTCTTCAATTCCTGCAACTCAATTGGGGCCATTCTATAAGGTGTCTTTGAAATATGCAAAGCACCCGGTACGAGTTGTATTGAAAACTCAACTTCACGATTTGGTGGTAGACCCGGTAATTCCTCCAGAAAGACATCATCAAACTCCCGTACAATGGGAATATTCTTAATCGTGAGTTTCTCACCAATCATTTGAGATAAATAACCTTCATTTGGTGGAATCAATACCCATAAGATGGAAGAAATTTCCACTGGAAGGTTATGTTCATCCTTGCATTGGTATACTATCGTAGATTGATCTGGAATATGAAATGTGACTTCCCTTCTTTGGAAAATGATATGATCTCCATGTAGAGAAAGCCAATCCATGCCAAGAATCACATCAAATTCTACTAAAGGAAGGATCACAAGATTTGCAGGAAGCACTTTCCCACAAACTTCGATCGGAGAAGAATTATAAAATTTTGATGCGACTGTTGTGCCATTGGGTGTTGTCACAACTAACTCAACATCTAATTGTTGAGGTAATATGGTGATACCCTTAGAAAAATCTTTAGAAATAAAAGAGTGGGTGGATCCAGAATCAAATAAAACATTTGCTACTTTAGAGTGGATGGTAAGTGTACCTTTCACCACTTCGTTATCGTACTCCACATCGCTGATAGAAATTGCATGTGACTTTCCTTTGTCTTTAGCCTTAAGATTTTTTTGACGTCTACCATCATCATAAACCCTTGGATTTGGGCATTGATTGGTATAATTCCCCATCTCCTTGCACTTGAAACATTGAAGTGTAGTAGGTTCATTCTGTGTATCCCTTCCTTTGTTTGCGTCAGTAGACATCTTCTTCCCATTATCACGGCATTCAAATGCCCGATGACCTTCTTTTCCACATTTAAAACATTTACTTGTCCCTTTAAGACAACTCCCTCCATGTTTCTTTCCACACTTTGAGCATAAGGAAAAGCTCATCTTCTTTTCCGTGTGCTCTTTAGATTTTTCTTTGAAATCCATCTTCCTCTTCTTATCAAACCCATGTGACTGATGGGTTATTCCAATCTCCATATCGACTTTGAGAGCACATCGAACGATTTCCTCGTAGCTATTGAAGTCCCTTATGGCTAACGCCCTTCGAAGACTTGGTTTTAAGACACTAAATAATCGATCGATCTTACTCTCAGGTTGGATAATAATACCAGAAGCGTACCTTGCAAGTCTTGTAAAATTTGCTTCATAGGTACCAACAGATTCATCATCACTTTGCTTCAATTCAAGGAACTCTTTCTCCATCTTTGTTCGGAGAATACGAGGGAAGTAATTATTGAAAAATATGTTCTTGAACTCTTCCCATTCCATAGACTCAATTTCATCCCTTTGCCTCGTATTCTTAATAAGATTCCACCATTGATCAGCATATCCTTCCAAACGATACACTGCTAGGATGACTTTATCATGTTCAGAACATTGATGAACTGAAAATATATTTTCAGTAGTACTAATCCATTGTTCAGAAACTAATGGATCAGTAGACCCACTGAAAGAAGGTGGACGCTGCCTCATGAAGGATTCAACAGAATGTTGCTCCTTCCTTTGCTCGTTTGGAAGTCCTGCATGATTCATAGCTTGAGAAAGTTGTGTGAGCATGGCTACAAGATTTTTCATTCCAGCTCCCATATCGTTTGGTTGCTCAGGGGGACAATCATTGCATTGCCCATCGCATTCCGCATTAACATGGTTCCTTCGGGTTCCATCCATTGACTAAAACCAAGAAGAATAGTGTGAGAAACACTAATTATAATAGGAAAAACACATAATTAAAGAATAAAATTTTCATGCTTAAGATCTTATCCTAGGGTATTCATGGCCATTTCTAAAACACTATGATTGTATTCTATGCTTAGACTTATCCTTATGGTTCTTACTAAGGCTTTCACATCCTAGTTTCCCAAGGTTGACTATAACCTCCCTCTGATACCAACTATAACGAACCATACATTACATACATTGTTAATTCTTCAAAATTGAAGCACACTTATTACAACATATGACAAAACCAAAAAGGACCGTTTCGGTATAGTGTCTTTAGATACTGGGAAACATAAACATCTGGTTCATAAATCTTCTACAGTGTCTCCCATTTATTTCATCATATCTAGGGTCCCTTTTAGCATATTCTACTAAATATCCATCTTCCTGACCTGGGGGAAAAGAAGACATAAAAGGGGTGGGCTCAAATGCTCAGCAAGGGAAAATAAAGGAAATAAAAATCATATCATATCTTTTGGAAAATCAAAACCTGCAAAAGAGATCATAATATCTTAACAAGGAATAAATCATAGAAGTGGAAATGAGATCCCCATAATCATAACATAAAACTTGAAACTTTTTGGCTTGCACACATAATCATGGAAAATCATTTCTTGTTAGTCATGACTCATTTCCAAGACTATCTTAGTGGACAAAGTCCCTTTCTGAACCGAGTCACCCTCGTTTCAGTCCTGTTTCACTGAACCGGTATAACCTACCGTTCCATCCCTGTTTATCTCATGAGATATAAAATCTTTACCCAATTAATTAGAGGGAGATATAGGTCCCACCCATCTTATAATGAATCCTTTCTTATGTGTGCCACATAATCATAAACCATACATCCTAGCGTAACCCATGTAATAAAAATGGGATTCTTAAACAACATGACATCATAAAACAATTCATATAAGATAAAGGAATTCATAAAAATATTTCCATCACAACATAATCAAATCCATGTAATAATAGGGGTAAAAACAGAACCCTTTTATTATCTTAGATGGAAAATAATTTTGATAAAACACTTGAATTGAATTCTTGAGGAAAATATCCTTTCTTCTTGAAAATCAATTTCTTTTCACAAAACATCATGCAATTTTAAAAGAAAGAGATTTTATTGAAAATAGTCATGAAATATTTCGGAGGAAGGTTCATGAAAATAAGGCTTATAAAACCGTAAAAATCCGTCCATGCCGTATAAGTTAAAAGAAACATTCTTCTCGTACTTTTGTCGGAAAGTCAAAAAGTACCTCGTATGAAAAAAACGAAAAAAGATTCCTTTCATATCCTTTACTAAAAACTCACCGAAGGGTAAAATTGGATTTAAACTATTGTAAGTGGATGGAAATAATATTACATATTTATGAAACATGGATGTCGATGATAAAATACACCCCAATAAATACTTACGAATAAACAATCTCGAATAAAAATGAGATTGTGATATTTCCCTTACCTTAGGTCCGATTTGCTTTGTACGTGTCCGAAGCTCCTGTATAATGGTTTAAATAATGTTATTTACTTATTCCAGAATCATACATATTGATATTATATGATATATGGTCATATTCTTAGCTTCTTGTTAGTAATATTTCATTGTTACTTGTTACTCGGGTCTTTATTGCCTTTTTCTCTTATGCGTGTTTTTCCGAATAAATTCTTATTCTTCTTTTAAGGTTATAGATACCTTATATCCAGAATGGTAATAGTGTAACATATATCATATTTATTCATTCAATTCATTCAATTCATTTATATAATTACTATGTAATGATGATCATGTAGAACGAGTCGCATCACATCGTGGAGACGGTATTCCGTACGTACACACAAGTGATGATATCATTCCTATGATCGTGGAATTGTATTGGAGTATATGTATATTATTTCAGTATCAATATTACTTTATAATAATCATAAATAGTTACTCATTACACCATTATACCCATCCTTGTAAGGTGGTGGTGGAAAATAGATTACACCACGGCGTGGAGACGGTATTCCGTATGTACGCACGCGTGGTGATTTCATTTTTCCGTAGGATGGATAGAAGGTGAATTAGGGTTGTTTCATAATTATAATAACATATCAGTATGTAAGTAATACTGATGTTATTACTTTATCATGAAACAACTAAAGAAGAAGAAGTTGAAGAAGAAAGAAATTGAAAAGATCGGTAATGGATATTACCTCTTCTTTGGAACGCCTCTTTGAATCCTCCACTTAGGGAACTAAGATTGGTCTTTGAAGAAGACCAGGACCTCTAGGATTATTCGAGGGAAGTAGAGAGGAGAAAATGGCAGGGGTTGGCCGAGCTTAAGTGCTCAAATTGGTGTGAGGAGGAGGGGGAGGAGGTGCCCATTTATAAGGGAGGAGAGGGGCACCTTAGGAATATCTCAAAATATTATTTTATATTAAAGTCAAAATCGTTTTATAATGGTTCCAAAGGGTCTTATTTCGAAGCTAAAGTGGGTATGGGTCGAAATCCTATCAACCAATAGGATTTAGACAAGTTTAGGGTATTATTTTAACCTTATCAATTAGATTTAACTCTAAGTTAAATAATTTAACTTTTACCATGTCTTTTTGTTTTCTTTCACTATATTGTTAATACACTTACTATAACTGGCCAAACGAACCCCAAATTGTTTATTATTATTATATATATCCTTATCTAAGTCATTTTGCCGAACCATAGATTTTTAGGAATAAAATAACAATTAATAATATAATATTTGATTTAGAAACTATTTTGTGTCAATTTTGACACTATTTGATATATGATTTTTGTGAAAGTCATAACAGAATTATATGTTCGAACCAAGTTGTTTAAATCAACACTAATATATCACAGTAACCTATAAAATTAGTTTAATTCATAAAAAGTCTTAAATTACATTTATTTTGGTATTTATATTATCAATTATGTGAATATTTCATTAATAAGATAATTACTGCATCATCTTTGTGTCATAAATAAATTAAATTATTTGATGTCTAAAAATTAAAAATAAAATACCTTCATGTAGTAAATCTTTTTAGCTTTCTAATGAATATTTATAGTCGAATTTATCTTATGTATAATCCCATATTAAAAATGATTTACTTATTAAACTTTGATTTTAACTATTTTAACCCTTCTTTAAATAAATTAATAATAAATGGCCTAATCTAATCCAAGTGGGCCTAAATGGTCATATTTTATTCCTAAGTTTGTTTTTGGTCGAATTACACTTATCCAATAGAATTAGGACATGTGATAGGGTAATAGTAATATCATATTTACCCTTAGTTACCCTATTTACTATTAACCGCGGTAAAAAAAAGTAAAAAGTTACTATTCACCAAAAATTATTTTCATCTCATTGAACCACATTTTAGTCCTTGATATTATCCGTGTCTGTCAGATTTTCGAAATTCCATTCACAGAAGCGGTGAAATTAAGTTTTATGCAAAATTCAGTTTTTAACCTACCACTTAGTGGTTTCACTATTCATCAAAAATTGAAAGTTTACAGAAAAATACCAAAATTTCACCCTATGCTAATTTCGATATTCTGAGTCCAAAAATGAAGTCCATTTTGAAAAATAAAATTTATAAAATTTCAAAAAGTGGTTATTACCATTCATAACGGCTAGTTTTAATAGCATATTTGTTTAGTGAAACTCGGTATTGCGTACGACGCAAGCTATCGAGGAAGGTCGTGATTGCGTGTAAAGCAAGCCAAGCAAGTGTTGTGTAGAAAAAGATTCCTTTGATGATTTATATAACATAAAAGTCTCGGGTGTTACAGACAACACACTAGGTATAAAGTGTTACATGACCAGTTTTGGGTGGAGTACACACCCTTGTGAATGGATTAATGGAACATGTTGTGTATTCAAATACACAAATCATTAGTCAAATACACACACCTTCAATACATGATTTGGAAAACGTGAATACATTCTTTCTCCCATTCCCTCCCTGCTTTTATAGTTTTTAGTCATTGAAAATATTTATCTATGGTGTGTGCTCGACCTTGTAGAATCATGACATTGAGATGTCCTCCCGTTGTAATCCAATTTTAGGGAAATGATAAGACACCAATCATGGATGATCAAGGACTACCATTAGATCCACCAATTGTGCCAATCTTAGCATTGGCCATCATTCCAGACATAGGTGATGATGCACAGTTCCAAGAGGGCTTCATGAGGTTCATGAAGACCTTTTGAGGAGTGCCGAATCCTACCCCATCTATGGTAGACCTCATTCAGATTTTCTAGCAGCTGTATCCTCCCACCATCACAAGGGAAGGAGGACATCAGGCTGCAAAGTCTAGGTTAGAATCCATTCTGTCAATATTCGAGCATTTGGAGACGCCTCCATAGAGGAGGGTCATGTTCACAACGTACATGCTACGGGATCCCACCAAAAGATGGTGGGATGTGATCTCACAGGCGGGATGCCAGTAGGATATGTCTTGGGATGACTTTCGGTGTGATTTTTATGACTACTTCTATCTAGAGACATTGATGGCCAATTGAGCCCAAGTGTCCATGAGTATGGAGTAGGGTACTCTTTCTCTTTTGGAGTATTCTTCTCGTTTCACTGAGCTGCATCACTTTACACCTATTCCAGAAGGTGATGAGTTATTCCTAGCAAGGAATTTTTGGGATGGTATCAGGAATCACATCTAATCTCAGGTGAACATCTTCATGTTGACTTCCATCAATTATATCATCTTCCAGGCGCTGATCATGGAACGCAATATGAGGGATTATGGAGTTTTGAGCTAGGGTGGTTTGACACCTTGATTTAGAATCCCTTCAACCGACTGTAGGAGGCACCGCAGGGGGTCTCCGCATGATGATCCAATAAGTTGAGACACTTCTTCTGGTATCTATGTGGTGTGCTACTAATGTGGAATGAGCGGGAATACAAGGCAACATTGTGCAAGAGACCTAGTTGAGTGTTGATATTGCGGAAAGATGGGGCATCATCATCATTTCTATCAGATATTATCCCTAGTAGCTAGTGACATGGGTTCTTCTTTGATCTTGCATTTAGGAGAATCACCTACAATTTCTCATCAGTCTTGGATATTGAGTTCTTATTAGTGTTTAGGACAAGGTTTTGGTCACATCCAGGGTAGTCAGTCACCAGAAATTCAGCGACAATAGGGTGGATCAGCTTAGGGTGGTCAGGAAGGGGCATAAGGTTCTGCTACTGGTCAGACATTTACAGCGGAGGAGACCCAACATTAGCAGTATCCGGGACCCTCAATAGTTCAAGGTACTGTAGCAACCCTGATTCCCCGGGTGCCTCATGAGATATGATATACTAACATTTCATTACAAAATTTACAAATAATATATCATGTCCCGTTGCTACAGAAGATCACGAGGTTTAGGATTCTGGGAAACTAGCTGCTTTGATAAACTTCATCAGTACATACCATGCCGAAATAATTTAAGATAAAAACGTAGGGTGAGAAAATATGCCCAGTACGAGGTTTTTTAAAAACATTTTAAGAAAAATCTTTCTCAAGAAGTCATATTGAAAAAAAACACTTCACTAAAATAAAGCATTATCTTCTCTTAAAACATGTAAATCTTACACTTTTGAAGCCTCTTGCACAGAAAAGAAGTACGAACGTGAAATAAACATTAAAGTAAACATAATCAGAGAGCGCAAACACAAGAACAATAGAAGATGCATAAATTACAACCAAGATTACTTCAGTTCTAAAAAATTGGTGAGTAAGCAGGGAAATTATTCATAACATGATTCATGGGCACATAAAGTTCTTATAACATCTTACCACAAGAATTACTGTTCTTATCTCATAATTTCATTCTCAATGTTTGGGGAGTTTTCAATTAGGGGATTTCCTATTAGTTGGATAATCCCATTGGTTGACCATTTATCATTACATATAGTGGGAAAGTAAAATGTCGGGCTTTTTTCAAGACCTTGTGTCATGATCTTGAAAACATAACTTAGTACGGGTCAAGGCACACTGCAAATCCCATTTCCCATAGTTGCACAAGCCATGGCCAACTTGCTAGACTGTCACACATGAAATCACAAGCCAAGGCTAACCGCCAAGACTGTCGCACATGAAAGCACAAGCCAAGGCTAACTGCCAAGACCGTCGCACATGAAAGCACAAGCCAAGGCTAAATTCCAAGACCGTTGAACATAATGTCTCATGAGACTCATACTTTACCCAATGCATTGGAGTGCTGTAATTCTGGGTGCACCCGTCCATAAACATTTAAATTCCAAACATCCCTGACATATCTTAACATTGTATTTCATCAAAGGCTTTCATTCATACATTCTTAATCAAAAACCCCCCTTTTTGCATACATACTCATAACTTGATATTGATTATATCGTAAATGTAAAAAGAACTAGGGTTTTGGCTTCATAATAAGCAGTGATGTAAATAAAATAAATCAACTAACTCTTGTACGTGTAAAAATAACTAGAACACTGAACATAAGGGATTGTCATGTAAAATTATGTCATGTTCATTGAATAAAACCCATAAATTTCATATTTCATCTCTTTAAAACATACATGAACTCATTCTTTTCAAGTATAAAAGTTTCATCTAGGGTACAAAACTTTGTAGGTTAAGCTGGTCCACTGGTGAGATATACATGTTGGCATAGCACCCACTAAATTTATTAAAAACTTATATGAGCCAAAAATTTAAACCAAGTCCCGATAATAATTAATTGAAATCAGGTTTTGGAAACTGAACTTATGAATACACACTCACCTGGCCACATATAAATGATTATGGGGGTTCACACCACATATTTCAGAAAAAGTGCAAGATTTGTCAAAAACGCTGATAAATGAGATTTCTAGTTGGCGGAATCATTTTGATGTCAAACTAGTATTTAACCCCATCGTAAAAATAAACATGGATATAACTAGTTTTGGGTACTTTTCTTGAAATAATAATCTTAAAGGGTACATATAATTTGTAATAAATCAATATGTGATAATGTTGTAAATTTTAAAAGAAATAAATAAGCTTTTCCTAATATTTGCACATAAATGTATATGTACATCTTATATAATCACATGTACATATATATCTATATGCTCAATATATTTACATCATCTTATATGATGATAAAATTACTTGCAAACCCCATTTTTCATTGGGCAGAGTAAAACTATGGTTATAACCATGTGAAATAAAGGTGTACTCATGAATGTATTATTGTATATACATGTAAAAATACAAATATCTATGCATATATGTGTGATGTTTATATACATATAGATAACCGTGTATATTTACTGAAGCAGATGAAAAAAACTTAAAACAAGGAGACCTCCCCTACTCAGGTTCGGTCCTAAGAAGAGGTAAAATAGTGTCATATGGTCTTTTATGTATATATCTATACATATTTATATGAAATTGTACAAAAATATTGTTTAGCTTATAGAAACTATCGGAAACGAGGAAGTGATCTCCATACTGAAAGGGGGATCCTCATGTTCTGGGTTTGCACTGGGTCTAAACACACAGAGGGTACATATATATAACACGTATATATATATATATACACATACCGAAACTCATACAAAACCAAATGAAACATTTCCCTTACATTATCTTGGAGAGGAGGTGAGCAAGAGGCGACAACGAGGCAAGAGAAACTGGATGTATAAACCCAGAAAATATACATATACATATAACACGTATATATGTATATATATATGTATATAAACCAAAGGTCAAACAAAAAACAAAACAGAACTTGTCCCTTACCATCATGGGGAGGAGGAGATGGAAGAAGGAGCGTCAGACTGGTGGGGTCTTCACGACTATACACTCTGGGGAGGAAGAACACCACGGAGCTGCGGCACTTCCGGTGCAACACTAGACTTATAAGGAGGAGAAAAAAAACAGTTGACCTAGAGTTTAAGAGGTGTCGAGAGGAAGGTCAAGCATTAAACTAGGCGGCACCGACTTTGTGGAATGAGACATCCGATGTCGGCTTAGGCGGAGAAAACGGAGCCTCCTCTTACTGGTTTGGCTCGCGCGTGAGGAAGAAGAAGCCACAGGGGGAGAGAGAGAAACGAAAGAAAAAGAACGACCATGATTGAAGTGGAGATGGATCAGATGGTTGAGGACATATGCAACATAAAAAAAAGGACGACCACGATTAAACCATGCTGGATCGGACGACCAGACACAGCGCAGTGTTTAAAAAAAATGCGGATTTGTTTTTTTAACGTTTTAACCTAATAGTATTATTATTATTATTATTTCTATTTATATTATTCCTTTATCAAACTTATTATAAAATCATTATTATTATTAATATAACCTTATCATTAAACTGTTATTATCCTAAGTCAAGGGTTATAAATACACCTATATATTAAAATATTAAAGCCCTATTTAAGTCATTAAATATATTATTATATTCCTTAAAAACAAATATCTTAATTTTATAATTACATGGAATGATTTGAATACACCATTAAAAAAAGTTGGTTGCTTATTCCCATGTTCAACACAATTTCAAAAACATAAATTCATATAACATTATAAATTATTTTAAATTTTTACAATCATTCTATTATCTGTATTGTTTTTATAGTAATAAGAGTATTAGTGTAAGCATTAACATAAAGACACAAACTTTGTAATGTAAATAAAATAATAATTTAACATAGTTTCAATACTGTTAATAAAAAGGTCAAATTATAAATATTTGCATTATTATTATTACTTATATTTAATTTCGAGATAAGTATAATATATTTAATTTAATGTTTGATGCAATATATATAACTCAAGAGTTTGGGTGCATATTTTCATAAACAAAATAAAAACCCATCAGATTTAATATAAATACAACATAAAAGTATCATTTCTCAAATTAAGAAAATAGGTAGTGAATTAGTCGAAAAATTAATTTTCACCATTTTGAAATATAATTCTCATTTTGGGAAAACAAGAAATAAATTAATTAAATTATCATTGATGTCACTCTTTAAATATTAAAGAAAATTACATAATTAAATTTTTTTGAAATTTTCCGGGGTAAACCATTCATAATAAAACATTAGTGGATAGGAGAATCCAACGGTCATATTTATAACTGTTTGGGTTCAACAGTCAAACTAGTGTGTTTATAAAGAGTCTCGTCTCGAGGTGTCCCTCACTCCAGGTTACTGAAGGGGAAAGGAGGGGATGGTTCATGTGATTCCCTTGGTGCTCAGCACGGTTGCAGTGGCTTTGACCATCCTCATGTTTATTCTGATGGATGCCAGAAACCCTTACCGCCTTCTTGGGGTCCTGGTGGTTTTAAGAGGTCTCCCTATTATTTTAATCGGGTTTTTATTTGGGATTTTTGGTTTGCTTATCCTCTTGTTCAATCAGTGTGAGTTGTAGCCACTATGACGTTACTCTTTTGAATAAAAGGTGATTTCATTCATTTGATACGTTTTTCTATTTTATTATTATCATTATCTTATATGTTGATTGTTTGTTCACGTAACAGGTGTAATTGTAAAACAAACTTGTCATAACTCAAAACACGGTTTCTCAGGTCGTTACATTACTTCCCCCTTCAATGAATTGCGCCCTCGCAATTCTATCATAAAAAGGAAAAACTGAAACCCTACACGTACAACATTACCGAAATAGTGGATCTTTTTCCGTTAACGGAATAACAATGTTGGCACATAGTTCTTCCGTTTCCCTAGCCCAGATTCACCTCGAACAGTATGTCTTGAACTCTTTCTCGTGCGTACTGAACAATGGCTTCCAAAGGGTGGCTCGTGTGGTGAAAATCTCGGAAACGTCTGAGTAGATAAACTCCCTGATAACTGTACGGGCCACATCATGCTCAAGGTTGTCGAGGGGAATGATGCGATTGTGGAGACTGAAATTCAAGACCTGGAACATATAGGCTACACTAAGCTGGCCATCCTGGGTAGCTACAAGGAAGCACGCTCTGGCAGAGAAGTTTTGCACCGGAGTAAAACACTGAAAGAGCCCCTCAAAGTATCCTCCCATTCGCTTATAGCAGGGAAGTTGAGAAGTGGCGATGAGGTGAAAAACACGATCATCCTCTTGACACAACCGAAGAATCTCAGGACCGTTTTCTAGATCGAGAAAACTCTAGAAGGACCCTCACAGGTGGAGAAAGGATGGATAATCCACTGTGCATGCCCTGATCAAGATAACTTCTATTAACTCATCGGGTAGTGATGAGAAGTTTGTTTGACCATCCATCTGAAACAAAAACAATTGAAAGGAAACTCTTAACAACATTTATGAGGCATAAAAATGAAAGGAAAAATGAAACTTCCATTATGCAAGGTTTACATGACAAAGCCTGAGTTTACTAATCGTACACCACAAAGAGTGGAAAAACTCCCTAACTCTTCAAACCACACATAGGATGAACAGATAGAACTAAACTCCTGGGAACATCTATGATGCCTCCTGAGTTTAGCGTGAGGGCTATGGAGTTGGGAAACATCAGTATACATCTCTTGCCTAAGAGACAATCGGGTGGACTCATCATCCAACACCTCAAGGTCCATTAACTGGCCCCAGAAGCCTTATTGCAAAATTTGGCACAGGTAAGCCAGTCGAAGGCCGTCGGCAGCAGCACCTTCTTGAAATGGGTTATCAATCATCATGCCAAATTCCCCTCCAGTCATGAACACTCGTAAGGGTCCATTTTGATTCTTTCCCCGACGTGTGTAAGAGGGAAATTGGGTCATCATCATTAGGAGATAATCCATCTCCAATCCTCGGTGAAGACTAAGGACCCTTGGAGAGTTTGACACGTCATACAGGTGCTCACACGTCATTCAAATTCGGGCATAATTTATAATGTTCCCACAGCTAGCTAGAGATACAATGTACTCTATAGACTCAGTGGGAAGTGATAGTAGGTCGGTAGGTACATCAGCCATATGAAAGTTATAACATTTTTACTTAGTCAATCATAGTAATACATTCATACCACCATGTTTTCCAGAGTTTCCTGAACCTATCCTCTGATACCAACTGTAGCAACCCCGATTCCCCAGGTGCCTCATGGATATGATATACTAACATTTCATTACAACATTTACAAATAATATATCATGTCCCATTACTACAAAAGATCGCGAGGTTCAAGATTCTAGGAAACCAACTGCTCTGATAAACATCATCAGTACATACCATGCCTGAAAAATATTAGACAAAAACGTAGGGTGAGCAAATATGCCCAGTAAGTGGTTTTTTAAAAACATTTTAAGAAAACTCTTTCTCAAGTAGTCATTTTGAGTAAAACAAAACACTTTACTAAAACAAAGAATTATCTTATCTTAAAACATGTAAATCTTACACTTTTGAAACAACTTGCATAGAAAATAAGTGTGAACTTTCAATAAAATTAATATTAAACATAATCATAGAGCGCAAACACATGAAGAATAGAAGTTGCATAAATTACAACTAAGATTACATCAGTTCTAAAAAATATGGGATTAAGCAGGGGAAATATTCATAACATGATTCAAGGGCACATAAAGTTCTTATAACATCTTACCACATGAATTACAGTTCTCATCTCATAATTTTATTCACAATGTTAGGGGAGTTTTCAACTAGGGGATGTCCTGTTTGTTGGAATATCCCATTTTTGACCATTTATCATTACATGTAGAGGGAAAGTGAAATGGCGGGCTTTTGACAAGACCGTGTGTCATGATCTTGAAAACATAACTTAGTACGGGTCAAGACACAATGCCAATCCCGTTTCCCATAGTAGAACATGCCAAGGCCAACTGCCAAGACCATGGCACATGAATGTACAAGCCAATGCTAAACGCCAATACCGTCGCACATGAAAGAACAAGCCAAGGGTAACTTCCAAGACCGTCACACATGAAATAACAAGCCAAGGCTAAATGCCAAGACCGTCGCACATAATGTCTCATGAGACTCTTACTTTACCCAATGCATGGGAGCACTGTAATTCCAGGCGCACCCATCCATAAACATTTAAATTCCAAACATCCCTCACATATCATGATATGGTCTTTCAATAAAAGGATTTAATTCATACATTCTTAATCAAAACCCCCCCTTTTTGCATACATACTCATAACTTGATATGGATCATATCGTAAAATTAAAAAGAACTAGGCTTTTGGCTTCAGAATAAGCAGTGATGTAAATAAACTAAATCAACATACTCTTGTACATGAAAAAATAACTAGAATATTAAACATAAGGGATTTTCATGTAAAATTATGTCATGTTCATTGAATAAAACTCATAAATTTAATAGTTCATCTCTTTAAAACATGCAACAACTCATTCTTTACAAGTAAAAAAATTTCATCAAGGGTACATAACATTGTAGGTTAAGCTGGTCCAATGGTGCGAAATAAATGTTGGCTTAGCACCCACTAAATTTATTAGAAACTTATATGAGTCAAAAATTTAAACCAAGTCCTGATAATAATTAATTGAAACTGGGTTTTGGAAACTGAAATTATGAATACACATTCACCTATCCACTGATAAATGCTTAAGGTGGTTCACACCACATATTTCACAAAAAGTGCAAGATTTGTCAAAAATGATGATAAATGAGATTTCTAGTTGGAGGAATCATTTTTATGTCAGTCTAATATTTAACCCATTCATATAAATAAACATGGATATAACTAGTTTTGGGTACTTTTCGTTAAATAATAATCTTAAAGGGTACATTTAATTTGTAATAAATCTTTATGTGATAATGTGGTAAATTTTAAAAGAAATAAATAATCTTGTCCTAATATTTGAACATAGATGTATATGTACATCTTATATAATCACATGTACATACATATCTATATGGTCAATATATTTATATCATCTTATATGTTGATAAATTTACTTGAAAACCCCATTTTTCATAGGGCAGAGTAAAACCAAGGTTATGAACATGTGAAATAAAGGTGTACTCATGCATGTAATGTTGTATATACATGTATAAATACAAATATCTATGCATATATGCGTTAAGTGTATATACATATAGATAACCGTGTATATTAACTGAAGTAGATGAAAATAAATTAAAACAAGGAGACCTCCCCAACTCAGGTTCGGTCCTAATAAGAGGTAAAATAGTTTCATATGGTCTTGTATGTGTATATCTATACATATTTATATGAAAGTGTAAAAAAAATATTGTATAGCTTATAGAAACTAGAGGAAATGAGGTAGGGATCTCCAAACTGAAAGGGGTATCCTCATGGTCTGGGTTTGCACCGTGTCTATACACACAGAGGGTACATATATATAACACACACACACACATATATATATATATATACATACAGAAACTCATACATAACCAAATGAAACATTCCCCTTACCTCAGCTTTGAGAGGAGGTGAGCAAGAGGCGGCAACAAGGAAATAGAAACCAGATGTATAAACTCAGAAAATATACATATACATATAACACGTATATATATATATATATATATATATATATAAACCGAAGCTCAAACAGAAACAAAAACAGAACATGTCCCTTACCAGCTTGGGGAGGAGGATATGGAAGAAGGAGCATCGGACTGGTGGGGTCGTCGCAACTAGAACCACTAGGGAGGAAGAACAACACGGAGCCACGACACTTCCGGTGAAACACTAGACTTATAAAGAGGATAAAAAACAGCTGACCTAGAGTTTAAGAGTTGTCGAGAGGAAGGATGATCATTAAACTAGGCGGCGCTGACTTTGTGGAAAGGGGCGTCCGCTGTCCGCTTAGGTGGAGAAAACAGAGACTCCTCCTACTGGTTTGGCGCGTGTGTGAGGAAGAAGAAGCCATGGGGAGAGAGAGAGATGCGAAAGAAAAAGAACGGCCAGGATTGAAGCGGAGATGGATCAGATGATTGAGGACAGACACGGTGTAAAAAAAAGGATGACCACGATTAAACCATGATGGATCGGACGGCCAGACACAGCACGATGTTTAAAAAAAACACAGCTTTGTTTTTTTTTATCGTTTTAAACTAATAATAATAATATTATTATTATTTGTCTTTATTTTATTCCTTTATCAATCTGATTATAAAATCATTATTATTATTAATATAACCTTATCATTAAACAAGTATTATCCTAAGTCAATGGTTATAAATACACCTATATATTAAACTATTAAACCCCTATTTAAGTCATAAAATATATGATTATTTTCCTTAAAAAACAAATATTTTAATTTTATAATTACATGGAACGATTTGAGTACACCCTTAAAAAAAGTTGGTTGCTTAATCCCATGTTCAACACAATTTCAAAAAACATAAATTCATATAACATTATCAATTATTTTAAATTTTTACAATCATTCTATTAAATTTATTGTGTTTAAAGTAATAAGAGTATTCGTGTAAGAATTAAAATAAAGACACAAACTTTGTAATGTAAATAAAACCATTATTTAACATAGTTTCAAAAATGTTAATAAAAATGTCAAATTATAAATATTTTCATTATTATTATTACGTATATTTAATTTAGAGATAAGTATAGTACATTTAATTTAAAGTTTGTCGCAACATATATAACTCAAGAGTTTGGATGCATATTTTCTTAAACAAAATAAAAACCCATCAGATTTAATATAATTACAAAATAAATGTTTAATTGCTCAAATTACGAAAATAGGTAGTTAATTAGTGGAAAAATTAATTTTCACCATTTTGAAATATAATTCTCATTTTGGGAAAAAAATAAATAAATTATTTAAATTTTCATTGATTTCATTATTTAAATATTAATAAAAATTACATAATTATCTTATTTGAAATTTTCAGGGGTAAACCATTCAAAATAAATCATTAGTGGATAGGAGAATCCAACAATCATATTTATAGCTGTTTGGGTTCAACGGTCGAACTAGTGTGTTTATAAAGATTCTTTTCTTGAGGTGTCCCTCACTCCAGGTGACTGAAGGAGAAAGGAAGAAATGGTTCGTGTGATTCCCATGGTGCTCATCACGGTTGTAGTGGCTTCGGCCATCCTCATGTTTATTCTGATGGATTCCAGAAACACTTACCGCCTTCTTGGGGTCCCGGTGGTTTTAACCGGTCTCCCTATTATTGTAATCGGGTTTTTAGTTGGGATTTTTGGTTAGCTTATCCTCTTGTTTGGTCAGTGTGAGTGGTATCCACCGTGACGTTACCCTTTTGAAGAAAAGGAGATTTCATTCATTTGATATGTTTTTCTATTTTATTATTATTATTATCTTATAAGTTGATTGTTTGTTCACTTAACAGGTGGCATTAAAAAATGAACTTGTCATAACTCAAAACACGGTTTCTCGGGTCGTTAAATTACTTCCCCCTTCAATGAATTGCGCCCTCGCAATTCTATCATAAAAATGAAAAACAAAAACCCTACACGCACAACATTACCGAAACAGTGGCTCTTTCTCAGTTAACGGAATACCAAAGTTGGAACATAGTTCTTCCATTTCCCTATCCCAGATGCACCTCAAATAGTACGTCTTTAACTCTTGCTCGTGCGTACTGCACACTGGCTTCCAAAGGGAGGCTCGTGTGGTGAAAAGCTCAGAAACATCCGAGTAGATAAACTTCCTGATAACTCTACAGGCCACATCATGCTCAATGTAGTCGAGGTGAATGGTGCGATTGAGGATACTAAAATTCAAGACCTGGAACATATAGGCCGCCCTAAGCTGGCCATCCTGGGGAGCTACGAGGAAGCACGCTCCGGTAGACAAGTTTTGCGCCGGAGTAAAACACTGAAAGAGCCCCACAAAGTATCTTCCCCTTCGCCTATATAGTAGGGAAGTTTAGTAGTGGAGATGAGGTGAAAAACATGATCATCCTCTTGACACAACCGAAGAATCTCAGGACTGTTTGCTAGATCGAGCAAACTCTAGAAGGACGCTCACAGGTGGAGAAAGGATGGATAATCCATCGTGCATGCCCCGATCAAGCTAACTTCTATTAACTCATTGGGTAGCGATGAGAAGTTTATTTGACCATCCATCTGAAAAAAACATTCGAAAGAAAACTCTTAACGACATTTATAAGGTGGAAACATGAAAGGATACATGAAACTTCCATTTATGCATGCTTTACATGAAAAATCCCGAGTTTACTAATAGTACACCACAAAGAGTGGCAAAACTCCCTAACTCTTCAGACCACACATAGGTTGAACAGACAGAACTAAACTCATGAGAACATCTATGACGCCTCCTGAGTTTAGCGTGAGGGGTATGGAGTTGGGAAACATCAGTATACACCTCTTTCCTAAGAGACAATCGGGTGGACTCATCTTCCAACACTCCAAGGTCCATTGACTGGCCCCAGAACCCTTAGTGAAAAATTTGGCACAGGTAAGCCGCTCAAAGGTCTCCAGCAGCAATAGCTTCTTGAAAGGGGATATCAAGCATTGTGCCAAATTCCTCTCCAGTCATGAAAACTCGGAAGAGTCCCTTGTGATACTTTCCCCGACGTGCGTAAGAGGGAAATTGGGTCATCATCATTAGGAGATAATCCATCCCCAATCCCCAGTGAAGACTAAGCACCCTAGGTGAGTTTCACACGTCATACAGGTGCTTACACGTCATGCGAATTCGGGCATAATTTATAAAGTTCTCATGGCTAGCTAGAGATACAATGTACTCTAGAGCCTCAGTGGGATGTGACAGTAGGTCGGTAGGTACATCAGCCATCTGAAAGTTATAAAATTTTTACTTAGTCAATCATAGTAATACATTCATACCACATGATTTTCCAGAGTTTCCTAATCCTATCCTATGATACCAACTGTAGCAACCCTGATTCCCCGGGTGCCTCATGAGATATGATATACTAACATTTCATTACAACAATCACAAATAATATATCATGTCCCATTACTACAGAAGATCGGGAGGTTCAGGATTCTGGGAAAACAGCTGCTCTGATAAACTTCATCAGTACATACCATGCCTGAAAAATTTTAGAGAAAAATGTAGGGTGAGAAAATATACCTAGTAAGGGGTTTTTTAAAAACATTTTAAGAAAACTCTTTCTCAAGCAGTCATTTTGAATAAAACAAAACACTTTACTAAAACAAAGCATTACCTTCTCTTAAAAAATGTAAATCATACACTATTGAAACCACTTTCACAGAAAAGAAGTACAAACTAGCAATAAACTTAAAAGTAAACATAATCCGAGAGCACAAAAACATGAAGAATAGAAGATGCATAAATTACAACCAAGATTACTTCAGTTCTAAAAAATATGTGAGTAAGCAGGGAAAATATTCATAACATGATTCATGGGAACATAATGTTCTTATAACATCATACCACATGAATTACTGTTCTTATCTCATAATTTCATTCTCAATGTTAGGGGAGTTTTCAACTAGGGGATGTCCTATTAGTTAGAATATCCCATTGGTTGACCATTTATCATTACATGTAGAGGGAAAGTAAAATGGAGGTCTTTTGTCAAGACATTGTGTCATGATCTTGAAAACATAACTTAGTATGGGTCAAGGCACACTACCAATCCCATTTCCCATAGTAGCACAAGCCAAGGCCAACTGCCAAGACCGTCACACATGAAAGCACAAGCCAAGGCTAACCGCCAAGACCGTCGCACATGAAAGCACAAGCCAAGGCTAACTTCCAAGACCGTCGCACATGAAATCACAAGCCAAGGAAAACTTCCAAGACTGTCACACATAACGTCTCATGGGACTCTTACTTTACACAATGCATTGGAGCGCTGTAATTCCAGGCGCAGCCATCCATAAACATCTAAATTCCAAACATCCCTCAAATATCTTAACATGGTCTTTCATTCAAAGGGTTCCATTCATAAATTCTTAATCAAACCCCCCCATTTTGTATACATACTCATAACTTGATATGGATCATATCATAAAAGTAAAAAGAACTAGGCTTTTGGCTTCAGAATAAGCAGTGATGTAAATAAACTAAATCAACTTACTCTTGTACATGAAAAAATAACTATAACATTAAACATAAGGGATTTTCATGTAAAATTATGTCATGTTCATTGAATAAAACCCATAAATTTAATTGTTCCTCTCTTTAAAACATGCAGAAACTCATTCTTTACAAGTATATAAATTTCATCGAGGATACATAACTTTGCAGGTTATGCTGGTCCACTGGTGCGATATACATGTTGGCTTAGAACCCACTAAATTTATTAGAAACTTATATGAGTCAAAAATTTAAACGAAGTCTCGATAATAATTAACTGAAACCGGGTTTTGGAAACTGAACTTATTAATACACATTCACTTGGCCACATATAAATTCTTAAGGGGGTTCATGCCACATATTTCACAAAAAGTGCAAGATTTGTCAAAAACGATGATAAATGAGATTTCTAGTTGGAGGAATCATTTTGATGTCAAACTATTCTTTAACCCCATCATAGAAATAAACATGGATATAACTAGTTTTGGGTACTTTTCTTGAAATAATAATCTTAAAGGGTACATATAATTTGTAATAAATATTTATGTGATAATGTGGTAAATTTTAAAAGAAATAAATAAGCATGTCCTCATATTTGCACATAGATTTATATGTACATCTTATATAATCACATGTACATATATATCTATATTCTCAATATATTAACATCATCTTATATGTTGATAAAATTACTTGCAAACCCCATTTTTCATAGGGAAGACTAAAACCAAGGTTATAAACATGTGAAATAAAGGTGTAATCATGCATGTATTGATGTATATATATGTAAAAATACAAATATCTATTCATATATGCGTGAAGTGTATATACATATGGATAACTGTGTATATTCACTGAAGCAGATGAAAAAGAAATTAAAACAAGGAGACCTCCCCTACTCAGGTTCGGTCCTAAGAAGAGGTAAAATAGTTTCATATGGTCTTGTATGTATATATCTATACATATTTATATGAAAGTGTACAAAAATATTGTATAGCTTATAGAAACTAGAGGAAAAGAGCCAGGGATCTACAAACTGAAAGGGGGATCATCATGGTCTGGGTTTGCACCGGGTCTATACACACAGAGGGTATATATATATAACACACACACACACATATATATATATATACATACCGAAACTCATACATAACCAAATGATACATTCCCTTTACCTTAGCTTGGAGAGGAGGTGAGCAAGAGGCGGAAATGAGGAAAGAGAAACCGGATGTATAAAATCAAAAAATATACATATACATATAACATGTATATATGTATATATATATATATATACAAACCGAAGCTCAAACAAAAACCAAAACAAAACATGTCCCTTACCAGCTTGGGGAGGAGGAGATGGAAGAAGGAGCGTCGGACTGGTGGGGTTGTCATGACTAGAAACACTGGGGAGGAAGAACACCACGGAGTCGCGACACTTTTGGTGAAACACTAGACTTATAAGGAGGAGAAAAAAAACAGCTGACCTAGAGTTTAAGAGGTGTCGAGAGGAAGGCCGAGCATTAAACTAGGCGGTGCTGACTTTGTGGAAATAGGCGTCTCCTGTCGGCTTAGGCGGAGAAAACGGAGCCTCCTCCTAATGGTTTGGCGTGCGCGTGAGGGAGAAGAAGACGCGGGGAGAGATAGAGATGCGAAAGAAAAAGAACGGCCATGATTGAAGCAGAGATGGATCAGATGGTTGAGGACAGACACGACATAAAAAAAAGTACGACCACAATGATACCATGTTGGATTGGACGACCAGACACAGCGCGGTGTTTGAAAAAAACACGGCTTTGTTTCTTTTAACGTTTTAACCTATTATTATTATTATTATTATTATTTCTCTTTATTTTTTTCCTTTATCAAACTGATTATAAAATCATCATTATTATTAATATAACCTTTTCATTAAATGGGTATTATCCTAAGTCAAGGGTTATAAATACACCTATATATTAAACAATTAAACCCCTATTTAAGTCATAAAATATATTATTATTTTCTTTAAGAAAACAAATATATTAATTTTATAATTACATGGAATTATTTGAATACACCATTAAAAAATGTTGGTTGCTTAATCCCATGTTCAACACAATTTAAAAAAGATAAATTCATATAACATTATCAATTATTTTAAATTTTTACAATCATTCTATTATCATTATTGTTTTTAATGTAATAAGAGTATTCGTGTAAGCATTAACATAAAGAAGCAAACATTGTAATGTAAATAAAACCATAATTTAACATAGTTTCAAAACAGTAAAATAATAGGTTAAATTATAAATATTTTCATTATTATTATTACTTATATTTAATTTATGGATAAATATAATACATTTAATTTAATGTTTGTCGCAACATATATAACTCAAGATTTTGGGTGCATATTTTCTTAAAAACAATAAAAACCATCAGATTTAATATAACAACATCATAGAAGTTTAATTGCTCAAATTACAAAAATAGGTAGTGAAATAGTGGAAAAATTAATTTTCACCGTTTTGAAATATAATTCTCATTTTGGGAAAAAAAGAAATAAATTAATTAAATTATCATTGATGTTATTCATTAAATATTAATGAAATTTACATAATTAACTTTTTTTAAAATTTTTGGGGGTAAACCATTCAAAATAAAACATTAGTGGATAGGAGAATCCAATGGTCATATTTATAGCCGTTTGGGTTCAATGGTCGAACTAGTGTGTTTATAAAGAGTCTGGTCTCGAGGTGTCCCTCACTCCAAGTGACTGAAGGAGAATGGAAGAGATGGTTCGTGTGATTCCCTTGGTGCTCAGCACGATTGTAGTGGCTTCGTCCATCCTCATGTTTATTCTGATGGATGCCAGAAACCCTTACCTCCTTCTTGGGGTCCTGGTGGTTTTAAGCAGTCTCTCTATTATTGTAATCAGGTTTTTAGTTCGGATTTTTTTGTTAGATTATCCTCTTGTTCGATCACTGTGAGTAGTAGCCACCATGATGTTACTCTTTTGAATAAAAGGAGCTTTCATTCATTTGATACTTTTTTCTATTTTATTATTATAATTATCTTATAAGTTGATTGTTTGTTCAATTAATAGGTGGCATTGTAAAACGAAATTGTCATAACTCAGAACACGGTTTCTCGGGTCGTTATAGGTACAATACTAGTTGCCTCAGTTTTATCTCCGGCCCTTTTTGATACAGTGGAATCCCATAGATTTATATCTATTGTTGCTGTAGTGAGCCTTGGTCTTTTTATCTTCACTTCTGCAGATGTATTGATGTTGGACACACCGTTGGGGACTTGAACGACTAGTTTACGCAAGTGAAAGAGGTTCCCTCTTGAGGTAGGTGGGTTTCACGTCATATGAGAACTTTATGTCCTATAGATTACATGTTATTATTTCTTTATCAGAATGGACTGGTTAGTTCCCTTCCATCTAGTTTTTTATTTATATCATCGTAGGGTGAGTTTCACATCACCAATGGGTGGATTTTTTCATTATAAGGGAGAATTGGATGTTTAGACGATCATAGCATGACCCAGTCATCATGGGTTGGGAGTTACAACCAAGATTGCTAGTCCATCTGTATGATCAAGGGACTTCACTGATGGACATTCCTCAAGTGGTGGATCATTTTAGGGATTTCTGTTTAGAAGATATTTCAGGTTTTCCTCCGGAGTAAAATGTAGAATCTTCTATTGAGATCATGCCAGGAGTGGCACTGGTGTCCATTCCTCCTTACAAGATGGCTACACCATAGTTGCATGAGCTCAAGAAGTAGTTGTATGAGTTTCTAGCTAAGGGTTTTATCTGACCAAGTACTTCTCCTTGGGGTTATCCTATCCTATTTGTGAAGAAGGCATATAGTACCCTCAGACACTGTGTGTATTATCAGAATCTAATCCAGTTGACGGTCAAGAACCGATATCCCTTATTGAGGATTGATGAAATCATTGATCAGCTTTGAGGATCCCTGGTGTTCTCAGAAATTTAATTGAGTTCCAGTTATCATCAATTGTGAGTTAGACTATCTGATGTACCTCTTACAGATTCCTAGAAAAGGTATGGTCTATACGAGTATGTGGTTATGCCGTTCGGTCTCACGAACGTTCCTGTAGTCCTCATCGAACTAATGAACTAAGTGTTCCATATATACTTGGATTCATTCATTGTGGTTTTTGTGGTTGATATCATGGTGTACTCTTACACTCGATAAGACCATGCTACCCATCATGAGATCATTCTTGAGTAAACTCAGATATAATTAGTTATATGATATGATCTCAAAATTCCACTTTTTGATGGATTGAATTCACTTCTTGGGTCATGTAATCTCGGAGAGAAGAGTATCAGTAGAAGCAAAGAATGTGAGAGCATTAGTATCCTAAGAGTATCTGAAGAACATTTTTGAGGTATAGAGTTTTCTAGGACTGGATGGATACTTAAAACGTTTCATACATGAATTTTTACACATAGCATCACCACTGATGGGCCTGACTAAGATGGTTGAGAATTTCTTGTGGTCAGTTTCATTTGCGTTGGCCTTTTAGAAGCTGAAATGGTGGTTGAATTCCGCACCAATACTAGTTTTTCCAGTTTAAGGAAAAACCTACTGTATTTACTATGGTGCTTCGGGAATCATACATGGAGGAGTTCTTATGCAAGAAGAAAAAGTCGTTTTGTATGGGTGTCAACATTTGAGGCCTCATGAGAGAAATTACCTAACGTATGATTTTGAGTTGGCTACAGTGGTTCATGCCTTACACTGTTGGAGCAATTTTCTTCTAGGAGAGCATTTTGTGGTTTTCAATGACCAAAAAAGTCTCAAGTATATCTTCAATCATCGTGACATGAATTTCAGATAGTGTAGTTGGGTTGAGTACCTTCAGTATTATGAATTTGATCTTTTCTTCATGCTAGTGAAAGGCAATGCAGTGCCTGATGTATTGAGTAGTAAGACTTAGATATATATAGTTCAAAAGGCCAATAGTGAGTGGTAGATTATTGCTCTAATCTCTAAGATGCATTTTAAGATGCACAACAGAAAGGGGAAATGGTTTATTTCTTCTATTGTTGTTACATCTACTTTTCTTGATCGAGTGGGAATGAGGCAGCTATCAGATTCTGAAGGCTTTTTCCTAAGGGAATGTGTGTAAAAAGAGGACCCTATTCATAGATGCACCTTAGGCGAGGACGATATCTTCCATTTTCATTGGTTTGAATGGGTGTTAGCAGACATACATGTTGATCTAATGTGAGACTTTCATCCCTTAGTTTAGGAAAATCATCCTGGCGTCTCTAAGATGTATCGTGATCTACACTGTCATTATTGGCGGCCAAGTATAAAGAGAGATGTTGTTGGGTTCTAAATGAGGTGTTCCACCTATTAGTTGGTGAAGGCAGAGCATCAGCAACCTATTGGGATTTTTTAGTAGTTACCCATTCCTTAGTGGAAGTGGAATGATGTCGTGATGGATGTCGTGATAGGTTTTCTGAGGTTTCCTTGAGGGAATGATGTTGTTTGGGTTGACAAACTCACAATGGTTTCCATTTTCTTGCCGATCAAGGAGACATTCAGTGTGGATGAGCTGGGACAGTTGTATATCCATGAGATAGTACGTCTACATGGTGTTCCACACTCTATTGATTCAAACAGGGATGCTCGTTTTACTTCTCAGGTCTTGTAGGGGCTTCAGAATGCTTTGGGTACATAGGTACTCTTGAGTAAAACGTACCACCCCCAAACAGATGGAAATTCCAAATGTACGATTCAGGTGCTTGAGGACATTATTCATGAATGTATCATGGATTTTGAAGGTTCTTTGTAGCATCACATACTTCTTGTGATGTTTTCATATAACAATAGTTTTCAAGAAACTATTCAGATTGTATATTATAAGGCTTTGTATTGTAGGACATGTCGATCACCCTTATGTTTGATGGAGGTAGTATAGGTAGCTATGATGGGAATTCATCTTGTCTAGGAGACCACAGATCTGATAGAGTGGACATCAAAGAGGATGGATACTGCACAGTCTCGACAGAAGTCTTATTCTGATCAGTGAAAACAACCACTGCAATTTGAGGTTGGGGATCATGTTTTCCTTCCTGTCACACTGAGGTTAGGACACTAAAGTTTTAGGAGACATGGTAAGCATTCCCCAAGGTACATTGGGCCATTTGAATTTTTGGAGGGAGTTGGGACCGTTGGCTATCGGTTGAAGTTACCTTAGAGGTACCAGGATATACACGATGTTTTCCACATTTCTCAGCTTCGATGTTACTTCTCAAACCCATCTCATGCTTTTCAACGCAAGGAGGTTCAGTTAGAGGAGGACGCCTCATTTTATGAGAATCCTATCTAGATTTTTTGTCGCAGTATGAAGGTTCTCCAAGGACGGTCATTCCCTTTGGTATGAGTGATATGGCAGCACGAGCGAGAATAGGACGTGACATGGGAGAGGGAGGCCGATGTATGATCATAGTGTCCAGAGTTGTTTGAGGACTCTTCTTCTATGCTGCCATTCTAGGTAAATTTGAGGATGAATTTTTTTATGTGGGGTTGTTTGTAAAAAGATGGATACTTTTTTCAGGTATGTTTTTCTTTATATGATGTTTTTTAGAAAAAGATGAGTCTCTAGAAAATTATTAAGTACATGTCGTTTTCTTTTTTTAGTGCACATAATGTACTCGGTCACCGCGGGTAGCTAGGTACTAGATGTGTAACGACCATTCACATGGTTGTGTGTGGTGACCAGGAGACCTCCTATTGTGGCAGACGGTGAAGGCAAGTACATGATGTGTACTGATAATGTACATACTGTGTACATTCTTTTTTTATTCTCTAAACACACTGGCATCACATTTAATTGGAAAAAATCCCTCATTCTAGGTTTGGTTCGTCTGAGAGAGAGGGTACGACCAGAATACTTCTATGAGTTCCCGATCGAGAGTCTGTTGTCTGAATAGACTATAGTGGATTGCGTTGGGATCGCCACAGTAGGCTCTAACTTCATCTAGATCTTCATTTACCGATTCATCTTCTTTCTTACGTTATCTTCGCCTGAACGTTTTTAGTGTTTTGGTATATCTATGGTGTTCATGGGAGATCCACGTCTTGAGATTCACTTATATCCATCCTACTACACTAAGGTAGGTGTTTTGTTCTTTTCTGTTGAATGTCTTGAGTTATATGAGCAAAAGTTCCCAATACCCATGAACGAGTTATTTACTGTTTACTTTTTAGCCCTGTTGATTTCATGTTATGCTTGTATGCTTGAATATGGGTTAATTTAATGAGAATAGGGTTGGTTTCTATTATTTTGAGGTGTTGGAACATGCATGATTGTTTGTGACCATTTGGTCTTTCTTATCCAGTTAGAATACCTTGTTTTTTTCCCATGCCTTGTATTGTATGATGGAATTTTTTTTATCTTCCATGCTGTTATGCTATAGACTATTAGCCATGTATTTCATGAGGTTTACATCATTTGATACGCATTACCATGATTTCTTGACATAAACAGGGCCATTAGAACCTGGTGTTGTAGACCATTGGGAGAATGGATGTTAGGGTTTTTCCATAGTGTCTGTTTTTACTGTTACGAAGCGAGACCATAGGGGGAATTGACATAAGTTCTTCCTCAGAGTGTCTATAGTTCCTCAACGCGGGACATTTGGGGAATGAGACATAAGTTCTTTCCCAAAGCTCCTTTTAGTTACCGATATGAGACTATAGGGGGAACTGACGGTGAGTGCTTCCCCAGAGAGTTTGTACTAATGTTGAACTAGAGGGGTTAGACTGTGGGTACTTCCCAAAGGGTTGCTTGTGTTTCTAGGTAGAACCAGATGGGATGGGCTATGAGTAAATCCGAGGGGGTTACTTGTTTGTGATTAGATTTTTTTTTGATGTGTGGAATTTAATGCTTTGTAACTATGGACTTTTTTACTGCTGAGTACTTCCTTGTTTACTACTTTTTTACTTTTTTCCTACCACATATATATTCACTGACTATTAGTAATAGATCTCTTGGTGGTCTCTTACTGGGATATAGTCTGACATCCTAATAGGGTCATTATTTTAGGATCAAACAGAATATATTTTTGCAGGTGTAGGTAGGGAAAGAGCCCTTCTACATCAGGTACTTGACTTCTTTGGAGTTGGAGAGCATGGGTCCAAGATGAGGCATGCGATGCTGAAGAGCTATTTAAATATTTTTCTTGTACCATGGTTTTATTGTGTATTTCAACATTGTGACTTGTTTGTCTTCATTCATAGACATATGTATCATACATCATTTATATATGTATTATCTTGTTTCTTATTACTTTTAGTATTCTGCTGTTTACTGTTGTAGGCCATTATTACTGCTTCCACTATTGATATTTGTTTTACTTCCACTTTGTTACTCTACCAATGAGAGCATAGTTTCCCAACTATCACACCCAAGACACTCGCTACTAGTCGACAGCCTCTAGAATTTAGTGAAATGCGCTAGATTCCATATAAAAAACCAGGTACTGGGCGCCTTTGGGTGGCTTCCAAAACCGGGACATTATAGTCATGAAATATAGAGTTTCAAAATTGTAGATGTTCTAAATTCAATGTATCATACTTATAATTCATATGATTATATTTCTATGCATACGATGTGATGAATATTATTTTACTCACCCATATAATCATATTAATTTATGTAACTTTTTTATTCATATTATTAATCCTCTTATTGAGATATCATATTTCCATATATTTGACGAATTTCCCCAAGAATTCACATGTATTAAGAATATTATGAAATACATTAGGTTGACTATGATTATTTACATAAATAAAGATAAATTTTAAGGATTTTTTATATTTTATTAATCCAAATGTTCTTAAATATTAAACCAATATATTTTTTGAAATTTTAATATTATGTATTTTGTATTAAAATTAAAATAATTATAACATATATATTGTACAACTCATTATATTTGATATTAAAACATGATTTTTTTAATATATAATTTGGGATTATAATATATAATATAGGATAAAAATATTTATTTAATATACATAGAACATATAATTTATTTATACATCCAAATAAGTTTTTTATCAATGATTTATTATGTTATTTTTTATCATGATATTTTTAATTGTAGAATCTATAGGTTAATTTGATGAAATAATAATATGTCCAATGTGTGGTGGAATCTAACAATTTACTGGAAAATATTCTTAATTGTATGAGAGATTTATCTCAAAACCACATGAATGTAATCACCCAGTTGTACTATGTTATGAAAATTCCATAAATAATATAGAATGAAAACATTCCCCCAAGAATGAGAAATTAGAAATTGTTCCCATTATGTGAAAATAATGTCCTTCATTTAGTGGATTTTATGAACCACATATTTTGTAAATTTGATTAAAATCCATTAAAAACACATAAAAATTTGATTTATTATTTTAATCAAGACAATTTTAATCTAGTTGACTATAATTTGGAAGGAGAATGAAATCAATATTGAACAATTATTATGCATAAAAATTTGAATGATAAAATTTAATTAATGGATTAGGATGACATAGAGAATTTATTTTATTTGTCACCCTTATAAAAATATGGAGAGGGAATTTTGATAGGCCATTCAAAATAAATTTACCTTTTTCATGGAATATATGTTTTATTTCTAAATGCATTGAAAATAAATAGTTGTTTTTCTAAAAAAATTTAATAATTAGAAAAATTGAAATATTATTTAATGTTTTTAAATTGTATCTTTACATGATTCAAGCTACATGAGACTTTTGGATATATTAATATATAATTTCATGTACAGTAAATATATATTTGGAGCTTTGAGAATAGTCCCACATATGTAGAGATAATAAAAAAAGGATAGAGTTTTATGATATAAGATGAAATACCAAAGGAATGAAGTTGATTATTTTCTATTACCCATATTTGAAAAATTAGAAATAAAGTACTCAGGGAATAACCTTACATGATTCAAAAAAATATTCAACTTATAAAGTACGGGGGGTATGTAACACATGTTTTGTAACACCTCCAGCCCTAGTAGCCTAGAGTTGGTGGTTACATTATTACATTTTTATAGAAAACAATGAATATCATCATGAATGATAGAAAAGCTTATATTGATTAAAAAATATATTATATACATTAAAAATAAATGAATTTTTAAAAAAAATTACCAGAAACCGTTTTTATTGAGGAAAAATTAATCTCCGAGAAAATGTATTCACATTAGTCAAAATAAAATTCTTTGCTTACTCGGTAAAATTAAACTTATTAAAGGGGGGAGATGAACTTATCTATAAGTGTTAAGTACAAAAAAATTTATAAAATATAATTAACAGTTATGTCACGGTAAATAACTAAAATGCATCCTATTCAATAAAATGATCCTAATATGACATGAATCAGAAGATGATTTAATAATTCTATATAAATAACCACATGAGCAGGAAAATATAATTAGTGATATTTTAATAATTGAATAATAAAATTCAAATTAATATGTAGTTTCATAATCATGTAATTAACAATGTCGGTCAACATAATAATAACGTCAGAGAATCATTTAGAAAATTTTAATATGTTCATTGTTTGGTTCCAAGAATCTAACATCACCAAGGAATCTTAACATCATTCTAATAAATTGGTAATGCCTAGGCCAAAATTTGGTCTAGTTTGTCTCATGTGACATACTAATCCATCATGTTTATATATGATTCCCTTCCAATTACCTAAATAGTCCAAAAAAATCCTCATATGAATGGGCAGAAACATAATCAATATATACATTTTAATAAAATTATCATAAAAAATGTAAATAAATTTCCACATTATGTAAATATAATCGCAAACCATCCTGAAATATATGTGACAAGAATAATAATATTAGATCCCATGTCAATCTAATAAATTAAAATTTAATAAAAAATGTTTTAGGGTAACATATTATATCTAACTATTTGATTAATACTTTTCAACAAAGTATATATACACAGATGAAAATATATTAAATGAAATCATAGAATAATTATTAATGAAAATATATATTTTACATTGAAGATCTCATATATTTAATACAACATGAAAATGGAATACATTTTATTTCAATACAACGTTTTAAATATGTAATGAATGCTTAAAAAATCAAAGGAACATGGAAATGAAAAAGGTTGTTCATTCTACAATAAAAAACAATTTCATTGAGAAAAATAAGTTAAAAGTGGATTTTCAAAGGAGATTCCTTTAAAATTATCCTATCATTGATGTGGGAAATAATCATTTTAATTTATTATGTTTATTAATTGTAAATCCACATAAAAAGTATTAAATAAAAGTCATGTTATTCTAATGTAATTCCACACAGAATATTAGTAGAACATAAACACATATGTGTAATTTTAACAGATGGAATCTAAATTATATAAGCAATACGATTACATTATGCTTCCCTTTAGTGTTCAGTACCATATCCTCATGAAATATATATTAAATAATGTTAAAATTTCATGAAATACTGATACTAATATTTATAATACCATATATTATGTTTTTATAAAATCTTATGACGATATCATTAACACTATCTTTGGATTCTCATTATTTTTGGAGTGTTTGTTTCTTAGTGTCATGATCAGTTCTCATGAGTATAATTATTGATGATACAGTAAAATTAAAATAAAACAACATAAGAGGAATGAAATAGTTTTATTGAATGTATAGGATTATAAATGTTCCCATATACCATTTTTTATTAATGTGAATATGATTCATTATATAAAATGTTAATCATAATGGGGTTTTTTTGTGGTTGTTATTATTATCATGAATTACATGAATTTTAATTAATTTTTTTTTATTTTATCTCTAAAACATTATATTGAGTATTATATACCAATAAAAATTTTAGTTAATCGGAATTTTAGTTTAATGTCCACCATTCACGGTGGTAAAGGAAAATTTACAAATACATTATATATGTAGTCGGTTAATCGCCATTAATTAGATAATTGTTTCATTTATATGAATACAAACATGTAATTAAAGGGGAAGATATAATATATTACATTAGATACATAAATTATAGAATTTCAATTATAATTCAATTATTATTTCCTTGAGGATGAAATATTTTAGGATAAATTAGAAAAAAAATAAGAGTGTCTATTTTGAAAATGACCTCCTGTATATCACCCCATTAGAGGACCACTTGATGGCCTTTTAATTGGTATTTAAAAGGTAAAAGAATAACATGGAAGTTCATAGAGTGATTATGTAATGTATTTAAACATACATTAGGTGTTTTATGTATTTTGAGTCAAAATGCGGTGGTGAGGGGTGATATTTATACATGAGAGGTGGGTTTAACTAAGTAAAATAATTATTATTTTATACATAATACCAACCTCATGGAGGTGGAATTAATATCCACAATAAATTGAAGAAATTAATATTTTAAAGGCTATTTAAGTAATATAAATACCTCAAGTGACCACTAAAATTTTAATTTGTTAGGTACTTTAACACTTTAAATTTTTTTCTATAACATGCTTCATTTTTTAATAATTACGTGGAAAATAATTTTTTTACTATCTAAAATTTATGTGAATAAAAATAAAATTGAACTCAAAATATAATATGGAAATTATTATTCAAAATATGGGAAAAAATTTACCAAATTTAATTCACTATATTGGAAAATTTACATTTATAATTAATCTCACATACACAATGAAAAAGAGGGTTTGAAATGTGAAAGATTCAAATGTATTAAATGTTTTTTGTCAAAATTCAATGTCAATTTGATTTCAATTAAATTAATTGTATTTAGTTATGTATTATTAGACTAATTAATAATTAAAACGTAAAAATATTATTTTACTATATAAATATATTATATTAAATAGTATAACCAAATAAAATCTAATATGTTTCATTATTTTTCAAAAAAATAAAATTTATCAGAAATATAAAAACATTTTAACATAAGATAATTTTGATATCATGATTTTAAAAATTAATTATATTTCTTCATGTTAAATTTAGAAGTATCATAATTTATTTTTTAAATTGGTTCCCCATTAAAATGTTGTAAAATTGTGTTTTAGAAGAATATAGCATTTAAGTTTAAAATAGGATTTATTCTCATCTTACGTATATAAAAATTATTGGATGAATTTAAAAACATTTAATTGAGTATATAAAATTAAAAATTTATTTATTATAATTCACTAATACTGATTCATTTAATTTATTAAGTTAAAACTCCATTGTGGGAAACAAATAGTAACTTTATAAAGAAAATAGTTTATATTGGTTTTTTTAATTTATAATTATTTTTAAACCCAATATTTAATTTTAAAAACTTATAAAAAATAATTCATTTAATCAAATTCACACCATACAATTAAATTTATTGATTATAGTATCATGTTAAAATGATAACATTTAATAATATATCATGGTTTGTTTAAGCTTGGTATGACATTAAACCTATGCTATTGAAGAAATATAATTTAATAAAGAAGACACATAACAGAAATATTAGAGTGTTACATTCTCTCAACCTTCAATAAATTGTGTCCTCACAATTTAAATTTTCTCTTAGAAAATCATAAGTAGATACTTTATAGTTCCTTTTTGGGAAACCCCCATCGTAAAGAGTTATAATAAAACATCCCCTTAATAAGAGGGAATGTGAAATGTTAAGATCACAGAAAAATAAAAATTTTGAATAAAATAAAATTTTTGAAAAGTGAAAACATGTAAATAGAGTGGAAATATAACTATAAAGTTATCATCGAGAATGATACAGGACATGGTCATTATAAGGTTAATGACTACAAAACCATAGACCAAATTGGTCTTAAAAGGTATTTGATATGCTTCAAAATGATGTTAATAAATTATCATTTTATTTAGAAATTATTTTAGAATATATATTTACATGATTTAACTTAATAATTACAATCTCACTATTTGGTTGTTCTTTTTGATATCTCTACATCATTCCATAATCTAATATATGTATATTCAAGTTGAAATTTATTCATGTAGCCATTTTATCAAAATATCCATATGTCAATACTTTGGCATTCCAATATTTACCAAAATCAAAGAAATTATCACAAGTTATTTTGTATGATAAATAATAATTTAACATCAACCACTAAAATCCATATTTAAACTCAATCCCTTACATTAGTTGTTAATAATAAAACTCATCCAACTATTTTTTTAATAAATTCAATGTCCAAACTTATAAAAGTTATGTCACAAAATTTCCAAAGTCAATGTAATAATTGATTTTATGAACGACATAATGTATATATTAATTTCATATACCAAATATTTAAGTATGTTGATCATATTTAAATATAATTGAAAATAAGAATTCATCAAAAATTAATTCCAATGTTGTTAAATATATTCTTTAAATCCAAACATATAAAAAACCGAGCATAAACTATCAAATCACTTACCAAATTCAAGACCACCATTATTACCCCATAAACTTCACATTATTATTATTTTTTCAATATAAATCACATAGTATGTTCAAAATCCCCAAATCACGTGTTATCCAAAATATTAGCTTATAACAAAATCGCTTTTCTTGGTTACTAATAATACTCATAAAAAACATCTAAATCCTAAACAACGTTGTAAAAATATAAAATCCATATATACCTCATGATTACTATAAATATATTATCATTGATATAATAATTCTTGAATGTAAATACATATAAAATTTAATAATTCTACTCCATTGTAAACTCAATCATCTTATTTCGTAATTCCATTTTCCTATCATTGGTCAGATTTACTCACTTCATCTACATAAGTATAATCATCACTTGTGTAACCACGATAATTCTTTTCATGATTTCCCCAAAGGACATAGATTTTAATTATTTCTACTCTTTCCACTATTCTAAAACTGTTTTTCCCTAAAAATTACTTGATTTATATCCTTATTTGTAATCCCAAAACAATTTAATGTTCCTCTAATCCAATCAATTTTATGTTTCATATCACATTATCAATATATAAGAAACTAAATCTTCTTTTCTCTATTATATCCACCACTCAATATCTCAGTGAACCTCCATAATTATCTTCTTTTGTGAGTTAGAGAGTTAGTGATGGTGTCCGTTTTTAATCATATATCATGGAAATTGATAAAGTGTAATCACAATATCCACTATTCATCTTCCTATTGGTTTTATCATCAACATATTTTCTAATTTAATCAACATTAACCGAGATCCTTCATGTTAAATCTATTATCTAAGACCAAAAACACATTAGGAGAAACATTAATCATAGATATATATCAAATAAACCTAGAGAGTCATTTATATGATATATAATTAACATATTTTATCCTTTTTCATTACCAAATATATATTATATTATCCTATACATATACTTTCATTGAATTCCAGTCATAGGGTTACATTCTGAAATCATTGTTTTTCAAAATCTAGTTTCTGGTTTTTCTACCAAACCTTCTCTTAGACCAACTATAACTATTCATACCATAGTATCCTAGATTCAATTGTAACTTTTCTATATTAGCATAGTATACAAGGAATTTCATATCAAAGGATCTAAAATATTAATTGTTTTGAAAACCTAGATACATATACTAGCCATAAATTAAAATATAAAATATAAAATGAAATATAGGTGATCCTTTTATGAAAAAGTTATTCTTCTACATTATCCCAACATAACTATTATAATACACCACTTTGAATCCATGGTAAAAATGAAACATAAAACTGGGTGAGATCAAATATCCATTATGATTTATATATGTTGGATGAAATAATAAATAAAAAATAAAAAATAATCAAATTTAATATTCATCATGAGCATAATATGGACAAAATAAAAGGTCATCAAAGAGTTCCATTTAAATAATCACTTTAGCTAGAAAAAATGACCATGGATGTTCTATAAATCAAATAATAATATAGAAACTAATAACATGTTACATAATGATGAAATACTTAATTTATGAAATATTTGGCATACCTTTGAGGCTTTATGCCATGAATATAATATTTCCATGGCCTCATTCAAATAATATAACATCATCAAGGTTTGATGCTGATAATCTAATAAATTCGTAAGGCTATTTCCAAAACTAAGTCTAGTTTGTCTAATAGGGCCCTCTGATGCATTGAGGGGCTATATTGGCACATGCCTGTCAATTTATATGTCTAATACATTCCTCATATGAAAGTGGTGACACGTAATCAGTATATATATATATATTTATTTAAACAATCATACAAAATGAAAATAAATGTCCCAATTATGTAAACATAATCATAAACTATCCAATGAATTATGGTGAATTGTATCAACATAGTACATCCCCATCAAACTAATCAATGAATAGTTATTCATATAAGGTATATGGTATCATAAGTGATCTGTCTTAATAAAAAATAAGATTCAAAAAAACATGATGACATAGATGAACATACTTTAAATGAGATCAATGAATAAGTATTGATGAATATTACTTTTTTAAATTTAAAAATCACATTTAATTGAAATGATGTGAAAAATATATATTATTTAGTAATATACATTTATACTAGTGAATTAGTATTTAAAATATTTAATATATATAAAAATGGTAAATTCCTTTCATTCCATAACAAAACATTATTTTTAATATATGAACCATAGAAGAATATTTTAAAAATAATGTCTATGGAAAATATCATAACATTGAAGTGAATGGTAATGAAAAGAGTATATTATATGAAATCAATATATATCCACATAAATATTATGAAATATAACCAGATGTATTCAAAATTCATTTAACACATATCCTTAGTACAATATAGTCATGGAATTGGATGTTTGACCAAAGGAATGTTAATTGTGATAAGATAACCCTGACCCCACAATTACTTTTAGTGGTGTGTACTTTAACCTCTCATTTGATAGTTTAATGAATAAAATTAAAAACTTCCAGGACTATATTCATATTTAGTATTCCTTATAATGTGTTTGAATATCATCTTACTACCCATTCATTAATAATATTTATGGGTTTTCATTATTTTAGGTGTTCTCATTTCGTGGTTTCATGGTCAGTTCTCTTCATTATAATTAAGGATATTCGTGTAAAATGGGTGTAAAACTTCAGTAGTGGATAGGGATATTATTAATGAACATCCATGATTATATATGGTCTTTTATATCATTTTTCTTTCTAACATATATATAATTTATTTTATAAAAAATTAATGACAAATTGTTAGTTAATTTTGTTGATTTTTCTCAATATAAAGAACTAGTTATGTTTGGTTTATTATTATTTTTATATATTAGTTATGAAAAATGATATATGTTATTATATAACTATTAATATATTCACTATCTAGAATATTTTTTAGGACCATCCATGAATGTGGTATTGGAAAATGATCAAAAACCATATTCGATGAGATGGTTAATCAACATAAAATATAAATGATTTCATTTCGTTGAATAACTATCATTAATAAATGGGGTGGATATAAGATATTCCATTATAATTATATCATTATTGTATTTACATAATTAAATAATTATTATGATTTTATATAAACAATTTATTAGAATAAGTTATAAGATTAATAGAAAATAATAGTGGTATTTATGGAAAATTACCTCTTGAATATCATCTACTTGGACGACCCCTTCAAGACAATGGATTTGACAATTTAGTGAGACTAGTAGAAAATTATTATTTTAATAGTGATTATGATTTGTTTTTTCAAAAAAAAAAATTCTTTAGGTATTTTTTGTAGAAATTGGATGGTGCGGGGTGGTATTAATACATGATTAGAGGTGTGTTTATGTGAATAAAATAAATAATATTTTATATTCAATGTCAAGAACATTATGGTGTCATTAATTTATACGAATTTGGATAGAAATTAATATTTTAGAGGAATGTTTGTTTCAAGGAATATCTCAAACATCCATTAATTGATTTATTTTTTAGTTATTTCAAGACTTTACCTTTATAACATTAATTAATTTCTTTTTTACAGATACTTTGGTAAATATTTTTTTACCAAGGCAACATTTTCTTTTTCCTAAAAAATTGTTTTACCATACATCCTAATTTTAAACCTTTTATTTCAACTATAGAGGCCATTTGACAAAATTCAATTCATAAAATAAGACAAATTAAATTTAAAATTAATACTATAGACATTATGAAAAGGCGGGGTTTTAAAGATAAATGTTAGAAAATTTGAAATGTTTTTATTTGCAAAAGTAAATTGAAATTTATCCCAATGAACTAAATTCTATGTATCTGTGTATATTTTAACTTGTAATACATTTAAAAAAATTAAAAATATAATTTATCTATATAAATAAATTAGATAAGATTGTGGTTTTAAATTATATTTCGATATTTTATAATATTCATCAAGAAATAAACCTTATCATAAAAAATAAATTAAATTCGAACTAAGATAATTTTGATGTCTTGATTTTAAAAATGAAGATTATTATTTCAATTAATATTTATGAATCTGTAAAAATTTAGGTTAAAAACATTTGTTTCATCAAATGGAGACAAAATTGACATTATATAAAATATATTTTTTATTATTAAAATTGCATTTATTATTATATTATATCAAAAAAATTAATTGGATGAATTTAAGAAAATTTATTTAATATAAAAAATATAAATTTCATTACGATATTTCCCTAATAGTGATTAATATAATTTATTAAGATAAAATTCCATTTCCATTATAAAAATCGTTAATTAGTAAAAGCATATCTTTTATATTGTATTGGTATTTATTTAAAATTTTAATTAATTGGTCACCAAATAATTAATTTGAAAACCATCTTTAAAATAATTTCATTTATCTTATTCACAGACTCTAATTTATTGTATTTTTTGCAATGGACATGTTAAAATAATAATATTTTAATATTTATCATGGTGTTTTTATACTATAAATATAGTGCAAATTATCCTATCAATGAAATTGTATTCCATTAAGAATATACATAAAATGAAGTCTTTTGTTGTCACAAGAGTGTATAAGGGACAAAAAAGTAATGTGATAACATGGAGGAATGGATGGATCCACTAAATACACCCCTCATAGTTCCATGATTTAATTTCATAGTACTTGGGAACTATGTAATCAAGTACATAATACAATTTCTATTTGTATATAATAAATACAATCTGACATGATTAATGAAATTATTATACCATCACCACCATCGAGGTAGTGCAAAAAAATTATATGGTGAATGTTCACCTACAATCCACTCTTGAATAGTGAAATTTTAAATTTTTTCTACATCACAGAAATCTGTTATATCATTTTTGTTTTCTATTAATAATAAAATATTTCCTTAGTACCATAATTTATAGATATTGTTGAAAATTCATATTTTTCATTTTATTACAACCCAAGTGTTCTACACTTCAACAATTATTATTTATGGGATTGTTCATCCAAAAAATGAATAATTTTTTCTAAAATTTCACGATATATTTTGACAAGGATTGTCTATATTTTTAGATAACTCATATAAACTATTAAAGAAATTAAATTAATTTATATAACATGAACCATCCCATTATCATTTAAAAATTCAAGGAATATTGTGAATCATTTTTATCAAATACATAAATTTTATGGTTATTGGTACCCATTGAAGAAAAATATCATTCTCCATTGAATGAGACAAATAAAATTTCAACCATTATTAAATATCCAATATTTCATAATATATTATTGTATCCCATGAAGAGTTGTTTGATATTCCCATGAATAGTTAGGTATAGTTCCCAATATAACTTCAAATTGGTTCAAAAACTATATCAAAGAGTCCCAAAATGTGGACCTTGACAATACATAAAGAATTAAATAATAAACTATGTTTTCAATTGGGAAAAGGGATTATATTCCATAGTTTAGAATTTTTTGCTGAACTCTATATCTTCACTATTAATTAGAGTGGGTAAAAACAACATTGTATCAATTTCATAGAGATCAATAAGGTATCTATAAAGAATAGGCATGCATTGGTAGGCCTAATTCAACTTCCAAATACCAATTTTTTTTCTACTAGTATATAAATGTTTGAAAAATTATTTGAACAATCTTGAGAACATAATACACAAGAGTATAGAAGAAAACCACACATAACACTCTATATTAAATCAATAACCTCCAAAAAACCCTAATTTTATTAATGGAAATTGTTTAATAAAATAAATTAAATTTGACAACACATGTTTTATTTGGCTTAGATATTACACATAATCTATAGGTCGAACTAAAGACACATTTATTAAGTATCATGTGGTGTTTATAATGATCCATTATTCATCCTTGATAACAATTTTTTTAACATATATGAATAGAATATCAATCTAATGTATCCATTTTCTAAATCCATGCAATATTTATGTCGAGATGTCTACATATATCAAATATCTATGCTAAACACTATACTTTATCAAAGAATCCCACCACTACATCTCTATAATTTGGAAAAATATAACTACCTTGAGAAACAATTTGTGTTTACTCTTATGTATTATTCAGAAGACACTTAAATAATTCATTTTTAAAAATTAACCAAAGGGAAGACAATATAAATAAATCTTTCATATCCCGGAGTATCATTCATGTTGTACTTTATATCCATTATTATACCTCTATAATATTCACGAGGAGTGACTTTTTATTTCCCACAATTTAAACATCATCATCCTTTATACTAACTTTTTAGAATCCTACCTCAATACTTAAATAAAATTGTAATGAAACTCTATCATTTTCATCCAAAATTTAAAATTACAATATCAAGTCTACTCCATTATGTAGAACAAAAATATACCTATAAAGTTATTTTCATAAAACATGTTTGATGTAGTCTCAAACATAAGAACACTTTTTTATATTATGGAAAAAGTCCTCCATCATTATCCATAAACCTCCCACTACACCCAAAATATTTTGGCATCACTATGGTTCCTCATAACTATTCTAGTTATCCCAGCATGCCTATAGTGTATAAGAGCCTTATCAAATCCCAATTAATACTTTTTTATCATATTAGTTGGATTTTGGGCTTAATAAATATTTCAATGATTCAAAAAATTATCATTTAATAAAATTTATATGCTGTTATAATTAGATAGAATAGTCTTTTTCTATCGATGAATAATTGGACTACTACCAAGAAGGTTTCACATAGTGAATTATAGAATAATTCTTGAAATTTATATCTTTTTCTGAGATCATTTAATAACCCCTTTATATATATAAACTAATTTATTGATTATATAAATGAAAATTATTCTACATATGTTATGGAAATTGAAACTACCATGGGAATATTTATATCTATATCACAAAACAACACTTTAAAAATTTAATCGTTCCCATTTGTTCTTTTCCCAGTATATGTTTATCCTCTGATTTATTGGTACAACAAACCATTCAAACTGTAAATATGTTATTTTTAAAGGTGGGAAACATTAACAACCCTTAAATTTAAAAAGTAACCACTTTTCCTATTTCAAATTTTATATTATAGAATTTCTATGAAAATACTAAAAACTCCCACTACTTTTGTAATGTATAACTGATTATAAAGCATGTAATAAATATAGATTCCATAAACTAATGTATAATGGTTCTCATTCAATTATTCTTCTTCATCTTCTATTCACGATGTCTTCTCATAGATTATTGTAATCAATTTAACAATAGGTATGGACTTTTGATTCTAGTCACTCCTTTTGAATAATTCCACTACATTTTGAATGTATTTATACATAATCATAAACAATGTTCATAGTATTTTTTACTTTAAAACCAATATCGAAGAGATTTTTTACAATATACCATGATCATTTATCTTGAAACATCCTCACAGTTTATCATTCAACCAATAGATCATCTACATTACTAGACAAGAAAAAAATGGCATTCATTGAGATGAGTAGAATGATAAATGTCTCATCATCACAATACATTGTGAAATATAATTATTCTGAATTTTACTAACTAAAATACCTTTCATCCGTAAAGGTGTTCAAATTATAAATTCCAAACCATAGTGCAGGCTTGAATCCATAATGCCATTTTTTATACTTATATAAATGATATATGTAATGTTTATCCATGAAAAATATATCTTATCCATATAAATTTAAATATTTAAATAAATATGATGAAAATTAAACATCACATTTGAATAATAAAGATGTATTTTCCTTTAAAAAATATTTAACATCGTATATATATAATTTTTTTACGTAATAAAATATAATATAATGGAAAATAAATTTCATTCATGTTTTAAATCGCCATAACAACATGCCTTGACTGTACCACTATATAATAGAAACATCATACTTTACTATATAAACCCACTTATTCAGAATAAATTTCATCCCAATAGTTCATTCCATTGGATATCGGGTTCTAGAAACATGTTAGGAATCTATCTAACATCTAATGGTTAACTCCAACTGATTTTATTCTTTTAGAAATACAACATCTTATTGGGTCTGATGTTCTATATTTTCTGTGAGAATGAAATTAGGTAAATAAAATCGATATATCTGCACTTAGAAAAGTATCTTTATAAACCACTTTAAATCCATATTTGGATCAAATCCTTTTTGAACCACTAATTCTAGAAATTCAACTTTAGAATCTCTTCCCAAAGCATATTTAGTCCAAGATATTTATAGTACTTTTTACCCTAGAAACATCATTATAACTTTTCAACATTATGATCTTTATTTTTAATAGTCTTGTATTTTTTAGAATACCATACTCAAACAATTACACTAAATATATAAGACTTTTGGGAATATATTATATCAAACCACATATTATGATGATACTTTGATCCCATATGTAGTCACTTCATGGTTTTTTCCATTTATGTGATCTAATCATTTTAGAAAATATTTTAAAATTAAAAAATATTTCTAATAGTGGTTATATGTAAGGGAAACAAAATTTCTTCACTGATACACAAAAAAAATTAATACAGTAATGAAATTTCCTCCATCTTGTCCCATTTTCGGGAATCAACATTGATATACGTGATTGAAATGAATACTTTTAGATTTGATCGTTCAATCCTTCTTTTTTACTAATGGACATATGAAAATTCCTATTCCAAAATATTAAAAAGACTAGTATTTATTAAATTGGATTCATATTTCACCTCATTTTTTAAAAACTCAATATAAAATCCATGTGAATTATCATGATCTATTTATATTCATTAACATTTGATTCATCCAATATAAGGAATTATTATGTTCTAGATTACTTGATATAGTCTTCTAAAACAATATTCACTTTCACTATAATTACCATAATAACTCACGTCTTCTATACTAACCTCTATTTTTAAATCTCAAAAACTTAATTTGACTTCCATTGTCCTTATATGCAATGGATATCAATCAAATGAATGTTCTGAATAACAAGGGATTATATTTCATTGAGAACACCAATAATATTTGTATTTCATCATCAACTAATGTAACATAATACAATGAAACATCATAAGAAATAATCCAAATGGACCCCATACATCCTAATAAATAAGATCTAACATCTAGTTATTTATAATATTACTTTCTATTTGTAAGGAAAAATTCTATAGATTCCATATGGAAGAAATTTTATTATAAAAAAGTATTTACATGTAATTGAAATTATTATATTAGAATATGAGATCATCATTCATTTCTCACATTAGTGGAACACATTATTTTACCGTATAATTAAAAAAGTAACCTTTCTATTATGTTTTCCCCTTTTGAAACTCTAGTCTACATCAAATAATTTACCATCAAAACATTTTCTCCAAAACCCTGAACTTTTTATATCTTTCTTGATTCATCCAAAATTGATGTATTGAATCCCAAATTGTCTATCCATAAGGTAAACTAATATTATACCTTGACCATTATATGTATCAAAATCATTTTATCTCTGGAAATTTTATGTTCCTTGTTCAGAGTAAAACATAACATTTTCCAATAATAATTAGAGGAAAATAATCTACAAGAATAACATTTTTTTATCTTCTAAATCTATAATCTTTGATACTATCTTTCACATATATAGATTCAAATAACATTTAAGGGTCAATACTATATGTCTCAGGTGAAGATAGAAACTGAATAAAGAATAATAAAATATTTTTATATGGTATTTTTATAAGGACTTTAAGAAGTGTATATAATACATTTTACTCTTAATTAATTGAAATATTTAATTATATTACAATTATTCAAAAAAATACAACACATGGGAGCACCGTCCGGCATGATACTCTTTCCCCATTGTATACATTATTTTCCTTTCTTGTGACCATTATTTTTTGAATATTATCCACTACCTTCTTTAGTAATCGTATTTATGAAATATTAATTGATCTCATTCTAATGAATTTCATCATTCACTAAATGATATTTGGGGACATTAAACAACCACTCTTCCTTACAACTAGAATTTTCACCATGATAACAATCAAAATCATGGAATTTATATGTGATGAATATATATTATACAGGTACTTAATATATTTTTAGTCCTCGTTAACTAATTCCAATATACTCTAATAGATATTGAATTAATTAATTTGATATGCCACTAGTATGAAATATGAATTTATTATGTTGATTAAACTCTACAAGTGATTAATTATTTCATTATTTTTTCCTTTACATACATATGAGTGAGTGAATAAAAATGTCCTAATACTATATTTACCTATTATATCACGTAAAAATAATTCTGGAATAAAAAATTACAGATAATATGAACCTCATTATTATTTAGTATTTCTAAATATCTAAAATTCAATGAATTTATATGACAATAATTTAATGAATTTTAAATATCCTTCAATAGAAAATAATTCTCTCTCTGTATATTCATAAATTGGAACTCATTACCATAAATATTTTCATCCAAAGATATACCATTGTCCAATTCCATATCTTATATAATAAATTAAATATAATTAATTTCCAAAACATATAGGAAAAATAAAAAATTTATTATCATAATTATGTAATTAAGAAAATTGTAGAATAATATTTCTAAACTAAGATCTGAATATCCATTATCAGAGTCTATTTTTTAAATCTCAATAACCAATGATCTGATACTACATTTTGGTTCTGATGAAACATATAAAATAATATAAGTTACAACTCTAGAACATAAAAGGTGGTAAAAATTACTAGAATTATCCAATGACATCAATTAAATAACATATAAAATAAAAAATTATATATGTACCCATTTGGGACATTATTATTTGAACAACACATCCATGAACTTCCAAAATACAATAATTATATAAAATAATTTAAAATGAATAACAAAAGTTATACATGATATAGATGTGAGTCCAAATACCAGTGGGAAACAACTAAAACACATTTATTATGAATTATTTTAATAATTATTAATTAGAACTCCTTGATAAGAAATAATTTCACACAACTAAAATAGTAGAGTAAATTAGGTGACATCAGTCATTGTTTCCTTTTTATATTCCTAGGGAATAGTCAGAAAATAATAAAACTCTCTAGGAAACCCTCCACATGGTCAAAGAATATCAGCAACTCATCTTTAATTAATATTTAATAGTTTCCAAATTCAGAAACTCTAGTATTTCACATTTATATATTACTCTAATGAATCATACATAATCCTTTTTCCAAAATCAACTAAATGGAAAATAAATAATATTATCACTCACTATCTAAGAGTAAATTCTACGTATATATTTTGTGACTTGATACTTACATAGTTAGAAGTCTGATTGTACATATTCCATATATCATAATATGGTCTATTAAACCTCAATTCAACTTCTTTTTACAAGTAAAAATTTGTTTATATTCTCCATAATTAATATCAAAATTTTAATGTTAAACAAAATGATCCACATTTTATTGTATATATAAAACATAAGTTTAAAATTTGTTTGACATGGATGGTTCATAACATTAACTAAAAAGGAATGGAGACTATTTTGACCAACTTCACGGAAATAGATACTCCTCAAAAGTTAATCTTGGTAATAGATAACCAAAACTAAAGGTTAATAGAAAATATATTAAAATTAATTATTTCTCTTCAGGTTGTGACTATAATGATTTCATACTGATTCTAGTTTTTTCTTTTAAAATAGTTCATTATTTTCATGAAAATAACTAACAAATACTTTATAGATTACATTGAAAAACTTATTATTGCATTTATTTATCATATTCTCATATAATTTGAGAGAAAGGAAGAAAATGAATAACATTTAAGCATTGGGATAAATAATTTTAGGAACGTGAAATTGTATTAAATATTATGTATGAGTGAATTTTGGATAATTGGACCACATTATTGGGGTATATGTAACACCACAAGATTCCACGGTACAGTTCTCTTTGATTAATAGAGTAGCGTGTGTTGTACGCAAGATCGAGTTCTAACACAAACCACACCCAATCAAACTAGCCGTTATGAATAGTAATACCCACTTTTTGAAATTTTATACATTTTATATTTAATAATAGTCTACATTTTTAGATTCAGAATATCAAAATTATCTTATGGTGAATTTTTGGAACTTTTCAGATAACATTCATATTTTTATAAATAGTGAAAATTACTAAATTTTAATTAAAAACAACTTTCTTAATCGAAATAATTAATAGTGATAACTTATGAATTTGACTGATTTTAAAGTATATTTAGAATAAAATTTTACCATTTAATAAAATATTCATCATTGGACGTAATTTCACATTTAAAACAGACATAAACAAGTGTCAATCTTTTGATTTTTATTATTTCTTAAAAACACGCTTTTTGTTTTGACAGCGGGAATTAATTTTAAATTTAATTCTTACACTTTTGTGTTTAGAAATTAGAAAAATGGATTCCATATTTATAATCAGGGGGTCCAAATTGTTTAAATAGCTAAATTTTATTTTTAGACATTTTAAATAATTACTTTGGTAGATATTTTATTTACCATGGACAAAGGGTAAATACAGTAAATAAGGGTAAAAAATCAAATAATAATAATTATAAATTACACTGAAACGTGTCCTAAGTCTATTTTTTGATACATGTACGACCATGGACATATTTTGGTCGATTTTGGGACCCCATGGATCCACTTTTAAGTGATAATTTCACTTTATATTAATTAAGTTAAAGTAAATACAAAAATGACATAAGCATATATCTTTTAGAAAAATAATTTTTACATAGGGTTATATATGTTATATTTTTTACTATAAATATTAATTATAAAATATAAATATATTTCTTACATAATTTAATTTTATTTATAAAATTTAGACATTCAATAATTAAATATATGTATGACACAATAATGATGCAGTATTTTCCTTGTTAATGAAAGAATCAAATAATTAGTATTATAAATTTTAATATAAATATAATTTTAGTGTTTCGATGCCATACAATAATTTTATTGATTAATATGACATGTTATAATTTCTTAAATGAATTTGGTTAGAATTAAAAAAGCGGTTAGGACTTTAATAAAATCAATTATTAAATATTGTCAAAATTTACATAGAAGAGTTTTTAAAACAAATATTATATGATTAATTCATATTCTATTACTAAAAATATAGATATCATCCATAGGACTTATACAATTATTGGTGTATCATTAATGGACTAATTGGGTGTCTCTTAGAAGTATATAGTATGTTTATTAACCATATAATATAAAAATACAAAGTAACATGGTAAATGTCATACTAATTAACTAAGAGTTAAAACTAAAAGATAAGGTTAATATAGTGATAAAACCTGTCTAACATACATTAAATGAAAGGATTTCGACCCATACCCACCTTATACTTTTAATAATCCACTTTTGAGCCATTATAAACCGAATATGAGTTTATTATAAATTAATACGTTAACTTTTTTTAAGAGCCCCTCCTCCCCCGTATAAAAGGACACCACTTCTAACCAATTCGTCATAACATCAAAGCTTTTTGGTTTGGCCAACCTCTGCTCAAATACCATCTCAACTATCCTCACTTAATCCTAGAGGCATTCCTTTAGTCATAAATCCATCCTAAGGACCCCTTTTGATCAAATCAAAAGGAAGAACCCGAAGAAGAGGTAATGTTTTCACCACCCTCTTTCAAGTTCCCTTCTTCATTCTTTGTTATTTACATTATAAAATAATAACTCTAGTATCTTTTATATAATGTGATGTTATTATAAATATGTTATAACTATATTCAGTATTCTATCCATCTTTGGAATGAAATTGTCAGCATACGTACGTACGTACGACCTACCGTCTCCACGTCGTGGTGTAATTGTTATTCAATACATTATTATTTGGATGGGTATAATAATGATGTGTAATTAATGTAAATAATAAATATAACATTACAATGATTCTGTATATATGATATAACATACAATTATATATTATATTAATATGAAAAGAATGATATTGTCGCTCGTGCGTACGTACGGATTACCATCTCCACGAACGCGATGATATTCCTTCTTCATCGTATCCATTCAAAACTAGATTTTATTTGACGATTAAAAATAATTTTTAGAGACATGATATCATTCTGGATAATAATTATATACATCCTATCCATAACAAATATGACTCACCTAACAGTGAATATAATGAAAAATGAATATGTTAACAACCGAAAGGATGATAATACTAAGATATTATTAACAAATCAATGTTAAAAGATCATATATGATGTCATATTAATGTATATGATTCTTGTTTAATTAAATAATAATTATTTCACCATATTAATGGAGGTTAACCTACCCTTAACCAAGGAAAAGTAAAACGTATGCCTTTATTTTACAATCTCTACATTATCCGAGGATGTTTATACATAATTATCTATTGCGAACTCTTTATCATCCACATCCATGTTTCATAAAAACGCATTTTAATAAATTATTAATATTTTAAATAATTTGGGTTACAGTCATTTATACCATTGTTTGACTTTTTATAAGAAGTTTATAAAGTAATATTTCTGTCATTTTCAAAAGAAGGTCCTTTTTAACCTTTTCGACAAAATTAATGTAAGAATGTATTTTTTTAACTTATACGGCGAGTGTGGAAATTTTACATTGTTATAAAATCGTTGAAGCTCCCCTTACAAGATTATAAGGAAATTTTCAATTTAAATGTTTTATTTTATTATTATGTGACTTTTAAATGATTTCAAAAAAAATAGATATTTCTCTCAAATAGTTTTGATTTCATCTATGTCAACATCCATTGATGGATTTTAAGCTTATTTGAAGTTGAGTTATTATGATACAATACTTCTATATTGTGTTGAAGGTTTTGTGATATGTTTGACTGTGGATGTGTTATTTTTATACCATTAATGGTTTGTGGATAAAGTATTGACATTTCGTATGCTAGTTTCAATATGAAATTTTATGTTATGTTTAAACTGTTTCATATGAGGAATGCATTGGACTTAATAAGTGACGGGTAGAGGCCGATATATCTCATAGATACATCGGTAGGTATCATGAGACATACTAGTTTCTTGGAAAAAGGCCTTGAAAAATCTTCTTTGTAGTCTTGGCACAAATCCTTGACTATGTGGTTATGATAGTCCGGAATTATGCATTCCATCATTATAAAAGTGGTTATTGATATTTCATGTGATTGTTCAAATAGTATAATATCCATGTGAATAAGTAAATGGGACTATTTCATTTTATTTCTGCCATATTTTTCTGATGTTCAAGTTTAAATTGATTTTGTTTTTTTATAAATTGCCTTAAATGTTTATTCTTATTTATGAAAGTTTCCTCTATATTGTTATCTTTACTGGGGATTTGATTTCACCTCTTTCTATGTTTAATTTTTCCTAGGATGTGAAGAAGTATTTTATGAACGACTTATAGGGATAGTATAAGTGGATATGACTATGGAGACAAGATGTTGTTGTATTTTTTACATTATGATCTAATGTAAACTTTATGAATTTATACTATGATTCAAAGGCTACAAAACTAATATATATTTTGAGACTTGATCTTTTTTTATCATGCCAATGTTATGTAGTAATGCACAGACTCTAGATAACTGGGGTCGGGGCATTATAGTTTGTATGAGAGAAAGTTTATTACAATCCTTGGAAGCATGATTTAGATAAACTCTGATTATAGAACATAAACCTAAGATGGTCTTTGAGGATTAATATAGAAGAACTCCCTAGAATATTGGTATTGTTGAGATTCTATGAGTTTTCTAAGAAATACATCCAAGTCTAGATACGAGCAGGTAGAGGCGGCTCTGACACAGATGTACCTAGGGGTAATACCTAGAAACACCGCATTGAGCAAGACTCAAACGAGAACTGGTGCACGAAAATAGGCTTTGCTGCACTTTTGGATACTACACTCCCAGGGGATATTCTTAGGATAATTCTCATTTTCCTTAAAAACCATTATGAAGGGTTTATGAGTATATACTTCCTCAAAGAAAACATTTTCATGATTATGGATTATATCCATAAACTTCTGAATTTATGTTATGTTTTTTACAAGATTGGATTTATGTATTGTGATTCATAAAATAATCTAGTTTTTTCCATTGTTTAGAAACAGAGCCTAGTGGAAGAAATGGTAACTATATCAATGCACGCACTCCATGTAGGGATATCCCTCCTGCTCAAGATAATTTTACTGGAGCTGGTGATCCAACTGTTGCTGATTAGCTAATCACCATACTGGGAAAACTCACTCAGCCTATGAATAATAAACTTACCCGTATGGAGCACCCTGATCCGTAGAATGGAGGATCAATGTTAGATCGCATCATGAGGAAACAAACTCCAACCTTAAATTGGAGTACAAATCCCTTAGTAGCTGATCAATGGATAAATTACTTAGAGAAAATATTCCATGCCTTGGGGAGTAGTGTAAGGTAAAAAAGTTATCATAGCAGTTTACTGCCTCACTGGAGATACTGATCAATGGTGGTCATTTATTTAAAACACGAAGGAATATTATGATGTATCAAATATGGAATGTAGGGAGTTCGAAGAGCTATTCTTAGAAAAATACATTCCTTGTTACCATCGAGCAGAAATGGAAAGGCAATTTCTGAGTCTGAGGCAAAAGGAGGATGAGAATGTCGCAAAGTATGAGGGTATCTTTACCAGGATAGAAAGGTATGCTGCAGATTATAAACATAACCCAAGAAGTAAGATTGATCATTTCTTTGATGGGTTAAAATTGTTTCTCCGTCGAGCATTAGTTTCAAAAACCTTCTCGTTGTACGAATATACTGTCTCATGCGCTATCAATACAGAAAAAGAATTCTCTATATCTTCTGACTTTAAAGGAAATCAATAGAATAAGATATCTACTGATCACTCTGGAAATTGAAATAAGGGGAAAAAGGGAAAAGTTGAATATCCATCCTGCAGTAAATGTGGGAAGAAACACCCTGGTACTTTCTTGAAAGGAATGGGAGTCTGTTACAAGTGTGGTGAAAAAGGCCACTATGCTCATGATTACAAGGGGAATAAAGAAGATACCAATGTTCAATGCTACAACTATATGGAGATGGGACATTATATAAATGAATTTCCTTTACGTCCGGGGAACATTCCTCAGAACAAGCCAAGGGATCAAGGCCAAACATATACTATCACTACATCTGAGGTAGAAGCTCTGAAAGACATAGTGGCAGGTAATTTAATGGTTTCCTCAAGTATAGTAAATGCATTATTTGATTCTAGATCATAGCATTGTTTCATATCTTCCCAGTTTGCTATGAAAATTAGATATTTCCAATTTGATTTAACAATGTAGTTGTCATTCAAAACTCATACCGGAAGTATCATCGCAACAATGTTTTGCGAATATGTTCCCATTAGAGCATATAAATGTTTTTATATTTGTATATAATTGTCATACCCATGATTTAGTATGATATAATCCTCAGTATGGATTGGATTTCAGACCATGATGCGAAGATTTATTGTAAGAAGGTGGAGGTTATGATTTTTTATGATGATGATAAAGAACAACTTATCTTTAAAGATTAATCATCACCACATACTTCTTACCTAGATCCACCCCCAGTAGCTCAACAAAATTCAATTATTGGGGAGGAATAGAATGAAATGACTTTGGGTGAGGAAAGGAATGGTCAAATAGAGGATGTAGCTATTGTGAGAGAATATGTTGATGTGTTTCCAGATGATTTACCTGGACATCCTCCAGAATGAGATATTGAGTTTTCCATTGATTTAATTCCTGGTTCAAGGCCTATATCGAATACCCCTTATAGAATGCCCACCAAGGAATTAGTTGAACTAACTAAACAACTATAGGAATTGAGTAATAAGGGATTTATTCTCCCTAGTGTTTCTCCATGGGGAGCCCCTTACCTTTTTGTTAAAAAAAAGATGGATCTATGAGGTTATGTATCGACTACAGGGAGATCGATGCTATAACAATAATTAACAAGTATCCCCTACCTCATATTGATGATTTATTTAACTAATTGCATGGAGCTCAATACTTTTCAAATATTGACCTTCGATCTGGATTCCATTAGTTGTGTGTGAAGAAGAAAGACATTCTGAAGACATCATTTCGAACCAGGTATGGGCATTACGAGTTTACAGTAATGCCTTTTGGGTAGACTAATGTACCCTCTATATTCATGGATAGAATGAATAGATTTTTCATGGAATATCTCAATGATTTTGTGGTGGTATTTATTGATGATATCTTGGTATACTCCAAAAGCTACGAAGATCATGAAAATAACTTGCGAATTATCTTAAAGACTCTTAGAAGACATGAATTATATAGGAATTTTAGCCATTGTGAATTCATGGCTTTAGGAGATCTCTTGTCTTGTTCATATTGTCTCTAAGGATGGAATCTTAGTTGATCCTTCTAAGAAAAGGGAAATCAAATAATGGCCAGACCTAATGAGTATAATTGAAGTACACAGTTTTATTGGCTTAGCAGGTTATTATCAGTGTTTCTTCAATAACATTGCCCGAATGGCCAACCCATTAACAAAGACCACACGTAAAGGGGTTTATTTTGTTTGGACAAAGTGTGTGAAGAATGTTTTCAAGAACTTACGAGGAGATTAGTCAATGCTCCTATATTAGCTCTACCATCAGGGAATGATGGGTTTATTATTTATAGTGATGCTTCAATGAAATGACTTGGTTGTGTCCTTATGTATAATGATAGGGTTATTGGCTATGCATCACAACAACTGAAAATTCATGATAAAAACTATCCTACTCAAGATCATGAGTTAGCTGCTGTATTTTTTTCTTTGATGATTTGGATACATTATCTCTATGGTGAAAAATGAGAGATATATACTGATCACAAGAGATTGAAGTATATATTATCACAGAAAGAACTCAACATGAGGCAAAGTTAGTGGCTTTAACTACTCAAAGATTATGATTTCACGATACAATTCCACCAGGGGAAGGAAAATACGGTGGAAGATTCATTGATCAGAATGGATCATGGAGTTTTGAACAAAATGATAGTTGAATGGGATCCTATTTTCAGGGATATAGTAATGATAGACATGGGAATCACCATGGAAGGTGAAACATCTATAGTTTTTCAAATGGTTTCCAAAACAACTTTACTAGAAAGTATAAAGAGTTATCAGACCTGTGATGAAGAGTTTCAAAAAAAGATTAAACCTATGAATGATGGGAGATTGAAAGACTTTGTATATGAAGAAGGACTTTTGAAATTTGGGAAGAGGCTTTGTGTTCTCGATATACCTGATTTAAAAAGGGAATTGTTAGTTGTTGGTCATAGCACCAATTTCTCTATACACTATGGGAGCACCAAAATGTATAGAGATTTGAAGGAACATTTTTGGTTGGACAAGATAAAGAGGGAGATTTCTGATTTTGTGTTAGGATGTATGGTTTTTCAACAAGTGAAAGATGGAAGGCAATAACCTGGAGGAGTCATGCAACCTCTTCTCATACCGGAGTGGAAATGAGATAATATTATGATGGATATTTCCCCGGGGTTACCAAATAATCCTAGATAGAATGATGTAGTATGTTTTATTATTGATCGTCTTACCAAGCCAGCACATTTTATTGCTATAAGATAGGATCTACCACTTGAACGTCTAGAAAGACTATATATTAATGATGTTGTGAGACTTCATGGAGTACCCCTATTGATTGTTTCTAATCATAATCCTTGTATTACTTCATGATTATGGAAAGGTCTTCAGATAGCCCTGGATAATGAACTTCGTTTGAGCACTTCATACCACCCCCAAACTGATGGACAATCAGAACGGACTATTAAAACCTTAGAAGACATGATGATATTATGCTCACTTGACTTTAAAGGTATGTGGGATCAATATTTACCTCTGGTAGAATTTTCCTATAACAATAGCTTCCATTCAAGTATTCGAATGATTCCATATGTAGCATTATACAGAAAGAGATGTCTCACACCAACCTATTGGGATGATATTGGTGAAAGAAAAAATGTAGGCCCAAAACTGGTGGAAGAAATGATAGAAAAGGTTAATGTAATCCAAATCCAAATCAAAGAATCTCAAAGTTGGCAGAAGAGCTATGCTGACAATCGATGGAAGGATTTCGAATTTCAGGTAGGAGATCTTGTTTTCTTGAAGGTATCTCAATGGAAGGGTGTTATACATTTCATTAAGAAGGGAAAATTGAATCCCAGATACAACGGCCCATTCAAAATTCTAGAACGAATTGGGACTGTAGCTTACTGTTTGGAAATGCCGCCAAGTCTCTTCAATGTTGACGTTGTGTTCCATGTATCACTGTTAAGAAAATACATGCATGACCCAACACATATACTCACCTATGTGGAATTAGAACTTGAACCCGATCTGTCTTATTGTGAAGAGCCTGTCAAAATTCTTAATATGATAGAACAAGTGCTGAGAAACCAGACATCTCGTCTGGTAAAAGTTATATGGAGAAACCATAAGATGGAAAAAGCAAAGTGGGATCCCGAGGAACATATGATGAAGAACCACCTCAAAATTTTTTATGCAGTAGTATTCTAGAAGTTTTGAGGAAGAAATTATTTGAATGAGGGATAATTTAACACCCCTATCGTTTATGGTATGTTTCTCATTGAATAATATTGTAGCATGTGTTGTACACAACTTCGAGTTCTAACACACACCACAACCAATCAAACTAGCCATTATGAATACTAATAACCACTTTTTGAAATTTTATATATTTCATCTTTAAAAATGGACTTCATTTTTGGGTTCATAATATCGAAATTATATTACGGTGAATTTTTGGTACTTTTCGGATAACTTTCATATTTTTATGAACAGTGAAAATTACTAAATTTAAATTAAAAACAAATTTTTTAATCGAAATTATTATTAGTTATAAGTTATGTATTTGAGTGATTTAAAAGTATATTTTGAATATATTTTTACCTATTAATACAATTATGGTCATTGGACGTAATTTCACATTTATACCAGACATAACCAAGTGTCAATCTTTTGACAGTTATTATTTCTTAAAAACATGGTTTTTGTTTTGACAATAGAGATTTAATTTCAAATTAATTTCAGTCAATTTTGTGTTATGAAATTATAAAAATGGATTCCATATGTAGAATTAATAGGTCCAAATTGTATAAACAGGTAACTTTTATTTTTATACATTTTGAATAATTACATCGGTAAATATTTTATTTACCGTGGTTAAAGTTTAAATCTGGTAAATAATGGTAAAAAATAATATAATAATAATAATAATAAATTATCCTAAACCATTTCCTAACCTTATTGGTTGATAAATGTCTGTCCATGGGCATATTTGGGTCGATTTTGGTACTCCATGGATCCACATGTAAGTGATAATGACACTTTATATTAATTAAGTTAAAGTAAATACAAAAATGACACAGAAAATATATTTTAGAAAAACAATTTTTATATAGGGTTATATATGTTATATTTTTTACTATAAATATTAATTATAATGATAAAATTATTTCGTACATAATTGTATTTTATTTATAATTTTTCGACATTGAATAATTAAATATATGTATGACACAATAATGATGCAGTATTTTTCTTATTAATAAAAAAATCAAATAATGTGTATTGTAAATTTTAAAATAAATATAATTTGATAGTTTTAATGCTATTAAAAAACTTTATTGAATAATATTACATTTTAGTATTGCATAAATTAATTTGTTTAGAATTAATAATGGTGTTAAGGCTTTAACAAAAATAAATTATTAAATAGTGTGAAAATTGACATAAAAGAGTTTTTAAAACAAATATTATATTATTAATTCATATTTTATTCATAAAAATATAAGGTTTTGCCAAAGAACATATATAATTATAGGTGTATCATTAATGGACAACTTGGTGGTATCTTGGAATTATATAGTAAGTTTATTAACCATATAATATAAAAATTCAAAGAGACATGGTAAATGTCAAACTAATTAACTATGATTTAAAACTAAATGATAAGGTTAACTTACTGACCCAAAACTATCTAAAATCTAGTGGATGAAAGTATCTTGACTCATCCCCACCATATACTTTGAATAATTCACTTCTTAACCATTAGAAACCGAATATGAGTTTATTATAAATTAATACTTTCAGTTTTTCTTAAAGAGCCCCTCCTCCCCCTTATTAAAGGACACCACTTATAAACAATTCTGCATACCTTCAAAGCCTTTTGGATCAGCCATGATCTACCATAATACCCTATAAACTATCCTACCTTGAACCTAGAGGAATTATTTTAGTCATAAAGCTAAACAAATGAGCCCTTTTGATCAAATCAGAAGGAAGAACAGGAAGAAGAGGTAATGTTTTCACCACCCTCTTTCAAGTTACTTTCTTTTTCAACTTCTTCTATCTTTTTTATTTCCATTATAAAATAATAACTCCCATATCTTCTATATACTGTGATGTTATTATAGATATGGTACAACCATATTTATTATTTTATCCATCGATTAAATGACATGTCACCATACATGCATACGTACGGCCTACCGTCTCCACGTCGTGGTGTAATTGTTATTCAATAAATTATTATTTGGAAGGGTATAATAATGATGGGTAATTCGTGTAAATAATAAATATAACATGATAATGATTCTTTATACATAATATAATATCCAATTATATATTATTTTAATATCATAAGAACAATAGTGTCGCTCGTGCGTACTTACGGATTACCGTCTCCACAAACGCAATGAGATTTATTCCCCATTTTATCCATTCAAGACTAACATTTATTTGATGATTAAAAATAATTTTTAGAGATTTGATATCATCATAGATATGAATAATATACATCCCATCCATAACAAATATTTCTAACATAACAATGAATATAAAGAAAAACGAATCCGTTAACACCCGAAACGATGATAATACTAAGATACTATTAACAACTCAGTGTTAAAAGATCATATATGATATCATATTAATGTGAATGATTCATGTATAATTTAATAACAATTATTTCACAATTATATATTAGTCTAACCTACTCCCAACCAATGATAATTACAAGGTAAGGGTTTATTTCACAATATCTTCATTATCCGAGGTTGTTTATACGTAATTATCTACTGAGACCTCTTTATCATACACATCAATGTTTCTTAAAAATGTATTTCAAAACATTCTTACTATTTTACAGAATATGGGTTAAATTAATTTATACGGTTGTTTGAATTTTTATAATAAGTTTATAAAGGAAACTTTCTGTCATTTTCCAAACAAGTTTCTTTTTAACCTTTTCGACAAAATTAAGGTAAGAATGTCTTTTTTAAATTATATGTCTAGAGCAGATATTTTACACTGTTATAAAATCATCGAAGCTTCCCTTACAAGATTATGAGGATATTTTCAAATTAAATGTTTTATTTTATAATTTTGTGACTTTTAAATGATTTCAAAAAAGATATATTTCTCTCAAATAGTTTTGATTTCATCTATGTCAACATCCTTTGAGGTATTTGAAGATTATTTGATGTTGAGATATTATGATACAAAACATCCATATTGTAATGAAGGTTTCGTGATATGTTTGACTATTGATGTGTTATTTTTATACCATTCATGGTTTATGGAGAAAGTATTTACATTTCTTATACTAGTTTTAGTATGAATGTTTATGTTATATTTAAACTTGTTCATATGAGGAATGCATTAGACTTAATAAGTGGTGCGTGGAGCCTGCTATAGCTCCTCAATGCATTGGTAGGTCTCATGGGACAAACTAGTGTCTTGGAATAAGGCCTTTACAAAATCTTATTTGTAGTCTTGGCACAAGGCATTGACTATGTTGTTATGATAGTCTGGAATTATGCATTACATCATTATAAAAGTGGTAATTGATATTTCATGTGATTATTCGACTAGTAGAATATTAATGTGAATAAGTAAATGGAATTATTTCAATTTATTTCTGCCATATTTTTCTGAAATTCAAGTTCAAATGTCTTTTGATTTAGGTATACATTGCCTCAAATGTTTATGCTTAATTATGAAATTTTCCACTTTATTGTTATCCATACTGGGCATTTGAGCTCACCCCTTTCTATGTTTTATTTTTCCCCGGTTTTGAAGAAGAATTTTATGAATGACCTACAGGGATAGTATAAGGGGATGTGAGTATGGAGACAGGATGTTGTTGTATATTTTACTTTATAATGCAATGCAAAATTTTTGAATGTATCTACTGATTCCGAGGCTACTAAAGTAATCGTTCTTTTGAGACTTTATCTTTTGTGATCATGGAAATGTTATGTAGTAATGCACCGACTCGGGGTAACTGGGGTCAGGGCGTTACAGTATATAATCATAAATGAATAAATTTACATGGATCCTTAAAAATAAGAACCAATTGATTAATATAATTGACACATTATTGTTTTAGGGAAATATATTTTTCTTGAATTAACTGGATAGTGAAAACTCTATGTATTAATTTTTCAGGATTTTATATCCCCCTAGATATACTACCATTTAACATAGTAAATTATTTTTCCCTGGTGGAATTTGAAAAAAAATTCAGAGATCAAGAATATACTACTCACTACACATATACTCACATTTTCCCTCAAGTGGGTAAGGGTTAGTGATGGTATGTGATTATCTAATAATGATCATGGGTTACATACTCCTGGAAAATTATAAATTTACTAGACATTTATTACAATAAATAAAGAAACAAAAGTAATATTCAATGAATCATGATCAGGTGTTAGCTATTATGATCTATAAATTAAATATATATAGTTCTTTCCTCCATAGGGATAATTTGAAATATATACTAATGACAAGATTTTAATTTATATTTTAATATAAATTAATTTTATCATGAATTAATTTATATGGGTATATTTATTCAATGTAAATAACAAAGATATAAAATGAAACTATATGAAAGATAATAACAAATTTGATGCTCTTAATAGAAAGGAACCTACGTATCGTTCGATGATTTGTATTTACAAATTACCTTACTTCATGTATATATAAATTATAAATCATAAAATAATGAATGTAAGGAATATGTACATGTTTTGTAATTTATTTTTCAACTATCTATCCACATGAAAATTAATGAATATCGCACGTATGATTTGGAGAATCAATAGTGTTTGTTTAAAACTAAGGTATTAAGGATTCATTATGTAAGAATTAATAATGTTTGTTTACTTAAATTAATAACTATATTATATATTATATAAGCACCATAGATAAAAAAATTGTTATTATTCAATATATATAGATTATCATTTACATCAAATTATAATGTTCCATGATATACTGGGATCATCGAGTGAACATTTTGTAGTAAAACATGAATAAAGAGATCACAGAATACACATAAATGTGTTTCTATTCATTTTTGTGAAGTCAGAGTTTAAAAGTTAATGGTGGGGGGATAAAAACCAATACTAATAATAATTTTATAAAAAGATATAATCAACATGTGTTTTCTCATGATACATTCAAATAAATTAAAAGGAAACAATTCCATATTTTTTTCATGTAACAATTTCATATTTCTTGATTAATAAATATTCAATAATATTAATCACTTCATTATCTGGATGTGATATATGGAAGGGAAGTGGTGAGGGTCATGTGGTGACAAAAAAATAAAAATTAAGTTAGTTAAATGGTTAACATTAATGTTCTAGAGGATTCATCAATATTCCTTGAACACAATGAATAATTTAATATGAAAAATAATCAACAATCAGATGAAAAATATAAATGTACTGTCAAAAAATGAATGCATAATTATATATTTTATGCTATACATCAATGGAGAATAGAATCAATATATTCCCATGGTTTATTTCTCATATAACAATATCTTCTACTAAAGTATTATGATAGACGCATATGAAGAGTTTTATGTGATGAAAGGTATTACTCTAATGTTCTTGGATGATGTAATTAAATAAAGAATATAGGAAATTAAATTGTTCAAGAAATTTTATATAAGGATTGATCCTTACAATATTAAATTAATTTGTAAAAAAAATTTCGACAAATGATCACTAATAATAACCACAAAAGTAACCAAAAATTTTTTGTTAGAGATATGTTGTTCTTTTAATTATATCTTCAAAAGAGAGTCTTTTGGTGTTACAAAAATATAAAGAATATCTCAATATAAATTTTCCCATTTATGATCCTTGGTGAATTAGGTGTTATGGCCTATCACCTGGAACATCTACTGAACCTGATTAAAGTGCATAATGTGTTTAACATATCTATATTAAGGAAGTATATACTTGTTACCATACATGTACTAAATCCATTGGTGGTGAGACTCGAGAATAATCTTGCTTATGTGGGAAAACTAATAAATATATTTTATCATAGAGATAAATTTCTATAAAATATATTAGTTTCGTTTTAAAATTACATTACAAAAACATATGTATAAAGAGAAGACATAAGAAGCCCATGATATAATGAAAAAGAACTACCTGAACATATTATTGACTGTTAATATAATATTAACTATCAATGATGAAATTTATAAATAGGGAAGTATGAAAAGAACTAAACAATTCTATTTAAATTATACCTTTAAATCAAATTTTGTACATTATATTGATATATTGGGTGGTTTTAATCATATGAACCATATAATATAGAAAATCACTACTTTATTTCATCTATAGAGTACATTACATATAATGGACATATATTTTATATTAAGTTTTTAATATTACATGGGGTTAGGATAAAATAATTAACATATGGAGAATTTAACAATATATAAGTTTGTGATCGCTGAGAAATTTCATATTATAGAAATACTTTTCAGAAAAATAGAAATAAAAATAGAAAACAGAAAAATATATTGAATACATTTATAGAAAACAATGTGATTTATGAATAATTGTAATGAGTGATATGTATTAGATATTGAAAGACAATAAGACTATTTTAAAAGGTACTAGAATATGATAATATTAACTTGGCTAATTCTATAGAAACATAACCATTTAAAAAGAAAAATTGATAGTGAATAATATATATAATGAAAAAATAATTAAATATAAGTATTATTAATTCCCAAATTAAGTATTTAAATTTATATAACTCAAAAAAAATATATGATAATATATTAAAAATTGGTTTTATTATAACATATATTTTGAAATCATTAAATTTTTATGATATCTTAATATTCAAATAAGACTACTATAATTTTTTAATAATGAATATAATTTTTTATTTATCATGTCAAAAATTCATATGATTTTACTTTAGTATTTTTTGTTATAAAACCAATCTTGTTAGTCTATTGATAAATAATTATTATTGTATTCCATTGATTAACTAATAAATTTAGTATTTAATGGGACTAAAATAAAATTAATTTTATATTATCAATTAAATACAATCTATATATTTAATGAGAACTGCTATTTTAATTAAAAGTATTGAAATAATATTTTATTCATTATTTTAACCATAAAACCCTACTACTGCAACTATAAATTTCATATATAACAATAGTGTAAAATAAAATGAAAAATCTATCTCTTTAACATATATTTTCTCTATTAGTTCAAATTAATCCTACTAGGAGTCTTATGGATAGTCTGGTCTGACCACAATCATATCCTTTAATTTAGTAAAATCATAAAAATTAGAAAAACATTAAGGATCAAGAATCATTACTCACTCATCTATTCATTTTGTAATTACATTTTCCTCTACACTAATTCCTAATTTTAAACCTACCACTTGATAATTAATTAATGATCATATCAATAAGAAATAAATGTTACAATAACACTGTGTTGTTCTAATAATCTATTTATAGTATATATATTATCTCTCTCCCACTTTTTGACATATCTGGTTAATGATTGTTTTATCACTTAAGAGGATATTACTAATTCTTTACATACTGTTGTGTTTTTGGATTATTTTAATAGTTTATTTTTGATTGTATTGGTGTTCCCTATTATGGTAGTCAATTAGTATTATAATCAATTATAACTTAACAAATATATTTTTATCTCTTCCAACACATCCTATTAATGGTAGATTTATCCACCAATGAAGATAATATCTATTCTTTAATTATCACCACATCATGTATAATCATTGTATATTAAAAATAATATAAAATTATTATATTTTATTTTTTTTTGAACGTAGAGATTTATTTTAACTATTTATTAAATAAAAGATATTAAATCCCAATCAATCAAGCGATAACAAATTTAATTAAAAAAACATATAACAAAACATTTTTATATTTATAAAATACAACAAATATATTCTAGTGATTGTATTTGATCATGGTTGAAATAAATTATTTTAATATAATCATATCATAAGGTATTAATTTATAAAATATTATTATAAATAGGTTACTAAAATGATGGAACAACATGAGACCTATGGTAATGATTCTATTAAACTCAATATTTATTTTTATGTTTTTACTCTCTTTTATCTTCTTCATTTGATATTATTAATCTATATTTTCGTTTTATATCACTTAATTTTCAATTATTTTAATTTTTCTTTTCTTATTTTTGGAATATGAATGTCCTTAATTCATTGGTTTAATTTCATAACAATGAACACTAATAATTGATAAATATGTTATTATTGAATCCACTTACTAAATTGGTATACTATTTTTTCTTTCCAAATTACATTAAATCTATTATTTTTTATGATACCTATGAATTTTAAATATAATATAGTGCCTTATTCTATTAGGTACAAACATGGTTATTCATTATAAGATGTTTCATAAAATTAAATAAAAATATGATCTCTCTTTATTGGTTTGTCTTATGTTTAATTTTGATTCATATAACATTACAAAATTTATAAAAAAATTATAACATTGGTTTTAGAATAAATATTTATAAAAACCACTAAAAGAATAATCTGAGTATAAATTGGTGTTTTGGTATAAAATTTAATCAATTGCTGAGATAATGAATTATAAAAGACGAAAATCATAGGTAATATCATGTAAAATTTGCATAAATTAAATGATATCATGCGATCCTGGTATCATAAAAATTTATAACCAGAACTAAAAATTAAAAAATATATATATAAATCAAGGTTTAACTTTATGATATAATAACATTATTTTCATGGCTAATTTCTCAGTCACCATAAAAAGTTACTCATTAGATGTAATCATTAAGAAAATTAATGGAAGGATATAAAATGTCTATATAATTAATTATTTCATAATTTTCCTTGAATATGTGTATTAAAATGAATAGAAATTATATATAAATTAGCCATAAGAATTAAATAATCCCATGATAAACACATGGGATATATAATGATGTCATATGATATAATCAAGTGATGAATTATGTAAACACCCAGATTATACTTAAAATCTATCATATCAGATAATATATTCATTGTATAATTATTTCATATAATAGAATATCCACATGATAAATTATTTAATGGGAAATAATATTTAATATATTTATTAGTGGAAGTTTTAATGGAAATATTATCCTCAAAATCTTTTTATATTTTTACATTAAAAAATAATTTAAAGAAAACTCAATGAAATGTTATGCTGGAAATGTAATACAATAAATTTTTGTATGAAAGAAGAAAATAATATATATGTGAAGGACAATGATAGTACTATAGATTGAAAATTAAAAACCCTATGAAAATAAATGTGTCTTCAGAATTTCATTAAATCAAATTCTGACATGCTTGAATACTCCCCTAACCTCAGTAATTTTATAAGAATATATTTTAAATGAATACTCAAAATGTTGTTTAAATATTTTTATCACTATATAATCAATGTATTAAATTATTTCATTCATTTTTTATATTGATTTTTTCCATGTCAACTGTTTGGTGTTGTTTGGTCAAATAATCTAAATAAAATTTTATATATTAGTAAAGGCAAAGCTATGTTAAAAATGATATATTTTCTAAAAATGATTAAATATAGGGATTATTCTTAATTTTAGATTAATTTATATAAAATATGTTCATATATGTTTTAAAATTGTTTCAAAAGAAGGATCAAATACTTTTTCACATGTTTTAGGAGTTTCAATGTGTGCAATTTATTATTTTTATTAATAAAAATAAAAAATTGTTTTATCAATATAGAATATTAATAATGATACAAATATTACATTTAATAACTATATTTTTTTATAATATTTACATTTATAGTTGTATTTGAAAAAATAAACCATGATAACCATTGGATAGGGTTCCTCAGTCATCCTACAACATACCTAGGGTGTATTCCAAATCACCTCGGGGAGAAGGAATGTTCAATAACATCACATATTATTAGAAAAGAATTAATTATTTCAATTTATATGTTATAAGGGAATTACACTCAGAATCGCATCCTGAATATTTTTTATATTATAGATTATGTGACAAATAATAGTAAACATAAATAAAGTAATCATAAATCAAAGGCAAGGTAAAAAAGGAGAAATGGAAAAAATATGCTATGAAAAATATATATACACAGTGAGAAAATATATGCACGAATAGATGACATGGATGATATAATATAATAATGAAATAAAGAAAAGTAAAACCCTACTCTCTCTCTCTATGATACTATACAAGTCACAATACAACCATGAAACTATAGATTCTCTATGAGTAACTATAACCAAACCCGAACATAGAACTAAAAATGATAAAAAAAAATTGTGACTATAAATATTATTATGGATGACAGTGGATGAAAACCAAGAATAATTAATTTTAATAAAATAATTATTTCATTCAATTTTTAAATATATTTAATAAATGTTTATTTTTCACTATAGTTAAAAATAAATTCATAACACCATTCCCCTTTCCTCTAAAGCTACTCATTTATAAAGAAATAATTAAATAATTTAAATTAAATTTCACCAAATTAATTTAGAAAAAAATGGATCCAAATATAATTTAAACACATTTTTTAAACAACATTTTTTTTGATGTAATGAGAAAAAAAATTATTACATCATATTTGAAATATGAATAAGAGAGATAACAATAGTACATGAAAAACATGAAAAGGATAAATAGTTATCATAGTAATAATTTAACATATCAATTATAGTGTTTCAAAATTCCAATTATTATCAAAATCATAGATCATATAGGGATGATTTCGGATACATCTATATATTCTCATTAAAAAATATTATTCTCGACAACTGCTAAACATCCCTATCACCTAATGTTTTCATCATTGTCCTAACTAATAGTGAAAACACTAGATGAAAAACAAATCCAAACCATGGGCAACTAGCCAAAGAGTGATCATGAACTATTATAGAATGTGTACGTTGAGATCCCACATAATAACCTATAGAATCCCTTGAAAAATTATAAAGATGTGATAATAATAATTAGTATATCATAATAATACAATAATGATCAATACATAATCTCAACCCACCTTAAAGTAGCCTTTATGGAGAAACCCCCTCTATTTCATTAAAAATTATTATCGATATAAATGATTCACATTTAGGGTATGAATAACATTGAAAAATATCATTCCAACAAAAATACATTAATGTGTATGTTTTAAGGGTTGGATTAAATTTTATTAATCTCTTTTTTCAATGTGAATATCAGGACCTCATATATTATTTTGAAACCAACCCATAATATTACTTTTTCGAATCAAGAAGAACCACTTATTTAAATTTTGGAACAACTCATAAAAACCGAATTGAATACAAAATTGAGCCATAAAAATCATCGAAAAAAATGTATCATATCTATTAATGGATTTTAAAAAATATAAAATGTGTGAGTTTGAGTGAAATAAATTTGATCCATTTTTATAAATTAGGATATTCTATGTATTGAAATAATGATAAAGTAAAAAATTAATTTAACATTAAATATCGCATAGAAATAGTTAATATTCTCATTTAATAATAAAATAACATACTAATAACACAATAAATAATTATTCAAAATTATAAATTTTGAATACAATTAAAACCTAACTCAAACTGATAAAACCATGATTTTTTCATTTAGAATGGTGTTATAACATCATAAGAAAGAATAATGAAAAATAATGTCCCAAAATGACCCCTAAAATAACGTAATTCAACATTAAAATTGAGAGAGTCTTATCACTAACATTGTGACCACAAAGTTGAACAAATGATGAAAATATAGTAGAGGAGGAATATGGGAGATGTGGTAGGATGATTTAACATAATAATCTAGAGTCAATACATGATTTAATACCTTAGAATCACCATGGTAGGAAGAAGGAACAATTATGGGAAACCTTTAATAATTGAAAGAATTGTTGGTGAGGATAATATGGATGTGATTATTAATTAGTGGATGGTATAATAGGTAATTCCAATTTTTTTAAAACTTAGTCTAACAACATGTTTTTCCTACATAGTTTTTCATACATAGAACAAACTATATAGGGCTCAATGGACTCCCTAGGAACCTTTTTATCTTTTTCCACATGGTTTGATAACCATTTTACCAACCATGTGAACTGCCTATATTAGAAACAACAAACAGTCACATGGGTGCCACATGATTAATTATAACCATGTGAGTTAACCATGTTATCTACCTCAAAAAAAATCACACTAGATTTAACCAAAATGTAAAACCTCTAACCCGATATCCTAGAGTATGTTGTTTTTCTATTATAATGGAATAGATATAAGATGTCACATCACAAGGACCAATCAGTTTAGTAGTCATGAAGAACAACATACATACATAGTTCCCTTATTGTATTGTTAATTAATAACAGAACATATCAAAGGAAAATAAACTTTATCCTTGACCCTTAGTCAATTACTTCAACTTCCTAAAATTTATAAAGGAAAACAATGGGTGAAATAAGATGAAAAGTAGGGGATAGTTACATCATAATATAACATAAATCAATAATCATAATCAATATAGAATGGTAAATAATTCAAAACAAAATTGAAATCTATAAACTAAGAACTGAAATTCATCCATCGATCTTGACTTAGTGATAATATTTTTGATAATAGTAACTAAGTTATGTATGTATAAAATCATTAATTATTATATGTCATGTATATTTAATCTATACAATTATACGTTCAATACATTCACAATATTATTTAAATCTTTGTATAAAATCTCATCTAATTCTTCTGGGAAACAATCATAAAGGGCTTCTCGAAAACCGGTTCACTCTCATTAGACTATAGATGCATCTAGGGGATTCCTTTAATAATTACACATCCAATAGGGTTTGAATTAAATAGTCCCTAAACCAAGTCATACATGTCGAAATAATTCCTCATATATCAATTTAATTAATAAATAACATGCCTTATAATCAAACATTCATATTAATTAAATGATACAGAATTATCAATATTTCTCATGTTAATCAAATAACATTCAAGGTAAATTTCATATGTAGAAATGGTATATGGATTATAAAATAATAATATCCATAGAAAATGGGATATAATGATGAAATTGGAATGGTTGATGATAATTATGTCTAACTAAATTGAAAACGTGTAAAATTATTTTTTAAGAATCATTATAAATTTCCCAATTTAGTATGTTTTAAAGGAGAATATAAGTCTTTAAAAATGAAAAAAGGCACAATTGTTTGTATAAAACTAGAAATGAACTAAGATAGTTTTCCATAAAAAAAATTATTGATTTAATAAATAGAAATTTGTATAAAAACAAATTATTTAGTGTATATAAAATGTGTGTAATAAATTTGGAATCTACCATTAATCAGGTTTTCTTATCAGTAGGAATTGAGAAATGAGCATTTTAAAACATGTATTTAACCATACAAGAATGATCTTTTGACCTGAAAACATAATTCAAGAATATATACAATTAATTTACTCGAATTATGTTAAAATAAATAATACATACATTTGGGTAAAGAGTGAAAAATCATAAACTAATTAAAAATTTTATGATTCAGAGATATCCTTTTTCTCATGTAATTAATCGAATCATATGCCCGAAAAAATTAATAACCGAAAAACAAAACATTTATAAAAATTAATATTAATGGATACATGATATGATATATCTAAGGGAAGAATGCATTCACTACATACAATGAGCATGTTTTGATTTATGTGTACATCACAAAAATAAAACTAATATGAGAAACACCTTATAATGATCATTTCATTAGAGTCGAGATAAATAAATGAATTTATTTTTTTGAAAAATTTAATACCAAAAAATAAAATTGAATAATATTATAAAACAGTAATATGTCATTTCATTGAAAATTTTGTTATTTCATAACTAATGACAAAGAAGTTTATCCTAATTAATCTAAAATGAGTTATGAAATCCAATAACTTATGTATGAAAGCATTCTTAACTTATACTTAATTTACTTTATTATATACTTAGATTCATTTATTACATAATTAATTTATTTTAATAAATTTTTTATATTTATTTTAATTTTATTATTCTCATTTATGGATTTTTGATGAGTTATAATTTTCAATTTCATCCTCCCAAGAGTGTCTATTTTCTTGGTTTTCCTTATCAGTTTTCTTTTATACAATTATGGAAGTTCAAGTAACCTGGGAATATTTTTTCAGAATTGAATTGATATGTTATTAATGAGATTAAATATGTTTAAATGATAATATATAAAATTTGGTTTTATGGTGTGATGATGATTCGCCAAATAAAACATTAATTAAACTGGTTTTTTTGTAGTTTTACGACCATCCAAAAAATATAATAATTATAATAAATTCATATTTTTAAATAATAGGTGTTTTATGACTATCCATGATAGAGGTAATGAAAAAAAATGCCTCGTCATCAGTGGCGGTAAATTTACACTTCACAAACAATGTATCCATTTCTAGATAAAAGGAAGATGGGATGGGTTTAATGATTTATATTAAATTAAATTAATTAATTGAATATATATATATAATACTGTACTTATCATTAAACATGGATTATGGTTGGTGTATAGAGGATAAGAGAGTAAAATAAATTGGATGAGAAACATTGAGTGTTTTACCAATTCAATTCTTCTCTTGGAGAAACTATAATGTACCTTAAGATTGGTAATTCATTGATACCTGAATCACTTTGATGTCTGCAAGAGGTTGACGAAATAACATAGGGGTAATATAATAAACTAAAAACATTATATGGTGTGAGGAGATAGGGGCTGGTGAGGGTGGTATTTATTGGGGAGGAGAGTGGTGTTTTTTGATTATTTTATTCATTAGTTTGTTAATTTGTCACAAGACTACCAGTAGAGATGATTCATGTGAATATGTATAGTGAATATTTCATTTGATCTCCGACTAATGGTTTATAAATCTTTCATTTGTCATCCAAACCCAATAATTCATGTATTCATGTAATTTCGCAAGTAACTGTATTTCACTATTAAAAAAATTAGTTATTTTATAAATATTATAAAAATCCATCCATTCCATTTTTGTATGAATTGATTTAAAAAATGGAATGCATTTTTCAAAATAATTTTCATAATATTATAAATTTAATATTAAATTAATATAATAATTTAATTGAAAAAATTAAAATTTTAATGTTTTTACCGATTTAAAGAAACATGGAAAAATTAATAAATGCCTAATAAAATTATATTTTAATCATAAGAAAAATAATTATTAAAAAATGTATATTTTTCATGAAAATAATTTCTATTTTAAATTATTTTATCATTTATAAATTTATAACGAAAGATTAATTTTTTAAAAAATTACCCACATTTATGTTGTCATTTTAAAACCATTTATTTTGTTATACAATGATATAAATATATTATATATTCATTTATTATATTCTGAAATATTATTTTTACTTTTAAATGTGAGATTATTATTCTAATGAAATCATTAATTTTTCTAATGTTCCTATTATAATTTCCACTATCACGAAACAATTCTATAGTATATCTGGGATTTTTTAAGACATAACATATCGAATATATTGAATTTATTTAGGAATATATATACCTTATAATATTGAGGTTTCATATTCTCACATACTTCAAAAAATTATGGAATCAAAATTTAATCCTGTTATTTTTAATCACATATTATTTATGTTAGATTCCATTTTCAAAAATAACATGACATTAAAAGTCCTAATAAAATTTCAATTTAAAATGTGGGAAGATAAATGTAATAACACAACCAAATTATGCATTCGGATATCATAAAATTTTTGACATGAAGATAAGGAAATGGATGAATAACATTACCCTCACGTTTATATTGACAATGATATAGAAAATTGTCATTAGAATGTAAACCATAAGAACCAACAAATATGTGATCAGTTAAATGTATACTAATTTCATTGTAATTAAAGTAAAAGGATAATTTTTTTGTCCAAAAATAATTTTCCTAAAGTAGAGGGGTTATTTTTCTATACCGTTAGACTGTTTAGAAAACAAAATTTCTATATTTATTCCATTATATAAGTATAAAATAATCATTTGGTTTTTTTCATCTATTTCAATATCATTTTTACACCTAGAGATCGATATTGAAAAATAATTCTCATTCTTGAAGTACTATTAATGAATCAAATGATCCAAGATTCATTATTTTTTTGAAATTTTATTTAATAAACAGTCAATAGCAAAGTTTTACCAATATGATACATAAAAATTTAATCATAATTAATATTATCCATAATCCATTCCATAATTAGTTAACCTTCAGAAACATCCAAATTATGTATGTGAAAATTCCAAAAAACCAAATTTATAATGAAGACCATAAAAATTTCTAATATAATCCTAACATTATATTTCCACAAATAATAAGTTCCTTCTTATAACATAATAAAAGATAATAACACCTTAATCACCTTTAATACTTTATGAAACATTCAGGCTTAAAATAGTATAATCTCACGTTTTTTAAAATATTTTTTAACTCCAAACATATAATAATTCTAACGTAACATAATATATTATATAACTAACCACTTTAACAGTCACAAATATTTTCTCATAAATATCTACATATTATTGTGCGAATATAATGAACATATTTAGGCTTATCATTCCCAAGCCATGTGCCTTCAAGAAGAAAGGCTTAACACATAATCAATTCTCTTGATAACTATTTCTATTCATCACGTTATTCAAATTGTATAAGATTGAAGTAAATTATTATAATCCTAATATATCACATGATACTTAGAAATAGATAATTATTTATAAATTATCAAATATCAAAATTATTCGAATCTGAACACATGCATATTAACCAGTCCCCCATTAGGGTGTATTTCATTGATGCTTGAGACATTGATTATTATAATATATAATCTCCTTCTTGTTAAAAAATATTACATTTTAATTCTTTTTCTTACCATTTATATCCCATGCATGGTGATCATTCTCTTCACACATGTAGAAAATTACCATTCCTTTAAAGAATATACAATGTAATTTCATTTAAAAATTATCACATGTGGGAAAATAATAAATTCTATATTTTCCATCATAAATATTTTTCCTAGATGTACTCTTTTTACCATTATTCCATCTGATGCCATAATACATAGGAAATTTTTTCATTTTTCTGTTAGAACATTATATTATATCCTCATATTACGAGAATGTTTTGGAGACTTGTTCCCCATGAAATATTATCATTAGACCATTTTAGATATGGTACTTATTACGCAATGGATCATGTGCATTAATGAGATTGTAATTCCTTCCTCCCAGTTCCATATCTAAATTATTGTGTATACTATATTAGGTCATGTTATTATGAATAATATCAAAACTAGTGAAAAACTAAACAAGAATGAAAATCTAATGTATAGATAATCTAATTAACTTAAAAATGGTTTCTTTTGAAGGTTCATATATATTTATCCTTGATATCTATCGTAGTGTTATTTTATCTAATATATTTTTTCATAAATATAGCGCATAAAGTTTCTTCTATACATTATCTAATATCTTATATAACAACTCCAATCCTAGATTCCTAGATAATGTGGTTGTATTATTATAATATCATATATAGAATAGATCACCTCAAAATTATATATTATTTTATTAGTCTTGAATAACATGATATGTACTTGGTTACCTTATTATATTATTAATTTAACATAATATAAAATCAATAAAAATAAGTTGATTCTTTAATACTTGACATAAATTTTCATCTTCATAACATAGATAATGAATTGAAATAAATGTGTGAGCTTTAATGCTCAGTAATTTTTATCTATTTTGTAAGATTACTTGAATCAATAAGTATAATAAATATTCAAAGATAATTAATTTAAAGAACATTCCAATAAATAAACAGGGAATGAAAAGGTATCTATAGATTTTTTTCATATTGAAAATAATGTAGATAATAGTAACATAATTATAAATGTAGGAAATGAATAATTATTTATTGTCATTCATCGGGAACATTAATCCTTATATAGTCAATGCATCTCACAATATGTGTTATTTATGTTGGTAGAATCCTATCTTATTATTATTTTAAACAAGTGTTAAATTGTTTGTTTCCAATAGATTTCTACTCATGAGACTAAATATGTATTGAGGGGATTGGATTAACAAGTCCAGTAATTATAGGTATTACATTGAATGAATCCTAAAATATTTCATTCTAGTCCAAAGCATTACTCATTTACAAACTTAATTGACAATTAATTTTCTTTATCATCAAATATCTATTTTATATAAAAGATCCATAATTATCAATATTTCCCTCGTAAATAATATAAATATCATTTTATAAACCATATATGAATATAAAATACCGGAAAGAAAATGATATCCACGAAATAATGAGTTAAAAATGGGGAATATGGATATCATAAGAAAAATTAGGTATAAATAAATTGAATAGATGTAATAAGAGGGTGAAAGTAAATTTATCAATGAGCCACTTTATTACAATTTATGAGATGATTTTAAAAAGACATTTTTGAGGAAAAATGCATAATTTTTTGTATGAAACTATAAATGAACTAATTTTTTTAACATGATAAAATTATTTCATTAAAAAATAGTTTCTTATAATAGATTATAATGTGTACCTGAAGTTGTGTAAGAAATTGGGAAACTCCCTTTAATCGTGTCTTTTTATCAGAAGGAATTGATAAAGAATCCTTTAAAAAATTATTTAACCATCAAATAATTATAAATTGATTTGGATACATAATTTTGGATAATATATGAATAATTTAAAATATTTATTTAAAATGAAATTATAATTACATTGGTGTAAATAGTAATAAACCATAACCTTATGGTAAATTTTATGGTTTGTAGGGCTTCCATGACTCTTATAATCAATCAAATTTTATTCCCCTATACTTAATAATCATAAAACTAAACTTTTAATATAATAAATATTAATGTTTTCTTGGTTTGATATATCATGTAAAACAGTTAACTACACCACAAAAAAAAGATTAATTGGTGAATAAAATACATCTCAAATAAATAAAAGTTATATAGGAAACTGATTACAAATATCGTATCATTAGAGTGAAGATAAATAAATTAAATAATTATGTGTGATTTTTTTTTAAAATATTAATATTTTAAATATATTATAAAAAATCCATGGTTCATTTCAAAAATATTATTTGAATAACATAAAAAATGACATATAATTTTAACCCAATGAATGGAAATTGGGATATGGAATCCCATACCTTATTTTTGAAATTGTTATTAACTTGTACTAAATGTATTGAATTTTCAAATTAGAATCATTAATTAAATGTATAAGATCATGTAATACATTTATTTTATTTATTATAATTTTATTATGATCATGTATGACGTGTTTGATTAGTTATAATATTTACTTTAAACTTTTATGGAGTGTTCATTTTCGTTGTTTTATGATCTGTTTGCTTCTATATAATTATGGAAGTTCATGTAAGATGGGGATAATACAACATAATTGAATCGATATGTTACCAATAAATTTTAAAAATTATAAATGTTATTATACGTCTTTTTTTATATGATTATTAGGATGATTCTATAGATAAAACATTAATGAAAATGATTTAATTAATTTTGTTGGTTTTTACAACCATCATGAACTTATGTAATATTTTTTGGGATATCATCTTTATAAATTGGATAATGAACATTATATAATTTATAATATATATAAACAAATCGTATTTATCCATAATAATGATTTTATAACCATTCTTTATGGCGTTAATGGGAAAATAAAATTCATTCTCCACAATGACAGTAAATGAACACATCAAGGATAATGTATTAATTTGGAATAAAGGGAGAAGAAATGGGATTAATGATAGATGTAACATTAAAAATAATTTTAATATATACATTTTTTAGTATATTTTTCATTCCACATTTATAAATGGAGTATAGGATATGATAAGAAAAGAAAATAAATTGAATGTTAATGATTGAGGGTTTAACCTCTTGAATTATTCTATATGAGAACATCATTAAAGAACATGGGTTTGGTATTTTTTTGATACTAGAAGGTTCTAAATGATTAGAACATTTTCTGGAATGTAGTTAAGAATAATATAAGAAATTACGAAATCTTATATGTTGTGAGGAGTGGGGGTGGTGGGGGACATATTTATAGTGGTGAAGAGGGTTATTTTTTATTATAATTTTATTAGTTTATTTATATGGCTCATGACTATATAAGATGATGAATAATACGACTACATATAGTAAATTGGGTATGTGAATTGGTAATAATGGTGCTTACATCATTCATACATCATCCATGACTCAAAAATTCATGTAATTAGATAATATTGTAAATTGTTGTTCACTGTTCACTAACAATTCAACTATTTTAAAAATTTCCCAAAAATTAACCCAACCAATTTCGGAGGTGTAGATTTCAAAAATGGATTCAATTATTTTTAAATCAATTCATAAATATAATAAATATATTTTTTAATTATAATTATTATTTAATTGAGAAAAATTATATTAAATTTTAAATGATTTTATAGAACATTTGAAAATAAATTTCGGTATCATAAAATTATATTATAATAATTATATAACAAACTTTTAATTTAGTTATATATTATATAAAAATTAATTTTCCTTTAAATAATTAAATTCTTAATAAAATTGTAAATATACATTTTCATTTTATAAAAAATTCCAAAACTTAATTTATAATTTTTAAATAATTTATTTACAAATTTCATGACATAAAAATATCATATAATCTTATATGAGATACTGATATTTAATTTATACTTTTATAGCTTATGTTATTTTTCTAAAGTCTACATTACTATCCATATTGGTCATATTACTATTCTCACTATAATGTTAATATTCAATAGTATATCATAGTTTGTTTAAGTTATAGGTTCTCAAATAAATTTAATTGATTTATGATCGTACATACCTTTTAATCTTTGGGTGTTAGAACAAACAGATGGACAACACCAAAAACATGAAAATGGATAAAATATCATGGAATATAAATGTTTTTGTGTGAAAAAATAAATAATATTTTATTTTCTACCCCCTTTTAGTCAACATTTTCTAGTAAGAATAATGAAAACCAAGGGTTCTATCCAAAAGATAAATACTCTTTTTAACTCAATGAATTTAAAACTTCTACAAGAACCTAATCTCCAATAATCAACTAACAGCTGATAAATCAAAAAAGAATATTTTAGTATAGATAATTCCTTGTTTGGCCCCTAAATTTTAAGATATGTTAGTATGGTGGATTAAAAAGATGATGAAATCACAATAGAGAAAATATAGGATACATCCCATAATCTCGATTATGTGGTCCTCAAAATTAATTGTCATGGGATATGCATCATCTAAATCCAAAAAACCACACCCATTTATAAAAAAGAAACAATTATTAATTTTCCCTACCTAAAATAAATGGATTAAATATTACATGAACGAAATGAAAGTTATTGATGATTAAAAGGAAGGCTCTGGGAAAAAATTTCAAAAATAATTCAAATTATCAACAAAATAAAGAACATATATAGAGAACATGAAAACTAAATTTATCTTAGAAGTGTGTGTTAAATCACTATTTGAGATCCTTTTAAATATTATCAAAAGGAATTAGGATGATACTATAATAATTTCTCAACAATAAACTTTTATTGTACCCTTAGACTAAAGAAAAGGGAAAGGAAACTAGGATTACATACTTTTAAAACTGATCATGGTGATACCAAAATAAATTTTTGTCCGTGCATACACTTTACTAGACAATCATTTCTATTATTCCATTAATTAATATTAATTTGTATTTCTCCATTCCCATCAAGACCATAATAAATACCACTATGACCCCAAATTACATAAATCTCCCATGGGACTACAAAAAAACATCATGATATGATACAGGCCCATAAATATTAAATCCACGAGCCCCAATTAAGAATGATACCTGAACAAAATCAGTGGAATAATAAAGAAAAATATTTCTAAGAAAATATGAATTATCTAAATGATGTCCTCTATGAAAAATCACATTACATCTAATAGAAAAGAATAATGAAATAGAACTCCATTTTAAGATACATTAACATTTAAATAAACATAATATCTATCCTAAAAGCCACAATTTTGAGATAATAACTACACTAAAGGTAAAAAATCAAGAATAGTAATGTAAATAAATTGAAAGCTCTTAATATTATTTTCTGGTATACCACTCCACATGTAGCAAAGGTGGAACCACTAATTTGAAAGACCATTCTCAATTCATTGGAAACATGACTCTAATGGAACCTATAATAAAACAACACTCTATTACAACATAGGAAGCCTCTATGAAGAATACATCAAAAAATAAATGAATAAAATAGAAATAAATTATATCTCAATTAGTAATCCTATACAATAAAATATAAATTCCAAATCAAGTTAAAAAAGTAAATGAATAAATCACAAGATCATTATTTATAGTAAAAGATCCCTTTAACCCCATACCAAATTTGATATCATAAATCACCATATTACTCAATTTAATAAATGAAAACCATAATTTGAAATTTAAAATTACAAATATAAAATTTAGTTTTAACACAATAAATATCCTTTACATCAAAATTGTCTCTAAAAAGAAAAAAATGTCCACCATGTTCTGATACATTTCTGAAATACCCATTATAAATCTCAAAATATATAATTTATTATGAAAAATGTGTTTAAATATTTACATAAGAAAAATTTATTTTCAAAACATACTTATATTATTAATTAAATAATTTTAAATTAAAGGTATAATCAATTCTTTCATTTAAAATCGACTAACTATTTATTCAATATAACACTTAATTAATCCAATTTTACAATTTTTAAAATTCAATGAATTTAACCTTTCAAAAATTTATGGTATACATAATATCCCCCAACCCCTTGTTGAAACTAAAAACATCAATTGACCCTAAAATTATTCCTTAAATCAAATTAAAAAAATTTACCAATAACATTTTTTGTCATGACCGATCCATCGGGGCCAGTGTCAGGACTACCCCAAACCCGACATCCATAGGCCCGGGGCTGTTAACTAGCACCAGAAAGGCATATCACAAAAGGGAAGGCATTGCCTTTTATTTTGTACACAGAAATATCAAGCCACATCCCAAGACACTGAATGGGGGAAAAATTATAAAACAAAAACAATGTTGAGTACAAGAACATGTCAATTCAAGTGGTCCAGAATTAAAACCAACAAGAAACTGATAAAAGTAAAGTATGAAATGTAAACACAAATGGACCTCTATGGAAAACCCCTCATGATCATGTGAGTAGTGTAGCTACTAGAAGGAGAAATAGTATATCCAGTCCACCTTGTCTTTTAAGACCCCACATAGTCCTTGTCCACCATGTCCACCATCGTAGCATCCGTTAATCCCGTCCCCCTGAGCACCTTTGTCGAAACACCGATTATCTACATTGGACACACCACATGTAGATGAAGCTCGTGTTGTGGTAGTATAACAATACTAAGTTGTTACCCTAAAAACCCAAAATCTCTCTCAATAATCCAAAAAGTGAAAAACCACAATGAAAATACCATATAGGCAATATTATCATGAATGAACACAAACACATAGCAAAAAAAAATTAAGAAACAGATCACACCAGGTATATTCTAGGGTATTGATAGTATAATCATCAATCATATAGTATAACTCCTCAGATTCTAGAAAACTCATCCTCTATTGAGTACAGTTGACCTTTAGGGTCAAACAGGACTACTTCCCACTAACCTTGAACTGTAGTGTAACTCATCCCTGATAAGTATCATGGTTATGTTGGGTGTCATCGGGCAGCTCCCCACCGTCGGCCTACCGAGTCACATAAAGATGCTTCAAACTTTGGCCAAACCGATGTACTACTCATATTGAGTATTGTGGGTCTTCTATGTCACAGTGATCTGATCTCTACTATGGTCCTACCGTGTAAGACATATCCACTTCCCACTGGGCCGTCTTTTAGTAGTCTTTAGGTATCCTCCAACAATAGTGTTCCATACATAGTGCTCTTGGGAGAACCACTCATAAAGTCATTTATCGAGTCTCCACCTCCATCAAGGTCACGTAAAAGAATTCAAAAAGATCCTCCACAAAATGATAGTCCCACTTAAACAAACGTCTTTCAATCAGTCATTTAGTTCTCTAGATACAGGTGTTTTAGTAAACAAGAGGGTGGTTGCAATCAAGCCTAGTCCGACCCAAGCAGACCAACCCTACCAACTCGGCCCGAGGGTTCCTTATACCCTGGTACATTTTAATGGACTTGACCTAAACTGATGAGGGACAGGGTCTATCTAGTTCAGCCAGGTCAGTTAGACATGCCTAATAGATCTCACTAGGCCCTACCTAGTTTGGCCAAGGGTCCATCCCACCGAGTCACCCGGTGACCCGGTCAACTCCGCCCTGGCACAAACATCACAGGTCCGGCCTACTGTCAAGGCTCTGTCCCACTGGTTGTGGGTCCAGCCCACTAGGGATCAAACCACAAACTGGGGACTGGCTGTAGATTAGTTAGTGGTGCACCATCCAGGTGGGATGCCCCATCCAGCTACATTTGGTCACACTCTACACTGCGGGGACGATGCGGGGCCTGCACCTCTAGCAGCGGTCGACGAACCATGGCTCCTCCAGCATGTAGGGTGACCCAATTGAAGGACACCACTAAATGAGGTTCCCTTCCTGGTGTCAGATATTACGTTTCTGTGGTCTTATGGACATGGTCTCCATCTACTGCGGCGCGCCGACAAGCGTGCCCTCCAGTCAGCCGCATGCATGGCTGGAGGCCCTCAATCCCACTGATCGTCATGAAGCAGGTGCATTCCTTCATCCCTGCAATGTGGGAAAGATCATTCGATAGACCACCAGAAGTGCACCAGTGGACCATTCATCACTTATCCTATGTCTATGGACTTTGGGGTTCGATTTCATCATTACGATTCCCATTAATCAACATCGCTGTCGTTTTGAGAATGGAACCACCAACAATGCACAAGCAGAGTTTCTCGGGTCTACTTCATGTCAGCCCGGGCCCCCCACATTAGAGGTTTATAATCATGGGGGGGATTGGGGATTATTTTGATCATACAAGAATAATCTAAATCCTTGATAAAGAAATCCCAAATATTTTTACCCTCCCACCTAAAATCACCATGCGCGGGTCAACTTGTTCGTGGGATGATCAGAGTTCCTCATTTCTATAAAATAATTGGAAATAACATAAAAATCATATAAATCCCCAACCTATTTTGAGGTTTGGTGTCGAAGAAATTGTCCTCGGGATTCCAAGGCATCGACGTTGTCACATCCATTAATATTCTTCAATGTGCGTTGAAGGTAATGAATATCCACTAGCATTTTTTATTTTTCGTTGGATGGGATATTCATCATAGTTTGGTCAAAGAATCCTCCCCATATAATTCTCAAACTCTACATGTTGGATTATTAAATGAAAATAAAAAGCGCAGAGATTCTGATCTAATTAATAATAATCATTAAAAGTATATGTATTTAAGGAGACACATTTAATGAGTCATTTAGATAACACTATATCTATAAAAAATGAGCCATTATTGACCCTCCATTAATTTTTCTTCATAACCACCTCATCGCTGCACCGTAGCATTGACTTCTACCCTTGGTGGCCAATGATATATCAATTCTTGGTGAATTCTGGCACTTCGATTTCAACTGTTCCCTTATATATTCAATCAGAGCACCGATAAAATTATATAAAACCCTGCTCGCTAATTTACTGATCATTACATAAAAGATATTCAGAATTCTGTTTTAGGCTATCTGGGCCTCGAAATCAGGTACCATTAGAGCACGTGATCTCAGAATAATTCCTTACAATAAAAAAATTACATTGAATTTTCAAAAAATAACATTCTCCCAACCTTAGTAATTTACATCCACTAAATCAAAAATAAAATGCGAAACAAATAGATAGGGTTATTGAGCATGAATCTGAGCCTCCCACTCCCATGTTCTCTCTTTGATATTCTCGTGTTTCTACCAAACTCGCATCAGAGAAATTGACTGCCCATGTAGGTCCTACTCATGTCGATCATCTATCTCCACTAGGAACCCGACAAATGTCACCATGTAGTCAATGTCCTACTCACCCTTTTTGATGATGAGTGTTGGTTCATGAACGTACCTCCTCTGCTGAAACACGTGGAAAACATAATGCACCAGGTGCATCGATGGGGGACTGGAAGGTGGTACGCCTCCTTGAAAAATCTTCTCATGATCTGAAAAGGTTTGATAAACCACGGAGATAGCTTGCCACCATGGCCAAATCTCCACAATCTGCATTGTGGTGAGACCTGAAGGAAGACATGGTCTCCTTTCTCAAACTCTAAGGGTCTCTGTCTTCTGTTAGCATACGACTTATGCCTACTCTGTCTAGTCCTCATCCACCCCTGGATGACCTAAATCTTCTCAATGGTATCTAGTAACAACAACAGAACCGTAAGTGCTGACTCCCCTATGTCTTCCATGCATATGGATGATCTGCAAGGCTGCTCATACAAGGCCTAATATGGTGACATTCTATTGGTGGGTTGTTAGATATTGTTGTTTGCTAACTACACCAAAGGCTGATGGGCCTCTCAACTATGACCATGGTCAATGATTCAAGCATGAAGCTTATCCTATAATGTATGTATGTTCCGCTCTCTCTGACCATCAGTCTGAGGCTGAAAAGATTTTCTCAAGCACAGCTACATACCTAACGCCTCTTATACTCCCTTCCACAACTAGGATATAAAATGGGCATCATGATCTGAGACAATTTCCTATGTATCCCCATAAAGCGTTACTATATTTTGGATGTAGAATCATCCCATGACCTCTAGGATTCCCTGCTATCGGATGGGTAAGACTTGAGCTTCCATGGTGAGTCGTTCAATAATCCCCTAGATAGAATCATGGCCTTAGGACGTATGTGGTAACCCCATCACAATGTACATAGAGATAACATCCCATTTCCACTCAAGTACCTATAGTGGCTGGCCCAAGCATGCTATAACCTGATTCTTAAACATCATTTGCTGACATGTAAGGCAGTGCGAAATGAACTCAGTCATCAGTTTCTTAATCCCTGGCCACCAGTACTGACGTCGGTTGTCTTGGATCATTTTCACGACTCTAGGATGTACCACTAAGTGGGGTGTATGAAACTCCCTCAAAAACTCCTCTCGAAATGACATTGGTACTACAAAGTGAACTCTGAAAATGATGTTATGCTCCCCACTAATCCAAAATCTACCCCAAGACAGTCCTAAGGATAACTGAGCTTTCTAGGCCTCATAGTCAATATCGACCATTTATGCCTCCCTGGGTCACTGTAATAGTGGGGGGAAATAGTCATCGACTGAATGTAAGACCTATCATCATCATCCAATAATGATATCACCATCACAATTAACTACTCTATAAACTCACTCAGTAGCTTGAGACTGGTCCTCTTGATAAGAACGTCTTCCACGACATTAATCATCCTAGGAGTAAAGGCTATCTCAAAGTCATTGTCCAGGATGAACTCTAGCCATCGTCGTTATCTCAGGTTTAGGACTGTCTGTGAGAAGATAATCAAAATACTCTTTTGGTTAGATTAAAATGTAAATTGTACACCCATCATTTATAGTGACCACATCTTTACGGAAAATACCACTGCTAATAACTCCAGGTCATGAGTCATTTAGTTCCTCTCATTCTGCCTCAACTGGCATGATTAATAGGTGATGATTTCTTTCTCATTGATCAAGACACATCCCAGTCCAGTATATGATGCATCACAGTAAGCTACATACCCAATTCCCTCAAATGCTAGTCTCATGAGGGAGGAACTAGTCAGTCTACGCCACAGTAGCTGGATACACTTCTGAAATTTCTCTATCCATATGATGGGATGTCTCCTACACATCAAATCTGATAAGGGTGATTCTAATTCAAATAAGTTAGGTACAAATATCAGATAGTAACCAGCCAACCCCAAGATGTTTGACACCTCTATCATTCTCCTGGGTGGATACCAAGAAAGCACTGCCTCTATCAATGCTGGATCAACCGTAACTCCAACCTCTATGAAAACGTGTCCCAAAAAGTTGATCTCTCTAATCTAGAACTGGAACTTCATTATATTACCATAAAGCTGGTGATATTAAAGTGTATCTAGGAATATATAAAGGTGTATAGCATGCTCCTCCTACAATGATGAGTACACTAATATGTCATTAATGAAGACCATGGTGAAAATGGCATGGTAAAGCTGGAATATCCTATTCATGAGGCACATGAACAATACTAGGGTGTTTGTCACTCTGAAAGGCATCACTACAGACTCATAGTGGCCACATCGATACATGAAGGTTATCTTCAGTCCATCCTTATGTCATACCTGATCCTGTTGATAGACTTATCTGAGAACTATCTGTGAGAACCACTTCTATCCCTAAAGATTATCGAATATTTCATCAATTGTTGGTAGTGGATATTTTTTCTTCATGGTCTCCTTGTTCCAGTATCAGAAGTCCATGAACAACCTCAAATGTTTGTTTGCTTTCATTGAAAAATGCACTAGGGATTCCCATGGTGAAAAACTATGCTTTACAAACCCTTTCTCTTACATGTCCTCTAGTTGGACCCTCGTCGTTCAAAGCTCCACCATATCCATCTGATATGCTGATGTGGATATCAGTGTCATCCCAGGGTACAATTCATCGCAAAAGACTACCTCTCTGTGAGGAGGTAGTCCTATAAAATCCTCATGAAAAACATCCTCATAGTGATACACAACTACAAGAAGGGTCAGAATCATCTCATCCACTAAATTAATGGTGATAATAGACAATTGTGGAGTTATCTATTGCACCCAACTTGAAAATGTTTGTCTTGCTCTGCAAGGGTATGGTTCTCACCAGTGAAGGAAAATGCGGCCCCATCTCCATGGACACACAAAATGTTTTCGTGAGATTAGTGATTATATTGGACGTCAAAGTATTATGTACTACCCTCCCAATCCTACGGGACCCACCTGGTCCTAGTCCCCAAATTACACCATCATAACATCCGTCAGTCACGTCCCCCTCAGCACCTCTGTCGAATGATCGATCGCCTGCACTGTACACAACACATGTGGGAGAATCCCATGCAGTGGTGAGTATAACAATAGATAATATGGATGTTCGTACCCCTGATGGTCTATCAGTAATACATGATGGAGAATAACACAATTAAAATAATACATAGGTAATTCCACTTAGCATGATCTCAAAAATATTTCAAAAAATTAAAGACATATCTCAGACTAGGTATATTCTAGGGTTGTGATAGCAGCATCATATGTCATATCAATGATCTCCTTGTCTAATGAATAATTACTCTTCTATCGAGTATTGTGGGCATGTCAGGTCACATAGAATCGCTTCATACTATCCTTGGAATTGTGTGGTACTCATCTATGATGAGTACTATGGGTATCTGGGGTCACATAGAGTCACTCCACACTGTGGGCCTGTCATGTCACACAGAACTTCATCCCACCTTTTCTGAACATGGAAATCCACCTGTCAAGTACCATGGTTCTACTGGGTCAAATAGAGATGCTCCCTACAGTGGGCCTTCTAAGTCAATTGATTTGCTTCCTGCTTGGATGTCATTGACCAATCTTCTAGTTGCAGTCATCCGTAGGGTTCCATACGTAGCACGCTTGGGATACCTGATCGTCAATCCATTAATCATGTCTCAAACTACTTGAATGTCACCAGAAATCATGAAAAATGATCAGTCCCATCAAGAGGGTCCCATCACTGTAAACGGATCATCAAAAGGAGCAAAAAATTTCATGATACACGCATTTTAGTAAATTGGGGGACGATTGTGATTGGGCCTGGTCCATCCAGATTAGACCAACCCGACCAACTCGGCCCTCGGTTTGCAAGATATGAGAATTTTAGCAAACATAGGGCCAGTTGAGATCAGGCCCTGTCCGACCCAGTCAGATTTACCTAAACAACTTGGCATGGAGGTTCCTCATACCCCAGTTCCTTTTGACGGACTCAACTTACCCTATGAGGGACAGGGTCAGTCTGGTGTGGCCTAGCTAGTGGGACAGACCGAATAGGTCTCACTAGGAATAACATGGTTTGGCTAGGTGTCCAGCCTACCGGGTCACCTGATGACCTAGTCTAGTCCAGACTGGACGAAAGTACGCAATTGTGGCCTGTCGGTGTGAGCCCGCGGGAGCGGGTCCATCCCGCCGTCAATTGTGCGACCAACAATCATGATTTCATCTCAATGGTGCATGTTTGGCCCACCTTCATGGGTCCATCTCATTAGTGTAGGTCTGGCCCACTGGCACAGGTCTGACCTGTCGTCCCGCTGGGCTGTAGGACTGGCCCAGCTCGTTGAGGGCTTGACCCTCTAGATGTGGACTGACCACTAGAGCTACTGGTGGTGCACCTCCCATCAGGGGACATGTCTTCGATCCACATGTAGCCCCCCACTGCCCTGCGAGATGCCATGGGGAATACACCTGTAGCAGCTTTCAGTGAACAGTGGTTCCTCTAGCCAGCCGGGTGACCGTATCATGTGCCACCCCTCCACACGACGCCCTGCATGGTGCCATGTCATCCAATACTGCAACCTAATGGAGGCTCTTTCCATCCACTCTACCAGGCCTCTGTTGTGGGAGGATACCCACCATCCCACTGACTAGCAAGTGACTGGATCGGGCCACCACTAGCATCATGGTACCAGATCCTTCAGTGAACCGCCAGACATGAACCAGTAGTCCATTCATCACGCCTCCTGCATCTCGGGCCTCCAGAGTTTTCCCTCTTCACATTAAATTCCTTAAATTACCATTTATGTCTTATTTAGAATACATCCAGTAAGAACTCACAATCAGAGGATCTCATGCCTTGTTTGTGTTAACTCGAGCCCTCTACGTTAGAGGTTTATAATCAATGGGAAGTCATAGGGATTTATTTTTTATCATAGAAGAATAATAATAATATCAGATAAAGAAATATCCAATATTTTTACCCTACTGAATAAACACACAATGTGGATGTCAACCTATTTGTGATTTTATTTGTGTTCTTTTTTTCTAGAAAAAAAGAGGGATGAACAGAGAAATCATATAAAACACCTATCACTTTGATGTTCGATGCCAAAGAATTCTGCCTTGGGAGTCCAAGGAGTCGATGTCGTCACTTCCATATCTATTCATTTAGATTCTTAAAATATGGTGATAATTCACTGGAATTCTTTATTCTTAGTTTGAGGGGAGATTTTCCAGAGTTTTGTCAGAATACCCTCTAATTTTAATTCCCAAACTCCACACATTGTATTTTTAAATGTAAACAAAAAACTCAATGATGTAGTTACCATTTATGATGATCATTCTATTACACAAATTTAATGAGCCACATTAAATGAGTTATTAAGAATCCAACATCACTGTTTCAAAGAAGCCATTTTTGACCCTCTGTTAATGTGCATCGTCGCTCCCTTATTTCTACACCGTCGCATCTCCATCTTCCACTATATAGCGATAATGATATAAAATAATTATTTTAATTTATTTTATTATGTTTCTCAAAAAGTCCGTAAAATAAATTTTCTTCATGGACCTTACAAGCTAAATTTAGGTCATTTATTGGTGAATCATAATGCTATATTGTCAATGGTGCCCTCAGATTTTTGATCCATGAAATGGTTCAAAACATAGAATATATCACTCTCATGTTTACAAAATGTACCTTAAAAATGTTCAAAATCAATTCTAGGATCTATGGGCCACAAAATCACATACCATCAGAGCACATTGTCTCCGAATAATTGCATATAATTAGAAAAAATTACACATAATTTCTAAGACATTACATAATTCAATTAATGATTATGTAAATTCCATTAATATTTTTTTTTGCAAGGTAGTATAAATGAATTCTTTACCCACATCGTTTAATTGACTATTCGTCAATCATATTTACACCTATAGAAGGACAATAGAACCAATCACGTAGGATCCACGTTTTTTCTAATGACTTGTGGGAATAGAATTCTCCTCTGGTTTTCCTTTATTCCTCACTCCCTAAACATTGAAAACATCAAAATTTCCCAAAAAATAAAAATAATCTCAATAACCACCAATATATACCAACACCCTCCTAAAATAAATAATGAATTATAAAAAATTATGAATAATATCCAAATATCATATTGTACCATAAGGTTTAGAGTGATAAATATCTATCAAGACTCTTCTCACTCTTACCACTTGAGCCCAATATCCTGTGAAATGTCAAGATTTATAAAAACATAGAGATTTCTTGTCACTTTCCACTCTATCCTCCCGAGCTCTTATGATCTTACGTCCATCTACCGAACCCACCCTAATAAAAATGGTGTCTCTAGAACAATTGACCTATAAATAACCTATGAACTAATAAAATTTTTCCACAATCCAACTAGGTTCTACCCTCAGATCGTTACCTTGAGTCAGCTTGTGAGATCCACAAGGTATATTATTGACCCCCCATTGTGGTGAAAGGTCCTAGGGAAACACATGACATAGAAATTGAGAAAATACCTTCAATACATTTCACATTAACTGTTCCTCCCCAAGGTAGACCATAATTATCATTCTTTATATAATATTTCATTCATAGTGTCGTAATAAATAGAACAAATGAATGCATAACACAAAGATAGACCATGAGAAACTAAGTCCTCACCTTATATCTATGTAACTCTTCATGTAACCATAAAACATAAAACCCATATATGGCCCATGAGAAACCTGATCCAATCAAGGACATGAAACTAATAACAAAAAATGTTTTCCTGAGAATAGATCTATATTGGCATACTAAAAGAAACCACAACATAATGAGTCTCTATTATATAATATACTAATGTAATTCGAGATTGAAAATAAAATTAATAAAAACATTTTCATATTATATTATAATACATACACAATACATTTCCCTTTTCCTTTTATATATTTAATAATAAAATAATTGGAAAATTTAAAGGAGTTTTCTCTTATTACATTGATCATAAATGGTTTGAAAAGAAATATACAAAAAATAATTAAAATCACTAATATATTTATGTAAATAAAACGAATAAATACTATGAAATGTTTACATATGGTAAAATGAATCAATAATTTCATAAGGGAAACATGAAATATGATAACCAATCATCAATGTAAAAATGAATTAAAAATTCTACAGTGTAACTATATTTTAGTTACTATAGAAATCATATAATTAATGGGGATATATAAGATGAAAATATAAATTAAACATATTGAAATATCATTATCACAAAATAATAAACATTCACTAACACCAATTATCTCCCTCGCATGTCTAACTAATGGGAAAATTCTATAAGTAGAATAAATCCAAACCCAATTCCAATAATCAATGTTATATCATGAATGACTGAATCAAGTAAAACCAACTAATAAAAAGGGGGTTGAAATGAAAAAAATGGTGGTGATAATAATGAATAAGTAATGTATCTCTCACCTCTAAACACCCCCTGTGATGATTAACAAAATCACCCTTTTATATAATGAATAATATATAAAAATATACATTCAATTAAAATATAATAGTAGGAATGTTCCATTGGTGGGTTTTAATTTCAGAAGTCCCCTCTTTTGATTTTTCAATATGGAATTCAAGTGTTCTTTTGAAAACATTCCATAAAATCCCTTTCTCAAATATTAAAAAATGCTATATTTTAAATATTTGAAAAAACACATAGAAAATAATTTTAAAACTAATTCTCCTGTGAATTTATAGAAAATATTTATGAAATATTTTTAATCATTCTATAATGTAATTGGTGTGTTTGGTTGAGTGATTCCAATTTAAACCATATTTATAAAATAATAAATTCTTTTCTTAAACTAAAAAACATTTAAAAACATTTTCTTTCAAAAAAAATTATATATACGTAATAGTTTAATGTAATAATAAAAACCCAAACAAAAAAACATAGTAAATTGTCAATATAAAATATAAAGGTCCAAATAAAGTGGTGGTTACCTCAGACAAATAGAACCGACCAGATTATATAATAGATGGTATTAAACAACCATTATAAGGATAAAACCTCATTGGGGGACAAAACCACGTCATAAAATAAGGAAACTCTTATTTAAAATTTAGATAAGGGTTACCCCATGTTATAGAGACCACAAGATTTAATGAATAATGAGAATGAATGGTGGATGAAAAAAGTATAGGTGGTATGTGGGTTTACCTTAAGAATAAAAAATAAAACATGATACATTTTTGAGGAATCCCCAAGGGAGTAATAATGAAAAGGTGGGGATGGCCCTTCAGGTCATGGAAATGTTATTGGAGAGGAAATTAATGTTTGTGTTTAAAAAATAGTGTTGGTTAGAATAGAAAATCCACTCTTCTTTAAAACTTGGGTTGATCAAAAGCCTTTCAAGACTACGTTCCAACCATGTGAGGCCAACTAGACTCACAAAGAACCATTAAATGTATAGTTTGCATGGATTAGATTGTTTTGTACCAATATGAGGGAATGCCTCTGTGAAAAATTAATGTCCTCTTCTAAGTTCTGTCGTTATTATTACTAAATAAATAATATTATTTGTCTTAGTATAAAAAAACCCCACAAAATAAGAATGTTTACAACCAATAAAAAAAATAAGAAAAATAATTAAATTCAATAGATAGGTAAAATAGAAAAATAATTAATGTCATAGTTTGACATGGTAATAGTTGATTAAAAACATCAACCATATAGGATGTTAAAATAGGGCTTCATATGATGAATTTATTTTAAAACTATGATGTGAATTTTAAGAATTATAGAATAACATTCGTTAATATAGTAGTATTATATGAATAAATTATTTATGTCATTTTAAAGGTATTGTATTATAATACTTTCATTCTTCCTTTGGATGACCCCATAGATTGTAACCTTAAATATTCCTGGAATTATCATTTTATTTTACAAGACCCTTTAAAACATGGATAAGAAACATGTAAATAGTATTCAGTTGAGATTTATAAAAGGAGTATGTTTTTAGGAGAAGTTGAATGGGTGGAAGATAAGTTTATTTAATTGTGAACGATAATAGATTTTTTAAATAAAATGATTGATTAATTTAATTTTTTTATCTGATGTATATGAATATTTAATATTATATCAACTAAAAAATATTTTTTAATATAGAATCTACATTTTTTTGACATATGAACCCTTACAAATAGAAAATGTAGAATATATTTATTCTATTCAAGGTAATGAATAAAATTTAAAATTTTATTGGTATAAAATATGTTTTTAATTTATAAAATAATTTATATTTTGTTTTAAATTAAAATTAATGATTCTAAATATATTATTTTACTCATTTAACAGTTTTTAAAAAAATCATTATCTTATATAAATTATTGATTTATTTTTAAATAATTTTCATGAAATAATATTTATGTTATACTAAAACAATTATATTAAATATTCATAATGAATAACTTTTTTAAAAAAGTTATCAAAAATTCAGTAATAGATAATTTTTAGTTGGTGATTATGAACATTGGTTCATTTCTTATTAATATATATTTACAATTTATATAATTATATTTAATAAATATTACATCAAATTAATGAATTAATTAGATACATTGAATATAATTTTTAAAAAATATACACATACAAATACTTTAAGTTTATAAATTTCGAAATAAATTTATAATGTTATCTAATTTATTTTCTCATATTTTTTTCATAGTATATGTTACGTGACATAAAATCTTATATTTCCAATGGCCAATTACTATTTCAATGTATAGTAACTTTTCCTATAGTTAGTTATTATTTAAATTGACATATAATACTAATGTGTTCTATAAATACCTATTATCTTATACAAATTTCATCAATTTATTTTCATCTAATGATTTTCTTTAAATATGTTAAAATATTAATTACATAATTATAATAATTTTTATCATTATTTATGTGTTGACCATTAGTGGGATAATTTTAGACAACACAACATAAAATATTTCCAAATTATTGTTTTGTAATTTACTTGTGGTTATCATACAACATTACCACTGTTAATATTATTGGTTGTATTTATCCTCAATAAAAAAAATTACTATTAGAAATATTAAATAACTGTCATTTATTAAATGTTTTTATTTTAATTGATAGGTCATAACCAATGTGAGGTGTATATATATATATATGAGTAAATTTCTCATAAATTTTTTTTTCCATTAATTATCCCCCCTTCTATTGAAAATTTAACCTTTCAAATTGAAATTCAAAACCTATGATGATAACAGATGATGGAATATATTTTTTGTGTTATCCACATAGTACCATGTTACACATTCAAGTATAGTATATCTAGATATCAGTTTTATAATGTGATTGGACTTGTTCAAAATAGTCTTTTCTATAAACCCAATATATTACACAAATACTCCATATAAGAGAGATCCTGATCAAACTGTTCCATATTATATAATTTAGATTATTTTGTGGGGACTATATGTTTATTAGACATAACTCCAACATGATCAATGATATCAAAGGACCAAATCTACCAATGAATTAGATATCAATTCATCCAAAATCTAATAAATCTATTTCATATAGAAACTAAAATAAAACAATTAACCTTAATCTCAAAATTCATTTCATTCTGATAAATTTTGGAATAAATCACATAAATCCTCCTCGATTACCTGATGTGCTATTATTCTTAGTCCATTTCTATCATATATTTTCCCATTATATCCCTAATATCTTTCATTATACAAAATCATTATTGGATTTTAGAGTTTTTAATTTCTTTCCTTAGAGGGATTCATATAGAGTCATATCAATTTATAGGAGGAATATAATTGGAAAATAAAACAAATCAAAAGTAAAATATTAAAATTTTCCTCCTCTAATGACAACATAATATGCACTATGAATGAATTATATAGTTTAATTGTATATCATATAATGAACATTTTTAGGATATTTCATACCTAATATCAAATATTTTTTTTGTCTTTTTGAAGTCTCATCTATAAAACAAATGTAATACTATAATATAAATAAAATACCATTGATAGAATTATTCCATACAAATACACCACTTTATTGATATATATAATTACATGATTATTGTTGATAAGTATCCCTGTATAGTGAAACGTTAATAATCTAGTTATGGTGATCTACAGAAAAATTTATGGAATTATTTATTTTAAAATTTATTTATATGTTTTTTAATTATATTCATTTTATTTTTTTATAATTTCCATGATGTTGTGGGGAATGGTTACATAATCCACTTAGACGTTTTCCATTATTAATTATATTTCTAAAATAACTATAAATTTGATATATATTCAACAAATCTTCATCATATTTTCCTTCTAGATGATCCCTGATATATATATAATAATAAAGATTCTCCCTGAATGGATATAGAATGATGAGCTATTAGTATCATCTAATATGTTCTTCCTTACCTCGTTCTCTAACGGTACACATAATGTTTCCTAAATATTTCAACTATATAATTCTCAATGTTATGCCCTCATAATATAAAGCCTCTTATTTTTTCATCCTTATTTATTTCTCCATATTATCCTAATGAGAATACTTAATCTTTTATATGATAGATGATTCAGAAATAATTTGATAAAAAAAATATTTTTACCCTCCTAGTAAGATTCTCATGGCAATCATTTTCATGTCAAACATGATTCATTTCCATTCAATTCTTATAAGGGAAAATGTTATATGAAAATGTAAAATTTGATTATATTCTAATTAATTTCAAATTTTGATATGGTAATGGATTCAAAATTAATTGTATTCAATCATATATAACCTTAATTTTTTCTAAAATGTTGAACTCTTTAAATATTACTATAAAAATTATAAATTTCCAAAATAAATATATACATTTCACTTTTCTCAAAAGTGATATTTACTCAAAATATTCAATGAAATTATAAATACATATATATAAAGACTATTTACTATTTATTTCTATTGTATTACATTCAACTTTCTTAAGTCATAGCCTATCACTTTATCAATTTTCTATAGTATACATTCGAATTGATTATTTGACACATCATGGTATATCATGAATCCTTCACCACTTGGGAGTATTTTTAGTTCACATGTAAATATTAAAATCTTCATTAACTACCAAATTTTTTTTATGTTATATTGATAAACATTAATCAATTGAAGGTTATCTTTATCGGGCTTTTTGAAAATTGTGTAATGTTTATAACAAACTTTCATTATAGCCTAGGTAATCTATGAAAAAAATATCCATTCAATATATGGGTTTAGGCCATTGATAAATATTATTTATCTTTGATGGTTTGATATATATCACCTTCTGATTAGAACATAATCCAAAAATGTAATGTAAACCATATGTAGGTCACATTTACTATATTATACATATAAAGTTTCCCTTCTTAATGACTTTTTAAAGTACTCTAACACTCATAATGTCCATTATTGATTTTAATGTATATGATACATTCATCAGATAAGACATTAAAAAAATATTTCGAGACTATATCTAAAAACTATATTCAATATTTCTATGATCATTTCTATAAAATATGTGAGTCTGAAAGGAATTATAATCAACTCATAATTTCAAAAAGTTTTACAGAAGAAAATATTTGTAATATAATATTTCTAAAACATTAATTGATGATATATTTTTAAAAGATCCACATTTTTTAAATTATTATCCTAATATATTTGGTCAAATAACTAATCACTATTTAGAAAGTAATATGTATTCTTTATAGTGATATTTTTTAGCTCATGGTAATCAATGAAGATATATATTAATCTATTCTATAACATAAAATTGTGCACTGGACAACACTATGGATTAGCACTAGTGAATATTATACCATTATCCATGTTATCATGTAGTGAATTTTTTTAACTCATCATATGTAATGGAGGATATTCAATAAGAATTCTTTGATATGAGATGATCTATAGGTATAGGTTCAATTTATTTCATAGACACTCAATATGGTGGAAGACTTGATAAATTTTATAAAAATACCTCATAATATTCCATTACAGTGGAATTATATTTATAAATAACTATTTTATTAGGGTGGATATTTTGATATAGATATGATTGATCATATAGGAATAATATCCATACAAGTTATGGTATTATTAATGAACATTCATAATTCTCCTTATTAATAAATTAGAAAAAATGATGGATTTGTCTCAATTGGGTGTTCAATATTTGGTTTTTATTATATATAATTTTGGTCCTCATTTATATCTAGTATTTCATGTGTGTTTTAGAGAAAAAATTATGTTTTTTCTCATTACAATATGGGTCACATGGTTGGTGTATAGTTTTCTAATCTGTATACCCATGCCTAGGTAACCATGTTTCCATGGGGTGTTTTTTGATGAGGCTTCTGTCACAATTGGTGCATGTTTTGTAAACCATTCCGAATAACCATGTGTAACATTGTTCGTGTAAATTAAAGTGGTATACAGTTTTCACATGTTTTGGTAAATCGTGTAGGAAAACCATGTAGACTATCCACGTCATTTAAAATTAGATTTTTCTTTTTTCTATCTCCCTATTTTGAAACCTAAACACCCATGTTCTACCAATTATGGATTATTCCCCATTGGTGAGACACCTAGCCCTATTTTCCCCATGTATCTATAATATTTGGGCATATTTGGTGAGCTTTCTACATGATTCATCACAGAAGTCCCCTCTTCTAATGATTTATTCCTCTTTTCAGGGGGTTTCTTCATCATTATTTGGGGGTTATTCTCTATAGATGGTAGGGTTCCATTTTTCAGGTTGAATATTTATTATTAGTTATTAAACCTGGCTTTTACAGTTTCATTTTTCCTCTATAGAGTTATCTTAGGGTGTAGTTAGTTGCATCAACAGTTTTCAAGATGTTTTTTCACATGAGTCAAGAGGTTATGTGATTAATCCTTATTTAACAAATATGATATGATTTATGTATTGATTAATGGTTTTATATGATTTATGTGTGTGTTGTGAAAGGCGTTATTGATGTTTGTTGATATCTAAATGTCTTGAATGTGTTTTTCACTAATGGAAATTGGGTGTATTTCAAGTGTGAACACCTATTGTCCATTTGGAATGCACTTTATATAATATGAATCATGTTTATTAAATTGTGGATGTGGATTGGAACATGTTTTAAAATGTTTTTGGTGTGAATTGGATGTAAATTTTCCTTTTTTGTCTTATGGTACAGATTTAACTAGCATGTTTATATTGTTTGATTCTGTTTATGTGAAAGAGATGTTTCACATTGGACGTGAAAAGTAAATTGATCATAAAGGGAAACATGGATATCTAGGTGGGTGGAATTGGAATAATATTATTGTTTAATTGGAAGTGGATCTTTATGGATTCATCTTGATGGATTGAAGGTACAACACAAACTAAATGATAATAGTGATTTGAGACCTCTTGTCCCATGGGGTATCCCCTCACATTGGTTCGTCCATGAGAATGTTGTTGGTTGTTGTTTCTATTACACTTTTCACCAATATACGATGTTCCTAGTGTCCCATTTCAAGAAAATTCATGTTTATTTTTCCATGACATTGTTATTATTTTTGATATTTGTCCTAAGATCTATATATGGTGATTTTTTGGTTCTTTAAAATCTAGAACGTTTTCATTTAAATTTTTTCATAGAAATGTTTCTAGATTTTATTTTATAAAACATTTATTTTAATTTTTATAATAATGTTTAAAGAATGTAATCTCTTTAGTGGGTGGAATCCTATGAATATTTGTCCCAATCCATACTTACACCATTGGGTGTAAGTATACTTGTTTAGGTTTGACACATATAAAGGAAATATGTTTGAAGAGAGTGGTTTGGGATCCTAATGGTATTCATTTATTGGTTTTGTTGTTGTGTCTTAAGTATGATGCTCCTCCTATTTCCTAGTGGTTTTGGGATCGTTTCTTGTTCCCTATATTTTGAGAATACTTTTTTTTAATGTTGATAACATGAATTTGTAAATTTTTTATGCCTATTTTTTGTTTTGATTATACAGTTTTAGTTTATTAATTATTTTTAGTTATTTATTATTATGTAATTTAGAAAAATCATTTAAAAAATGAGGAATTGATAACTAGAAACTAGTTTCCAGCCCTTGGGTATCATGAATTATTTTTAGGACATGCCACAGACTGGGTCGGGCACCCAGTCATATGGAATCTCGATATAGTTTGTGAAAAAATGGTATCATTGGAGGTTTAATATTTTTCAGTTAGGTTATTTGAGATGTGTATGTATAAATAGGGCCTAGGAAATTTTTTTTTTGTGATGTTCTTATTGTAATTAGGGTTCATGGCCTGCACACCTTGTAACAGAACTCGAGCCACCATTGTATACTGTGATTTTTTGTTTGGCTCCTCACATAACTAATACGTACAGGTTACGAACCATATATGGACATTGAGTGGAGGTGGAGTGGTTTGGATTGATACAATATTTTGATTATTTTAATTTTTTGGGTTTATATAATGTTTTTTAATTGTTATTGATGAAGAAAATTTATAATGATCATACTAATTGTTCTCTTTTGATTATTTCTTCTTGTAGAAAAATGCATCCTAGGATAATCACTATAAACCACTAGATGAATCCAATCAGATTTACCTATCACTGATTGACCATATAATAGTGGAACATGTGGTCTAGGATTCATTGTATTTGGATCCTTGAGAGTGCCCTAGTCCTAATCTATTTAGGGATCCTAAATCATGCCTTAGAATCATAAATTATAATGAGTTACATAACAACAGTCCTCATTATTTCCGAGGTAGAAAGGAAAAACAAGAACAAGACAAAGGGACTAAGAGGATAGATCTGATGTATGAATTCTGTGATTATATTGATGCAATATGGTTGATTTATTCCATGTTCATTCTAGAATCTCCCAGTCAATGGTAGTGGAACTTAGTGGTGAAAGCTAGAAAGCACGAGCAGATAGGATGGAAAGACTTCAAGGTAGTTTTCAATGATCAGTAATGTCTAGATCCCTTTACCTATGCAAGATCCAAGTATTCCACGTACCTTTTTTGGGGTACTAGTCTATGATAGTGTCTGCCAACATCATTGATGATCTAGTTTGGTATTAAACCAAACTAATTTAGAATGATCATATGAAGGTTGAGATGTTTTGAAACAATGTTGTGACCATAGATTTATTTTCCTGTATTTCCATTCAAAATTAAGACCTATGCTGAAGTGGTTTACATTGGTTTAATGGTGGATAATGACACATTGGGAAATTATGGTTCCTCTAGGGCTATTTTAGCCAGGGGTAATAGATTTTCATGTGGAGAAACAGGGGAAGATGGATGAGAAGATGTGTAAGGGAGGTGGTAGTTTAGGATATCCTTCAAAGCAGTCTTTGTTGGTGGCTTATGATGATGGGTCCGTAGTGTTCCATTAGTGCTGGAATGTAATACCAATTCGACATGTGTAAAAACATCCTGCCAAAAATTTCCATCAATGAGGAGTTATATGAAACCAACACTGTTTTTTCAAAGTGATGCACCCATATTTGGGTGTTGCATGATCTAGAGTGTCTAGAGGGATGTCATCTCATTTAGATTCATCCATGATGGTGGGATATCATTTTGGTGGATGTGCATGTAGAACTGGATCATCATATAGTGAGAGTTCATTTTAGGGATATTGGAATCTCCGTATTCATTCTTTGATATAGAAAGTGACAAGTCAGCTCCATGTAGTGGACTAAGAACATGAAGAACCAGGTGTACGACATTCAATGGTACGAGGTATCATTTTGATTGCATCGTCTATAGTGGGATTTTGTATTGGTGCTTCTATTTTCTTTTATCACTTCCTGTATTGTGAATTATTTCAGTTTACTAACTCAGTTATTGACATATGTGATGGAGGTAACAATGTTCATTAGTATGAAGAAATAGTAGGGTTTCATGTTTTCATCTTGTGTAGTCACCATGTTAGGGGTCGAGCTAGAATGTGATTTCCTATTTTTGGAATTGACCCTATTTAATGTGATCATTTGTACAAATTTTTTGGATTTGTTCCAGGAACACATCTATTGTTATAGACAGTTAGTGATCATTGTGGAAACTGATGGTAGTACCCAGTTCATTCATGGAGAATGTGATCCTCAGTCGAATCATGCTGGGCATCCAGTCCAAGAATTGGGTAATCTTGTTCTCCAATAACCATCGATCATGTTATAGGGTGATGTTTGTTCACCTATGTATAGTTTTCCCCCATGGTGGAGGAGTTTGTAGACGTGTTTCCTAAGTCTTTTTTGGTCTACCTCCAGATTGATATTTGGAGTTCTCAATAAAATTTTCACCGGGAACACAATCTATATCTCTTACCTCATATAATATATCCCCCACCATGCTGAGGGAATTAAATTTAATTTTGGATAATTCTTTATCCAAAAAATTCCTTTTTCTAGAGCATCTTTCATTGTGCCACCGTAGTGCAATTTGAAAAGAAGGTTGATAGATCTCTCTGGTTGTGTATTGATTATCATATTTTAAACAAGGTAACTTCCATTTAAAATTACCCTTTTCATAGAATTGATTACATGTTTTACAATTTAAAATGTTCAAGGATGTTTTCAATGATATATATTCATTTTGATTATTAATGAATCAGGGTGATATATGCATACATCTTGAGAACGAATTTCCAAATACTACATGGTCATTTTGATTACTTTTTCAGGACTTTTAGGTTGAGAAATGATGTTGTGTTTTTTATGATAGGTATGATCATAGTGTTTCACCATTATCTCCAAAAAAATTCATGGTATTCTTGGAAGACATAATAATTTATTATAAATTAGAATAGGAGAATTTGTATAATTTCTGTATCATATTGGGAACTCTTTTGGGCCATCATTTTACTACCAAAATTAGTAAGTGTATCATCAGGATTAAAGAGGTTACTTTTCTGGTCCATTTTGTCTCAAAAAAAGGTTTTTAGTGGACACTATAAATATTGATGTTGTAATGTCATTGGATCAACTGATGATTGTCTTTGAGATCAAGAGATTCTTTGGCCCGATAGGATATTACCAGTGGTTTCTTCAAGAAATCTCTTAGCATTCTTTTCCCATGACATCACTGACATAGAAATGTGTGATTTTGAATAGAGACCAGAGTATTAGAAGTTTAATTGGGATCAAAAAATTATATTTAATATTACACATCTATTAATCCCTCTAGAATATATAAGGGGATATCGGGTTTATTTTGATGCCATGGGTATGGTTCTCAATTATACATATATCTCAAAAAACAATGTGGTGGTGTATGGATCTCCCTAACATTGACCACATGATAATAAATACCATACTCATGCCATGGAGTAAGTAGAGGAGATTCATACCTTGAATGCATGGCACTATTATCTTTTTGGGAATAAATTCATGGTTTATTCTAACCATTAGATTTTAGAAAATATTTTCCCTATGAATGATCTAAATATAAGGCAGTGTTGGTGTGATGAGTACCATTATAGTGTTTATTTTAATATAATTCATACCCTTGGAAAAGGAAAATTTATGGTTGATTCTATGAACAGAAAATTTCTAGTACAAGCTTGGTGTATCCCCAATGATGAGTGGGCCTTGATAACTATCTTTTCTCAAACGAACCTAGGGATGAAAGAGCAATGTGGAGTTGCATAATTGGATACTTTTAGGCTATATAAATATTTCATGGAGCAGATTAATTAGGAGAAGCAACATGATGATAAAAACAATCTATTTATCTACATCGTGGTTGGGATATGACTTTTTATTGTTCTTTTCCTCTTGAGGGAATATTTTGTTTCCGGTGTCTTTTTTTTGTGCCATTGTCTCTGAGGAAGGAGGTGATTCATGATATCAACCAATATCTATGGTTTTTTCATCTTAGATCTACAAAGTTGTATTATGACGTGTTCTGATAGTTCTCATGTCCATGATGTATGCATTATATAGTTCATTTAATGTTGAGGTTTTATACGTGTCATCTAGTTAAAGAGGAATACCAAATACCTTATATATTTCATCATATACTACCCATTGAAACAAATCAGAATGGAAATCATTATTAGCATACCTAATACACCCTAGGGAAGGATTTCCATTTCATCTATGATGGAACATATAACCAAATTATTCTATTTCATTTGGATGAATGATTCAACAATAGTGGAAGATTTAGGTCGATTATAAGTTCATGATGCTATGAGACTTTATCGCTTGTCTTTGGAAATCATATGAGATAGAGACCCCAACTTAATAACTCATTTTTTTGGAAGTCCTTGAAATGTCATTTGGGTTACATGTAAAATTTAGAATCGAATACCACTCCCAAATAGATGGGTATACATTGCAGTTAAATCATATTTTGGAGGACATGCTATGGGAACATGTCTTATATTTCTTAGGATCATTGGATAATAATTTGGGATTGGTTTATTTTTTATCTAATAATAGTTACCACTACTTCGGGTTTATTGATCCTTTTAAGGTGATCTATGAATGACCATGTCGATCTCCTTTATGTTTTTTTGATGTGGGTGAGACCTCAATGTAGGTATTAAGATTTGATAAATATGCATCTTGGAAATTAATGCGAATCAGAAAGTGACTATTAAAAGAAGATTGTTTTCAAAAATATTATGCTAATAAATGGTGTGGAGCCTTAATGTTTTATTTGGATAAATGGGTGTTCCAGAATGGGTCACATCATTCGGATCACCTCCATATGGTAATTCAAGGAAAGCTAACACCAAGGTATTTCAGGCCTTTTGAGATCACCAAGCAGATCAGAAGGCTGGAATACATGTTGTCTTTTCATTCATAGTTGATGTCAATATGTGTTGGGTTTCATGTCTCAAAATTGATGAATTTAATCCTAGATGTGTCTCATGTGATGAACTGGGAATAGTAATAAATATAGTGGACATATCAATGTTTGAGTGGCCAGTGTAGAGAGTAAATTACCAATAGAAGGTGCTTCATGGGAATTTCATTCTGCCGGTCAAGATTCATTGGAAGCATGATACTAATATGCATCAGAATTGGGATACGGAGTTATGGATTTAGCAATAGTTCATGTTCCAATTCATTAATCAATCAATTGGTTGACTTTCCAGGGTAAAAAAGTTAACATGATGGGAATAAGTTTCACCCATGATTCTTAATTTTTATTTATTTATTCTATTTATTTTACATCCCACATATATCTAGTGGATTTTGAAGTTGTTTTAGTGAAAAATAATGTTTTTGGAATTTATAGCATAGTGTGCATGATTGGTGGAGGGATTTCCCAAAAGTGCAGCCTTACCTAGGTAAATGTAGGAACTATCCAATTTATTAAAAGGTGGATTTTCCCTCTTACTATCTCTATTATTTTTAGTAGTAAACAAAATTTTCTACCTCTTTTGGATTTTTCACTATAGGAAACTCATCTCATCCTTAGTCCTTATTTGTTTATTTAATTTCATAGAGGAATTTGTGTGGTTTTCCTTGTTTCTTTAGTAAGTGCCCTTTTCTTTGGGTTTCTTCCTCTTTTTTTTGGCGTTTCTTCCTCTTTCAGGGTATTTTTTTCCACTAGATATTATAGTGATGTTTTTTGGATTTAATATTGACTAGTAGGGTTAACCATGATATTTATAGTTCCATATTTCCTATATAGGGTTCAATTGGTGTATAGTTGTTGGTTTCAACTGTCTTCCAAAAGTTTATCTACTTGAGGTTGGTGGTTACACGATTAAGCATTATTTTTTTAATCTGATATGATTTACTTTGTATTTAAATTTGTTCTATGATTTATTTGTGAGGTGAAAATGGTTTTTGAATGGTTTTGAAATTTTTATGGCTTAAATGTGGTATTCTAAATGAAATTATATGTATTTAAAGTGTATAACCTTGTTTTTCATTTTTCATATGCTTTGTTAATAATCAAAAATGTTAATGAATATTGAATGTGGTATAGAAAAACATTTAAAATGGTTTCATTATGCATTGTATTTAAAAGTATATTTGGTTGTGATTATAGTAATTTCTTGAGAATGATTATGTTGTTTAACTTATATTTAGGTGAATTAAATGTTGCACATGGCATGTGAATTGGAAATTGAGCCCAAAGGGAAGTCTAGGTATCTATGTGGTGGACTTAGAATAATATTCTAGTTGAATTAGAAGTGGATCATCTCATATTCATATTTAAGGATTGATAAATCAACACTATATAATGAAAATGATGATTAGAGAACACTATTCTCATGGGATGTTCACTCATAGTGCCACGTGCATTAGAAATTTTCGGTTGTGGTTTCTATACAAAATATCACTAAGATAATAAGTACCAAATTTAATATTACAAGATAGTTCCTATAGGGTATTCCAATGATTTTTTCCTTTTTTATATTTCTCCTACAATCATCATATGGTACCTTTTCATGCTCATTTAAAAATAATGCATCTTATCATTTAATAAAAAGTTACATTGAATTTTTTCTAGTATATTTTTTTTGAGAGATTCATTTTAATTTCAATTATATTGTCTATAGCATGGAATTAAATTTTTAGTTGAAATCCTACTAAGATTTATATCACACCGTGCATACACATTTAGTGGTATGTATGCTTGGCCGTGATTGACATATGTAAAGGCAAGATGTTTGGATATGGAGGTTCATGATACTTATAGTATTACCTTTCTTGGGTAGTTTCAGTTTCTTAAGGATGATATTTCTCTTATTTCAAGGTTGTTTTTTCTGATAGTGTATCATTCACTTTTTGATGTATTGCTTTTGGGGATTATTGTTTAAGGTTAAAAAATTGAATCTCGAAATTTTTTAGGCTTTGTTTGGTTGTGATTATCTTGTTTTAGTTTATTTATTTTTATTGGTTGTTTTATTTATGTAGTTGTGTAAAATCATTCAACTGATGTATTGGTGATACATAGGAACTACTTTCTAGCCTCTTTGGATCTAAAATTATCTTCGGGCCATGACAAATACTGGTCCAGCTGTTCTGCTAGAGGTCATCCCAGCTTGGTTCTTTTTAGTTTTGTATATGGAAAATGATATCCCACATGAATGCTGATAGTTGATATATATAAATAAAAAATTTAATACAATGTATAATATAAAATTCAACTAAATGGTGTGTATTAATATTTTCTGAAAACATTTATCATAAGGTGATAAATATATATGATTTAAATAGTTTAGATTTAATTAATTGAACACTTAGGGTTTTTTTATTTCTAAATTAGTGTTCCTTATTATGGTCATTGAATATTTCTAGTGATCTTTCGAGTTATAAAATAATGCGTTACACCATTATCAACTACAATATTCACTATTTTTTAATGATTAAAAAGTGAACCATTCACCACATCATTTCCAAATTCCACATCAATATTAGTGATAAGATAATCTTTTTAATTTCTCCTACACATTGGTTTTTTTTATTGTTATCTACCCTTAAAACCCCATGGTCTGGTACATTGAAATTTACAATTTCTATATTCAATCTAGTTTAATATTATGAATATGGAATACATATTGAAAATAAAATCCCATTATTGAATCCTATTAATTTGACTCAATATGTTCATTTGGACATTTTGTTGGTGGAAACCACACATTTCAATAAATGAATCATTTCCATGGTCTTTTTGTGGCTATTCATAGGCAGAATTCATCCTAAAATTTTGAAATGTGGAAAATTCAATCAATTTCAAACGATTATATTTATTATTTATACCACTATAATCGCACACAATTATTATCAATTTATCCCAATCCCTATAGGGCCATATCAAATTGACAATACTTATCTCAACTTTAACGGAACATAGAAGTATTTTCTCATGTTTATCAATGCACAAAGTCCCAAATTCCTTTTGAAGAAACATATTTAATCCACATATAAAATAGATAAATAATCTTATAAGTTCAATGTCATATCAAATGGTATACATTATTATTCTTTTATTTATTTCCTTATAGTACCTAGTCGATTCTTACTCCCTTTGATTGAGTCCAAGAAACTCTGTTCCTATTAAAATATGAATAGTATAAAAAATATTAAAAAAAAAATTCAATTGATTTATCCTTATTAGGTCAATACGAAAATATCTATTGGATATAAATACATAATTTGTTTAAACAACTAATCACCTTAAACCAATTATTCATAAAATATTAATATAAAATTCTCTTAATTATTTTAAGGATATTAAATTTTTTATCAATTGAATAAATCTACATCTTTGTGACTGATGGAAATAATATTAACTAAATACGAGAGGTTGTTGATAGATAATTGTAATAATATTAAATTATTTTTCACAAGTAGAAATAGGTCACTCTAAATAGTAAATATTTTCATTAATAACTTTAAAGAGTTTTGTAAGTATCACTATGAGGTTCTTAGATATTTCTCACATATATTACGCATCCCAATTAAGAAATCAAAACATTTTCCATCACAATGATTGTATAAATTTTATTAAATGTGATTATTTCAACTCATCCTCATATTATATTCTAATTATATAAATTTATAGAAAATTTTAAGAGTCATTAATTTTTTTTAATATAATACTATAGGAAATTTTAATGGTGCACCTCGACTCACTTATCAAATTAAAAATTTTCAAATTCATTATAAACATTTTTGATCCGTATTGATTAAAAAATACATACCATATAAGCTTAATATATTCCATACCCCCATCATAGATATTATGGAATTACCTAAAGACTGTAATTTCAATTCTTGATGTGTAATCCAATATTTATTTCTAAATAGAGCTAGATAACTCTTAACTGAGAATTAACAATTTTATATCGTATTATTCCACTTATAAACCATTATTATAAATTATAATAAAATTTTATATTTATATTAAATATAGTTAATTTTCATTATAATAATGGATTTACTATTATCCACCTCCTTACATTCCACATAAAAATAATATCATCACTCATGCATAAGTGTTGACTACCACCTCCCTGATGGGAAGGGATTTTTTTCATTTTCTATATAAATAAATTTTAATAAATAATAATATACGAATATATGTTGTATATGTGATTTAATAATTATTCCATACTGTTGAATTATTATTTTTCGTTCTCTTATTCCATCCGTCCCAAAATAGGGATAGCATTAATATGTACAAAGGACATATCGTCACCATGAATGATATATTTCATTTTTCAATCCCTACATGTTATGGATATATGTATATATATATATAGGTATTTATAATGAATAAATTTTTTATTTTAATCATGTTTATCATTATGTATATTATGGATTAGTGATCATGTTAAAAGGTCATGTACTACAAATCCGAATCTTCTTAGAAAAATGAAATAGTTAATACATATAACTGATAAATTTAATATAGAATTGTGATTATATAGTTCATGAAATTTTATTATTAGATCATATATTATTTTATAAATTTATAAATGATTCTGGTATATTACTATAATATATTTTACTTTATTATATTTTATCACATAGTGATTTCGATGAAAGGAATCTTTAGGTATGGGTTTGTCTTCTAAAATTTATTTACACGTGACTAATGCCATTATCACCACATAATTTCTTTTTTGGTGTATCTACTACATATGAATGGAATTTATGATTATTTAATGAAAATTATTTATATTTAAAATCTATATAATTTTCCACATTTTTGATTTTTTTTTATATTATGAATAGTAAAACATTAATTTTTCTATTCAATTGTGCAATTGATTATGAAGATTATTTGTGATTTAGTTCCAATGAATTAATTTAATGGTATATATTTTAATAATCCCATGATATTTTATCTATTTTATTTTTTTAAATGATTACATTCTTTCCTATACTGATTCCCTCATTATGGTCACTAGATACTGAAAAAATATTTCTAAGAAAAACTGAAATTATTTATATCATCATTCGAAAATCCTTTTTCCTTAAATAACTATGATTTCTAAAAATGGTTTAAAAATTTTATAATTGATTTTTTGATGATTATATAAATTAATTTTTACCCATGTTTTAACTTATAAAAAATAATTTAATATGAATCTAATTGTATTTTCTTGATGAGTTACATTGTCTTTTTTCCAAAAATGTGAAAGGATTATTTGTTTTAGAGTACATATTATTAATAGATATTTCATACATCATAATATTTCACTGCATTAATGATCCCATAAAATTTTTACAAGGTTATTTTCGACGAAATAATTTTCCAAGAACATTATAGATTTCAAATTTTTTTTTTAAAAAAAAGTGATTCTACAATAGAAATAGTTTTTACTGAAGTGGTTTTCAAAGTGATTTTTTAAGGAAATTATCTTATATAAAAACATAAATTATTGTAACATATAATTTAATAGGTATATAGTCCAAAGATTATACTCATATTAATTGAATTTTTGGTTTATTACTTATATATTATGGTTTTTAGGAAACTCATTTGTTTTCCTTTGGATATGAAATTATGAAATTTTCAATTGTTTAGGAACCATTTTTCCTTTCCAGGGGTTCTAATATATGAAGAAAGATTATAGATCATGTGACACACATATGAATGAATTGTTATTATAAAATGATCGGTCTCATATTTATATATTCCCTTAATTAGATGGTTATAGATCGATATTTCTAGAGATTATATAGACTATAATGGGGACTTATCCATGTTTAGTAAGGGACAATCTCCACTATGAATGTTTCTGGAGTGAATATTGACTAATAATATGATATAATGGGGGGGTGAACCCAATCCACTATAACAGTCATGGATTTGAGCCCTGACTAAATAAATTATTTTCAATACTTATAAGTATAATAGAAATATATGTTTTATTTCGATGTTATGCTCTCTGGGCTCAGATTATATGAATCATTGATGATTCATGTATCATAAATTACGAAATATATTCCATGACTCATGTTTTTTATAATTTGTATAAAGGGTATGTTTTTAACTATAATGATCATATTCTCATACCCTAAGTGTGAATTAACATTTATGTGATCATTTTTGTATCACTTACTTACCATTACTAAGCATTTGAACAAACTATTTTTTTTATTTTCCCCAGTAATGAAAAATCTTTTCCAGTATAATGTTACATAGAAGGTTTATTGTTATAACAAACATAGTGGAATATGAAAATGAATTATTATGAACTATTTTTTATGTATCCATGTTTCAAAAGACACTTAACCAATAATTGAAATCATTTGGGAGAATTTGATTTATAGGATAAAATCCTATATGTATGGTAATGAATATAGATTCCCTTGAGTAAAAAAATAGTTTCAAAGATTGAAATGTTGTTGTATTGATTTAGAAATCTTATAATTTATTTTTCCTTATTATGTTATTTCAATATATCATTACTATTTCTCACACTATGATTTTTGGTTTTAGTAAATTGATAGAACATAATAAAACCATGTTAATTATGAATGATAAGGATGATGAAATGATTATCCTTTGAAGAAACTTAAATTTTCTGGAGATATAATAAGAAATATTTTTGGTATAGCTTATGTATAATTTTAAACATACAAATCATAATGTTTTTATAAACGAAAAAATATGGAACAATGTTATATTTATTCCATAATAAGTTAACATATTACAACTTTTAGTGGGTCCATTAATCCACTGGTTACTGAGAGAGAGATCCATACCACCTGAAAGTTATTTTATAGTTTCCATTGTTGGAAATATGAAATGGTTGTTTTATATTTTGTTTATTTGGAAAAAGAATAATGTTAATCGTGTACTCTTTTCAATAACATGTGGAAATGAGAATATATTTACTCTATGGAGTGGGATGGGATTGAGGTTTGATTTTTTACTATGTATGTACCTCATATTATTTCTATGAAAATGGAATATGTAATTACTTGAGATAAATCTTAGGGTTGATGAGTTTTTTAGAAACTATGAGGAATTTCTTAAAAATATTATGATGCACGATTCAAGTAATCTAATTAAAACAAAATTAATGATTTGAAGATTATTTAGTGGAATAAATGTGAGTCATTGAAGGGTGTTAAATAAAAAATAATTTTTTATCTATTTATAAATAATTTTATGTGCTATCAAGGTTGAAATATACATTAACATTTCCCATATATATCATAGTTTTGATGAGAAAATAACTATTTAATTAAATTTAAATTATAAAAACTATAGATATAAGAATATGGGAATTTATTCATTCTCAAATTTCATATGAAAAAGTTATTGTAATTTCATTATGTGGGTGGGTAAAATTTTTGATTGTGTAATGGAAGGTCATAAAAAATAGAATATCGATATGATGAGAAGAATAACACACCCATTAATGGAGATAAATCACCATATAATTCTCCAATCAATCACAAGTGTTTCGAATTAATTGAGTATGGTTATTATGCTAAAAAGATACCATATATGAATTTTATTGATGACTATTGATGGCCACATCCACTAATTCCACGAGATAAGTGGAAATATCATTCGATCACTATTGTTTATGTGGTTAATGAAATGGTGAAAGTTAAAATTACCAGCCACCCTAAAACATCAAATTTCATATTTTATTATAGACACACCCACTTTTATTTTTTAATGTATTTTATAATGGTGTCATAAATCAACCCTAATGATTATATGATTAATTAGTATTGGAAATCCTAATTTTATGGTGATATAATATCTATCCTAAGATTGTTCTCCAATAATAGTTTTACAGAATAGGCTTCACGAAAAAAAATCATTACTCGACCACATTATATTTTTTTATAATCATAGGTATGTATTGGTTTTCTTTACATTAATATAACATTAATTTACAAGTAAGTGAATTAATATTTAATATTTCATACCATCATATGATCACATATTGATGATATGATAAATATAAACATCCAAATGGAAAATTCATAAATAATATGGGGTTTGATTTCTATTTAAATGGGTTATATATATTAGATGGTGGGTGAGAAACTCATCATTGGATATATGAATATTTTATTAGGAATTATAATTGTTTTTTCAATCAATTCATTACATCACTATAAATAGTCAAATTTATTTTTTCTGTTGAACTCATTCCTAGTGGATAAAATATTTAAAATGATCCATATAGTATGGACCCTATTGAGATATAGGAATGGAAGAATAAGAATTAGGATAATATTGATAACGTATTTATTTATCCTAGTTCACTGTGAAGGGGAGAAACAATTTTTTTGAAAATAGATATGATTGTTCAATGAGACCATCCATAGATTATGAAAAACTAAACTAGAATATAATCATGAATAATTAAACTCTCCCATATATTGATTATTCTATTAACCGATTACATTAGGATCAATACATTTACCATAATGATCTTTGATCAGGACATTATCAATTCAGTTTCAAAAGTGAATACATTGCCAAGATAACCATTTATAGGATGTATGATCACTATTAATTTATATTGATTCAATTTTTCTTAAAAATTATCCCTATGTCATTATGGATTTAATTAATAGTGCCTTTAAATATCACATTCAACATTAATTAGTAGTCATTATAGAAAATATCCTTTTATTTCACATTAAGAATGAAGAGCATGCAGATTACGTCAGGATTGTAATGAGGACCATAAGAAAATAATTTTTTTTTTGGAAAATATAAAAAAGAGAGAATTTTGGCTATAAGAAATTTTATTTTCAGTCATATAATCTAATGTGTGTTATATTGATTTATCCATCAATTAAGGTTGTTATTGAACATTAGACCATATAAATCGCTATAATTAAAATTGTTAGTTTTCTTTATTTAGTAGGATATTATTGGCACTATTTGGGGAATTTATCATGGCAGCCAAATCAATTAACCAATTTATCATTTAAGGGGGAAAATCTATTCGATAGATGAAAGTGAATAATGTTTCATGGATATAAAGAGAAGGTCATCTAGAGAACCTATAATCAATATACCATGCAATGTTGAAGAATTTTGTATCTATAATGATACATTGAAGAAAGTATAAAGATAAATTATCAAGTAGAATTATAAGGTGATATCTTATACTGAAAATAAATTTAAACATTAGGAGAAACATTACACAATACATGTGTAATGTTAGCTGTATAAATATATTTAATTTTACAAACAATGGGATTATCATTATAGAGAAATTTCTGACATAATACTGAACATAATATTTTAATATAAATATTCACACAGAATGAGTTGAATATATTCAAAATAAGTAGGATGGATCAAATTAAGGATTGTGACTGCACAATACATTACCAACCATGGAATGAGGATATGGTGGAAGATTCTCTAGGTAAATAGGGGTTTGTTAAAATACCTATATTAAGGATAAAAATTTCCAATATTATTAAATATGAAAAATGTAGAACTTCAAATCATGATGAAACTGGATAAATAATATATTTTTTCAAATAAATTTTATTCCATCTTTCATTTTGTGGATTAAAGAAGTATAGAAAGAAGATATAGAACAGAAATGTTGGTTATAAATGTTCCTATAATAAAAATTATTTGTGATCGAATCATAATGTTAAGAAGCATGGTATGCGATTCATCCATAGAAGATTTGAATAAGGATCTATTGGATCATTCTCATAGTTCACCAGTCTCTATCCATCCTAGAATTATGAAAATGTAATGTTATATGAATATCTATTTCAAGAGGGGTAACATGAAAACTGATATTGAAAATTATATATCCTAATGCCTGGTATGTCAGTAATTTAACAAATTGAGATAGAATTATAATGTGATGTTTTCACTATTACCTATATCATAATAGAAATAGGAAAAAATCTCTGTGAATTTTTTCATCGGACACCACCAAACTTCTAAAGTCTATAACTTTATTTGGGTTTTAGTGGACCACCAAAGGAAATAAGAACACATCATTTCTATTACTGATGTTTTATATCTTATTTGACATGCAAATATATAAATTAAATTTAATGTATGGTGTTTTGAGTAACATTTTATATTTTATATGGTTATGCTCTAAGGATCACCTAGAGGTTTTAGTGTAGTATTCAATATGATCTTGACTCAATGTTTTGTTTTAGGGAATAATATCGACCGTAAAAATATTTTCATACTAATTTAACAATTTAATTTAATATGATATGTATAAATTTTTTTTAATTAAATTTTAATTGTTTATTTAGAGGAACATCGTCCTTCTTTTATGGTATCATTCAAAAATTACATTCTATAAACTATTTATATGGATCCTTATGAAGCTATCTATGTAATAATTTTTAGAACTCTAACTTACTATGATGATGTTGGAGAATGGATGATATTAAAAACTGAGCTTGAAAAGGATATATTAAGTAATGTTTGATACATTTAGTATATGATCAAGGACACTCATTGCTGATATAAACGTTATGAGGAAAATCATCAGAAAAATATGGAATTTTAATATTTTATGATTGTATGTCAATGAATTTATCTATGCATTAAAGTAATGGGATTCAAAAATAAGGGAAATATAATCCTTAGATATATTGATAACTTCTATATTCTTTATCAAGAAGGTATGGTATCTTATTTCTTGGTTCTTCTATTAAACCTCTATAAATTTCATGACATGTTCCATATATATCTCTAGAAGAATTACATACTTGATCCATGAAATTTATTGAAATCATAGGTTTTAGAATAGGATCATGGTAATTACAATGAATAATTTTTAGTGTAATCAATGGACCATACACCAAAATTGGTACATGATAAGACTACTCATCTTGTTTTAGTACTACAGAGTAATTAAATACATAAAAAATCTATTTATGAACCTCGGTATCTGATGAAATATTGATATCACGATTTTTCTCATAGTAATGAGATATCAATGTATAAATTCTTATTTGGTGTGATAGAAAGTAAAAATTGATGATTTAATGATGTTATGATTTGAATAAGTTTGATTTAATTGAAAGTGTTACCTGCACAAAACACTGAGTTTAAATGAACTGTGTTATACTATTGAAATATTAGTATCTAATGTGATAATTATCACATAAATATTATAATGGAGAGCATGAATACAGATAATAAAATTATGAAAAAAAATAAATAAACTAGTTGCAGTAGTTTCATATTGTATAGAGTGAAAATATAAGTTTTTTAAGGCATGTAATGATTTCTTTTGAAATACAGCTTTTATGCTTATAACATATTTTTATTTTATATAATTAGATTAATATTTATTGATTAATTATTTTAATGAAATTAAAATATAATATATTTAATAAATATTTTAAAATTACTCTACCTTTTTTCTTGGAATCTTATAAGAATAAACCATTCTATATTCTAAAAACACACAATACACAAAAATAGTTCTCGTAGTGTTTTAATTTCTTATTTTAAAATTGAAAAGTTAAAATTATATGAATTTAATCATGAAAACAATATCTCATATTGGAATCATGATTTTAAAATTTGGAAAATAGGGACCATTAAATTTTGGTTATAATGAGTAGAAACATTGGTAAATATTTGTCATCATGGGATGGGTAAAATGGGAAAAAGGTAAAACTATTTGGAAAGGATTTAAAATTTCATTAAAACATTCCTTTATACCATATGATTAGTTTATTTGAACAATAATCATACAAGTCTAGAATATATGGAAACATGATTCCTTTTTTCATTGAGAATAACTTTTATTATATGTTAAGAAAATAATAAATAAAAATGCGCCGCTCATGAATTTAATCTCTTTATATGTTTTTACATAAGTATACCAAGGGGATATATTTCGTAATAAATGATTATTTTATTGATAAAATAATTTTAGTTATTGTAGAATTTTTTTTATTTTTATTAATTATGTAATTACCTAATATGGTAACACAACACTGACATGGTATTTATTCAATTAACTAAATGATTAAATAAAAAAATATAAAATATAAAAAGTAATAATATATGGTATAATTATTGAGTCTCATGAATTATATAAATAAATATTAGATATTGAAGATTTTAAAAAGCCTTATATTTGAATTTCATTTCATTCATGTTGTTTTCAATTTTTATGTAAATGAATTGTTCAAAAATTGTCATTAATGATATTTTATAATAAAAATAATTTATTAAATTAATTTAACGTAATAAAAACACTACAATAATAGAAATTAATTTTATATAGATGAAACTATCAACCATATTCCATTTATAGTTATTATTTAAGTGACATTCATGACCCTAGAATTGTTGACATCAATTGTTATCATAGAAATAGTCAAACTTTATTAAAAATTGTTAAAGCTAAGAGATATGGGTGAAACATATCCAAAATCATAGAATCATTAATTTAATATGAGGATTTATATTAATACACATATTTACATATAATTATATCAATATTATTTTATTTTTCATGAAAATTAATTTATATCAATTTAATAGTTTATGTAATTTAAAGAGTTCCACACCCAACGCTTATAAAATAGAAGCTCATATCCTTCATTATTCATAATTTTCATCCATATAAACTGTATAATACAATCAATAATATTGTACTCTATAATTTCCCCACACACTAGATCTTATTTTTTTCATAAAGGTCATCCTTTCAATGCTTAAGGTGTATTCTAAAAGATGCTTCTTAATGAACGTGTAAAACTTTTAACCGAGAATTTTAAATATTAATTATTCTTGTAACATTGATAAATCAATGGTATATATATATATAATAATTAACTCATTATCTTTATGATGGTTTAATAACCATTATCCACATCCTCTCAATTTGTTTCATGAGGATAACATCGCTAGTGTGTATCTATGAACTACCACCTCCACATAGGGATGCAATTCATTTCTCATTTATATTTTACTTGAATGTTGATAAATAGAAACATAATTAATATATATGATAGATATGAAAATATAATTACTATACATATGTGAATACATATTTACCCTTCCTTCATACTATGAATCAAAAAACTATAACAGGTTTTTTACGTATGTACGGTCGACCATCACAAAGAATAGTGTAATTTAATTTCAATATGTTACATTTATGTATTAATATATGTATATGTATATAATTAATATTAATGTTTTTATATAATTTATAGCATTTTTTGATGATTGAACAATGATCAATAACCATGGAATAGAACTATTGATCAGAAAATTCAAAGAAAAAAAAATAGTTACCACTTAGAAAAGATGATTTCCATAAATTATTATAAATGATTTGTTGATGATTTTTCATTATTATTGTTGAAATTATTTATTTATAGATGTATAATAAATTTGAATTTATTATAAATGAGGTTTGAGTGCCTTGAAACTAGTGAAACTCGAGGTAAGAGTTTCTTATCTAACTTTTCATTCACTAAGAAAAATGATATATTAGTTACCGGTTTTGTTTTTTTGTGATATATAATACAAATAAAATTATTTTATGGTTAAATAATTAAAATTAAGATAATTTAAAAATAAATCTAATATTCTCCTATTCAGGTGGTTTTTATAAAGAAATTATCTATTTAGTATGGTTTTTATGGTACAATGTCATTGTTTACCGAGATTATTTATGATTGTATTTCCTAAAATGAAATATCTTGATAATACATATAATATGTTTAATTTATATATATTAAATGTTTTATTTAATTTATATATATATATATATATATTGAATATAATATATTGGTGTAATAATTTTCTGTAAAACAGACTTTACTTATTTCACAATCAACTATTATTTTCTTCCATATCAATTTTCCCATAAAATTTTTAAACAATGTTTTTAAATTTTTCTAATGGTTATTTAAATTAATTTTTTTGAATTTTTAAATTTTTATAAAAATTGATCTAATTCATATTATTTATAATCTTTAAATAACATACTTATGAATTTTAATGAAAATTTCAAGGGAACATTTGTTTTAAGTTATATGATATGAACTTAATTTCCCACCACCATGAGATGTCAACACTTAAAAAATATTTTATAGGTTTCATAGTTTCGTTTATTATAATTTTGTCTATATTAATTTTTAAATATTTCAATTTTAAAAAATAAATTAAAAAATTATAATTCTATTTTTTCCACAAGATTAATGTTAATAATATTTTAAAGTATTTTAAATTTATGATAAAATCCATTGATGGTACTTATGATTTAATAGTGTATGATCCAACAGTACCATCCTTATACATTCATTAGATGGTTTATAATTACAATGATTAGTTTTTTTATAAAACATAGTTATTTGTGATCAGATATTCTATGATGAAATGATGTTATGTTTATGAAATCTGTTTCCTATACATTATTTAATAATTATGTGGAATGATTTTTCATCTTGTGGAATAGATATTAATGGATTATTAATAACTGATGGGTTTGACCATAATTATATAACCCTACAATGCATTGGGTAATGATAGATATCCCATGAGATAGTAAGGATTGAAGTGTGGGTGAACATAGTTTATAACATTGACAGTCTTGGGAGTGGACATTGGATAATGATATGGTGGAATGGGGAGTGAACGCAACCCACTGTGATAGTATTATAAGTGAGCCTAATCTAACAAAATGTTCCTATATAATTATGTGTATTCCCGAGAACTATGTATAATGACTATGTGAAGATCTCATTACTCATCTTTTATGACTCTTTTATTATTCATGTCGTATGAACTACTGTGATTTTTTACACAACACAAGATTATGATCATTGATATGTTGGGTATAGTTTTTAGATAATAATATCATATTATCAAACCCTTATTGAAGTGTTTTTAGGAGCTATTTTTTTATATCACTATATTTCCATTAATTAGAACCTATGATAACCTTTTATTATGATTCCTTTACCTAGGTTTTAAAGAAATTGTTTATGTATAATATGTCTATGATGTGATATAGTAATGAATAACATTGTGGGAGATGATATAGATCTCTTATGAACCAGTTGTTTGGGTATCCATGTTTCAAAATATACAAAAACTATATGATTATGTAATGGATCATAATTTTATTCAATGAATGTTCATATTATATGATGTAATATCCATGAAATATATTTTTTGATTGATATAAAAAAATTTATATATAATTCCTGGAAATGAAATAATTAGGGTAATTCATGCTGAATATGTATAATATAATAGGAAAAATGTTTAACAAGTTATCTAAAAAAATAATAATATTATATATAATATCATTGAAAATTTTTATACGTAAAATAATATCAAAAGATAAAGAAAATATAAGAATATGGAATAAGAATAAACCATTTTTTCATAAGTATATTTCAGGCCTTGCTACTAATACATCATAACATATTATACAAGGATAACATCTTATGTATGATACATCATATTTCATGAGAATTAAAAATTACCAAAAACAATTGTGGTGATATATAATTTCAGTGCCACCCATAACATCAAAATGATTCAAGCATATATTTTCCTCAATAAAAAATACCTATATCTATTTATTATTAGTACAAAATAAAACCATTATAAATAAATGAGTAAAAAAATGATTTCAAAAATAATAACAATTTCTTATATCATGTAATTAAAAGAATCATAAGTCTAATTAATCCAATTAAATGGTCATTTTTTAGGATAAAAGGTCATGGAATACTATATTTCATGAAAATATCATAATGAAGGGAAAGATATTGGACGAATCTAGAATAAGAAGAGAACATGAAAATATATATCCTATAAACTTCACAATAATTTTCATTAAGATATAATTGAAATGAAACCAAAATGTAATTCATATACATAGCATGACTAATATGTTTGGTGTAATATGGTATATGAAACATTTTCTATAATAAATAGGTTGATTGATATAGATAGAAAATTGATAACCTAAATAATGAAAAGTTATTTGATAGTTCTTTTATATGGAGACCTAATGAAAATGTATTTGTACAAATATCTTAAATAGTTGAAGTATATTAGTTAATTGAATAATATATTACCTTATAAATATTTATTTCATTTATTAAAATTAAAATTTCTACATATTTAATTTGTTTATTATGTTGATGTTGCTTATACATATCGATTGGGGTTATAAAGTCAACAACTCCCAAACATATTTCGAATATTAGAAATGGTTAAATGATCCATTAAAATATTTTGTATTATCTAAAATAAAAATTTTATAGATTATTCCTCATTCTAATATCAAATTATTTACATGATTTTATATATGGTCTGAAATGTCAACTAATTAATACACAACCTTGTGTAATGATATTATATGATTAAAATGAATTTGATTCTTAATTTTTAACTATTATTAATATAATTTTCATTTTATTATTCTATAAATTTAATAATTTCGAAAATATTAAATGTTTTCATTAATCATTTTTTAATAAAATTCATGTAATGTTGTAATTCTTGGTTAATTACATTATCCATATGTGTAGTTGAACCCATTCATGAAGGGATGTCTATTGAAAACAATAATGAAATTATGTTAATAGCTATATGATTTTTTTAATTTTTTTATTACAAAAGGATTATATTCTTAATTGTATGATAGAATACTTTTGTATCGATATCATAAATTGAAAAAATAAGTAATAAAATTAATGAAATTAATATAGATTGAAATAAAATACGTACATTCTTCCATTAATTGACTCCTTATAATTACACCTTAAGGATTACAGTAACAGTACATTGATTAGACCAAGCCATCAAAAACATGGATAGGTGAATATAAGGAGTTATTTTGGTATATATTTTACTAGGTAATTATGTTTTATGTGAGTATAAATTTTTGGGGGATGGATGCATTTGTCGGTGTAGGGGAGGAGAGTTTCCAAAATAAATATTTATTAATATGTAATAGTTTTCAAGAATATGATTCAAAAGAATTCTTATAAATAATAACAGTGCTTGATTATTATGAATATAATATCAAGACATTTAGAAATATAAAATATAGTATTTTTTCCTTAAAATTATTATTTGAATTTCAAAATTGAAATATATGTTTTTATTATTATAAAATATAATTTATAATTTGGGTATATATTAATAGGTATTGAAATTAAGATTAATTTTAAAATCTATTAATTTTTTATTAATATATTCTATAAATAGAACACTATTTTATATTTTATTTACTCCTTTTTACAACATTATTATGTCATTAAAATTAAAGAAAATGTGAAATCATAATTTTTATCTTTTCAGAAAAAATTCAACAATTCAGTATTGTACCAAACAATGACCCCAATTATAATTTATAAATAATTGTTCAAGAAATGATTTCCATTTAATTAAAATAATTTTATAGTGTATCTTAATATTTTATGTAATATGAAGCATGAAATTAATTGTATCAACAAATCATATTAAAAAATATTTTATTAAAAAATTTACACCTATGAATATTTTGATTAATGTAATGTGGGATGTTCTTTTTGATAGTATAACATTTAAATTTATTTATTTTATTTAGGGTCAATATTAAATGTATGATAATTTACTATTCCAAAAAGTTAGTTACTATTATAACATCCAATTATTATTCTAAAATCTTATAATTCATATACTTTTTATGAATACCTCTTATCTCATAACCTTTTAATTAACATTATTGTATATAAAAAGTTTATATACATAATTAAAAAATATCCAACTCTATTTTCATTTTTATATTTTTTTTGGCGGTGAAAATTCAATGAGATTTTGAAACAAAAAAAAAAATTCATATTCTGGTAATGTTTGTTACTTTTGATAACTATCTCATTTTACTATTTTTAGTCTTACTCCATTTATATAAGCTTTAAATTAGATATTATTTATTAATCAGATAAAATAATAATCATTTATGTGGTGTATGAGTTTTATACTATATCTTATTGAAAAACATGATATATATATATATATATTTATAATAACTAAATAATCAACATTTGAGATGGGTTATTTTTAGTGGATTTCCATACTTCACAAATAACCAAAAATATATACATTCTAATGATATATAATACCATCAATCAAATAACATATTTAATATTCTCAATAATAGTGACTATAATGAAGTCTGATACTATCAGTTAAGTTGATATTACCCATACTATGTCAAAAGAATGTTATTTGGAAATAATGATAAAGTTCATTAAAATATGTTTTTCCAAAAATAAATTAGGGATGGAGTATCCATCATGATTCCTCTATCAAAAATAACTAAAACAAAATATTTAACCCCTTTCATTCCCCACCCCCATATTTTTTATTTTCCCCCATAACACATAAATAACTATCATATATCAATCCAATGATATATATTTCCATTTCTGATTTCAAATTTTTTGTTTGGAGATTGGTGTTTGAATCACCCAGGTATGGGAACCCCAACATTTCTCCTTCCTTAGTTTTGTGACCCCCATTCTATCTCATTTATATTTGTTAATCCAAAACATATTTCATAAAAAAAGATTGATTTGTTGAGATTTTTTTGGTTTATTAGAGATCTTTTTTATTCATGATTCCTTCTTTGTGTATCCTCCATCATAGAAAACATTTTCCAGCTCCCCACTAGTTGATATTTCTTCATTTGAGGGTTTTAACCGATGTTTATCCCATATATTTGAGAAATTGTTTGCATTCATTAAGTATCATTGTTACTATTTTTATTAACATATAATTTCTATCAAGATATTGTATCAATGTTGTTTAATATTGTGGTTTCCATTTATTAAGTTGTTACATTATAATTAGTTACTTTTTTAGGTGATTTTCTTAAAATATTTTTTTAAAAAAGATGCATTATTTTTTTGATTCTCATATTATTATTTAATATTTTATTTGGGAATATATTAAGGTGTGAATGATTATTAATTAAATATTATATAAATTAATGAATCATAATTAATAATTTTTTTATGTAGGTGAGATAAACTGTTAAAATTGTATGAGCAACCTAACGATCTGTAAACCATATAATACATTTTTAGTTTTCCAAATGATAAATAGATATGTTTACTTATATGGTTCCATTTAAGAATGAACTATTATATAATTTTATATGGAAAACAATAATTTGTTACACATGTTCATGCATCATGAATATATAAATTATTTTAGTGTTACATATCATTCATCAATGATATTCGATTATCAATCTTAAGGTATTTGATTTTTTTCTAATGCTTGAGATGATTTATCATGAATATTTAATATATATTAACATTTTAGTCATATGTTCTTCAAAATTATAATTACTTAATAAAATTTATGATAATTTGAAAAATATATGTAATAGCCTATAAAAAAATATAAATAAACATATAATGATTAAAATATGGTGGTTCAAAACCCAATGGGAATAGTTACTATAGCAGTACTATAGCGTACTGTAGCATTGATAATCTTGTAGAAATGGCAGGAACTGTAGGATCGTCAGGTACTATGTGGTACTATAACAGGTGGGTATTGTAGCAGTATTATTCACAGAATGGGCCTTGGTCTATAAAATTGGGCCTATGGGCCATGTAATGGGATAAATGCACACTGGGCCTTCGGGCTATGTAATGGGTCTCCTTCTCCCCGGCTAAAGAGGTCTTTTAATTGATTTAATAAAAAATAAGGCTTTTTCCCCAACTGTTTGAAAAAATTGAAAAATTATAATAATTAGTAAAAATTTATAAATAATTAAATAAATGTGAAATAATTAATAAATAATTTGGAATAGATTTTTTTTTAATATTAATAATAAATAGTAACAACTAGTAATAATTATTGAATATTAGTAAACTAAGGTAATATTTAATAAAATTTAATTTAAATATATATATAATATTAATTATAAACAATAATTTGTAATATTTTATAGAAATTTATTTGTAATCATTAACTAATTATCATTACATAATTAGTAAATATCAATAAATATTATCAATAATTAGTAAAAAATACGTAATAAGTTTTAAGAAATATAAAATACACTAAATATTAATATAAATACGACAAAAACATAATAATGCATTGATAAAATTAGTACATTAATAAATTATATAATTTTTTAAAATTTATTTTAACAGAAACTTTTTTTTTTAATTATTTTTTAATTTAATGTTTTTATTTTTTGGAAACATTTACAGTCATTAATATAGGATACATGAGAGTACCTGTTCGAGAACAATGTGATATTTGTATACATGAACTTTTTCATTATTTTTTACACATCCTAATAATAAGAGATACTAATAGAACATTTTATACTATTTCCAACCAGTCTTGCTTCTCCCCTCGATATGACTATATCTTTGCACCAATATGGGATGCATTATTCTTCTACTAGTTAAGAGAGATATTTACGATACATAAATCATCAATTCAACATGTTTGTGGGTGAAAAAATATCACCCATAGGCTTTGGAGTCATACATATGTTACACACCAATGAAAACAGTAAAGTAAGATTATATATTATTATTTAGGTACTTAAATGTAAATTTTATATTATATTATAAATTCTACTACAAACCCCTATATTATAGTTTATATTATTATAATAACATGTAATGTAATCTTAGAATATGAAATCTTTTCAGCAGTATATATGCTGAAATTGTGGACGGTATCTTTTCTGTTTTACCTGAATTAATTGTATTATTATTTTAGTTTCATATTTTATGTGATGAAAAATTTGAATCGGTGGCTTATCATTCAGTAGTGATCCCAGATAATACTGAAGGAGATACTATGTGTTTTTCAGTTTTTTTTAGTGTGCATTGATATGGTAAACCATGCATGGTGTTGAGAATGGATATGTGACAGGTACTAGTTCACAATTAACATATTCAAGTTAATATGGTACTTCAACGACATCAACTATCATCCAAAAGATAGATCATGTAGGTAATTGTACTAGATTGAACAACATGAAGAGGGTTATGAGATAAATATGTGATTATATAGAGTATGATTAGAGAGTAGTGTAGGAGCAAGAGAAGTAACATCATAGATATTAGGAGATACTAGAGTACGTACAACATTTTTTTCATGGTTTCCGCATGGATTTTACTCCCCTTAAAACATCAGGTGATCCCAATCTCCTAGATACGAGATAATACATATTTCATAAGGTTATTTTCATGTATTTTGGATTAAATTACATAATATGTGTGAAATATTAAAAACTATGTATTTTTTATATATAATTTATTTCTAGTTTTTTATAATTTTATTATTTATTTAATTAATAAAATTTCAATTTTTGGATTATATAATTTTGTTAAACAAATGAAAATCTATCGTAATTAGTGTTTTGATGATTTCATGAAAATATTTTTGATAGAAAAATCCATCAATTTAAAATAATTTCTTTTGAAAATAAAAAAATAAAAATCATTCATATGATGTAATTTCCTAAAATTATTAAGTACAATGGTCTTCCCAAACAAATTAATTTTTTCAATGGTAATCGATCACAAAATCCAAGAATATAGTTTTATTTATAATAATATTTTATATGGGAATATCTCATAATTTATGACATTTGTTTCTTCACTATGAGGAACATATGATTTTTTATATGTTATGAAGTGATAAGAGTCCCATTTTTTATACAACCCTCAAATTCATTGGGTTTGGAATTTTATATCTTGAGATCATTATTCATTGTAATGATGAATTTTTATTTTTCTGCAATGTCATGGATGGGTAATATTCAATCTTTATAATCCACCATGTAATTATTTCCTTTCAGTGAAACACAATTTTTAATGGCTTATTATTTTGAATTTTCCACATTCCATCTACATTTATCATATTAAATATTATTACTTCCCTATACATGGGATGTGATGAGGATTATAATGATAAAACATATACTTTAATTGATTTTTTGCTCAGTTTAATTCCTTTTATATATCTATTTATTGGGATTTTATGTAACACATTTCTCATGAATTCTCTTATGTAATAATTAATATTAAAAAATATGGAATAATTTTAAAATATTATGTTATAGTGTTTACTGAAATATTAAGTATTCTTGTTTTTTTGTTATATGACACAAAGTTTTACAAAACACTAAACATAATTATTTTTCAAGTAGTAATATTTGGTTTTTTCATTTTAAAAATGACATATTAATCTTGTATTCTATGCATATATTTAAATTTATAATAAAAACTACCACGTGAGAATATAAATTTATCTATTTGAAGATTTATATATATTACATTATCATTCACCAATACTTATATTGGATGTTACGAATAATCATTTATTGGAAAAAACATAGTATATTAAATCTTTGATTAGATAAAATTATAGATATCGTGATTAGTTATAACATATAATTGATTAGATCTTATATAAGAAACTGGGAATATTCTTTGATTTGAGTTTTGGTGATAATTGTTTTCCAAAACTATCACCTCAATTTAGACATATGAGGGTGGGTTAGAATGGAAATTATCACCCCACTTTTGGGATCCATTTTAAATCATGGAATAGAAAAAAAAAATGTTTCATATCATTTGGATCTTCTTAGTATATTATGTGGAAAAAGAAAAAATTTGTGTAGGTATCAATTATCTATTATTTAGGATAAAGTAATTAAGTAAAATCTTATGCACTGTCTAGATTATTTTATTTTCCAACAATGTTCGACTGGGTAGAAAAACTCTAGTGGAGGAAAAACATAACTCTGATGGTTTTATTATCTGTAGTTATTAATCATGGGAATCAGGGTCGTTTCATATCCCTTATTATTTTTAATATATGGTATTTTTTCCCATTTATATCTAATTTTATTTTAGAAAGTATGTTTTTATTGTGTTTCAATGATTTAGTCTTGGAATTCAAATTGAATTTTCATTTAATTAATTTGGTTTTAATACAATTAAATATATTTTATTCTATTATCTTATATTTTGAATAATTCTTGTAATTTGGATGAATACTTTGGAATTATTTAGTGACTAAATTTATATTGTGAGTGAGGTTGGGGATCTCAAAACAATTATATCCATTAATCGGTATTCTTTATGTAATCATACTAATTTTATATATCAATTTATATCAAAGATGGAAAAAGGACTCCTTAGAGGGTATAAATTTTTATAAATATATTATAAATGTTATTATACCTATTATATTTGAACCTCACATGTAAATTTTATTTTATGAATTGTTTGGAATAAAAGTAATTATTTCAATATTTTTATTTAGTGTGATTGTTTTATATTTAATTAAATTGAATATATGGGATTTAAAATGTGTATCTCGTGAAATTTTAAATAAATATTAAATGTTTCAAATTTTTATTATATTTTTGGTGATATTGAATGATTATTTAGATGATATTTATTTCAAATAAATCTCTTAATTTAATTAGAATGTATTATTGAATATGATTGTTTTTTTATTATTGTAATGGGAAATTATTATAGATTTTGATACATAATGATCAGGGAATGAGTATTACCAGTGGCGAAGTTATGGAATGATTTTTGAATAAGCATTTTCCTAGGATATGTTTCACTATATGACTAATTGGTCAATGTCACAACCTATATTACATTATGGTTAGTAAAAAGGGTTAATCATGGTTTATTAGAAATTATGGTGTGTGATAATGGATTACTACAATATGTTTTAAAACTGAATATGTGGTTATAGTATTATGAAGGACTATTTCACAATATTTCTATTAAATACCTTATAAATCTTAATTATAATTTATAAAAGGGGAATGATGGATTTTATATTCTTTATATTAACGTTTTGTGTGAGGAGCTATTTTAATCCAAACATAAATAGGTTTACCTTGTGAAATGCTATAATATATTGTAATATTTATCATGTAGTTGAAAATTTATTTATATTATTTATGTTTTTATTATGAGATGATTATACTATATAAACATTAATTAGAGTTATTATATTTAATTATTATTTATATTTCATGTCCACTACTTAGTTCCTTTAGTGAAATCCTAATGAATTTTTCCTCTCATGCATTATATTTAATAATATCATAAATTTTTATATTTTATATCACCTGATGTTTTTATTCGTAAAATTCATATATAGTTTCATCATTTTTAATGTGAAATAGATTTTAGGAATTGGTTACATAACTATAGATTGGGGTAGATGAAGTTATCATTATATTTATACACTTACAATTTTTCATGTATATATGATATATGAATTTAATCAAGAAATGACATATATTATAGTTATATAAAATTTACATATATATATATATATATTTAATTTTTTGGGATTTATTTTTATGATAAAATTGTTTTACTTTCAATTTGAATAATGATTATATTTTAAATTAATCATTAGAGGAAACATCGGTTTCTCATTTATTATGAAAGACTCTAAATTCTATTATCAATATTTATTTACTAGGGAGATCCCTTTAGTCATTGTGGTGTTTCTCATCTATGAAATCATCATGAAGGTGGTAGAAATTACACTATTTTTATGAATCAATTAAAATATAGGTTGTCATATATTTAATCTATTCTTCACTTCCCTATTTAATTTATTATTTATTATTTTATATGTGGTGTCCATATTTATTTTTATTTTTTATTCAATAGACAATAAAATAATTGTATAGCCAATTGATTTTAGAATTATATTTGAAATATAATTGAAAATTCATCACATTGAACCCAAACATTAATGTTCTTTTTAGGGTATAATGTCATTATTTTCATTTGACCATTATTATATTTTTAATAATTATGATAAAAAAATGAAAAATAGTATAAAAGATAAGGATATTTAGGGATTTAAAGATTCAAATAATTGTATTTCCATCCTTTAGAAGTAACCTTATATTTTTGGTGATTTTAATGTTCCCTAGAATGTGTTATGTTTTATTATTTTTCATCATATTGTTCATAAAATATAATAAAATAAAAAGTACCACACATTTGATATAAATAAATGAAGAAATTTCTTATATATATATACATATATATATTTAAGATATTTGGGTAGTATAACGAATATTTTAGATGAGTTGCAAACAAAATATTGATAATAATGAGTTCAAATAATCAAAAGAATGTGGAAATTCTGTGTTCAAAAAACCAAGAAATAATGACGTAGTTTTTTGATGAGTTAAATAATCATTTTGGATTATTAATAGTTCGTGAATAATTTTTTATGTCATATGGTAAGATTATAAAAAAAATTCAAACATAAGTTCATTTAAAGACTAACCCATATTTTGATATATTCTTTGTAAAATTTATTTATTACAGAAAAAATTCCTTATATAGTTATGTTAATGATTATTAAATGGAAAAATTGAAGATATGATTGTGGATGTAACCATGTATATAAATGATAATGAAATTCAAGAGATATTATTTCACTTTAAGTATTTTGAGATAATATAATAGAAACACGAAAGTAATTATATAATTAATTTCAATAAACATATTTATATTAGATAAAGGTTTAAAATGTATGACCCATATATTATTAAAAAATAAACATATTCAAAACGTAAATCAAATTAATATATCAGGATTTAGTTAGGAAATGAATATATACTATGGTATTTAACATCAATATTTACTTAATATTCGGTGATAGATAACATATTACATTACACTTCCAATGGATATTGTCAGTACAATAAAAATCGACAAGAATAATATAAAACATTATATTTATGTTGATACCTACCATTAAAAACTAAATAAAATTCTTTTTTTATTTTTTATAAAATACTTTGATAAAATTATCTCAATTATTGAGGGAAAATACTTTTTCCAATATCCTAATGTAGTAAAATTTTCTTATTATTATGCATAAATGTTTTTCATGATTTATGTATGACTTTTTTTATGAAAATTGTTTCTACATGATGTGTAAAATGTTTTTAACATTTCAAGAAGAATTTTGATTAAGTTTATGGTTATTGAGTAATTAAAATTTATATACAAAATAATCTCATATAGTATAAGAAAATTTCTTTTATGTGAAAATATAAATGATTTTTTTAAATAAAAATATTTATGACTATATTATTTTGTAATTTTTATATTCCATGGATATTAAATTGGAATATTTATTACGGATAGTTATTTCAATTGCAAAAAACAAAGAGATAAAGAATTTAAAAAAATTAATATGAGCACACAAAACATTAATATGTGAAATTTTTATTAATTAATTTCTGTAAAACATTATGTTATAATTGATCCATTGTATAATTGTAATGACTATTAGAGGAATATAAAAAATCCTAAGGCATGAGAGTTTTTCTTGAAGAAATTTTTTTTGAGTTTCATCAAAAAATAATTTGATGTAGAATAAATCTAAATTTAATAAACATTTTAAATGGTACAACTAATGACCCATAAAAATAATGTTATATAAATAATATTATGTGTGGGGAAATTATTCATCATATTTTTTTTAAAATTAAAATTGTTTTTTTCAAGAGAGTTTATCAATAAAAAATATTTTAGTTTAAAGTATAAATCATGATGGATGATTTTAATTTTCTAATTAATATGTTGAATTGGTAAGATAATAAATAAATATAAAATAAATTTAAACATGAATAAATTTATTCAAAAAAATTCATGTGATACGAGAAATTACATACAAGGTTCTTCCACGAAAGAAAACTATTGCATATTAATTGTCAAAAAATTTAATGTGGTTGGTAAAGTGTATTGTTTGTGTACAATTTTTAAGGATAAACTATAAATAATATATAATAGTTCCAAAGATGATATATTAGGAGTTTTATAATTAACCCTTAATGGTAAGGAGTTATTTATAAAATAATATACTTTTAACATATTAATGTAAAAAATCAAGATATGTTGAAATGGACATAAATTTTTTTTGAGTGTGAGTGTTCCTAACAAACATGGATCATGAAATAAATAAATGGAATTGATATTTATATGTCCTTTGAAATTTATTCTAAATTTAAAACACATAAAATTAATGAATTATATTGTCATTCATGAAATGTATTGTGTGGCGGAAATATATTCCATAGAGTATGTATAATAAAAACATTGAATACTAATGTAAAGAATAAGATAAATATAATAATATTTTAATAAAGATATTTTTTGGGTAATTTAATGATTATTTTATGAATTAATTAAATATATTTTTTTGTTGAAAATATAATTAAAATAATGTTTATAATCATGGATTATATTTTAACGTATATTTTTTAATTTATTCTCGTGATTTATAGAGAAAATAAAAATGATATTTTCTAATAATTAAATCTATATAATATATTAAATAAAATTGTTATTCTCAAGGAATTAAACGATTAATTGGAGGAATATATGTTGAAGAGATTAAATTGAAATATCTATTTCTTTTTTTGAGATAATAAAAAACATATTTTTATTGATTTTATGTTTTATTTAGATTGGATAAAATTGTATATATATTTTTATAAATAAAATATATATGATGATTCCAAATTAAATGTGGATTATTTTACATAATAAAATATAGTTATCCATATGAAAATTTCAAAGGAAATTAAAATATAGAGCATGATAACAACTATTTATTTATAATTACGTAACATTACCATATAGAATTGAAAATATAATGATGTGCCATATTTATAGGCATAAGAGGTTGATCATAATTAAATACCATGTCTATAAAATTCAACCCCTTCTGAATTACATTTAGAGAATTGATCAGGACCTCATATAGTTATTGGAATTAAAAAAAATATGGATAATTTTTCTTATTCAATTTTATAGTGAATTAATTCATATAAGATAAGAGATATCAATCAAAAATTGATGTTTAAAACATAAACTATACATCATGGACAAAGTTATGAATAAATTAAAACCTTATATATCCAGATAATGTATAGAGACTCATCAAATGTTTTGGTATATAAATAACATTGGATGGATTCTAGTATAGGGGTTTCTGAAATTACATGAAACCGAACACATTATATAAATTAATACTGATAATTTAGTTAAAACATATATTCTAGCTAAAAACATGATAAATATGGATATAATCTTAAAAATAAAGTGATAAACCATAGAAATATCAATATTCATTATGTGTGTATAATTTATATTCATGTTTCAAGGAATTATTAATTTAAAAGGTAAGAAAAAAAATCATACTAATATGTGATAGAGGTTATGTAAATTGAAGACCCATAAAAAAGATGAAAATTTATATAAAATATAAAAAAACATTAAAATACATTGATTTCAATCTAACTACATATTTTTTAGACATGTACTTGAAAAAAATTTAAATATTACAAAATAATCCTCCAAATATTTGTATAATTTATTCATTTAGTATATTCTTAATTTTCCATCACAAGACATCATTAAAACAATAGCTAGATCTAGAGTTTCCCAAATGATATCCATTAAAATCCAAATTAATAGTGACAAAAAAATTATATACAAAATAACATTTATGATTGGAATTAAAATTTCTAAAATATTTTTCGTAACCAAATATTAGTGACAATCATGAGTAAAAAATTGAATTCCATGTATATTGTGAATTGATAGATGAGTATTATTATAAAAATATAAAAAAATCATACAAAATCAATATACATTAAATGAAAAAAAAATATCATATCACGTATCTTATTCCCATGTATATTAGTGCATTCATCAGAAAATAAAACTCAACACCACCTTACACATGATCCTATACGTCTATAAAAAATATAGTAATATTTATTGTGTGCTAGTATTTTCCCACAATAACATCATATATTCAAGATTAAAAACAGTGGTATATTTTTAGTTAATGATATATATTAATATTAATCTTTTATTCATATAATAAATTAAATAAAAACATAATGAACCCCCTCCAAATGTTATTCGTTTCATCATCCACATCAACTTTACCAAAATTCCATGACCAATATGGAAATTACCATCTAATCCATTCTATACATCTAACAATAAAAGATCTAGAATTAAAAACTATCAAACACTATAATTACAACCATTCCAACATGAAAACAAATATATAGTGATGAAAATAATAATAATATTACAACTGAAACACCCCGACATTATTTACCCAGAGTTGGTGCATTATTACATAAAATTACCACAATACAAGGAATCATTTCCCCATAGAATGATCAATTTAGTAGACTTGAACGTACTTGATACATTAATAATTTTTAAATTACATCATGAAATAAAAGCATAAAAAATATTTTGTCCCCATTGACCACACTTATATCCTTAGCCTATCCCTACAGGTCAACCCTAAAATATTTCTTCACATCCTGGGTGAAATAAAACACATAAAGGGGTGAGCTCAGATTCTTATTAAGAATAACAATATAGCGGATTCTTTCATAAATAAGAATATTCATTAAATGGAATGTATAATAATAAAACAGAAGCCTCTTAAACGTAAACTTCAACATAATATGGCAATGATAAAATCAAATAATTTCATTTACTTATTCACATGGATATTCCAATAGGTGAATAATCACATTCAATAACAATAGCCACATTCATAATGATTAAATGCATAATACCAGACTTCATAACCCCATAGTGAAGGCCTTTTTCCAAGACTACAAATAAGATTTTGACCAGGCCTTATGCCAAGAAACTAGTTTGTCTCATGGGACCGACAGAATTATCGAGTTGCTAGAGCGGGCTCCACCCATCACTTACTAAGTCCAATGCATTTCTCATATTAAGAGGATTAAACATAACATAAAAATTAATATTAAAACTAGCATACAAAATGTCAATACATTATCCATAACCCATGAATGGTGTTAAAATAACATATCCACAGTCATACATATCACAAAACCATCAATAAAATATGGTATATTTGTATCATAATAAATCAACATAAAAGAAGTTTTAAATCCAACAATGGATGTTGACATAGATGAAATGAAAACTATTTCAAATAAATACCTCTTTATATTTTGAAATCATTTAAAAGTTACATAATTAAAAACTAAAACATTTATTTTGAATATAGTATTATATTCTTGAATGGGAAGCTTTAATGATTACATAACGACATAAATATAGCTAAACCCTCCTCATAAGTTGAAAAAAGACATTTTTACTTTAATTTTTTAGAAAATGTCAAAACGTACCTTGTTTTGAAAATGACAGAAAGATTAATTTCTAAAAAATTTATAAAAATTCAAAAAGGGTATAAATGACTATAACCCATGGTCTAGTAAATAGTAAAAATGTTTTTAAATACATTTTTAAGAATAATGGATGTGGATGATAAAGAGGTCTCATTAAGTACTTATGTAAAAATAACCTTGGATAAAAAAGATATTGTAAATTAACCCTTACCTTGAACTTTTACATAGTATATGGTATGTTAACCTCCTCTATAATAGATAAAACATTTTTATTAACTTATACAATAATCATATACATAAATATGATATCTTTCATGATCTTATAATATTGCATTGTTAATAATATTTTAGTATTATCATCATTTTGTGTGTTAACAGATTCATTTTTCATATATATTCTTGGTTATGCAAGTCATATTTGTTATGGATAGGATGTATTTGATTCATATACAGAATTATATTATGTTCCTAATCATTATTTTTAATCATAAAATGAAAACTATTCTTTAATTATTTCAATGGGGAAAGCATCTCATCACGTTCGTGGAGACGGTAATCCGTATGTAAGCACAATTGATAATATTATCATATTGATGGTGAAATCGTATGTAATTTGATTTTTTATCATATATACAGAATAATTAACATGTTATATTTATTATTTTCATTAGTTATACTCATTATTATACCCATAAAAATAATGAAGTGTTTGAATAACAAACTACACCACTACTTGGAGACGGTAAGGCGTACGTACCCACGTATGGTGACTTTGTAATTCATATGATAAATAGAATAAATAATATGGTTGTACCATTTTTATAATTACATCACAGTATATATAAGGTACTGGAGTTATTATTTTATAATGTAAACAAAAAAGAATGTGGTATTGGAAGGAGAAAAGAACTTGATAGAGGTGTTGAAATATTTACCTCTTTTTCAGGTTTTTCCTTTTGACTAGATCAAAAAGGCTCTCTAGGTTGTTTCATGGCCAATAGAAGACCTGAATGATGAAATTTAGAAATTAATGAGGATATTTGGGTAGGGTTTGGCCGAGAAAAATGGCTTTGGGTGTGAAATTAAGAGAAAGAAATGTACCCATTTATAAGAGAGGTGGGTCACATTAGAAAACACTTGAAATATTATTTAATAATAAACTCATTTTCGGTTTATAATGGCTCAAAAATGATTTATTTCTATGATAATGTGGTTATGGGTATAAAAAATCTCAACCAATAGGTTTTGGATAAGTTTAGGAGAACATATTAACCTTATTTTTTAGATTTAACTCTTAGTTAAATAGTTTGACATTTACCACATCTCTTTGTATTTTTATATTATATGGTTAATAAACCTACTATAAAAAGTAAAGAGAATCCAATGTTGTTCATTATTAATATATATAACCTTATACATGTCCATTTTCTGAATCCTAGATTTTTATCAATATTATATCAATTAATAGTAGAGTATTTGTTTTAAAAACTCAATTATGTCAATTTCGATAGTAATTAGTATTTGCCTTTTTGAAATCCATAAAGACACTATGAATTTGAATAAAATTTATTTAATAAACCCTAAAAAGTCACATTAGAATTTAAAATTAGTTTAATTTATCATAAGTCTCAATTAACATTTATTTGGATATTTATAATATCAATTATTTTAATATTTCATCATTAAGGTAATTACGACATCATCATTGTGTCATAAAAAAATTATTTATTTAATTTAAAATAATTATAAATAAAATACCATTATGTTGGTATTTTTTTTTGATTTCTATGGTATATTTATAGTCATATTTATATAGTTTGTATTCCTATATTAAAAATGTATTAGTTAATAAATTTAAATTTATCTCTTTTAACTCTTCATTAAATAAAATAATAATAAATGTCCTAATCTAATCCAAGTGAACCAAAAAGATAATATTATATACCTAAAGTATTTTTCGTAGAGCTAAACTTATCCAATATAATTAGGACATGTTTCTGAGTAATTATTATATAATTTTTACCCTTAATTAACCAATTTACTTTTTTTCGTGGTAAATAAAAGTCATAAGTTGCTTTTCAAAAAAATTATTTTGATTTTATTGAACCAAATTTTACATACTGATGTCAACCATGTCTCTTGAATTTTTTATATTCAACTCACAAAAGTGTAAAATTATGTTTTATGAAAATTTGTTAATTCTCCTATAAGGTTGGTAAAAGATGATAAAAAGTTCAATAAAATTTTGTATATCGAAACTTATTACAAAATGACTCCAATGAATTAAATTGAACATATATATGTATTATGTATCAATTTTGACCTAAAATAAATTAATGTAATATAAATGACTATTTAAATAAATAGACGGTTTGAAATAATATTGATGTTTTTTTACTATTCATCAAAAATTATAAGTTTTCATGAAAATACCAAAAATTAACTCTTAGCTGATTTCAATATTCCAACACAAAAATGATTTCCATTTTGAAAAATAAAATTTATAAAATTTTAAAAAGTGGGTATTACTATTCATACCGGCTAGTTGGATTAGTTATGGTGTGTTAAAACTCCATGTTTCATACAATTCAAGCTACTGCATTATTCTAAGGGAAACATACCATGAAAGCTTGGGGTGTTACATTCTCCCCTTAAAATAATTTTGTCCTAGATATTTCTAGAATATCACTACATTAAAAGAATCATGAGGTTCTTCATCAAAAGTTCCTTGGGTTCCCACATTACCACTTCCATGTTATGGTTTCTCCATAGAAATTTTACCCGACAAATCGTCTAGTTTCTCAGCACTTATTCTCTAGTATCAAGAATCAAGATAGGATCATCACAATAAGACAGATCATGTTCCAGTTCAATTTCCTCATATGTGAACATGCATTGGGTCAGGCATCTATTTTCTCAACAGTGATACTTTGACCACATCATGAACTTTGGAGATACTTGGCAGTGTTGCCAAATGGTAAGCTACAACCATAATTCATTTTATAATATTGAATGGTTCAATGTACTTGGGACTCAATTTACCCTTCTTACCGAATTGTATAACACACGTCCATGGACATACCTTCACGAAAACCCGATCTCTTATATGAAATTCCAAATCAGTTCGCTGATTTACGACATAGGTCTTTTGTCTAAATTGGGATGCTTTGACGTGGATTTGGATAAACTTCACCTTTTCCAATGTTTCCTAAACATGTTTTGAGCCTATGATTATTCGTTCACCAAAATCATCCCAACAGGTTGGTGTGCGACATCTCTTTCCATATAACACATCATATGGTGCCATCTAAATACTTGAATGGATGCCATTGTTATAGAAAAATATACCAGAGGTAAATATTGATCCCGCATACCTTGAATGTCATGTGAGAAAGAACATTACTTGTTATCTATGGTTTGAATATTTTGTTCTGATATACCATCAGTTTGAGGGTGGTATGCAGTGCTCCAAAAAAGTTCATTATCAAAGGCCTTATGAATACTATTCTAAAATCTTGATGTTAAAAAAGGATTGTTATAAGAAAAAATCGAAGGTCGTACACCATAGAGTCTTTCAACGTCATTAATATATAGTCATTCTAGACATTCAAGTGGAAAATCTTTTATTATATCAAGAAAATGTGCTGACTTAGTAATTCGATCAAAAATGACCCATATTGCATCATTCCTTCTAGGATTCGTTGGTAACCCAATGACAAATTCCATCGTATTATAATACCATTTCCACTCAGGTATGTGAAGATGTTGCATGACTCATCCAGGATGTTGTTTCCTGCTTTCACTTATTGAAAAACCATACATCTTGACACAAAATCAGCAATCTCCCTCTTTATATTGTCCCAAAAAAAAGGTTCCTTCAAATATCTATAAATCTTGGTGCTCCAATGGTGTATAGAGAGATTAGAACTATGAGAATCATACAACAATTCCTTTTTTAGATCATGTATGATAGGAACACAAAGTCTCTTCTCAAATTTCCACATTCCATCTTCATATATGAAGTCACTCAATCTCCCATCACTCACATATTTAATAATCATTTGAAACTCATCATCATTAGTCTGAGAACTTTTTATCATTTCTGTTATAGATGGTTTGGCAACCATTAGAAAAAGTATTTATGTTTCCCCATCCCTGATTATTCCCATATCCATCCTTATTAGATCATTAAAAACAGGATCCCTTTCAACTTTCAATTTGTTCAAAACTCCATGTTCCTTTCTACAAAAAGCAACTTCCACCTTATTTGCCTTCCCCGGGTGGTAGTCTATAGTGCCATCATAATCCTTGAGTAGTTCGAGCCATAACCTTTTCCTCATATTTAGTTCTTTCTGTGAGAAAATATTCTTCAAACTCTCGTGATCAATATAAATCTCACATTTTTCACCATAGAGATAGTGTCTCCATATCATCAGAGTAAAGATTATAGCTGATAACTCAAGATCAAGAGTTGTATAGTTTTTCTCATGATTTTTTTTATAATGATGTAAAGGAAATAACTCTATCATTCTTTATAAGGACACAACCAATTCCTTTCATTGAAGCATCACTATCGATAACAAAACCATCGTTACATAATGGTAGAGTCTAGATAAGATCATTGAATAATATTCTCTTTAGTTGATCAAAATGATCTTCACACTCTTCTCTCCAAACAAATTTAACCCCTTTACGTGTGATCTTTTTAATGGGTTAGCCAACCGGGAAAAATTATGGACGAAATGTGGATAATAACATGCTAAACCAATAAAACTGCATACTTCAGTTATACTCATTGGTGCTGGACTTTTATAGATTTATTAGGTCTTTGAAGGAATAATAGAGATCCCATCCTTATAAAAAATATGGCCAAGAAAATAAAACAGTTGAAGAAAGAATTCACACTTGCTAAACATACCATAAAATTCATTTCTTCTGAGGTTTTTCAGAATAGTGTGCATGTGATTTTCATGATCTATGTAACTTTTGAGTGTACAATGATTTCAACAATAAATACAACTATAAAGTCATTACGATATTCCTTGAAATAACTATTCATTAGATCAATGATGATAGAGGGAATATTAGTCAATCCAAAATGAATTATAGTAAACTCGGAATGCCCTTACCAGGTTTGAAATTGTGTTTTTTTGAATGTCTTCTCTTTTCACACACAACTGATGATTTATCTATCGAAGGTAAATCACTGAAAACTATTGAGATCCATGAAGTGGGTTGATTAAATCATAAATGAGAGGTAGGGGATACTTGTTTATTGTTGTTATAGCATTGATCTCTCTGTAGTCAATGAACAACCTCATAGATCTGTGTTTCTTCTTAAAAAAAAGGACATAGTCCTCCTATGGAGAAACAATAGGGATAAGAAATAGATTATTATTTAATTCATATAGTTTTTTCATTAGTTCCACTAATTCCATAGTGGAAATTCTATATGGGTTCTTCGATATAGTTCATGAACTAGGAATTAAATCAATAGAAAACTCAATTTCTCGTTATGGAGGATGTCCCGGTAAATCCTCTTGAAACACATCTAAATATTCCTGAAAAAAAAAAGAACGCCCTCTACTCAATCATTCGTTTCCTCACCCATAATTTTTTAATTCGATTACTCCCCAATAATTTATTTTAGTAGAGCTACTAGGGGTGGATCTAGATTAGAATCAGGTGGTGATGTTTTTACTCTAAAGATATGTACTCCTTATCATCATCAAAAATGGAATCCAAATTCTTATTAAAATAAATTTGTGCATCATGGTCTGAAAGAAAATACTTTCGAAGGATTATATCAAATTCAATCATGGGTATAATAATGAGATCAGTAGATAAAGAAAATTTATAATCCCTAATGGAAACTGATTCACAAAACATTGTTGCAATGATAATTCCCTTAGAATTTTTGACTAAAAATTCCTTTATCAATTAAAATTTAAAATATCTGATTTTCTTTGTAAACTGGGAAGATATGAAGAAATAAATTTTCCAAAATCAAATAAAGCATTGGCTAAACTTGAGGAAACAGTTAAATTACATGCCACCACGTCTTTCGGAGCTTGAACCTCATTATTTGTGATCGCATAGGGATAAACTTTCTCCCTTGGAATTTTGTGAGGTACGTTCCCTTGGAGCATAGGAAATTCATTTGCATAATGTCCCTTTTCACTACAATTGTATCATTCAACATTGACAGCCTCTTTCTTTCACATGCAATCACATGCTTGGTGGCCTTTTTTACAACACTAGTAATAGACTCTCATTCCCTTGACACAAGTACCGAGGTGTTTCTTCCCACATTTACCACAGGATGGATATTCAACTTTTCCCTTCTTCCCCTTATTTCCATTTCCAGAGTGATCATCATATCTCTTTTTCCATTGCTTTTCATTGAAGTAATAAGACGTAGGGAATTTATTTTCTATCTTAATAGTTCATGATATAATATATTTGTATGATGAGAAGGATTGTGAGACTACTTCTCGACGAAGAAATGGTTTTTAACCATAAAACAATCGATAAATCTAACTCTTTTTGTTATGTATATAATTTTCTTCCAAGCTTGAAAACCTTATAATGTCAGCCTCATACATTACAACATTCTCATCCTCCTTTTGCCTTAGACTCAGAAATTGTCCTTCCATATCCACTCGATGGTCATAAGGAATGTATTTTTCTTATAAGATCTCTTTAAAATCCTTCTATTCCATGTTCGATACTTTTTTATCTTCCCTTATTTTTTGGATTAATGACCACCATTTATCTGCATCTCTAGTGAGGTGATAAACTTCCATGACAACTTTTTCACTTTCGCTACTTCCCAAAACATGAAATTTTTTCTCTAATGAATTTATCCATTGCACAACTACTAATAGATTTATACACCCATTGAATATTTTTGGTGGTTTCGACATGAAGCGGTATAATATTTATCTTTTGCTTTGTAGATTTGGGTGATCCATATGGGTAAGGTTATTATTCCTAACCCGAGTGAGGTTTCCTAATATGGTGATAAGCAGATCAACACCTGTTGCATCACCAGTTCTACTATCACTACTAGAAATAATTGTTTCCCATAACTTGTATTCCAACGGTTGAAAAGATAAATTGTTATAGGTGTTCTTTACCAATAGTTTGAATGAACCGTTGGAAAATATGGAATTTATATGTGCTTTCCCAAGGGATTCCTAAAACTATTGGGATAACATTGTTCCTTACCAATGGTCTATAAGAACCGTTGGTAAATATGGACTTTAGATGAGTTTTCCCAAATTGTTCATCAAAACGTTGGGAAATAATTGTTTTTCCAAAGGTTTTTAATAACCATTGGAAAAAAACCACAATTCTGACAAAGTTAGGTGACCCCTTGATTCCAAAAGCTTTGCAGAAGCAGATTGCGCAACTCCAGATGCACTGCCTGACTCAAAAAATCAATTGAGAAGCCCCACCATAGGTGCACCTCTTCCATCCGATGAGCTACTAGGTTAGACTCCTTCCACCTACTCTCAAGGATATCCATCCACCCTTTCTCAAGGATATCATTATTCCCTATTTCTAGGGATTTTAGAAAATTTTATGATTCACTACTCCATGAATTGTGTACTAAAATCACTACATCGGTGTACACAATGTCCAATTAATGTTTTCATTACACATACTCATTTATAAGGGCATGGTGTCTCTTTCTAGTGTTCTAATGTTAATGATTTATAGTTTTTTTAATCTCAATGATTGAAATATTTCAGCTTTTGTATATGAACTCATAATAAATTATTTGTAATATTTATACAAAGTATTTCATGAAAATCACTACTTTCATTGAGATCATGTCAAACATGAAGTTATTATTCATCTTAATTTTGTTACACTATGTGTATTACATAACAAGTATGTATCATGTTTCTATCAAAATCTATATATATATATTATAAAACACTATTCACTTATCCTTTGCACAATAGAGTGCGTAGAGTATCTTCTTGGACATTGTAGAATAGTATTTTTTTCCCTAATTATTCATTAAAGAAGAAATAATAAATACTTAACCATTAAATCTAATCTTAATTACGAATAAAATATCTACAAAGGGAACTCTCGGTGGGACCTCCTTTTCCAAAGTAGTAATTCCTCCTTCTTCGTGAAAATAATTCAATGAATGTAAAATTCACAATATTAATGAATATTAGTTTTCTTAATATGACAATTAATCATTCCTCCTTCAACATCATACATGAGTTATTCAATCACCATTTTAAAACACAATGAGAATTTTAACTGATTTGGGGTTCCTAAAAATGATTTGAAAAATCAGAAAAACACAAGTATTGAATTGTGCTTCTCATATGGTTTCATGGATTCTAGTTCATCTTAAAAATCATGACTGCATAGTTAAAATATCAAGAGGACCATGGGATTATTATTCTTCACACAAAGTAAGTTTTCTTGATCTCTTAATTTTGTGAACACAATGCTCATGATGCACTCTATTTCACTCCCAATAATCATTATTCGTATGTGAGATAAAACACAATAGAACTTTTATCGAATGGATGAATATGGTACTTTCTATGGGATATGTGGTTTTCCTTATTTTATTTGGGTGATATGGTAGTTTATGTGGAATTTAGTGTGGGTTTTAGGAAATGTAAGAACTTTTCAAAATATTTCCATTTTTTGCATCAATAACTTATTTAAAAAACTCTCTTTACATGGTTGTGGGTGGTTATTTAGGATGTAAGATAGTATGAATTAATTTTACATGCTATATCCAATATTATTTCTTCATTTATGTTCAATTTTATTATCTTTACATGTGATGTTTTTTAATAAGTATTTATTAATGGTTCTAATAATGACGATATGGTATAAAGGTTCACATGGTGTGTATAAAAGTTGACATGGTGCGAATTATAATCTAGTGTTCTGGAAATGTACATGGGAATGTACACACAGTACATGACATGGATAGCCATGTAAATATACATGGCCAATCCCTTATGTGGAAATGTTTGTTTGGCCAAATGGGGTGCTGAAAACCTCCCATTTACACATGGATTTATTTCATGGGTATGCCCACATGATGTGTTGTCCTTACTATAGAGTAGGTAGTAATTAGCTCAGTCAAAACACTTTTATCCTTGAAATTCAAGACTACATGCATAAATGGAAGAACAGATGTTCTAATGACATGCTTAACATGGTTTCTAACTCACCTCACCTAAAATTAAACTAGAAAAATGGTTAAATTCAAGAATTCAACTTAAACGTACACTATAACATTGGTTAAATGGAAGAAATCATCTTTGTTATTGAATTCCATACACATTTGGGAAAACAGAATCATTCACGAACATCACTGTAATGTATAGGATTTTCACAAAACACATTTCCCTTAAATGTCATGAAATTAAAGTAGGCACCGATTTAATGTTTTCATGTTTACAGGTGGAATATTTGTAGCTTTGGATAATATATTCTCAGAACTATATAGTGGAAACCCATTCAGTGTTTTGAGGTCCACCTAGGACTGCCCTCATCCTTCCTTGACCAAGGACAACCCGCATCCTTCCTAGACCCTGGACAACACCCCACCCTCCTCTCTGGACCCAGGAAAGGCCCCCACCATCCATCCTTGACACTAGACAGCCCCCCTCTTCCCAAGACCCTGGACAGCCCCCCACCCACCTTTCTGGAACCAGGACAGCCCCCTCCTTCCTGGAACATGTACAACCCCCCCCCCCCCCCCCCACTCTCCACCAGGAACACCATACATCCCACCACCCTTCTCCATGGACCTCGTATAGCCCAAAAATCATTATTCCTATGTGAGATAAAACACAATAGAACTTGAATGTCCCTCTCCAATGAGTGGCTATCTTGGTTCGGGTCACTAATGAGTGGAATCTTGGTTTGGGAAGTCACAATTCCTGGATATCCTTTTTATAGGTTTTTCTAATCAAATCCATACCTATAATTATTGAAGATCCCTCTCCAAAATAAATTGGGTCACGATTCAATGAATACACCCTACCAACCTATGATCTATTTCCCTGAACCTTTGATCATTTAATCCATGGTTAAGGTGAAACATGATAAGGCTATAAATACTTTTTATGTGACCTTCATCCTACTCCACATCCTGATTTCCCAAAAGAAGTTAAAGTATAAAACTAATGTACTCCCAACAAGACCCTTATGGATTATGTATTCCTTGAACCACTTCAAATATCTTACTGGGAAATCATTGAATATATACATTATAAATTATGTATCTTATTTTCTTATATACACTTTAATCAGTTGTATTTCTTAATATGATTCTCATATAGAGTAATGTTTCAGTTATGTTTTTATTTAAAGTAATCACTTGTCAGTTAACTAAAAATTTTCTTATTGAACTTCAATATTATTGAATTGCTTTGAAATTACATATTACATTTATTTGCAGAATGTATAGAATTAGGATGTATGAAATTGATCTAAGTTCAACAAATTTTCAAAATAAATTTAATATATTTTTAGATTTTTCATTTGAAAAGGCTTTAGAAAGTGGTCGCATACACTGCTCATGTTCTAATTGTGATGGAAGACCTTGGTTGAGTCGTGAAGCAGTTAGCTATCATTTACCCAAATATTTCTATCAAAAGAACTATAATGTGTGGTATCACGATGGTGATAAAATGGACTCTCAAAATATTGATGAGGAAAATGATGTGACTGAATTGGAGTGCTTGATATAAGATTAGTTTCCATTTATTCGGATTAATAAGACAGAAAGGATGTCCAGCCAAGACGATTTCGATACAAGAACACATGATGCATCCAACAATAATGATTGTGTTAATATGGTGAAAAAATTAATGATGTCACGATGACTCCAGTATATTGGAATTGTGGTAAAATGAAAAAGTTGGAATTTTTTATCCGATAGTTTCATGGGAATACTATGTATGGGATTTCAAATACTATTATTTATTACATTCTTACCTTCTTGAAGTACTTAATTCTAGATGATGAAAATATAATCTCAAACCACTATCTTTCATGGAAGTTAGTTGATGAACATTGATCCTAAAAAAATCCATGCTTTCCAGAATGATTGCAGCTTATTATGGGAGGAAACTGCTGAATGAAATGATTGAAACAAATGTGGAACCTCCCGATAGAAGCCAAAAGATGATTGAACACCATCTCATTTGCTAGAAAAAGTAATGTGTCACTTTCCCTTGATCCCTAGATTACATAAGATTTTCATGTCTGATTAAATACCAGTAAAAATGAGATGGCCTGACACCGAGAGAAAAAAGAACAATAAAGAGCCGGTTCACCCTGCAGATGGATTTTTATGGAAAAGATTTTGTGCTCGATATCCGGAATTTTCTGCTGACGTGCGTAATGTGAGACTGAGTCTTCCATGTGATGGTTTTAATCCATTTGGTAATATTCTTACTTCCCACAGAACTTTGCTGGTTTTCAAACACATTCCTAACCTCCCCCCATCGGTGTGTATGAAAAAGCTGTATACTTTCTTGTGTATACTGATATCTGGACCTTTTGATCTCGGCAATGATATAGATGTATACTTGCAACATCTAAAAAAGGGTTTAAACTGCTTTGGGATGTGGGTGTGCCCACATAAGATGCATGTTCTAAAGACATATTTCAGATGAGTGTTACACTTATGTGGACGATCAATGATTTTCCTGCTTATGCAATGATGTCTGGATGGAGCACAAAAGAAAAATTTTCATGTCCTATTTGTATGAAGAATTCTCAATCAAGAAGGCTGAAATATCTTCATAGTTTTAGTTTTATGGGACATAGAAGATTCTTTCCAATGAACCATCCATATAGAAACAATCGTCAAAAATTTGAAAATACCATGGAGAATGACGATCCAACTCAGCATATGTCTGGAACTGATGTGCTTAATGAATTGAAATATTTCAGTAATTCATTTGGGAAGGGTGTAATGAAATCTAGAAAGAGGAAAAATGTTTCCAATGATAAGTGTTACAATTGAAAGAAGAAGATTATATTCTTTTAGTTGTCATATTGGTCAACCAACTTGATACGTCGTTGCTTAGACATAATGCATATTGAAAAGAATATTTGTGAAATGATGCTTTCGATTCATTTAAATGTAAAGGGGAATACAAAAGGTGATTTACGATCTCGACATGACTTGGTAGATTGGGGGATCAAACTAGAATTGCATTCTATCTTTATCAGTGAAAATAAATGGAAAGTTCCATGTGCTTCTTTTGTGATGATACCTGCTGGAAAAAATCAATTTCTGGAAGTGCTAGATACTATTAATGTTCCTGATGGCTATTCAAGAAAAATACCAAAACAGATCAAAATAAAAGAGTTGAAGATGAATTATTTGAATACTCATGATTGTCACACCCTTTTGCATGAGTTGATTCCAATAGCAATCCGCAATCTCATGTCCAATAATGTAAGAGTCTCAGTTATTTGGTTGTGCTATTTGTTTAGAGACCTTTGTGCTTAGAAGTTGTCCATATACTTCTTGAAATAACTATTGTTAGAGACACCATTAATTTTTTTGAGTTAGAGAAAATATTCACTCCATCATTTTTTCATGCATGTTGCACCTGACTGCCCATCTTCAGACCGAAATACTTCTTCGAGGATCAGATGCTTTCTGTTGTATGAATCCAACTGAAAGAAACTTGTACACATTGAAATCATATGTTTAGAACATGAATTATCCCGAAGGATCTATTGGGAATGGTTACTTCACTCAAGAATGTATGGATTTCTACTCAATGTATTTGTCTGATCTTACTATGATAATAGACAGACCAATGAGAAATGAATATGAACAATATTAGAAAATTGAACCCAATTTTCCATCACTTCCTCAGACAGGAGGAATTCCAAGGTCATATACATTGATGACATTAATCCTTGAAGGGCGATAGATGTCACATCGCATAGTTGTAAAAACTCAAGCTTCTATGGTATGATTCTCTTTGAATATTGCAATAGCGTGTGTTGTACGCAATATCGAGTTCTAACACACCACAACAAATCAAACTAGCAGTTATGAATAGTAATACCCACTTTATGAAATTTATAAAAAAAAAATTCAAAATGGACTTCATTTTTGGATTCAGAATATCGAAATTATCCTAGGGTTAATTTCTGGTATTTTTCTAAAAAACATCATTTTTTGATGAATAGTGAAACCACTAAGTGGTAGGTAAAAAACTGAATTTTTCCAAAAACGTAATTTTACAGCTTCTGTGAGTGGAATTTAAAAAATCTAAGAGACACGGTTAATATAAAGGACTAAAATATGGTTCATTGAGATTAAAATAATTTTTGGTGAATAGTAACTTTTTACTTTTATTTACCACGGTTAAAATTAAATAGGGTAATTAAGGGTAAAAATGATGTTAATATTACCCTAACACATGTACTAATTCTATTGGATAAGCTTAATTCAACAAAAAACAACCTTACGAATAAAATATTATCATTTCGGTCCACTTGTATTAGATTAGGACATTTATTATTATTTAATTAAAAGAAGAGTTAAAAGAGATAAAATCTAGGTTTATTTACGAAAAAAATTTAATAAATGGTTAAACATAAGATAAATACGATTTTAAATCTTAATTAGAAAGATAAAAATATTTCCTACATAATGATATTTTATTTATAATTTCTAGACATTAAATAATTCAATTTATTTATGACACAACGATGATGCAGTAATTACCATAATAGTAAAAAATTAGAATAATAGATATTATAAGTACCCAAATAAATGTAATTTGAGACTTTTTATAAATAAAAAGAATTTTATAGGATAATATGACATGTTAGTATTGATTTAATTAACTTTTTTCTAAGTAATAATTATTTTATGAGTTTTACAAAAAACAATTATTGAATAGTGTCAGAATTGACATAAAAGATTTTTTAAAACAAATATTATATTATTAATTGATATTAAATTACTAAAAATTTATGGTTTGGCCAAGAGAATTATATCATGATAGGAGTATCCTTAATGGACCACTATGTGGTCTCTTGGATGTATATAGTATGTTTATTAACCATATAATATAAACATACAAAGAGACATTGTAAAAGTGAAACTAATTAACTAAGAGTTATTACTTAAAGATAAGGTTAATATTGTAACTCAAACCTGTCTAAATACTATTGTTTGAGTGGTTTTAGACCTATCCCCACCTTAACCTTCAAATAATACACTTTTTAGCCATTAGAAACCGAATATGAATTTATTATAAATTAATATTTCTAACTTTTCCAAAGGTGCCCCTCACCCCTCTTATAAAAGGGAACTCCCTTCTCATTTATTCACACCATCAAAGCCATTTGGCTCGGTCAAACTCTGTACAAATACTCTCTCAACTTACCTCAATTCATCCTATAGGCCTTCCTTTAGTCATAAAGCCATCCTAAGGAGCCCTTTTGATCAAATCAATAAGAAGAACCCGAAGAAGAGGTAATGATTTCACCACCCTTTTTGAAGATCCTTTCTTCTTCCACTTCTTCATTCATTTTTATTAAAATTCTAAAATAATAACTCCAATATCTTATATATACTGTGATGTTATTATAAATATAGTGCAATCATATTCAGTATTTTATCCATCCTTTGAATAAAATGTCACCATAAGTGTGTACGTACGGATTACCGTCTCCACGTCGTGGTGTAATTGTTATTCAATAAATTATTATTTGGATGGGTGTAATAATTATGTGTAATTCATGTAAATAATAAATATAACATGATAATGATTCTGTATATATGATATACCATACAATTATATATTATTTTATTATCAAAATAATGATATTTTCGCTCGTGCGTACGTACGGACTACCATCTCCACGAACGCGATGAGATTCATTCCCTATCGTATCCATTCAAGTCTAATTCTCATTTGATGATTAATAATAGTATCTAAGGACTTAATAACATTCTGTATATGAATAATATACAACCTATCCATAACAATCATGGCTAACATAACAAAACATATAAAAGAAAATGAGTAAGTTAACACCCGAAACAACGAAATTTCTAAACTATTATTAACAAAGCAATGTTAAAAGATCATATATGATATCATATTAATATATATGATTATTTTATAATTTAATAACAACTATTTCACAATTATACAAGAGGTTAACCTACCCCATCCATGGAAAAGTACAAGATAAGGGTTTCTTTCTCAATCTCTTCATTATCCGAGGTTGTTTATACGTAATAATCTACTAGGATCTCTTTATCATCCACATCCCTATTTCTTAAAAATGTATTTCAAATTTTTTTAATATTTACAAGAATATGAGTTAAAGTCCTTTATACCATTGTTTTACTTTTTATAAGAGGTTTATAATGGAATCATTCTGCCGTTTTCCAAAGAAGGTGCTTTTTTTCCTTTTCGACAGAATTAAGGTAAGAATGTTTTTTAACTTATATGGCGGGTGTAGCTATTTTTTGCCATTATAAAATTGTCAAATATTCCCTTAAAATCCTATAAGAGTATTTTCAAAGAAAATGTTTTATTTTATAAATATATGACTCTTAAATTATTTCAAAATATAATTAGATATTTCTCTAAAAAGGGTTTTGATTTCATCTATGTCAACATCCTTTGATGTATTTTACACTTATTTGAAGTTGATTTATTATGATGCAAAACTTCTATATTGTATTGAAGGTTTTGTGATATGTTTTACTGTGTATGTGTTATTTTTATACCATTCATGGTTTATGGATGAAGTATTTACATTTTGTATGCTAGGTTTAATACGAATGTTTATGTTATGTTTAAACCTTTTCATATTGGAATGCATTGGACTTAATATGTGATGGGTGGAGCTTGCTATAGCTCCTAGAAGCATCAGTTTGTCTCATGAGACAAACTACTATCTTGGCACAAGGCCTTGGAAAAATCATATTTGTAGTCTTGGAAGAAGGTCTTGGCTATGTGGTTATGATAGTCTAGCATTATGCATTTCGTCTTTATGAAAGTGGTTATTGATATTTAATGTGATTATTCGATAAGTAGAATATCCATGTGAATAAGTAAATGGAATTATTTAATGTTATTTTTTCCATACTATTTTTAAGTTCAAGTTTAAAAGGCTTTTGTTTTAGTTAAATATTGCCTTAAATGTTTATTCATATTTAGGAAAGTTTCCACTATATTGTTATCCTTATTGGGAATTTGATCTCACCCCTTTTCTTTGTTTTATTTTTCCCAGGATGTGAAGAAGTAAATTATGAATGACCTACAAGGATAGTATGAGGGGATAAGAGTGTAGACTATGGAGACTTTGTTGTTGTAGTTTTAATTTTTATGATGTAATGTAAAATTTTATGAATATATCTATTGTTTACAAGGCTACTAAACTAATCGGTCTTTTGAGATTTGGTCTTTCTTGTGATCATGCCAATGTTATCTAATAATGCACCGACTCTGGGTAACTGGGGTTGGGGAGTTACAGTTGGTATCAGAGGAAGTTTAGTACAAACCTTTGATGCTAGATTTAGATAAACTATGATTAGAGCACATAGATTTAAGATGGACTTTGAGGATTTGTATAGAAGAACTTCCTAGAATTTTGGTATTGTAGAGATTTTTTGAGTTTTTCGAGCAATACATCCCTATCTGGATACGAGCAGGTAGAGCCGGCTCTTGCATAGATGTACCTAGGGGTAAAACCCGAAAACACCGCTTTGAGCTAGACTTGAACGGAAACTGGTGCACGACAATGGGCCTTGTTCCACTCTTGGTTATGACACTCTTGGGGGATATGCTTAGGATAACTCTCATTTTATTGACAAATCATTATGAAAGGTTTATGAGTATATACTTCCTCAAAGAAAAAAATTTTATGATTATGATTTATATCCATAAATAGTATGATTTATGTTAAGTGTTTTATAAGTACAGAATTATGTATTTTGATTCATAAACTGATCTAGTTTATGTCATTGTTTAGAAATGGCACCTAGTGGAAGAAATGGAAACTGTATCAATGAACGCACTCCATGTAGGGATTGTCATGCTGCTCGAGATAATTATAGTGGAACTGGTAATGCAACTGATGCCGATCAACTAATCACCATTCTGGGACAACTCACTCAGGTTATGAATAATAACCTTACCCATGTGGAGCACTCTGATCCACAGCGTAGAGGATTAGTGTTAGATCTCTTCATGATGCATCAACCACCAACATTCAATGGGAGTACAAATCTATTAGTAGCTGATCAATGGATAAGTTCCCTAGAGAAAATATTTCAGGCCTTGGGAAGTAGTGAAAGAGAAAATGTTATCATGATAGTTTACTGCCTCACTACAGATTCTGATCAATGGTGGTCATTGATTCAAAACACGAAGGATGATGATGTAGTATAAAATATTTATTGGAGGGAGTTCAAAGATATATTTTTAGAAAAATAATTTCCTCGTGTCCATCGAGCAGATATGTAAAGACAATTTCTGAGTCTGAGACAAAAGGAGGATGATAATGTCACAAAGTATGAGGCTAACTTTACAAGGTTAGAAAGGTATGATAGAGATTATATATGTAACCCAATAAGTAAGATTGATCTTTTATTTTATGGGTTAAAAACATTTCTCTATTAAGAATTAGTCTCACAATCCTTTTCATCGTACGAAGACATTGTCTCATGTGCTATCATGATAGAAAAGGAATTCTCTAAGTCTTATGACTTTAATGCAAAGTAAGAGAAGAAGAGATCTGCTGATCAATCTGGGAATGGAAATAAGGGGATGAAGGGAAAGGTTGAATATCCATCCTGGGGTAAATGTGGGAAGAAACACCCTGGTACTTGCTTGAAGAGAACGTGAGTCTGTTACAAGTGTGGTGAAAAAGGCCACCAAGCTCGTGATTGCATAGGGAAGAAGGAAGCTACCGATTTTCAGTTCTACAATTACAGGGAGATGGGACATTATGCTAATGAATGTCCTAATCGTCAGGGGAACATACCTCAGAAAAGTACAAGGGATCAAGGCCATGCTTGTGTTATCACTACTGTGGAGGTAGAAGCTCTGAAAGATGTGGTGGCAGGTAATTTAATGTTTTCCCCAAGTTTAGAAAATGCATTATTTGATTCTGGATCATCTCATTGTTTCATATCTTCACAGTTTGCTAAGAAAAATGGATATTTCCAATTTGATTTAACAAGGGAGTTGTCAGTTAATACTCTTAAGGGAAGTATCATTGCAACAATGTTTTGTGAATCATTCCCCGTAAGAGCACATAAATGTTCTTTATCCGCTGATCTCATCATCATACCTATGATTGAGTTTGACATAATCCTCAGTATGAATTGGATTTCAGACCATAATGCAAAGATTTATTGTAAGAAGAAGGAGGTTACGATTTTTTATGGTGATGATAAGGAACACCTTATCTTTAGAGAAGAATCGTCACCACCTAATTCTTATCTAGATCCTCCCCCAGTAGCTCAACAAAATTCAATTATTGGGGAAAAGGAGGACGAATTTATAGTGGGTGATGAAAGTAATGTTGAAATAGGGGATGTACCTGTTGTGAAATAATATGTAGATGTGTTTCCGAAAGATTTACCTGGACATCCTCCAGAATGATAAGTTGAGTTTTCCATTGATTTAATTCATGTATCAAGGCCTATATCGAATAACCCTTATAGAATGGCCAATATAGAATTTGTTGAACTAAAGAAACAACTAGAGGAATTGAGTAATAAGGGATTTATTCACCCTAGTGTTTCTACATGGGAAGCCCCTATTCTTTTTTTAATATATAAATATGGATCTATGAGGTTATGTACCGACTATAGGGAGATCAAAGCTATAATAATAAAGAACAAGTATCCCCTACCTCGCATTGATGATCTATTTGACCAACTTCATGGAGCTCCATACTTTTCAAATATTGAACTTTGATCTGGATACCATCAGTTGTGTGAGAATAAGGGAGACATTCCAAAGACAGAATTTCAAACCAGGTATGGGCATTACGAGTTTACTGTAATTCCTTTTGGATTGACTAATTCACCCTCTATATTCATGGATCTGATGAATAGAGTTTTCATGGAATATCTCGATGAATTTGTGGTGGTATTTATTGATGATATCTTGGTATACTCCAAAAGCTACGAAGATCATAAAAATCACTTGCGCATTATCCTGAAGACTCTGAGAAGACATGAATTATATGGGAAGTTTAGCAAGTGTGAATTCTGGCTTCAGGAGATTTCTTTTCATGGACATATTGTCTCTAATGATGGAATCACTGTTGATCCTTATAAGACCATGGAAATCCAAGAATGGCCAGCACCTACGAGTATAACCTAGGTACACAGTTTTATTGGTTTGGCAGGTTATTATCGACGTCTCGTCCAGAAATTTTCCCGATTGGCTATCCCACTAACAATGCTTACACGTAAAGGGGTTAAATTTGTTTGGACAAACGAGTGTGAATAATGTTTCAAAGAACTGAAGAGAATATTAGACAATGATCCTATACTGACTCTACCATCGGGGAATGATGGGTTCATTATTTATAGTGATGCATCGATGAAAGGACTTGGTTGTGTTCTTATGCAGAATGATAGGGTTATTTCCTATGCATCACGACAGTTGAAAATTCATGAAATAAAAATCCTACTCATGATCTCTAGTTGGAAGTAGTGATCTTTTCTTTGAAGAGATGGAGGCACTTACTCTATGGTGAAAAATGTGAGATTTATAATGATCACAAGAGTTTGAAGTATATTTTCTCACAAAAAGAACTCACCATGAGGCAAAGTAGATGGCTTGAATTACTCAATGATTATGATTTACTGATACACTACCACCTGGGGGAAGAAAGCAAGGTGGCAGATGCTTTGAGCAGAAAAGACCATGGAGTTTTGGACAATATGAGAATTAAAAGGGATCCAATTTTCATGGATCTAGTGAAGATGGACATGGGAATAACCATGGAAGGTGAAACATCAATGCTTTTTCAAATGGTTTCCAAACCATCTTTACTAGAAAGGATTATGATTTCTCAGACCGATGATGAAGAATTTCAAAAGAAGATTAAAGATATGTATGATGGGGGATTTGAGAGACTTTTGTATGAAGAAGGAATTTTGAAATTTGGGATGAGGCTTTTTTTTTCCGATATACCTGATCTAAAAAGGGAATTGTTGGATGATGCTCATAGTTCCAATTTCTCTATACACCCTGGGAGCACGAAAATGTATAGAGATTTGAATGAACATTTTTGGCTGGACAACATGAAGAGGGAGATTGCTGATTTTGTGTCAAGATGTATGCTTTGTCAACAAGTGAAAGCTGGAAGGCAACAACCTAATGGAGCATTGCATCCTCTTCCCATACCTGAGTTCAAATGGGATAATATTACGATGGACTTTGTCAGGGGTCTACCAAAGAATCCTAGAAGGAACAATGTAATATGGGTCATTGTTGATTATCTTAACAAGTCATCACATTTTCTTTCTATAAGGGAAGATTTACCACTTGAACGACTAGAAAGAATACATATTAATGATGTTGTGAGACTTAATGGAGTACCCCTATCAATTGTTTCTGATCGTAATCCCCATTTTAATTCAAGATTATGGAAAAGTCTTCAGAAAGACTTTGATAATGAACTTCATTTGAGCACTGCCTACCACCCTCAAACAGATGGACAATCCAAACGAACTATTCAAAACATAGAAGACATGTTGAGATCCTGATCACATGACTTTCAAGGTATGTGGGATCAATATTTACCTCTAGTAGAATTTTAATATAACAATAGCCTCCATTCGAGTATTGATAAGGCACCATATAAAGAAATATATGAAAAGAGATGTCGCACAACAACCTGTTGGGATGACGTTGGTAAATGAAAACTTGTAGGCCCAGAACTGGTGGAGAAAACGATGAAAAAGGTGAAGGTAATCCAAAACCACATCAAAGCAGCCCAAAGTTGGCAGAAGAGGTATGCCGATAATCGAGGGAAGGATTGGAATTTCAAGTTAGTGATCATGTTTTCCTAAAGGTATCTCCATGGAAGGGAGTCATACATTTTGTAAGAAAGGTAAATTGAGTCCTGGGTACATCGGACCTTTCGAAATTCTAGAACAAATTGGGGATGTAGCTTACCGATTGGAAATACCGCCAAGTCTCTCCAAAGTTCACGATGTGTTTCACGTATCTCTCTTGAGGAAATACATGACTGACCCAACGCATGTACTCACATATGAGGAATTAGAACTAGAACCCGATCTGTCTTATTGCGAAGAGCCCGTCAAGATTCTTGATACGAGAGAACAAATACTGAGAAACCAGACGACTCGTCTGGTAAAAGTCTTTTGTAGAAACCATAAGATGGAAGAGGAAACATGAGAACCCAGGGAACTTATGATGAAGAACCACCTGAGTCTTTTTATGCAGCAGTTTTCTAGAAATTTTGAAGGCAAAATTATTTGAAGGAGGGGAGAATGTAATACCCCAAGCTTCTACGGTACGCTTCTCTTTGAATAATGCAATTGTGTGTGTTGTACGCAACATCGAGTTGTTACACACGACAACCAATCAAACTAGCCGTTATGAATAGTAATACCCACTTTTTGAAATTTATAAATTGTATTTTTTAAAATGGACAACATTTTTGGATTCAGAATATCGAAATTAGCCTAGGTTGAATTTTTGGTATTTTTCAGAAAAACTTCATTTTTTGATGAATAGTGAAACCACTAAGTGGTAGTTAAAAAACTGAATTTTTCATAAAACATAATTTTACACCTTCTGTGAGTGGAATTTCGAAAATCTGAGAGACACAGTTAATATCATGGACTAAAATGTGGTTCATTCAGATGAAAATAAAATTTGGTGAATAGTAACTTTTTACTTTTATTTATCACGGTTAAAAGTAAATAGGGTAATTAAGGGTAAAAATGATATTTATATTACCATAACACATGTACTAGTTCTATTGGATAAGATTAATTCGACCAAAAACAACCTTAGAAATAAAATAATATCATTTGTGTCCACTTGGATTAGATTAGGACATTTATTATTAATTAATTCAACGAAGAGTTAAAAGAGTTAAAATCAAGGTTTATTTACTAAAACATTTTTAATATATGGATAAAAATAAGATAAATGCGATTGTGAATATTAATTATAAATATAAAGAGATTTCATACATAATGATATTTTATTTATAATTTTTAGACATTAAATAATATAATTTATTTATGACACAATGATGATGCAGTAATTATCATAGTAGTGAACATTTAGAATAATTGATATTATAAATACCAAAATAAATGTAATTTGAGACTTTTTATAAATACCAATAATTTTCTAGGATAATATGACATGTTAGGATTGATTTAATGAACTTTTTTTGAAGTAATAATTCTGTTATGATTTTTACAAAAATCAATTATTGAATAGTGTCAAAATTGACATAAAAGAGTTTTTAAAACAAATATTATATTATTAATTGATATTAAATTCATAAATATATAAGGTTCGGTCAAAAGACTTATATCATGAAAGGTGTATCATTAATGGACCACTTGGGGGTTTCTTGGATGTATATAGTATTTTTATTAACCATATAATATAAAAATACAAAGAGACATTGTAAAAGTGAAACTAATTAACTATGAGTTAATACTTAAAGATAAGGGAAATATTGTAACCCAACCCAGTATAAATCCTATTGGTTTCTTGGTTTTAGACCTATAAACACCTTAAACTTTAAATAATCTACTTTGTAGCCATTAGAAACTGAATGTGAATTTATTATAAAATAATATTTCTAACTTTTCTAAAGGTTCCCCTCACCCCTCTTATAAAAGGGCACTCCCTTCTCATTAATTCACACCTTCAAATCCATTTTTGTCGGCCAATATCTTCAAAATACTCTCTCACATTCCTCCTCACTTCATACTAGAGGCCTTCCTTTAGTCAGAAAGCCAACCTAAGGATCCCTTTTGATCAAATCAGAAGGAATAACCTGAAGAAGTGGTAATGATTTCACCACCCTTTTTCAAGTTCCTTTCTTCTTCCACTTATTATTTATTTGTTATTTCCATTATAAAATAATAACTCTAGTATCATATATATAATGTGATGTTATTACAAATATGGTACAATAATATTCATCATTTTATCCATCCTTTGAATAACTTGTCACCATACGTGCGTACGTACAACTTACCGTCTCCACGTCGTGGTGTAATTGTTATTCAATAAATTATTATTTGGATGGGTATAAAAATGATGTTTAATTCATTTAAATAATAAATATAAAATGATAATTATTCTGTATATATGATATACAATACAATTATATATTATTTTAATACCAAAGTAATTATATTTTCGCTCGTGCGTATGTACGGACTACCGTCTCCATGAACGCGATGAGATTCATTCCCCATTGTATCCATCAGGTCTAATTCTTATTTGATAATTAATAATATTATCTATGGACATAAAATAATTTTATATATGAATAAGACAAAACTTATCCATAACAAACATGGCTTACATAACAAAACATATAAAAGAAAATGAGTAAGTTAACACCCGAAACGACGATAATTCAAAAATATTATTAACAATGAAATGTTAAAAGATCATATATGATATCATATTATTATATATGATTCTTCTATAATTTAATAAAAATTATTTCACCATTATACAGGAGGTTAACCTACCCCAACCAAGGAAATGTCCAGGGTAAGGGTTTATTTCGCAATCTCTTCATTATCCGAGGATGATTATAAGTAATAATATTATGGGATCTCTTTATCATCCACATCCATGTTTCATAAAAATGTATTTCAAAACATTTTTACTATTAACAAGAATATGAGTTAAAGTCATATATACCCTTTTTTTACTTTTTATAAGAGGTTTATAAAGGAATCTTTCCGTCATTTTCCAAACAAGGTTCTTTTTAACCTTTTCTACAGAATTATGGTAAGAATGTTTTTTAAGGTATACGGTGGGTGCGGCTATTTTCCACCATTATAAAATCGTCAAATCTTCCATTACAATCTTATAAGAATATTTTCAAAGGAAATGTTTTTATTTTATATATATATTACTCTTAAATTATTTCAAAATAGAAAGAGATATTTCTCTAAAAAGAGTTTTGATTTCATCTATGTCATCATCCTTTGATGGATTTTACGCTTATTTGAAGTTGATTTATTATGATACAAAACATCTATATTGTATTGATGGTTTTGTGATATGTTTTACTGTGGATGTGTTATTTTTATACCATTCATGGTTTATGGATGAAGTATTTACATTTCGTATGCTAGTTTTAATACGAATGTTTATGTTATGTTTAAACCTTTTCATATGGAAATGCATCGGACATAAAATGAGACGGGTGGAGCCCGAAATAGCTCCTCAATGCATCGGTAGGTCTCATGAGACAAACTAGTGTCTTGGAAGAAGGCCTTGACAGAATCATATTTATAGTCTTGGCACAAGGCCTTGGCTATGTGGTAATGATAGTATGGTATTTTTCATTCCATCATCATGAAAGTGGTTATTTATATTGCATTTGATTATTCGACTAGTAGAATATCCATGTGAATAAGTAAATGGAATTATTTCATTTTATTTTTGCCATACTCTGTTGAAGTTCATGTTTAAAAGCCTTTTTTTATTTATACATTGCCTTAAATGTTTTTTCTTATTTATGATAGTTTCTGCTATATTGTTATCCTTACTGGGCCTTTGAGCTCACCCCTTTTCTATGTTGTATTTTTCCTAGGTTGTGAAGAAGTAAATTATGAATGACTAACAAGGATAGTATGAGGGGATAAGAGTGTAGACTATGTAGAATATGGTGTTGTAGTTTTCATTTTTTTTATGTAATGTAAAACATTATGAATATATCTATTGATTACAAGGCTACTAAATTAATAGGTCTTTCGAGATTTGATCTTTCTTGTGATCATGCCAATGTTATCTAATAATGCACCGACTCTGGTTAACTGGGGTCGGGGAGTTACAATAGTGTTGTTCAATTGTGATTTTTTCGATGATTATATCAAGTAAGTAAATTGTACATGTATCTCTTATATTATCTCTTGTAATTTTAAATATTTTTTAAACAATTAATATTTTTATATACAGGGAACATAATGAATTGATATATAGGAAGCATCGTTCCTTATATATGAGAAGGAAAGAAACTTTTAATAGCAATGGGTTTTCTGCTTGGTTGAAATTGAAGGTAAAAATATTTCTTTAATAACTAAATAAAATTAATATTTAATTAAGTTTACTTTTTGTTAAGATTTTAGGCATCGAGTTTACCTACATACTCGATTTCTGAGGAAATCAGAGCTTTGTATTTTGGTCCTAATACCATGGTTCGTGCTTATAAATCACTTGTGATCAATGGATACAAATTTATTATCACTGAACGGGAAAGAAACATGAGTACACAACATGATGGTGTTATGCTAACTGCCACAACAGACTGTTATGCTCGTTCATCGAATAATAGACCTCATTCGGAAAATGTACCTTATTATGGAGCCATGGAGAAAATAATAATTTTGTATTATTACTCACATGGTCGATTCATGATGATGAAATATCAATGGCTTGATTCAATGATGAGTCAAGGTACCTTTATTGATGATTGTGGATTTTAAGTTATTAACATGAATCGCAATCATTCAATTGATGAACCATTTGTATTGGCATTAATGGATAAACATTTTTTTTATGTCAAATATCATCATTATCCTAAATTTGGTGTAATTATTGAAGTAAAAACCCGACATGTTTTTGATGATGGTGATGATGATGTTGACACTATCCCGACTATAATTGGATGCAATCTTTTTATTACTTATGATTAATCCAATATATCAATTTCCAAAGTTGATTGTGAACACAAAGATCTGGTGGGAAATATATATAATCATAGTGTTGTGTTTTCACCGACATGTTTCACCTACATCATTCAGAGTGTGTATCCTTGAACTTAACTTCAAACAACCAGAAATATTTTGTTTCCTTATGTTTTTTATCAGAATGGGTTTTCTATATTTTGTTTTTTGGGTTACACATCAGTTATCTGTTTCTAATTACATCCATATTTGTTTTCATTGCTTGAAATGACTTCCATTAAAGAGAGGCGGTGGAAAAAGATAACAGAAAATAATCGTCACATGAAACAGATGGGAATTGCTCCACTCATCCCTATTGTGAGTCTTTTATTTCAAATATATATATTTCAATAACATATACTATCATGTGTTTACTTTTGTGTTAAACTTTTTATTAGGGTCCACCCCCTAGATGAGAGATATCTGACGAGGAGCCTGATATTGCTCCGTGTACTGAGGATGGTGGTAGGAGGTGGGGGGTGGTGTCAGGGTTAGATTATCATCTGGTGGTCCCTATAATAAGGCCGGTGGTACGAGGGATCTTGGTGCGAGTGTTAGACGATCCACTGGTCATACCCTATTGGACAATGCGCCAATCATAGACGTATATTCTACGCCCCATTTTGATCCTTTTGTTTCTTTAGGGACACAATAGATATTTAGGCCTTCGATGTTTACACTACCAGTTGGCCAGACATCTGTTCCATCATCTTTTTTTAGGTTCATTATCTCTGAGCTATTATATTCCACCTTCTTCAACTCCTGCACCGACACAGTATGTGGCAGAGTGGTGTACACTGAGGGACACTCCACCTATACAGAATATTCCATCATCTTCTGAACATCCAGCGAAACCCATTGTTCTGACTACTGCAAGTATATTTATATAACTCTAAAAAAAATTATAGAAAAAATTATTTTTATTATAACTTGTACTAATATTTTTTCATTAATAACATATTCATCTAGAGATAGGAGGAGTGGGAGGGGGTGTACTCACTTTCGTGTGCTATGGAACCGCCAAACACTTTTAAGGGTTGAATACAATGATGATGGATAGATGGTTGATAAATCTGGGCTGGAATGTCGGGGTTTTTTGGCGATGCAAGCCAAATAGTCGGACATCCTTCCGGTCAGCCCTCTCTCTTGGAGTCATCTTCCACACGAAGTCAGGGATAATTTGTGGGCAAAAATATGGGTAAAAAATCTATTGGATTTAATTTCATATTATTATTTGTATTTATGTGATTTGATCTATTGGGTGTCAGCTTCGGTTTAACTTCCCTGATGGCGACGGTGCACAACCATCACATTTAAAGGAGCTAGGAGAGCTTTGGAGAACATATAATCATGACATGTATGTTGGCTAGTGTGATAGAGTGGGCATGGAGTTGGAGACATTACCTATCATGGATGACTGCCCGATAGAGCAATATCACCAAATGATTACCCATTGGGTGATTGCCAAATTTAAGGTATTAATCCCATTTGAGGTATTTAAATGAGAGTATTAATATTTTTCATTAATATTATTTTATTCATTATTAAACATTACTTAGGAATCTTCTGAAAAAAAACATTGATTCAAAGAAATACTTCCACAATTTGGGGCACACAACTATGTCATATCATAAGAGGTAGCTGGTATGATATAGTTGTCTATAATTTTTATTTAGGACCTGCCCTTTTTATTGTTGGCTACATAAATTATGTGATTTTTTGAATATTGAATATATGATTATAATTTCAATTTATATTGTTTCAATGTCATTACAGAAGCACCAATTGAATATTCAAGGACGTATCCCTCGAGCAAAATTGTTTTGCTCGAGTAGAAGGAAAAAATATGGAACTACGGTTAATGAACCGACACATAAAAATCATATAAGTTTTAATTTGTTTATTTAAAATTTTAATATCTATTATGAAATTTAATAATCTATTAATATTTTTAACATTCTTATTTATAGTCCCTTGATGCCCAGGTGCCTGACAATTTTGGGCCACACGATCATTTATATCAGGTTTTGGAAGATGAGAACTGTGGTCGATTACACTACTGACCTCGTAAGAATATAGATCTGACGAGGTATTGGTACTCTCCTGGAATCCATTATAGTACCACCGAGTTAGAATAGGTCAAGGAGCATGCATCAAAGTCTGATAAAAGTGTAACAAAGTTGAAAGAATAGGTTCAAACTAGGGAGAAAAATTTTATTAACCTGATCAAAGATTTATTCATCATCACTTCCACCAGAGGCCAGCGTGGATTGTCAGACATATATGTCATTGATGGTTGCAATATAAAATGTTCTAGAAGGCAGTTCTAGTGGCGGTTGAGATGATGAATTTCCTGGTGATGAAAGGGATGATAAAGAGGACTAGGGAGAGGATGGGGCTGAGGGCGAGGATGGGGTCGAGGGCGAGTATGAGGATGATGATGAGGACGACAACGAGGACAAAGATGGTGGTGAGGATGAGGCTGATGATGACAGTGGTGATGGTGATGGTGATCAGGGGCAGACTGATAAATTAAATTTTTTATTTCTGTATAAATATTTATTTTTGAACCTGGGATTTCACTTTTTTATTGATATTTTTGAATCTAATAAACTCTTTATTTTTTACCAAATATGGAAGCCTCTTTAATTTAAGAATGATTTAACTTTAATTTAGCTTCCTTCTTAATTATAGTTAATTAAATATATTTTCATATCTTTAATAGGTTTTCTTTAATATAATTGTTTCATTTGATAAATAAAGTCATGTTTCTATAATTAAACCCCTCGAATGGAGGTGCGTTGTCCGTGAGAACTCACAGTGATACTTTAGGGTGTGATAATTTGACTCTGAATTAGTAGTTTCAACTACCTTGTACCACTTTTAAAAATAATGAATATAAAATATATATCTTTATCATACCAAAATCATGAATCAAGTGTCTGTTTTTTATATCATAAGATCATTTTATTTAATTTGAAGCAGAATTACACTTGATTTATTTGGAATCCTAGCCAGAAGATGATGCCCCATGGATGTCGCTGGATCGGGCCAACACACCATGGTCATGCAACGATCACACTGGGGTCACGCCTCCGTCACGCTGCAGTCACACTGTAGTCATGACCCAGTCATTCCACGGTCACGCCGCAGTCATGCCACGGTAATTTCTTGATTTTGACCTGCTCTAGGACGACACCTCGATGCGGTTCGATGTCCTGTTAGAATTTGATATATGATACCTAGATAGAGTTTTAGAAATATTACCCACCCTACTTCTTAGATCCCGGATAGCCCCCACACCCTCCTCCCTAGATCCCGAACAGCCCCCCCCCCACCGGATAGCCCCCCACCCGCCTCAATCCGAGGCATGGTGTGGACGGTACCACTCAAAGTGTCTTTCTTTTGTTTAAAATGGATACTCCTTTAAGTAAAAACAACTCGCATACAGAAAACTGACCAAACTCATTGGGATTGTGTTGATACTTTAGTAAAAAGATCTATGGGTCATTTCTGACATGTATGAGTCAACCCTGCCTCAATCCGAGGCATAGTGTTGCCAGAACCACTAAAAGTAACTCACTTTTATTTGAAATGGACAACATTTTAAGTGAAAACAACAACTCGCATATGGAAAACTAACCAAATGGATTCGGATTATGTTGATACATCATCACAATAATACATGGGTCATTTTTTATGTGTACGAGTCAACCTCGCTTCAATCCAAGGTGTGGTGTGGCCGGCACCCCTCAAAGTCTCTCTTTAGTTTCAAAAGGACATCATTTTAAGTGAATACAACAACTGGAATACGGAAAACTGACCAAAGGCATTCATATTCTTTTAATACATTAGTAAATAGATCCATGGGTCATATGTGATGTGTAAAAGTCAACCCCACCTCAATACGGGGGCCGGTGTGGCCGAAACCACTCAATTTGCCTCACTTTAATTTGAAATGGACAAGATTTTATGTGAAAACAACAACTAGCATATTTAAAACTGACTAAAAGCATTTGGATTCTATCAAAACTCCTAGAAAATGATCCACGGGTCATTTTTGATGTGTACGATTCAACCCCACCTCAATCCGAGGCATGGTGTGGTAGGTACCACTCAAAGTGTCTCACATTTTTTTGAAATGGAAAACATTTTAAGTGAAAACAACAACCGACATACGGAAAACCAACCAAACACATTCGAATTGTGTATATACATTAAGAAAATGATCTAATTATTATTTTTGAGTTTTACAAGGAGACGAGACATCATTCAGACGTGCGGATTGCACGACACTTCTAATATGTGTATTTTAGGTGTTTGGCGCGCTTGAAAAGCATGCGTGGGGTGGTCGAAACCGGCCGAAGAACCTTGTAATTCCATGAAATAGGATGGCAACAAAGTGTGGGTGAATTTTGAAATGGTCTGCTAGACGTCACATCAATTGGAGGTGTCTTGTGACCGCGGTGGCCAAAAACGCACTCCGCGTGTCGTAAATGGCCAAAAAATACGTTTAATGGTCAAATGCAAGCATAACGGCATCATAATGACATTAAATCACAGGAAAACACCCTAATTATTATTTGTGAGGCGTAAGATGAGATGGAACATCATTTAGATGTGCGGTTCGCGCGACACGGCTGAATATGTGTTTTGTGGGTGTTTGGACCGCTTGAAAAGCGTGCATGAGGTGGTCAAAACATGCTGAATGACCTCATAATTCCATGAAATTAGATAAAAACAAGGGGTGGGTGAATTTTGAAATGTTCGTTCAGACCACAAGTCAATCAGAGGTGTCGTGAGACCGCACTGGCCAAAAATGCACTTCACGTGTCGTAAATGGCCAAAACATGCCTTTAACAGTCAAATGCATTCCGATCGACATCGTAATGACATGAAATCACACTGAAACACCATAATTATTATTTGTGAGGTGTAATAGGAGTTGAAACATCCTTAATACGCATGGTATGCGCGGCACGACTGAATATGTGTTTTTTAGGTGTTTGGCGTGGTTGAAAAGTGTGGGGGGGTCAAAACCAGCCAAACAACCTCATAATACCCTGAAATCGGACTACAACAAAGGGTCTGTGAATTGAAAAATGGTCGACTAGACAGAACATCAATCAGAGGTGTCGTGTGACCGCACTGGCCTAAAACGCACTCCTCGTGTCGTAAATGGACAAAACATGCGTTTACCAGTCAAATGCATGCCGAACGACATCAGAATGATGTGAAATCACAGTATAACACCCTAATAAATATTCATGATGTGTACAAGGAAACAACGCGTCATTCAGAAATTTGTTTTGTGTGCCACAACTGAATATGTGTTTTTATGTGTTTGGCGTGCTTGAAAAGCATGTGAGGGGTGGTCGAAACTGGTCGAATGACCTCACAATTCCATAAAATAAAACGAAAACCAAGGGTGGGTGAATTGTGATATTTTTGGTCATAAGGCATGTCAATCGGGGGTGTTTTGTGAATGCACAGGCTGAAAACGCACTTTGCTTGTCATAAATGGCCAAAACGTGCAGTTAACGGTCAAAAGCATGCTGAACGACAATAGAATGACTTCAAAAATCACACGAAAAAAAGAAATTATTATTCATGAGGTGTATGAGGATAAAAGACGTCATTCAGATGTGTGGTTTGAATGGAACGACTGAATATGTGTGTTTTAGGTGTTTGGCGCGCTTGAAAAGCATGCGTGGGGTGGTCGAAACTGACCGAACGACCTCAGAATGCCATGAAATTAGACGACAACAAAGGGTGGGTGAATTTTGAAATGGTCGGCCAGGCGGTACGTCAATCGGAGGTGTCTTGTGACCCCGCTGGCTGAAAAAGAACTTCGCGTGTCGTAACTGGCCAAAACATGGGTTTTACGGTCAAATGCATTCCGAACGACATAATAATGACTTGAAATCATGCGAAAACACCCTAATTATTATTTTTGAGGTGTACGAGGAGACAGCACGTCATTCGGACGCACGATTTGCGCGGAACGACTGAATATGTGTTTTTTAGGTGTTTGGTGTGCTAGAAAAGCATGTGTGGGGTGGTCCAAACCGAGTGAACAACCTTGGAATGCCATGAAATCAGACAACAACTAAGGGTGGGTGAATTGTGAAATGGTCGGCCTGACGACACATCAATCAAAGGTGTCGTGTGACCACACTAGCTGAAAACACACTCCACAGGTTGTAAATGGCCAATACATGCATTTAATGGTCAAATTCATGTAGAACGACATCGGAATGACTTGAAATCACATGAAAACACCCAAATTATTATTCATGTGGTGTACAATCAAATGTCACGTCATTCAGACTCGCGGTTTGTGCGACACAACTGAATATCTATTTTTAGGTGTTTGGCACGCTTGAAAAAATTGCATAGGGATTCCAATACTAGTCGAACAACCTCGGAATGCCATTAAATAAGACGAATACAATGGGTGGGTTAATTTTGAAATGGTCGTCCAGACGGCACGTCAATCAGAGGTTTCGTGTGACCGTGCATGCAGAAAGCGCACTCTACGTGTCGTAAATGGCCAAAACACGCATTTAATGGTCAAATGCACGTTGAATGACATTGGAATGACTTGAAATCAGATGAAAAAAACTTAATTATTATTCTTTAGGTGTACGAGGAGACATCACATGATTCGGACGCACGGTTTGCACGACACAGATGAATATGTGTTTTTTAGGTGTTTGGCGTGCTTGAAAAGCATGCGTGGGGTGGTTGAAACTGGCCGAATGACCTTGGAATGCCATGAAATCAGATGAAAATAAAGTGTTGGTGAATTGTAAAATGGTTGGCTAGACGACACATCAATCGGAGATGTTGTGTGACTGCACTGGTCGAAAACGCACTCTGCGTGTCGTAAATGGCCAAAACATGCGTTTAACGGTCAAATTCATGCCGAACTACCTCAGAATGACTTGGAATCACAAGAAAACACCCTAATTATTATTCGTGATTTGTAATAGGAGACAACATGTCGCATGGTTTTCACGACATGACTTAATATGTGTTTTCTAGGTGTTTGGTCTGCTTGAAAAGGGTGCGTGGGGTGGTCGAAAACTGTCGAACGACCTCAGAATGCCATGAAATCAGACGAAAACAAAGGGTGGGAGAATTGTGAAATGGTCAATAATGAAAGTCATCAATCGGAGGTGTCGTGTGACTGCGGTGGCCAAAAAAAAACTCTGCGTGACATAAATGGCCAAAACATGTGTTTTACCGTCAAATGCATTCCGAACGACATCAGAATGACTTCAAATCACACGAAAACACCTTAATTATTATTCATGAGGTGTAAGAAAGGGATAAATGTCATTCGGACCCGCGGTTTGAATAGAAAGTCTGAATATGTGTTTTTTAGGTGTTTGGTTCTCTTGAAAAATGTGTGGGGGGTGGTTGAAACCGGGCGAACGACCTCGGAATTCCATGAAATCAGACGACTACAAAGGGTGGGTGAATTGTAAAATGGTCGGCTAAATAGCATGTCAATCGGAGGTGTCATGTGACCGTGGTGGCCGAAAATGCACTCTAGAAACCCCCCCTCCCCCGGACAGCCCCCCTCACCCCCAGATAGCCCCCACGCACCCCCCCCCCCCCCCTCACCTCCCGGATAGCCCCCACCCTGTACAAACCCCCCACCCATCGGACAGATCCCACCCATCCCCCCCGGACAACCCCCACCCAACCATCCGTGGTTCATTTGTGATGGGTACGAGTCATCCCCACCTCAATCCGAAGAATAGTGTGACTGGTATCAATTAATGTGTGTCACATTTTCTTGAAACTGTTAACTTTTTAAATGAAAACGACAACAAACATACGGAAAATCTTCACAAGGATATACATTGATTCTTGAAATTAAGGGATAAAAAATAAAATATGGTCTATTTGTCATATGTTATTAGAATAAAATATTCATGAGGCATAGATTGAAACACAGTGGGTCATAATATATATATAAAAACATGAATTATATTAGGAATGATTCTCGACATCCCATCATGAACATGCATCAACATTCATGTTCTAATTCTCAATCATGGGTCGTTTATTCTATACAATAACATACAACAAATAAATATCATAAATTGATTTCATATGAAACCTATGAACACTCAAGCATACCATATAACAAATTGGTCAACAAGGATACACATAGAATCTTGAAAAATAAGTTTCAAAGTCTCATAAAAATACTTCAATGGTGAGGAATACATATGGTTACACCATATCATCATGGATAACCTCAATCCCATCCTCAAACAGTGGGTTCTAGGACCAAACCAAAGTCCCTTTGGGAACCCAATACCAAATACTTAATTTAATATTCATTCCCACTACCCATGATGGGGATTCATCTCACATCACACCCAGGAGATCAAATTACAATTATCCACATACCCCCTTATTCTAACTGAAAAATCTATAAAAACATGTAAGCTATTATGGAAACTCATCTCATATGTCGAGATGGTCCAATGTTTCCCACTAAAACATTAGGAACCATTTATACATGGATACATAATCATTAGGGGAATATAAACATCCCATGTGCTTCCTATAACTCATCATATATCTAAGCACATGAGCACTACCATTATCTATCTTATGGGTATCATGATCCTTGCCACTCTCCCCATGTTTTTCTGTTGGTTTTAAGATACTCAACCCTAGACCATGACTAAACATCTCATGTGATTTATATAACATTTAGGTTTTTTCTCTTGTGTGTATTGGTGTTTTGGTTTGAGTAAGAAATGAATTCTAAATTTTGAATACTCTTATGTGTGTTGGTTTTGTGGTTGGAGATTAGAATACTCTTATGGGTGCTATTTCATTTCCTATCACATGTAGGCATTTTCACTTATGGGTGTTATTGCATTTGAATTTCTAAATTTCTAAATTCTGGAATGATTTCTATATTTTGAATTTCTGGATGGGGATTTTATGTTGGTGTTGTTGCATGTCTGGAGATGCGTTGCTGTGTGTTGCAGGTCTGTAGAGGGTAGAGGGGCCTACTGCTGTGGAGCTGAGAAATTGTATACCAACGGTTGCAGAATCGTTGGTATATACCCTATTATATAACTGTACCAATGGTTTGTTATAACCATTGGTATAGGTTTATACCAATAGTTATAACAAAGCCGTTGGTATAGCCTTATAGCTTGGAATATTCCCTCTATACCAATGGTTTATAACCGTTGGTATAATAGGAACAATCATATACCAACAGTTTTACAAACAGTTGGTATATGTTATATTTGAAACACATATGCCAACATTTTGTAGCTAATTGTTGGTATACCTTCTATTTAAAAACCAATACCAATGGTTTTCACAGAACCATTTGTATAGCCTTATTTTCATTCCTTACATGGAAACGGTTGAGGGAACCGTTGGTATACTATATACCAATGGTTTCCAGGCCTTTACTAATGGTTTTGAACCATTGGTAAAGTGTAAAATTCCAGTAGTTTATAATTATATTGAGTAGGAAGGAATTCCATAAATGGATTATGTGTGTTAATACGGTTTCCAATCCACCCACTAGGACCCATTTCTAAACAATGGCATACAATAGATTATTTTATGAATCATAATATAAAATTCAAAACATGTTAAATAATTAACATAAAATGAACAATTTATGGATATAAACCATAATCAGAAAAAATGTTTTCTTTGAATAGCTATATATTCATAAATCCTTCATAATGATTTGTAAAGAAGATGTGAGTTATCCTAAGCATATCCCTCTTGAGTGTCGTAACCAAGAATGTAGAAAGGACCATTATTGTGTACCAGGATACCCCGGGTCAAGCCCGAAACTCCTTGTCGGAATTTTCACTCTTAGGTATATCTGTGTCAGATCCGCCTCTACCTGCTCGTATCCATACATGGATTTATTTCATGGAAAATACTCAAAATTTATACATTATCATGATTCTTGGAAGTTCTTCTATACCAATTATCAAAGTCTATCTTAGGGTAATAAGCTCTAATTATAGATTATCTAAATCTAGTTTCCTAGGTTTGTACTAAACTTCCTCTAATACCAAATTTAATGCCCTGACCCTAGTTACCAATAGTTGGTGCATTATTATATAACATTGGCATGATACAAGGAATCATGTCCCGAATGACCAATAAGTTTAGTAGCCTTGAATGTACTGGATGCATTCATAAGTTTTACATTACATAATGAAATAAAAACATCAACATCAGTTTTCCCCATTGATTAAAATTATATCCTTATCCTATCCCTACAGGTCAACCATAAAATATTTCTTCACATTCTAAGAAAAATAAAACCTAGAAGGGTTGAGCTCAGATGCTCAGTAAGGATAAAAATATATCAGAATCATTCATAAATAAGAATAACCATTTAAGGCAATGTATAAGACTAAAACAAAATCCTTTTAAACATAAAATTCATCATAATATGGTAAAGGTAAAGTTAAATAATTTCATTTACATATTCACATGGATATTATATTAGTCGAATAATTACATGAAATATAAATAGCCACTTTTATAATTTTGGAATGCCTAACTTCAGACATCATAACCACATAGTCAGGGCCTTGGGCCAACACAAAAAATAAGATTTTGTCAAGGTCTTATTCCAAGACAGTAGTTTGTATCAAGAGACCTATCAATTCCTCAAGGAGCTATAGAGGGCTCCACCCGTCAGTTAGTAAGTCCAATACATTCCTCATATGAAAAGTGTTAAACATAACATAAACATTCATATTAAATGTAGAATTCCATATGCCAATACTTTATCAATAAAACATGAATGATGTTAAAATAAAACATCCACAATCAAACATATCAAAAAAACATCAATTCAATATGGAATATTTGTATCATAATAATTCATCATCAAACAAGTTTAAAATCTATCAAAGGATGTTGATATAGATGAAATGAAAACTATTTGAAATAAATACCTCTTTATATTTTGAAATCATTTAAAAATCTCATAAAAAAATATTTAATTTGAAAATATTCTTATAATCATGTATGAGTAGCATCGATAATGACATAACGGCAGAAAATAGCAACATCCACCGTATATGTTATAAAAAGACATTCTTACCTAAATTTTGTCGAAAAGGTCATAAAGTACCTTATTTGGAAAACGAAGGACATATTCCTTTTAAAAAAATTTATAAAAAGTCAAAAAAGAGTATAAATGAATTTAACCCATTGTCTGTTAAATAGTACAAATGTTTTGAAATACATTTTTAAGAAACATGGATGTGGATGAAAAAGTTTTCATAGTAGATACTTAGGTAAAAACAACCTCGGATAATAATGAGATTGTGAAATTAGCCCTTACTTTGTACTTTTCCTTAGTAGATGGTATGTTAAACTCCATTATAATAGTTATTTTTTAAAATTATAAAAGAATAATATACAGTAAAATGATATCATACATGATCTTAAAATATTTCATTGTTAGTAGTATTTTAGTAGTATCATCATTTCAGGTGCTAACTAATTCGTTTTCCTTTATATGCTTGGTTACGTAAGTCATTTTTGTAATGGATAGGATATATTGGATTCATATACCAAACGATATTATGTTTATAAAAATTATTTTTAATCATAAAATGGATATTATTCTTGAATTATTATGAATGTGAATGAATCTCATTGCATTCGTGGAGACGGTAATCCGTACATATGCACGAGCGATAATATCATTATATTGATGATGAAATCATATTTCATTTGATGGTATATCATATATAAATAATAATTATCATTTTATATTTATTATTTAAAATATTTATACTCATTATTATACCCATACAAATAATGAAGTGTTTGAATAACAAAAAACACCACTATGAGGAGACGGTAATCCGAACGTACACACGTATGGTGACTGTGTCTTTCATATGATTGACAGAATAATGAATATTATTGTACCATTTTTATAATAAAATCACAATATATAGAAGATACTAGAGTTATTATTTTATAATGGAAAAAAATAAAGAGGATGCTGAAGAAGAAAAGAACTTGAAAGAGGTGATGCAATATTTACCTCTTCATAGGGTTCTTCATTTTGATTTGATCAAAAGGGATCCATAGGTTGTCTTTCTGACTAATGGAAGGCCTATAAGAAGAAGGGAGGAAAGATGGGAGGATATTTGGTCAGGATTTCGGCTGATCTAAATGGAATTGGAGATGTGAAATTAAGAGAAGCGGAAGCAGCCTTTTATAAGGGAGGTGAGGGTCACTTTCATAAAAGTTTGAAATATTATTTCACAATAAAATAATTTTCGGTTTATAATGGCTCCAAAATGATTTATTTCGAGTTTTATGTGGGTATGGGTTGGAAACATATTAACCAATTGGTTTTTCATAGGTTTAGGTCACCATATTAACCTTATCTTTTAGATTTAACTCTTTGTTAAATAGTTTTACATTTACCATGTCTCTTTGTATTTTTATATTATATTGTTAATAAACATTCTATAATAGTCCAAGAGAACCCCAGGTGGTTTATTATTAATATATATAACCTTATATGTGTCCTTTTTCCGAATCCTATATTTCTATGAATATTATATCAATTAATAGTATAGTATTTGTTTTAAAAACACAATTTTGTCCATTTTGACACTATTTAGTATTTGAATTTTATTGAAATCCATAAAAACATTATCATTTCTAAAAAAATTAATTAATAAATCAAAAAATTTCATATTAACCTAAAAAATTAGTGTAATTTATTATAAGTCTCAATTTTTATTTATTTAGATATTTAAAATATCAAATATTATAATTTTTCATTATTAAGGTAATTACTGCATCCTCATTGTGTCATTAATAAATTAAATTATTTAATGTATAAATATTATAAATAATATATCATTAAGTAGTATGTATTTAATTATTTCTAATGAATATTTATTATATAATTTATGTTTTTTGTAACCCTATATTAAAAATGGTTTCTTTATTACACATTGAATTTAACTCTTTTACTGCTTCATTAAATAAAATAATAATAAATGTCTAAATAAAAACCATGTGGACCAAAAGGATCATATATTATTCTTATGGTTTTTTTTTTCTAACTACACTTATCAAATAGAATTGAGATACGTGTTAGGGAAAATATAATATATTTTTTACACTTAATTACCAAATTTACTTTTAACCTTGGTAAATAAAAGTCAACAGTTACTATTAACCAAAATTTATTTTCATCATATTGAACCACATTTTACATACTAATTTCAATCATTTCTCATTTGATTTTTAAATTCAACACACAAAAGAGGTAAAATTATGTATTATATAAATTTGTAAATTCTCTCAAAAGGTGGGTAAAAGATGGTAAAAAGCTCTATAAAATCTTATATATCTAAAATTATTATAAAATTACTCCAATGAAATAAATTGAAAATATATTGGTATTATGTATCTATTTTTACTTAAAATAATAAAATATAATATAAATATTTATTTAATTTAAAAGTTGGTTTTAAAAAATAATGCAGTGTTTTTCACAATTCATTAAAAATTTAAAGTTTTCAGAAAAATATCAAAAAGTCTCCCTAATCTAATTTCAATATTTTGAATTCAAAAATGAATTCCATTATGAAAAATAATATTTATAAAATTTCAAAAATTGGGTATTACTATTCATAATGGCTCGTTTGATTGGCCGTGGTGTGTTAAAACCCCATATTGCGTACAATGAAAGCTACTATATTATTCAAAGGGAAACATGATATGGAAGCTAGAGGTGTTACCAAATTAGTAATAATTCCACATTTCATGAACAATGTATTCTTTAGGGAATAAATAATCTCTTTAACCACCTTATAATAAACTAGTTAATAGGGGTAATGCTAATTCCAAATGAAAATTAAAAAATGAACAATATTTGGTTTTTCATAAAAAATTATGTGAATTAATAATTTTTAATAATAAAATGATAAAAACATCTTTATCAAAATCATAATGTTGTGGAAAAAATATTTTAAACATTAATGAGACACACAAAAACCTATTTCTGCATCATCATTTCCTCAGCACACTATCATTTTTACACTCATTAACCCATATAAATCAAAAACTCTACATATTACATTTAAAAATTTAACTCCCATCATCCCTCCAATTTTATCAGGTCAATGAAAATTTTTATATTCAAAATGAATCAAAACTAAATTACGTATAACATTTTCATTTCCTGATTAAAGTGTTTGTAGATACCCAATATTGACGTACATGGACATTACATTACTTTATTTTAATACTAAATACATAAAAAAACATATACCCAAGGACCAAAATAGCTTAGTGTATTTGGAAACTAGGAACATAATATTCTAATCATGGTGAAAGATCTTCATCATATCCCATAAAGCTCTTCCCCTTTTTTTCTAACCTAAAACCTGTCCTTATATTCTAGGGAAAAGGAAACATAAAAATATGGTGAGATCAAATTCTTAGTAAGGTTAATCATGGAGAAAATAGAACAAACCATATATATTTGAACATAAAAACATTAACATAATGTTTAATCATCAAAATATTGAGTTTTGAAATAAATATTGGAAGTACGTAAGGCATGGATAATAAAGGAACATTAATCATTATAAAATTGCATGGAAATAAAACATGGAGTTGTGGAAAACCATTAATCACATAATATGATTTCTATAGTAACTAAGGAATTGTTTCCAAGAAAATCATAGTGGACGAAGTCCATTACTGAACTGGATTTACATGTCGTTCCAGCCCTCTATTACTGAATTGGATTTTATTTTCATTCCATCCATGACTATATCATGAGATATAAATCATTACCCAATGCATTGGAGGGAGATATAGGTCCCACCAATCTCATAATGAAATCATTCTTTCGTGTGCCACAAAATAAACATAAATCATTCATCATAACCCAATGGGTTTCATATATATCATTCCATCATAACATAATCCATATAAAACAATGCATATAATATCATCCTAAAAAAAATAAAACCATTTAAATAATAGAGACATTTTACCTGAAACATATCTATGTTAAATAATGTCATCTTAGATGAATATAGTTTTGATAAAAAACATGATATTAATTCATGAAGAAAATATCAATTTTTCATTATAATATTTTATTTCTCAAAATGTCGTGAAACTTTAAATGAAAAGAATTTCATTGAAAATAATCATTAAATCATGTTGAGGATGATTTATGGAGATAATGCATTTTGTAACTATAAAAATCCATTCATGTCATATATGTTAAAAAAACATTCTCCTTGTACTTTTTCCGAAAAAGACAAAAAAGTACCTTGTATGGTAAATAAAATAAATATTTCTTCCATACAATGTGTTAAATTTAAACCAAGGGTAAAAATGACTTTAAACATACATGGAATAATTATAAACATTTCATGAAAATATTATTAGAATTCATGGACAAGGATGAGAAATATAACCTCAGTAAATACTTACGAATAAACAATCTCGGATAAGAAGGATATTGGAATAATTATCCCTTATAATAGGTGTAATTTATACATATACATGTCTGGAACATTTTTAAAATGATTTAAATAATTACATTGACTTATTCAAAAATCATAGTCATTTTTATGATATCATATATGATTCAATTATAACATTATATTACCTGTTCATTTGTCAATTCAATGTTGAAACAATGTTTTGGGTAATAATAATTTCATTTATCGGGCATGTTTTGAATTTTTTTTAATATTATAATGATTTACTTACTTAAATAATTTAAAACATGATTTTTATATCATATATAAATTAATTATATAGATAGATAAATGAAATGAAATACACAGTTCATAGAGACGGTAGGTCATACGTACGCATGAACGTTGTTTTACTTTCCTTATTGACATGAATTTAAGTAATTTTAGGAAATAAATAAATAAATATACATAAATACAGTAACATTATAACATAATATATCTCATTATTATTCATTATATATAATTTATAATCTTTCTTGAATGGTTAACATGGAGTATAAATCTAATCGTGTCATGGAGACGGTAATCTGTACGTACAGACGAGCGATGATATCATTCCCATAATTATTGAATGGAATTGGACTGTATGATATAAAATAGAATTATTATTATCATATCATAATAATCAGATATAGTTATTTCTTCCATCATTATACACAGCCAAGTATATTGGTGATGAAAAACATATTACACCACTGCCTGGAGACGGTAAGCCATACGTACGCATGTGTGGTGATTTTATTATTCATAAGATGGATAGAAGGTGAAATATGGTTGCTTAATTTTTATAATAACATATCATTATATGATTTCTACTGATTTTAACTTTATAATGAAACCACTAAAGAAGAGGTTGTTGATGAAGAAATAAATTTTAAAGGATCAGTAGAAGATATTACCTCTTCCTCGAAGTGCCTCCTTTAAACTATCTCTTAGGTCACTAGAGATGGACTTTTGAGATGACCAGAACCTCTATATTGTTACTAGAGATGTTGAGAAGAGGAATTATCAGGGGATTTCTGAGCTTGAAGGCTCAAAATTGAGTGAAAATTAGAGGGAAGGGGTTCCCATTATAAGAGAGGAGAGGGACACTTTAGGAAACTATCAAAAATATTAATTTATAATAAAACCAAACCCCACTTAAAAACATAAAAAAAGAAATAATTTATAATATTAGATGATATAGGGTGGTAATATCATCAAAAAATTAAATTTATACATGTTTTCATTTTATTTTATACCTTATCATTTTGATTTATCTTTATTTAATCTATTTAAATTTATTTTTGGTTATAATATTATAACTTATAAATGGTTATAAATACTTCATTATGTGTTGTTAATTGTCAATAATTGGATAATTTATGATATTTTAGACCAAATAAATTTCATTTTTTATTTTTTAAAAAATTATGTGATTTTTAAACAATTTAATAATATTATATATTTATTAAATATCAGTAGTGCAAATTTTGACACCATTCATTTATTTGAATTTAAATAAAATCCAAACAGATGAAATATTTGAACCATAATATTTAATAGATTCATACAATGTCATATTCATATTTAAAATTCGAGGAGAACATTAATTATATCATATAATATTTATTTTAAAATTTTTCAAAATATATATTTTATATTTTTTTAATAAAATTATTACTTCAACATTTATTTATAACTGATTAATATATTTAATTGCTGCATAAAAATTATAAATACAATAATATGATGAAGATAAATATAATATATTTCATAATAATACTTTTAGAATAATATATCTTATAAAACACCGAACTTTTAAAATGTTATGTTTATTAAATTATGAAGGTGATAACTTTGACATCATTTAATATAAAATAATATAAATGTCCTAATCGGTTTTATAAGGCTAAAAATGGTCCAAAAGTCTTCAAATAAATACTTATGGTGTAGATATACTTGAACAATATTTTTTTGCCAAGTTTTGGGTTCTTTTGTTGGGTATTATTAATATAATAAAAACTATATAATTGATTATTTACTAAATAAGTAATTTTAGCATCATTAATGTATAAGCTATTAAGGTAAATATATATTTCATAAAAATTAAAAACTAATTACCATCATAAAGAAAAAAAATTATCATCAAAAGTAGAATTTATAATCAAATTTATATTCTGTATAAATTTATATTAGAAATAATTTAATTAATAATGTTTTAGTGGGACATATTTCACTTTCCATTAAATAAAATAAATTAACGGTCTTAATATCATCCAAGTGGGTTCCAATAGATTACATTTCGACCCAAGTATATTTTTGGATGAAATATAATGATACAATTATATTAATACAAGTGTTATGGTAATTTTATAATATTATTTTTACCATTAATTAACAGATTTACCTTTAACTTTGGGAAATAAAATTTACCGTAGTTAATATTCATAATGACCAAAACATAAACTAGCCGATTGAAATAATTTGGACCTACTGATTCCAAATATGGAATCCATTTTTCCAAATTCAAAACATAGTAGATGCAGAAATTTATTTAAAATTAATACCATTGTCGAGAAAAATGGACATTATTTAAAACATTGCAAAAGATTTTAATGTTTTTACCTATGAATTCAATGTAAAATTAATGATAATGACCTAAATTATATTAAATGGTATAAATATATTCTATTTATACTTTAAACCCATTAAATATTATAACTTTATCATATAAATTATCTCAATGATAAAAGTTGTTTTCAATTTAAATTTAGCATATTTTTAATATTCATCAAAATATAAATTTTATCAGAATAATGTAAAAAATTTATAAAATGTTAATTTTTATATCCTTATTGAAAATAAGAAGTTTAATTTTTCAAATTGAACTTATAAACTAGTCAAAAATTAGATTTCAAATGGATGCGCCATCCATGGAGACAAAAATGCATTTTTTGAAAAATATTTCTTTTTTCTAAAAAATTAATTTTGTTCGCATACCATGTTCTAAAAGATATGTAAGATGAATTATAACATTATAAAATAAATAATTTTGTTAATAATATTCATAATATATAGTTCATAACAATATTATAATAATATATTTTTGATTAGTGAAACTTAGTATTGCGTACAATGCAAGCCATCGAGGAAGGTCGCTTTTGCGTGTAATGCAATCTAATTCAGTGTTGTGTGAAATAATCCTTTGGTGTTGCATAAAACATCATCTAATAATATTTCACTAAATAAAATCTACATTCATTGTTGAATTGAATCAAAATAACTTGAAATTGTACTAAAAACAAACCAATAATATTGTTGTGTATACTGCAAGATAATACGGTGTGGCATATTACGCAAGCTAGTCATGGGGTATCATATGACAGAAGACATAATTAAAAATAAAAATAAAATTTCTCTTAAAATTTATAGGTGTTACATTATAAAACCCTTAAAATGAATTTCTCCCTTGAATTTTTTCGGGGTTATAAATGGTTTAATACATCAATGTTTCTTTCATAGATCCTCACATCGTAAAAAGGATTCCTAAAACATAATTTTAAAAAGTAAAGTATGCAATATAATGGTTACCCAAATTTACTCATCACTGGGTTTCAACATAGGTGAAAACATGGATAGAAAAGGGAAATATAACCATCATGTTCTGATGGAGAGTAGTAGAAAATATGGCTATGAAAAAGCCAACAATCACGAAGCCATAAATTTGAGATGATCTAAGGTACCATCTGATTCATCAGATATGATTGTACTAGGACAAAATTTTGGTTTTTTAATATCATTTCCCTAAAGTTGATGAATTTTTACTTATGGATAAATACTTACATGATTTAAGTGTAATATCATTGTTGGTCATTCCATGAACAATTTCATCTTCGTCTCTTATATAATGAAATGAATTTGAATTTTTCATTCTTGATGTGTTAGAAAATATAGAGATAGAATGATAGGTCATTCCATCTGTCTCTATCACAAAAAAGATATCCCAAGTTACTAAACATAAATAAGTCCATCTATGGTGAGGTTATTAATATATTGTTCCAAAAATGGACTTATACTTAATCTATCATACCACATAATAAAATAAAACAAATTTCTTCTAACCAGGGACTTTTGGTAGGTTAGTGGTGGGTGATAAAGGCATGTCGCACTTAGGTTTTCCGTTCGATTCTCGAATCCTTTTCCAACGCGATGGGTTTTTCATTTTCTAAAACTATACTATTATAATAGTCCTAAAAAAATTTGTATCCTTAAACAATACTATCTTATGTTCAAGTTAATCCTTTCCAATCTTAAGGCTTATTCAAAATAATTATATCCAATATCATAGTATAAAAAACCATTACAGGAAAGGTTATCTACCAAGAATTAAATACCATCACTAATCCACCATATATCATAAGATATATCTTGTTGGTCACATTCAAAACTAGTGAATACCTTAATCATGTATTCATTAAACATGAACTAACATTTAACTTAGTGAAAACATGAATTCTGTTAAAAGTAAACTCATTCCACATACCAAATCCCTAAAATTATATATACTAAAATCATGATATCACTTTCTCCTTATATAAATAATTAGCTCATTAATAATATCCAACATATTATTTTCTCTTTATCCCTTAATTATGTGCATATGATCTACAATCCAAAAATATTTCAATCACTTTTCATGGTTACTGGTTCCATAAAATTACTTGAAACCAATACATAGATATTTCAATATTCCATGATACTATTAATGAGGTTCCACAACACTATTTTGTAATCCTATTACATAAACACTTAATCAGTCCACCACTTCGTTGTCATATTCAACATCACCAATAGTGATCACATGTGACTTCCCTTTTTCCATTGTATTAAGTGCTTGTAGATGTCGATCATCATTAACCCTTGGATAAGGGCATTGGTTAGCATAATTCCCCATTTCCCTGCACTTGTATCATTGAAGTGTTGGTGGTGCGTTCTATGTAGCCTTTTCTCCATTCACAACATTATATAATTTTTTTCCATTACTTCATCACTCAGCTACTTGATGAACTTATTTTCTACACTTAAAACAGTCTCTAGTCCCTTTAAGACAATCTCCACCTTGATTCTTTCCACACTTTGAGCATAAAAAATAATTTGTCTTCTTTTCACCATAGTTTTGATATTTTTTCTTAAACACCATATTTTTTTCTTTTAAAAACCATTAGATGGATATATAACACCAACTTTATATTCTACTATGAAAGAAAAATACACTATTTCTTCATAGCAACTGATGTCTCTTATTGATACTACCTTTCGAAGACTTGGTTTTAAGGCACTAAAAATTTGATCAAATTTTGTATCCTATTGGATGATAAATCTAGATGTATACCTTGAAATCCCTGTAAAATATTCTTCGTATAAAAAAACAAATTCATCATCCTTTTTCTTTAGCTCAAGGAACTCATTTTCCATATTCGTTCGAAGAATACGAAGAATGTATTTGTTGAAAAATATTTTTTTTAACTAATCCCATTACATGTATTCAATTTCATCTTGGGACCTAGTATTATTAATTATAGTCCACCACTAGTCTGATTTACCTTCTAAATGGTAAAAAACTAGAATGACTTTTTCATGTACCGAAAAACAAAGTATGTAAAATATCTTTTCAATGGTACTGATCTATTCTTCAGCAATAAGTGGATTAGAAGACCCAAGAAAAGAAGGTTGGTATTGCCTCATGATGGACACACTAGATTATTGTTCCCTTATCTGATCATTTGGAAGTCCAAAGTGATTCATAGCTTGTGTAAGTAGAGAAACGATATTTTTCACTCCTTCTTCCACAACATTTGGTTGTTCAAAACGAAAAATCATTTCATTTCCCAGTGCATTGGTCATTAACACAGTTCCTTCAGGTTCCAATAATTATCTAAAACCCAAAAATAATAGTGTGAGACGCAAAAAAAATACTTGGAAATCAACATAATCAAGGGGAAGTATGTTCAATCACTAACATCTTACTTTCAATACTATGTTATTCATGATCGTTATCATAATTCTAGGATTGTAATATATACTTATACATAACCTTATGGACATCCCATGATATACCATAGAAATATCTCTAGGGATCTCACTAATGTTTTTTGCATCCTAGATTCAAAAGGATAACTAAAACATTCTTAAGATACCAACTACAGGGAACCATGATTGACATATATAGACATTACATTACATTTGCAGAATACTAAATACATAACAGAAATAGACACCCAAGGACCGTAATATTTTAGTGTCTTTGGAAACATGGAACATAATCTTTTAAACATGGTGAAAGACCTTCAACATCTCACATAATGATCTTCCATATTTTCTTCTTAACAAAAACCATTCATTATATCTGGAGGAAAAGAAAACATAAAAAAAGGTGAGATCAAATGCTCAGTAAGGTAAAGCATGGAGAAAATAAAAAAACCATATACATTTGAACTTAAAAACATGAACATAATGTTTAAACATAAAAATCGTGAGTTGTGAAATAAATCATGGAAGTGAGTAAGTCATGGATCGTAAATGACAATTAATCATGATAATATAGTTTGGAAATTAAATATTGGGTTTTGAAAAACTATTAAGAACAGAATATGATTTATATAGTAGCCATGGAATTTCTACCAAGACCATTATTATGGACGAAGTCCATTACTGAACCAGATTCACATGATATTCCAGCCCTGTATTACTGACCCAGATTTACTTGTCATTCCAACCATGTCTAGCTAAAAAGATATAAATCCTTACCCAATTAATTGGAGAAAGATATAGGTCCAATTAATCTCCTAATAAAATCATTCTTTCGTGTTCCACTAAATAAACATTCATCATTCATCATAACCCAATGGGTTTCATATACATCATCCCTCAATAACATTATCCATATAAAACAATGGATATAATTCCATCAAAAAAAATAAAACAACGTAAATAAAAGAAATATTAAACATGAATCATATCCATGATAAAGAATGTCATATTAGATGGAAAATTGTTTTGATAAAACACATGAAATGAATTCTTGAGAAAAATATCATTCTTCTTCAAAATCATTTTCTCTTCTCAAAATTTCATGAAATTTAGAAAAATTTCCATTGAAAATAATCAGGAAATATTGTTGAGGAAGATTCATGTAAATAAGGAGTTATGAAATTTTAATAATATGTTCATGCCGTATATGTTAAAAAAATGTTATCCTCATACTTTTTCTAGAAAAGTCAAAAATTACCATGTATGGTAAATAAAAGAATAATTCCTTCCAAACCATGTGGTGAAAGTAACAAAGGGTAAAATTGACATTAATAATACTTGGGCGAATAGTAAACATTATATGAAACCAGTTTTATAAGGCATTGAAATGGTTGAGATATATAACCCTAGTGAATACTTACGAATAAACAATCTCAGGTAAGAATAAGATTGGAATATGTATCCCTTACCATATGTCCAATTACTTCTATATGTGTCTAAAACTTATATATAATGATTTAAATAATGTCACTGAATTATTCATGAATCATAGTCATTTTTATGATATCTTATATGATTCACTTACAACATTATATTACACATTCATTTGTCAATTCCATGTTGAAGCAACATTTTGGGTAATAATCATTTCATTTATCATTAATGTTTGGACTTTTTGTTCTTGATATTATTTGATTTAAAAACATAAATAATGTAAAACATGATTTATATATCATATATACAATCATTATATCGATAGATAAATTAAATGAAAAACATCGTTCAAGGATACGGTAGGCCGTACGTACGCATGAACACTATTTTCCTTTCCTTATTGACTTGAATAGAAGTATTTAGATGGAATATATATATATATATATACATCAATACAATAACATTATTATCTCATATATATCCTTATTATTCAATATATTTACTTTATAACCATTTCTGAATGTTTAACGAGAAGAATGAATCTCATCGCGTCGTGGAGATGGTAATCTGTACGTACGTAGGAGCGATGATACCATTCCCACATTTGTTAAATGGAATTGAAGTGTATGACATAATATCTCATTATTAGTATCATGTTATAATAATCATATATAGTAATTTTTTCCATCATTATACACATCCAAATATGTTGGTGATGAAAAATAGATTACACCACGATGTGGAGACTGTAAGTCGTATGTACGCACTCGTGGTGATTTAAATTTTGATATGATGGATATAAGGTGAAATATGGATGTTTCATATATATAATAACATAACTGTATATGAGTGATACTGATGTAATTACTATATAAAGATACATCTTACAAAGAGTATGTTGAAGAAGAAATAAATTTGATAGAATTGGTAGATGATATTTCATCTTCCCCAAAGTGTCTCCTTTAATCACCCTCTTAGGGAAACAGAGTTGGACTTTTTAGATGACCAGAACCTCTATAATGTAAATAATGAGGTCTAGAAATGGAATTGCTAGGGTTGGGATGATTTTGAAGGCTCAAAATTGAGTGGAGAGGATAGGGAGGGGGTTCACTTTTATAAGAGAGTAGAGGGTCACTTTAGGAAACTCTCAAAAATATTAATTTATAATAAAATTCAACCCCACTTAAAAACCTACAAAATTACTCAACTTCAATGATTAGATAAGATAGGGTGGAGATTTCATCTACCAATCAAATGTAGACATGTGTGTATTTTATTTTAACCCTCATCATTGTTATTTATCCTTATTTAATCTATTAAATTTTAGTTATTGTGATAATATTCTAAATTTTAAATGGGTTTAAATACTTACTTATGTGTTTTGAATTGTATATAATTGGATTCTTTATGAAATTTTCGACCTTATAAATTTTAATTTTTAATTTTTAAATACATTAGTGATTATTAAACAATTTAACAATATGTTATATTTATAAAATATCAATAGTGTCAATTTTGACACTATTCATTTATTTGAATTTAAATAAAGTCTATACTAATGATAGAGTCTATTAAAATTATTTAATCTATTCTTAACATTTCATATTCATCTAGAAAATTTGTGGAGAAAATTAATTATTTCCTATACTATTTGTTTTAAAATTTTTAAAATCATTTATTTGATATTTCATTTAATAAAATTCTTATTACATCATTTTTGTATAATTAAATAATATACTTATCTATTGCATAAAAATTACAAATAAAATACAATGATAAAGATAAATCAATTAGATTATATAAGAATACATTTAGTCGAATATATCTTCTAAAACACCCAACTTCTAAAATGTTATGATTATTAAATTATGAAGGTGACAACTTTGACATAATTTAATATAAAATAAAAAAATGTCCTAATTTCTTTTATAAGGCTCCAAATGGTCCAAAAGTAAATAAATGGATTATTATGATGTATATATACTCGACCAATAATTTTTAGGCATGTTCTTCACTCTATTTATTGTTATTATTAATGAAATAAAAACAATATTATTGATTTTAAACTAAATAAAAAATTTCTGAATAATTAATATATAAACTATTGAGGTAATTACCTATTTCAAATAAATTAAAAATAATTTAGCATGATAAATAAAAAAAATTATCTTTCAAATTAGTATTTATAATCGAATTTATATTTTTTATAACCTTATATTGAAAGTAATTTAATTAATAATGTTTGAGAGCGACATATTTCACATTCGTTAATATAAAATAAATTAATGGTCTTAATCTCATCGAAGTGGGTTTTAATAGATTCAATTATGACCTATGTATGTTCTTGGATGAAATATAATAATAAAATTATATTAATAAAAGTGTTAGTGTAATTTTACAATATTATTTTTACGCTTGATGACCCGATTTACCTTTAATTGTATTAAATAAAATTTATTGTAGTTACTATGCATAATGCCAAAAAATAAAAGTATCCTATTAGAATAACTTAGACCTAATGATTCCAAATATGGAATACATTTTCCCAAATTCATAACAAAAATGATGTAATATTTAATTTAATATTAATCATGTTGTCGAAAAAAATGTGATTTTACATAAAACATTGCAAAAGAATGTAATATTTTTACATGTGAATTAAATGTAAAATTAACGATAATGAAATAAATTATATTTAATGGTAAAATTATACTCTATTTATAATTTAAAACCATTTAATATTATAATTCATCCATATAAATTATCACACTGAAAAAAGTTTTTTAAATTAAAATTTAGCGTATTTATACTATTCACCAAAATATGAAGGTTATTATAATAATGTCAAAAATTTATCCAACGTGAATTTTTATTTCCTAATTCAATTGAAGAAGAATAATTTTTCAAATTTAACTTATAAACTTGTCAAAAATTAGATTTATAATGGGTGCGAAATCAAAAAATGACAAAACTAATTTTTTAAAAAATAATTCTTTTATCCGAAAAATTGATTTTATTCTCATACCATTTTGTAGAAAATATGTAATATTAATGATAATGATATAAAATTTAAAATGTATTTAATGATATTCATAATGGATAGTTATTAACAATATTATAATAATATATTGTTGTTCCGTGAAACTCAGTATTGCATACAACGCAAGCCATCGAGGAAGGTCACTTTTGAGTGTAATGCAAGCCAAGTCAGTGTTGCGTGAAATATTTCTTTGATGTTGCGTATAACATAATAAAATATTATCTCATTGAAAAAATATATATTCAGTGTTGAATTCTATAATAAAACATTAAATTGTGTGTAAAACAAGCCAATAGTAGTGTTGCGTATACTACAAGTTAATATAGTGTTGAATATAGCACAAGATAATCTTGTTGTAACATACATTACAAGAAGTCAATAAAATTAAAACCAAATTTTCTCATATAATATCATGGTGTTATAGGGTACCATTAAAATAAACGAATTTCATTAATTTTTCCCATACCCTCCCCACTGTTTTTTAAATGAATAACAATACATAAAACTAATTACACCAAGCTGATTATAAAAATTTCCATCTTATAATTATTTCATTATTTCATTCAGATTAAAATATTCATCCCCATGCACTTTTTGAAATGATTAAGATAATCTATCATATAAATTGATTTATAATAATGAAAATATTATGTTATTTAAAAAACTATGTTATATAAAATTAATTGAAATTCCAAAATTAGAATTTATAATCCCTTAATTTAATGTGTATGTTCAATATCATCTTACCAAAAAGAGAATATTGTTACATAAATTGATATATCCCTATTAAAAACAAAAATAAGAAATATTAACATATATGAATCAAGAATATTTGGGAATAATTAATTAATGGACTCTAAATATTCTTTTCCAAAACATCTTCAAAAGATCCATTATCACCAAAAATTATTATTGAGAAGAAGAAACCAATAGTATTGTGAGAAAAATTATATATTTCTTAATAATAAAAATAATTCTAAAAAATATTTTATTTCATTAAATTATGGATGAAATGTTATAGATTTTTTTAAAATATAAAAATAAAATAATAAATATCATTTATGTTAGATCAAAATCAGTGTCTAAAAATCATTCTGAATCAATGAAATTAAATTGGATAATAGTTTAAGGATGTTAATTTCAAAATAATACCTCCAGGCTCTAAATTTTATTGTAAAATCTAATCAACCTACACAAAATCGTTGAATATCTCTAAAATAAATTTATACCTACAAAAAATTAATCATATTGAAATGAATATTATTATTGGGAAATTATCAACTCCTTAAAAATTTATGGCTTTAATCCAGTGCCTAACCAGTCACCCAAATTGAAAAACCGGTCAATTGTTATTGGATTTTAAATAGTTATGAAATTATAATGTTGTTTTATAACTAGAAAATTCAGTTCAATTTTTAGAATTAAGGATACATTGATTTCAATGGGTCTAATTATTTCAGCATGTTTAAGGTAGCTTCTTCTACCTCTTCATAAGTTCATATAATTACATTGTGAATTAGGACCCCCATTACAAACCATCTAGACTTTCCTTTCTTTTTTTCCACAAATTTTGAATATACAAATATAAATAATATTTTACGTAATCTATTTAAAAAATATTAATCTTTGAATATATAAAAATTTAAAGTTTCATTATGGTTCTCCAAATATATGTGTTGAGATTGATGTTTCATAATCATCAATTCAATATATATGTATTATTATTATGTAAGAGTTCAATTATTAACTTGAATTCAATTTTGTTTTTCTAGGAAAATATTTGATCATTATTTCTCAGATCGATCCACCACCACTATGTATGTCCTCAAGATCCTATAGAGAATGATCCTTATAATTGAGATCCCCTATATAATGTAATTCATCATTTATGGATGTTGTATTTTCCAATCATAAATTAATAGAGATTATACATCCTCAAAGGTAGTAAAAGAGTTAGTTAGATATATCATACTTATAAGAGTGACTTTTAGTGTTTCTATTATTTATGAAACTTTTGCAGTTGTGGGGTGTCCAAAAATAATCCCCCAAAATATATGGGAACAATATGATCTTGCACCATGGGGAAATGAATAAAAATATGTAATTTATAGTCTAGATTATATGAAAAGAGTGTTCCTTATAATAATGATTAAAGAGATAGGGGAACTAAATGTTCAACTAGTGTATGGGGATTATCTAACATTGAGTATGTATAATAGTTTTATGAATATTGGACCAAAAGAACATTTTATAATATTTTTATAAACATATGAAATTACAAAAAAATTAATGAATAATATGACAGATAGAAATTATCGATGATGAAATGGAAAAATAAATAATTCATTATTATAATTTTGAGGATGAGATAGTAAAACCATTTCATAGAGATGGATCTGATGAAACTATTAAAAAGATCAAAGTGAAATATGATACTTAATGGGAAAACTGTAACTGTGAATTGGACATCTAGGTTTCTATGATTTTACCTTAAGATCTAAATAAAGGGAAGAGGGGTAAATTTGATTTGAGGATATAATCTGTTAAAAACCGATTCAAAACCATATATTGGAATGATTTTTCCAACCCTCTATGATAAATTACAAAAAAAATTAAGTAAAATAAATTAAATCAAAAGAACATCATAAATATTCATGTAAAGATATAACCCCTTGTGGATAAATTATAAAATCTCTATTATATTCTTGATGTTAATATTGATAATATGAAATAACAGATAAAGGGGCCTTCCAGGTAAAATATAGAACCCAAGGTACATGAACCCTTGGCGGACCAATTCAATCCCATACATGGACCAAATGATATGTGTTTTAGATAAACAATAATGTGGAAAATTGATGTTTTAAAATAATGATCTTATCATTGATAGTTTTAAAGACATGAAAACTGAATTTACCCTTTGTTATACAAAACTATCAATTTAGCATTCATTACACATAGCACTATGATTTTTATGTTCTGTAGAATATTCAACATGAAAAAATGTTCTTAAAAAACCAAAGATATATATTATCATTATAACATATCCAATAAATTTTTTGTTGTCAATAATAATTAATACATTATGAAATATAACTATATATATTTCTAATACAATATAAATTATCTATAAATGTTTATTAAATGATCAATAAATTTCATTAATTTGATTTTAATATTCATGATATGTTTTGTTTATCAATTATTATTTTTTCATAAAAAAATTTTATAATAATTTTTTTGAAACATTGATAAAATGTCATTGAAAAAAATAAATTATTTTTTGGAATATTAATATAACTGTTTTCATTATGTGATTTTTTTTTGGATTTTTTAGAAAATGATTATTTTTCTATGAATTAAGAAAAATAGTAATTTTTTTGAAATGACTATTATTTTTAATAAATTAACTAATTTGAATTTTCAATTATGTAATAAATATTTTTTCAAGTGTCCAATGGTTTATTTAGTTATATATAATCTAGTGAATTACATTTAATTAAGTTTATATTTTATTTATAATTTTTTTTATTGGGTAAAAAATCTTTTTTGGAAAAACAATTTTAAAATGAAAAACATTTATCCTTTTAAATTATTTAGAATAATCTATAAGTGGGATAGTAAAAAAATGTATTCAATATTTCTAATGAAAAAAATTTATAGTTTCTATTAAGGTAAACATGTTTGTTGAAAAAAATTAATAGTAAATTTAGAAAAGTTAATTACCACAATTAAGGTTAAAATTGTTTCACCTAGGGGATAAACTAGATTGATAAGAGTGGAAATGATATAAAATAATTTATTAATTTTAAGGGGTAAATTTAATTATATATTGATAAACAATTTATTGAATATATTTAAATTACTTTCCACATTCCTTTGAATATGATATATATAATAAGTTCACCAAAGAAAATTATAAAAACCTTTTCCTCCTTTTAATATCAATCGTGAAGAGGGATAGTAAAAAAACAAAATTTTAACTGTTATGAATATTATTTTGTTAAACATATGAGCATATATTTTCATAATAATTTATAATTTATTTTTTTATATGATTTTATTATGCAATATTTTTATGAAATTATTATGAAATAGTTATTTTGTGAAATAAAAAAGTAATATATCTAGGACAAAAAATAATAAAAGTGAAGTAAATTGAATGAATCATAGTGTTACAATATTTTTTTTATCTGAATATAATATTCAAAACAATTTTTAAAATATTTACATTAAATTCTATCATTGTACTAATATTTTGAAATTTTAATTTCAATTAATAATGTCATAATTGTCATTAATGTTATTTTCTGAAAAATTATATTTCAATTAATGATTTAAAATTAATTAAAATAACATATAATAATAAGTTATTTTTAGTTTAAATAAATATTAAAAATGATCTATTAATTGAAAAATTGATCTTTTTTTAATCAATATAATGACCTCTATTTAATAATAACATATTTTGTGCAGTTAAGGTTAAAATGAGGTATTTCATGATCATGTGCTGGTATAAAAATCAATTTTCAAAAAACATATTAATTTTCTTGATAAAAAATATTTACTAAAAATAATTAATAAATACAAATTATCAACTAAATATCAATTTAATTTATCTTTAATGTATAAATTAGTTACCTTACAAAACTAGTTACCATAATGAAAACCCTAAATGAAAAAAATATGGAAACATAAGAGGTATTGACTAAAATTTATAAAAAAAATTTATTTGTGGTAAAGGTGTGTATAAAAAAATATATTCCCAAAAATAAAATAATAATTATATTTTGAGCCACATGAGATGACATTGACCTCCAAATAGTGAATGTGTTCATGTATTTTTAATACTTCCACTCCTTAATGATAAAAGGTCAGTCATTACTATCACTTAATCACACAAATGAAGCTATATAACACATCAAATACCTACCCAAATACTATCCATGAATCACTAAACTCACCCTATAAGACTTAATTTTGTAATAAATCATACCATTTTTGTATTTTATTTCAATCCAAAAAAAGTTACTTGAAGAAGAGATAAGGTTAATATACCTTAATTTCTATTTTACTTCTCAATTCACATTATTAAATTATTTTTATTCCATTATTATATAATAATATAATTATATTAAATTAATAGAGATGTTTTTTGGTTATTTTTATGACATAAAATCACTAATAATACTATTTAATGTGTAAAAAATAATTATTTGGTTGTACGATAAACTACGACCTCGTAAAACTATGTAATTCATTTTTCCATTACCACCTATCACAGTTTTTTGAGATGATGGATATAATGTTTATATATGATATTTATAGAAAAAATTACAGTTGGGATCATTATATCTGATATATCCTTTTACATTTCAATCTTGAAGGAATACGATAACATTCCTCATGTCTATGATAAATTTCCTCCTCATGAAGCGATGTGATTAGTTTTTCACTAAAACATTACATAGAAGGTGATAAGGGTAAATATAATAAATATAACTGATTTAAAATACATATTTATGATATTTATTAAATATATATGATTATATAAAAATAATTTATCATTTTATTTTTACCATTCCATTTAATAAAAAGCACTAAATTCATTTGTGGATGTGTGTCCTACCACCTTCTTGAAGTAATGTGATTCATTTTGATTCACCACATCATCCCGTAATGATATATATAACTGTATATATTAAAATTATATGTTATTTTAAATATTATTATCATTTTATAAATATGAAATAATAATTTACTTCTTTTAATATTGATCTTTGAAAATTGGAAATGTTAATCTTGAATAGGTATGGCCAACTGTCTACTTGATTGAAGAATTAGTTCATTTTTCATTACAATTTTTCATTAAGGGTTGGAAATGTATTAAATATTTATCAATATCCTAACTATTCGCATATTTCTATTTTTTATAATTTTATATAATGAACTATATTAACAAATTCAACCCAAATAATTCATTTTTCACACATAAGTCAAATATGGTCAAAACATCTGACACAAACATAGTCGAATAAAAAATATTATACATTATGTAAATTAGTGAAATAAAATTAGTAAGAAACATTAAAAAAATATCATTCAATTAAATAATTATCAACAGTTTATTATTTAGTAATATAAAGAGTCAAGTACAAATTTGACACAAGGTAAGGGTTTTCTGTTCTCACATTTATTTTTTGAGATACATCCCATATTCACTACTTGTTTTTCATGTTTTATATACTAGAAAAGAATGTATTTTATTATTTAAATTATGAAATTTATTTTTAATTAAATATCACTTTTTTATATCCCTTTCATGGGGTTTACAGTTTCAATGTTGATAATTAGGTAATGGATATTTTTCTCAATTTCATTTATTTGGGTCATGTGTCCTGTTATGTACCTATCTTATTTTATGATGTATATATAAATCATATTGGAAAATTAATATCATGAATTTATTTATTATAATGTTATTTTATGTTTCATTCTAATGGTATTTTATGTTTCATTCCTTTTAATCCTTCCAGGGGATTGCAATTAAATTATACAAAATTGGTAATAATTTTGTGTTTCAACCTCATCGTATATTGGGATAATTTATAATTACGATTCTAATGATTAGATAATTTTATCTATATATTAATAAAAATCATGAATTTTCATTGTAATATGGTTATTAATGTTATTTAAATTTTATAATAAAAATTTTCACACATTGGAAATTTAAATTTATTAGAAAAGTTTTTTAATAAAATCTAACGTGATTTTCCCCTTTGGATGCAAATTCAATTTCTTCCAAAATGATGATTATTAATAGTATTTTCAAAACTATATTAGAACATTGTTTTTATATTAGAAATGATATTTTCATCAGTAATATTTCATATTTATTTTTAAATATTTTTTAAATAATCCGTGATTTTTTAAATAAAATTTAATTTTTAAATGTTTTGTGCTTTAAAAATGATTTCAAAATGGAATGTTCATTTTCATTAAAAAAATTTGTAATGATCTCTTAATCGAATTTTCATTCAACAATGCTAACAAAATTTGTTGTTACTTATGAATCATTTGGGATATTGTTTAATTATAACATCATAATTATTTATTAAGATTTATGATTATTGTTTTATTTAGATTGTTGTGGATACCAATTATTTTTGATGGGTTAATAATGATTATATGAGATTTCGATGGAACAATTTTTTTTCCATTGATTAATCATGTTTCTATGAGATTTTCATGGAACTCATTTCTTTTAAACTGTTAGTAGTGTTTAATGATATTTTCATTGAACCTATATCTTTCCAATTGGATAATAATTTTTCAACTAGATTTTCCGGGAAGCCATTTATTCATGACAAGTTAATCTTGTTTTAAATATATTATCATGGAACCCATATGGATTCCACAAGTTAATCATGTTCTAAAATGAATAAATCATATTTTATGAGTTTTAATATGATATGAAATATCTATATAAATTATTTATTTTTTTGTCCATGGACCATATATTAAACATGTGATCCAAATATATAATATATGTATGGTTGGAACCCATTATATTTCATAAAAAACTGTGAAGCCTGATACAGATTATATGATCGGTGAACCCCATTAAATTAGTCCAATGAAGATGTTAATTAGTATGTAATATGGGAAATTATATTGGAATTTATTCTTATGGTAATTCCAACAGAAAGGTTTCTATAAGTGTCCTGTATGTTTTAAATAAAGATGACGTCCCAAGATAAAAATATTATTTTCAATGATTTCTATGGGTTTATGAAGTTTAAGTTGATTGTGATTAATACCACATCACACATGATTATTTATTCTTATGATTTTATTAATTTTTAATACCTTATGACTTTTTTTCATGTTTAATGTTGAATGTATTGATGTGTATAAATATTAATATGTCTTACTCATGAACATTGCCTATGTCATCACATAATTATACTCTTCTTATGCTCACCGATGAGAATTATTTCATAATGATCACATTTTACCTTATTGGTAGTTTTAGTTGACCCTTATTATGATTAATTTTTCCAAGGTTATAAAAAATATTGAGTTAATTATTTATATACGTTATTTCATAAGTATGATGATGATGAATTATTTTTAAATAAGAAAAGTATGGTTGATTAGAAAAATTATATTTTTATTTCATGTATATTTTATTGTGGGATGTTTTCCTATTTCTCAAAAATATTTAACATAAAAGGTTCTATTGAATGTAATTGACCTAACTATTGTTACTGATTTGGAATGGTTTGGATGGAAATAAAATTATTCATAATTATTAGAATCAATGAATAATATTTATATTTTATGATTTCATCTACAGATATGTGATTTTGAGTTGTAGGATGTTATAGTTGCAATCGATGTGAGGTTTAGATAAAATTAATGATCAACATGTTATATAATATGTTGTTTTTAAAAGTTATGGATACACTAATTATTCTATAAGAATATGGATGATCATATTTTCAATTTTTTAAACACATATTTTTAGGGATTGATGTAGTAAAATATTTGAGGTATTTAAGAGAATTTTCGGAGATGTTTTATTATATTGGATTATTTGTAAGCCCAATGATCAAAATAATGTCTAATATTGGTGGGAATTATTTTTTCAGGTTTAAATTTTTTTTAAAAAGAAAACTATTCTGATGGGTGAAAACTCATCAAATCTGAATGGGCGGTGGTGGTTAAATCAATGGCCAATGGGTGATAAGGGTTTCATCCCTACCACTATCCTATGTGATGTCCTCGTAAGTATGACATTTTTATATGTAATGATAAACATTTTTTTAATAAAATATTGAATTTTATTTTTGGAATAATGGTTTATATATCCATGATTAATATATGATAAAATAATTGTAATCCATTAGTTTTTAACAATGTTAGGTTCTGTATAAATAATTTAATGGATAATAATTTATGTGATTGTTTTTTTGAACTTTTTTTATTAATACATAATTTTTAAGATTAATTTATACTACAAACATTTATATATTTTTTGAATTACATTACTGTGTTCTTAAAATTTTGGTTTTTTCTATTTTCTAATGACTTGATAAATATCTTTTTATCAATGGTTATTTGGTAACTATGATTCATTAGCAGTTCGTGTGTGAACAATTATTCTTGAATACTAATCCTTTAGATAATAATATGATAATATATTAGACATTTGCTAATGAATAAATCCCAATTGAAATGTAACTATATTTCACTAATTTTTTTCAATATTGTGAAATAATTAATCAAATCATGGAAACAGATATTGAAACTCAACCATTATCAAATTTCCAACCTTTGACTATAGAGACAATGTTCTAACTGTAAAGATGAAATTTATTAATAGGGTGGAAGATGTGACAACTTATGATTTTAAATGAAAAAAATTAAATTCAATATTTGAAAGGGAATGATACACTGAGACTATATTTCATTTCATAGAAAATATAGTTTAACGTGAGTTACACACAACATCGATGTTTATATGTTGGATAGTGTATTCAACACACAACACTGATCTTAAACAACCCATGATATATATTATTGTTATAATCCATATGTTAAATATGGGTAATGAATAATATAAATTACATTATGAATATATATATATATATATGTTTCAAACATAATATATAAAATTGATACATGTTTATTAAATACGAAATAAATTTTAGCAATGTAATTTTATTTTTAAAAAATAAATTTTCATAAAATAATTATTTTTATTGATTCTCATTGAAAAATGTTATAATATTTTTTTAAATTATAGATATTTTTTTGTTAAATTAAAATAATTTTTATAACTATACTATTTGAATTTTAATTTGGTGAAATTTTGGTATTTTTCAGAAAACATATATTCTACAATGAATAGTAAAAATTCATTTTTGGTAAAAATTCTTTTCATGTCCATAAATTATTTAATTTAATAGTACTAATATGTTTTTAATTTATTCTAATATAAGCTAAGTATTATTTAACGATATTTAATAATGTTAATTAAGTTTAATAGACTTTATATATTTTAGTATAAGTCTCTTTTGGGTTCAAAATTGGGGTACCCTGAAAACTGTTTTAAAATACCTAATGGGTCCATTTTAAATTATTGAAAAAACCATAATGTGTAATTTTTTCAATTAAATTTATATAATATATATAATTCAATACTAATTTATTTTCATAAAACTTTTATTTTAATTAAAAGAGTAAAAAAACATACTTTTCTATAAAAAACACTTTTTAAAAACTATTTGGCTCACTGTATCTATGCAATAACTGTTAATTATAATTTTACACTTCTATTAATTGAATATTATATTCAATATTTGGAATCGTAATAATTAATAATATCCTATAATTATAACTCAATATTTGAACATAATGACTAGTGAATGAAGTAAAAAATTACTTGTGGTCATTACGGTAAAAAAGAGTTTACTAAGGGTTAAACTGTAATTAAAATAATGATAATAAAAAAATATATTATCTTAATATTATCTAATTATTTTATTTATTCTTTTTTACATCATATTCCTTGAAATTTGGTATTTCTTTGCTACATTCCATTGAATATGACCCGTATAATAAGATATGTAACGAAAAAGACAAAAAATATACAATTCATTATTTTAATATAACCAGTGATTTGGGATAGAGGAAAAAATACTTTATTTCAGTTATGCATTTCATTTTTAAGGATAAGTTGGTTATTATTATCATAATAATTCTTATTTAATTTTCATAGATAAATTAGTAACATAAAATGCTTAGTAAATACCAATATAATATATATTTCTTATACAAATTAAATAACTCATTGTTAAAATAACAAATCATAAGTAAATCTAGTGAATTATTATGTTTCATTATATTTTAAATGAATATAACTTGTTAAATTTCTTTTTGATGTTATAAATTTAAATTCCTTATTTGGGTTTATATTATTAATTAAAATTAAAATGAATGTTATCCAAAATTGACATTAATGTAATGTGATTATATATTATATTTTATTAAATAATTTAAAATTTATAAAATTTTCTATTAGACCAATGGATTATTAAAATACAATAAAGATCACTTATTTTCTATTCAAGTGTCAATTTTTCAATTGTAATGACTATAATAACACTAAACAAATGAAATTATGTTATAGTAGTTATGGTTTAAACAGTCGTTTTTCATGATCATAAGCTCATGATAAAATAATATATCAACGCACATTGGGTATTTATTTATCTAATTGTATTTAATTAAAGTAATATGTTTTTAAAAATTATCAAATAAGCCTCAATTTAATTTATTTTTAATAGATAAATTTCTCAGGCTAGAACACAAGTTACTATAATGAAAACCCAAATGATTAAAAGTGAAACATTGTAGTTAAAAGAAAAAAATGTTTAATACACATGTATTCATGTGCTTTGTTGGTCTTGATAGACCATGTTCTCCCTACATAAAATAAATTATATATCTTGGAGAAACATTAAAAAGTATGTAGCTGTTAATAATGAATAATTTTTGGTATTTAGAAAAACAAAAATCCAACTCAATCATTCTTACACCATACTGATATAATTACTTCATTATATTCATATAATATGATATTTTTTTATTGATTTTTACCAAAAACCACACACACTTCCATCAAATGTGTTATGAAATAATTATTTGTTGGTAAAGAGGTCTACAGCCTTGAAAAATGATGTCAATCATTTTTCCATGACTATTAATCACGATTGGGTCTGATAATGGATATAAGGTTTATATACAATATTTATGAAATTATTATACCTTTTAATTAATTATATCATAATTATTATTTACATTCCCTTATATAATGGATACATTAACATCGCCTATATGTATGAATAACTACAACATAATGAAGAAATGTGATTATTGTTTACGTAACACGATACATGGATGGTAATAAATGTAATTTTAATAAATATATTTCAAAAAATTAAGTATTTTTTATATTCAAATCATATTTATCATTATTTAATTATTTCATATCATAATAATTTTACCTTTTCACTCATTGAAATATGATATTATTGTTTGTGGATAATGGGACTACCGCCACCGTGAAGCGATGTGATTATTTTACATTCATAACAACATCACATGAATGTTATATATAAGAATATATAAATAATTAATAGATAATTTAACATATTAATAACAATATTTAATAATAAAATATTAATTAACAACATTAGATAATGAACATTTAAAAAATGGAAATGCAACTCATTCCTACAGATGACCTACCATCTCTACGATCAAAACATTAGTATATCATTCACAATAATAATTAATTACAGGTTTAAAAAATAATTGATATATCAATAATATAGTTATAAAATTATTATTATTTTTTATATGTTTGAATAATTCCAATTTTGACCATATTCAATCCTCCAATGTCGTTTCGGACACCACATCAGAATATGGTCAAATAATTAGATTTATACATAATTAATTAAGTTGTTTTATATTACTTTGTAATAATTGAAAAAAATTATAATAAAATATTAAATTTTACTTATATATTAAATAAATAAGATAATTTTATTATTTAAGAAGATAAGGACACATATTGCATATAATAATTAATGTTATGGTTTCTTCATCTAGATTTTATTTCTATGATACATATTTCATATTGACCACTTTTTTTTGTTTTGAGGTGTATGTAATTCACATGAAAATATTTTATTTTAACTATTGAACAATTTAATGTGATTCCCTTATCCATTTTAGTATATCTCTGTTATGGGGTTTATAGTTTTAATGTTGCCAAAATTGTTATAGATTTTCATCACATATTCCATCTTGAAGACTTAGGTCATGTTATATACATATCTTAATTTATGGGATGTATATACATCCCATTTGAAAAATAACATATCTAATATATTTATAATCATGGAATTTTTTGTTCAATTTATGCGAATCCTTATATAAGGCTTCCAATACAATTATAAAAAAATGGTAAAATGATTATGTTATAATCTCATCATTTATCAGGATTGATTATGATTATGCTACAACTATGATATGTTACGATCCATATCTTAAAAAACTCATGTAATTTCATTTATTATAATTATTAAGTATATTTCGTTGTTAAATTACCATTTTTCATCCTTTTGGCACGTAATGTTTTTTATAAATATTTTTTACGAAAATATTTCATTGTTTGTCTCTTCATATGAACTCCGTATTTAATTTAAAATAATATCTTCCTTAAAGAATTAAAAAAAATCATTAAAAAATAATATTTTCTTCAATAAATGTTTGAAATTATTTTTAAAAATTATTTTATATGTATAAAATGTTTTTTCATAAAATATGATTTTTTAATGATTAATGTTTAAAAATAATAATTTTCAAAATTAAAATTTAATTTTGTTCAAAAAATATGAATAATATTTATATGGAATTTAAATTTATCAACATCAATAAAATTTATTATTAGTTATGCTCTATTGAGTAAATTTTTTTAATGATACCATCGTTGTTATTTATTTGTATGGATTATGATTTTTTCAAAGATATTTTTATGGGAACAATTTCTTCTCGAAGGGATAATCATGTTTCAAAGATATTTTTATAGAAACTATTTATTTTCAATAGTTTATTCACAATTCAGTGATATTTTAATAGAACCCATTTCAGTTTCACAGTTTAATCATGTTTCGAATTTTTTTATGTAACTAATTATTTACATGGGTTAATCTTATTTTAATTAGATCAATGTGTAGCCTGTTTGTTTTCTACAAGTTAACCATATATCAATGATATTTTAAGGAACCATGTTTTTTTTATCTAGGTTAATGAATATTTAAAAATAATAAATGATGTTTTATGAGTTTTATAATAAAATTAATGCTCCATGTACCTTATTCATGTTTTGTTTCTTTTATTTTATTTGAAACATGTGATCCCACTTTATAATAAATTATGTTTTTTAACACATTATCTCTCATAAAAAATGGAGAGGCATATAAACCTTATTCTAAGGGCGATCCCAATTTTATTTATCTAATGCATTGTGAAATGATTATGTTATCCATATAATTATATTTGAAATTGGATGTATTTTTATTTCAACATTAACAGTTCTGTAAGGGTTCTATTACTGTTCTTTGATGATGATGTCCCTAAATTACACTTTTTTTTACATTTTTTATATTTGTTTATGATGTTTAAATTGATAATGATTGATATCACATGAAAAAAATTTATTTATTATTATGAAATTTTACATTGTTAGTTCATTATGTATTTTTTTCATTATTGATGATCTAAGTGTTTATGGGTTTGGATATTCATATTTCATACTCATGAAATTTGATAATTTCATCATACCCTTAAGATATTTTTATGCTCACCTATGACATTAATTTTTTAATTCATTTATTTTCACATAATAATTATTTTAAAATAATATTCTTATGTTTTTCCCCTATGTTATAAATAATTTTTTTTAAATAATAATATCAAGATGAGAATTCAAATTGATCAAGATGATAATATAATTTTATATAAGAAAAGGTGGGTTAATTAGAAGAAATGATCTTCTTATGACTTGTGATTTGTTTTTGTATAAGTTATTAATATTCTATAAAACTATAAACCTAAATTGTCCTAATATATATATATGATCCACATTTTCATTTTTATTTCATAAAGATTTTATTGAATAAAATTGGTCAAAATTATCTATATAAAAGAAATAAATATAATGTTTGAGTTTTCACAACTATAGATCGGAGTGCGTATTCTGCGAAGTTATAAATTATCATTTCAATATATGAGATTGATTGGATGATGTAAAATAGAAGGATGATATATGTGAACCTATAACTACCTGTAAAATGCTAATACACAATATTAATGATATGGAAGAGGTGGTTATATATATATATTAATATTAGATTAATGCTGAATAAATTTATGTATAAAGCCTATAAATCTCTACTAGTGCATAAAAATTTAAATAGACCAACACCCCAGATGACTTATTGATCTGTAGATTTAAGGAATTAATTATTATTTGGGAATTTTGGATTAACACCTAGGAAAATATTGATGACTTCATTGAGGACCTTATAAAAGTTTTTTCAAATATATGAGAATTAATAAATATATTTTGCATTGTGTATTCAAATATTTTATTTTTTTAAAATGATATTATATGGGGATTTATAATGTAATTTAATTTATATGAGATGGTTATGAATTATTCTGGTTCCCAATCAAAATTAGAGAGGGTATTTTATTTAAAATGGAATATATATATTAAAGGGAAAAATTATTCATGTTGAATCAATAACAAATCTTAAAAATAAATAATGGTAGCTACTATTATGAGGGATTTACAATCCCATGAAAGTTACTCTATTTGAACATGCCTCCATAACATTTATACTAATAAAAAAACATTTACACTTCATTCCTTCTCCTAAGATTCTAATACATATGAATTTTTTTCATCATGAACATAACATTATACACAATATCAACCTCACTCTAATCAATGAAATTATATCCCTCATTAATATAAATTTTAAATAATGATAATAGAACTCTGTTGTGTATTAAATCCACACATGGTATAATTTCTAACTACTATTCAAATTCTCCCATCTAATTTAACACTATAAATGGTCTAAAATCCCATAGTTAATGTTTACTACCACTAGAAAAAAATTTCTACCCAATATATGGGTTACCTTCATGAGTAAATGATATATATCCTCATTCTCTAAAACCCACTCTTTCAAATATACATAGGCATTATATTATTCCCTGGAATACACTACCTATTAAATTATCAAAACTATTCCCCGTAAACATCTACACCAATCTGATTCAATGAATATTAATTCTCTAAACTCATTCTACTATAAAATTGAACTACATAGTTACTTATAAAATGAATAAACGTGTTCATTTCTATATAACAATGATAGATTTTTTTATCAAAAAATAACCAACTATATATATTTACCCAATATACTTTTTTGGTGAAGGACCCATTAATGCATCATCTACTCTAATTTATGGATCATCTGTTATGTTTTACAGTCCATTTGAGGAAAAACACTATGTTGTGATATAATTGATATTCAAATGAATGATATAAGTCTCATTAAATATATAAAATAAATTAAATGTAGATGTTATGGGATTATCAATTATATATATCCTTGAACACTCACTACTTCAGCAACATAAGCTGTCACTGGCTCATTCTCTTCACTCAACTAATCAGTATTTATGTAAAATAATATTATTTTTATTGATAAAAAACCATAATTCTATAATATCCACAAAATAATCAATGATAATCAATCACCAAATCCATTAATATATCCTAGAAAAGATATTTTAGTTCGTTTAAACACTCAAACAAATTCTTAGGAAATCGATTGTGAATTTTAAATGACTGACATAAAAGGAATCATCCAATGAAATAAATTGTTAAGACAAGTCCATAAAAATTATCACATAGATGAATAAAAAATATTTCAAATACATATATATATTTTCTATGGTGACCTATTAAATTTATATAAACCCCCCTTCCACACTTCATCTTAAAGTAACATCATCTAATTAAAGGACAATTAATTATTAATATCAATTTTCTATCAAATTAAATAGTCACAATGAATTACATAATTCTTCCAAACCCCAACGTCCTGATATTTTAGATAATAAAATTAAACTAAATAAAATAACGAGGGTACACTATAATATAATAAATGAAATTATATTTTCAATATTCACTAGGACTAGATTCGAGGCTATAATTTCCTTTATCCCTTTTAACTCATATCTAGTCTCATGAAAAAAAATATTATTTCATAATTCCTATAAAATTCAATGACATATTATCATTTACTTTTGAATAAGTTATTTTAATTTCATAATCATAAAAGAGATCCACCCATCTATACAAAAAAAATTAAATTCACATGGAATAAGATGCATCACAATATATATTAATCATTAATGGCTATAATTTGATCTCAAATAATGTAATTAATATGGACTATTCAAGTTGTAAATAAAATCATAAGATCAAGATCATGGGTGGAATTATATAATTTATTGGGATGTAATTTTAGAGAGCCATAATTCATTGTATTTCTATCATGTATCATAACTAAACGTAACATGTGATGAGAAGAATCACAATAAACATCAAACATAACCCCTTCATCAATGTAATAGATCATGGGAGTAGTGACTATATTAATCTTAAAATGATAGGCTACAACATTTTAATAATCAACTAAAAAAATCTACAAAATAATTAAATAAATAATTGCTATAATAATTTGAAGGAAGTTATATATGATTATTCTATACATCCCACCAGACAAAGAAAATTGTGCACATCTAAAAACTATTTATTACTAATAAATAAATGATTTAATTAATATTAAATGGATAAAAAATATTCTCTTAATATTGATTAAATGTCTATAGATATAATCCTCAGGAATCAATAAATTTTTCTTAAAATATATCTCAATGGATTTTGTTAGTGCATGTATAGAATAATACTCAATTTCCATAAATTCATCGGATGTATACTCAAATACACCCATTTTATCATGAAACAAATACTAACAACACATTAAAATAACAATAGATAAAAAATTTAATAAACCTCATGAATACAATACCGAAATTTGTAGCTCTATATGGAATCCCCAAAAAAAAATATTCACATAGAAACAGTTGAACACAGTCTTTGGAATATCATCCACTTTCACCCATATATGATGAAATTATAAGAAAGAATCAATATTGCTGAACATATTAACCATTTTGGGTAGATTAAAAAACATAAATATTTTTTGAAGTTGATAGTTTTTATGTATCATTACATAGTTCTACCACTTATAATATACAAATAACTATATATCGCTATCGAAACATCATCATGTAAAATACCAGATTGTGATGAGTCAAAAATTTATCTCATGATTCATACAATTGTTTTTTAAATAAAAAAATTCTATTTCATTATTATAATACTTTTTATAAATGTTTTATAATGATCTTATATGATAAAATAATATTTTTTTATCTTACATAGAATATCTTTCAAATAGTTATAAAATTATATTTTTCATTCTTCTAATTATAATGATACTAGATACAATATGATTATCATAATAATATTGAATATGATAATAATCATACTCAGCTTCATCATATGTAACTTTATCAAATCTAATATATAATTTCATTGCTTTTAATTTCTTACTGAAAATATTTATTATTGAGATTGATAAGTATTTCAGTATAAATATTATATAGACTCAATGAATATATTGTAATAAATGTTTAATCTCGATAAAACATATCCTTAATATAAGAAATATATTATACACTAAAATGGTATACATACAAATTAATTCATTCATTATATTATAATAAGACTAATGAAGTTCCAGGAGTCCATGTCATGATGAAAAAAATCCATGAAAATATGACTGTTGGATGATCAAGATGACCATTAGAAGCTTGCCAACAAATACCTGATCATTCAATGAGTTTGTATATAATATTTGATCAGTTTCATTTGAGAAAATATTATTTTGTGAGATATATAATGATTTCAAATGTTAACTATCTATTTTTCATAGATGTAATATTTTTGAGATTTTAATCGCAATGACCAATCACATTATCATGATCATGGAATTATAGAGATAACATGACTGAGAAGAGTATAATCATACCAAGGGATCACATGGATAGTGAGATAAATAAGACAATCATTCTATTAAGGGAACATGGGGATATTTTTATAGACCGAGCATCCTATCGAGCCATTCCATGGTATGTTTAAGATAAAATTTCTTGTAAGTAAAAAAAGTTACCTATATATGAGGATATTGGATACCCTACTCTATGGGTTAAAATAATTATTTTCATTTGTATTAATTGATTTACTAAAATAAATTTCGTTCCAATGAAATTTTAATATAAAGTGAAAATTTTTATATTAATAATTTTTATATTTCTTATCAATTATTCATTGATTATGATATAATTATTTTTCTTTGATTGTGATTATATAATCATTAATATAGAATAACAACTTTTGTAAGACTCTTATTTATCATAACCAATGTCATTATGATTCTTTTTTTGTTTTCAAGGATTAGATTATTTTTTACCATATACATGATTAATCTCAGAGTTTGTTACCTATTCATGCTGAATATGATTCTAACTGCTGTTAATGTAGAATCACATTGTAATTAAGATATATGGAATGCATATCACAAACTACATGATTATGATAAACTATTCATTGGACCCAAGGGCTATGTCTTATTAACATTTTAATTATTAAGGAGTTTTTTCAATATTATTGGTTTGATCATGTTAACCTATGTTACTTTTTAGATTGAAATTGAAAATTTTAAACATACAATTCAACCCTTCTTGTATTTAGACATCTTCAAATACATTAAGATCCAATAATTTATATCAGATCCAAGTCTCATTATTCTCGATACATATATCTTGTATTAGATGAGGTTTCCACTAGTGAAATATTTTCTAAAATTTTTATCTTTTTTAATGAAAGTAAATTAGTTTTTATTATTTAATTTTTCTAGTTTTTTTAAAACTAACTTTTATGGTGGAAGAGAATAATTTTTTTAATATGGTTGGATTCGATGTGGCTTCAACGGATAACCTCAATCCAAATAGACCAATACTTTTTATGGATTCATTTTTGTGTATTGGAGAGATATAATGAAGGCATTGATTATAAATTTTTGAGATGAAAATTTAATAATGTAAAGTGGAGATTACAATATCCTTGATTAGGAATTGATTGATTTTATAAATTAGGTAAATCAAGTGTATCAATTGAATTACAGAGTCAGTAACACATTATTATATTCTTTGACCTGGTGAATTTACATATATATTTCTTCTTACAATTCTTCTATAGTATCTATTAAAAGTTATAGATTAATTATTTTTGAACATCAATGGTTTTTGAAACTATAAGAGAAATTATTAGAGTTGACTATCACGAATTTGAATTTCCTTTTGGTTAACCTATTTCAAATGTACAATATTGGTTAATAAAAATATTTATTAGTCTAATATATATGGGAGAGAACATATTATAAGATTAAATATGTTTTTAAATGATAACTCATATAATTTATAATGATTGGGAATCTAAGAGAATTGTTTATAATGGTTCAATATAGATAAAAAATCTCAATATTGATGATTTATTTGAAAGTATTTTTCAATATAAGGGTAGATTTAAAAGATATGTATATAAGGAAAATAATAACAATGGTGGAGTTTTTTGCAACTAAATCGAAGTCAATGAGTTCTCAGACTCCAAATATTGTAGTTATGTCCACAATGAAAATTAATGTTATTCTCCAATATGATTTATTTGATTCTAAATATTTTCAGAATGAACAACCTAATCATGATAAATGAATCAACAAAAAATGTTAGTAAAAAGTGGTTTTAAAATAATTACAATAAAATAAACAAAACATCAAAAGAAAATAAATTTTTTGATGTTACTTATTATTAATTCAAAAGCGATGTACTTATTCAACTTGATTCCTCGATGTTAAAAACAAAATACAAGATGGATATAAATTCTATAAATAATGAGAATATGTTTTATAAGTAAAAAATCAATAATGCTAAAAAATAATCTGACACATGGAGGGCCTTTAAATGCGATTTTTCAAAACATTCCTTGGATTATAAATGTCTAGATTAGTAGAATATTGGTATTTTTACTAGAATGCCTATTGAGATTCCATGTTTTATGGCCAAGGTACACATATATGATTCTTTAACTAATATGTCATTAAATGGAAATTACCCTAATGATAAGAATTATATATCATTGAATCAATAATCCTCTGTAGATTGTGATTACAGTACATTAACTTATATTGAATAAGTTTCATTTATTAAAAACATCTAGAGAATGAAAATTGTAATTTTTTTGTATAAAATATAACAAATCTAATGGAAATCACTGAAAAATCTATTATAGTAATTTATATTTTAACAATTGAATTATATTATCTATCAAAATATTTTAATAAATAAAATTATAAAAATGATTCTATTTTTAATATTTAGAAAAATTAATCTCAAACATTTATAGTATGAGAACAAATTTCATAAAACTCAATTCCAAAGCTAATACAGGAGAGGATATAATTTAGTTGTCCAACTAAAGACTAAAATTTCATCCCTAAAGAAACATTTATCAAACTCCACTACTAATAATGATGGTTTTTATTAAATGAATAAAAAAATCCCTACACATGGTACATGTTTAGGAATAGATTCTAAATATTAAAAACATGTTTTACATAACATCATAGGTGTTCCTAAAAATTCCCCATTTTAATTAAATGTCAAAGGAGAGGACATTGGAAAATGAATTTTTCATAAAAAAAATCCAATCCTTAGGTTTCCACAAAGCCCATTTTTCAAAACTAATGTGGATTCCTAAAAAATATTTCGATATTTTTTGTACCCTGTAAGGTTTGGGTTATGAAAGAATCATTTTTTTTTGGAAAACAAATAGATTACCAACAACTAGAATACATGATTCATGTATTGTGGTTCATCCATAATTATTACTAGACATAAATATTTCATTGAAAATATTATCAAGATAATAGGGGAAATGGTTTCATTTAGAGATAACAATCATGGAGAAATTATCGGTAAAGGTTACATAGTTATTCATGGAACATATTTAATATCAAATGTATTTTTCTGTCAAATGTATTATGCACTAACATATAACATTATGTAAATTATTTTATTATTGTTTCCTCTTGAATTATAGGAATGATAAATATATTGTACACAATTCCAATGATGAATTCATTCACTCTTCACATCTACATGAGAATTTATACACAAAAAACATAGAAGACCATTAAATCCATGACATATCGTACCCTAGTTAAATGGAAAATCCATATTAATTATAAAATATATGCTTTGGACTCTATAATGTCATAAATTTAGGTAAATTGTCTATGAAAAGGCTTTTTGAGGATCTATCTGAATGTATATTTGATTCTTTAGATGTTTGTGACATAATTCAATTTGGTAAGAAATATAATCATATTTTTAAATATATTACTCAGTTATAATTGTAATAATATTTATAGTTAGTGCACGTGGGTTATTTTTTCTAATAAAAACTGTAAGTATTGGTGTCATGTAATATGTATTTTTTATTTGATGATTACAATAAATACACATGGTATTATTTTCTGACAATTAAATCTGAAGCCTCTATTTATTTCAAAACACTTTTATCCAAAGATAAAATTGATAAAAAACCGTTACGTAGATAACTATTCGTAGTGATCATGGTGGTGATTTTTTAAATTACGAGATTGAAATTTTTTTTCATAAAATTGGAATTACACATAAATTTCTAACTCCTATAACTCCTCACCAAAATGGTATTATTGAAATAATAAATCCAATTATTCATGAAATAATAAGAACCATGTTTAAGTGAAAATAAATTTCTAATAATTATAGGGATTAAGTTTTTAATAACAATTTTTGAAATAAAAATTGAGTTTTAATTATAAATTTTACTAAAAAAAATTTAGGAGTTGTGGAAATGCAATAATCGAAATGTTATTTACCTTAAAATATTTGGATTCAAAGTATTCATATTTATTATGAAATATAACATTCATAAATTCACACCCAAATGTTATTAGTTGATATTATTGCGTTATTACTCCAATTCATTAGTATATATATTTTATAATTAAAAAAATTCAATTAAGGAAATTGTACATTTGAAATATAAGAAAACCATTCCTTTTTTTAGAACATGTCTATCCAAAATACTCATATTAGTTTTCCAAACCTAATTGTCAACCATAGTTAGAATATTCTTATAATAAGGAGATAAATCAAGAAATAGTTTCTGAATTATTTTATTAGGATATTTTTCTACCTTATGTTGAGGAATTAATTTTACAAAATCCATGTATGTTGTCTTTTAGGAATATTCCTATTGATGAAATCATAGGACATGTAAATCAACTAGATATGACTATATTATCATTACGAAATTAAGTATAACATCTTTCGATTTTTGTCCAATATGATCATAAAAACCCATATTATGCTTTAGGTGATGAGTATTGGATGTAATTAATGATGAATTAATTGAATTCGAAAGGAAAAATGTCTGAACAATGAAATAAATACCTAATGAATCATTAGTAATTAGGTTAAAATATGTTTCTAGATATAATTGTGATTAAAATGGAATAATAATTATAATAAATTAATGAAATGTTTGTATGTTTATAATCAAAAAGATTTTATAGACTAAGATGAAACATATTCAACAGTAGCTATGTTTGAATCTATTTGTTTTATATTAGTTGTCAAATTATTCATTAACATAAAACTTATTAAATGGATTTAACATTTTTTAAATGTATATGTATTGAAAGAAGTTTATATTAAACAATCCCGGTTTTAAAAATTAAAAAATCATGAATTTGTTTATAAACATACGAAATATTTATATTGTCTTATAGAAGCCCCTAAAGCATGGTATGGTAGATAAATATGATTTTTTTCATGAAACAATTAATTTAAGTGAAATATTTAACCAAAATTTTTTATAATGAATGTGAAAATTATATTATTATTGTTCAAATATATTTTGATGAAATTATATTTGGTTCAACTCAATAATATTAAACACATTCCTTTGCTAATATTATGAAATTTGAATTTCAAATGATTATGATGGGTGAGTTAAATTTTCTTATGGTTTAAAATTTTCATAAATACTATTAGGATTATATACATCGTAACATAATTATATATAATATCTTCTTAAATAATATGTATATGAAAATACTAAATGTATAAGTAAACCAATAGGTTCCTCAAATACACTTGATATTGATGTGGTTGGGAAACTCTTTGATCAAAAAATTTTCAAAGGTATGAAATGAATTTTACTATACATAGCTTCTAATCTCTCAGAAAAAATGTATTTTGTATTTTTCTGTGACAGGTATCAGGATAATATATATTAATTCCATTTAAATTATGTTAAATAAATTTTTCTTTAATTAATTGTATTTTTAGATTTAGTGATTTTCTATTCTTCTAAAAATGATTTTGAATTTATTTTATTTAATTCATATTCTAACTTTGTTTATTGTATTTTTAATATAAATACTAATTAAAGAACTTATAATTTTTTATATGATTAATTAGTTTCATGGCCTTGTAAAAAAGAACACTCAGTAGCATTTTACACTGCTAAATCCAAATATATGGTAATTGGATGTTGATGTTCCCAATTAGTGTGGATGCAACACATAGTCACTGATTATGGAATGAGTTTTAATAAAACTCAAATAGTATGTGATAACACTCGTGCAATTTCGTTAATAAAAACCCAAAAAATCCCTCTCGTTAAAAACAAATAGAAATAACACAACACTTTTTTAGGGATCACACACTTAAAAGAGTCATAATTTCACAATTCATTGTAATTCAGGAACAACATTCTCATATTTTAAAAAAACCTATACATTTCGATTTATTTTATTACATTAAACAGGATCTATGAATGATTAATGTAAATATTCATTCTTATATACCTATTTTTTAACGATATTCTTACAATAAGTTAATCATTTTTATAGCATGAGTGCATTAGATTGATTATTTAAACATTATATTTCAAAAAATATTAGAGTGATCTAAATTTTATTGGTTTTATAATTATTCCATCGTAATAAGTTTTCCTGAATCTAGTAGAAAATTTTACATACTCATTTTTGTTTTAAATCAGATTTCAAAATTTTACATTTTTAGATTACTAAATCATATTTTTAAAATTTATCATTTTATTGTTTGTTTTAAATAGAATTTTATTAATTAATCATTTTTGATTTTTTAATTTAAATTTTAAATTCAATCATATTCTATTGTTAATATTAATTTTTTGTAATTATATATTAATTAAAAAATCTCTATTTTTTCTTATGTTTTTAACTATTTATTTTATTTTCTCTCAATCGTTATCTTTTATTTTATAAAAACAATAATAATGAACTATAATACAGTTGATTCCAATCTAAAAGTTTTTTTATTTCATTTTATACTTGAACACTGTTCCATTATTATAAGTTATATATTTTTTTGTTATTTTATTAATATTTCTTACGTAATCACCAAATATGATAACAATCTTATTATTAAACCTCATGTGTTTAAAATATTTTAAAAAATTATTCATCGAATAATTTTATCACTAAACCATTAGTTAAAAATAATTGTAGATGGATGTTCTTTAATGAAGATCATCCATCCCTTGAAATAGCCTATTTAAGATGGACCCCCCCCCCCACTATTGTCCCAGTTTAGTGGTCTCCAGGATTCTACCTCAAAGTACTGCTTCATTTAATATTCAGAGTCCTTTATCTATTATTATTTGTCAGAATGGTCAGTTTCAAGCCCTAATATAATAACACCTATAAAATATTGCAATAAATAGATTTTTCTGGGAAATTTTATTTTCATGTTCATTGAATAAAAAAAATAATTCTTCTTTATTAAGGGTTATATATTTTCTTGGTTGGAAATCATTATGTATGAAACAATTAAATCTCAATTAGATTTTTTTCATGTATTTTTTAATGCCCCAACCCCAGTTGCCTATAGCCAGTACAATACATCATTACATTAGAATGATTACATGGTATAAAATCATGAAAAACTGTACTGTTTTGTGGTTTTGGAGAACCAGATACATACATAGTACAACATTACTACATGAAATTAAATACATTATAGAAATACTACAATAAACATACCCAACTCCAAGATTGTACTTGCAATTAATTCATAATACAGATCCTCACATACTGGAAAAAATAATACATATGAATGGGGTGAGATCATATTCTCTAAAAGATTAATCGATATTGTTGAAGATATCATTATCATAAACATTAGGCATGGTGAGTAACATAAAAACATTCCTTTAAAAAATAAACCTTCAGAATAAATGGATGGAATTAGATCTGAATAAACAAATCCATTACAAAACATTACCATTAGTATTATACTATTAGAATAAAAAGAAGGACTATAAATTTTTTAGTTTCATAATGTGTAAATTCATAATATTGGATAACATAATCATTATAGAAATGCCTCATGCCATGAATATATATAAGCTGGTAAAAACAAAACTAGTTTGTCTCATAAGGCCTACGAATGTATCGAGGGGCTATAGAGGTCCCCACCCATCACTTACTAATTCTGAATGATTCCTCTAATAAAATTGGAGAATGTAATCAACATATAAAATAATATTGAAACTAACATATGAACTGTAAATAACTACCTCTAATCTTTAAACATAATCAATAACCATTCAGATTAATATGTGGAATGGTATCAAGATAGCACAAAAAAATAAATATAATTAAAAACCCCGCCAAATCATATTTTAGATGTTACTATATGAGGTAAAACTCATTCACATACAAGCTTCAACAATGGATGTTGACATTGATGTTGATACTTTTAAATCATACCATTGAAAAATTCTTGAGGAATTAATCCTTAAACATTCCAAAGTGTCTCACAACACCAAGAAACATTCAAATCAAAATCCCTTAGAATTTACTGTGAATATGATTTCTCATGATATTATTTACCAAAGGGAAGTACATACAAAAATTACAAGAAATATGTTTTTAATAACACATGAAGCTCACAAAAGTTATAGTGACACAAGAAAAATCCTTTTTACTTAGGAAGGATGAATTATTTGGGAAAATCCTTTATATTTTCCATCAAATCAGATTGTTAAAATGTATATCATAGAAATAAAAAGATAAGTACAATTAAATTATATTTTAGGAATAAATATTATCCCAATTAAGTGAAATCATCTAAAAAGTGTTTTTGAATACATTTCAAAAATAATACATTTCCATGTGGTATATTGAAAATACTAATGGGATTTTAAAGAAGACCAGAATGTTTTTTTATAAAATACATAATGAAAAAAGATATTTTTTCTTGAATAAAAGGGTTATTTTAAATAAATTATTATTTGTTAAAAATTTATTTATAGTGATCTTGAAAATTTGTAAATTTTGAAGATGTTCCCTCGAATCATACTTATTTACCAGGAAGAATTATGAATGGAAATGTTTTAAAACATATATTAACTATAAATAAAACATGATATGATATGAAAATATGATATTAGAATATAAAAATATATTATATTATGTTTTCCAAAAAAATAAATTATCATTACATTTGTGTATGGATATTAATGGAATAACCCGAAGGAAAAAATGAAGCTTCATGTGGAATCCCTTACCACTTTGTAATCAATCAAACCATAAAACCAAAAATTAATAACCATAAAATGAGCAATAAAATTAAAATAAATAGGATAATGATTTTATACATCAATGAGTAGTATAAATACACCATACACATGAAATATTGGTGAATTATAAATATCTAAAAAATAGTAGTGAGATGAGGAAACCCTTAACTTATGTCTGAATGTATCATTATCACGACCTTAATGTCTTGGATAAACAAATTAAATCCATTAATTAAATAATTAATAATCCTATAAACATATATTTGAGTAATTTGAGTTTTTCAATTTTTATTTTTGTCTTTATTGATAAGTTATAAGATTGAATTTTGTCATCTTGTAGTGTTTGTTTTCTTGGTTTTCATAATCAGATCACTTGTTTATAAGTTGTGGAGTTAATGGGGAATGGATATAATTCACAAAAATTTGTTTTATATGACCCTAATTAAAATTAATTAGATTAAATGTACATATAGTTCATTTTTATATGATATAAGGATGAGTTAATAGATTAAAAATTAATGAATATCATTTGGTGATATTTCAATTATTACAAACTAGTTTCTTATTAATAATTATTATTAACAATATATACTAGTTCATGAATATTAAATATGTAAAACTAAATATATTATAGTTTGTTTCAACCATAAAAAATGGTTTCACGACCATTACTGTAGGAGAAATTAAGAACATTGTTTCGTTATCCGTGAAGGTTGTAAATCAACATATCTCGAGCGATGATTTCATTTTCCAAATAAAAGCAAGAGAGTGTAAGGATATTGATTATGGATGTTCCATTAACATGATATAATTATATTATATAGATTATACTGATTTTATCATGATCATTTGGATTGAGTAGTAGTGGATATAATAATAACACTACGAACTTAAAAGAATTTAGAAGGATAAAAGAAGGGGATTTTACCTCTTGAGTACTCCTCTTTGAGAACCTACATATGGGAAGTTGTTTTCCACTTTTAGAAAAGAAAAATTTCCCATGAAATTGTTGAGGGACAAGGGAATTGTATTTGGGTAGAATATTGATATGATTCCAGGATTATTGGTATAATTGAATAGGGAGTGAGGGGTGGTTTTTATAGTGGAGACGAGGAGGGTTTTGGATTATTTTGATCATTATTTTATTATTTTGGATTATTATTATGAATAGTCTTTATTATTGAGACTAAAATATGTAATAAGTGCACGTGTGTTCGAGATAATGGTCATTAACCTCATCCACGACTCTTGCATGAGGCATAAATTCATTTATTTAGCACATTTTGTAAGTTATCGAAATTCATTATTCCCCATAAAATCAACTATTTAAACAACAACAAAACTTTACCCTAATCATTTCATGACATTTTAAATTCAAATATGAACCCCATTTTATAAAAATACATTTCTAAATATGAGAAATTTAATTTTTAATTAAAATCATTATTTACATGAAAAATACATATTTTAAATTTAAAACTGATTTTATAATAATTTCCAAAATTAAACGAGTTCTCATAAAATTATCCTAAAATCATAGAAGAAAAATTATTTATTTAAGAATAAATTTTATTAAAATAAATATTATTAATTTAATAATTTAAATAAATAATTATTACTCAAAAAAATACCAACACTTAATTAATCATATTTAATATATTCACAATCATTTATATGTTGGCTAAATTTTATTTATAAAAACATGGGTGAGGTTACTATTCATAAGGGTACATTACTATTCATAAGGTTGCGTTCTTATTAATATTGGTGACTTATTATTCATTAAAAATGCAAGTAGATCCTATCAGACCCTGAATATCTTACTGGATGTGACTATATATGTTAGTTTTTCGAAATTCAAATCATTGTAGCAGAAATATTATATTCATTTTCTACATTGTAATAATGTGTTGTTTCATATAGAGTAAGTGTTTCATGCATTAAAAATTAAATTTATTTTTAAATTTATTGGATTTTACATTCTTCCCCTTATAATAATTTCATCCTCAAAATTAACATAATGTTACCGTACAAAATGATTTTGGTTGTTATTTCATCATATATCCCCCGATATCTCATTTTTCCTCATTAATTTTTTGATTTTACTAAAGTTAATTTACATGTCTACCTGTCAGATTACAAAACACGTCTTCTTTATTGTGTAGAATCAAGATATACACCTCACCATATGATTTTTTAGGATCAAATTCTATACCATCAGAAGCCGGGACATGTGTTGGGTCTTTCATGTACATTCTCAATAGTTAGACATGGGTCACATTGTGTGCATAAGATAGGCGAGGTGGCATTTCTAAATGATAAGTCACTGCTTCATCTCTCTCTAAATTTTCATTAGGTTCAATGTACCTGGGGATCAGTTTTGTTTTCCTCCCAAATCATATAACACCATTCCATGGAGATAAATTCATGAAAATGTTATCTTCCTCTTGAAATTAAAATTAATTCCTTTGATAATTAGCATTGTAATTTTTCGTAATTTGAGATACATTGATATGAATTTGAATATTCATTACCATCAATATTGATTCCTCCACAGGATATGGTTATAGAAGCTTCGATTCACTAACATCACCCTAACATGTTGGTGTACGACAGCACATTCCATACAATGCTTTATATGGAACCATTTGAGTATGAGAATGGAAACTATTTTTGTAGAAAACCATAACAAAAGGTAAATACTAGTCCCACAAACCCTTAAATTCATGTGATCATGATGTTTAAATGTCTTACCATATTTAGATCGTAGTTTCTGATATCTAATCGGTTTGAGGTTGATGAGTTGTACTCAATCAATGATTAGTATCCAAATATTTTTTAATAACTTTCTTGAATTACAATGCAAATCATTGAACATGGTATGAAAAATTTGAAGGAGGCTCTACATAAAGTCTAAATAATTCATTAATATTGATCAGATAAAAGTTCCCTAGTGGAAAATCATCTCTTATAACATAGATATGAATAAATTTGGTATCTCAATCTACAATCACACATATTCCACCAGTATTCTATGGAAATTTTGATAATATAGTGACAAAATCCATTGTGATTTCATCCCATTACCATGTCGGATTATGTAGTGGTTTCATGACTCCAATAGGATATATTCTTGTAAAATTCCTTCTTGAGAAAATAAACATCTTGATAAATTTTCAGCAATTTCCAATTTCATGGTGTCCCACTAAAAATGTTCATTCAAATATCTATACATATTAGTGATACCTTTGTGTATAGACAAATTAGAAGTATTGGAATCATTAAATAACTCCCTTAAATGATATCATATAACACTTATAGAGAATTTATTAATTAGTCCCATGGTAGTCATCACCTATCCAAATCAATCATTTGTACATCATTTTCTTAATATAAAGAATATATTTATGGTTGTATATTCCTCAATCATGCATTTTTTGAATGTTTTAACTTTAAATTCAATATATTTTCTTTTTATCATTCATCATATTTTGTCATTTCCTTAATGAAATAGTTTTTTAGTACAATTCTCATATATTTTAAAATTCATATAACCATTACATTATGGAAAAAATATTCAAATGAAATGATTATTGAATAAGAAAATTTGTAATTAAAATTCATATGAGGTAGTATCATAACATGATCTTTATATAGTATCATCATTTGGGATATATTTCATTGATTAATGGGACAATGATTCACATAGTTTCCTTCCTCCTTACATTTAAAGCATTCTATATTGGAAACCATTTTCTTACCAATTCAATCTCGAACATGGTTCCCCTTTTATCCACATATATAACAAACTCCCATTAACTTCCATAATTTTCCACTGTGTTTCTTTACACATTTATCATAGGTGGGAAAATCCTTCTTTCCCTTCTACCCATTATCTATATATTTTTCATCCAAACTCCCCTTCTCTTTCTTCCATTCAAATCCAATGTCCTCGGAAAATTATTTACACATCTAGTTAAAACATGATACTATTTCCTCATATTTTGAGAGTATTTAAGGGATTATCTTCCTTCAAAATGATTGCTTACAACTATGGGATATGAGATCATTCCTACTCATTTCATCACATGCATTAGTGTTGGTCCCATTCAATATTCTATACACCAAATCTATTTAATTTAATATTCTATATTAGCTCTGAAAATTATTACCATTCCATAACTCTAAACATGGTGTAGTACATAACAAAAAATTATGCATCGTAAATCGCTAAACCATATACTTTGGTTATTTTGGGGAAATAAATCATTCATAATGGTGGGTAAAATAAATGTGAATTTTCTTAATAATATCTCTTTGGAGGGTCAAACTAGGTGTGCATTAGGGCCTATTGTCATGTACCGGGTTATCCTGAGTCAATCCTGGAAAACCTTGTCAGAGTAGTCACTCCGAAGTACATCTATTCCCAAATGATGTCAACTTTTAATATCCATAGATGGATTTATTTTATAGGAATATGCACATAATATATGACTTACAAAAATTATAGAATGTTCTTATATTCTTATCTTCAAATAATATATTAGGATTGTTTTCACTAATACAAATTTTGTAAATCTAATTTACAAGGATTCTACTAAATATCCTCTAATTGCAATTAAAACATCCTGACCTTAGTTGGCGAGAGATGGTGAATTATTTAATTACATTTTCATGATTATAATGAGTAAAATCTCTATGAACCATGTAGTTTAGTAGTTTTGTAACATCAGATACAAACATAAGTTCAACATTATAACTTGACATAAAATACATTATATAAATTCCACTATAATTTTCACAACTCCTAGAGTATCACTATAATTTATTCATAATACACTTCCTTGAATCCTGTAAAAAATTAATCTTCAGAAAAAGTTGACATTATATGATCATTATGGGAAAAAAATATTGTTTATGATATTTTAAACATAAACATTAGGCATGGTGAATAACAAAAAACATTTCTTTTAAAAAATTACTTTGATTATAACATTGTATTAATAAGAGTTGAATAAAATATTACATAATAAAAAATAACCATGATTATTATACTAGTTTACCCACCTCATGGAATTTCAATTAGTAGTTTCAAAATGAGGTATTTCAGAATTTTATACATTATAATCATTTTTCAAGCCCTCGTGGTAAAACCATCCATAAATGGGTAAAACCCCAAACTAGTTTTTCTAATGAGACATATCGATGCATTGAGGGGCAATAGAATTCCCCACCCATAACTTACTAAGTAAAATTTATTACTCATATGAAAGGGGTAAACATAAACAATATATATATTCAAATTGCAATAGGCATTTGGGATGTAAATAACATTATCAAATCATTAAACATAAGCAACAACAATTCCTAGTAATATTGTGACTATTATAATGATTTCTCACCCATAGTCTAGCTAATCAGAAACCATTCTATAAAAATATTGTATTTTATATCTTAATATATAATCCTAAATTTTGTACAAGATTTGAAAATGCATTTTTACATAATTTAATATACTTTTAAATGAGGTAATTGAAAATTTCTTGATGAAGTGATACTTAATCATTCCATATTGTCCCACACCACCTTGAAACATTCAAATAACAATACTTTACAATATCAAGTGATTAATGATAATATTAATATGATATACCAAATCTTATTACATACAATACATGGATAATATTTTTTGTGAATAATAAAAATATCTCATAAAAGTTAATATAAGACAAGAAAAGTCCATTTTTACTTTGGAATGAATAGTACTTTTTGGAAAAACATTTATATTTTTTATGAAATAATATTGTAATATTTTAAATCCTAAAAAATAAAAGGTATGATCATTGATATTATATTTGAAGAATATATGTTTTTATACTTTTGTTAAATCATGTAAAAATATGTTTTTAAAGAAGCCTTAGAAATAAAACATTTTTGTGCGTTTTGAGGAAAATAGTAAAGAGAATTAAAATTAGATGTGCATGTTTGTCTTCATAAAATTGGAAATGAACAATATAGTTTTTAATGATAAATAATTTTAAATTCTAAAAAAATAAATTTTTCTTAAAATTTAATATATATTCAAGTGAAAATTGGATAAAAATTTTTGAATTTCCCTTGAATATGGATTGTTTATCATGAATAATTAAGAAGGGAGCTATTTTAAAATATATAATCAAAATAAAGACACGTGAAATAATCAGAATATATAATTTTAAAAAATAAAAAAAAGTAATATTTACCATTTATACAAAATTAATTAAGCATTAAATTTGGGTAATGATAGTGATGGAATAACCTGGAGAAAAAAATGAATGTTCGGGTGGAATCTAGTACCACTTTATAATCAATCAAATCATATGCACCAAAATTAATAATCATAAAAATATAAATTAAATAACATAAAAAAATAGATTCATGATACTATTAATCAATGGGTTGGATAAATACACCCTACATCAGAAATGTTGTTCAATAAAGAATACCTCTACAAATGTTAGTTAGATGATGAAAGTACTGCCTTATGCCCTAATGTATTTTGCTCTTGAACATAATGTCCTAGATAATAAAATTAATTCCATTAATTAATTTATTCACAATCAAATATAAATATATTTGATTATTTTTTTGTGTACATTTATTTCCTTATTGGCAGGTTATATGATTTAATTCTATCATCTTATAGTGTTTGGTTTCTTGGTTTTCAAAATTGGTTTTGTTGTTTATAAGTAATATATTTTTAATGGAATTAATATAATTATATGGAATTGGTTTTATATGACACTAATTAAAATTTAGGATATTTTATTGTTATATAATTCATTTTTTTATATTGTATGTGGATGAGTTATAATAGGAAACATTAATAAAGATCATTTTTTCGATATATCAATTATTAATAACTAGTTTTTTTGTATGAATTAATGTTATGTATATATATTCTTTAATGAATATTAAATAGCACGTAACAAATATATTATAGTTTTGTGCAAGAATAAGAATGGTTTCTGGACCTAACATGAAAGTTAAATTTATGAACAATGTTTCGTCATCAATGAAGATTGTAAATCAGCACCTCTTATACAATGCTTTTGTTTTCAAAATAATAGAGATAGAGAGAGAGAGAGAGTAAAGAGATTTTTGATGAATGTTCCATGAAATGTTATAAATAAAATATATTTATGATATTTGAGTTATCATTATCATTTTTACATGGGAGTTCATAAGATAACAATATAACATGTATCTTAAATGAATTTAAAATGAAAATGGAAGAGGATTTTACCTCTTGAGTACTTCACCTTGATAACCTATTTAAGGGAATGAGTATCAGTATTTTTTGAAATTCAAGAGCACCTGGACCTGGGGAGGGACTAGAGAAGACTATTTTTGAATAAAATTGAGATAATTCAAGTATAATTGGAGGAAAGAAATGAGGGAGTGAGGGGTGGTTATTATAATTGAGGAGTGGAGGGTTGTCCCATTATTTTAATCATTAGTTTATAAATTTTGATCATGTATATAAATAGTATTTATTCATGTGACTAAAAATAGTACAATTTAAATGTGAGTTTTCACCAATGGCTATTAACATCATAAATGAGTCAATCATGATGCATATATTTATTTATTTTTCTTATTTCGTAAATTATAGAATTTCACTATTGTTAAAAAATTAATATATTTCAGAAAAATCCCTAAAATTCACAATGACCATTTATTGATGTGTATAATTTAATAATGAACTAAATTTTATCCAAATAATTTACTAAAAATTATATATTTAATTTTTATATAAAATCATTATTCGTTTGAAAAATACATATTTTAGATTTAATTCTGATTTTATAATACATTCAAAATTTAACCGAGGTCTCCTAAAATAATCCTAAAATCATAGAAAAAAAAATATTTATTTAGGAATAAATTATAAAAAAATAATTTTTCTAATTTATTTGTTACAAAATGTAATTTAATATTTATTACTTCTTAAAATATTAACACTTAATTTTTAATTTTTAAAATATTCAGTTTCATTTATATGGTGCCTAATTTTCATTTATAAACACATGGGAGAAAATACAATTTGTAAGGTTACATTACTATTCATAATGGTATATTAGTATTCATAATTGTAAGTTACTATTCCACAATAATTTATGTTTATCCTATCAGAATCCAAATATACAAATGATGCGAACAATGTATTCATAATTGGAATAATAGAAGTGGAAAAATTAGGTTCAATGGATAGGTTATAAAAAGTGTTGTTTCTTAGAGACTCAATGTTTCAGGAATTCAACAATAAATTGATTTGAAAATTCATGTGATGATACATATTTTGTTATATATTTTTTATGATTCTGTAAATATCATTGAAGAATAGGGAAAATAAATGTTTTCTTCCATGTTTGTGATAAAAGATACATGTTTTCATCTTGAAATGTTGTAGGTTTCCTAGGAATTACATATGAAGGAGTTGTATTTTTTCCATCTCATAAACTAGTGTATTCCAAGGGTATGTATATTAATTAATGAGCTAATAATATTACATATACGAAAACACATTATCAAATTAAATAGTAAGATAATTACACATGAAACCACTTTGATTGAATGTTATTTGTTATGAACAAATTCCAAAAATAATATTATAATTTATCCCATTTTAATGTAGATATATCATGATCACCTAATAATACTGTCCAAAAATTATTTGATAATACATATAAATAAATAATTTATATATATCTTTTCAATTATGTAGCCTCATAATAGAGTTAAATGGATATCTCTACTCTCTTTAGTCATCAATGAATCTCTTTATATGAAAAAGTCTACTAATACTTCATTAAGTAATAATAATGGAACCAAAGTAATCTAATTTTCGATACCCCTACCAAAAATATTATTTTCCTCTAAAAATTAATTTTTCGATCCCCTTACACTATCCATCATTATACCTTTAATTTAAAATTCTCAATATTTATAAAAAATTCCTCCCAAAAAAGAAAATGTAAGTGTTTACACCATTACTTGAGATCAAAAAAATAATAACAATAAAATAGATAATAAAAAATTGTAATGTACATATACAAGACGAGAAATCATGTATATACCTAATACCCTCATTAACTACAATCTATTCATATTGTAATGATTACTCTACTATCATAGTCTATATAAGAAATTATTGGGTTTATATGTCTCATTATATAGATTAAAAATCTATTTATCATATTGGGATCATTTAATATAAAAATAATAAAATCCAATTAAATCGTCACCACAACCAATTTCCTAGTTATATTGATAGTAAAATGGAAAATATGGGGTTAGATTGACCATTTTTAAAAATTTAGTCAATTAATAGAATTTATAATCTTAAGGAAGTGGAAGGTTTGAAATATGAAACCCATGAATTTTATAGTAGTCTGGATCCAATTGATCTAACATATTCTCTTCAAATCCCATTATCCATGAGGTAAATGAAATCCTTGATAATAATGACTTAAACATGAGAGTTACATCCCAATTATATCATACCGTCTCTATTAAATGTAAAATATACAATATAACCTTTATTTTAAATGAAATTATAAACATTTTAAAATATTGAATATTCAAACCTAGAATCATAAAAAAAATAAACTTTAATTGTCCTCCTTAGAGGGGAAACCAATTTATTCTTCTTAATGAATGTATAACCAAAAATTCAAGATTTTTAATGAAATATAATTTAGATTAATACATAAAAATAAATAAGTTTAAAAATTTAATAAAATATAGAATAACATAGAGAATTTATAAACATGTAGGTTGAAGTGGATTTGAAAACATCATTAATGTAGTTATTCATGTTGTATTCATGACTAATGTGTCACAATAGTTTTCCCAATAGGTTTTAAACATATCATAACACATTATTCCTCTAGAATTATGTACAATTTCTGTCAATTTCAATTTATAATGACGTAGCTTCATTAAAAAACTAATTCTATGAAAAAATATACATTAATTTAATCACATGACCATTGAAAAAATATCTATCATAAAAATTATATTGACATAAATACCAAGGTAAATATAATAAATCTTATACCTCTTCAAATGTAATTTTTTAATGATTTTAATTTATAGTAAAGAAACAATTTATATAATTTTCATGTGATATGTAATTTCATATTATTATATAATCAAATTATAAATATGTTTTCTATCACTATGGTAATACACTTTAAAATACACAACAAATATAAATCCATTATAAAAATATTTAAATAAAAAAATTAGTATTTTTGAAGTACTTATTATTTTATGTAATATTACTAACAAAGAAAATGTTTTCAAACTATTCTAAATCTCTTTGGACACTTACTATTGCGTGAAGTTTTAATGAAAAAATTCATCCAATTTCATATGAAATTGATAATCATAATATATGAATTTATGTATGATAGAATTTTTTATAATTTTAAGTATTTATATATGATAGAAATGTTTTATAAGATAAAATATTTTCATATGAATTGATAATTTTTTTGATATAAAATTTACATATGTTGTAGATCAAATATTATAAGAGTAACTCTGTTTTTGATTGAGTTGTTTGAAATCCACATATAACTTTTTTAAAATTCATGATAGAATTATTTTTTAATCCTTGTTAGAATACATCATGTATGCTCCATATACATATTTTTATTTATTTATAATTCACTAATGTTCAATTATGATCAATGTAAATTTCTGTATCCACATAAGAGTTATTTAAGATCCATATCATTGTGATTTGGGCCCACATTTGAGCCTTTTCAGCCATTGTATGGGTTATTTATTTTCATATGATTAATTATATTAACCTATGAGTAATTTAAATTATCATTAAATTAATTTACCTAGTTTATGAATCATTTATTGTATGTGAGATTTTCTATATGTATGCTTAAATCATGTTGCAGTTTTCCACATATAAGTAATTCACAAAGGAATAAAACAGTTAGATAAATTTTATGTCGTCAAAGAACATAAGAGTAAAACATTATTCCAAAATTTGAAATTCATCAAAGAAATATATAATAAATAGAATAAACATTCCAATATACAATTATAACACTAATAAAAAATACATGGAATATGAATAACTAAATGACGAATAATTAATGAGAAATTAATTAATGAATAAATAAAGATTAAAAAATAATGTGAAATCCAATGCATCACATGTATTATTTAATATATACATGATTTTTCATTAAAGCAATTTTATAGATTTCATGGAAATTTAGAATGAAAATGTTAATTTTTCGAAAATGTTGGCTAGCTGATTTGTTTGTTCATCGTTAGTACTAACCATGTGTTAATTGTTTAGTATGGATCTCTGAGCTTATAAAGTAGTTTCTCAAGGATTGAATATGGTTAAAAAATAATTTGGTCTGGAATTTAAATTTATGTGGTGTCTAGGGTGATTATCTTGGATTCCTAGAATATTAGAGAAAACCATGATGCATATATATAAGAAACTATGGACCTCTTTTTTTTCTATGGGATAGATTCCACGAATGATTAGTACAAAATTTTACGATTAGTGTGTCATAACTATGTACGGCCCTCTAAACAATTAAAATGTTCGATTTTATATTTTAAACCCTAATAATTTTAATGTATAATATATTAATAATATAAATTATTCTCAACATAAACCATTACTAATGATATAAAGGATTATCTACAAAGATTCTTGGTAATTTTTCTTCATTCAAGAAAGACTCATTCAAGGTATGTTGTGTTTTTATATATTTTACAATTTTAATTGTATATCATCGCAAAATAAATTTACTTATTATAACCTTTAAACATAAATGGGATATGGGCTCTTGTTCAATGGGTTTCCAAATTGTTTTGATATTAACTCTTCTGGATCTATGATAATGAGAACCTGATCTACTCTTTTTGGGTCTCTTTTTTCAAAGGGGTTTGTTTTTCCTTCATTATTAAGGTAGGATCCTCTATAAGAAGGTTTTATTTGAGAATATATTCAAGTAATTATAATTTCCATTATGTTATTCAATAAAATTGTTTATTTTTTTATGATGTTTTATTTTTTTAATTGGTATATGTTTTTAAAGGAGTTTTATATAAAAATTATATTATGCACACCAGGTGTAATGAACCAGCCTTATTCATTACATAACATAGTAAATTCAAGTTAGAATTAAATTTAATACATTTCAAATATAATTTTGGTTTAGAGTTTTAGATAAGTTTACAAAAATAACAATAGAAATATTACAAGATAGACACTTCTACCCACTATCCATTTTTTCACTAAACAAAAGATATTAAAAATAAACACGATTACATTTTAGGTCAAATTATCATAACTACTACCTAGATCATGTCATTGTATTTATTCACCCTTAGATCTTATGAAATAAATTTTAATACTTTTTATGAGCATAAAAATATCAGAAAGGGATACAAAAAGAATGAAAATAGTTTGTCTTTCTAGAACATATAAACCATTAATACATTATCATAAATTTATAATTTTACCCTTTTGTATTTGTAATACCCATTGATTAAATATAATATCAATTTTACCCTTTTTTATCAGTATATTACCATTGAAGACATTTAAATATCATATAGCAAATAAATGTAACATGGGACATAATCATACCTAAATGGAATAACCATACGATTTATTTCTATACATATTACTCTTAAAATGAAATATCAATACAACATGCTTTTATATACAATACATTGGAGGTTATAACATAACCACCCATCCATGGTTTATTAGGGAACCAACCATCTATGGTTTATCATATAACCACTCATCAAATGTCTATATACTATGATATAATCCTAACACATAAAATATTTCAATTATCGATATTCTCCTCATGAAATCACATTTACAATCACATGATTTAATATCAAGATATTTTAATAATCAATACATTTTCAATACCATATTCATTAAAAAAATAAAATGAAAACTATTTATATATATGCATAAAAAAAGATTGTGGTTTATAATATCAAAATATAACTCAATGAAATGATATTTAGATGAAGTCCTTTAAAATATTTGTCTGTTAATAAAACAGATCAATTCTATGATTTCACTTTAAACCCACATAAAAATAATTAATTACTAATTATTTTTAAAAAAATTAAAATGAAATTATTTAATGAAATAATCAAAAAGGTTATTTTTCACCTAGTGAGTTGATGTTAGGTTAAGAAATTACATTAGCACTTGTAATTTGTCAAATACTATGGCCTTTAGAATTAATATTTTTTGAATGAAACAATTAATACCATTAATATCAATATATTAATGATATTTAATATAAAAAATTATTATATATAAACCTCATAGATGATATTCCTGGTGAATTTGTAATATATCACATAGAGGTAAAAAGTGAGACAATTAATTCCTTACAATGTTCGTATCAATGACGTAAGAATTTATCAAATGGGTTATTATGTGTATAAATAGTATATAAAAACACTATTAAGTGAAAATTAATATTAAAATAAATAAATAGTGATTCCACACATAATCAAGTCATAATATAATAAATGAAATATGTGTAAAACTCATTGAGTGTAAATTGAGTTTAATAATCCCTTACATTGTCTATGACTCTTCACATAAAATCGCTATTATCCAAAATAATGAAATAAGGATAATATATACTTGATTTAAGACATTATTCACATTTTTAATTCTTTTATATTACTTATTCGCATGTTATAAAATTAAAAAATTCATTATGTTCATGTTGGACTCTCTATTGCTGTTTTGTACATGAGATGAAAATGAAATTGATAAGACATCAATAGTCCATGTGCACATATGTAAATCATATATAGAATATAAAACATGACATAAATATCATATATTTTAATTATATATTTATTTATTATAATAACTAATGAAAAATAATAAAATAATTCATGGATATGGTAGGTCATACGTATGCGTGAACAATATTTTTGTTTTTCCCTGGCGTATTGGAAGAATGAAATTAAATTAAATGTATATATATATATATATTATAATTAAAATTTCTATAATATTTCATTTATATATTATATGTTAACTAAAATATTCCTTAATTGATTCCATGTTATTTGTGAACGACTTGCATCATTTTGATGTGATGGTTGTCCACATGTCCCCAAATGATGTTATCATATAACAATAATATAGAATGCATGAAGATATTTTTAATATAACGTTTAATAAATATTAAATAGGTCATAATATAAATATTTAAATATTATTTTTCAATAAAAAAGTGTTTTAATTCCATCCATGAAGGTGGTAATTGAAAAATAACAAAAACATATTTTTCATTGGCGATTAAAAGGCATAAGTTGGACAATAATTTCTTTTCATTGAAAAATAGGAGGTGAGAAATGAACTGGATAAGAAATATTCAATCTGAATCATTAAACTCCATAATATAGATGACTATATAGTTATCATGAATTTATGTATGAATTTGATTATGAGATTTTAGAAAAAAAACAAAATTAAGATAAGTACATCGAAAAAATTTGCCTCTTGAATATCCCTTCCTTGAAAGGCCATTTAAATCCTTGGATTTGTTTTTTTGGTAATAAAAAAATCAATTTCAATTTGGTAGGTTTCGAAGGATAGGTATAAGAATATATTTTAAGATATTAAAGGATTTTTTGGAATAAATTTGGAGCTTAGGGGAGGTATTTATACTTGATAATAGGTGGGATCAATTTATTTAATTATTGATTATTTTATATTTATTACTAACAACATTGAAGTGGAATTAATTTCAATGTATTATACATTATATTAATTATTTTTATTCTGTTTATGGTCAATCCAACCTCAAATGTCCTTTTAATTTTTATGATCTTTGTAAATTCATTCCATTACACTTTTAGCATTATATTGATTCGTTTTTTACTTATACCACTGTAAATAATATTTTTACCTTGGAAACATTTTTCTATACCAAAAATTGAAGTTGAATATAAAAACTTATATATAACTTATAATTAAAAATATGAGATCTACTTTACCTAATTAAATTCATATAATTTTAATAATTATATTTAAAAATAATCACACAAACTGAATGAAAATACAGTTTCTAAAGTGAAACGTTCAAAAGATTAAAATCTGTTTAAATCTAATATCAATTTTAAATATTTTCCAATGATAAAAATTTTATTAAATGATAAATAAATAATATAAATGTATTATGAATCCTATTAAAATTATATTCTATCAATAATTATAAATTAGACGAAAAGGTAGTTTTGAATTAAAATGTAGTTTTTTCAATATTCATTATGATATGAATGTTTTCAGAAAAAAACAAAAACATTATCCAAAATAAATTAAAATGTACCTACTTCAAGTAATAAATTTATGTTTCAGCATATAACTTATAAAGTGTCAAAACTAGATTTAAAATTGTTTCTCAATCAAAATCCAGTCAAAATTTTTTTTTAAAAAATACATTTTTATGAATAATGCAAGATTTATACACAATGTATGCTCGTAAAATCTATAAAATAAAAGTATAAACATTTATAAATGAATATATAATTATTTCATAATTAATTAGGTTGCCTCATTCTTCCCCAATTTTTAAATTTCATCCTAATACTTATATTCACTTATAAATCAAGTGGGGACAATGTTCTATTATAGCATTTTTAGATTCTCATGTTTCCTGTTCAATCTCGAGGTTTTTTCAAAAAAAACATAACCGGATTTATAAACACATTATATAAAACATTTTCACTATAGTCATGAATCTAGATTTTCTTATCCTCATTTAAAATATTATATTTTAATTTATTTTCTTATGGAAACAAAATAAGGGATGGATTTGGAATATTCTTTCATAAAATTGAAACATTATAAAATTGTGTACATCAGAAAAAACAAAAGGAAAATTCAATCAATAGGTAACTGATCCTAAATTCATGTGTACTTCATATGTTTGAAGGAACTTTGGAATCAACATCCCCTTCATAACAAAACACATTATTCATTTCCATGGCGAAAGATTACGAAATACATGATCACCTACCATGAAAAAAACTCCCTCCTCCTGTTAGCCACATAACATTTCTTCATACTCTGGGTTGTCCTCATGTGTCATTTTATCAACTGAAATTTCTATTTATTTTCCTCTTTCAACATTCATATAATCTACTTCTATTCCATAATATAATCCTACTAAGCTCGAGTTCGACACTTCGTTCTATATAATGATATAAATGATTCTATCAGTATATTGTAGTGAACAATATTATTATAAAAAAACAAAAACAATGAAATTTGATGATCACATCATCTATAGTAATCCTATAAATAAGAATGTAGCATATCCTATAATTTATGAATTTTTCAATCTGATTTCCAATCTCGTTGGTAATGAAATTTTTTGCAGATGTTTAGTTAAGTAAAAAATTACTTCTAAAGGTCTTTACAAAAGTTAGAAGTAAAACAAGGATCAGAATTAGATATAATATGGAGGGTAAATCCTAGTAACCTAAATTAATCATTAATATACAACTAATAATGTTTATCAAGAGCTATAGTAACCTTGAATAGGATGAAAATTATAATATTTAATCAATTGATTTACAATATCCCAGATTGCATTGTTACCTCAAGAGTCCTTCAGTATTCCCACTACAATGACTGTTGATATCTTTTCCCATTTCCATTCTACCACTGTCAGTGGCCTAAAAATCCCTATTTTTATCATTAACTCTTCTTTTACCTGTTGAAAATTTCAAAATCTCATTGTACAGTTAGTGATATATTTTTTCATTCCATCCCACTAGTAATACTCTTGATGATCTCTATACATCGTTGTGTTTTTCAGATGCACTCAAATTGACAAACTATATTATTTATATAAGAAATATTTTCTCAATTTTGATTCAAAAGGCATCAATAATCATTTCCCAAAACTCACATAACAATATTTATTAATGTCATATTCAAATAACTTACCCTTCTAAACCAATTCTACTTTGTTCCATAACTCAATGTATTCATTCAGTGCTTTATTAATTTTGTCTGTTATAGATGTTTTCTATGATACCAGAAATAGAACAGAGTGATTTTCTAGGATTAAAACATTGAAGATGTTATTCATTAATCATTAAACCATGGATCACATTCTAAATATATTATTTTTAATGTAGCTACAAATTTTTAGAGTCAAAATCATCGACATATTTATTTTCTTTTCCAGGATGGCAATGAATTGTACATTCATAATCATTGATTAGTTCAAGACATCTCCTATTTCTCATTTTCCATTTATTCTGATTCAATAAATTCTTCAATATTTTTTGATCTGTATATATTTCTCACTTTACTCTATAAAAATTATTCCTCCATGTTTTAAAAAAAATGGAAACAACTAATTCTAAAACATGTGTATGGTAAATTAACTCACATGGATTTAACGGATGTAAAGCATCATCAAGTACCTAATCATTTTTCATTAGTAGAATAACAATACATTTCAATGAACCATCACTATAGATAAAAAATTCGCCATTTCATGAGGGTATGGCCAAAACTAGAGAAATTATCATTATTTTTTTCATTATTAAAAACAATCATCCCATTATTTTGTTCATATGTACATGACTGACTTTCATGTTAACATAGTTAGTGGGATAGATAACTGAGAAATGTTTTTAACTAACATTTAGTAATAACCTACTATCCCATGAAATCTACAAATATTAATGACATTGGTATGTTTTTTCAACTCTTTAATAACATTTTTTTAGAATGGTCAACAGTTATGCCATATTTAGAAGAAATATGTCCAATGAAATAAATTATTTGTAAAAAAAATTTACTTTTACTAGACATTCCTTATATTTTATTCTCATTTATGGTTTTTAAAATAATACATATGTGACTTCTATGTTCCTCATATATTTTATAATATACCAAATTATCATCTATAAACACAACCACAAACTAACCCTAAAGCTCATGAAAGTATCCATTAATATGATTCATAAAAAAATATGTGCACTAGATTACCCAAAGGGAATAACCAAAAACTAATCATGACCATATCATGTTTGGAATGTCATCCTCCATCACCTTCAGCTAATGGTACAAAGACTTCAAATCAATATTCCAAAAATACTAACCTCCCTTAAGCTGATAAAAAAATCTGCAATATGAGGAAAGGGATAACTATTCATAATAATGATGTTTTCAAGGCTATATAATCAATAAAAAGTATAATAGAACCATAATTTTTTTTACAAATAAACCAGCAGAACCTCACAGTGGAGAACTAGATCGAATAATACCTTTATCAAGTAATTCTTACAACAGTTTTTTTTTTTTCAATTCCAACAATTATACCTAACCTACTTGATAAGGGTTATATAAAATTTCGTAGCATTATGAACCAAATAAATAGAGAATTCAACCAACCAGTTTAGAATAACTCCATGAAATTCATCAGGAAAGACATATATAAATTCATTCACTACTAGAATATTAGAAATCAAAACTATTTCATTTTTTTTAACAAAATGAGACATTCAACATTAAATGCCATCTTTAATAAATCATTCAACATCTAGATATGTTATCAATGAAAATAAATCATTTAATAAAACTTTCATTCATTTCCAATATATTTTACCATGAAAAATTAAAATTCAATGCATACCCAAATTGATATCAAACTCTTCTAGGGGAAGTTTGATATGATTTATAGGAAATAATATCGCAACAATGATAACAGTAAAATTCATATAAATATATGATTCATTATTACTCACTCCTGTAGTTTTTTCACAAAAGTTTTATATCACATTCATGATGTTATATTTCTACATTACTTGAAAAGATCACATGAATGAAATATTCTAATTATCTAGATTCAAACATAGTATTGGTATAGTTTCAAAAAACCAGTATCATTCCTTTCACTACATCAATTATGAAAATGATTTTCTAGTCCGTTTTCTTTTGAACATCCTGGTTTCGACCCCGGGTGATCAACTTTGGACACATGTTGAATTAATTACATAACTCATTGAAACTAAAATATCATATCAGTATCTTTTAATTGAATTATTGATCATCTTTCTTATAGAAATTAGAAATATAACCCTTTTAACCACATCAGATGCACTTCACATACATTGAGAGACATTCTATTGGACAATTTTTACAACACTTCTCAAACAATGGAAACTTAGTTTTCTTACCTCTAAACTACTTGGATGAATTTTTTCTCATTCCATACCAAAATAACAAATTAATTTTATTGATCTTAGGGAACACATGATAATCAAAAAAATACATTTCTACCTTCTCATCAAATCATAAATTTTTATCATAAATTTTGAATTCATGAGAATCTAATTCCCTTCAATATCATGGCTAAAGCCTATGTAAAACTGATTTATCATTCTATAAATATCCCAGATTTAAATTGTTCTATACCATTCCAAACAAGTGATATGTTATTCATATATAACCATAATAATATTGATCATTTGGTCATAGTAACAAGATTTACATTTCTATCCTATATCGAGCAGATTTAGAAAAATAATTCTCAATTAATATATTCAAAAATTAATCCAATTCCATGACAAAAATATCTTCACTTCCCCTAATATTTTTAAGCATTGATGAATAGAAATATAATTCACCTTAACAGTTATAAATAGTAAGATTAACCTTTTGATACTTCAAATTAACCACAATGACAAATATAATTTTTTTTGGATTTAATCCATCTACAATTTTTAATGATATTAGATGATCCATTGAATAATGTGGGATGTTATCTCATAAAATGATCTACTATAATCATGATCCTCTATGGTAGATCGGTTTTATTTATTTCATGAAAAAACCCACCATTTTATCTGGGAGTAAACTATTCCATCACTCTGAAAAACTACTCTGTTTCTGTTTTGATCATCACGGAGTTTTATTTTGGAAGGATTTATTCGTTTCGATGCCTACTCATCATCACAACCATATTTCCTCTATAGAAACCCATTATAAATAGATATATATAAATGAATCAATAGAGAAATATTCAAATTCTATAACATTTTAAAATGAACATATGTTAAACTCTTTCAAAGGAATTTTATTGATATTCCTCTTACCTCTGAATTTATTAAACTTGTTCTCTAATACCTGTATTATGGACCAAGACTTATTCATTGCATAAAATAGTATATCAAATTTATAATTATATCTATAAAATTCCCAAAATAATTTCCTTTTAGATTTTTAAATAATTATACCATAACAACAACATAAATTCTATAAGGTAGACATCTCAAATCTCTATCCATTTTTTCAAAAAAAAACAATATTAAACAGAAACATGTTTCTTTTCATGTTCATATATCACAATTATTCCCAATATCCCATACTTCTAACTATTATCCCATAGATCAGGAGATGTAGTTTTAAAACATGGGAAGAGAATAACATGCCGAGTAAGGTATACAATATGAAAAAATGGTTATTATTGAAAAAACATGAACACCATGAATACATTAACATAAAGTAATACATTCCCCCAATAAGAACTATTAAAAATCAAACATTTAATATAATATATTTTCATAATTCTTTTAAATAAATTTATAACCTTAGAACATATATGAAGAACATATAACATATAGATATAACATGGGACATAATTTTACTTAAATGGAATAAACATATGATTGACTTTCATACATGTCACTCTTAAAAATGGAATAGACATAAGGCTGACTTATATACCCAATATACTGTGGGTTATAACATAAACATATATCCTTGGTTTATTAGGGAACAACCCATCAATTGTATATCATATAGCCACCCGTCTATTGTTCAAATACCATGATATAATCAAATCACTTAAAAGATTGAAATTATTAATATATCACTAATAAAATTTCATTTGAGATCAAAAGATTTTGTTTCAAGATATTAAAATAATAATTCCATTTTCAGAACCATTTTCAATACAAAAATACTTCTAATTTTATTTATTTGTACTCCTTATAAAATAATGCAGTTTATGACATCAAAAATTTCCTCAATCTGATGATATTGATAAAACGTTTTTTACAATTATCTCTTCGTTAATAAAAGAGATAGATTATAAGTTTTTACTATAAATACAAATAAAACAAGTAGATATAATTGATGATATTTTCAAAATACATTTAAAATATACTAGTTTAATGAAATAATAATGAAGTTGATGTTAAACCCAACGAGTGAAAATTAGGTTCAAAAATTCCATTACCACTTGTAATTTTTTGAATTATAAGGTCCCTAAAAGTAGTAATTAATGAATGAAACAAATAATACCATGAATATCAATAGAATAATTAATTTTCAAATATAATATTATTATATATATCCCACACAGTTGAATTTATTCGTGAATATGGAATGTATTTCAAAGAGGTCAAATTCGAGATCTCTAAATCCTTACAATGTTCATATCAATGATGTAAGAATTTTTCAATTGGGTGATTAAATTCAGAAACACTATATACCAAAAAAGTTAAGTGAAAATTAAATTATCAAAAAAAAAATTTCATTCCACCAATAATATTGGAATAATATAATCAATGTGATATGTGTAAAACCCAATGACTGGATATTGAGTTAGGGAATTCCTTTTACATTACTAAGACTCTTCATTTAAAATAATCATATTCATGAATTATAAAAAAAGTTAATTTATACTTGATTTATAGCATTTTTCATGTTCATTTTTCTTTCTATATAACTTATTACCAATTTAAAAAAATTAAATAATTATTTATGTTCATGATAGACACTTTATCATCTTTCAGTAGTTGAGTTGAAAATGAACATGATAAGTTATCAATAATCCATGTAGTCATAAGTATATCGTCTCTAGAATATAAAAAATTATATTAATAGTTATATATTAATAATAAATTATTTATAATTATCACTAAATGCTAACTAATAATATCGTTCACAGAGATGGAGAGCCATACGAACGAATGAATGAAATTTTCATTTTCTTATGTCATTTTGACTGAATTATATTAAATGAAATGTATGTAAATATTTATATATATATATATATATAATATAATTAAAAAATAATTAATATTTCATTTATATATATTTTTTTATATAAAAAAACATTTAATACATTCAATGTGATGTGTGAACAAGTCACATCATTTTGATGAGGCAACAGACCACACATCCCTAAATGAATTTATCGTATAACCACAATATTGAAAGAATATAGGTACGTTAAATATAAAATTAAAATAATAATCAATTTTTAATAATATAAATATTAAAAAAAATTCCAGAAAACAATTTTTCAGACCAACCATGAATGCAGTAATGGTAAAGGAACAAAAACATTATTCATTCAGGCGATTAGCCAACATAACATGACAACAATTTTGTTTCTTTGAATAAGAAGAACAGAGAAATGAAAAGGGTATGATTTATTAAATTAGAAACATAACAATATAGTATATACATGATTATATATGTTTCATGAATTTATGGATGAAGGACATGGGGAGAACGTTGAAAAAGTAATAAAATTAAGGGAGGTACATCGAGAACATTACCTGTTAAATGTCACCACATTTAATGGTGCTTGAGGACCTTCAATTTGGTATTTTGGTAATTATAAAAGAACATGGAAATGAGGATACTAAGGAAGAGTGGGTTTTAACAGGATTTAAAGAGATACAAGTCCTTTTGAGTAAAAGTGGGGACGTTAGGGGGTGTTTTTATACTTGAGGAGAGGTTCATTGAAGTGATTCTGTTATTGAATATTTTTTATTTAAAGCTAATCACATTGAGGTGGAAATAATTTCAATGAATTATTGTTTAAATTAATGATAATAGTCATGTTATTTTCTATAATCACCTCATACAACCATTAAATTTTTTAGTTATAATATATTTTAAGACATAACTGTTTTAACTTTAACACGTTTCATATTTTACTATATCGGGGTAAATAATTTTATTATCATGGAATATTTTTTTTATACCAGAAATAAAATTTACACTAAAACATAATATGTATATTATAATTAAAAATATGTAATCTACTTTTACTAAATAAATTCACATAATTTGAACAATTATATTTGAAATTTATTCAACAAAGAAGGTGACAAAGTAGATTTCAAAAGTTAAACGTTCAAAAGGAAAACAAATATATTTAATTAGAATATTTAATTGATTAAAATGAAAAATATTTGATTAAATCATAAAAACACAATCTAAATATAATTTTAAACCATCTAAAATGATATTCTAATAATATAAATAAATTAAACAAAAATGCGAGTTTCAATTGAAATGCGTTATTTTTAAATATTCTTCAAAATTTGAACATTTTAAGAAAAATTACAATTATTTATCCAAAATAAATGATTATATAGAACATAAAAGTAATATTCATATTTTATAATCTATAACATATGAATGTGTCAAAAACTATGTTTAATTTGGATTCTCCATCAAAAGGGGAGAATAATATTATTTTGAAATTGTTTTTAAGAATAATGAAACAATTGTACTTATATTATCCTTTTTGAATATATAAAATGAATGTATAAACATTTATAAATGAATATATAATTTTTACATCATTACTTGGCTTATTACACAAGGTTTTTATTGAAATACATCAAGGGTGGTTTTGGTCCTCAAATGGGTCTTGAAGAATGGATGTAGTTGGTATTTTCATTGAAAAAGTCATATAAAATATGGCCATGGTTCATAATTAGTTATTGAAAAACATAAAATATTATGTAACCTTTTTTGAATCATTAAATCGACTCTTCAATCATTGTGTTCATTCTACCACTAACGATTTCTGCCATTATAGTGTGTGTAATGATATTATAAGTTGTTCTAGTTGGATCCAACAATGCCCTAGATTGGGGATTTTATTTTATGTGTTTAACATATTCCCACTTGATAGATCATAAAAGGTGTTATTTTTCAGTTATTCTTTCTTTATCACATGATTGTTTATTTGATTTTTATTTTTCCCATGTTTATCTATTTGTTCATCTATTTTTTGTTATTATTAAGCTTACATGATATATCACTGGAAATTATCATATTATGTGTTATGTGAATATTAATGGATTCATATAATAAATAATATATAAATTAAGAAATTATTTTAATTTATAGAAATTATTTGCAAGCTATATTTATTTTTTAGATATAGATAACACCTTATTAATATTAGACCTTTCATAGATTCATTGGGGAAATCCTACTGGGATTTATAATCAGTCCATAATTTTTTCCTTTGAACATTTATAGATGTTTTGTTAGGGTGAATTTAAGGGAAATTTAATTATATTTCATTTAAGTTTTTATTATTTTTGTTACGTTCTTATTTGTATTATTTTGTGCTAAAGTATAGTCACATGGATACAGGAATACTCTTGTCTTGTTTTATCATTCCAATTCATATAGTTTTTCTTGTATTTATACATATCAAGGATTTTATTTATATTACCTGACAACATTTACATTGATTTATCATCATTTATACACGATTCATTTAGTCAATTGTTTCTTGAAATTTTGTGGCAAGTTATCTAGGGTGAAAAATATTGTTTACTCGGGTTGGTTTATGTTAAATTTGTGAAAAAGGGAATACCCAAAATGTTTTTTAATGAAACTACATGGTTTTGTCTAGGTATATTTTGCATTCAAGAGTTTGATTGCCCAAAAATTAGGTATAATAAATCAGAGGGTTCCTGGGTAACTCAATTTCTTGACTGGACATTATTTACCATGACTAGTCAAGAGTATTTTATATGAATTAAACACGGTGTTTGACACTATTTTAATGAATAAGACACCATTTTTATTTTCATTAACATGTTCTATTTTAATTCGTTTTCCATTATGTGTAGAATCATAAATTATTTGTATTCTTGTAGTTCATGAAAATTAATTTGGATTTTTTTATTCATATATTGACTTAATAATTTTCCATTAGGTTTTGTATTTATTGTATTGTATTCATTAGATAATTTAATTGATAAGCGATTACCCCTATCTATGTAAAAAAGATACATGAGTGGTTCTGTTCAAAAAAACATTAGTGTAACCTTCTATGGTGCATGTCATAATATAAACTATATAAACACTAGGGTAGTCCGGTGTTATGAAACCAAAATAGAATGTATATAATAGCTCAATTATTACTAAGAATATTCCATCAATATTATATAATGATAAAAGACAAAAAGAATATGATCGATGTTTTAAATGGATTGAGATGATTTTTTATGATTGGAGACTCCTGAGGAATGTACAGTGGTTTTCTCCCTGTACATGATTAAAGAACTGTATAGGATATGGTGGGATACTATTATTCTAGGAATGAAAAATAGTGATCTCAAACTGGGATTCCATCATAAAAGTATTAAAACAACATAATTATCTTTATATTTTGTACGTGGAAACAAAATGGTGGTTTGTAACCTTATTGAATGTGAATTTTCTATTAAAAAGCATTCCATCTTCTTTTCTGGGTTGGTGAACTTGGTATTAGATCATATCCCCAATGATTAACTTAAATATAAGTGGTTTTATATGTGTCCAAGGTATAATATTCTAACAATGTTGGTTCTCATGTTCCTTATTTATTTTTTGGATTTGGTCTATAAACAATCTCTAAAAGAGGTAAACATAACTAAGAGTACTGGATTTTCTAGAGCATTATATGGTGTGGTCATTGGTTAGGTTTTGTATATTGGAAAAAATATGAATTGAAAAATTATCAGTTTTTCATTAGGGTTTATTTAATGAATAGATTAGTACACCAACATGTTTTTTCTACATGTATGGAGTTCTTGTTCATATAAAGCCTCTTTTTTTGGATTCTCCCAAGATATATAATCATTCTATAAAATGATGAAATCTGTGGAAAATTATTGAAATATATCTTAAGTCAATAAGGATCTATCCACTCTCATTAACGGTTCTTACATTTATACAGATTCCTAAAATTTTAGTTGGTTTTATTATCTAGACAGGGGGGATGTTCATGTAGCTAATATTTCTCTACAAGGTTCTAAGACCAGATGACTTTATTTGGTAGAGTAAGAACCAATGAAATTTTAAACATGTCTATTTACTTCAAGAGGTATGATATATATTTCATACTCCATAGTAATAATATTATTTGAAACTTATTCTAACAATTATTTTATATTATCAATGATAGAATAAATGGTTAGTATTTATTTGGAACTTCGGTCACCCTTTTTGGATATTTCAACATTATTGGTAAATATTTCTGAACATGCCATCAAATGTTGTGCATGTTAGAAGATTTTAGATGACATAAATGTGGTGTTGGATTTCATGGTTATTTATATTTATATCCTGAACAATATTATTGAAATGGATTGAATGAAAAATGTCATGGACTATATCGATTGTTATCATCATTGAGTTAATTTAATGTAGCCCAATTTAATTCACTCATTTATTTTATGGCATGATAGATGTGTGGCACCAATGAAGAGGTATTTTTGTTCTTTAAGATGAGGTGATATAATGTAATTGATTAGAAATATTCCTATATTTTTTTATCCGTGATAAAGCTACACTCCTATATTGGTGGTGTGTACATACCAAAAGTTCTTTCTAGATTATTTTTCTTGATTAAAACAAATAAGGATAGTTCAGTTTTATGATTTAATTTCTCCCTGATATGATGAAAATGTGCATTCCATATTATCATATGACACCTACTTAGTTGGCGGAAATTAAATTCAAATATTCAGTCCTTGAGATGTAGGGATTTATCGCATGTCCTCATTACTATAAAGGTTATTTAGAGCCTTAGACATTGTGTGTATTATCATATGATAACATAGGATACTATTATGAAAAAATACCCCTTGAACAGTATTTATTATATATTTCAACAACTCAAAGGATATCATTGGTTATCAATTATTAACATTCTATTAGGATACCACCATTTGATATTTTGAGAAGAAGATATAACTAAGAGAGTGTTTGGGATATTTTATAAGAATTTCATGATTATGGTTCTTCCATTATGTCACACAAAATCATATTATGTGTTTATGGTGTTATTGAACTATATATTACATTGGTTATGGTACTTGTTCATGGTACCATTAATGGATGATATGTTGGTGTACTATAGTTTTCATTATTCTGGCACTGTGTTTGATATATGACATCTTATATGATGCATATGTTGTAGGATTTGGATGTGTATTAGTGTTGGCGAATTTAATGGTGGACTACATATCTTACTAGTTACACCATAACGAGATGAAATAACCAATCTACAATCATATGTTTGTATAAATTATTTATTCAATCAAAACATAGTGTCAATTTCTCATTTTGGAGTGGTTTATCGTATATTATGATCATAAAAACATGATGTATTTTTCCACTTAGAGGGATATTAACAAGAAAAAGGTATTCTGGTTTGACTTTCCCTAAACGTATGATTTTGGTATTTATTATAATCAAGGGAAAGTGAATGTGGATTTTGAATCATTCAGTAAAAAATTACCGAACAAAGAATTCATTGAATTGGGGTAGTAGAAACTGATGAGTTTGTTCTATAAAATAATATTAGGAGTTTAAGTGGCTTCATGGTAGGTGTTCTAATCATCGATAATGTCTAATTTTTCATTCAATGAATGAGTTTATCCATAGAATGTATCAGACACTAATTTTCATTACATTGTAGAAATATTATATTGGTTGGGGGGGCATGCATGATTGGTCTAAATCTCACACTGGCACATTGTGTTTCAAAATAAGGATGGTCATTACGATTCATATGAGGAATGATTTGATGGAAAGTGGAAACAAATCATGTTTTTATCTATACCATAGGCCTTCAAATATGAATCATGATTATAGATTTTGGTATTGGTGGATGGGTTTAAAATTGTCGATTAATGCTTTTGTATCATGGTTCCTTTCTTGATTGATAATTAAGGAATACCACTATATAGCTGTAGGTTTTTACAACCCATTCCCATTTGAGTGTGTGAGTTGTATTAATTTTATTATATTTTTTCACTATTTTACAATAGACTTATTATATAAAGGATATAGTTTTAGTAATATTTCATTTGCTCACAAAAATCATCACATTTATTCACTATCATATAGATGAAGGAGGCAGAGAACCACAAATACTTTTATATACAAGATATTCTGAGAATTAATTTATATACCTCTATGATGGTATATGATTCATAATTTACGTTCACATATATGTTTGGGAATTTTTTTAAAAGAGGAAATGGGTTCCATGTTGATGTTGAGCATGGAAAATCATCCACATACATGTGGATAGTCTGAGGGAGAAATTTAAGTGATTGAGGTTATTCTTTTGGCATGAGTTCTTTATTTAGATTATTCTTGTAAATTTATTTTATAATAGTCAAATTTTTCTATAATAATAGCTATCATTCGTGGATAAGGATGGACCGATTTGAATCAATATTTGGGAGGCCATGTAGTACTACCATTTGTTGGATAAAGTTTGTCAAACATTCCTTACATTGAACCAACCACAATAAAAATATGACAGAGAAGGTTCATTTGATCATGAAGATGTTATTCATGGAAAAGGTTATTAGATATCCTATGAATACCATCATTTTCTCTACTAGAATATTTTATTGGAGATTGATTCTATCTATATGTTTCAAAAAATTTAGGATGTCGTTAGTTGGGTATGTAGGGTGAGTTCATAATTTGGATCATGGGAATATTTGGAATTTGTACAGTTCCATGGAAGGTTGAATATATGTTTTACTTACCATTACTCTTGATTTTGAATCATGACTTGTTTTAGGATTCCCAGTTGAGATAGAAACAACTAGACACTTTTCATGTGATTGAAGAGGAAGATATTGATCATTATCCTAATAACACCATAATTGTGAAATCTATTATGATTATAGATCACTATGATAATTTATAATGTGTTAAAATTATACCTTTAGTCTAAATACAGTGTCATTTTAGACTGTATAACAATGAGATGTGGGAGTTGGAGTCATTTATGAGGTAAATATTTCCCTTTTTTTGTGATTCTTAAACATAGAACACTTTATGGGTAAAAATCATTCATATTATAGTGAATTATAGTTTCCACTTTATCAATAGTATGATTAAATATAAATATGGTTTAACATTTATGTAATTATATAGTATTAAAGGGAATGGATGTTAGAAATGTGAAATTTTATTGAAGTCAGTCCAAGCAAATAGTTTTCTCACTATTAATGCTAATTATGTAGAGAACATGTGGTACGAAAATCTCATGTTTTAGATTAGTTTTTCAATGTTTGTGCATAGTTAAAAAATTGTATGGATTTTCATGGTAATCATGTGGGATCTTGTTTTATTTTGTAGGAGAGTTGATTGTTAGAAAAAATTATGTGCCTCTTTTCACTACGAAAAATAGGTGATGCACAATTGGTGCTTGTTTATAGAAAATATGTGGAATAAACATGCATGAACCCATGAACCATTAAATGGTGGATTTTATTATTCTCCTGTTAAAAAATTATTATGTATAATATTTTTCTAATATACATCAATCGTGACCTAAAACATTCCAAATTCTCTAGATTCTTCTCTCGTTGGATTCTTTTAAATCAGCATTCATCTATCATGTATTTATTCATAGAATATTTATTTTTTTGTTTACTATTTTTCTTTATATATCTGTGATAGATCCCATCTGCTATTATTTCATTGTATCTATAGTGGGTTATTTATTCCAGATATAATGGGTTGTATAGTGGTTTCATTTTGTTTCTTATGGATCTTGGATCATGATGAAACAATCTTTATTTTCAAAGGCAATTAGTTTTCCATTTTTTAATGAGGAATTAATCATTATATAAAAGATTAATGAATTAATTTCAATAAGTTATTCAAATTTTATTTGGGCTTTTGAATTTAATTTTTCTATTTTTTATCATAGTTTAGCTTTTGGAAGGAATACATTTTTTCAAAAGGGTTCTTCCTTAAAAAAAATTGGACACCAATAGTATTATGAAATACTAAAATAGTGGATTTTGTTTTAAAATTGGGTTTGATGACTGATATTAGTTGATATTTGCTGTGATATTTTTATAAAATATGATCAGGGTACTTAATGGTTTTTTATCATAGTGTTTTTTGTAAGGGATACATGTTTTCTCTTGGTTGGATCCACTAATGTATTTATTGGTTATTTTATATTATTTCTATCATGTATTTCCATGGGGTAGAAACCAAATGGGGGTCTATTATTATTTTTTTTTATAAAATATGATTTATTTCATGGTTATTGTTTCACATGTTTATCTTATGTTGAATTCATTTTTTATTTTAAATTTTTTTGCATGTTATATCCCCTCTACTCATCATATTCCATGTTATGTTAATATTAATTTATTTTTATGAAACCCAAAGGATGATCTAAAAAATGGTCTTATTTTATGAAAATTATTTTAAAATTTGATTTGTAGTTAATCTATTGTTAATTCCTTCTTATTATTAGACAATGAATAGATTCAATGGAGAAATCCTTCCAGAATTGTTTCTCAAACACTAATTTTACTTTTGGGTTCTAGTCAGTGTTTTTTAAACATTTAGGTAAGGATAATGACATGGTGTAGAATTATATTTTCTCTTATTATCTTCACTATCATAACGTAATGTTTTTACAATGACACATGGACACATGGAAACTTCATTATACTTTTATTATCATTTCTAGTTAGCTATTTTGGAATATTTTTTAACATATCATAGATATTTATTCTATTTATTCTGCTTTTTTTACATTCATTTTTATTTTGGTACACATGAATCTTGATTTTTATTGTTTCTTTAAATCATTTTGTAGGCCATATTAGGTGATTTTTTTGTAAACTCATTTTAGTTACTTTAAAAATCAATAGCAAAAATTTTATTTTACAATTATAGTATGATTAAATCATGAAAATATTATATTATTTTAAAAACTCATGTTGGAGGGAATACATTAATGTAGGATAGTATTAATAATTAATAAAAATTGATATGTATAAATGAACCAAATTAATAGCACCATCAGTCTTAACATTTTTATAGTTACAAAACCAATTTTATAATATATAATGTTTCTCCCACTTTTTGAAAACTTTTAAAAGGATAAAATTCTCTCCCATTTTATCTAAATATATTTGAATAACCCATTACATAATGTTCCTCCATAATATTTTAAGAATATGTCAAAACTAGTTATTAATAAATTTTATAAATTATAATTTCAATATACAAAATCTTTAAAAAAAATTATTTATAAGTTCATTAAAAAATATTATAAAATTATTTCTACATACAAAATATAATAAGTCCCCCAAAAATAATATTTATACAAAAATATAACTAAGTAATTCATGAAATAAATAATGGGTAAAACATTAATAAACATCATAATATTTTAAAATTTATTTTCTAAAATTGATATAGAAAGGTTTTTTTGAACTACTTCACAAAAATATTATAATGATTCTATAAACGATCCATTAAAATAGTTCAAATTTTATAAATAATAAAATCCTAAAGCTCTCCATAGTTAATATTTTTTTATTATATATCTCACATTTTACAATCATACAAAAATATCCTCTAAATTAATATAAACTAATGTTTTAGTAAAAATAATTTCAAATTTATCAATATGTAGAAACTTATTCTAAATATAATCATCTATTTTTTATATAATATAGAATAAAATTATTTGTTTCATCAATATATTTATTTTCTAATAATGGTAGGAAATTTGGAAATAGTAAAATAAATTAACTATAACATAAAATAATAATCAATCCAAAATTAATTTCAAAATAAAATAATGTCAATTTATTATATAAAAAATAATGAGAAAAACTATAAAGAATGTTATATTTTACATTAGGTGTTGATAAAACAATTGATAAGTGTTTATTTAACACCAAATAATAATATTATTACCTAAAAATTGAACCGTACCACCAGTACCTTTATAATCAATTTGGTATCTTATGAAATTATAACCAGAATAATATTTCAATTTAAAATTATATTCTAATATGATAAAAAATCCAATATCTATTTATCCTTTGAAAATTTTATAATTCAAAAAAATAACCTCAAGAGAATTTCCCGAGATTAATATTGAAATTTTACATAAATATATACCTAAAACAAAATTAAGTAAATATGTAATTAGAAAATATAACCTTCCAATAATTCAATGATAAAATTTAATAAAAATATATTTTCAAGAATTTATAATATCAAACATACTTGCATTATTAAAAATAATTAAAAATACTTAATTTTCATAATAAATTTATTTTATCATTCAAGTCATCAATTTTATTTAAATTTTCATTAATATTATGTATAAAATATTCGAAATGGAAACATTAAACTATATAAATCAATGATTCTGTCCCTTACATAATTCATAAATTGAAATCATTAACATTAGTCTGAAAATAAATCTATTAGAAACACAACATTTTGTATTTACATCTTGAAAACTAATATATATATATACACACTAGTTATATTTAGTACATTTCTACTAAATATTTAATTGTTCCAATTTTATATTCTACTTCAGTATTTTGAGGGACTGTTATAATGGATTAAAAATTATGGAAAAACTAATTTTATCTATAGTAATTTTCAAATTCCATATTTCACAACCCTCATTTTCTATAACACTTTATTTTTAAAATTATATGATTTTTATCATAATGAACTAGAGTACAATCCAAAATAAATTTTGATAATGTTTCACATTTATGTTTATAGAAATAAATCTATATAAATCTTTAAAAAATATCATTCATAACAAAAACATATTTCCTACCACATTGAGTTTTTTTAACCCTTCTAAATATGTATGAATTTTTTATCTCAAGGGATTTTACAATTTTAAATTTATTTTTAGAAACAAAATTCCCTCTATGATGTTTAGCTTTTGTGTCTGGATTCCTAATGTAATTTTTTTCATTAGTTAAATCGAGTAACAATTCAAATATTTGGTGCATACTGAGATTTAATATTAATCTAAAATAATAATGAACAAGCCACATAAGAAACAAAAACATATATAACTATAAAACATTAAATCACATAACATTTTCATAAGTTATTTCAATGAAATTTATGCATTAATTTTTTTCAGATTTTATAAAGACAATAAAAATTTATTTTTAAAAGAAATTCATTTTTCACATAACAATTTAAAAAACATACCATCATCAAATAACTACAAGATAAAAAAATATTATTCATTAAACATTAAAAAACTAAACCATTTCAAATGATAACAGAATACGAATAAAAACATTTCAATAACGTATATAACTTTCATTTGAGTAGTCTTCAAATGTCACAATGTCTCCATCACATATTTTTAATGATACAAAATTTTATGGATCTGTATTGATGAGCCTATAGTAGCCATTGTACTTATACCTTAAGACCTTTTTGATCCTTACATATCAAAATTAATATAAATTAAACTGGGATATTTTTTTTGTACCCATCCTACATTGGGTTTGATTAGGTTATAATATAAATTTTTTGGAAGAAAAACAAATTTCAATATTTTATTCACATGTAATATTGAGGATAGTGATTTGTAAATATAATAAGTTTTCTATCACATTGATTTGGGAAATGAGATATAACACTCACTATAGTAATAATCATTCTCCAAACATCAAATACATGTAATTAATGATACCATACACTAGAACTTTAAATAAATAATGTTTTACACATTTTGGATACTGATCATCATATCGAATAACATTATTATTTTTATTTATTTTATTCATAATCATTAATTCATCATAATGTTCTTTTCAGTTAATAAAGGTGAAATATTTTCACTTCAATATTCAAATTTCCATTTTTCCTTTTTTCATTCATTTGAAAAATTCTATTGTCCTCAAATAATTAATTGAAGTATTTTTTCATCTTCATTGTAATTCGAAAAATATCATTATATATCTCACTTTTGTAAATGTTTATTATTTCCATGATAAATAATATAATTTTTCAACACTCTTATAACAATTATCTTAATGATACTTGTATAATTCATATATTTTAAATAATTTTTTTGGTGAAATTTTAATCTCTTTAATTTACTCATTATTAGTCAAATGATAACAATAAAATTATTTGGATTCATAAATAGAAACCCTTTTTTGATATAATGAAGCTATGATACATATGATTTATGGATCTTTTTTCTATATATATAACTCATATTTTAATCCTTACTGAAACACTATCCATTCGGTAATGATTATTTTTATTCAATCTTATTTTTCTATAGTCATTAATTTTGGGATTTCAGGATTTATATGTCTATTTATTCTACTTTCATAAAAAATTACATCAAAAAAATTATTTTTAAAAAAATTACTTATCTTATTTCCTTTATGATCATCTAGAGAATAGTTATTTTTAATACAAAAGTGTAATTATTCATTTTCTTCTACATTCCATTTTTGTCTTGATTAACATCATTTGATTCATATAGATTTTATTTAGAATATATTGGGTGAAAATTAACATTCATATATTATTTAAAATCAACAAAATTTCTATTTATATCTTATTTATCAAATAATTTTTATCTTCATTTTTATATTTATTCAATGAACCAATACATTCATTATTGGCGTATTCTAATATTTTATTACATTCACCAATAGAAAACATTCATCATGCAATTTTTTTTAACATGAAAGAAATTATTTCCAAATGGAAATTATATACAAATGTTCTCCTAAATCAGCCATTCTATTTAGGATTCTAGTGATTCCATGAAAGTTTTTTTTAATATACACATTTTCAATGATTAATAAATATTGATATTATGATTTTAATATTCCATGTTTGGTTCTCTTTCAAATATCAACTCTATTGTGAGTGATGTAAAAAATTATACAGATAAAATGAATATTTTTAGAAATAATATACGAGATTAAAATTGTTTTTAAAAATAATTAAATATATAATATTAATGGAATTGTATTTTAAAGCAAACAATGAATCTTCATTTCAAATAAGTGATTCATGGTAAACATCAGGTAATGTATACACCTATAACATGACATTATAATTATTAATTCTTATATTTTTGTGAAAATATTACATTATTGAATTCCAAAATACATTGTTAGTTAAATTAATTAATAATGGTCATTGTTGAATCCATCTTTCAATAAAATTTGAAACTTCCTTCTCAAATGTTATTTTCCCTTAAATAATTATGATTTGAAGTCACTAGCAACAAATATATAGAAGATCTATTGTTAATAACTGATAAATATTATAATATCTGTGTGAAAATATTAGATATAATTTATTTTATTGAACTTGATCTAATTTAAATTTTCTTAGTAGTTACAAAAATTGTTAAATAATCAAGACGTGATGAATTTAATAACTTGAAATATAAATAATTTATCTAATTAAATGTACAAATATAGTGGAAATTAAAACTATTAAAATGATAAATTATTATAATATTTGTTATGAATGTCATAACATATATACTATTCATGTCACTTTATTCCAAATATAAATAGAACCACATAAAATAATCACTTTTATAATATAATCTCAATATAATTAAAACATTCATTTTATGGATATATATACGATATTCTATTATTCATTTATTGATCAATTGGAACTAGTGGAACTCTTTTTTGCGGATTGGATTTGATAAATAGTTCCCTTTTCTATCTCATTTGGTATTCTTTTGTCAGAAATATATATAATTTAATACCTTTTTTTGGATTTTTTATGTATCTTTCTTTGGGCTGAGCTATCGATTACTATCACATCTCTTACTAACCCCCTTTATCATTTGACGTGTTATGTTGGATATGAATATGATCACTTATTCATAGTCTTTTCCCACACATTTTGTGTCATATGGAGATGATAGATAGGTCAACAGTGATTACAAATGATCATAGGGAATCTTAGGTGCATTTTACTAAAAACAGTGGATGGAGAATCGAGATTCAGAGGTGGGATCTCTTAGTATTTACATTCCATCATTTTTAGATTGGAACATATATCAGGATTGGTGTGTATTTTTACCTTTTCATTTCATTTTACACTACCTAACACTATTTTATATGATATTGTTTTTCATTCATAAGTGTTAATCTAGTTGTTTCTTATTTTTTTATAATTCTTCTTCACATATATATTGATATGTTTAGGTGCGTTTGAACAAATTCATTTTGAAAAGGACTCCCATATTAGTTTTTTTATTCATTTCTTATCACCAACCCCTACCCTATTGAAGAAGGATTGGGGTTATTATGGATTTACCTTCATTGGGTAGTGTCATGAATGATTTGAATATGATAAATTCATTACTTCATATTGTCTTTAAAGTAGTACCAATTTAAGGATTTGGTATGCATTTATAAGATATTTTTAATGAGTTGTAAGTGTGTATTTTTATCTAGGGAACCTAATGATGGTGTCAAAGCTAACATATCCATTCACCATGACCTTGATTATCATCTTGATGACTTTTCATATCATGATAATTGTTTGTAGGGGTCAATGGTACAATAATCATATCGGATTTACTATTATTAAAATCCTTCTTAATCAACTGCCCATTGTATATTTAAATTATCATATTACCATGGTACGTCTTGATTAATTTTTCATGATGGCTTCATAATGATAGCTAGTTGGGTAATAGATTCTATATCATGATGACAATGTGAGGAATAATGAGGCCTCATTTTAGGGTCCATTCCCTGAGATTATTTATCTATATAGATAGGTTGAACTATATACACTAATCGAGTAGAATATTATACTAACATAGAATGGTGAGGATACATATTGTCTTAGGTCACTCTATATGTTCTAGTCCCATAAGCCACAGAGGTTCCTTGCAGAGCTAGACCACTAGCCAGTAGAGGATTGTCTTGAGTCGATGATACATGAATTAAAGATTATCTAGAAGTAGAATGATTAGTTGGTTGTGATGGATGCTAGAATTTTCCATAGAGCCATTAGACACTAGTAGGGTCCATCTAAAAAAAATTTAAATTTATCCCATACTCCCATTTCCCTTCTTCTAGAAGTAATTCCATGAGGGGTAATACACCCTCTTACATATGCATGGTTTATAATCAAGAACATCAGGAGTCGTATTAGATATGGATGAATGTTTATGAGTATTCTATGATTATTATAGACCTTACATGGTACTCCCTCGACATTATTCAGGATGGATACTTCATTGAGTAAATGTTTTAGAAGGGTCTCTATAGATATATATTTTTCTTTATTGTGCCCTTGTGAATTCCCACCAATGTAACAGTGTGGGAGTGGTTTCTAGTGATGTAGAGATTCATGTCTGTGGGACTTAGGGTTGCTAGATCTAGTACATAGTGTTTTATTGATGTGTTATCAGAAGCAGCTTACAGATACCAGTGTAACACCCGAGACTTTTATGTTATTTAAATCATCAAAGGAATCTTTTTCTACACAACACTTGCTTGGATTACTTTACACGAAATCGCGACCTTCCTCGATAGCTTGCGTCGTACGCAATACTGAGTTTCACTAAACAACGATATGCTATTAAAATAATATTAAAACTAGCTGTTATGAATAGTAATACCCACTTTTTGAAATTTTGTGAATTTTATTTTTCAAAATGGAATTCATTTTTTTATTCGGAATACCGAAATTAGCCTAGGGTGAAATTTTGGTATTTTTCTGAAAACATTCAATTTTTGATGAATAGTGAAACCACTAAGTGGTAGGTTAAAAACTGAATTTTGCATAAAACTTAATTTTACCGCTTCTGTGAATGGAATTTCGAAAATCCGATAGACGCGGTTGATATCAGTAAGTAAAATATGGTTCAATGAGATAAAAATAATTTTTTGGTGAATAGTAACTTTTTACTTTTTTTACCGCGGTTAATAGTAAATATGGTAACTAATGGGGAATATGATATTACTATTACCCTAACACATGTCCTAATTCTATTGGATAAGTTTAATTCCACCAAAAACAACCTTATCAATATAATATGACCATTTAGGTCCACTTGGATTAGATTATGACATTTAATATTATTTTATTTAATGAATAGTTAAAATAGTTAAAATCAAAGTTTAATAACTAAAACATTTTTAATATGTGGTTATACATAAGATAAATTCGAATATAAATATTCATTAGAAAGATAAAAAGATTTAATACATAATGGTTTTTTATTTTTAATTTTTAGACATTAAATAATTTAATTTATTTATGAAATAATGATGAGGCAGTAATTATCTTATTAATGAAATATTGACATAATTGATGTTATAAACACCAAAATAAATGTAATTTGAGACTTTTTATGAATCCCACTAATTTTCTAGGTTAATATGACATGTTAGTATTGATTTAATTAACTTGGTTCGAACTAATAATTCTGTTATGATTTTCACAAAAATCAATTACTAAATAGTGTCAAAATTGACATAAAATAGTTTTTAAAAAAAAATATATTATTAATTGTTATGTTATTCCTAAAAATCTAAGGTTAGGCCAAATGACTTAGATAAGGTTATATATATTAATAATAAACAACTCGGGGTTCTTTTGGCTGCTTATAGTATGTTTATTAACATTATATTATAAGAACACAAGAAGACATGGTAAAAGTAAAATTATTTAACTTAATGTTAAATCTAAATGATAAAGTTAAAATAGGAACTTAAACTTGTCTAAATTCTATTGGATGAGAGGATTTCGACCCATCCCCACCTTAGCTTCGAAATATATCAATTTGGAGCTATTTAAAACCGAACTTGACTTTATAATAAAATAATAGTTTTAGTTATTCCAAAGGTGCCCCTCTCCTCCCTTATAAAAGGACACCCCCTCCCTCTCTTCCTCACACAACTTTGAGCCTTCAAGATTGGCCAAACCCTGACAAATTCTCTTCTCCACTTCCCTGGAAACATCCTAGAGTTTCTGTTCTTCCTCAAAGACCAATTTTAATGCCCTAAGAGGAGGACTCAAAGAGGCGCTTCAAAGAAGAGGTAATTTCCGTTACCGATTCTTTCACCTTTACTTCTTCTTCCACTTCTTCTTCTTAGGTTGTTTCATTATGAAGTAATAACATCAGTATCACTCATATACTGATATGTTATTATAGGTATGAAACAATCCTATTTCACTATCTATCCATCCTACGGAAAACGAAATCACCGCGCGTGCGTACGTACGGAATACCGTCTCCACACCGTGGTGTAATCTATTTTCCACAACCACCTTAATTGGATGGGTATAATGGTGTAATGAGTAACTATATATGATTATTATAAAGCGATATTGATACTGTAATAGTATTCATACACTTCAACACAAGTTCATGATCATGAGAACGATATCATCGTTCGTGCATACGTACGGAATACCGTCTCCACGACGCGATGAGATTCATTGTCCACATTAACCATTCATGAATGATTATAAAGTATATATAATGGATAATAATGAAATATATGAAATTTTAAATCTACTGGATTTATGTATATATATATATGTCATCTACTTACTTCCATTCAAGACAATAAGGAAAGGAAACCAGCGTTCATGCGTACGTACGGACTACCGTCTCCATGAACGGTGTGTTTCATTTCATTTATCTATCTATTATATATATATATATATACTAAATATATATGATATATAAATCATGTTTTATATTCTGTAAGTAAGTAAATCATGATATAAGTAATAATAATGTCAATAACAACAAGTCCAAACACCTACGACAAATGAATCGATTTTACCCAAAACACTCTTTAACATGGAATTTACAAACGAACGAGTAAAATAAAGTCATAGGTGAACCATATATGATATAATAACAATGATTATGATTCTAGAATAATTCAATGAAATTATTTAAATCATTATACAAGAGGTTCGGACACTTACGAAGAAAACCGGACCTAAGGTAAGGGAAATATCACAATCTCATTTTTATCCGAGATTGTTTATACTTTAGTATTTACTGGGATGTATTTTATCATCCACATCCATGTTTCCTCAATATGTAACGTTATTTCTATCCACCTACAGTTTTTTAAATCCAATTTTACCCTTCATTGAGTTTTTAGTAAATGATATAAAAGGAATCTTTTGTCATTTTTCGTACGAGGTACTTTTTTTAACTTTTCCGACAAAAGGACGAGAAGAATGTTTTTTTAACTTATACGACATGAATGGATTTTTAAAACATTATTTCCAAGAAGATTCCTTTACAAGTTTTCAAGTTTATTTTTAATAAACTTCTTTTAGTTTATAATTTTACGACATGTTAAGAATGGAAAAATGTTTTTGAAGAAGAAAGGATATTTTCCTCAAGAATGGAGTTCAAGCATTTTATCAAAATTATTTTCCATCTAAGATAATAAAGGATTCTGTTTCTATCCCTATTATTACATTGATTTGATTATGTTGTGATGGAATTATTTTTATGAATTCCTTTATCTTATATGAATTGTTTTAAAATGTCGTGATGTTTAAGATTCCCATTTTTATTACATGGGTTATGCAATGATGTATGATTTATGATTTTGTGGCAAACATAAGAATGGTATCATTATGAGATGGGTGGAACCTATATCTCCCTCCAATTCATTGGGTAAAGATTTTATATCTCATGAGATAGACATGGCTGGAACGGTAGGTTATACCGGTTCAGTGAAACAGGAATGAAATGAGGGTAACTCGGTTCAGAAAGGGAATTTGTCCACTAAGATAGTCTTGGCAATGAGTCTTAACTAATAAGAAATGATTCTATATGACTATTTGTGTATGCCACAATGTTTCATGTTTTAAGTTATGATTATTGGGATTTCATTTCACTACTATGATTTATCCCATGTTATGATATTATGATCTCTTTTGCAGGTTAAGATTACAAAAATGTTATGTTCTTATGAATATGATGTGATTTATTTTTCTTTTGTTTACCCTTATTGAGCATTTGAGCTCACCCTTTCATGTTTTCTTTTCCCCAGGATATAAAGAAAGGTTTTAGGTAAGAAAACAAACGGGAAGATCTGTATGGGAGATGTTGAAGAGCTCTCACCACGATTAAAAGATTATATTCTGAGTTTCCAAAGACACTAAACTATTACGATCCTTGTGTATGTGTGTTTTTTGTTATGTACTATATATTCAGCTAAAGTAATGTAATGTCCATGTACGTCACGCTTCAGGTCTCTACAGTTGGTATCAGAGGAAAGGTATAGTCAACGTTTGGAAACTAGGATGTGAAAGCCTTAGTAAGAACCCTAAGGATAAGTCTAAGCATAGAACACAATATTAGTGTTTTAGAAATGGCCATGAATAACCTAGGATAAGAACTTAAGTGTGAAATTTTATTCTTGATTATGTGGTTTTCCTATTATAATTTGTGTTGCTCACACTATTGTTCTTGGTTTTAGTCAATGGCTGGAACATGAAGGAACCGTGTTAATGCAGAATGCGACGGGCAATGCAATGATTGTCCCCCTGGGCAACCAAACGTTATGGGAGCTGGAATGCAAAATCTTGTAGCCATGCTCACACAACTTTCTCAAGCTATGAATCATGCAGGACTACCAAATGAGCAAAGGAAGGAGCAAAATTCTGTTGAATCCTTCATGAGGTAGCTTCCACCTTCTTTCAGCGGGTCTACTGATCCATTAGTTTCTGAACAATGGATTAATTCTAATGAAAAGATATTTTCAGTTCATCAATGTTCTAAACATGATAAAGTCATCCTAGCAGTGTATCGTTTGGAAGGAGATGCTGATCAATGGTGGAATCTTATTAAGAATACAAGGCAAGTGGATGAAATTGAGTCCATGGAATGGGACGAGTTGAAGAACTTATTTTTCAATAAGTACTTCCCTCGTATTCTCCGAACAAAGATGGGGAAAGAGTTTCTTGAACTAAAGAAAAAGTATGATGAATCCATTGGTACCTATGAAGCAAATTTTACAAGACTTGCAAGGTACGCTTCTGGTATTATTATCCAGCCTGAGAGTAAGATCAATCGAATCTTTAGTGGATTAAAACCAAGTCTTCGAAGGGCGTTAGCTATAAGGGACTTCAATAGCTACGAGGAAATAGTTCGATGTGCTCTCAAAGTCGAGATGGAGATTGGAGTAACACATCAGTCATATGGGTTTGATAAGAAGAGGAAAATGGAATTCAAAGGAAAATCTAAAGATCACACTGAAAAGAAGATGAGCTTTCCCCTATGATCAAAATGTGGAAAGAAACATGGAGGGAGTTGTCTTAAAGGGACAAGTAAATGTTTCAAATGTTTAAAGGAAGATCATCAGGCATTTGAATGCCACGATGATGGGAAGAAGATGTCTAATGATGCAAACAAAGGAAGGGATACACAGAATGAACCTACTACACTTCAATGTTTCAACTGCAAGGAGATGGGGCATTATGCCAATAAATTCCCTAATCCAAGGCTTGATGATGATGGTCGACGTCAACAAACTCTCAAGGCTAAAGACAAAAGAAAGTCATATGCAATTTCTATCAGCGATGTGGAGTACGATAACGATGTGGTGAAAGGTACACTTACTATCCACTCTAAAGTAGCAAATGTTTTATTTGATTCTGGATCCACCCACTCTTTTATTTCTGAAGAATTTTCTAAGGGTATCACCATATTACCTCAACAATTAGATGGTGAGTTAGTTGTGAAAACACCTAATGGCACAAAAGTCACATCAAAAGTTTATATTTCTTCTTCGATCAAAGTTTGTGGGAAAGTGCTTCCTGCAAAACTTGTGATCCTTCCTATAGTATAATTTGATGTGATTCTTGGCATGGATTGGATTTCTTTATATGGAGCTCATATCAATTGACAAAGAAGGGAAGTCACATTTCATATTCTAGATCAATCTATGATCGTCTATCAATGCAAGGATGAACATAACCCTCCAGTGGAAATTTCTTCTATCTTATGGGTCTTGATTCCACTAAATGATGGTTATTTATCTCAAATGGTTGGTGAGAAACTCACGATTAAGAATATGCCCATTGTACGAGAGTTTGATGATGTCTTTCTAGAGGAATTACCGGGTCTTCCACCAAATCGTGAAGTTGAGTTTTCAATAGAACTCGTACCGGGTGCTTTTCCTATTTCAAAGACACCTTATAGAATGGCCCCAATTGAGTTGCAGGAATTGAAGAAGCAAACTCCAAGAGAATATTGATAAGGGATTCATACGCCCTAGTGCGTCACCTTGGGGAGCACATGTTCTATTTGTTAAGAAGAAAGATGGATCAATGAGACTCTGCATTGATTATTGAGAACTTAACAAGATCACTATCAAGAACAAATGTCCTCTCCCACGCATTGATAACCTATTTGACCAACTACGCGGAGCTCAATACTTTTCCATGATTGATCTTTGTTCAGGGTATCATCAATTAAGGGTCAAAAGGGAGGATATACCAAAGACGGCTTTCCGTACAAGGTATGGACACTATAAATTTATAGTGATGCCATTTGGTCTTACTAATGCCCTTGCTATCTTCATGTATCTGATGAATAGAGTCTTTAGAGACTATCTTGGTCAATTTGTGGTAGTCTTTATAGACGATATTCTTGTCTATTCAAAGAGCAAGGAAGAACATGAAGATCACTTGAGAATTATATTGAAGACCCTGAGAAAGGATAAGCTTTATTCCAAATTTACCAAGTGTGAATTTTGGCATCAAAAAGTTTCATTTTTGGGTCACATAATCTCAAAAGAGGGGATATCTGTGGATCCAGCAAAAACAGGGGTTATCGAAAGATGGTCAAGACCAACAACAGTAACTGAGATCCAAAGTTTTCTTGGTTTGGCTGGATATTATCGACGTTTTGTGAAAGATTTTTCACGATTATCTAATCCACTCACCAAGTTGACTCGGAAAGGAGTTAAGTTTGTCTGGACGGAAGAATGTGAAGAAAATTTCAAGGAGTTGAAAAGAAGGTTATCCAGTGCACCTGTGCTCAGACTGCCTTGTAGTGGAGAAAGGTTTGTGATCTATAGTGATGCATCCAAGAAGGTATTAGGGTGTGTTATTATGCAAAATGATATGGAGATAGCTTATGCCTCACGACAGTTGAAAATCCATGAGCAAAATTACCCAACACATGATTTGGAGTTAGCTGCGGTAATCTTTGCATTAAATATTTGGAGGCATTACCTTTATGGTGAAAGGTGTGATATTTATACTGATCATAAAAGTTTAAAGTATATTTTCACACAAAATGAGATGAATATGCATCAAAGAAGATGGTTGGAGCTGATTAAGCATTACGACTGCTCAATCCATTACCACCCTGGGAAAGAAAACAAGGTGGCAGATGCATTTAGTCGAAAAGACCATGCTAGTTTATCCATGATGAGGATCACAAAAGATCCAATATTTATGGATTTACATAGGATGGATCTTGGAATTATAATGGAAGGGAAAAAATATTATCTTTCTCAAATGAATGTTCAACCATCTATACATGTGACGGTTAAATAAGAACAGAAAGAAGATGTCGAGTTACAAAAAAAGGTGAGAAATGTTCCTAAGTTCAACCTTGATTGTGATGGGATAATAAAGTTCAGGAATCGGGTTTGTGTTCCTCCCATCCCCAAATTAAAGAAGGAGCTGCTGGATGAAGCTCATAGTTCTTCATTATCTATTCATCCTGGAAGCACGAAGATGTATAGGGACCTGAAAGAGTACTTCTGGTGGGATGGCATGAAAAGAGATGTTGCTGAATATGTCTCTCGATGCTTGGTTTGTCAACAAGTTAAAGCTGAGAGAAAAAAGTCTAAGGGGATGTTACAACCATTACCCATACCCGAATGGAAATGGGAAAACATTACTATGGACTTTTTCACAGGACTTCCTAAAACATCCAAAGGCAATAATGTTATCTGGGTCATAGTTGATCGTCTTACAAAGTCTGCACACTTCATTTCTATTAGAGAGGATTTCTATCTGGATCAGCTTTCCAGGATATATGTAAAGGAAGTGGTAAGATTGCTTGGAGTACCACTTTCTATTATATCTGATTGGGATCCGAGATTTATCTCAAAGTTCTGGCGAAGTCTTCAGCATACTCTAGATACAGAGTTGAGTTTCATCACTGCTTATCATCCTCAGACAGACGGTCAGTCTGAAAGAACAATTCAAACCCTAGAAGATATGTTGAGAGCTTGCTCTATGGATTTCAAAGGAGGTTGAGATCAACACCTACCTTTGGTGGAATTTTCTTATAATAATAGCTTTCACTCCAGTATTCAGATGGCTCCTTATGAAGCTCTCTATGGAACGAAATGCAGGAATCCAACTTGCTGGGATGAAGTTGGGGAAAGAAAGCTATTAGGACCTGATCTCATTGATGAAATGGCAGAAAATGTCAGATCTATTCAACAACACATAAGAGCAGCTCAGAGTCGACAGAAAAGTTATGCCGACAGCTGAAGAAAACACCTAGAGTTTGAAGTGGGTGATAAAGTGTTCTTACGAATATCTCCCCGGAAGAGGGTTATGAGATTTGGAACGAAGGGGAAGTTGAGCCCTAGATATATCGGTCCTTTCGAAATACTAGATCGTGTTGGGAAGGTAGCTTACCGATTGGCGCTTCCACCGAATCTATCTCAAGTTCACGATGTGTTCCATGTATCTCTCCTGAGAATGTACATACCTGATCCTTTACTTGTACTCAGCTCAGAAGTTGTACCGCTGGAGCAAGATCTTTCTTATGAAGAACAACCGATAGAGATTCTGGATCGTAGCGAAAAAGTCCAACGAAATAAGACCACTCGATTGGTGAAAGTTTTATGGAGGAACCAACAATTAGAAGAAGCTACATGGGAGCCTGAGGATATGATGAGGGAGAGGTATCCTCATCTGTTTGTTACAAAGTGATGAATTTCGAGGGCGAAATTCATTTTAAGGGGGGTAGAATGTAACACCCGAGACTTTTCCTTCATTTAAATCATCAAAGGAATCTTGTTCTACACAACACTTGCTTGTCTTGCTTTACACGAAATCTCGACCTTCCTCGGTAGCTTGCGTCGTACGCAATTCCAAGTTTCACTAAACAACGATATGCTATTAAAATATTATTAAAACTAGCCATTATGAATAGTAATAACCACTTTTTAAAATTTTGTGAATTTTATTTTTCAAAATAGAATTCATTTTTGGATTAGGAATACCGAAATTAGCCTAGGGTGAAATATTGGTATTTTTCTGAAAACATTCAATTTTTGATGAATAATGAAACCACTAAGTGGTAGGTTAAAAATTGAATTTTGCATAAAACTTAATTTTACCGCTTCTGTGAATGAAATTTCGAAAATCCGACAGACACAGTTGATATCAGTAAGTAAAATGTGGTTCAATGAGATAAAAATAATTTTTTGGTGAATAGTAACTTTTTGCTTTTTTAACCGCGGTTAATTGTATATAGGGTAACTAAGGGTGAATATGATATTACTATTACCCTAACACATGTCCTAATTCTATTGGATAAGTGTAATTCGACCAAAAACAACCTTATGAATATAATATGAACATTTAGGTCCACTTGGATTAGATTATGACATTTAATATTATTTTATTTAATGAATAGTTAAAATAGTTTAAATCAATGTTTAATAACTAAAACATTTTTAATATGGGGATATACATAAGATAAATTAGACTATAAATATTCATTAGAAAGCTAACAAGATTTCCTACATAATGGTATTTTATTTGTAATTTTTAGACATTAAATAATTTAATTTATTTATGACACAATGATGATGGAGTAATTATCTTATTAATGAAATATTGACATAATGGATGTTATAAACACCAAAATAAATGTAATTTGAGACTTTTTATGAATCCAACTAATTTTATAGGTTAATATGACATTCTAGTATTGATTTACTTAACTTTTCTCGAACTAATAATTCTGTTATGATTTTCACAAAAATCAATTACTAAATAGTGTCAAAAATGACATAAAATAGTTTTTAAAACAAATATTATATTATTAATTGATATTTTATTCCTAAAAATCTAAGGTTCGGCCAAATGACTTATATAAGGTTATATATATTAATAATAAACAACTTGGGGTTATTTTGGCTGCTTATAGTAGGTTTATTAATATTATAGTATAAGAACACAAGAAGACATGGTAAAAGTAGAATTATTTAACTTAATGTTAAATCTAAATGATAAGGTTAAAATAGGAACCTAAACATGTCTAAATTATATTGTATGAGAGTATTTCGACCCATCCCCACCTTAGCTTCTAAATATATCAATTTGGAGCTATTTAAAACCGAACATGAATTTATAATAAAATAATAGTTTTACTTATTCCAAAGGTGCCCCTCTCCTCCCTTATAAAAGGACACCCCCTCCCTCTCTTCCTCACACAACATTGAGCCTTCAAGATCGGCCAACCCCTTCCAAATTCTCTTATCCACTTCCATATAAACATCCTAGAGGTTCTGGTCTTCCTCAAAGACTAATTTTAGTGCCCTAAGAGGAGGTCTCAAAGAGGCGCTTCAAAGAAGAGGTAATTTTCGTTACCGATTCGTTCACCTTTATTTCTTCTTCCACTTCTTCTTCTTAGGTTGTTTCATTATGAAGTAATAATATCAGTATCACTAATATACTTATATGTTATTATAAGTATGAAAAAATCCTATTTCACCATCTATCCATCCTACGGAAAACGAAATCACCGCCTGTGCGTACGTACGGAATACCGTCTCCACTCCGTGATGTAATCTATTTTCCGCAACCACCTTAATTGGATGGGTATAATGGTATAATGAGTAACTATATATGATTATTATAAAGTGATATTGATACTGGAATAGTATTCATACACTTTAACACAAGTTCACGATCATGAGAACGATATCATCGCTCGTACGTACGTACGGAATACCGTCTCCACGACGCGATGAGATTCATTCTCCACATTAACCATTCATGAATGATTGTAAAGTATATATAATGAATAATAATGAAATATATGACATGTTAAATCTACTGTATTTATTTATATATATATATATGTCATCTACTTACTTCCATTCAAGACAATAAGGAAAGGAAAACAGCGTTCATGCGTATGTACGGACTACCGTCTCCATGAACGGTGTGTTTCATTTCATTTATCTATCTATTATATATATATATATATATATATACTGAATATATATGATATATAAATCATGTTTCATATTCTGTAAGTAAGTAAATCTTGATATAAGTAATAATAATTTCATTAACAACAAGTCCAAACACCTACGACAAATGAATCGATTTTACCCAAAACACTTTTTAACATGGAATTTACAAACGAACGAGTAAAATAAAGTCATAAGTGAACCATATATGATATAATAAAAATGTGTATAATTCTGGAATAAGTAAATGACATTATTTAAATCATTATACAGGAGTTTCGTACACTTACGAAGCAAATCGGACCTAAGGTAAGGGAAATATCACAATCTCATTTTTATCCGAGATTATTTATACTTTAGTATTTACTGGGGTGTATTTTGTCATCCACATCCATGTTTCCTCAATATGTAACGTTATTTCTATCCATCTACAATTTTTTAAATCCAATTTTACCCTTCGTTGAGTTTTTAGTAAAATATATGAAAGGAATCTTTTGTCATTTTTTGTACGAGGTACTTTTTTTAACTTTTCTGACAAAAGGACGAGAAGAATGTTTTTTTAACTTATACGGCAATATTGGATTTTTAAAACATTATTTCCAAGAAGCTTCATTTACATGTTTTCAATTTTATTTTTAATCAACTTCTTTTAGTTTATAATTTTACGACATGTTAAGAAAGGAAAAGTGTTTTTGAAGATGAAAGGATATTTTCCTCAAGAATGGAGTTCAAGCGTTTTATCAAAATTATTTTCCTTCTAAGATAATAATGGATTCTATTTCTGTCCCTATTATTACATTGATTTGATTATGTTGTTATGGAATTATTTTTATGAATTCCTTTATCTTATATGAATTGTTTTACGATGTCATGATGTTTAAGATTCCCATTTTTATTACATGGGTTATGCAATGATGTATGATTTATGATTTTGTGGCACACATAAGAATGGTATCATTATGAGATGGGTGGGACCTATATCTCCCTCCAATGCATTGGGTAAAGATTTTATATCTCATGAGATAGACATGGATGGAATTGTAGTTTATACCGGTTCAGTGAAACAGGACTGAAACGAGGGTAACTCGGTTTAGAAAGGGACTTTGTCCACTAAGATAGTCTTGGAAATGAGTCTTGACTAATAAGAAATGATTCTCTATGAATATGTGTGTATGCCAAAAAGTTTCATGTTTTAAGTTATTATTATTGTGATTTCATTTCACTACTATGATTTATCCCATGTTATGATATTATGATCTCTTTTGCAGGTTATGATTTCCAAAATGTTATGTTCTTATGAATATGATGTGATTGATTTTTCTTTTGTTTACCCATACTGAGCATTTGAGCTCACCCTTTCATGTTTTCTTTTCCCCAGGATATAAAGAAAGATTTTAGGTAAGAAAACAAAAGGGAAGATCATTATGGGAGATTATGAAGATCTCTTACCATGATTAGAAGATTATATTCCGAGTTTCCAAAGACACTAAACTATTACGATCCTTGTGTGTGTGTTTTTGTTATGTACTAAGTATTCAACAAAAGTAATGTAATTTCCATGTACTTCATTCTTCGGGTCTCTACAACCAGTCGGCCGGATCGTATTGTAAGAGACGCCCCCATGTCCAGAATTAAATACATGGTTATGTAGCACAAAGATATTGTAGAGGACTAGGGCACCCCATAAAAGAGAAATGTTGTGATTATGTAGGGAAATGTTACATATCATGATATTTAATGACTAGACATGCTAAGGAGGGTTAGAATATAGTCTCTGTACCCCTACAACAGACGTATAATTGTGAACACATATCTGCTAGTATAAGGAAGGGTGGACTCTAGGGATTTGGACCTAAATGATGAGATGGTGAATCCTGAGGAGGAGGAGTTTTGGGTAGTCAGCGATGCTTTGATTTCCTTCCTACACCACCACCATGTATTTCACATAAATATCAAGGATTTGGTGGTTAGTGTAGTTGTAAGCTACAGTCTATGAGGTTATATGAAATAATGGAACATAAGATTATTAAAGATATGATATATGCCTATTATAATCTTGATGCGGTATTTGTATACATAGGTGAAATTGAATCCATTATCTATTTACACTTGGTACAATAGCTATAGCCCCCAATCGATATGTTATCCCCACAACATTGAAATGAGGTTCTTATGGGTGACACTACCAATATATACAAAACTTATATTAGTATGCTATATAAACTTGTGGAGATTGTATTTCATCTTATGTTTTATTAATCATGATGGAACACTATGAATTTATCATCTGTATGGATTGGTTTTCCCATGATCGAGACCAAATTGACAGTCAACAAAGATTATTCAGAAGAAATTGTACTTATCAGATGAAATTATCTATTTCTGGTAAGAGGTATCTCATGGTGGTTTTATTGTATTTCAAAATCAAGTGGTTGTATTTGAATCCCCATTGGTTGGTGAGTGTATCCCTTGGTGAATTTTGTTCTTTTTACATTTGGATTACATCAGTCATGGTGGATATTAAGGAGTTATTCCCTAAAGACGTTTTGGGACATTCTCTGGGTGAGTGATATAGCTTTTTCTTGATTTTGAATTAAATAAAATCTCTAAAATATTTAGAATCATATAGAATATAACCTATAGAGATCTAAGATCTATGACTTCAGTTAGAGGGCCATCGAGATAAGGGTTTTATCAAACCTACTGTTTCCCTGCATGCAATTTCGATCTTGTTCATGAAAAAGGACAATGGAAGCCTGTGGATTTTGGATTATTATTTCCCAAAACAATATATGATAGATAAAAAATACCATTTATGAGGAATGATGACCTCTTTAGTATGATTTAAGATGTGAGTTAGTTATCAAAGATATATCTTTTTTCGGCCTACCCCCATTTTAGAGTATTCAAGGATGATATTATTTAGATGGACTTTCGATGTCACTATGTACACTTTGAGTTCTTGGTGATACCCATTTGTGGGAATAATTCACATGTGGTGGTTATGAATATGATAAACAAAATTTTACTTCTATATATTGAATAGTTATTTTTATTCATTATAGATATGCTTATAAACTCAACATTAATTGAGGTTAAATCCAACCACATACGGATGGTCCTAGATTTTCATCAAGAGAACCATCTTTAGGTTTGTCACTCAATGTTCCTGTTCTGTATTCATGATGTTTACTTCAAAATTCATTTAATTTTTTTTCAAGGAATAGATTTAGACCCTATGAATATTAACGTAGTTATTTATTGTGAGCTATACAAGTCTGTGTAAGAGGTGTCTAGTTTAATTTTAGTGGAGGGGTACTATATGAAGTTTGTGGAAGACTTCTCTAGGAATACAACCCCTTTTATCACCTTGAAGTTTCTGGGATATCCTTTTACGTGGCCTAATAATTGATGTATACCCTTTTAAGAGTTGATATTGAGGCTAATGAGTGCTTATATTTTGGGACTAAAAAATGAGGGAATCACGTGATCCTTTTAAAGGGATGGAGTGTAGTCATAGTCATGTTTTGAGAGGAAGTGATGAGATAGTCTCACACATTTTATTTGAAAACACAACACAGTTTGAGAATTATTTATACATAATTTTATTTATTGTTTTGGTTTGATGGCATCAGAAGGATCATGGATGAGTTCATCTCTTAATGCCTCACATGTCTACAGGTGAAGGATGAGAACTTGGTTCTTGTTGGTTTATTGTATACCCTTGATAACCTAGAGTGGAAATGGGATGATATTTCCATGGACATCATGATAATTCTCCCAAGAATAGGAAAATGTCATACATCTATCATAGAGATTGTTTACTGACTCGCGATGTCTATGAACTTACTTGATATTTGGGGAAACATTTCATTGGAGAGTTTGGGAGAGTTTAGTGTAGGAGAGACTATTTAATATCATGGGGTTTATTATGTTTATTTTCTCTACCTTGATGAACATTCACCATCATGGTATTGGAGATGAAGTTAGGATTAATTTGGGAACCATATGAAGATGAACACAACCTTTTAACCTTAGAAATATTTCCATTATGATAACAATTTTACTGTGATGGTGGATATAGTGAGGGCTTGCATATTAGAAATCACCTGGAATTGGGAGGATCACTTCCCATTGTTAGTGTTTTAATAAAACATTATTCACCACTCTACTATACATATTCCTCTTTTGATGGACTCATGAAAGAGACACTACAAATAACCCTTTTGTTGGACATAGATTTGTGAGCCAACTCTTTCTAGTCCATAGATGATGCAGGAAAAAATGAAGCTGGTCTAGGTCATAAATTATTGGATGAGGGTATACTAGGGTACGAAAAAATCTTATACAGATTGATATCATAGGACCTTCATGTTTGACTTGGGATCCCATTTTTTAAGAGTCTCCCCATGATGTGGATTGCAAATTTTTTAATGAGGAGGCATGAATTCCTCTTGTTTAATCGGTTCCTTTGAGATATTATCAAATATTTGAGAGGTTTAGTATCCCCTCTACATGAAACCCACGATTGGAGCATGTGAATGAAATCTTCCATGCACCAAAAATGTATATATAAGTGAATAAAACAATACACATTAATGACTGGGGTGAATGGGACATCAAGGATGGATCCTTTTTTGCAGAGAACCTGGTGGCGATCGAGGATCAGATGGGAATAACCCTATATGGATAAAAAATCTACATGGTTTATGTTTTGTGTTAGAATGGAATAATGAATGATAGCTCCTCATAGTGGGAGAACTAGATATAGTCTATGTATCCAGATTTTTTTAACTTTGTTCTTTTACGGAATTAATTTTTTGAAGGAAGTATTAATGTATAGTTATAGGTTTTTCCATGTAATATGTTGAAATATATCTAAAATATTTCACGATTGAATAAATGAAACAATATGCGATTATTAGGCCTGATTTTCCATTAATTAATTTTTTTATATATTTTATATATATTTTACATTATGTGTGCATGGTTTATATAAGAAAATGTGATGAATCTTAAATGGGATCATTGATAGTAAAATAATAACCATGGATAATTATATAATGTCTTGGTTTACATGGTCGTATCCTAAAATGATTTGGTGTGGGGAATTAGATAAAACATCCATTGGAAGTATTTTTAGTAGGTCAACTGAATAATTAATTTATTTAATTTATTAACACACCTAAACTAAAATACCTTATAAATACCTTTTTATGATAGATCACAATGCTTATCCTAATAAACTTGTTATCATTTAGAGTAGTTACTTCCATACTCTCCTTTTTAGAATGGAATCAAATGATGATAATACTCTGTATCCATTTGAATCAAGGTGCTGTGAGGGAAGAGACTTCCCTAATTCATTGGAGATTGTGTTATTCATCAATGAAAGCATATATTTTAAGTAATAATATGTAATTTAATTTAAATTATTCCACAATTGATTAAATATATTATATATGAACATCAGTTTTATTTGATATTTTTCAATTACAATATTTTTCATGCACCTATAGATTGATGTTAAATTGATTATTCAGTTTTATAACCCCCGAGAATGCCAATTTGTATTTGATGAACATGAACTTTTGGGCAATAAAAATTTCACCATTGTTCTTGTGAATTTATTCAATTATTTCTCTTTATTCTTCAATAATTTACCTACGTGGTTTGGGTAAGGTATTTTTTGGAGAAGGCCAAGTGCAATTAGGCCCCCTGATTGATGAAACAATATTCATGTGAAGAACGATTTATTGAATTTTGTAGGTATTTATAGTAATTTTAGGATTCTGATGACTTCATCATGGATTTGGTATCCGAAACATGATTTTTCATGGAATCGGTGATGATTGAGTTGTATATAACTTTGAGTTGGAGAATTGGAATCTGATTTTTGGAATCCAGATAGCTGGAAATGATAGTCGACGGTAATATCCATTAATTTTGATTGTCCTAGAAGAGAGATACCTAGAGGGGGATGTATATATATCGAACAAGATAATATAATTTATTATTTTTTGAAAAACATAATTAAAAACTATATAGTATGATGTACTCCTTGTATGTATCCCCTGGGATACTGAAGCTAGAGTTTTTAGTGAGATAAATATCACATGTTAAGTAGGTCCCCCACATGTTGTGTGAGTCGGTACTACATACCAAATGTGTACATAGGGAATTCACACATGGTCATGACCACATACAAGTTGTTTACCTTCAAATGGATTGGGTACATGAACACGACCTAAAACACTTTTGTAGGACCCGATGTGGGAAGATACTCTGTGTACCGGAGTAAACTATCATTGGAAACATTACATTAACATGTCCAAGTGCACAAATAAAACCCCAAGTGGAAGAGGTTTTCCATGTAGTCACCTTACATGCCTTCTATCCATACATGGGATGAGATCCATGTACTGGTAGGCACACAGTAAATAAGTGGAGTGAGACCATATGTCATGAGGACCCCTTACAAGCTGTGTACCCACTTTTACTTCTTGGAAAAAACTCTTACTCCCATATCTTCTTCATTTGGTCTCAAATTTTGGCCACCTATGTGTTATTCTTTGTATAATGAGATGATGGAAATTTTAGCGGCTTTTTATATATGACGTAGTGATTTCATGGTGTGATTCATATTTAGGTGGTACTCGGTGACTATAGTGATTAAACATGATCATTAATGTGGTAACCCCTAATAGACTAGGGTGTGGGTCCTCTATCTACTATGTGGAACCTCCATTTAGAGTTAGGGTGTGGGTAATTTTTCTACTAAGTGGTACCCCCTAATAGATAGGGTAATAGTTCATATGAAAACCGAGTGGTATAATCTATCATATAGGGTGTAGGTCCTCAATATGTTAGGTGAAACACCTATTGAATATGGTGTGGGTCCTACTTACACTATCTATTCCATCTCTTATTGGATATTTTATGGGTACACCTTGCAAAAAGTTGTACCACCTTATCAGATATGGTGTGGTTCCTCCATATATTGAGCATCACCTCCCTGATGCACATGGTAACAAGTCCATTACATCGACATTTGGTCCCCTCGATTGTGCAACATGGTGGAAGGGTGTGGCTCATCATGGTTACATCTATGGATCTAGATTTGAGAACTCTTATGTTTATTATTGTCTATTCGATATTATATATTTATATATTTGTTTCTATATTTTTATTACTCTCTTTATTTTGGTTGATAAATATATTAATATCATTTCAATCCCTACTCCCCCTTCATCTTTGTGGGTGTCCTACTTGGTATGGACATACTAACCATTATATAAGATTTTACTACATGTTTAGTGTCTTATAAAGATGTAAGATTGGTTAGATGAAACTATATTTCCTTGAGGGTTTTAATGTATGATAATAACACTAGAAGTTTCATATTTTTTTATATTTTTTATATTCTTCTTCATTAAGATGGTCGAGGTGTATATATGTACATTAGAAAAAGGCATCCCATATTAGTTATTTATTTTGGAGCATTCCACCACCACTGGCCTATGGAGGGCGATTACGGGAAGTAATGGCTCGAGTCCATTTGGGTAGGGTCATGAAATTAATTTTAGGTACATCGAGCCTCATAATCACACATTCTCGAAGTGCCAAGCTCCAGAATCATTTGTAGATATATTTCAAAATTTGAAAAGGTAAAAATAAAGACTTTACATTTGTGGCCATCACTATATATTAAATCTAACAAATAGGTCAAAAAATTAATAGAAAATAAAAAAAATAATTACAAGTAATACAGTATGGTATTCTCATTATTCAAGTCCTTTCATCGATTAATTTTCATCATGTTAACCACATACACCATATAATTTAATGAAAATAATATATTTATTATTTTAGATTTGAATATTTGGGTATAGGGTTTTTCATTGTATGTTTCATTAAATAATTAAAATATTGAATATTCTATACTTCTGTCGTACTTATTTTCTATACAATACAACATATTTTATTCTGTGACATATAGTTATGTGGATATGTATATCAGAATAATTTATTAAATTATGTTCTTTACTTAAAACTAAAAATATTTGGTTTACAAAAATACACTTTACGAAAAAAAAATATTTAATAATTAAATTAATTAAACATAATTCACATCACAAATAGAATGCTTCTTTATTATTAAATCCAGTAAGATATATATGTGTATAAAATATTATAACACAATTAATTTTTTGGAATATATTTCCATTTAATAAAAATTGTGTCAATAGATTGATCCTCGAGAAACTAAAAACAAAACCAATCCATGAATTATTAGATTAATAATATTAAAATAATTTATTAATAATGAATCCTCTAGAAAATAAAATCATTGTAATTAATTAGATGTGCAAACAATGTAGGATTAAGAACATATAATGTTTTAAAACGATTTTTCCAATTAAACTTGTTTTTCATTATATAACAAATATTTATTTATAATATTGATTTATACATTTTTTATTTTGTATTTTGTAAAAATTTCTTATTTATAGAATTTAAAATGTCAAAATTATCCAAATATTTGTTATTGATATATTTATGAAAAATGGTTGTTAATTGAATAGTGAAAAAAAACCAATTTTGATAGTATCATCACTTATGTTAATTTATAATAATACAAGATATTTTTTAAAACATAATATATATACATATATATAAAATAAAATAAATAATTTAAAAAAATATGTGAAATTTATGAAACCCATGAATAACATTTTAAAAACTTATGTAATATTTAACTCTAGAAACTGTTGTAAGACGCTTACAAAAAAAATTAAAATTCATCACATATAAAAATTAAATCTTACAAAATTTATTGAATATTTTTTATAAAAATGTTCATATTATATCTGAATTTCAATTTTTTTTCTTATAAAAAAAGTATTGTTAATATGATTAATGTATATGAACGTGATTGTTGTGAAATTGTTATTTTCATTCAATTATTTTACTAATTTTATCTATTTTGTCCATTTTTATAATATAAATTATATTAAAAAAATTTATATAATTAATTTTTTATGATTTTTAAAAATATTTAAAAATTTATTATCTCTCATTAAATATTTATAAAATAGTATATAAGGATAAAAATATGTAATGGTGAAAACATCATTTATCTAAAAATATTGTCTCAATATAATTAATGATATATTTTAAAAACTAATTTTCTACTATTCAATGAATGAATTAGATTATATGGTGTCTTAATTTACATTTCTAGAATAAAAAAAATTGATACTATAGGTAAATTTATTTTTTTATTTAAAATGAAATTATTTTACTAAAAACTAGAAACCAAGGTAAAACTAAAATGTTAATGTGTAAATTCTATTGGTAAATAAATCAAAAAATGATTCATATAAGATTTTAAATAATTTTAATTTGAATTATAGACCTTAAATAATCCAAAAATATATTATTTACTACTTTTTGATACATTAATCAATCATTAGTAACATATAATTATTGAAATGTAATAGGTACTTTGAAAATTTAACTTCTCTTCACTTATGAAAGGAGACCACTTCTACAACCATATATCATAGATATGCTATTTAAAATCATCATAAAAATTTCTTTTTCACATTTTTTAATTCAATATAAATTTAAAAACCCTCTTGTCTCAATTAGTTTTCAAAATGCCTCATTTTCAATGTTTATTTATAAGATAAATCCCATGTTCCAAATATAAGTATTAAAATTTCCCTAACATTTTTTATTTTATATTATTCTATTTGAAATATATGTTTTTTTTGAATATTGTAATATCATATTCCTTCTAAAGATAAATTTTTATATTTAATTTTTTTAATATCCATTAATCACATTTCCACTTTTTAAGTTAACAAATAAAAACACCATTCGTATGTTTTTGTGAACTACTACCTTCAACCAATAATGTATATCAATTCTTGTGTAGATTCAGTATTATATATTAAAAAATATTTTAATATAATTCACTATATTTTAATATCTAAATTATATCATTTCGCATCAATAATAATGGTATTATGAATAAATAAACCACTTTCGTGGTCATACTCAACCTTTAATTATGGTATATTCATTTCGGGTTACTCTAACCACCTACTTGAACAATGATATAAAGTAATATCATGGATAAATATAAGAAAATATTTAATATAAAAATATGATATAAATAATTAATAATGATTTTACATTGGTTATATAATGGTAACATTAATATTAAACTTATTAATTATGATTCCAATATCCATTCATAGAAGATCATCGAAACATGATCATCGCGGATTTTTTCTTTATAGATCACAATAAAAAAAATACTACTGAAAGAAATTATAAATATATGAATAATTATATTTTCAAAATTATCATAACACTAATGATCTATTATTCACGAAATTCTATAGAATAATGAAGGAAGATTATACAATTATGATACTATTTCAAAAAAGATAAGGTTAATCATACGATATATTTAAAATAAAAAATATCTAACTAATATACATGTAAATAAAAATTATAAACTATATTTATAAAAGGTTATATATATTAATAAATGACTAAAATGGGATTTTTTGATAGTTCATTTATAAAGTTCATTAATTGACATTTGAGGAATTTAGAAATTATGGTAAGGGATTATTTTTATCGAATATATAATTTTGAGACATATTTCATATTTCAACTATAATATATTCAATATAGTGTTATTACTACCTAATTGAGTGAGTTTACCATATTCATGTAATTCATGGGGTTATAAGGCCCATATAACGGTTTTTGAAATGGTTTTTTATTCAATGCATATCATGGTAGCTATGATTTTTTCATCAGAATTCTTCTTCAATAAAAAAAAGTTATCTGATTACCATTTCTTTCATTTTTATGGTGTTTATATATATTTTCCATGGATTTTTTTATCTTAAATTTTCCTGAATTATAATAGATTTCAAAACCCATCAAGATGTACCTTTTAATGAATTGTTTCATTCTACTGTTACTAAATACATAAGGCTTTTTGATAAATCAAATCTCTTTTATTTGATTAATAAATCCTCATCATAAAAATATTTATTTTAATCATGTTTTCATCTACCATATGTTTTCCAGTTGAAATTTTCATTTCTATCCATATATAATGAATCCTTATATTCAAACCACTTGATTAATTTCCTCTATATAAAAGTAATACATCTCTAATGTAATTCACATCCTTTCAGAGAAATATCATTGTCTTCTATTCAATATATAATTAGTTATGTCAAAAGCATTAATGTATTAATGATTATATATTAAATAATAAATAATATTATACTTTCTTAAAGATTACTTGTTATTTTTCAATTTAATTTGTGAATCTTAAATATATTATAATGCCTAGTGTTTTAAGAAAGAATTCTTAAAATATTATTATGTCCTCTCAATGATTTTTTTGGAAGAACATTTCTAATATAATTTGTTTTCTAAAATCCATGTTTATAGTTTTAATGGATAATTTTAAGTTGTTATAATAATATATAATTATTTCTTTGTGTATAAAAAATATCAAGACTTTTCGAGTATTTAAAAAAGTGATTTTACTCATATATTAAAATTGATTTCTATAATAATCATAAAATGAATTTTTCATATAATAAAACCAAATTTAATGATCATCTTGTTATACTATGGAAATTTTAATGCCCCCATCCAAATTCATTCCATGGATGACTTATGATATGTTTTATTAAGGTCTTTAAAAAACCTATATCTGTTGTAATACCTAATTAGTTGATATTTTATATATGAATGAGTTATTTAAAGTATCACAAAAATGTACAGATGATTTATAGTTGGGTCGTCATATCACCATTAAATGCATTAGTGATGTATTTATATCTATTGATATTGTTATATAAATTGAGTATAGCCTTTCACTCCACTATGAGAACTAGGAAGTCATCCCTACACCACTATGTTATAGTTATTAGGCATTAATTTAAACTCTACAATGATTATGGAAATGTGTTATTGGTGCATGATTCACTATGGGATACATGAAGTGAGTCATAATCCACTATGTCATGGGAATAAGGTACTAATTCATGACTTACTATGTTTATGGTAATATAGTAGGGGATTGATGCTCTAATATGGTAATCAAGATATGGTGACTACTCATAAATTTTATGGGAAACATGTGGGTATTACTACTCTATGGTTTGTTAATTTATACACATTTTTCAATTCTATAGTTTACTCTTATTCATAATTTCTATGAAATTCCTCGTTGTTTTTTCAATGATTATGATCCATGGATCATGGTTCCTGTCTCATGATCCCATACTCTTATTATATATTATATGTTTGTTATTTTAATATTTTGTGCCTTCCTATAATGGAATATGGTCAAATATTATTATTGCATGTTCTTCATAATAATATATTTCTCTCCTCCCCATGATTCCCCGATATTTTAACATTAATCCCTTATGATAATTCGATGATTTTTTCCTCAATGACTTATTGATATCACACATTTCTTTTGATTATTTTTACCCAAAAAATATTTTATATTACTATTTTTAAATGAATGTTTTATATTGAGTTGATTTTTGGGAGATTATATTTATTCAAAAATAAAATATTATAATAAAAGAAGAAAACCCCATTTTTCATGAAAATTATATTCAAGCTACTCATGGAAGAAACCAACCATTATTTATATTAGTTTCTACAATTATTATGATATGTAATGTTAATATTAAGATAATTTTGTAAACTTAAATTAAGTTAATATCAAATTATATAAAATTTAATGTTTAACAAATGCCTCTATCTTATTGAACCCTTGAGTATAATTCTTCTACATTATAGTTGGCATCGAAGTATATTTTTTTCTATTTGAAGATTAATTTATAAAAATTTGGGATTATTATAATTAATATTTAGTGAAATACTATGGATAAATTTGATCATATGACATCATACTTTATTTTTTTTACCATTATGAGAATAAAGTTTTAACAAGTATGTATATTCATATCTAGACACTAGATAAATCATTGGGTTGGGAAATATATATTTTTTCTCAATTATCCATTTACAAAATTATTGTATAACGAATAATGCGTTTATTGGAGTTCCTTTATATGGTCTTGGACCATTATGACATGGACTTCCTGCACAATATCTTTTTTTCTAAAGAGGTTGATAGGTTTATTTAAATGGGTCCATGTCGTGTAAATTCATTGCTTGATGGTTCTTGAATATGAGTAATGTGATAAATGGGGATAATAATTGGGAACATTTTATTTGGTGTAATTATATTCTAGTTAAAATCTATTTTCTAATTTAGAAACTAGAGAACCCTGAAATTCAGATGGATTATAATTTTTAAAGGAGGTTTGTTGATATGTAATCCAAATTTCATTGATGTCCATGACTTCAATAATAGAATGGGTGTAAGATTTTCTTCAAATAGAATGTGTGGTAGAAATATTGAATAACCTATTTTTTTACATGGGAACTCATGTGATATGGGGTTCTATGTTTAATTATATGTTATCTGGTTTTATGTATATGGAATGAATGGTGTTCAAGAAAATATAATAAGTATGACCTTCATAGTAGTGTGTTTGTCACTATGAGAGAAAAGTAACAAGGATAGAGAAGAAATAAATAATCACATATATTTTTATAGGTTCCGGGGAAATATTTAGTGGATGAGTTTGGAGTCTTGAAAAAGGAAATGGCTTTTTCAGTTACACTTATAGGGATTATTCCTAGGATCAATTCTTCCATCGAAATTTGAGGTAGAATTAATCAATGAAGATGGGTTAAATGGAATCCTCTAACCATTGAGCTCAATCTAAATGAAAATGTATCTTGTATGTCTTGTTTCATTCATAGAAATTTTTAGTAGGGGCATTAGGCGGTCAGTTTTCCTAGGGTTAAATTAATTTTTATGGTAGGATGCTCTGTTAAATACATAACTAATGTAATTTCCACTAGTCACATATTATAAAACCCCTTTAACATCAATATTGTAGATGTTGAGTATGATCAAGATTTTCTATTAGATTAATTATAGGAATAGGAAATACATCATGGTTGATCTCTTATTTAATTATGATTTGATAGAGGCTCTCCCCCAAACCATCTATGTGGTTCAAAACTAGAGTAAAGGAAATTTTGATGCAGATGCACTAGCCAGTAATGGGAGTACTTGAGATATTCTTATTTTATATACCTTTTTGTGTCCTCTTCCTGATTACTGTGAATTAATTATCATATGATATTACATTCAAATTCAAAACATTCATCTACAATGACATGGATGGTGTTGTTATTTGTTTTATATATCTTCTTCTATTAAAATTAATCCTTCAATCAATATTTTCATGATCTATAATCAGTTCCTGATGAATTTTCTTATGACTTTAGATCCAGGGTGACACTCCAGGAGGATATTCATTGGTCAATCACATATAAATTATGATCCATTACAATGGATATAATATGTTACAGAATTTTTATTAGAACTATAGGATAAACCAACAAAAATAAACCTATATTGAACTGAATGTTACATATGTTGAAATGATAGTTTCATTAGAGAATACATCTTAGGTTTGGATTTTCATATTCAGATGATCATTCACTATAATACTATTATACTTTATCAGAACCTTTTAGTTTTAGTATTTGGTTATAAATACATTCATGAAAATATTATTGTCAATTTTATGTACCTTGAAACTCCCTTAATCCAAATAGAATTAAAATTGGGCTCAAATTCTAGAGAAAATATAGAAATAGAAACATATTATAATTCTATATGAAATTATTAGTATCCTACTATTTCAGATTACATGTTTCATATCATAATAGAATATATATCTCGTGTTTCTTATGTATCCCTTATATTGTTGTTTTAGTGAAATATAATTAAAATTTTAAAGATGAAATTTTTTTTAGCGGGGATTGTATCACCATCAAATTTGAAAACATATTTTACCTTAAGTGAAATCTATATTAATAGTTTAAATAACATGAAACGCCATGTTAAAATAATCAATTATATATTATATAAATATTATTAATAAAATTTTAGAATAGTAAAAGCTCATGAAAATAAAAAGAATATATAATTAATTAGATTTGAAAATTATATCACTTTAAGAAGAAAAAATGATTTAGAGGGGACATATTTAGTAAAATATATTTTCCATTGTATATTATATTATAATTTAAAATATAGATAACATTGGTTTATAAGTTTATTTTCTAAAAATGAAATTTATTGTTTAATTTATTATTTCAAAAGTAGATTGTTGTGAATTTTTGATATTTTCTAAAATAAATTTTTTCTTCTGAATAATGAATGAATTCCAATTTTTATATTATCATAACATTATGGAATTATCATAATAAAATAATGACATAAAGTTACATTTCAATTAAATAAAAAAAATTCAAAATTAAATAAATCATTTAAAAATACTATGTCATTTATATAAAACTCATGTTTGACATTTTTGAAAACCAGTAATATTTTATTCTAATAGAGATATTATTTCACATATATAATAAATTATATTTCATAAATGAAAGATATTAAATCTAAAAAACGGATTTCAGTTTTTAGATATTCAATTTCAAAATATTTAACAAATTCAATTACATTTATAGTCATTAATTTATGATTAAAATGATTAATGTTAATGATGATGTTAAAAATTTAAGTGTTATTTTCATTTAATTGTTTTATTAATATTCTATAATTTTCACATAAAATAATAAATTGCAACATTATATACAGTTAATTTTATTACTTTTTTTAAATATATAAAAATATACAATCTCTTATATAATTTCTATGAAATTATGTATAATATTAAGATCTAATAATGGTGAAAATAACATATTTATATAAAAAATATTTTTTCAATATAATAAATTTAATAATATATCAGTAAATTTTCAATTATTTCATATTTAAATAGATTACATGTATATTGATTTTAGATTCAGAACATTAATATTTGTTAAGTGTTGATACATTGCATATTCAATAAAATTGAAATTACATAGTTACAAACATTTTAAAAAGGTTAATAAAAAATGGTAAAACGTAAAATATAATGTTATATGACCTGCAAAATATTTGAAATATGTCAGAAAATGATTTTTATAGGATTTATAGACCGTATATCACCTCAAGCATCATTATTTCCCACATTTGGATCCTCTAACTATAAATATCCATGTTTGATGTATTTGAACATTTCATTATTTTTTTTAATACTTACTACATGACAAAATCATATTCCAAATGAAATTATTAGTTTGGTGTCATTAAAAACATGAGGAGCATTACCTTAGCTTGGTGGAAAATCCTAAACATCTTTAATAATGATCTTCCCCATTTTTTCCTAATTAAAACCTTTATTTGTATCCTGGGTAAAAGAAAAATTAAAAAGGGCAAGGTCATATTCGTAGTAAGTGTAAAAAAGGTAAATACCAAATTAAGCATCAAAAAAACTTTATAAAACCATACCACATATAACATATATAAAAATATTCATTTATAAAATAAATCCTATCAGTTCATACAGAAAAAATCATAATGGAATCCTAAACCATGAGAAAATATCATTGGCATAAAAAATGTAATTGTGTCATACACGTAAGTATTGAAAATAATTTACATATTTTCCAAGTCTTTTTCCCAAGACCATTATAGCGGAAAAAATCCTATTACTAAACATGATTTACTTGTCATTCTATTGATGTCTATATTATGTGGTATAAATCGTTACCAAATTTATTATTGGGAGATATAGGTCAAACCCATCTCATAAATAAATCATTTCTATGTGTGTAACTCAATCACTAATCAACCTTCATAGAAAAACCCAATGAATAAAATGGTTTTCATGAACACAATTCCATCATGATACATAAACAAATGTTTATATACCAAATATAATTCCATCATAATCACATGAAAATACTATTGATAATAGTTTTATAAACATAACCCAATTAAAAAAAATCATCTTAGATGCAAAGACAATCTGATAAAACACTTGAAATTTAATCTCGAGGAAAATATCCATCCTTCTTCAAAAATGATTTATTTTCTCAAAATGCCATGAACTTTTAAAATAAAATAATTTTATTGAAAAAAAAAGAGTAAATCCTGTAATAGAAGCATCATGTAAATAAGGCCTTACAAAAATTTAAAAATCCATTAATGTTTTATAAGTTAAAGTAGAATATTTTTGTCGTACTTTTGTTGGAAAGTGAAAAAATACATTGTATCGAAAACAAAAAAAAAATACATTCATATAATTTTATAAAACATTACCATAGTGTAAAATTGACTTTAACCAATATTATCGTAATATAATAATAATTTCAATACATATTTATAAAACATGAACATGGATGATAAATATACTAACATAAATACATACATAATAATAATCTCAGATAAAAATTAAATTATGAAATAATACCTTAACAATTTATAATTAGTTGAATAATATTCCACAGAAATAAAATTATAATCATACTAACATTCATAATAATATTCAGAAAAACATTCATGGGCAGTATAAACACTCCACTAATGATATAGGTGGTGTATAAGGCATACATCCCATAGACGTAATTAATAAAACAAATTAATCTCTTACCTTAGGTCTGATATCCTTTGTATGTTTCTAAAACACAAGAATAATGATTTAAATAATTTCATTTATTTACATCATAGTCATAATAATTTTTATTAGGACATATATGATCATATTATCATTCGTTTGTTTGTATCATTTCATTGTTACTTATTATTCAGGTATTAAATTCATTATGTTCCTATGCATGTTTTTACAAATAAGTTCCAGTTCCACTAATTAAGACATAATTATATCATTAAAAATTATATTAAGATATTGATTATTATATATACTAATTATTTAATTTCATATTATAATACTTTAACGGTTATATTATAAAATGAATTTCATCAATTCATGGATAGGTTAGGATGTACGTACGTACGAGTGACATTATCGTTCCGATAAATCTGAAATGGTATGAAATTGGATGGAATTAATGTTGATTTAGAATCTATTTCTCGTCTTAATAATCTTATACAGATTGTATTTCTTTCGTTATATCCATAATTTTACAGTGTTCATTAAAAATATATTACACCCTGTCACGGAGATAGTATGTCTTATATACGCATGCACAATGATTTTGTTTTTTATAGGATAATTAGAAGGTGGAATATATTTATTTCATAATTATAATAAAATCACATTATTAATGTTATATATGATTTATTAAGTTATAATGTAAAAAATTCATTAAGTTGTTGTAGAAGAAAAAATAATTTGGATTAATCGATATAAGAGATTACCTATTCTTCGACGTGCTCCCTCTAGATTTCCTCTTAAATAACAAGAGTTGATCATTTTAAAATATGGGAAACATTAGAATATTAATAGAGAAGTTGATAACAAAAATTCTCATTGTATTTTGGTTCGTGAATGAACTAATTAGAGTGAAGAGCTAAAGAAGGGGGTCCCATTTTATAATTATGGTGAGGGGATCTTTCGGGATCTCTGAAAATTTAAATTTATAACAAAATAAAACCTCAAAACAAAAAACTCAAAATTGGCCAAATTTAACATAGTAGTTTAGATAAAGATGTAATTTTATAAAAAAAATTTAGATATGTTTTTATTACAATTCAATTCTTTTCATTTCGTTTTTCAATAAATTTTCTCTTTTAATTTTAACAAACATAACAAATTGTTCAATATTAAAATATTTTAACATTTAATTATTTGATCTCAATTAGACCATATTTTGAAAATATCTTACATTTTATATTAATCCATAATTATTTTATATTTTTGAAAATTTTATAGTATTTTTAAATATTTTATTAATATTTAATTGACAAAATGTCAATTGATTCATTTTAGACACTTCATTTAATGCATTTAAAAAAATCATGAATAGATTTTAATCTCAAAGAAAATTTTTTAATATATATTTGAGGGGTCAATGGCATCTATATTTTTTTGTATATGTTAATTATCACAATTTATATTTATTATAAGATTTTAAATAGCATTAATTTTATATATCCATTAATAAATTAATTACTACATAATTTTTGTGTAAATATTTAATTTAATTATTGAATATGAAAAAATTTATAAAAAATAATATGATGAATTTAAATGAACTATATTTCATAATAATACTTGTATAGAAATATATCTTCTTGAAAATTCATCATAAAAAATTTGTACTTATTAAAATATGAATATGACATGTTAAACATCACTTTAATTAAATTAATATATGTGTAATAATCCCTTATATAAGGATTCAAATGGTCTATAACTCGACCCTCAGAGGATTATGGTCAAGATATACTTGATTATTATTATTTTTTAAATTTTTTTGTGGGTTTTAATGGTTATTATCATTTTAATAAAAATTATTTTAATGATTTTTCATCAATTAAATAATTTCTGTATTATCAATATATTAGCATTTCAGGTCATTATTTAATCAATAAAACATCTAAAAAATACCACGAAGTAGATAATTTCATTTGATTAATTAAATATATTACTTATTGAGGTTTTATCAAGATTATCACTATATTAAAATTATTGTACTTATAAGAAATAAGAGGGAGCCAATTTTTTCACTTTCATTTATCATTTTCATTTTAATAATTATTAGATCTATTTACGAACAAACGAAAATTAAATTAGTCAATATCCATTCTTAGGTGCTAAGGTTTGATGGTTAATCATTTAATATTATTTTTTTAATGTGTTATGGTTAGTCTTTATTTCATTTATTTGATATATGAATTACCTATGTTTTCGTAAACAATGTTAAATATAAATTACCAGAGTTAATATTCATTTTATCGAAAGAAAATAACAATATCTTATTAATGTAATTTGAACCCACTCATTCAAAATATGAATTACATTTTTAACAATATTAAATAAAAAATATTCAATAATAATATTTAAATTAATCACCTTGACCAAATTTGAAAATGGGTTATTAACAAGTTAAAACCATCAGAAGATTGACACATGTTTATATCATATTTTAATGTGAAATTACTTCCAATGACCAAATTTTGATTAAATGATAAAATATTAATCTAATTATACATTTAAATTAAATAAAATTATAATCTATCAATATAAATAAATTAGATGGAAAATAAGTTAGAAATTATAATACAGTATTTTTCACTATTAACAAAAATATGAATGTTATCAGAAAAAACAATAAATTTATCCAAAATAAATTTTGTTTTCCCTCATAAAAATAAGAAGTTTAATTTCCCCATGAAACTTATAAAATTTTCAATAATAATATTTTAAATGGTTTATCAAATAAAATTGGAAAAACCACATTTTTTTAAAATGCTACTTTAATCTGAAAGAAAAGATTTTATTCTTACATATTGTATAAAAAATATGAATTTTAAACATAATATTAGATATATTACATATATGTTTCATCAATAAATTATATCAAAAATAATTTTATTATTTTATTAACTCAATTAAACACACTCTTATGTAAAATTATTTCATTCAAAATATCTAAAAATTGTGTTTAACACAAGCCAAGAAAAGTGTTTCATATACCGCAAGTGAATAAAAAGTTCTGTATAAATAAATATTATCTTGGTATAGTGTAAAAAGTAATAAAATTAATCTATATCATAAAATCTAAATTGTTTACATTTAGCCCCCCTTAAAATTAATTTCGCCCATGAAATTCCTGTAGGATATAACATTATTAATTCTCGAAAGCTTCATTCATTAAAACCCACATCATAAATATGAAGTCTAAAAAATAATATTAAATATGAATACATAGAAAATAATTGTTTACCAAGGTAAATCATAACAATGTTTCAATTTAGGATTATATTGGGGAGGATTTTGGCATGGAAGAAAAAGTAAATAATCATAATGATTGAATAGAATTTCTGAAAACTAAAAATAGGGTGGTCCTAAGAAGGATAACAATCATAAAGATTTAAACTATTGAATTGTCAAAGATTTTATTGATATAGTTAAAATGATGAGAATAGGACCCCATTTTAAATCATGATTAATTTTCACAATGTTTATGAATTATCATGAGAAGATATTCTTAGATTCTTTCAGTATAATCGCACAGTTTTATGTGCCTTAAAAAAAGTAAAAATCATATCATAATCAAATAAATGAAGTAATATATGTTATTAGATCTTAAAATTCATAAATAAAATGATAGTTCATTCTATCTGTCTCCACAAATAGGTTACCACATTTTATAAAATATGAATAAGACCACCTATAGTGAGATAATACGTTAATCTAATAAACATCGTCCAGAGTTTATCTTATTTTCTCCCTAAATGGATAACCATAAAATCCCTATTAAATTATAACATCCAAAACTTTTATAAATAGGTTCAAAAACATATATAATATTTATACCCAATATATCATTAGGCATCCCTTGATGTTGACCTTCCAAACATGTGATCAGCTTCATTATGTATTCTACTGAGTCATCGTAATTAACTGAATTACCAAATATCGTTACTGAAAACATGAATGTTTCATTATTCCAAAACATTTTGTATATATTCCTTATCCCCAAAAAGTGTTATACCTCATAGATTATAGAATAAAACTTTGAAAAAAATCAACAATTAGTTCCATAGACTAGCATCATCAAATTTAATTATTCAAAATCCCACATATTTATATCCAAACGTTGTTATCTTAAAATGCATGGAATATTTAGTGTATTATTTCCTTTAATAATTTGTTCTACAACTATCTCACCATATACATATATTACTTTTCTATTTCCTAATATTTATTAAACATATCCTTTCTAATCCTTAATGAAACAAAATTTACTAAAAATACATATATATTTCACGATTCGTATAACATAATCTTTGAATTATGAAACATATAATACTTAATCATCAAACATTAATCTTAAAACATTATTTGGGATCCATAATCTTATTCTTTTATAAAAATATGAATCATGTCTTAAGGTTTGTCAAACTTAATCTAACCAAGCTTATTTGGTGCGAAGTAAACAATAATGCTATAATATCCCATACCGTTGTCATGTATTTTACAATCACTTTTTATCTTGTAGTATTACCAATACTAGTACCATAATTATGATTCCATTTTTAATATTTCCACTTAGGATCTATATTTTCAAAATGTTTAAAATTTTCACATTTGATTAATTCAATGTTAACTATGTTCTATCTTGTTCTGGATATTTACTACGACTAGAAATCAATGTGTGACAAATAATTATCAGAGATTAAAAAAAACACATAAGTATGGTAAATTAATTAAAATAGGTCAATCTATGATATCATTGGATTAATCATGGGTTATTCATGATTATTAAAAAAAATATTATTGTAAACAATTCTTAGACATATCCATAAGAAATCCAATGAAATTTCCATCAAAATATTTTTAGGGGTATCACTAATGTTATTACATCCTAGTTTCCAATATTAACTAATCCTTCTATCTAATTATAACAATAATGACCCAAGATTAACCTACATGGACATTACATTACATTTTCAGAATGCTTAATAAATTATAAAAATAAACACCCAAGGACCATATTTTTTTTCTTCGGAAACGATGCACACATTTTTCTAACATGGTGAATTATCTTCGACATCTCCCATAAATATTTTTCACTTTAGTATTCATACTAAAAAACATTCATTATATCTTGGGGAAAAGAAAACATAAAAAGGGTGAGATCAGATTCAATGTAACTAAAAACATATTAACTATCAAATAAAATGAGGAAATTAGAATGTAAATACATTAAATAACATTTGAAAACCATACCACATATAACGTATATCAAAACATTGAGTTATGAAAAAATATATTCACAGTTCGTAAGGAATAAATCCTAAAGGTATCCTTAACTATATGAATATATAATTAGAATAAAACATGGAATTTTGGATAAAAAATAAGTATATAAAAGAACATCCATATTAACCAAGGATCACTTCCAAGACCACCATAGTGTACGAAGTCATTTACTGAAATTAGTTCACTCTTCATTCCAGCCCACTATTACTAAAAAAGAATTACCTATCCTTCATACCATGTATTACTAAAACAGATTTACTTTCCATTCCAATCATGTATACCTCTTGAGATATGAATCTTTAAGCAATTAATTGTAGGGAGATATATTACCCATTCATATCATAATCATATCATTCTTACAAGTTCGTCTAAAACCCGAATCATTCATCATAGAAAAACCTAAGGAATAAAATATCATTCTTATACTTAATTTATTCATCATTTATATAAAAGAATAGATTTTATGAATATTATTCCATCATAAATAGTCACATCGCAATGATAATACTTATAGAAACATTAATTAATTTAAAAAAAATCATCTAGATTGAAATTAATTTTGATAAAACACTTGAAATTAATTCATGTGGAAAATATATATTCTTCTTACAAAACATTTTATTTTCTCAATATTCCATGAAATTTAAAAAAAAAAATTTCATAGAAATTTTAATTTAAATATTGTAAATTAATATTCATGGAAATAATATGTTATGAAAATGTAATAATCCATTCATCTCGTATAAGTTCAAAGATGACATTCTTCTTATATATTTTTCTGATAGCCAAAAAGAACCTCGTATCAAAAATGAAAAATTATTCATTTCATTCAATTTCATAAAAAGTTAATGATATCTAAAATTTACTTTAAACCTTTTTAGTTTAATATAATAATATTTATAATAAATATGTACAAAAAATTGACATGGATGATAAATATACACTAATATATACTTATGTATAAAAAATCACGGGTAAAAATGAGATTGTAAAATTATCAACTACAATTTATAATCAGTTCAATAATTGGAATCATAAGGGAAATTATATAAATATTATAAACTTAGTAAGAACAATAAAAAATTCATGGGAAGCATAAAAACATTCAATATAAATAGTTGGTGTATAATTAATATGTCCTATAAAAATAAAAGTGAAACAAAATAATCCCTTACATTATGTTAGATATCCATAATAATAATAAAAAACTCTGATATAAGGATTTAAATAATTTCATTGATTTATTTTATAATCGAAATCATTTTTATAATATCAAATATGATCATATTATCTTCTTTTTTCCAGGTACATTTCAGTATTACTTGTTTTTTGGGTATTAACTAGTTTATGATCTTATGCATGTTTTATAGAATAAGTTATATTTCATATTCTTAGTCTTTATTTATATCATTAAAAATGATATTAACCTAGTATATAACATATTTATTAATTCATTACATTTATATAATATTTCAATTAGGGATATATTGTATAATTAATCACATCACATCATGGAGATGGTAGGTCATACATACACATGATAGAAAATATGATTACAATAATTAGGAAATAATATTTTAGTGGGTGGTATATATGTGGTAAAATAATATATATAAAATTATAATAACCATATATAGTTATTATTTACATCATTATATCCATCCTAACGTGGTGGTGGTGAAAAACATATTACACCATGGCTTAGAGATGGTAAGTCGTACATAAACACAAGTGGTGATTTCATATTTAAATGTATGGGTAGAAGATAGAATAATGTTTTCCATAATTATAATAACATTTTATTATAAAATTTATACTAGATTTTATTAATTTTTGATGGAAACAACCCATGAAGAGTATGTATTGGAATAAATAATTTAAAATTATCAGTAGAGGATATTACCTCTTCTTTGATGTGCTCCCTCTGGATATCCTCTTCAATACATGGAGTTGGCCTTTTAAAAGAAAAAAACCTCTATAATATTACTAGGGATGTTGAAAGATGAAATTAGTAGGTTATTATAGATATTGAGGTCTCAAAGTAAAGTGGAGAGCTGAGGGAGAATGTTCCCATTTATAATTAAAATTTCAAGGAATTTTGTGTTCTCCAAAAAATTAATTTATAATAAAATTAAACCCCATCCAAAAACCAAAATAAATTTCTAACATAAACATGACATGATATAAAGTTTTAATCTCATTAACTGATAATTTTTTACATGTTTTCATATCATTTTATACCTTATCATTTTATTTTACACTTAATTATTATCTTTAAATTTAATCTAATATAACAAATTATTCAACATTAAAATGGAGTAATGTAAATTTATTTTATGTAATATAGATGATAAATGAAACATATATAATATTTTAGAGTAATAAATAACAATGTTATATTTTTTTAAATATTCTAATATTTTTATAAAACAGTATTTTTTAAAAATATCAATAGTCTGAATTTTAACTCTATTCATTTAATGGATTCATAAAAAAATAATGAAAATATATTAATCTCAATCAAAATATTTTATTATATATATAATTTGTAAAGTTCATTAGTAAAACATTAATGGATATATTAATTGTCCAAAATAATATTTATTTTATTATTTTTAGTAACATTAATTTGATAGTTTCATAAAGAAAATAATTAAAATATCAGTTTTGTGTAATTATTCAATATACTTATTTTTTGGGTAAAAATTAAAAATTAAATAATATGATGAAGATAAATCTACTATATTTCCAAATAATAATTTTATGTTAATTTATCTTCAATAAAATAAATCATTATAACTGTTATACATATTGAAACATCAATGTTAAAAGTTTAACAGCACTTTAAATAAAATAATATAAGTGTCATAATCTCATCTATAATGAGTTAAATGGTCAATCTCTCAGCCTATGGATTATTATGGCTGAGGTATACTTGAAAAATATTAATTTGTTAAGTGTTTTTTTATTTAATTGTTCTTATCATTTTAATAAATTTAATTCATAGATTTTTCATCAATTAAATAATTTACTAATAATCAATATATAAAAATTTAGGGTAATTATCTAATCTCAACAAAATTATTAATTAATTACCATGATATAGATAATTTTATTATATTTCTAGATACAATTTATTATATATGATTTATCATTTTTATCATTGGATACAAATTATTATAATTATATAAATAAGTGTGTGAAATTTTTTTACATTCATGTCAAATTAATTTTTTAACTAATATTTTTAATTTCATTGAAAAAGGACCATCAAATGACTAAATAATAATCCCTAGGTGTTTATGTTCAATGGTAACTCTTCTAATATGATTTTGGTAGGATTTGGGGGATTTTTACTTTTCCATATAATTTTAATTTGTTACCAAAATTACTTAATTCATCTTTAACCGGGTTAAATAATAACTACCTTAATTATTATTCATAATATACAAAAAATAAAAGAAACATATAAACATAATATATAACAAATGCTTATAAATTGGAAAAAATTTCTAAATCATAAGAACATATGTTAAACTAATTAAATTAAAATTAATCACGTTGAGGGAATGAGAGAACATGTTATTAAAAAGTAAAAATCATCAAACATTTATATATTTTTATATCATATTTCAATGTGAAATTACATACAATAACCAAAATATTTTGAAATTATAAAATCATAACCAAATTATATTTTAAATAATATTAATAGTATAATCTGTTTATATAAATAAATTAGATGAAAATATGTTTTCAATTAAAATACAATATTTTTTACAATTTATTAAAATATGAAAGATAGCTGAAAAATTAAAAAACAATTATCCAATTTTTTTTATATACAAAATTCAAATACGATACTTATAAATCCTATTGATCTTATAAAATTGTTAAAATCTATATATAAAATTGCTTCTCCTTTAAAATGCTACAAAATACGATTTGTTGAAAAATAGTTTTTTTTCTGACAATTATATTTTGTTATTATATAATGTCTAGAAATCCTATAAGAAGAATTTTAAACATTTTAATTGATAAATTACATATATAGTTCCATAAAAAATCAAAGAAGATTGATTTTAATATTTTATGAACTCGATTAAAATTAGTCTTGCCAGAAATGAATTCTATCAAAATATTTATAAATTCAATGTATCACAAGCCAAGTATAGTGTTTCATATACTTGAAGCTAATATAATATTGCATATAGAACAATCTTATCTTGATGTAGTTAATAACACATCAAATATAATAAAATAATCTATCTTATAGAAATATTGGGGTGTCAAATTAACCATTGAATAATGACACACCATTTTTGATAACATGGTAAAATTTTAATAATATTTAGTATCTTTTTATGTTTAGTTTCGTAGAAATTAGGGATGCAATAAATGAAAGAAAAAAAATTTATTCTAATACATTTTGTATAATTATTCTTAAATTAGATTGAGGATTATTTTGATCTATTTTATATGCTCAATATATAAGTTAAAATAAAAGGCTGAGAATAATGACTAGTAATGGAATAAAAAATGAAATATTTATCATGGGACCATATTGCATAAAAATAGGGAATGATCATAAGAAAATAGTTATCAACATTAAAGAATGATCAAGTTGAAAAACATGTAAATGTTTCTACATAATAAAAATGAAACATTAATAAGGACGTCAAAATTTTTTATAACTAATTATTAACAAAAAATAGTTAACAAGGATATTTTTTAATGTATCATAAAAAATTTCATCTGAATAGATTAATTCCATACCAAATTCATTGGAGCGTTATAAGGGAAGAAAATATACAAGTCTAAATTCATATAGGGAAAATATATGAAAATAAAATATGGATAATGACCTATGGATAACATTAAATGGGTTTTACATAAATTTCATTAATTTCAGGACATCCTTAAAGACATGAGCATTACATGATTTTTATATATTAGGAATGAAATTGAGGTTTTTTATTTGGATATCCCTAATCAAAGAATAATGATTACATCTATTATATTACCCATGACTAGAGAAATGGATTGAGTATTCATATCCAAAGATTATTTCATGTCAAAGATAAAATTAATGAGATGAATACATTACAATGATGGGTATAGAATATTGATTATGTCAATGGAATAATGAAGCATAATGAATGTATTAAATTAATAAAATACTATTTTTCATTAATGAGATAATAAAAACTATATAAAAGGGATGTAATTGATCATTTAGATGAAATACCACAAATGCGATACTTGATAGAAAAATAATAAAAGAATAGTTCTATTACCTTGGGAGGTAACATCATACATCTCAGTGAGGGAATCTATAGGACCTTGGATACAACATGGAGGAAATTTTTAGTGGGGAAATTAGTAGTTTCTAATGAATGTGTGATTTTGAGTTGATTGGAATGGGGTGGTGGTTGATTATTTATAGAAAAAGAGGGGTTGGGGTATAAATACTCGGAAATTTTGTGGAAATTTTTTTCATAAATTCATGGTAATTTTATGAGTCCGTATTTTCCGACGGCACAAGATTCTGAGGCCCGGAGTTCTCGGAATGATCCGTCGAATTTTTGTTAAGTTTAATTTAATTCCCATGAGTAGTTTTCCTAAAAAAGTGGAATAACTCTTAAACAGTTACTCTAATTAGAAATCTGAGGCCACCGTTGCACTCAAGATATTGAGTCAATAGGGTTTTCCTTATGACTTTTCCATTCCTTCTTGTTTTGAAAATCACAAACACCTTATCTTAAGGAAAATTGCTTTCTTAAGGAAAATTGCTTTTATAAGGAAAATTTCTTTCTTAAGGAAAATCGCTTTTATAAGAAAAATTATCCTTATCATATTTTCATCCATATTTTTCTTAAGTATAAGATTCAGATTCATTTTCACGGAATCGTTGAAATCTTGATATGAAGCATTCTGTTTTAGGATCCGAATTCTGGATAAGAACTATAAGGAAGTTTCATTCCGAATTACGGATATGAATTCTGACTAAGTTCTCTTCCAGATTCAGGATATGAATTCTTATGAAGTTCGATAACGAATTCCCGTTACGAATTCTAATGATGAAATCTCATTACGAATTCTAATAATGAAATCTCATTAGGAATTCTAATGATGAAATCTCATTACGAATCCTGATGATTCATTCTCATTGCGAATTCTAATGATGAAATCTCATTACGAATTCTGATGATGAATTCCCATTACGAATTCTAATGAAGAAATATCATTACGAATTCTAATAACGAACTCTCATTCCGAATTCTCATTCAGAATTCACCTATTAAACAGAATTTTAGTATGTTTTCTTTATACAATCTGAATTAATTCAGACTCCGAAAAATATTTTGGTTAGACTCCTAACTTCTATATTGCTTACATTTTCAAATTTGTCTATTCTTTATTATTTTTCATTACACTCCGAACATTCACTCCGAAGTTTTCATTCCGAACTTTTGAGTTAGAATTAAAATGATGTCGTACATTCTGTTACACTTGTTTTGTTATAAAACGATGTCGTCTATTTTGTTATAAACTAACCGCTGTCTAAGTGACACGTGTACAGGTCCCTCTGATCTTTAAGGAAAATATGACTGTTGGAGAAGGAGCCGACCTTACCTATAAATAGGAGCTCATTTGAAAGAGCTCTATACTGATGACAGATCTTTTACTCATGTGCATACATGATGTTGAAGTGATTTCTAGAGAGAGAGACTCTTATTAACTCTCAAAGCTTCGTGCGACTCCGAATGTTGGTGATTACATTCGTGGTCTTCCGGGGATAGGAAGACAGAGGTTACCGACTACCTTGAAGTTCGAGGGCTTCCTTGCTAAGGAAGACAGAGGTTGCCAACTACCTTGAAGTTGAGGGCTTGCGGGGATAGCAAGACAGAGACTCCGATCTTTGTATCGAGGGCTTACCCTAGTGTGGGTAAGACAGACTTGTTTGAAAGTATAAATCAAGGGACCTTTATCCAAGGTTGTTGGATACCCTTCTCTTTGGGTTAAAAGACATATTTTTGTTACTTGTAGTTTTACTACTTGTTTATATTCCACTGCATTTTGTATTATAAGGAAACTATAACTTTCTTATACTTACTTATTTGTACTCTGATTCTTTTAGATTCTATACACTTTAAGGTAGAATCTCATACTGTAATCTTTTGTTAAGTTTCAAATTTCGGAACCATATTTCCGGAACCTACTTTCAGAATCTCTTTCCATGTTTAGTTCAGTGTTAGAGGTGTTGTGAATTTTCTTAGTTTAATCTTTGTTAAACTTAGCCCTTTCCATTTCTTAAGGAAACTATAGTTATTCATAACTAACATTAAAGGTTCCAAAGGAATTTTTAAAGTATAAAATTCACCCCCCTCTTGTATATTGAGCATCTCATACTATATTTCAATCCTACAATTGGTATCAGAGGTTGGAAACCTCTTACTCTATACCAATCTTACATTTGGTATCAGAGCAGGTCTCTGAAATACTTATACTCATGAATAAGTTTTTCTTGCTCACTTTCCCATTCCGAACTTTATCATTCCAAACTTTGTGATTACAAACATTTTCTACTAACAAGTTTGTGTGAAACATTATATTAAGTATGGCAGGAATTAATGTTGGATCAATTGACAATCTGAATCCTACCAGACCACCTATCTTTGATGGTAATGAATATGAATACTAGAGATATCGTATGAAGACTTTTGTTATTAATACTGGAGTAGAAAACTTTGTCATGCTTACTGGTGATTATAAAATTCCTGACAATGAAGTCAAAACTTTTACTAATCAAGAAAAGCAGGAATATCAACTCAATTATAAGGTACAAAACACTTTACTTTGTTCAATGACTAGAAATATATATAGCCAAATTTTTTCTTGTGAAGCAGCTAACTATATCTGGAAGAAGTTAGAGGTTACACACTTTGGGACTTCTAAAGTGATTGAGACTAGAAGATCTATGCTTAGAGCAGAATATCATGGCTTCAATTTTCCTTATGGAGAACCTATCTGTAAAGTTCAACAGAGATTTATGACCATTGTCAACAGTATACAATCTATCGGAGAAAAAGGTTTAGATGTTGAAGCTCTTGTGGACAAGATAATTGATATTATGCCTAATGAGTGGGAGTCCAAGAGAACAGCTATAGATGAAAACAGGAAGGTCACTCAAATTACTCATGATGATCTATTTGGAACTCTTCTACAACATGAAACTAGAATGAAGAGAGATGCTGACAACATCAAGAAGAAGAATGGAAATGGTACCATTGCTTTTACTACTACATCAAATCATATGAAATCCAAGACTCCTGAGAGAGTTACCAGATCCAAGTCTAAAAAAGTTATTTTCCAATCCGAATCCAGTGAGATTGAAGTTTCATAAAATAAACTAGCCAGTCTTGCTCGAAGGATGAACAAGATAGCTGGTCAAAGGAATTTTCAATATAAGTATAAGAAAATGGAAAGGAAAGATAAGAAATATGGAGAAGTTACTTGTTATGAATGAAAGAGAGATGGACATATTAGACCAAATTTCCCTATGCTCAAAAAGAAAGAAAGAAAAAAAGGCATTTAGAAAGGAACAGAAAAAAGTATTATAAAGCCAAAGCTAAGAAAGTTCTGAAATCTAATGACACCTGGAGTGCCAGTGGTGGTGACTCTTCAGATGAATCTTCTGATTATGAATCTTCAGGACAGAAGAATATTGGTCTTATAGCCATATTACCTATTGATAATCATTGTCTTATGGATAAGGTAGAAAATGCTGAATCATTGACCAATGTTTCTTTAAATTCTAATGATAGTAAGTATTATAACTCTTCTGATGAAGAATCATCTTCTGATGAGGAAAATACTTTACCTACTTTTGAAGAAGTATCTAGATTTTCTGAACTTCTTGAAATTGAGAATTCTAAACTCAATAAGAAACTTGATAAGGCAAATTCTAGGAATTTTATTCTTACTAAAGAGATATCAGATCTTCCTAAAGATCTTGATAAGAAAAATACTGATTTTGAAAATATTTCAAAAAATCATGAGGAAGTAATTTCTGAGAAGAATAAACTTTCTAAAGAATTAGATAAAGTAATTTCTATGAAAAATGTTTTCGAGCCTAACTCTAGTTCTAAAACTAATGATTTTGAGAATAAAAACTTGGTTGTAAAACTCAATTCCGAAATCTTTTCCTTGAAGAAGTGTTTATCAAACTTTACCTATGGAAAGGAAAATTTTGATAAGATGTATTCCCAAATACGACCTTCAAGAAATAAATCCGGATTTGGTTATACCCAGGCAAAACCTATTTTCAGTAACAATTATTTTGTTCCTCAAAGTGCCCCATTTTATACCAAGTGTCAATGTGGTGGTCACTACGCAAATAATTGTTCCTTAAACAAAAACCAATCTCTAGGATTTCACAAATCCTACTTTTCTAAGAAGATGTGGGTTCCTAAAATTTTATTGTCCAGAAATCTCGGATCCAAACAAGTTTGGATTCCAAAAATCTAATTTTCTTTTGGATTTCAGGAAAACAAAGAGAGTACCAGCAACAATACATGGTACAAGGATAGTGGATGTTCCCGGCACATGACTGGTAACAAAAGCTATTTTGAAAATATTATCAAAATGAAAGGAGGAAAGGTAACTTTCGGAGACAATGCCAAGGGAGAGATTATTGGTATTGGTAATATTGTTTTTCTTGGTAAAATCTTGATTTCAAATGTTCTTTTTGTTAAGGGTCTTAAGCACAACCTCATTAGCATAAGTCAGTTATGTGATGAAGGTTACCTTGTAAATTTTAGAAATGATAAGTGTTTAGTACACAATTCCAAGGAAGAATTTATTCTCTCAGCGAATAGGCAAGAGAATATTTACACCTTAAACATAGAAGACCTCAGAAGCCAAGATTTACCTTGCCTAAGTGCAATAGAAGATCATTCTTGGTTATGGCATAGAAGACTAGGTCACTGTAATCTTAGGAACCTATGTAAACTCTCTAAGAAGAAACTAGTTAAGGATCTACCGGAGCTTAGATTTGATTCTTCTAAAGTTTGTGATCCTTGTTTATATGGAATTCAACATAAATCTAGTTTTAAGTCAATCGGTGAAGTCTCAACAACTAATGCATTACAGTTAGTGCACATGTATCTTTTTGGTCCAACACAAACTGGATGTATTGGAGGCAAATACTATGTGTTTGTTGTAGTTGATGATTACACTAGATTTACATGGGTCTATTTTCTAGCAATGAAATCTAAATCTTTTTCCTATTTCAAAAGTTTTAGAGCTCAAGTTAAAAATGAGAAAAACCTTCCATTGAAAACTATTCATAGTGATCGTGGAGGAGAATTTCAAAATTCTGATTTTGAAACTTTTTGTAGTAAAAAATGTATTACTCACAATTTTTCAGCACCTAGAACTCCTCAACAGAATGGTGTAGTTGAAAGAAGAAATAGAATTCTTCAAGAGATAACTTGAACCATGTTGATTGAATATTCTATTGCTAGACATTTCTGGGCTGATGCTGTAAGTACGGCTTGTTATACTATAAATCAAGTTTTGATTAGACCTTTTCTTAATAAAACTCTTTATGAGTTATGGAATGGTAGAAAACCTAGACTATCATACTTCAAGGTTTTTGGTTGCAAAGTATTCATTTTGAATACTAAAGATAATCTACATAAATTCGCACCAAAATCTGATGAAGGGATTTTCTTAGGATATTCCACTACCTCTAAGGCTTATAAGGTTTTTAATAAAAATACTTGCACTGTTGAGGAAACAGTACATGTGAAATTTGATGAGTCAGATCCTTTTGTTTTTAAACCAACTCAACTTACATCTTCTGATGTGTTTTCAAAAACTGATTATCAACCTTTGATAGAAGAACCTTCTGATAAGGATAATGTTCTAGAAGATACTTCTGAAACATTTACCCCAGAAGACTTTCTACCCTATGCTGATGAACAGGAGTTACAAAACCCAAATCAGGTGTTTCTTAAGAATCATCCCAGTGATAGTATCATTGGTGATGTAAATCAACCTGTAAGGACTAGACGTTCCTTAAGAAATGAAATAGAACATCTAGCATTTCTTTCTCAATTAGAACCTAAAAGCACTGATGAAGCTTTAGGTGATGATGATTGGATAAAAGCAATGCAAGATGAAATAAATGAATTCGAAAGGAATAAAGTCTGGACCTTGGTTGAAAGACCTAAGGAAACATCTGTTATTGGAGTAAAATGGTTTTTCAGAAATAAATGTGATGAAAATGGAGTCATAGAAAGAAATAAAGCTAGACTTGTTGCTAAACTCTATAATCAACAAGAAGGAATAGACTATGAAGAAACCTATGCTCCAGTAGCTAGACTTGAATCTATCCGTATTTTACTTTCTTTTACAGCATTCTTTACTTTCAAACATTTCCAAATAGATATGAAATGTGCTTTTCTTAACGGTTATGTTCAAGCGGAAGTTTTTGTTGAACAACCTCCTGGCTTTAAAGATAAAAAACATCCGGATCATGTTTTTATACTTACCAAATCTTTGTATGGACTTAAACAATCCCCATGAGCATGGTATGATAGACTCACCGGATTTTTGCTTCAAAATAACTATGTTAAGGGAAATGCAGATCCAACCCTTTTTATAAAGAAAGATAAGAAAAATGTTTTGATTGTTCAAATTTATGTTGATGACATTATATTTGGTTCAACTCAGCAATCTTTGAATGACTCTTTTGCAAGTCTAATGAAATCTGAGTTTGGAATGAGTATGATGGGTGAGTTAACATTTTTCCTTGGTTTTCAAATTTCTCAAAAACCAGAAGGAACTTACATATCTCAACATAAGTATATTAAAGATCTTCTTAAAAATTATGGTTATGACAACACTAAGAGTATAAGTACTCCCACTGGTACCTCAAACTCTTTAGATCTTGATGAAGCTGGGAAACCAGTAGATCAAACATCTTTTAGAGGTATGATAGGAAGTCTACTTTACATAACAGCTAGTAGACCAGACTTAATTTTTTCAGTATTCTTATGTGCAAGATATCAATCCAATCCTAAGGAATCTCTCTTAAAGGTAGTAAAAAGAATTTTTCGCTACCTGAAGGGAACCATGGATCTAGGATTATTTTATACTTTTGGAAATTATTTTGTTCTAAAAAGTTTTTCTGATGTTGACTTTGGTGGATGTAGAATAGATAGAAAAAGTACATCCGGAACTTGTCATTTCTTAGGAGATTAGTTAGTTTCTTGGTCCTGTAAGAAGAAACATTCTGTAGCACTCTCCACTGCTGAAGCTGAATATGTAGCAGCTGGAAGTTGTTGTGCTCAAGTTTTGTGGATGCAACACACACTCACAGACTATGGCCTGAGTTTTAATAAAACTCAAATTTTGTGTGATAAAACAAGTGCCATTTCCCTCAGTAAGAACCCTCCACATCACTCCCGTGTAAAACACATAGATATTAGGCATCACTTTCTTAGGGATCACACACTTAAAGGAGATATTATTCTTCAGTTTATCGGAACGCAAGATCAACATGCTGATATTTTCACAAAATATTTTCCTTCTGATAGATTTGAATACATTAAAAAAATGTTAGGAATGATAACCATAAGGTAATCCTCTTTAATTAACTGTCTGTTGAAAAAGTCTCCTTAAAGCAATAAACTCTTTTTCATAGGGGGGGTACATTTGATTGATAGAATAGCAAAGTTTTTTCAAAAAATTTGTTTCCATACTTTTCGGAACGAAGATTTCTGGAATGGAACTTCCGGAACTACAAATTTCCAGAATGGATATTTTCGTACAGAATACTTCTGGAATGGAAGTATTCATATTGAAAACATCCAGAATGGAAGATTTCGTACTGGTACTTTCATAACTAGATTTTCGTACCGAACCTTAATAGTTTCTATTTCGTACCGAGTTTTTCGTACTGAATTTTTCGTAGTGAGTTTTTCGTACTGAGTTTTTCGTACTGAGTTTTTCGTAGTGAGTTTTTCGTAGTAATTTTGATTTCCAAAGTAAAATTTTGCGAACTTTGTCTTTTCGTAATAAAGTTTGTTTTCGTAATCATCGTTTTATATTATCCATTACGAATAATTCTCCTAATCCAATCTGAAAGGTATGATTTCTTTACTCAAGTTTTCGTAGTCATATTTTACTTGCTGGCAGTTTCTTAGATTTCGTTTTTGGATTATAGTTTTCTTAATTCTTTACTTTAATAAAAACCTCACAAAGATCGGATTCAAGTTTTCAACCTTCATATCTGATCTCAGCTCATTCCAACTGTTAGATCAATCGAGGAAGTTGAATCGTCGTTTCATTTCCTATATAAAGGGGACCCAAATGCTTGTCCCACATCGATTTCAAGATCTTGCATCCTGAATATCTGCCCCTCTGATTTAAGGCCGTTCCGAATTTCAGTTTTCTTCGTTCCGAACATCCCAGAGGACTTCAGATCCAAATGTCTGCGGAGTTAGAGTCTCATGAAATGTCATACACTAAGCCTATTTCGCAGTGGTTAGTTTACAGAGAAAGGTTAGTCCATCTATATTTCTTCAACAACAATTATTCCCTTATTACAAAGAACATTAAGTTGAATGGCTGGGAAGATGTTGTTGTATCAAAAATCGGGAATCAAGATGAAGTGTATTCAGACTTACATGTTGAGTTCTATGAATCAGTTTCCATCTTTAAGGAAGATAATAGGGAGAAGTTCTCTTTTAAGTCTTATGGAAAGACTTACAAGCTTTCTTATACCAAGGCAGCAAGCTTGGTAGGGCTGTCCTATGAAGGAGAAGCTGAATTTATTTCTCATGTTTTGCAGGACTCTAAGGGAAGCTTAAACAAAGAAAAAGCCTTAGAAACTCTCGGACTGGCTGATGATAAGGCTACGAAAATTGCTAGTTTGCCTACAAATTTCCGGATTCTGGAATTATAGGTACAAGGGCTTATCGTACCGAGGAAAGGTGATAAAGACATCTTGAAGAAGATTGAGATCTATATCTTAGAGTTTCTGATAAATCTAAGGAAGTTTAACTTCATGAGGCATATTCTTATTACCATTGGGAATCTTAAAAAGGGAAATCTCAGAGCACAGATCGTAATGTACCCAGCAATATTATCATAGTTGATTGTTCAGTGCCTTGAATCTTTCAAGGAATCCTGCAGATCTATGCCAAGGGTTTGTAAAATTTTGTTGGTCAGTGATGATACTCTTAAGAGGATGGATGTGGCTTTCAACAAGGAAACTGGTGAGTTCTTCGATTTGCCAAATCAAGAAGAAACGGTTCCGAAGGCTGCTGAACCGGAATCATCCAAGACAGTAAGGAAGAGAAAGCTGAATGATGTGGAAAGACAAGTAGAGAATCCTAAGTCTAAAGAAGTCCATTCCGCACCTCCAAAACCAAAGAAGAAAAAAAACCTATCCTGATGAGGTTGTTATAAAGTGGAGAGCAGATAAAGAAAAAAGGAAAGAAGGGGATCCACAGTTCGGATTGGACCCTGCGGAGGCTAAGGCCTTGAAGGAGAGAACTGCTGATGAGCTTGAAAAACAAGCAAATCAAAAGAAGATCAAGAAGAATATGTCAGAGGCTGACGTAGCTCAGGCTTTGTTGAAATTCAATGAGATGGTTTCAGCAACTATTCATGTTCCGAGAACTTTCTCCTTGGAATCTCTACCTGAGACTACAGGAAGAAATTTCGTTGCTCCAGAAGAAGCTGTTGCTAAGAATACTGAGGAAGTAGAGAAAGTTGAGCAACTGGAACAAGTAGAAGAGGGTGCTGAAGGAAGTGGTGAAACTGGAGATGTGCTGAAACAAGTAGATGATTACAAGGGGACACCTTCCGAACACTTATCACTCCGAACTTCAGAAGCTGAATCCTCGAAGCTAGTTACTCCAGCAATGGAAGAAGAGAAAGAAGAAGAAGAAGTTTCTTATCATGGAGAAGAAGAACATCTTTTACTTGATGTTGCTCAGAAGGAAATCGTAGGGGTTCAGGAAGTCGCTGATGAAGATAATGTTGTTCATGTTTCTGATAGTGAGAAGAGAACTCCGGAACACGATTCAATTCCAGAAAAAGACAAGGGAAAGCAAATTCTTGCTGATACTCCGAGCTCAGTAGTGAGGAAGAGGAAGGAAGTTGGTAGCTCTTCAAAGAGAAATCTTGAACTTGTTGAAGAAGAAATTTCTCCAAGTAAAGTTTTGGATTCAGAGTCATCCTCGTTGGGGCATGACTTTGGTGTTCAATCCTTAAAGAAGTTGGTGGGAACCATTCCGACCTTCTCTAGTATCGATTCAAGATGCCAGATGCTCCAACATGCATTGAATCAGAAAACAGACTCTGTATCAATGGTTATGGAAAAGTGCGTTGAGATTGAGGCACAGTTCAAAACCTTCTTTGTTAGTTACGAAGCTCATAAAAGATCTTGCTAGAGGATGACAAGCTGGTCGAAGAAGACTGTGGAAGAGATGAGGTTGTTCGATGAGTTTCAAGACAATGTTAACGATGCCTTTGAGACTGAGGACAAGAAGATAAATGAGTTAACTGCATACTTTGAAGAGAAGCTGACAGAAGAAAAGAACTTCCGGATTCAAGAAGTGAGAGATCTGAATGGGAAGCTGAATTCCGTTTCTCAAAAACTGGAAATTTGAAAGGGATCATCGAATTCTAATGACGAACTGTCATTCAGAATTCTCATTCCGAATTCACCTATTAAACAGAATTTGAGTATCTTTGCTTTATACACTCTAAATTAATTCAGACTCCGAAAAATATTTTGGTTAGACTCTGAAACATCTATATTGCTTACATTTTCAAATTTGTCTATTCTTTATTATTTTTCATTACACTCCGAACATTCAATCCGAAGTTTTCATTCCAAACTTTTGAGTTAGAATTAAAACGATGTCGTACATTCTGTTACACTTGTTTTGTTATAAAACGGTGTCGTCTATTTTTATATAAACTAACTGTTGTCTAAGTGACACGTGTACAGGTCCCTCCGATCTTTAAGGAAAATATCACCGTTGGAGAAGGATCTGACCTTACCTATAAATAGGAGCTCATTTGAAAGAGCTCTATACTGATGACAGATCTTTTACTCATGTGAATACATGTTGTTGAAGTGATTTCTAGAGAGAGAGACTCTTATTAACTCTCAAAGCTTCGTGCGACTCCGAATATTGGTGATTACATTCGAGGGCTTCCGAGGATAGAAAGACAGAGGTTGCCGACTACCTTGAAGTTCGAGGGCTTCCTTGCTGAGGAAGAAAGAGGTTTCCAACTACCTTGAAGTTGAGGGCTTGTGGGGATAGCAAGACAGAGACTCCGATCTTTGTATCGAGGGCTTACCCTGGTGTGGGTAAGACAGACTTGCTTGAAAGTATAAATTAAGGGACCATTATCCAAGGTTGTTGGATACCCTTCTCTTTGGGTTAAAAGACTTATTTTTGTTACTTGTAGTTTTACTACTTGTTTTTATTCCGCTGCATTTTGTATTATAAGGAAAGTATAACTTTATTATACTTCCTTACTTGTACTCTGATTCTTTTAGATTCTATATGCTTTAAGGTAGAATCTCATACTGTAATCTTTTGTTAAGTTTCAACTTCCGGAACCATATTTCTGGAACCTACTTTCAGAATCTCTTTCCATGTTTAGTTCGATGTTAGAGGTGTTGTGAATTTTCTTAGTTTAATCTTTGTTAAACTTAGCCCTTTCCTTTTCTTAAGGAAACTATAGTTATTCATAACTAACTTTAAAGGTTCCAAAGGAATTTTTAAAGTATACAATTCACCCCCCCTCTTGTATATTGAGCATCTCATACTATATTTCGATCCTACACAAGATGGCGGGTTTTCCTAGGCTTGACTTATTTTTAGTCGGCGCGGGTCACATCTGAGAAAACCCAAAAATGGCATAACTGTAAATAAAATAATTATATAAAGTTATTTTATTTTTCAAATTCTTAATACTCAGTAACGATAACTCTGATTAAAATTCATAGACCACTATTGAACTCGTGAGGGTAGTCTTTCTTTAAGTAGATACTAACATGGGTCAGCGAGGGCCACCAGAGAAAGTTAGATTTTGGGCATAAATAAAAAAATTAATTGAAAAATTGTTTTTTTGTAAAATTCATAACCTATAAACGGTAAAATAGAATATAAATATTATAGTACCGTTGGGTTCGTTGGGGCATGTTTCACCTAGGTAGAGCCTAAACTCGCCCGCAGTGGGATGAGGGTGGCTGATAATAATTTTGCGAACTTTTTTCGGGAACGTTCATTAAACATGTGAGCGGTGTTTTATAACTTTTTAACAGGTTCTCGAAATCGAATTTCGAGGGCACCATTGAACTCGTAACATCGGTGATTTCATAGTGAGACCTTCACTATAGATGCATTTTATTGAGAGTGGAAGATAGATTTTGGGGGTTTTTATTTAAATTGAATAAAGTTAAAGTTTTAACTTTATTTTAATTTTGGTGGTTAAAAACTCCAAGGGGAGGTTTGTAATGAGGGACACCACACCATATCCTCCCATAAGAGGTTATGGTGGTGGGGACCACCCGCACATAACCTCCCTTGGGAGGATTATTAGGTTGGTCCCACATGAGATATAAACCTCATCTAAACACCCAATTAAATTGATGAAACTATTCACCTTCCCACTTCTTTTAATTATCCAACTCCTCCTATTTAATTAAGTAATGTTAATTAATTAATTTGGAATTATTTTGAATTCATTGAATTCATTTTACTATCATTATAATATGTGTATTATTATTATGGTGGGGGGTGGTATAATCCATGTTTGGAGAATAAAGGAGGTGAAGAGCCTTTCGGTGAATTGAGATGACTTCATCCTCTCAATGAAAAACATGAAGAATTCCTGCCACCAACAAAGAACAATGAGCACCGTCTTCTCCCTCTTCAACTAGAGAAAGTAGAGGATGTACTGCCACCCACAAATAATGCTGACGACGTCATCTCCACTCGTCTTCCCCAAATCCTTCCTCCTAGACTTCTTTGTCTTCAACCTAACGTCAACAGAAAGACGTACGCTCTTCATGACTTCATCAACAAGTGACAATCAAGGTAAGTGGTTTGTATTGTTTTGTACTCATTTCTCGTTGTTCATATATCTAGTGTGAGAACCGAATGATAACATCGTAATGAGGGGGAGTTCAGACGACACGAACACGACCCGATCATCCCATTTTTTTTGTTCTTGTTCGATGATGTCGAAGGTGGTACACACGGTGACCGGAAAAGAGACGAACTTAATGAATCCGGTAGTGCAAGGCCACAACATTTCCATAAGGGCACATCACCACCGTGCCGCACAAAGAACCGAGCCGTGGTTAGGCAGGCCGTGGCGGTGTCGGAGGGGCATGGTGCCATCTCACCGTGCTCGAAAAAAGAGACGTTGTCATGAGGGCCGCGTCGGTAAGATGAGGAGCACGGCGCCATCGCGCTGCTTGGAGACTAGAAGGAGGCCGCATCCAGGCTGGGCCACAGTGGAGGGGCGCGGTGCCCTGGGTTGGAGCGGCTGGCCGCTGGGGCCAGCCGGGAGGTTTGGGTTCCCATTGGGTCCCTTGTGATCTGAACCGGAACCACTCAGTGCCATTTTAGTTCTACCTGAATGGATAATCCGTTCGAGTTATAGGGGCATGGTTTCCCCATGGGATTATAATTTTATAAAAATCCAAAAAAAATAATAATTTTACCCAACTAAGGGATAGTTATAAAAGGATCACAGACTACCCAAAATATGAAACAAACCCATACTGCATATCAGCCATTTTAAAATTCATGATCATATCTGGATGGTAGACTGATAATTAGAACATCCACCGAAACTCTCATTGGTCCACAATGTATTACATGTATCTTCATTAAGGATGTATATACATCATCTTTAACTTGAACTAAACTCCTAGGTCATTCTTCGATAACATGATATTTCTTATGAAGAAAATTTGGTTGAGATTCTTGATTATATAGAGAATGTTTTTTGAAAATAACAACTTGCCCGATAAGAGTTTTATGGAGAAACAACATAATTGAGGAGTAAAAGTGTGAGACTAAAAATGAAATGAGGCACAATTATCCTTTATTTTATTTTACAGTGAAAAATTTTGATGTTGAAACTGATTTTGTAGGAGGTAAAATGTAATACATAGATATTTTATGAAACATTATTTCAAATAAATTAAATTTTCATTGATTGCTCGCATTAGACATGACATAGAGTATCAAAAAAATGTGACATACAATTAAAAAAATTATTTGATATGACAGTTTTATCCTAAATTATGGAATTAAATGTATGAATGGGACTAATAAAATAATGAAAATACATGGTTTACACCAATATAATAAATGATATATTTGTTTAAAAATTAATTAGAATTAAAAATATAAAAACATTTGAAAATTACTAAAAACATTTTAAAAAAGTTTTTTATTTAAAAAAACATGTTGTATCTCAATAAATTAAATAAATCACGTTTTTGAATGATATTTATGACAAATATATATTTAATATTGATGAAAATGTTTTAAAATTCATCATATGTATTTTTCAGGCGTGAGATAAGAATAAATCCAATTTTTTCATATTCAAATATATTTATAGAGATAATTTTTATAATATTAATTTTCATTATTTTTAGAATTTATATTTAAATCAATTATATAATTTATCTGATAAAATTAAATGAAATTTTTAAATGATCATGTAAAAAATATCTTTTGTTGAATTTTGAAGAAATTTCTATGAAGATAAATTTTCTAATAATTGGTGAAAATTTTGGTTTCGAAAGTTCATTTAATTTATTGAATATAAAGATAGAAAATAAATTCCAAAAGTGGAAGAGTTTGTTAATATGACTTTGTGAGATCAAAATACCAATCTAGGAAGGAACTGGTTTAATCCATTATATATGGTTCAGAAAGAGGCAATGTTATTAACTATTCATTTTTGTTTTAATTATTCTTCTAAATCCATAAAATATTCTTCAAATATACTAATATAATAATCCCATTTTTGAACATATAATTATATGTTATTATGTAAATGGAATAACCTATATAAATACTCTCTTCCGATAAGTGGGAAACAAAAACTTCGATTGTGTGTTTGGAAGACTATTACCTCGCAAACCGGTGTTATTCTTTTTATATATCTATCTCTCATGAATGGTTATAATTCAATATTTAATATTAATATATGTTATTTATGATATTATTATATATATATTTTTATTATTACACATATACATTTTTACCTAGCATCTGGTCGAATAATAATAATGTCGCTCATGTGTACGGTAGACTACCGCAACGTGAATAAAGGTGTATTGTTTTTAATTTATTATTAACATGGATGGTAATAATGATATATTTAATGAATACATATGTTATTTCAAACCTAATTACACAACTTTAATAAATATTTCACATATATCATTTTACATTTTATTCTATCGGGCATAGAATAGCTTTATTCTTCTGTATGATGGACTCTCGCCTTACGAAGCTATGCGATTCATTATTCACAAAAGCATTGCATGGAAGGTAATAAAGGGTTAATTTAAAAAATATAATTCAAATAAATAAAATAATAATAATTCTATTATGTTTATATGCGATTGACCATTATTTAACTTCATCCCTCTTGATAATGGAATCAACTTTTATTCATTTATACAACATAAAGTGTCCATGAATGGTGTATTTCATTTTCAATCTGTAACTTTTATAGATTACTATAAATATGTATAAACTGAATATAATATATATATATATATATCATTTTTATCATTATATAGATTTTGAAACCATGATAAAATTAATAGAATCGAAAATAATAAATCAAAACATTCGTGAAAAAACATGTAGTTATGACTGAAAACATGGTTTTAACATCAAATTATTTATAAATATGTATTAAATGGTTTTAAGTATATAAAATATATTATGATATATATAATACTTGATAAATAATCTATTTCTAAAAATCATTTATTTATTATACTAGAGGATATAATCTTTAAAATGGTTGTTGAAACTTCAGGTAAGGGATTTCTAGTCCCCCTTATATTTCTGGTAAACATATGCCATATTCACCACTACTTTCTTTTTTGTGGTGTAAATACTTAATATTTTTTATTTAATATGATGAATATACTTTTTTCCAATATATTTAATGTTTTTTATGTTATTAAATTTTTTTTAACGATTCTAAACATTATCAAAGTAGAACAAATTTTTTGCTCAATTTACCTTTTTTCATAAAAACGTTATGTTATGAACCAGTATTATTTTATAATATGTATATATAGACCCTTTGGCATTTTATATCATGAATATACATAAAATTATTATATTTAATGTCTTTTTCTTCTTAGTTGGTTTTTACGAATTAAATAAAACCGATGTTATTAGGGTTTGATGTTACAATCTCATTGGTCATATGAATTGTTTATAATAATGATTAACATTATTAAATATTATTATACATCTCTGAAAAAATCATGATTTTCTTTTCCTTGAGGTTTTTATGATATTAACAATTTTCCATTCATTTTCCGCACATTATTTATTCATGATTTTAAAAGAATGTTTTTATGGAAAACCAAATATATTTAACTCATCAATCAAAAACCATTTTTCTTCCACATAAATGTCTTATAAATATATTTCATAAAATATTTTAAGGATCTAATATGACATTTTTAAGTATTTTTGACCAGTTTTTAAATGTTACCATTTTTTTTAAAACGATTCATCATTTTATTTTCAAAATATTGCCTAAAATTGTGAAAGAAATGTTTATTTCCAGGATTATAGTATATCACCACATTATAACCACTAAATATTTGAACAATTACCTTATAAGTAAAAAAAATTTAATGAAAAGATTAAGAAAATTTTTTATGTTTTAAAAAATTATATTTCATTATGTAACATATATTTTCCTCAACAAATGTTTTAAATTATATTTAAAATATTTATTTATAATATTCAGACATAATTTTAAAATAAAACAATTTTGAAAATGTTATAATCATTATATTTTTTTATATCGAAATAATATTTTCCTCACTAAATGTTTTACATTATTATTAAAAATTTAATTATTATTTTCAATGGACTTTTTCAAATAAAAGTATTTTCAAAATATTTCATGTTTTTAAAAAAAAATTCAATGTGGATGTGATATTTTCCTCATAAAGTATATTCAATTTTTTTATGATTACATTATAACTTTTCATGTATATTTTTAATAATAAGTATTTATACAATATGTTATGAATTTATCGTTTATATAAGGTTATTTCAAAAGAAATTTATTTTCCTCATGATGTTTTCTAAGGGATTTTCCTTTTTAAATAATTTTTCCACTAAGATTGAAATAATCTGATGTCACATAAAATTTTCAAAAAATATGATCCAATGATAACATATTTATTCAATACCTATATGGTTTTTGTTTATTCTGATGAAATTGTGATTAACACGATTCATTTTCCTCTAGTTATGTTGTGATGAATTAATTAGAAAATTATGATACCCATTTCATTTAAATGGGTTATGTTATAATGGAATGTTTTATGAAGAATTTTTCTTTTAATGGGTTCGGATGTAATGAATATTTTATTATCTTATAAACAATTTTTGTATGTTTTCCATTATGTGGTAGTGGTTATGTTATAAAAAGGATGGTGTCCATGTTTGGCCAAATATGGGTTAGACCAATATCTCCCTCCAATGCATTGGGTAAAGAATAATGTTATATGTGCTCAATTTTTATATTGGTGGTTATCCAAATCCTATATGAATTTACATAGGGGGTTAGAACAAGCCCTATTGAAGATACATATGAGGTTATCCCAAGCCCAAAATAGGCATATGGGTGGTTAGATCAAGCCTAAAATATTATGAATATAATGGTTTTCTTGGATTATTTGTATGCAACGAATATATGTCTTATTCCAAAATATATTCTCATAGGTCATGTTTTTTGATTCAATTATGGTCTATGTCTTAAGAACAACCATGATTAATTCTATTACTCACATTTACGATCTATGATATGTATGATATGATTTTCAAATATTATTCTCATATTCTAATAACCATATACTCATTTTATATTGATATCTCCATGGTTTACCCTTACTAAGAATCTAAGGTCAACATTATTACGTTACATTTACATAGGTTATGAAAAAATTCATTATGTATTATATGTCTATGAAAGGGGATAATTATAATGAAATTATTGGGATGTGTCATATCTCAATTAATACCTTTTCTTACAATTTTTCAAGTGAACTTTACATAAATGATAATGCCATGGAATCATATATTATGTAATGAATATTATTTTATTAATATTTTAGTTTTTTATATGGATTTTTGTGTATCTACACTAGTAATATTAGATTCAATTTTATTGTGTTGAATATCAATTTAATTTATATTTATTTATGTTTTATTGTAGGTTATTGTGGTTTTAAGAGGTTATTGAAAGATTAAGTTAGAAGTGGTAATGTTCATGTGTTATATTAAGAATTGAGATCCTAGTTTCATGGTATTAGGTAATAGTGTCCCTATAGAGTGACAAATATTTATATCAAATCCAATATTCATCATGTGACTTAGTACTAAGTAACTATTTGGTTCATTTGAATAACCCCTATAAAAAGTGAATTTTCAAACTTCCACCACATAATTTTACACCTAAATTTTGTGGCACTTTTGATTTCACTAATATTCATTACACTCTCACCCTATTTCATGGTCTACCTCCAATTTTAATTTCTCTATATATATTCATTGTCCTACTTTGATTCATGTGGTTCAAGTTGGCTATGGTAGTACTATATGACCATATAAGACTCCATATCCTTATAATAACTTCTTTCATTTATATTTTTATAATTTTTTGTTATAATCTATATTGTCTCTATGATAGGGTTTGAGATATATTATAAATATACAAATTTTTTTAGGATTGATGTTTTGGAGGTTTATACTTATTATATCAAAGAAATTATGGTAGTTTTCTTAATCAAATTGTTAATTTTTAACCCAAAGTAGTATAAGCTTGTTCCAAATACTATTCTATTTTTTTGGATAATAGTTATCCTTATCTCAAAAACTCCCAGATACTTCAAAGAAGAATTATATGATTTATCATATAATTATAAACTTTATCATTTTCATACATTTTTAGAGTAATACTAATTATATGTTTTGCATTGCTGGACAATTAAAAAGCAATGGTTAAGATAAAATAATAGTTTTCCTTGAATATGATATTGATAAAAAAATTATTTATTTTTGTTTCACATTGTTGGTTTTTATTCCATGCTTTTCTAGAGAAAATTTTTCCATTTAATATTTCCACATGGTGATTACTTGACAATTATCGTATCTATATTTAAATCAATTTACCATTTTATGGTTTATTCTTCATTTTTTTCGTTATTTTACATTAATTTTTAAATGACCTCTTTTATGATCTTTCATGCCTCAATTATTTAATTATTATATAAAAATTTTATTCATTATTTTAGGAACATTTTACATATGACTTTTATATAAATATTGTTTTAAAATCTTAATAATATACCCTATAATGGAATATAATATTCATAAATTGTATATGAGTTAGTCCCATGTTTGTTTGTACCAGTGGATTCAATCTCATGACCTCAAAGTGACATAACAAATTATACCCATTCTTATATTCCTTTCTATGTTATATGTGATTTCCTAAACATGAAAGAAAAAAAGTTTTCATCCCCAATGATAATGTTCATAAGACCCTTTCTAACCAGTGAATACACCCAATATGTCAGTGCATATGAGTACTTGTGCATGCTAATAATGGTAATTATATTTACTCTTATGGGGGATATCCCTAGATTCCATCTCAGATCGAAATATAATGATCTATGTAAGTCTATATAATACTATTACACCCTAAAATAACTCTTTATTATTAAAACCACTAACATATATAAGTTATATATAATACTATAACACCCTAATTTTTTGGAATATATTTTCTTTTAATAATGATTGTGACAATAGATTGATCCACATGCAACAAGAAAACCAATCCATTAATTATTAGATTAATAATATTAAAATAATTTATGGATAATTAATCCTATATAAAATAAAATGTTTGTAATTGATTAGATGTGCATAAAATGTATGATTAAGAACACTTAATATTTTAAATGGATTTTTCTAATTAAATTATTTTTCTATTGTATAATAACTATTTATTTATAATATTAATTTATAAATTTTATATTTTATATTTTGTAAAAATATCTTAATTATATAATTTATAATGTAAAACTTATTCAGATATTAGTTATTGATTTTTTTTATAAAAAATGATTGTAAAGAGAATATTGAAAAAATAAATATTTTGATAGTATAATCACTTATGTGAATTTATAAAAATATATGATATTTTATTAAAAATAATATATATACATATTTATTAAATGAAATAAATAATTTTAAAAAATATGTTAAATTTATAAAGCCCATGAATAACAGTTTTAGAACTTATGTAATTTTCTACTCTAGAAACTATTTTCAAATGCTTATAAAAAAATTCAGGTTCACCACATATAAAAATTAAATCTTTCAATTCTGATTGAATATTTTTTATAAAAATGTTCATATTATCTCTGAATTCCAATTTTGTTCTTATAACAAATGTATCGTTACTATGATTAATGTATATGAACGTGATAGTGGTGAAATTGTTATTTTCATACAATTATTTTATGAATTTTATCTATTTTGACCATTTTTATAATATTTATTATATTAAACAATTTTATATAATTTATTTTTCATGATTTTAAAAAATATATAAAAATTTATTATTTCTCATTTAATATTTGACATATTTTATATAAAGATAAAAAGACGTAATGATGGAAACATCATTTTTCTAAAAAAGAGTGTCTCAATATGATAAATGATTTATTTTAAAAATTAATTTTGTAATATTCAATGATTGGATTAGATTATATGGTCTCTTAATATAAATTTCAAAAATAAAAAAAATGATAATATAGGTAACTATATATATTTATTAAAATTGAATTTACTTAACTAAAAACTAGTAACCAATGTAAAAACTGAAATGGTAATGTGTAAATTCTATTGGTAAATAAATCAAAAAATGATTCATATAAGTTTTCAAATAATTGTATGAATAATTATAGACCTTATATAAACCAAACATATATGTCTTCATACATATTTATACTTTAATCAATCATTAGATACATAAAATTATTGAAATGTAGTAGGTAATTTGAAAATTTTTCCTCTCTTTATTTATGAAAGGAGACCACTTACACAACCATATATCATACATATGCATTTTTAATTAATCTTAAAACAATATTTTTCACCTCCTTTATTTAAATAGAAAATTAAAAACCTTCTTGTCTCAATTAGTTTTCACAATGCCTCATTTTTAATGTTTTTTTATAAGAGAAATCCCATGTTCCAAATGTAGGTACTAAAATTTCCCTAACATTGTTTCATTTATATAATTTATAATGAAATATATATTTTTTTTACTATTGTAATATCATACTCAATTTAAAGTTAAATTCTTATATTTAATTTTTTTTAATATCCATTAAACACATTTCCCCTTTTCTAGTTAAAAAATGAAAACAACATTCGTGCGTCTGTGCGAACTACTACCTTGAACCAGTACTGTTTATAAATTCTTGTGTAGATCCATTATTATATATTAAAAAAAATTATAATGTAATTCACTATCTTATAATATCAAATTATATCATTTGGCATCAATTATAATGATATTATGAAATAATAAACCACTTTCTTGGTCATACTCAACCTTTAATTATGGTATATTCATTTTTGGGTTGGACTAACCACCTACTTGAACAATGATATAATGTAATATCATGGATGAATATTGGAAAATAATTATAGAAAAATATTATATAAATAATTAATAATTATTTTACATTGGTTATGTAATGGTAACATTAATATTAAACTTATTAATTAAGATACAAATATCCATTCATTGAAGATCATCGAAACATGATCATCAATAATTTATTATTTACGGATCAAAATAAAATATATTATAGAAAGTAATTATAAACAAATGAATAATTATAATTATGAAATTATCATTTCCTAAATTATATATTATTAATGAAATTCTATAGAATAATGAAGGAAAAGAGTACTATTATGATACTTGTTCAAACCGGTCAACATTAGTCAGACGATATATTTAAAATAATAAATATCTAACTAATATAAATGTAAATAAAAATTAAATATTATGTTTAAAAAATGTTATATATAAGAATAAAGGTCTAAAATTGTATTTTGAGATATTTCATTTATAAAGGTCATTAATACACATTTTAGGAATTTAGAAAATATGGTACGAGATTATTTTTATCGAATATTAAATTTCAGGACATAGTTCATATTTTCAACAATCATATATTCAATATAGTGTGATTACTAGCAGATAGAGTGATTTTACAACATTCATGTTATTCATGTAGTTTTAAGGCCCATATAATGATTATTAAAATGGTATTATATTCAATGAAAATCAATGTAGCTATGGTTTTTTCATCACAATTTAGCTTTTAAAAAACAAGTTATGTGATTACAATTTGATTAATTTTTAGGGTGTTTATATATATTTTTCATTGATTTATTTTATCTTAAATTTTCATGAATTATAACGAGCTTTAAAACCCATCGTGATATACATTGTAAAGTGTTTTTTCATTCTGATATTACTAAATAATAAGGTTTTTTGATAAATAAAATCTCTTTTATTTGATTTATAAATCCTTATCCTGAACTTATATCTTTAATTCATGTTTTCATCCACCATATGTTTTCATGTTGAACTTTTTATTTATCTCCATATTTAATGAAACCTTATATTCAATGCATTAGTTATGTATTTTTATCTAATTATAATCTTATATAAATTGATTATAGCCTGTCACTCCACTATGGGAACTATGAATTCATCCCTACATCACTATGTTATAGTTATTAGATAGTAATTAAAACTCTACAATGATTATGAAAATGTGTTATTGTTGTATTATTCACTATGGGATACATGAAGTGAGTCAAACTCCACAATGTCAGGGGAATAAGGTAGTGATTCATGCCTTACTATGTTTATGGTAATATAGTAGTGATTCATGCTCTAATATGGTAATCAGGATAAGATGCCTAATCATATATTTTATGGGAAACATGTGGGTATTACTACTCTATGGTTTTTGAATTTATACAACTTTTCCTATTTTATAGTTTACTATTATTCATAATTTATATGAAATTCCTCTTTTTTTCAAATTATTATGATCCATGGATCATGTTTTTGTCTCATTTTCCCATACTATTATGATATATTATATTTTGGTTATTTTAATATTTCTTGTCTTCCTATAATGGATTATGGTCAAATATTATTGTTTCATGTTTTCCATATTAATATATTTCTCTCCTCCCCATGATTCCCTCATATTTTAAAGATATATCTCGTGATAATAAATTAAGGATTTTTTCTGTCAATGACTTATTGATATCACACATTTATTTTGATTATATTTACCCATAAAATACATTATATTACTATTTTTAAATGTATGTCTTATATTGAGTTTCTTTTCAAGTTATTCTATTTATAGAAAAAGAAAATATTAGAATAAGGGAAGGAAAACGCATTTTTCATGATAATTATATTCAAGTTAGTCTTTGAAGAAACCAACCATTATTTTTATTGGTTGTTAATATTAGTATGATATGTAATATTAATATTATAGTAGTTTTGTAAAATTAAAATAATTTAATATCAAATTATATCAAATTAAATATTTAATAATTTCCTCAGTCTTATTGATTATAGGTCTTCTCCATTGTACTTGGTATCAAATTATATTTTTGTTCTCATTAAAGATTATTTAAAAAAAAATGGGATTACTATATGATATATTTATTGAAATCCCTATGGATAAATGTGATCACATGACATCATACTTTAATTTTTTTTACCATTCTGAGAATATAGTTTTAACTAGAATTTATATTCCAATATAGATACTAGATGAATCAATGGGTTGGAAAATCTCTATTTTTTCTCAATACCCCATTTTGGAAATTATTTTATATGGTGAAATGCCTTTCTGGAGTTCCTTTATATGGTCTTAGACCATTATGAAATGGATTTCCACCAAATAATATTTTTTCTAAAGAGGTTGATAGGTTATTTTAAATGGGGTCCAAGTCATGTAAATTCAGTGCTCGAGGGTTCTTGAATATGAGGAATGTGGGAAATAGGGATAATCATTGTGAACATTTTCTTTGCTGTAAATATATTCTAGTTAAAATTAATTTTCTAGTTATGAAACTATAGAACCCTGAAATTCAGATGGATTATAATTTTTAGAGGAGGGGTGTTGATATGTAATCTGAATTTCATTGATGTCCATGACCGCAACAAGAGAATTTGTGTAATAATTTCATTAAATAGAATGTGTGACAGAAATATTGAATCACCTCACTTTTTGCATGGCAACTCATTTGATATGGGGATATATGTTTAATTTTAAAGGTATATGGTTTTAGCTATATAGAAATAATGATGTTCAAGCAAAGATAATAAGTATGTACTTCATAGCAGTGTGATGGTCACTATACGAGAAAAGGAGAAACGAGTGAGAATGAATAAATAATCACATTATATTTTTATAGGTTCAGGTGAAATATTTAGTGGATGAGGTTAGAGTCTTGAGAAAAGGAATGGGTTATTCAATTACAATTAGAGGGATTAATCCAAGGACCAATTCTTCTATGGGAAGTGGAGGGAGAATTAATCAAAGAAGATGGTTCAAATGGAAGTCTCTAATCATTGAGCTCTAAATAAATGTAAATGGATCTTTTATCACAGGTTTCATTCATGGAAATGTTTTGTAGGGGAATTAGGTGGTCAGTTTAGCGGGGGTTCAATTAATTTGAATGGTAAGATGCTCTGTTAAATCCAAAACTAATGTAATTTCCATTATTTACTTATTATGAAACCCCTTTAACATCATTACAGTAGATGTTGAGTTTGACCACACTTTTTAGTTGGGTTAATTATATGAATAGGAAATCCAGCATGGATGATTCCCTATTTAATTGGGAATTGATAGAGAATCTCACCAAAACCATCTCTGTTTTTCAAATCAGGAGTGAAGGAAATTGGGATGCGGATGCACTGGAAAGTAAGGGGAGTACTGAAGAGATTGTAATTTTATATACCTTTATGTGTCCTCTTCATGATTACTATGAATTCATTATCATATGATATTACATTAAATTTCAAAACATTCATCCACTATAAACTGGAAGGTGTTTTTATTTGTTTTATATATCTTATTGTAATAAAATTAATCTTTCAATCAATATTTTCATAATCTATATTCGGTTCATGATGAATTTTCATATGACTCTAGATCTAGAGAGACACTCCCGGAGGATATTCATTGGTCAATAACATCTAATTTATGATCCATTACGATGGATCTAATATGATACAGAATTTTTATTAGCACTATACGATAATCCCAAAAAAATTAACCTATATTGAATAGAATGTTACATATGTCGAAATGATGGTGTCGTTAGAGAATACATCATAGGTTTGGATTTTCATATTCACATGATCATTCACTATAATATTCTTACACATTATCAATAACTTTTAGTTTCAATATTTTGTTAAATATACATTCTTGAAAATAATGTTGTCAATGTTATGTCCCTTGAAACTCCTATAATCCACAATGAATTCATATTGGAATCAAATTGTAGAGAAAAAATAGAAAAAAATATATTCCAATTATATAAGAAATTATGAGTCTCCTACTATTTCAGATTACATGTTTCAAATCATATCCGAATATATATCTCGTGTTTCTTATGTATCCCATATATTGGTGTTTTTGTGAAATATAATTAAAATTTTAAAGGTGAATTTTTTTAGAGGGGAATCTATCACCATAAAATTTGAATCCAACTTTTCTGGTAAATGAAAACTTTATTAATAGATTAAATAACATGAAACACCATGGAAAAATAATCCATTATATATTATATTAATATTATTAATAAAATTTTATAATATTAAAACCTCATGAAAATAAAAAAATATATATTATAAATTAGATTTGAAAATTATATTAGTTTAGGAAGAAAAAATGTTTTAAAGGGGACATTTTAAGAACAATATATTTTTTAATGTATATTATATTATAATTTAAAATCTATATTACTTGGTTTTATAAATTTATCTTTCCAAAATGAGGTTCATTTTTTAATTTATTATTTAAAAGAAGCTTGATATGAATATTTTAAAATTTCCTACAATAAATGTTTTTTTGTGAATAATGAATGAATTCAAATTTTTATATTATTATAACATTTATGAAATTATCCTAATAAAATAATGACATAAAGTTACTTTTCAATAGAAATTTTTCAAAATTATATAATTCATTTAAAAATACTATGTCGAATTTATAAAACTCAGGTTTAACATTTTTAAAAACACGTAATATTTTATTCTAAAAGATATCTAATATCACTTATATAATAAATTATATTGCATAAATTAAAGATATTAAAACAAAAAAATGGATTATAGTTTTTAGATATTAAATTTCATAATTTGTAACAAATTTAATTTCATTTGTATTCATTAATGTATGATTACAGTGATTAAAGTTAATGATGATGATAAAAATTAAAGGGTTATTTTCAAAGAATTATTTTATTAATATTGTATAATTTTCACATAAAAGTTTAAATTGCAATATTATATATAGTTAATTTTATATCATTTTTTAAATATATAAAATTATACAATATCTTATATAATTTCTATGAAATTATATTTAATATTAAGATCTAAAACTGGTGAAAATAACATATTTATATAAATTGTTTTTAATATAATAAATTTAATAATATAAGAATAAATTTTCCCTTATTTAATATTAAATTACATTACATGTATATTCATTTTAGATTCAATACATTAAGATTTGTTAAGATTTGATATATTTCATATTCAATAAAATTTAATGTACATAGTTAAGAACATTTTACAATGGTTAATAACAAAATAAGAAAATGTAAAATATAATGCGATACGACTCAAAAAAAGTATGAAACAAGTCAGAAAATAATTTTTATAGGATTTATAGACTTTATATCACCTCAAGCATCCTTATTTCACACATTTAGATCCTCTAACTCTAAAGACCCAATCTTGATGTACATGAACATTACATTACATTTTTTGGAATACTTAGTACATGAAAAAATTATATTCCCAATGAAATTATTATTATTGTGTCATTGGAAACTTATAGGACATTCTCCTAACATGGTGTAAAATCCTAAACATCTCTAAAAATGATCTTCCCCATTTTTTTCATATAAGAAACCATTATATGTATCTTGGGTAAAAGAAATATTCAAATGGGGGAGGTCATATTCGTAGTAAGGGTAAACAAGGTAAATATGAAATTAAACATGAAAATAAATTTGGAAAACCATATCACATATAAAATATATAAAAATATTCATTTACAAAATAAATCTTGTCAGTTCATAAGAAAAAAATCATAATGGAATCCCAAGACATGCTGAAATATCATTGGCATAAAAAATGAAATTGTGGAATACACATAAACATTGAGTATAATTTCTATATTCCCCAAGTCTTATTTCCAAGACAATTATAGTGGAAAAAATCCAATTACTAAACCCAATTTACTAGTCATTCCATTCGTGTCTATATTATGAGATATAAATAATTACCAAATTCATTGGTGGGAGATATAGGTCACACCCATCCAATAATTAAATAATTTTAATGTTTGTAACTAAAACATTAATCAATCTTCATAGAATAACCCAAGGAATAAAATGGTTTTCATGAACACCATCCCATCGTAATACATATAAACATATTTATTTAAGAAATAAAATTCCATCACAATAACAAGAAAATCGTATTGATAATAGTGTTATAAACATAACCCTATTAAAATAATGTCATATTACATGCAAAAAAATATAATAAAACAATTGAAATTAATTCTCGAGGAAAATATTCTTCCTTATAAAAAAGTGATTTCTTTTCTCAAAATGAGACTAAATTTTAAAATAAAATAATTTCATTGAAAATAAAAAGAAAATATTGTAATGGAAGTATCATGTAAATAAGGATTTACTAAAATGTAAAAATCCATTAAAGTTGTGTCAGTTAATATAGAATATTTTGGTCGTACTTTTGTTGGAAAGTCAAAAGGTACATTGTTTCGAAAACCAAAAAAACGACATTTATATCATTTTGTAAAAATTTACCATTGTGTAAAATTGACTTTATCCGAAATTAACATAATATAAAAATAATTTCAATACATTTTTAGAAAACATGAACATGGATGATAAAAATACTAACATAAATACTTACATAAAAATAATCTCATATTTAAATTAAATTGTGAAATAATACCATCCAAATTTATAATTAGTAGAATCATATTACTCAAAAATAAAATGATAATAATACTATAAAATTTATAATAATAATCATAAAAACATTTATGGGTAGTATAAACACTCCTATAATTAAATAGGTGGTGTATAAGGCATACGTCTCACAAACATAATTAATAAAAAAAATATCTTACCTCAAGTTTGATATACATTGTACGTATCTAAACCTCATGATTATTGATTTAAATAATTTCATTTATTACATCATAGTCATAATAATTTTTATTATGTCATATATGATCATATTATCATTCTTTTGTTAGTATTATTTCATTGTTAATTATTATTTAGCTATTAAATGCTTTATGTTCCTATGCCTGTATTGACAAATAATCTCCAGTTCCACTTATTAGGACATAATTATATCATTAAAAATAATATTAACATAATATTATTTTTATATACTAATTATTTACATTTATATATTATACTTTATTGGTTATCTTATAGAATGAATTTCATCAATTCATGGAGAGGGTAGGACATACGTATGTACGAGTGACATTATCATTCTAATAAATGTGAAATGGTATGGAATTGGGTGGAATTAATTTTGATTTAGAATCCATTTCGTGTCATAATAATAATATATAGATATTATTTCCTTAATTATATCCATTCATGTAAGGTGGTCATTAAAATTATATTACACCATGGCACGGAGACATGATGTCTTATGTACGCATGCGCAATGATTTTGTTTTTTTAGGATAAATAGAAGGTGGAGTATATTTGTTCCATAATGATAATAGAATCATAGTATAAATGTTATATGGGATTTATTACATTATAATGTAAACAATTCACTGAGTTAATGTATATGATAAAAAATTTGAATTAATGGATATAAGAGATTAACTCTTCTCCAACGCTCTCCCTCTAGATTTCCTCTTAAAGAACATGATTTGATCCTGTTAGAAGATGGGAAACACTAGAAAAATAATAGGGAAGTTGATAATAGAACTGGTCAATGGTTTTTGGTGCATGAAGGTACAAATTATCGTGAAGAGGTGAATAATGGGGTTCTATTTTATAATTGAGGTCATGGGATCTTTCGGGATCTCCAAAAATATGAATTTATAATAAAATAAAACCTCATCATAAAACCTCAAATTTGACCAAATATAAAATATTCCATGAGATAAGTTTGAAATTTTATAATAAATTAATTTCTAGATATGTTTTTATTTCAATTTAATCCATATCATTTCATCTTTCCATAATTATTCTCTTTTAATTTTAACAATGATAACAAATTGTTTAATATTAAAATATTGTAACATTTATTTATTTGATCTCAATTAGACAATAATTTGAAAATATCATACATTTTATATTAATCTATAATTATTTTATATTTTTGAAAATATTATAGTATTTTCAAATATTTTATTAATATTTAATTGACCAAATTTCAATAGATAAATTTTATACACTATTTATTTAATACATTCTAAAAAATCAAGAAATGATTTTAATCTCAACAAAAATATTTTAATATATATAAGGGGTGAATGGCATCTACATTTTTTGGGATATAATAATTATTGAAATTTATATTTAATTTTAAATTTTAAATAACATTAATTTGATATTTCCATTAATAAAATAATTACTACATCATTTTTGTGTAAATATTAAATATACTTATTGAATATGAAAATTTTTTATAAACAATAAGATAAATTTAAAAGAAGTATATTTCATAAGAATACTTGTATAAAAATATATCTTCTTGAAAACCCATCATAAAAATTTTTATACTTAATAAAATATAAATATGACATGATTAACATCACTTTAATTAAATTAATATATGCGTAATAATCCCTTATATAAAGCTTCAAATGGTCTATAACTCGACCCTTGGATGATTATGGTCAAGATATACTCGAATATTATTATTTTTCAATTTTTTTTGTGTTGTAATGGTTATTATAATTTTAATAAAAAATATTCTAATTTTTTTTCATCAATTAAATAATTTCTACATTATCAATATATGAACATTTCGGGTCATTATTTAATCATTAAAACTTCAAAAAAATATACCATGATGTAGATAATTTCATTATATTAATTAAAAATATTTATTATTGAGTTTTTAAAAAGATAATAAATATATTAAAATTATTGTTCTTATAAGAAATAAGATTGTCACATTTTTTCACTTTCATGTATCTTTTTTATTTTAATAATTATTATATCCAGTTACGAACAAACGACCATTAAATTAGTCAATATCGATTCTTAGGTGTCAATGTTTGTTGGATAATCATCAAATTGTATTTTTTTAATGTATTATGGTTATTATATTGTATTTATCATACTTATTTGATATATAAATTACCCATGTTTTCATAAACAATGTTAAATATAAAATACCAGAGTTACAATTCATTATATCCAAAAAATAACAATAACTTATTATAATAATTTGGACCCACAGATTCAAAATATGAAATACATTTTCAAAAATACTAAATACAAAAGATTCAATAATAAAATTTAAATTAATCCCCTTGACCGGATGATAAAATGGGTTATTAAAAAGTTAAAACCATCAAAAGATTGACATGTGTTTATATCAAATTTTAATGTGAAATTACATCCAATGACCAAAAATTTATTAAATTATAAAATATGAATCTAATTATAAATTAATACTAAATAAAATTATAATCTATCAATATAATTAAATTATATGAAAAATAAGTTATGAATTATACTAAAGTATTTTTCACTATTCACTAAAATATGAATGTTATCATAAAAAACCAAAAATTTATCCAAAATAAATTAAGTTGTACCTCATAAAAATAAGTAGTTTATTTTCTTAAATGGAACTTATTAAATTTTCTAAATCAATATTTTAAATGGTTTGTCAAATAAAATTGGAAGTACTATGTTTTTTTAAAAAATGATACTTTTATATGAACGAACTGATTTTATTCATAAATCATGTCTAGAAAACAAATAATATGAATTTTAAACATTATATTTGATATATTAAATATATGTTTCATCAATAAATTATATCAAAAACGATTTTATTATTTTATTAACTCAATTAAACTAAGTCTTAGGTGAAATATTTTCATTTAAAATAACTAAAAATTCTTTTTAACACAAGCCAGGCATAGTGTTGTGTATACCGCAAGCGACGTTGGAGTTCCGTATAAAGAAATAATATCTTGGTATAGTGTAGAAAATAATAGAAATTCATCTATCTCATAAAATCTAAAGTTGTTACATTTAACCCCTCTTTAAAATTAATTTCCCCCATGAAATTCATGTGGGTTATAAAATTATTAATTCTGAAAAGCATCATTCATAAAAGAACATCTTAAAAATGAAGTCTAAAACTTCCTATTAAATATTAATACATGGATAATAATAGTTTACCAATGTAAATGATAAAAATATTTATATTTAGGATAATATTGGTGAAGATTTTGGTCTGGAGGAAAAAGTAAATAATCATAACGATTGAAAAGAAATTCTGATTACAAAAAATGGCCTGATCTAGAGAAGGTAAAAAATCATAAAACCATTAACTAATTAAGTGTGAAAGATTTAATTGATATCATAAAAATGATGATAATAGGACCCCATATTTAATCATAATTTATTTTCATAATTATGATGAATTTTCATGAGATGATATACTTACATGATTTTAGTATAATCTCACAATTTTTTGTGCCTTAATAAAAATTACAAATCATCTCATATTTAAGTAAATGAAGTCATATTTGTTAGTAGATCATGAAATTCATAAATAAAATGATAGTTCACTCTACTTGTCTCCACAAATAGGTTAGCATATGTTATTAAATATGAATAATACCACCTATAGTGAGATAATACTTTAATCTAATAAAAATCTTCCGGAGTTTATCTTATACAGTCCCTAAATGGATAAACATAAAATCCCTCTTAAATTATAACATCCAAAACCATTATAAATTGGTTCACTAACACAGATAATATTTATCCCTAATATATCATTAGTAATCCCTTATTGTTCACATTCCAAACATGTGATCAGCTTTATTATGATTTCTATTAATTCATGGTAATTAACTGAATTACCAAATATCGTTATTGAAAACATGAATGTTTCATTATTAGAAAACATTTTGGATATATTCCTTATCCCCAAAAATATATATACCTCATCTTTGATAGAATAAATCTTTTGGAAAAATTTAATAATTAGTTGAAAAGACTAGCATCATCCAATTTAATTATTCAAAATCCAACATATTTATTTCCAAATATTGTTATCTTCACATACATGGCATATTTAGGGTACGCTTTCCTTTAAAAAAAATTTCTCCAACTATTTCACCTTATCCTTAAACCACTTTTCTAATTCCTTATTTCTATTAAACATATCCTTTCCAATCCTTAATTAAATAAACTTTACTAAAAATACATATAAATTTCATGATTCTTATAACATAATCATTGAATTATGCAACATATACACCTCTATCATCCAACATTATTCTTGAACCATTATTCAGGATCCATCATCTTATCCTTTTCTAAAAATATTAATCATGTATTAAGGTTTGTCAACCGTAATCTAACCAAGCTTATTTGGTGTACAGTAAACAATAATGCTATATCATCCCATACAATTCACATGTATTTTTCAATCTATTTATCTCTAGTAGTATAACCAATACTTATACCACCTTTATGATTCTATTTTTAATATTTCCACTTAGAAAATATATTTTCAAAATTCTCATAATTTCCACATCTGTTACATTCAATGTAAAGTATGTTCTATCTAGTTCTTCTTATTGACTACGACTAGAAATCAATGTGTGATAAATAAATATAAGAGACTAAAAAACACATAAGTAATGTATTTTAATTATAATACATCAATATACTATATCAATAGATTTATCATGGTTTACTCATGATTATTAAAAACTATAGTATTGTAAATAATTCTTAGACTTATCTATAAGAAATCTGAAGTCATTTCCATCATAATATTTTTAGTGGTATCACTAATGTTATTTCATCATAGTTTCCAAAATTAACAAAAACTTCTATATAATTCCAACTATAATGACCCAAGATTGACCTATATAGACATTACTTTACTTTTCCATAATACTTATTAAATAATAAAAATAAATTCCCAAAGACCATATTATTTTTTTGTCTTTGGAAATGATGAACACATTCTTCTTACATGGTGAATTATCTTCTACATCTCATATAAAAATATTCCCCATTATTATTCATACTAAAAAATTTATTTATATCCGGGGTAAAAGAAAACATAAAAATGGTGAGCTCAAAATCAATGTAACTACAAAAATAGTAACTATCAAATAAGATGATAACATTAAAATGTAAAAACTTGAAAATAACATTTGAAAACCATGACACATATAACATATATCAGAACATTGAGTTATGAAAAAAAATATTCACAGTGCGTATAGAATATATCATATAGGTATCCTTAACTATAGGAATATAGCATTGGAATAAAACATGGAATTTTAGAAAACACATAAGTATATAAAATTACATCCATATTAGCCAAGGATCACTTCCAAGAACATGATAGTGTAAGATGTCCTATATTGAACTGAGTTCACTCTTCATTCCAGCCCTATATTACTAAACAATATTTACTTGTCCTTCTAACTATATATTAATAAACCATATTTTCTTTTCATTCGAATAATTAATATATAATAAGATATGAATCATTACCCAATTAATTGTTGGGAGATACAGGACCCAATCATCTCATAATCAAATCATTCATACAAGTTCCACTAAAACAGGAATCAGTCATCATAGCATAACCTATGTAATAAAATATCTTTATTATACTTAATTTCATCACTATTCATATAAAAAAATGGTTTTCATAAATATTATTCCTTCATAAAAAGTCAAATCACAATGTTAATAGGGTTAGAAACATGAATAAATTTTAAAAAAATTCATCTAGATTGAAATTAATTTTTACAAAACACTTAAAATTAATTCTTGAGGAAAATATCTTTTCTTCTTCAAAAACATTTTCTTTTCTCAAATATTTATTAAATAAAAAATAATAATTTCTTTGAGAATTTTATATAAATATTTTAATGTAATCTTCAAGGAAATAAAATATTATGAAAATGTAATAATCCATTCATCTCATATAAGTTAAAATATGACATTCTTATTATATATATTTTTGAATGTCAAATAGATCCTCATATAAAAAATGGACAATTATTCTTTTCATTAAATTTACTAAAAATTTAACGGTATCTTTAATTTACTTTATACAATTTTAGTATAATATAATAAAATTTATAATAAATATTAACATAACATGGACATGGATGATAAATATAGGATAATAAATACCTATGTATAAACAATCTCGTATAAAAATGAGATTGTGAAATTATCTAATACAATTTGTTATTTATTGAATCATATGCCGCATTAGATAATAATATGAATATTATAACCTTCATAAGAATAATCATAAAAATTTCATAGGAAGCATAACACCACTAAATATAAATAGTTGGTTTATAAGGTATATGTCCAATAGAAATACTAGTGAACTAAATAATTCCTTACATTATGTTAGAAATCCATTATAATAATAAAAAACTCTGATATAATGAATAAAATAAATTCATTGATTTATACTAGAATCACAATAATTTTTATAATATCAAATATGATCATATTATCATCCTTTTGTCAGTGGAATTTCATTATTACTTCTTATTTGGGTATTAACTAGATTATCTTCTTATGCATGTTTTTTAGAATATGTTATATTTCAACTTTTAGTCATTATTTTTGTCATTAAAAATTATATTAACATAGTATATACCATATATATTAATTTGTAAAATTTACATAATCTTTCTTTAATGGATATCTTGTATATCGAATCACATCACATCATGGAGATGGTAGTTCATACATATGCATGAGAGATAATATCATTCCAATAATTAGGAAATTTTAAATTAGTTGATGGAATATATGTGGTAAAATAATATATATACTATTATAATAACCATATATAGTTATTATTTCCATTATTATATCCATCCTAATGTGGTGGTGGTGAAAAACATATTACACAATGGCTTGGAGATGGTAAGTCGTACGTAGAAACATGTGGTGATTTCATATTTCAAAGGATGGATAGAAGATTGAATATTTTTTTCCAATAATTATAATAACATTTAATTATAAAATTAGTAATAGATTTTTTTTAATTTATGACGGAAACAACACCTGAAGAGTATGTATAGGTATTAATAATTTCAATGAATCGGAAGAGGATATTACCTTTTCTTTGACATGCTCTCTCTGGACCTCCTCTTAATGACCTAGAGTTGGTCTTTTAGAAGAAAAAATGATCTATAAAATTACTAGGGATGTTTAAAAAGGAAATTAGTATGGTATGGTAGACATTTAGGTCTCAAAGTGATGTAGAGAGCTGAGGGAGAATGTTCACATTAATAATTATGGTGTGGGGCAATTTTGGGATCTCCTAAAATATTAATTTATAACAAAACTAAACCCCATACATAAACAAAAAAATCTCCTAACATAAACATGAGATGATATAATGTTTTAATCTCATTATCAGATAATTGTTTACATGTTTGTATATCATTTTATACCTTATTATTTCGTTTTACACTAAATTATTCCCTTTTAATTTAAACTAATGTAACAAATTCTACAACATTAAAATAATGTAATGTAAATCTATTTTATGTAAAATAGATCCTAATTAAACTATATAAAATATTTTAGAGTAATAAATATTTATATTATATTTTTTAAAATATTTTAATATTTATAAATAATTTAATAAAACAGTATTTTTAAAAATTATTATTATAATTAATTTTGACCATATTCATTTAATGGATTCATAAAAATATAAATATAAGATATTAATCTTGATCTAAATATTTTATAATATCTATATTGGGTCAAGGTTGTTTGGAAAATTTTTATGGATACATTAATTATCCAAAATAATATTTATTTTATTATTTTTAATAACATCATTTGATATTTTCATAAAGAAAATAATTAAAATATCATTTTTCTGTAATTATTCAATATAATTATTTATAGGGTAAAAATTAATAATAAAATACTATGATGAAGATAAATCTACGAGATTTTCAAATAATAATTTTATCTTAATTTACCTTCTAGAAAATAATCATTATAACTGTTATATATATTGAAACATCAATGTTAAATGTTTAACATCCCCTTAAATAGAATAATATATGTGTCATAATCTCATCTATAAGGCTCTTAATGGTAAATATATTAGCCTTTGGATTATTGTGGTTGATATATACTTTACCAATATTATTTGGTTAATTGTTTGTTTATTTAATTTTGGTTATCATTTTAATAAAATTAATTCATTGATTTTTCATCAATTAAATAATTTACTCACCATCAATAAATAAAATTTTAAGTATATTATTTAATCACAAAAATTATTAATTAATTACCATGATGTAGATAAATTTATTATAATTTTGGAAACTATTTATTATAAATGTTTTATCATTTTAATCTGTGTATAAAAATCATTATAATTATAAGAAATAAGTTTTTTAATTTTTTTTATATTCGTGTAACTTTATTTTTTAACTAATATTTTCAATTTCATTGAAAAAAGACCATTAAATGACTCAATAACAATCCTTATTTAAATGGGATCAATGGAAACACATCCAATAAGATTTGGGTAGGATTTTCGGGAGTTGTATTTTTCATATAACTTAAATTTGTTACATAAAATACTTGATTCATCTTTAACCTGGTTAAATTATAATTACCATAGATATTATTCATAATATAAAAAAATAAAATAAATTTATTAACATAATATGGAAAAAATGATTAATAATATGGAAAAAAATTTCCAAATCATTAGAACATATGTTACACTAATTAAATTAAAATTAATCACGTTGAGGTAATGAAAAAACATATTATTAAAAAGTAAAAATCATCAAAAATCGTCATGTTTTTATATCAAATTTAAATTTGAAATTACTTACAATAGATAAAATTTATGGAAATAATAAAAAGAAAACCGAATTATATTTTAAATAATATTAGAAGAATAATCCCTTTATATAAATAAATTAGATTAAAAATGTTTTCAATTAAAATACAGTATTTTTTAAAATTTATTAAAATATGAATGATAGGTAAAATATTAAAAAATGTATCCATTTTTTTATATCTCACTTTTAAATAATAATCTTATTAATCCAATTTATCTTATAAAATTTTAATAACTACATTTAAAATTGGTTCTCCTTTAAAATGCTACAAAATAGAATGTTTTTTAAAAATATTTATTTTTTCAGCAAATTATTTTTTTTATTATATCATATCTAGAAATAATATAACATGAATTTTAAAAAATTTATTGGATAAATTACATATATATTTCCATAAAAAATCATTCAATAGTGATTTTAATCTTTTATGAAACCGATTAAAATCAGTCTTGCCAGATATGAATTGTATCAAAATAACTATAAAATCAATTTAACAAAACCCAAGAATAATTTTTCATATACATTAAGCATTGATTATATTGCATATAGAACAATATTATCTTAATGTAGTGAATAATACAACACATATAATAAAATTATCTATCTCATAGAAATACTGAGGTGTTAAATTAACCATTGAATAATGAAACACCATTATTGATATGTAATATGCAATTAAAAAATTACCCTTCACATTACAAATAAAAAAGTAACAGTAACACCAAATTTTTATTTACATATTACAGAATATATTCTTTTTAATAAAAAAACATCATAACATTGTAATATTTTAATAATATTGAGTATCTTTTTATGTTTAGTTTCTATGAAATCATGGATGCATTAAATGAATGAACAAAATTTCTTCAAATCCATTTTGAAAAATTATTCTTATATTAGTCTAAGTATTATTTTGATATATTTCATATGCTCACGATATAAGTTAAAACAAAAGGCTGAGAATAATGACCAGTAATATAATAACAAATGAAATATTTATCATGTCACCATGAGGAATAAAAATAGGTAACGACAATAAGAAAATAGGGAACAAAATAAAAGCATGATCAAGATGAAAAACATGTAAATGTGTCTACTTAATAAAAATGATACATTAATAAGGATATCAAAATGTTTTATAAATAATTATTAACAAAAAATAATTACCAAGGATATTTTTTAATGTATCGTAAAAAATTCATTTGAATAGATTAATTCCATACAAAATTCATTGGAGCATTATAAGGGATCACAATTTAGAAGTCCAAATTAATATATATAAAATATATGAAAATCAAATATGAATAATGAAATATGGAAAACTATGAATGGTTTATACATAAATTTCATAAATTTAAAGATATCTTTAAAGACATGAGCATTACATGATTTTTATACAATGGGAATTAAATTGAGGTTTTTTATTTGGATATCCCTAATCATAGAATATTGATTAAATCTGTTATAATACCCATTACAGGAGAAATGGATTGAGTATTCATATCAAAAGAATATTTCACTCCAAAGGGAAAATTTATGAGATGATTTCATTAGAATGATGGGTATAGAATATTGATTATGTGAAGGAAATAATGTAGTATATTGAAAGTATGGAATTAATAAAAAAATTATTTTTCATTAATGTGATAATAAATATTATATAAAAGTGATGTAATTGATTATTTAGATGAAATACCACAAATGTGATACTTGAGAGAAAAATAAGAATAGAATAGTTCCATTACCTTGGGAGGTAACACCTTACAACTCTGTGAGGGAATCTGTAGGACCTTGGATACATCAGGGAGAGAATTTTTAGTGGGGAGATTAGTAGTGTCTAATGAATTTGGGATTTGGAGTTTAGTGTAATGGGATGGTTGTTGAGTATTTATAGTAAAAGTGGGGGGGTTATTTCCTAATTTATAAATTTAGTTCAAGGAATTCTATGTTGTGTAAAATGAAAAACCATTGGATTACCTTTGGTTTCAACTCAAGGTTTTATACATTTGATGCATTTTTAATTATATTTTAATAAAATATAAAAATGACATTTTTTGATATTACTTTGGACTTGGAAAAGAAAATTTTATATAACAAATAGTTTTTAAATTACTAATTTCTATTTTAGTATTTGGAAAGTAACTTATAAGCTTAAAAAGTCATTTTAATCTGTTAATATAAATATTATTAATATAAGAATATATTTTGTATCAGGGATTATGATTATTTAATTATAACATAATTTTTATATATTTGTGAAATCATCAAACCTACCAAAAATGAAAAACTGAATTTATACTATTTGTAGAAAAATGATTTCTTTTAGAAAGTTCACATACATTTAGCATAACATAATTTTGATTTGATAATTTAAAAACTAATATTTATTTTACAAAATAAATCAACAAATATGATAATTTTAACAGTTAAATGAAAAATATTTTTTCATAAAAAACAATTTGTTTTTATGATAATGTCAAATTTCTAACACATATAAAAATTTATTAAGTATATATTACTTTATATAGTCATTTATATTTAAATACATATTATTTTAAAATATTATTTCATGAATGTAAATAATATTGGAATATTTTCGTTGATAATAAAATTTTATAATTTAAAAATATTAAATTTTTATTTTATTTGTATCGAACACTATATTTATAAAAATCATCATATATACATGTTTATTTTATATAATAATACTGAAAATAATTCTAATGAAAACCAATTAAATTTATATAAATAAAATTATACTATTTATGATTCCAAATTCAATATACATAACACCATATTTAGTAGGAAATTTACTTAAAGGTAAGGTATATTATAGTGGTTGTTTTATGGGGTGGATCTACAAACATTGAATTAGTTGTAAACTCTATTAATTTGAACATCCCCTATATGAGATTTTATAAAGAATCAAATATTAGAGTTAAACTTTGTCTTTACCATGGGTGAACCATAGTAAGGTTACCACCAACCCATTTTTTTAGAAATTGTATTTTGAAAGAATGAATATACTAGTCGAGGAAATCATTTCTCATTTCCATGTTAATTATCATTTTCCATTACACTTTATAAATAATTTTTCTAATTTTAAAATTAAAACCAATTTATAATGTGCAAAATTTTCATATTTATCATTGGTTATATTTACCAGAAATGATATCAAAAAATAACTATGTAACAGTAAATGAACAACTATCACCTTTAAATCATATATATAATATATCATTCATTGAAATTTACTACTCCATTATTAAATAATATTAAAATTCCTATGATAGTTTCAATTATATAAAAATCATTTTTGTCATTTTTAATAGTTTTCATGCCATGTTTAATATTCCTTATAGATTTCAATTCAATAGATGATATGTAATGGCTCAGACCTCTTACATTGTGAAAATGTGGTGTTGGGGGTGTTCTGGGAGGTTAGGTTGACATATCCCCAACACTATGCCAAATTTCTAGTTCTGTGAACAATGTTTCCAGTTTTATGAACATTATCGGTAGGTGAACAGTGTTTCTATCGGGGACCTTCTATCGGTAACCTTCTATCGGTAGACTTGAATATTGTTCTATCGGTGAGGTTCTATAGGTGACCTTCTATTGGTAGACTTGAACAGTGTTTCTATCGGTGAGGATCTATCGGTAACCTCTAATGGTGAGGTCCATCGGTGACCTTTTCCTTCCTTTGCCAAATTTTGAGTTCTGTGAACAGTGATTCTAGAATGGTGAGCTCTAACGGTGACATATTCTTTCCTTCGACAAATTTCAAGTTTATGAATAGTGTTTCCAGAACGGTGATCTTCTAAGTGTCACCTATTCGTTCCTTTTCCAAATTTCACGTTTGTGAACAGTGTTTCCTGAACGGTGACATTTTAAGTGTCACCTATTCTTTCCTTTTCCAAATTTCACGTCTGTGAATAGTGTTTCCAGAACGGTGACCTTCTACGTTTTACCTATTCTTTCCTTTTCCAAATTTCATATTTGTGAACAGTGTCTCTAGAATGGTGACCTTTTAAGTGTCAACTATTCTTTCCTTTTCTAAATTTCACGTTTGTGAATAGTGTTTCCAGAACGGTGACCTTCTATGTATCACCTATTCTTTCCTTTTCCAAATTTCACGTTTGTGAACAGTGTTTCAAGAACGGTGACCTTCTAAGTGTCACATATTATTTCCTTTTCTAAATTTCACGTTTGTGAATAGTGTTTCCAGAACAGTGACCTTCTAAGTGTCCCATATTTTTTCCTTTGACAAATTTTGAGTATATGAATAGTGTTTCCAACATCCAATATTTTTACCCCTTTTGACGTTTATTTTGAGGTAAAATACATTTAACGAATTCTCTTAAGGACTCTAAGGCTGATTCAAAGGCCATAAATTTGATATTAATTATTCCTAAGGCCGAGATGAATTTACATAGTCAAACCACGTGGGTTAATGGGATACGTTTTTAATGGAGAATTAACTGGATCTTAAACCATCACCACATTAAATATTCAAAAAGGATCAAGATATCATCCTCCCTTATTCTTCCTCTTTGTTCTTAGCTAAGATACACTAGAACCTTTCAATCATTCCCATAGGAATTTCACAATCAAACCCTAGTCCTCCGATTGGTTCTGATCTATTTTGGATGCAACTGAGATGTGTCGGTCAATCTTCCCTATAAGGTATGTTTTATCCTAGTTCCTTTGGGGATCATCATATAATGTTTCTCCCTTCCATATTATACCACGTAATTTCCAAGATTCTAATGGGTTTTTCATGTGGTTAGTTGGTACTGTCGTACCGTGGCATCCTCTAGTGGTTGTAGTTTTCGTGAGAGGAGGATTGCGACCCACTGTGTTGATAAAGGACGTCAAGAACTCTTTGAGTTTGGGGATTCATGGATTCTCTTATTGTATATGTCCAATCATAGAATTAGCATGATTTATCCCTTTGGATCAGAAGTAAATTGACCTAATTAATTACTTGAACTGGATTAAAATAATTGGTTGATCGCATGTTGTTGCTTTGTACCGTGATAATTGTTTGCCTCATGTTTTGCTAGATAGAGTGATATTTATGATTTCTTTGATATTTTGTTCATTCTTGATGGAAATTTAAAATGAACGTAAAACTGAAATTAATTGTTAATTAATTGTCTAAAGATAAAGAGGCATGTAAATGAATCTGGTTGTTGCCATTGTTATTGTTGTTCTAATTTGAGGTTAATCAAATTATTATAGTAAGTATGGTTAATTAATTATGATAGCTTACTAACTAGGTCTCTTGTAATTGGAACCTACGAATAACAAACCTGAAAATTAAATATGGATTAATGAACAGATTGTGTGACAATTTCTTAAAGGGTTCTGAGTTACCCTATTGTTTGTTAAAGGGTCAAGAGCCCATTGATGTGATGTTGTGTTTTCTTGCTACTTGTGCTGTGATGTGAGCCAGGATGGCTGTTGTGATATGTGGAGGCATGGGGACTTATGTTTGTGGTATTGTATGATGCCTAGGGTGGCAATATGTATGAGTTTTCATGTGGGTGTTAGGAAGGACACTTGGATGATGGAATGGGATGGATGTGGTTGTTGGATGATTAGTGGTTTGATTCGTTGTTTATCTTCTTTACTTTTCCCCATTGCTCAAGGCATCTGTTTTTGTTTACCCTTCTTCCGAAAGAGGCGAATACATGCGAGGTATGGCACATGCTTTTCGTGTTTAGCCTCTCGAGGTAGAATGTGTCTACGCTCTTGCTATATGTGGACAAGACTCGATGGGAAGTATATCTACTCACTGTGTTGAACCCCCTTTGTGTTTAGTAGCATTAGATTCCTTTCTAGAATTCCTGGGAATATTGGAAAGTAATTCTATAATGAATGCTTGATTAAAAGGTGATAATCATTGGGGATGGAGATACTAGAATTTAAAGGATATGTGAATCATAAAAGGAGCAGTTGATTTTCAATGTGATGCCAATTCTGTTTAATGTCGAATTGTCCATAGTTAATTAATGTATATAGAATTAATTAACATAAAATGGAACTCATAAAATGAGAATATAGTAATATAATAAAGCTCTTCAAATGTGTGTGTGCTTATATGATACCCAGTCTTAGATATAGTGGCCTAGAGTCTTAGAAAAGTTAACTGTAGTTGTATCTAAGACTAGGTAATTCCCATAGTGTGGATGTGAGTTATATATATATATTCTGCAATTGTTCTGTTTCTATAAGATACTCCACCCTGTTGGTAAGGGAAACTTACACCACGGGTATTCTGATCCATGGGGGGTGTTTTCCCCCACATTCTGATGGGAGGATTGATGGCTGACTACCCCCTTTATCGACGCTATCTTCTCTTGGTAGATACTAGTGCCCTTTGCACAGCGGTTAGTTTTCCCCATATATGTGTGTAGAGGGCTATAATGGCTTGTGATTATTTAACACACAAATATTCTGGATATAGTATCCTATAAACTACTATAGGTTTAACATGTATAGGCTGTGATGGCTTGAGGATCCATACTCTGTGTATTGGTTGTGATGGCTGGAGGTATAATACCTGATGTATGATACACGTTATATGGGATGTGGTGGATCCTGAAAACTACCTGGTTACTTTTGGTTGTGAGGATGGTGTGGTGCTTCTCTTAGGTGTCTGTGGGCAAGCCATTGTGGTGCACATGGTGTAGATTGTAGATCTTAGCCCAAGTTTATACGGGCAAGCCTTTAGAGAGAGATGCACAGGACGTATGTCGTTGGGGAAAAGTAGCAAACCAGTGGGGAATTATTAGCGAGGTACCCTTGATATTTTTCATTATATGTTATATTCTTGTATGCGTTACCCAGAGAGAGTGGCCATTGTGAGGTTGGGAACTTAGTATACCTGTTTAGGTGACGAGATAGTTTCACTTGTTGTTCACTGGGCTTTAGCATGATTTTTTACTTTTGCACGACAGGCTAGGAAATGATCCTACTGAGTATACTATAATACTCACCCTATGTATATATAAACTATTTTTCATGTCACATGGAGCAGGTTGGAGATCAAGCTGGTTTCTACTAGCTTGTGGTTGGAGGAGCTGTTCAGGCATGTGGTCACTGCTGTTTTACTTTATTTTGGGTACTTTTAGTTTTCACATTCAGTTGTTGTACGTTTTCATGAAATTTCATATATGTACTTGGGTTTATTTTATATTTCATTTCTGAGTAAGATTTGATTGGTGTCTATCTTATCCCTCTCTTCCACATGTGTTCTATTAGAGGGTAATTCCTCCCATTTGTGTGATTACTATACCCTCGGTGCTAGTCCCCAACCCGGGGCCTACTGGAGGCGGGACTCGGGGGTCATTATATTCCTTCTCAAATTTCCGGCCCAGGAGGGGTACACATTGTGGAGAGGGGGTCGTGACAGAGTGGTATCAGAGGTCTTGTTGAGGGATAGGGTGGAGTTTGGAGTTAGGCACACGTGAGGTTGCATGGGTTGGTAGGGAGACAGTGTCGTTCATGTTTAGCAAGTGAGTTAAAAAATGGAGATCGGCTGAGACATAGGTGTTTAGGGACAACTAAGATCAGATGTACTAACTTTTATGTTTACAATGGCTACTAAAAAAAGTGATACTGGTTTCAGGGTAGAGACCTGGTAAAGGATCATGTATCATTCTTCCTTGTTCCTGTGTTTGAATGGGTAGACCATGGGATAGGTTAACCAATAATTAATAAAAGAAAACAATTAATTAATTAATTTTGAGTCTTACATATTCCAGGATTAGGAGCTCTAATAGTTTTTATTTTATAGGTACGGCTCTTGGTCGACGACCTCATCCGGTTTGCGCAGAAGATGTCCAGCAGGCAGTTACAGCAGATCGCCGCCGGGTAGAGGTTGACGACAATGACAATGGAAGGATGACACTCTGAGAGTTTCAGCGCCAGAGTCTATATAATTGTGCGGGCTCCATTTCAGATGTAGTCATAGAAGACTGGTTGGAGGAAGTCGAGATAGGCTTCAGTACGATTCGTGCTTGGATGAAACATCGGGTGTCCTTGGTTGTGACGATGCTGTGTGGAGTAGCGAGGCAGTGGTGGTTATTTTTCCTCATGGATCATGAGGAGTCAGCGATCTCATCGGAGGAGTTTTGAGACAGGTTTACAGTCAAGTTTCTTTCTTCGACTGCGAAGGTATCCAGTCGCCAGGAGCTTCTTACCCTTCGACGGGGGAGGTTTAGTGTTCGAGTGTTTGGAATCTATTTCAGGAACATTCTACGATATGCTTCAGACCTGTTACCAGATGATGAGGCTAGGGCGAGGAATTTCGAGGAGGATTTGCATCCAGATATCCAGCGACAGGTCTCCCCATTTATTCTAAATACATATCTTGAGGTGCTAGCGAGGGAAGAAGTTGTTTAGAGGACTTTGGCTAGGACCAGATCGTCACGAGATGGAAATTGTCATGATTTCTCACGAAGCAGAGCTATGGTCTGGGGATCCAGATTTTCAGGGCAGAAGAGTTTCCGTTCACCTGGGGGTAGATCCCACCCCTTCCCATCTTGTTTCTCCAGAGGTAGAAACTCTCAGGCCTATGCCAAGGGATCAGGCGCTTGTTTTTCTTTTGCTGGTTTTGGTCATCAGCAACGGGAGTGCCTGACTTTTCAGAGCAATCATCATGCATCGGGCGCTCCGGTCCAGGTTCTTTCATTGAGGTAGTTCCATCCAAGGCACCAACAGCAGGTTGAACCAGCTTTAGATCACCATAGGGTAGATAGAGCAGACATAGGACAGCCCCATGACGCTCTCCGTACTCAGAGAGTAGGTCGCGACCATGGTGGTGGTCATCATCAGGGTTAGAGAGCCCGTGGAGGAGGTCGTGGCCTTCTTCATGCTCTAGCATTGCCAGCCGCAGGTGAGCCAGATGTCATTCGATGTACCCTTTGCTTGTTTTCTACCTTTTTGTATGACTTGTTTGATTCAGGAGAGACACACTCCTTCATATCACCTACCCTTGTCCATGCTTTGGGACTTGAGGTAGAGAGGCTTCCAGCGCCCTTGGAATTTACTACGCTAGCTGGAGGTCGACCTAGCTTGTTTGATGTATGTAGAGACTGTGAGCTAGTGTTGGGGCATCACCGCTCTTGGAGTGATTTCCTATGATTACAAATACTACCATATGATGTCATCCTCATCAAGGATTGGTTGTATTCGGTGTAGGAGATTGTGGATTGCTATAGGAAGAAGGTCATTTTCATTGATGAAGATGGAGGGAAAGTGGTGTTTGTTGGTGAGTGAGATCCTCAGATGGGTCATAGATGAGTTCCATACTTATCATCCATGATGGCTGAGATGATGCTGAGTTCTTCAGAGGTCCAACAATTGGTGTTTTCTAGGGTCGTAGAGGAGTACCCTGATGTCTTTCCAGAAGAGGTTGTAGTGTTACCCCCTTGATGAGAGACCGAGTTTAGGATCGAGCTACAGCCAGGAGCATCTCCTATCTCGATGTCTCCGTATAGGATGTCCCCTTCTGAGTAACGAATGATACGTATATAGCTTGATGGTCTGTTTCAGTGTGGTTTTGTTCAGCCAAGTGTGTCACAGTGGGGTGGACCAGTTTTGTTTTTGAAAAAGGCTGATGGCAGTTTGCGGTTGTGCGTCGATTATCGTCACTTAAACAAAGTTTCAATAAAGAACCACTATCCTCTCCTGCATATTGATAACATATTCGTTAAACTGAAGGGTGAAATATGGTTCTCAATGATTTAATTGCGGTTAGGATATCATCGTATGCATGTAAAGGATGAGGAAATCCCGAAGACTGCTTTCTGTTGTCATCATGGGCATTATGAGTTCGTTGTAATGTCATTCGGTGTGACGAATGATTCAGCTGTGTTTATGGGATTGATGAATGCTATTTTCTGTGAGTTCATGGACATGTTTGTGGTGGTTTTCATCAACGACATCCTTCTGTACTCCACATATGAAGAGGAGCATTTAGAGAATCTACGAGCCGTTTTGGGAGTTCTTTGCCAACATCAGCTATTCGGGAAGTTGTCGAAGTGTGAATTTTGGGCTCGATAAGTCCGTTTAATGGGTCATGTTGTGTCCCAACATGGAGTATCTATGGATCCATCTATGATAGAAGCAGTTGTGTCTTGGGAAGCCCCAAAGACAGTCTCAGAGGTGTGAAGTTTCTTTGGGCTTACAGGATACTACATGAGATTCGTAGCCAATTTCTCACAGGTTGCGACTCTACTAACAGCTCTAACCAAGAAGAATCAAGCCTTCGTATGGACTGATCAGTGTCGGGAAGCTTTCGAGTATCTAAAATAGAAGTTAATAAGTGCTCTCGTTCTTTGTCTTCCAGCTGAGGGAGTCCAGTTCGATGCTTTCTACGATGCTTCACATCAGGGGATAGGCCGGGTTCTAATGCAGCATAGGTCAGTTGTTTCTTATGGGTATCGGCAGTTGCGTCCCCATGAATGCAACTATGCCACCCATGATCTTGAGTTGGCATCCATGGTGTTTTCACTGAAGTTGTGGATACATTACCTCATTGGTGAGTGCTTTGTGGTTTTCACCGATCATAAGGGTTTGAGGTATGTTTTCTCTTAGCGTGACTTAAACATGCGATAGCATCGGTGGGTGGAGTTCTTGCAGGAATAATACATCGAAATATCATATACACTGGGAAAATTGAATGTTGTGGATGATGCACTGAGCCTAAAGTCATGTAGTGATGTTGTTCGTGAACCCGGTGATTCATGGAGAGTAATGGAGGAACAGTCAGCTTTGCATCTTAATATGGAAGAGGTTAGAGGTAGAGGTTATCTTTTCTAGATGACGGTGTAGTCGTCCCTAATGTAGAAGTTGGAAGTGTCCCATTTGGGTGATCCAGATGTGGAAATTTGGAGAGACAGAGTTGTTTGTGGTGAGGCCCCTGATGGATGGTCAAAGGATGAACAACATCGAGTGTTGTATCATGGTAGGATTTTTTTCCCTTGGCGATGTGCGAGACAGTTCTCCGAGAGTTCCATAGTTTTCCCTTGGAAATACATCCTGGTGTGACAAAGATGTACTGATCCTTGGGGAGTCAGTTTTTGTGGCCTAGGCTGAAGCGTGTGGTTGCAGTGTGTGTGTCTCGATGTTTAGTCTACCAGAAGCTGAAGGTCGAAAACCGTGTTCCTGGTGGTCTTCTCTAGCCATTAGATATTCCTTAGTAGATGTAGGAGGACAACTCAATGGACTTTGTTATAGGATTACCTCGAGCTCCGGGAGGACATGATGTTATATGGGTGGAAGTGGATCATTTAACAAAATCGGCCCACTTCATAGCGATCAATGAGTCAAGCTCAGTGGACGTTTTGTCGAGGCAGTATCTGGAGGAGGGGGTGAGATTTCATGAAGTCCATAGGACGATCATTTCTGATCGAGATCCACGTTTTACCTCCTGGGTGTGGAGGGGTCTCCAACATGATTTTGGTTCTCAGCTATGCCTTAGCACTGCTTTTCATCCTCAAACAAATATTCAAACAGAGCGAACCATCCATACTCTTGAAGACATGTTGCGCACTTGTGTTCTTGACTTTGGAGGTTCATGGATGAGGCACCTACCCTTGGTGGAGTTTTCTTAAAATAATAGTTTTCACTCCAACATTGGTATGGCGCCATTTGAATCCCTGTATGGTTGTCCTTCCCCTTCTCTGTTGTGCTAGACTAGGGTCGCAGTGTCAGCAATCCTCGGACCGGAACTAGTGCAGAATACAACAGAGATAATTCAGGTGATTCATGAGAGGATGAAGATTGTGCAAGATCCTCGGAAATCATATGATGATCAAAGATGGAGACCCTTGGAGTTTAATGTTGGGGATCATGTGTTTCTTAAGGTGACTCCCCATCATGGGCAGTGAAGGTTTAGTCATGTAAGTAAGCTTTCACCCTAGTTTGTTGGGACTTTTGAGGTGTTAGCTCGTGTTGGAGTTGTGGCATATCAAGTAGAACTTCCCCCTAAGATGAGTCAGATACATGATGTTTTCCATGTATCTCAGCATCGTCGTTATCTTCATGATGACTCTCACAATATCGATTGGGGAGAGATCGATGTTGATGATGATGCAACCATCGAGGAACGACCAGTGGAGATCCAAGACCGCAAGGAGAAGGTGTTGCATGTGCGTTCTATCCCCTTAGTTCGTGTCTTGTGGAGACACGGTGGCATGGAGGAGAGTACCTGGGAGCGTGAGTCACAGATACGTTCTCAATACCCAGAGTTGTTTAATAATAATCTCTTTTCATGTAATGATGTTCCATTCATGGTTAGACCATTCATGATTTATTTATGACCTTTTTTGTTCCTTTTGTGGCTTGATCTCTTTTGAGAGGTATCTAGATGGGTGGTTGTTCGGACCCCGTTTCTTTTTGTTTTGTCTCTAAGTTGGTTTTGAATTCTCAAGGATGAGAATTTTTTGAGAGGTATCTGATGTAATGGCCCAGACCTCTCTGGTCCATTACTTTGTGAAAATGTGGTGTTGGAGGTGTTCTGGGAGGTTAAGGTGACATATCCCCGTCACTTTTCCAAATTTCTGGTTCTATGAATAGTTTTTCAAGTTTCATGAACAATATCGGTAGGTGAATAGTGTTTCTATCGGTGAGGTTCTATCAGTGACCTTCTATCGGTAGACTTGAATAGTGTTCTATCGGTGAGGTTCTATCAGTGACCTTCTATCGGTAGACTTGAAAAGTTTTCTATCGGTGAGGTTTTATCGGTGACCTTCTATCGGAAGACTTGAACAGTGTTTCTATCGGTGAGGTTCTATCAGTAACCTCTAACGGTGAGGTCCATCGGTGACCTTTTCTTTCCTTTGCCAAATTTTGTGTTCTGTGAAAAGTTTTTCCAGGGCGGTGAGCTCTAATGTTGACCTTTTCTTTCCTTTTAAAAATTTTGAGTTCTGTGAACAATGATTCCATAACGGTGAGCTCTAACGGTGACCTATTATTTCCTTTGCAAAATTTCATGTTTTTGAATAGTGTTTCTAGAACGGTGACCTTCTAAGTGTCACCCATTCTTTCCTTTCCCAAATTTCACATTTGTGAACTATGTTTACAGAACGGTGACATTTTAAGTATCACATATTCTTTCCCTTTCCAAATTTCACGTTTGTGAACAGTGTTTCCAGAACGATGACCTTCTATGTGTCACATATTGTTTCCTTTTCCAAATTTCACTTTTGTGACCATTGTTTCCAGAATGGTGACCTTTTAAGTGTCACCTATTCTTTCCATTTCCAAATTTCACGTTTCTAAACAATGTTTCCTGAACGATGACCTTCGAAGTATCACCTATTCTTTCCTTTGCCAAATTTCTAGTTTGTGAACAGTGTTTCCAGAATGGTGACCTTCTAAGTATCCCTTATTCTTTCCTTTTCCAAATTTCATGTTTCTGAACAGTGTTTCTAGAACGGTGACCTTCTAAGCGTCACATATTATTTCCTTTTCTAAATTTCACGTTTGTGAATAGTGTTTCCAGAACAGTGACCTTCTAAGTGTCACATATTTTTTCCTTTGACAAATTTTGAGTATATGAATAGTTTTTCCAACATCCAATATTTTTGCCCCTTTTGACGTTTATTTTGAGGTAAAATACATTTAACAAATTATCTTAAGGACTCTAAGGCTGATTCAAAGGCCATAAATTTGATATTAATTATTCCTAAGGCCGAGATGAATTTACATAGTCAAACCGCGTGGGTTAATGGGATACGTTTTTAATGGAGAATTAACTGGATCTTAAACCATCACCACATTAAATATTCAAAAAGGATCATGATATCATCCTCCCTTATTCTTCCTCTTTGTTCTTAGCTAAGATACACTAGAACCTTTCAATCATTCCCATAGGAATTTCACAATCAAACCCTAGTCCTCCGATTGGTTCTGATCTATTTTGGATGCAACTAGCTATGTCGGTCAATCTTCCCTATAAGGTATGTTTTATCGTCGTTCCTTTGGGGATCATCATATAATGTTTCTCCCTTGCATATTATACCACGTAATTTCCAAGATTCTAATGGGTTTTTCATGTGGTTAGTTGGTACTGTCGTACCGTGGCATCCTCTAGTGGATGTAGTTGTCGTGAGAGGAGGATTGTGACCCACTGTGTTGATAAAGGACGTCAAGAAATCTTTGAGTTTGGGGATTAATGGATTCTCTTATTGTATATGTCCAATCATAGAATTATCATGATTTATCCCTTTGGATTAGAACTAAATTGACCTAATTAATTACTTGAACTGCATTAAAATAATTGGTTGATCGCATGTTGTTTCTTTGTACCGTGATAATGGTTTGCCTCATGTTTTGCTAGATAGAGTGATATTTATAATTTCTTTGATTAGTTGTTCATTCTTGATGGAAATTTAAAATGAACGTAAAACCGAAATTAATTGTTAATTAATTGTCTAAAGATAAAGAGGCATGTAAATGAATCTGGTTGTTGCCATTGTTATTGTTGTTCTAATTTGAGGTTAATCAAATTGTTGTAGTAAGTATGGTTAATTAATTATGATAGCTTACTAACTAGGTCTCTTGTAATTGGAACCTACGAATAACAAACCTGAAAATTAAATATGGATTAATGAACAGATTGTGTGAGAATTTCTTAAAGGGTTCTGAGTTACCCTATTGTTTGTTAAAGGGTCAAGAGCCCATTGATGTGATGTTGTGTTTTCTTGCTACTTGTGCAGTGATGTGAGCCAGGATGGCTGTTGTGATATGTGGAGGCATGGGGACATATGGTTGTGGTATTGTATGATGCCTAGGGTGGCAATATGTATGAGTTTTCATGTGGGTGTTAGGAAGGACACTTGGATAATGGAATGGGATGGATGTGGTTGTTGGATGATTAGTGGTTTGATTCGTTGTTTATCTTCTTTACTTTTCCCCATTGCTCAAGGCAGCTGTTTTTGTTTACCCTTCTTCCGAAAGAGGCGAATACATGCGAGGTATGGCACATTCTTTCCGTGTTTAGCCTCTCGAGGGAGAATGTGTCTACGCTCTTTCTATATGCGGCAAAGACTCGATGGGAAGTATATCTACTCACTGTGTTGAACCCCCTTTGTGTTTAGTAGCATTAGATTCCTTTCTAGAATGCCTGGGAATATTGGAAAGTAATTCTATAATGAATGATTGATTAAAAGGTAATAATCAATGGGGATGGAGATACTGGAATTTAAAGGAGATGTGAATCATAAAAGGAGCAGTTGATTTTCAATGTGATGCCAATTCTGTTTAATGTCGAATTGTCCATAGTTAATTAATGTCTATAGAATTAATTAACATAAAATGGAACTCATAAAATGAGAATATAGTAATATAATAAATCTATTCAAATGTCTGTGTGCTTATATGATACCCAGTCTTAGATGTAGTGGCCTAGAGTCTTAGAGAAGTTAGTTGTAGTCGTATCTAAGACTAGGTAATTCCCATACTGTGGATGTGTGTTATATATATATATTCTGCAATTGTTCTGTTTCTATAAGATACTCCACCCTGTTGGTAAGGGAAACTTACACCACGGGTATTCTGATCTCCGGGGGGTGTTTTCCCCCACATTCTGATGGGAGGATTGATGGCTGACTACCCCCTTTATCGACGTTATCTTCTCTTGGTAGATACTAGTGCCCTTTGCACAGTGGTTAGTTTTCCCCATATATGTGTGTAGAGGGCTATAATGGCTTGTGTTTATTTCACACACAAATATTATGGATATAGTATCCTATAAACTACTATAGGTGTAACATGTATAGGCTGTGATGGCTTGAGGATCCATACTCGGTGTATTGGTTGTGATGGCTGGAGGTATAATACCTGATGTATGATACACGTTATATGGGATGTGGTGGATCCTGAAAACTACCTGGTTACTTTTGGTTGTGAGGATGGTGTGGTGCTTCGCTTAGGTGTCTGTGGGCAAGCCATTGTGGTGCATGTGGTGCAGATTGTAGATCTTAGCCCAAGTTTATATGGGCAAGCCTTTAGAGAGAGATGCGCAGGACGTATGTCGTTGGGGAAAAGTAGCAAACCAGTGGGGAATTATTAGCGAGGTACCCTTGATATTTTTCATTATATGTTATATTCTTGTATGTGTTACCTGGAGAGAGTGGCCATTGTGAGGTTGGGAACTTAGTATACCTGTTTAGGTGACGAGATAGTTTCACTTGTTGTTCACTGGGCTTTAGCATGATTTTTTACTTTTGCACGACAGGCTAGGAAATGATCCTACTGAGTATACTATAATACTCACCCTATGTATATATAAACTATATTTCATGTCACATGGAGCAGGTTGGAGATCAAGCTGGTTTCTACTAGCTTGTGGTTGGAGGAGCTGTTCAGGCATGTGGTCGCTGCTGTTTTACTTTCTTTTGGGTACTTTTAGTTTTCACTTTCATTTGTAGTACGTTTGCATGAAATTTCATATATGTACTTGGGTTTATTTTATATTTCATTTCTGAGTAAGATTTGATTGGTGTCTATCTTATCCCTCTCTTCCACATGTGTTCTATTAGAGGGTAATGCCTCCCATTTGTGTGATTACTATACCCTCGGTGCTAATCCCCAACCCGGGGCCTACTGGAGGTGGGACTCGGGGGTCATTATATTCCTTCTCACATTTCCGGCCCAGGAGGGGTACACATTGTGGAGAGGGGGTCGTGACAGAGTGGTATCAGAGGTCTGGTTGAGGGATAGGGTGGAGTTTGGAGTTAGGCACACGTGAGGTTGCATGGGATGGTAGGGAGACAGTGTCGTTCATGTTTAGCAAGTGAGTTAAAAAATGGAGATCGGCTGAGACATAGGCATTTAGGGACAACTAAGATCAGATGTACTAACTTTTATGTTTACAATGGCTACTAAAAAAAGTGATACTGGTTTCAGGGTAGAGACGTAGTAAAGGATCATGTATCATTCTTCCTTGTTCCTGTGTTTGAATGGGTAGACCATGGGATAGGTTAACCAATAATTAATAAAAGAAAACAATTAATTAATTAATTTTGAGTCTTCCATATTCCAGGATTAGGAGCTCTAATAGTTTTTATTTTATAGGAACGGCTCTCGGTCGACGACCTCATCCGGTTTGCGCAGAAGATGTCCAGCAGGCAGTTCCAGCAGATCGCCGCCGGGTAGAGGTTGAAGACAATGACAATGGGAGGATGACACTCTGAGAGTTTCAGCCCCAGAGTCTATAGAAATGTGTGGGCTCCGTTTCAGATGTAGTCATAGAAGACTGGTTGGAGGATGTCGAGATAGGCTTCAGTATGATTCGTGCTTGGATGAAACACCGGGTGTCCTTGGTTGTGACGATGTTGTGTGGAGTAGCGAGGTAGTGGTGGTTATTGTTCCTCATGGATCATGAGGAGTCAGCGATCTCATAGGAGGAGTTTTGAGACAGGTTTAGAGTCAAGTTTCTTTTTTCGACTGCGAAGGTATCCAGTCGCCAGGAGCTTCTTACCCTTCGACGAGGGAGGTTTAGTGTTCGAGTGTTTGGAATCTGTTTCAGGAACATTCTACGATATGCTTCAGACCTGTTACCAGATGAGGAGGCCAGGGCAAGGAATTTCGAGGAGGATTTGCATCCAGATATCCAGTGACAGGTCTCCCCATTTATTCTAAAAACATATCTTGAGGTGCTAGCAAGGGAAGAAGTTGTTTAGAGGACTTTGGCTAGGACCAGATTGTCCCGAGATGGAAATTGTCATGATTTCTCACGAAGCAGAGCTGTGGTCTGGGGATACCAGTTTTCAGGGCAGAAGACTTTCCGTTCACCTGGGGGTAGATCCCACCCCTTCCCATCTCGTTTCTCCAGAGGTAGAAACTCTCAGGCCTATGCCAAGGGATCAGGCGCTTGTTTTTCTTTTTCTGGTTTTGGTCATCAGCAACAGGAGTGCCTGACTTTTCAGAGCAATCATCATGCATCGGGCGCTCCGGTCCAGGTTCTTTCATTGAGGTAGTTCCATCCAAGGCACCAGCAGCAGGTTTAACCATCATTAGATCACCATAGGGTAGATAGATCAGACATAGGATAGCCCCATGACTCTCTCCGTACTCAGAGAGTAGGGCACGACCATGGTGGTGGTCATCATCTGGGTTAGAGAGCTCGTGGAGGAGGTCGTGGCCTTCTTCATGCTCTAGCATTGCCAACCGCAGGCGAGCCAGATGTCATTCGATGTACCCTTTTCTTGTTTTCTACCTTTTTGTATGACTTGTTTGATTCAGGAGAGACACACTCCTTCATATCACCTACCCTTGTCCATGCTTTGGGACTTGAGGTAGAGAGGCTTCCAGCGCCCTTGGAATTTACTACGCTAGCTGTAGGTCGACCTTGCTTGTTTGATGTATGTAGAGACTATGAGCTAGTGTTGGGGAATCACCGCTCTTGGAGTGATTTCCTATGATTACAAATACTACCATATGATGTCATCCTCAGCAAGGATTGGTTGTATTCGGTGCAAGAGATTGTGGATTCCTATAGGAAGAAGGTCATTTTCATTGATGAAGATGGAGGGAAAGTGGTGTTTGTTGGTGAGTGAGATCCTCAGATGGGTCATAGACGAGTTCCATACTTATCATCCATGATGGCTGAGATGATGCTCAGTTCTTCAGAGGTCCAACAATTGGTGTTTTCTAGGGTCGTAGAGGAGTACCCTGATGTCTTTCCAGAAGAGGTTGTAGTGTTACCCCCTTGATGAGAGACCGAGTTTAGGATCGAGCTACAACCAGGAGCATCTCCTATCTCGATTTCTCCGTATAGGATGGCCCCTTCTGAGTAACGAATGATACGTATATAGCTTGATGGTCTGTTTCAGTGTGGTTTTGTTCATCCAAGTGTGTCACAGTGGGGTGGACCAGTTTTGTTTTTGAAAAAGGCTGATGGCAGTTTGCGGTTGTGCGTCGATTATCGTCACTTAAACAAAGTGTCAATAAAGAACCACTATCCTCTCCTACATATTGATAACATATTCGTTCAACTGAAGGGTGAAAGATGGTTCTCAATGATCTAATTGCGGTTAGGATATCATCGTACTCATGTAAAGGATGAGGAAATCCCGAAGACTGCTTTCTGTTGTCGTCATGGGCATTATGAGTTCGTTGTAATGTCATTCGGTGTGACGAATGATTCAGCTGTGTTTATGGGATTGATGAATGCTGTTTTCTATGAGTTCATGGACATGTTTGTGGTGGTTTTCATCAACGACATCCTTGTGTACTCCACATATGAAGAGGATCATTTAGAGAATCTACGAGCCGTTTTGGGAGTTCTTTGCCAACATCAGCTATTCGGGAAGTTGTCGAAGTGTGAATTTTGGGCTCGATAAGTCCGTTTAATGGGGCATGTTGTGTCCCAACATGGAGTATCTATGGATCCATCGATAATAGAAGCAGTTGTGTCTTGGGAAGCCCCAATGACAGTCTCAGAGGTGTGAAGTTTCTTTGGGCTCACAGGATACTACATGAGATTCGTAGCCAATTTCTCACGGGTTGCGACTCTACTAACAGCTCTAAACAAGAAGAATCAAGCCTTCGTATGGACTGATCAGTGTCGGGAAGCTTTCGAGTATCTAAAATAGAAGTTAATAAGTGCTCTCATTCTTTGTCTTCTAGCTGAGGGAGTCCAGTTCGATGTTTACTGCGATGCTTCACATCAGGGGCTAGGCTGGGTTCTAATGCAGCATAGGTCAGTTGTTTCTTATGGGTATCGGCAGTTGCGTCCCCATGAATGCAACTATTCCACCCATGATCTTGAGTTGGCATCCATGGTGTTTTCACTGAATTTGTGGATACATTACCTTATTGGTGAGTGCTTTGTGGTTTTCACCGATCATAAGGGTTTGAGGTATGTTTTCTCTTAGCGTGACTTAAACATGTGATAGCATCGGTGGGTGGAGTTCTTGCAGGAATAATACATAGAAATATCATATACATTGGGAAAATTGAATGTTGTGGCTGATGCACTGAGCCGAAAGTCATGTAGTGATGTTGTCCGTGAACCCGGAGATTCATGGAGAGTAATGGAGGAACAGTCAGCTTTGCATCTTAATATGGAAGAGGTTATAGGTAGAGGTTATCTTTTCCAGATGACAGTGTAGTCGTCCCTAATGTAGAAGGTGGAAGAGTCCCATTTGGGTGATCCAGATGTGGAAATTTGGAGAGACAGAGTTGCTTGTGGTGAGGCCCTTGATGGATGGTCGAAGGATGAACAACATCGAGTGTTGTATCATGGTAGGATTTTTTTCCCTTGGCGATGTGTGAGACAGTTCTCCGAGAGTTCCATAGTTTTCCCTTGGAAATACATCCTGGTGTGACAAAGATGTACCGATCCTTGGGGAGTCAGTTTTTGTGGCCTAGGCTGAAGCGTGTGGTTGCAGTGTGTGTGTCTCGATGTTTAGTCTACCAGAAGGTGAAGGTCGAAAACCGTGTTCCTGGTGGTATTCTCTAGCCATTAGAGATTCCTTAGTAGATGTAGGAGGACATCTCAGTGGACTTTGTTATAGGATTACCTCGAGCTCCGGGAGGACATGATGTTATATGGGTGGGAGTGGATCGTTTAACAAAATCGGCCAACTTCATAGAGATCAATGAGTCACGCTCAGTGGACGTTTTGTCGAGGTAGTATCTGGAGGAGGGGGAGAGATTTCATGAAGTCCATAGGATGATCATTTCTGATCGAGATCCACATTTTACCCCCTGGGTGTGGAGGGGTCTCCCACATGATTTTGGTTCTCAGCTATGCCTTAGAACTGCTTTTCATCCTCAAACAAATATTCAAACAGAGCGAACCATCCAGACTCTTGAATACATGTTGCGCACTTGTGTTCTTGACTTTGGAGGTTCATCGATGAGGCACCTACCCTTGGTGGAGTTTTCTTAAAATAATAGTTTTCACTCCACCATTAATATGGCGCCATTTGAAGCCCTGTATGGTTGGCCTTCCCCTTCTCTGTTGTGCTAGACTAGGGTCGCAGCGTCAGCAATCCTCGTACCGGAACTAGTGCAGAATACAACAGAGATAATTCAGGTGATTCGTGAGAGGATGAAGATTGTGAAAGATCTTCAGAAATCATATGATGATCAAAGTTGGAGACCCTTGGAGTTTAATGTTGGGGATCATGTGTTTCTTAAGGTGACTCCCCATCATGGGTAGTGAAGGTTTGGTCATGTAAGTAAGCTTTCACCCTAGTTTGTTGGGACTTTTGAGGTGTTAGCTCGTGTTGGAGCTGTGGCGTATCAAGTAGCACTTCCCCCTAAGATGAGTCAGATACTTGATGTTTTCCATGTATCTCAGCATCGTCGTTATCTTCATGATGACTCTCACAATATAGATTGGGGAGAGATCGATGTTGATGATGATGCAACCATCGAGGAACGACCAGTGGAGATCCAAGGCCACAAGGAGAAGGTGTTGCATGTGCGTTCTATCCCCTTAGTTCGTGTCTTGTGGAGACACGGTGGCATGGAGGAGAGTACCTGGGAGCGTGAGTCACAGATACGTGCTCAATACCCAGAGTTGTTTAATAATAAACTCTTTTTAGGTAATGATGTTCCATTCATGGTTAGACCATTCATGTTTTATTTATGACCTTTTTTGTTCCTTTTATGGCTTGATCTCTTTTGAGAGGTATCTAGATGGGTGGTTGTTCGGACCCCGTTTCTTTTTGTTTTGTCACTAAGTTGGTTTTTAATTCTCGAGGATGAGAATTTTTTGAGAGGTATCTGATGTAATGGCCCAGACCTCTCTGGTCCATTACTTTGTGAAAATGTGGTGTTGGAGGTGTTCTGGGAGGTTAAGGTGACATATCCCCATCAATTTTCCAAATTTCTGGTTCTATGAATAGTTTTTCAAGTTTCATGAACAATATCGGTAGGCGAACAGTGTTTCTATCGGTGAGGTTCTATCAGTGACCTTCTATCGGTAGACTTGAATAGTGTTCTATCGGTGAGGTTCTATCGGTGACCTTCTATCGGTAGACTTGAAAAGTGTTCTATCGGTGAGGTTCTATCGGTGACCTTCTATCGGAAGACTTGAACAGTGTTTCTATCGGTGAGGTTCTATCAGTAACCTCTAACGGTGAGGTCCATCGGTGACCTTTTCTTTCCTTTGCCAAATTTTGTGTTCTGTGAAAAGTGTTTCCAGAGCGGTGAGCTCTAATGTTGACCTTTTCTTTCCTTTTCAAAATTTTGAGTTCTGTGAACAATGATTCCAGAACGGTGAGCTCTAACGGTGACCTATTATTTCCTTTGCAAAATTTCATGTTTTTGAATAGTGTTTCTAGAACGGTGACCTTCTAAGTGTCACCCATTCTTTCCTTTCCCAAATTTCACATCTGTGAACTATGTTTACAGAACGGTGACATTTTAAGTGTCACATATTATTTCCCTTTCCAAATTTCACGTTTGTGAACAGTGTTTCCAAAACGATGACCTTCTAAGTGTCACATATTGTTTCCTTTTCCAAATTTCACTTTTGTGACCATTTTTTCTAGAATGGTGACCTTTTAAGTGTCACCTATTCTTTCCATTTCCAAATTTCACGTTTCTAAACAATGTTTCCTGAACGATGACCTTCTAAGTATCACCTATTCTTTCCTTTGCCAAATTTCTAGTTTGTGAACAGTGTTTCCAGAATGGTGACCTTCTAAGTATCACTTATTCTTTCCTTTTCCAAATTTCATGTTTCTGAATGGTGTTTCCAGAACAGTGACCATCTAAGTGTCACATATTCTTTCCTTTTCCAAATTTTGAGTATATGATCTGTGTTTCCATCATCCAATAGATTCTCCCCTTTTGACATATCTTTTGACGTAAAATACATTTAAAGCCTTATTTTAAGGACTCTAAGGCCATCTCAAAGGCCAGATATCCTATATGAATTATTCCTAAGGTCAGGATGAATTTACATGGTCAAACTATGTGGGTTAATGAGATCCGTTTTTAATGGAGAATTAACCAAATCTTAAACCATCACCTAATTAAATATTCAAAAAGGAACGAAATATCATCCTCCCTTATTCTTCATCTTTGTTCTCAGATAAGATACACTAGAACCTTTCAATCATTCACATATGAGTTTCACAAAAAAACCCTAATCCACTGATGTGTACCGCTCTATTTTGGATGCAACCGAGCTGTGTTAGTCAATCTTTCCTATAAGGTATGTTTTATCGTCGTTCCTTTGGGGATAATCATATAATGTTTCTCCCTTCCATATTATACCATGTAATTTACACGATTCTAATGGGTTTTTCTTGGGGTTGGTTGGTACTGTCGTACCGTGGCATCCTCTAGTGGATGCAGTTGTCATGAGAGGAGGATCGTGACCCGTTGTGTGGATAAAGGACGTCAAGAACTATTCGAGGTAGGGGATTCATGGATTCTCTAATTTTATACGTGAAATCGTAGAATTATCAAGGATTATTCCTTTGGATCATTATGAAATTGTCTTAATTAAATACTTGAACAAGATTAAAAGATTTGGTTGATCTCATGTAGATGATTTGTACCGTGATAACAGTTTGCCTCATGTTTTTCTAGATAGAGTGATATCTATGATTTCTTTGATTAGTTGTTAATTCTTGATGTAAATTGATAATGAACATAAAGATGGAATTAATTGTTAATTAATTGGCTAAAGATAAAGAGGCATGTAAATGAATCTGGTTGTTGCCGTTATTGTAGTTGTTCTAATTTAAGGTTAATCAAATTATTCCAGTAGGCATGGTTATTTAATTGTGATAGCTTAATGATTAGGTCTCCTATAATTGGAACCTAAAAATAACAAATCTGATAATTCAATATGGATTAAAGAATAGATTGTGTGATAATTTTTTAAAGGGTTCGGAGTTACCCTCTTGTTTGTTAAAGGGTCAAGATCCCATTGATGTGTTGTTGTGTTTTCTTGCTTCTTGTGTTGTGATGTGAGCATGGATGGATGTTGTGATATGTGGAGGCATGGGGACTTGTGGTTCTTGTAGCAGATGACACCTAGGGTGGTGAGATGCATCAGTTTATGCATGTTGGTGTCAGAAAGGACACCATGGATGATGGAATGGGATGGATGTGGTTGTTGGATGTTTGGTGGTTTGATTGGTTGTTTATCTGCTTTAAATTTCCCAATTTCTCAAGGCAGCTGGTTTCTCTTAACCTTATTCCAAAAGAGGCGAAGAAATGCGGGGTATTCCACGTTCTTTTCGTCTTTAGCCTCTCGAGGGATAATGGGTCTACGCTCTTGCTATAGGCAGATAATAGTCGACGGGTAGTATATTTACTCACCGTGTTGAGCCCCCTTTGTCTTTAGTATCATAGGTTGCCTTTATTGAATGCCTAGGAATATGGAAAAGTAATTCTGTAATGAAAGTTTGATTAAATAGTGATAATCCATGGGGATGGAGACACTGGAATTTAATGGTGATGTGAAACTTAAAAGGAGCAGTTGATTTTGAATGTGATGCCAATTCAGTTTAATGTGGAATTGTTCATGGTTAATTAATGTTTGACGATTTAATTAACATATAGTGGAACTTATAAAATGATAATTGATTAATATAATAAATCTCTTGAAATGTTTTTGTGATTATAGGATACATAGTCTTAGAAGTAGCGGCCTGGAGTCTGAGAGACGTTAGTTGCAGTTGTATCTAAGACTAGGTAATGCCCATAGTGTGGATGGGAGTTATATATATATTATATACTTTTTGTGTTTCTATAAGCTACTCCACCCTATCGGTAAAGGGAACTGACACCCCAAGGATTCTGATCCCTAGGGGTGTTTTCCCCAACATTCTGATGGGAGGTTGGATAGCTGACTACCCATTTTAGCCATACTCCCTTCTCTTAGTAGATACTAGTGCCCTTGGCAAAGCGGTTAGTTTTCCCCATATATGTGTGTAGAGGGATGTAATGGCTTGTGGTTATTTCAAACAAATATATTATGCATATAGTATCCTATGGACTACTATAGGTGTAACCTGTATAGTCTTTGATGGATTGAGGATCCTTACTCGGTGTATGGGTTGTGATGGCTTGAGGTATAATACCCGACGAATGATACACGTTATACGAGCTGTGGTGGAACCCAGAAACTACCTAGTCACTTTTGGTTGTGAGGATGGTGTGGTGCTTCACCCAGGTGTCTATGGGAAAGTCGTTGTGGTGCACATGTTGCATATTGTGGAGCATAGCCCATGATTATACGGGCAAGCCTTTGGAGAGAGATGCATAGGACATATGTCGTTGGGGCAAAGCAGAAAACTAGTGGGGAAGTAGTAGTAGGGTGCCCTTGATATTTTTCATTATATGCTATATTAATGTATGCTTTACATGGAGAGAGTGTCCATGGTGAGGTTGGGAACTTAGTATACTTGTTTAGGTGATGAGTTAGTTTCACTTGTTGTTCACTGGGCTTTAGCATGCTTTCATTACTTTTTCACAAGAGGCATGGGGAGGATCCTACTTAGTATAATTTTATACTCACCCTATGTATATATAGAATGTTTTCAGGTCACTTAGAGAAGGTTGGAGATCAAGCTGGTTACTACTAGCTTGTGGTTGGAGGAGCTGTTCTAGCTTGTGGTCGTTGCCATTTTACTTTCTTTTGGGTACTTTTAGTTTTTCCTTTTAGTTGTAGTACGTTTTCATGACATTTAATATATGTACTTGGGTTTCTTTTATATTTCAGTTCTGAGTTGGAGCTGATTGGTGTCTATCTTATCTCTCTCTTCCGCATGTGTTCTCTTAGAGGAGAATGCATCCCATTTGTGTCATTACTATACCCTCAGTGCTAGTTGCCAACTCGGGGCCTACTGGAGGTGGGACTCGGGGGTCATTATCTTCCATATCACATTGCTGACCCAGGAGGGGTACACCTTGTGGGGAGCGGGTCGTGACAGGATACCATCACATAGTTACAATTACTCTGTTTGTATATTCATGTAGTATCCATATTTGTAGTAACTAGTATAATTATATCATATATAATGATAATTTTATATAATTTAATCAATATATTTCAATGGTGAAACGTATTAAAATAGTAATTATGAAAATTAAAAGTTATTTTGTTGTTCTAAGAAGGAATAATATTGTTGATTCCTACCCCCACCTCCCCTAAGGTAATTTCACAATAAAAATTTGAATGTTGCCTCAACAAAATCTTGTTATTTTTCTTTCATCACTACATCAAGTTTCCATGTGGCCTCATCAAAATTTTTATTTCTCCATAGGACATTCATAGGTCATGGTTTCTTATTTATCATCACTTTTTCCATTTTTTATAAATCGTGATCGGTTCATAATCATAAAAAAATTAATTTTCCACTTCTATTCTATAATATATACTATATACTTAGGTTCATATATATACATTCTGTACTAGTACAAATGGAAGCAAATATATACATTGGAAAGATATAGAGTTAGTGTTAATCAATTAGAAACCGCTCAAACATGCTATATACTCTAATGTGGTAAAATTTATGATAGAATCAATATCTGCATCATTAAAAATCATATAACTCCTTTACATGATGACATATTGACAAAAATGATCCCCAAAATAATATTTTATACCATTCCTCTAGATTTCTGTATACTTTTTTGGTCAGATCTGATCATCATTGATGGGATTCAAAATCAATTGTATATTTTTTATAGATTCCTTTTGAAAATAAGTTCACAATAGTTTACCATCTGCAATATAATCCTAACACGATGCAGTTTTACACCATTATCTGTAGAGAGTTTTGAAATAAACCATTTTAATACATGATTGGAAACTATTGTTATAGTATAATTCGCCTTCTGAAATATATTTTTCCCAACTCCATTAAAAATCATGAGTGATATCCCTTATAATGTGTTCTAATGTATGAATAGTCTTCTCGTATTTCTCATAGGATTGGGGATGGTAGGGTATTATTAGGTTTAATTCTATATTCATATACTTTTAACAACTCCTCTAGAACATAGATTTAAATTTTATATCTCAGTCAGAATCAATCAACAGAAGTACACTATGGATTCTAACTACATCTTCAATAAAGTTATCCTCTAGGAACTCTAGGAAAAAATCCTATATTATAAAAATGAAATGGTTATTATTTTTTATTTTATCCTGGATTACCCTTATATTATTATATTTTTTGAATGACATATGAGAAACAGTGACAAAGTGAATATTGATGTCATTCATCTTCTATTCAAGTAAGGGTAGTGGTTGCAATACCCCTATTGGAATTGTTTTCTCCGCCAAAACTTTTCGAAACAATTATCACATTATAGCGTAATCAGAAATATCTTTTTTCATATTATCCCACAAATAATGATTGTGGATGTAAGAATACATATTTTTTCATCAATGATATATATATGAAGTAATGTTATAGAAATCATCCATCATCTCCTTCCTTATCGATTGAAACCATGGAATATATAGACTTATACAAAATTTTAGTACACTATCTTAATCAACATTGAATTCAAGTTACTATACACTTAAAAAAATTATCTGATCTTTCTTAAAAATATTCCATTTTATATGCATCATGATATTATATAGTAATTAATATTAAGAAATTATTTGGGATATGATTGATGATTTCCCTTCCATTATTATTCATCTGTATAACCTTACTAGTTCATTCATCAATGTATCTACTTATTTTATCACAATTTTTATAACGTCAAGATCATTCATTTATAACATTAATTTCCCTTCAGAGATGATAATGAACTGTATAATCATGGTCTTTAAGAAGCTCCATCCATTTTCTTTTTCTTTGGTTCTGTAACATTATGTAAATATATACTTCAAAATATGGTTTTATATATATATATCACACAAATATCATTAAATAATGTGTCTCTATATCATAATAGAAAAAATGACTATAGATAACACCATTTCATGAGTATTATAATTATCTCATAAGGATTTATGTATTATGATTCCAAGGAAATAAATATTTAATATTTCATAAGAATACATCAAAACCCTTTCTGAGATGTGTCACTATAAAAAACCTATCCTTCTATGATAGAGGGTAGAGTAAACATAGGTGCACTAACCAACTTCTTCATCTGTTCTTGAAAATGTTATTCACACACCATTTTTTAGTCAAAAATTTATCATTTTTTAGTTAACATGGATAGTGTATTTCAAATATGTGATATGTTTTTCATAATTATTTCATAATATACTTCTAGAAAAAAATAAACTATGAATCTCAACTACTATTGTTGGCTGTGTCCACTCCTCTACGTCCACTATCTTTTCTAGATCTACAGAGATCTATTCAATGGTCAAGATATGACCAAATAATGATACTTGTAATATCCATTACTCCCACTTTATAAATTTTCCATATAGTTTATCCTTCATCATAATTTTTAAAATGTAATTTATATCATACACATGATTCTTACATCTTTTGGAATATATCTAAATATTTCAAATAAAACCATGAAAAATTTATCTGATAGTCATATAATTATTTAGTCATAAAATTTATAAATACATAAAGTGAATTATTAATTTAAAGTGGAACTAAAATAAAATCATAGTTACTATATCATGTCCCTATGGAATATTTTTTGTTATCATCTTTCTTTACCCTCAACAGATGATACCCTAGTCAATTGTAAATCATGGAGAGTAGTTTATCCCCATAATGTTGGTCGAATAAATCATTAGTCCATGGGAGAGAGTATTTGTTCTTTAAATGGATCCATTAAATCTCTATATAATCAAATCATAACCACATCGATCAATCATTATTTTTTAAAAAAGCAATTGGTGATCCCCAATGAGACACACTTGGTCAAATAAAACATTTTCCATGTTATCTTGTAGTTTCTTTTTTGATCCCTATAACTACATATTTACAATTATATATGGGGTATTTATGAAATTCAAGGGTCTATGAATGTGTTCTATTAAGAGATAAAAGTATCATTTTGGGGGATTTCGTAGTTACTCTATATGAAATATTGAAATGTATTACCAAATAATGGATATATATAAAAATATTATTCAATCTATTTATTCTACTTCACCAATAATTCCCATAAGATGATTCTTAGTAAGACTCAAGATTAGATATATAATTTGATGATAAATATGTTTTCTTCATTAAATATAATAATAATATAATTTCTTCTACATATTCTCCTAGCATTATACTTTGAAAATAAATCTATCCAAAGTATTATTGAAAATTACACTACAGGAATGATTGAAAATGTCCTCATAGCGATTGCAATCACTAATGTTAATTGGATAATATTAATATATAATTGATGCTTTAATAGTTACTATAAGAGTTTTAAATAAAATCTATACAACTAAAACTTCATCGAATAACATTTTTTCTCATAAAAATTGAATGAAATAAATTAATATATAAAAACAGAGTCAAACAATTTAAATTCTAGATTTAAGTGAAGGATGAGAGTACCTACCTCAACATCAATTGTATCATAAACAAAATCCATTGGGATTGAATAAAAAGGACATTATATTATGAACTATGATGGGGTTGATTGTGTTTTTCCCCGATTATCATAAGATTTGGAAATTTTTTAATGAAATGTTTTTACTCCGGACACTAGAGTCATTTCATATAAGGTTGTGTATGCACTATCCTCCAATTTTCAATAGCATTCAAATGTTGAGGATTTAAAAGTACATGATAATTTTGAGATATATAGACATATGATCCCTGAATATTGCACATTTCACTTCCTTACAAACAATTCCTAAAATTTTTATTTCCCCATTTTTTTCATATGGTATATTATACGTTCTTCTGAACCAAAGTCATTCCAAAATTCTACTCAATCATTGTATTAATTTAATTTTTTCCAGTATAAGATTTTTAATATCTAAACAATATTTCTTTTTTGAGATAACATCATATTATTACTTCATAAATATGAATGTATCATATTTATAATTATTTTTATTGATGTGGTCCTGTTTCAAAAAACAATTGGTCAATTTCCCTTAAAAATCAATGATACTTCTTGAAGTATAGTGTGAGAACCCTATAGATTTCACTTCATAATTCCCTACATATTGGGTTTTCGTTGTTTAAATTCAAGTAATTACCTCTCAATAATGATCATGATGGTATTAGGAAAACAATTATCATAAAATATTTTTTGGAGGTCTTCCAATTACATGGATTCGACCTAATCCCTTGGCTACCTGTTCTTGATGAGTTTTGACCGCTACTCAGTGGCTCCCTCTAATAGATATACTTCCAACATAATGTTTTAATGGTTAGATAAATGGAGTATATAAAATCACTTTTATCTTTTATTGATTAATTTTGTAAAAACAAATGGATAATAATTTCAACTACAAACAATTGGTATTTGACATATGAAAGATTCAACTACTAGTTTTTTCTTCCTTGGTGAATTTGAATGCTCTAAATGGTGTAGGTTGGTACATATAACCTTACATAAATTATTTTTTATCATAATAATGTTTTTAACTCCAAATACCATCGTATTGAAGATGGTTACATTTTATTATCTATTGAATCCATTGTTTACATGAGTCCCCCTATGTCCTTGCATTTTATTCTAATATAATAAAGCATAGTCCGGAAATTTTTAAATATCAAAAATCATATAATAATTATAAATGAAATATTAATTCTAAAATTTTATAATAACATTATTCCAGGATGATATAATTAAATCATAAAGAAATAACATTATCAATATTTCCTTCGAAATTATCTATAGAAATCATGTGATTAACCATAGTATATCTCCTTAGTAGTTTCAAACCATGTATGTAGTAAGGCATTTTATTAGTAGATTATGTAATGATAAATTTTATAATTAATTCAACCATTTTCATTAATACCCCAAGGTATAATTGTTCTAGATCCACATCCAATTTTATCATCATGAATGGGATTTTATTTCTTGGAAACGACTCACTTCATACATCACTAAAATTTTAGGTTGTTTTAATATGTTTAGAATTTCCACAATAGTTCGTACTTATTTTTAACAATTAATAACTTCTTAATATATCTATACATATATATTATACCAACTATGTAAACCAACATTTAAGATATAAAAAATTTAATTACAAACTGCATTATTAAATAATACAGATAGTCTTTTGAGGTTTAGTTTTTTGGGATATAAGTGGCATAAAATATGAGAACATAAACATTATTATAATTATATTTATAATATTAATAATATATTTATAAAATATTTCCTTGAAATTATATCATATCATAGGTAAACACATTATAACAATCATGTGTGCATAAATATTTGTAAGGGACTAAAAATGAAATGTTTAGAGTATAATCATTGGCACTACAATATAGATTGATCATCAGAAAATGAGGGATATAAAAATAGATCAATCACTATGAATAAAATATAACTATTTCTATGTCATAATAATGTATCATTAATAATTAAATTACATAGCTCTATCACCAATGTGTCACAAAACATAATAACCATGTTCATTCACCATGGTATCATAAAACATTTCAACTATAGATATCAATTATTTACAAAATCCATTGAATAAATATATGGTAACATCATTTATAGACATAAATTCATGTGTGAAAAAATCATCACAAGATTACTAATTCAATAATAAACCATGGAAAACTATAAACGTGTTCAAGATATAATTAATTAATTTCATGAAATGGTTAATGACATGAGAACTACATCATTTTTAACCTATGAGAGATGAAAACTAGTTTTATATTTCTACGTCAAAAATAAATGAATAATGGATACATCTATGTCTATAAAAATGAATAGATATATGGGTTGAGTATTTTTAGTGTTAAAATATTTCATATAAAAGGGAAAAATTATCGAAATGAGTACAACAATATGAAAAGAATAAAATTTCAGCAATGTAAAGGGAATAATGGAAGGAAATGATTGTATCTCTTGAGAAAACAATATATAATAGTAATTTGATAATAAAAAGTATATAAATGGAAATGAATTCAATATTTAGACTATATACCACAAATGAGGTACACAAATGAAAGAGAAGATAGGGGAGTTCTATTACCATGGGAAGTAAATTCCTAACTCATAGAGATGGAAACATTAGTGCCATTAAGACACCATGTAGAGACTTTAGAGAGTATAAATGAGAAAAATTTCATGGTTAATTTATTTTAGGTGGAGGGTAATGTTCTGATGTGTTGGTATTTGTTGTAAAAGTGGAGACTTTTTAATTAATTTCTATATAATGGTTTAGGAATTATAGGTAGTAAAAAATGAAAAAACTAATAGAATTCCCAGGGTTCATTCCATATTTTTTGACATTGGAGTCATGATTTATAATATTTTAATCCATTTTAATTGTATTATAATTTTTAATATTAATATTTTAATAGAGATGTATCTTCATTCACAAAATATAAATTTTAAAATAATAATTTATATTTTATACATTGTAGATCCACTTATAGATTTGGAAATTTATTTAAATTCATTAAAATAAATAATATTAGTCAAATAATATATTTAATGTTCCAGATATATTTTAATTTATAATTACATCATTATCAATTAAATGTGAAGTCATAAAATATAATTGATTCAGAAAATTTTATTTTTACTATTCATAAAAAAATAATGCATATTAGAAAATAATCAATACTTTACCATGACCTAATTCAGGTATGATTATTTAAAATATAATTATTATTTTATCAAACTACTATCCATAATATTATAATTTAAATATTAAAATGAAAAATCATTATTTATTTAGAATCAGTGTTTTTATAGTATAGTTAAATATTTTAAAAAATTTAAATTTCCTATGACATTACAAAAATATATACTCATTTATATTTAAAAAATTAGTTTTTATGATACCATTACATTAAAATAAATTTTATTTTTAATATTTGAGTTTATAAATAAGTGTATATATTTTATTGAAAAAGTGTTTATTTAGTATTCATATCAAGAAATATATTTATCAAATTCATCATATATTGTTGTTTATTTTTTAGGCTAATATTTCAAAATGGGATTCATGGAATAATTATTTAATTTATAAAAATGATATTATACTTTTGATATTTTGGTCTACATACATAATCCCCCTATTACACCAATTTATTTGTTAAGGGTAAGGTCTGTGATGGTAGTAGTTTCATATAGACGCTTATGTAACATTAACATAATAAATATCTACACTAATTTGAGATTAAAACATAGGATATTTCATTCAATTGCCGCATATATAATTTCTAAATGTGATCAATCAATAAGGAACCCTACTCCGGCTACCTCCCTCTTATGTTCTAAAAAATATTCTTCAAATGAAATGACTCTACTGGTGGAGGCCATTTTCTTTATTTTTTGTTTCAATTATCAAATTTTCATTAATATTTATAAAATATAATTCAAATGGTGACATAATTTTCAATGGATATAGTGTCCAATAATCACATTGACTAATGGTTATATTAACCAGTGTTAATGTAATGGTCAGATACCAATGGTAACATTAATATCAAATATATACATTACCATTCATTTATATTAACTACTTAATTCATGATGTCTTTTATAATATATTGGTAAATATCTATTATATTATAAACCTATATTTATGTTTTACGGATTTCCATTGATCGTTTAAACTTCATGTAAGAGTTTGATTTCATTGAGTTTGTCATTTCATGGTCTCTATTATTTATTTTTTATATACCAGTACATTTCCTAGATGTAATAATTAGTACTATTACTTGAAATTTTGTTTTATTTTTTATATTATTTTTTTATTTCCATTGTGAAATATAAAAAATTTGTATTATAAAAAATGAAAATTTATTTAATTAATAAATAAATAAATTTTATGTTTTTTATACATATCCAATCAAAATTATTGCTAAAAATATTCAATTTCTCTTTATATATAATCCTCTAAAATGATAATCATCCACTATTCCAAATTATTTATAAAAATTTAGCCCTTTCCATTGATATTTCTAAGAGATATCCCTTGAACACAACGTAAGTACTGTGTTTTCCTATCATTGATTTGAAAATTATTCCCTTTCACATTTATTTTTCCTCATATTATAAAATTAATTCTATATTTATAAAGTATTGAATGTATTATATTTTTATTATAACCATTAAAACCCTTCCAAAATTTCTTATTATTAAAAATGAAAACGTAATTTGTTTATTTGTGTGGACTGATTCCTCTATAAAATAACATATCTTATTTCACATATAGTTTCATTATTATTTATTAAAATCTATTTTAATTTTATTGAAACCCTTAAAAATATATAAATTATTACTTATTTTTCTTTAAATGTTATATTATGTTGAAATATACTACATTCATGACAATACTCAACAAATGTTTAGTGTATATTCATATTTAGGTCGGTTTACCCTCCTACTTGGATAATGATATCATATAACTTCATTGATGACTACGATAACATTATTATGTATAATATATAATATACATATATAAAAAATTATATTTTTTTCAATTATGGGTACATTATAATAAAACACATTAATTAATATATCAACAACCATTTTTTAAAAGTCTCCAAAACATGCTCATCATCGATTTCATCATTATTAGTCATAAAAAACACCAATATAATTAAATAATAACACAATAAATAATTTTCAATCATTAATTATAGTACCTTTCTATTAGATGGTAATGGAGAACAATGGGATAATAATGATTGACAATACAATTATTAAGAAACTAGTTCAAAACAATCAAGGTTACTCACACCTGATATTGAAATAAGATAATTTTAAATAATATAAATGTTGGGAATAATTATAAATTTTGTCTAAATCAATATAAATAAATAAATAAGATTATGAAATAGTTCGTTGTGATTTTTTTTCTAAAACAAGAAAATTACATGCTTTAGTGGATTTTATAGAATAATGTAAGGGGTTCTTTTCCTAAAATTTAATTTCATCATACATATTTCATATTGTTCATCATAATTCTTCCAATATGGTGTAATTAATTATAAATGGATATATTTTACCATATCCCTATTATTATTGGGATTTTAAGATAATTATTGTGTTATTTTTTAATTTTGATTCATTTCAATGGATATCATGGATGTGAGGATTTTTTCATCTTAATTTTGGTTCATTGAGATATTATGTATGTTAAATAGTTGTTTTGTTTTTTTAATAAATTGGACATGTATTTATTACAGTATAATTTCATATGAAATATATTTCATTTTAAAAACCATCATGATATCCCTTGGAAATGGTTTTTATTTCTAGTGTTTCTAAAATGAGAGGGTTTATTGATAATAAAAATCTATATTCATTGAGTTTTAATGCCTCTTCTAAAATGTATTTCATCTATTCTTCATTACATTCACCAAAGGAATATTTTTTAATGTTCTATTTAACTATAGATAAAAGACACTTTGGATTAAAATATTCCTCCTTTAATAATTTCATCCACATAAAAGTGTGAAAATTTTAAGAATAATTTCCTTCCTTCTTAAAAAACATTTTCATTCATAATATGTTTTAAAAATGTTTTCCAAATGAAATTAACACTATAATATTTTAATATAAAAAATAAATATTCTTATATTTTTAAAATGTAAGATTTAAATTTAAAAAATAAAATATTTATTTTTAAATGGATTTTAATATCATTTGTTTTAAGATATAAATCATCCTGTGTTTTTTCTAATAAAATCATATTTTCGAAAACACATTTCTATTAATAAATTTACCTTTCAAATACATATAAATTACAATGAAGGAGAATTTTTATGATGATTTATCAAGCTCTATGTATTAAAATATAATTAAAACATTTATAAAGGGATTTCAAGATATTAAATAAGGTGTATCTACACTTATTTTTCATGTCATTTATCTAGATACCATAAAAAGTAATTTTTCATCATTGTCAACATCCTTAATGATTCTAATTTTATAATTGGGATACTTTTATGACACAACAACGTTTTTATATTGATGTCTTATGAAATTTTATATGAATGTATTCATGAAGCCCATATCTTTTCCATTAGTAATTTAAGTTGTTTTTGTTATATCAATGATTGGATTTAATTGGAAAAAATATGGTTTACTGATTGAAAGTGGTTTCTTATATCACTGTATAATTCATTGGTTAGAGTTTTATATATAATGAAATAATTTTAAGAATTGTGTGTTGATACTCTCTCTCGTATGTGAATCATGATGGGATTCATATTCTACTTTGTTATGGGAATTAGATATTGATTCAATCTCTATTATGTATATAGGAAAAAGGTAGTGAAACGTGATTCAGTATAGTAAGAAGGAATTGATGTCTTCTCTCTTATGTTTTGTAAATCAAGTATTGACATCTACTCAATTTTTATTCAAGGAATCAGGTAGTGATGTATGTTCTACTATGAGAATCAGGCAATGATTCCTCCTTTACCATGTTATAGGAAACACATAGGGATTCCCACTCCACTATTTTATGATTTCTTCACTTATATTTGTTTTATAACTTACTATTTTACAATAACTTCCATATCTTCCAATATGTTTTTTCAAATGATTATTTCTTATGGATCGTGTTTATTTTCTCAATTATTTTAATATTTATAAAATGATATTTTTTTATTCTTTTAAGATCAAATGTCTTAAATCAATGTTAATGGGAAACTATTATTATTCAATTTATTTTTAGAATGATATTTATCCCCTTCTCTGGTTTCCATTAGACGGTTATTACATAATCCTTTTGGACATGTGGATGTGTTTATATCATATTGTGTTTTTTATCTCACCCATTTTTTCCTGTCCATTATGAAATTTAATCCATGACATAATATAAAATGATTTTATAATATCAATATGATTTTTGAGATATGTTGAAGAAACCAATATTCATCTATTGCACCAAACATACTTATTTTTTGAGATAGACATGGTTGATAGACCTCAAATACACTAAAATTTATTATCCTGAGGTTCTGAGATTATTAGACAGATTTAATTTTATACTAATGGTAATGTAGTAAAATAATTATTAGTTTAACTCATTTAGTTTAAAGGATGTTTTTTTAAAAATATTGTTTTTCAACTCTGGACCTATGATTATTGGTATGATGTTTTTCAAATACCATCAAAAATAATAAATAATAATAAAAATTTTCCATGAATTAATTTTAAAATAATGTTGTATATGATTTATAAATTTATTTTCCATGATATATTTACGAAATGATTTTTGGCATTCTGATTAGTAATAAATAAATTAGGATCATTTCATTGTTATTTCATTCTATTAAATGATAATAATTATATTTTGAAAAACAATTATACTGTAATTTGAAAATAATTTAATCATGAATAAATATAATTATTTATGTGATTATATTTATGCTCATAATGTTTTTGAATTATTTAATTTTAACTGTAAAAATATATCAATTAACATTGATAATGGATTATTATTTTATTCTATTTTATTTTGAGGATCAGTGGTGTTAAACCCGAGATATGACTTTAATAAATGAAATTATAATGCAATTATCAAACACATAAAAAAATCTCCTTGATTACATATTCATAATAAAATAACATAAAGATAGATACCCTTTAGCTAACACACTTCGATTTTATGAAATTATTTCTAAAATAAATTCATTTTTTCTATATCATGTGTTATACACATCATCCAGTATTAATGAAAAATTAAATACTATGAAAAATAATTTTTTATAATGTTAGTTATTTCAAATTCATTGGAATGGCGAGTATCAATTGGTTTATCTAAATTAAGAAAATGAATTTTTTTAGATTTATATATAAAATGAATAATTTAGTTTCCATTTATTAAAAAAATAAAAACAAAAAAACCATTTTAAAATAACGGAAACAATTTTCTGAAGAAACTGTTTCGAAGCCCGCAATTATGTTTTATCAAAAAAAATTTAATAAATTAATTTTTTTTTGTAATTTTATTAAATCTTTTATTTTGATAATTAAGTTAATATATTTACCATTCATATTATGTATGTTATAGGCATTATATAATAATAAGAATGATATTTTCTTTATTATATTAAGTTCATAAAAATTAGCTTCATAACATTTTCTGGTGCATAATTTTAAAATTTATATTTTAAAATAATTGAAGTTATATTAATGGGATTAAATTAATTTTTGAAAGAATCATTTTAATATTATTAAAGGGAGATTTATTTATAACATTTTGATAGTATTGTTTTTTTATATATAGTAAAATATATATATTTTTATTAAAAATAATTGTTTCTAATAAAGATTGAAAAAACATAAAAATTATTATAATATTTATTTAAAAGAAAAATTAGTTCAGTTAAATATTTCATAATAGTGTTTTGTGAAATTTAATGATTTTCATATTGAATATTTATATAAAATATTTCTATACTTTGTCAATTTTACATAGGGAAAATGGTTTATCTTTGCCTTTGTGGGTTGAATTTTATAATCAATTCATAAACTCCAATAAGTTGAACATTGAAAACTTGATCAAATATTTTGAATCATTATACATAAAATTATTATCTATGTTTAGCATAAATTTTTATAATAATTAATAGTAATAAAATCAAAATTTAATTACCATAATTGATGTTAAAATGTGTTTACCAAGGGTTAAAAAGGAAATATAAGGTTAAAATGACTTATAAGCTAGTCCAAAACGTGTTTTCATTCAATATTCAGACCATATATCAAAACATAATTGATAATTTCCCATTTTTACCATTTAATCATTTAAAAAATATAGTCACACTATATTGTTTTCAAGTATTCGTTGTGTGTGTTCTCCCCTACTTATAAAAGGCCATCGTCTCTCCTCCAATATTAAAACATTCAAAACCCTTCTTAAGGGCCAATACCTGCGAATAAATCATATATAATTCTTTATATGTATACTATAGTGATTTTTTAGATCATAAATATAATATAGGATGGATTTCGGTTAAACCTTAAGAGGTATTCCAATGATGAGGAAAAGTATTTAACTATCTATTTTTTTGTTTAACATCATCTTCTAACTCCATAAAATACTCATAAAATATAATAATATAAAAACACTATTACCTAAAACATAATTATATTATATTTTTTCTAATTTAATAATCAATATACAAATCCACATCCATCATGTGGGAAATAGAACAATCGATTATGGGTAAAATAGTCTACTGCATCATGTACCTATGATATTCATTTTCCATGTACGCCTCTCAAGGATATATATAATGATGTATTTAATATTTATATGTGAAATTAATTATATTATTTTACCTATGTAATTATAAAACCATTTCCACGTTCTAACCTTCCTGCCCTTGGGGAAACAATAACATCACTCGTGTGTACGTTGAAAAACCGCCTCACAAACTAATGTGAGGTATTTTTCATTTCAATTATAATCAGTTGATAATATGGATAAATTATATTAATTAATATGTTTTTACTTACATAATTATATATATCTAATAAATACATCACATATACCTTCTTACTTTTCATTTAGTGGGGGATATGAAAACTTTCTCCATGTGTAAGATGAAATATTACTTCATGAAACAATTTGATTCATATTTCACAGAAACATTCCATAGATGGAAATAATGATAAATTTAATTAATATATGTGATATATATAAATTAATAATTATCCGATAATGTAAATATATTATATGAATTTATTTGATTTCATTTTTTGAGAAAATGGAATCAATGTTCTAGTGTTCATAGGGCCTGATGTCTCCATGGAAGGTATATTTCATTTTCTATCTGTAACATTGATGGATTACTATAAATAAATATATAAATAATATATATCATATTTATATAATGTATAAAAATATATACGATTTAACCCTTATCAAATTAATATGAAAATTATAAAATCATAACTTCCCGAAAAAATGCCTTTTTTACCCGAAACATGATTTTAAAAAGGAATTGTTTACAAACAGGTAATACAATTTAAGATGTAAGTCATATATGGTTTAATATATATTATTATGGTTATCCTAAAATTTTATAATAAATTTATACTTATTATTATTGATGATAACATTATTACAAATGACTTCAACACTTGTGTTAAGAGGTTTCTTGTCTCTCTTTTATTTCGGGGAGAGATATGTAATATTCACCACTTGTTTATTTTAGTTGGCCCATATTCTTCCCCATTAAAATGTTATATCATCAATATAATTATTTTAATGATATTTTATGTTCCATTTTATGTTATTATTTAATTTTTCTTATGATTAAAAGTATTATTAATGTGGTGAGTTATTTTTTTCTCAATTAGATGTCTTTAGTACATACATTATGCTATAAGAATATCTTTGTTTATGAGATTTATATATAGAAAATTTCACCAATTATATCATTAATATCATTATATTCATGAAATATAAATTTTTTTATTATTTTATTCATAAATGGGTTAATGATTAAATAGTTACCATTGTGGTATGGGTTTGATATTATGATATCATGGTTCATCAGGAGTATTTATGATGAGACATTGGATGAGTAAATCTTATGATCCATATTTCACGAAACTCATGAATTTTATTCTCATCCTGTTTCTTCATTAGATTTCATATTTTAACGTCATTTTTATCTCTTTACTTACTCATGATTCCAAATGAAATATTTTAATGAAATTTTCTTTATTCCCCTCTTTGGTCCAAAACCATACTTTCTTCCAGATACACGTTTTCTAAAAATATTTTCCAAATTTTGTTAAGGATACTATGGGATTGTTTAATTTTATTTATACCATTTTTTTAGTTATAATTAATTTGAAATAAATCGTCATGTATTTTAAAAACAAGGGATGAAAATTTGAGATGAATATTTTTTTGACATGTAGAGCTTTTCCCACCCTCATGACAACTCAATGTTATAATGATTCATCTATAATATTAAAATTTTATTTGAAATAAAAAGTATAATGAAATAATTTATGTTTTAAAATATAAAATTTGAAAGGTTATTTTCTTCATGATTGGATTTATGTATTTTTAATGAATCCATTATATATTTAAAACATCAATTTGAAATAAATTGTTTGTGAAAATAAGATTTGTGTTTAAAAAGATATTTTTTTAAAGGTTGAAAATATATTTTCATTATATAATTTTTTAAATTACACTAAATTAATATTTTATATGTTTTCATGTTTATTTTTTAGTAAAATAATTTCCATAAAAATTTATGAATTTAATATTTTAAAATTTTTATTTCTAAAGAATTTAATTTCACTCAAAAAATGTTCAAAGTTATTTTTTATACAAAATCCTTCTAAATATAAGATGAAATCATTTGATGTTACTAAATATTTAATCGGTATATGATACAAATATACCTTCCTAATTATTTCATTAGATGGTTTATTTTTATTATGATTAGATATTTTTGAAACTCAATCTGTTTCCAGGTGTTATGATATGATGAGTTCATTAGATAATTATGAGACCCATTTACATTATATGGGGTTTTTTATGATCAAATTTTTTATGAATTTAATTTTGTTTCACATGATCTGTTGTGATGAATGTTTTATTTTCTTTTTCACACAAATCTATATTTTTCATTATGTGATTATGATAATGTTTTATCCATGTATGGTGGTAATGTTATAACCAATGATGCGTGGGGCATATATCTCCCTCAAATAAACTGCGTAATGATTACATTTATATGAGAATAAAGGGTAAACTATAGATTACCCCAATTGTAAAATGATTTACATGGATGGTTATCGCAATCCCAAAATATGGAATGCAAATATTTTTCTGAAGCTCTAATAACGTACACATGTGGTTAGCCTAAGCCTAACATGCTTGGAATGACCTGTTGGGTAACCATAAAATATGGTTTTCGTTGCTTATGTGTATACAAAAAATATATGTCTTCTAAAAATTAAATTAAATTTTATCTCTTGTACGTTGATTATACTATGAAACATGTATTATGAATTTCAAATATTTATTTCATAACTCAAATTTATGATCAATAAATGGTAAGGTACGGTTTTAAAAATTTATTCTTATGTTCTAATACCTATATGATCATTATATATTTATATATCCACTATTTACCCTTAATTATCATATTATATCACTGATTATTTGGTTAAATTTCAATATTAAATAAATAATGGTCTTATTTATGATATTTTTAATAAGTTTTATTGGTAAAAAACATTTTGGGATGTTATTTTGTTCACTTGTGGACCTTTTTATGTGTTCATTTTAGAATAAGGCACTATAACTAAACAATTATTGCAAGGATGGTTATGTTATGTAATTAATTATCTTATATTAAGATACATTATTTATGTATGAGAAGTTTGGGTATCTACATTAGGAATGAGAGAATGGTCTAGTATACCTTTGAAAAATAGGTTGAAAAAAGTCTACTGAGATACCTATGGATATCTATGAGTATAGTTATATGGATAATTTTATTTATAAGAAAATATACTAGAATATTGGTGATGAATTGAGTTATTGGATTCCTAGAAATTGCATGCCTGTATGGACATAGAAAATTGGACTGGTTCTATAATAGTTATACATAGGTGAAACAAATCTAATAATAGTGTGTCAGGGATGACCCGAGAGTTACTTTTTACAAAAAAAAAACATGACATAATACACACCTAATTTGACACTATTGATGGATATGCTTTAAAAATCATAAAATCATTATGATATACCATAAATCATTTGAATAATGTATATAAATTATCTAGGTCAATCATATAGTGTCATATATTGTGAAGAATGTGTTGTTTTTAGCCAACCTCTATGTGATATTTTATGATTATGTGTTGTACCACTATAATTAGTTTTGATAACACTTTTATTTTTGGTTTCATTATATATAATGAACAACAATTTATTGTGAAAACATTGAATATGATTGAAAATGTGTTGATGTTCAATAAAATGGTATGTTAACTGCAGCTAAATACACTATGATTATTCTTAATAAATAATTATGATATATTATTAACAAATTCAGTTTTAACCAACACATAGAATCACTAAATAATATAATGGTCAAGTTATCTGATTTTTTTAAGCAGTGGAGACCATAAAAGAAATAAAATTAAGTTCCCTATATGTTGAGAATGTAGGAAGAATCACCCTGGAGAATAACTCAGAGGAACAAGAAGATATTTTTTCATAGAGAAAAAAGTTATAGAGTAAGTGATTTTTGAGTAATGATAACAAAAATTAGTTAATGTAATAGATGATAGTATTGGTTTCCTTATATAATCATAAATGGGTAAATATTATAAATTTATAAATATTGGATATTAAAAAAATCTATTCCCTAAGGGGGGAGATCATGAATAGGTTTATAATGGTGGTACAATTAATTGTTTTTTTGTTGGTGATAAAGATACAACAAATGAAATATGAAAGGAAGAGGTATATATGAACAAAATGGTGAATCATTGTTAATGGTTTAAGAATGAAGTTGAATGATTGAGTTGTTAATGTATTTAAAATAAAGAAGTATTTTATATAAATTTGGAAATATACAAGGATACTTCGGTAGAAAAATCATTATGGATTTACAATAAAACGTTAAATAATATTGAATGTCTAGAAAATTGATTTAATGGAAAAGTTATATTTTACAGAATATACCTGATTAAGGGAGGATAACCCTTAATATTCCCATGATGTTGAAAATAATTTTTTACATTGGGTAAAGAGATAAAATATTGGGATAACTTAAATTAGATAGTATTGATGACCACATAACTGATTAATGATTTGTTCAAAGAGTCAATTATGTTATCATTGATGGAGTTTACAACATATTTTGATTAATTAAATATACTCTATATTATGTGGTATCATATAAGTATTGATAAATGAGTTGAATTTTTAATTTATGTATGTTTTCATTAAGAATATGTGATCAACATGTTCATATATTCATTATGTGAACCTAAGAGCTACATTATATTGTTTTGGGGATTATTGTTAACATTATTTTATTAAATTTAAAAACCTTATTTATAAATTTGTAAATATTGATGTTCATTTTGGATAACTACTTTTGCAGTTCTTCTAGTTTTACTTTGGGTGAGGACTTATTGGTTCAATTAATATATCACCATAAGATGATTTATTCATATTAGATAACCTCTTCGAAACCCTTTTTAAAATTATTAATGGAGATATAAATAATTCCTTATTATTTAATTATTGATTTTTTAGTTTTTCAGTGCATTAGGCATAAAAAATCAAATTCATTTCATGGTGTAATAAATGAAGTAGAATTTGGTCCAATAAGAAAAAAAAATATAATTGTTCATATGATAAAAAATTATCTAATCTGAACTTATTTATAATGAACCAACCAACGTCAACTAGCCAATCAAACCAATATGGTCTATCATGCTAATGTGGTACATCAAATATAAGAGAAATATGTCATGAGTATAACAAAAATGAATAATGTAATAACCCATTTTTTTATGAAATCTAATTCTTATAATTATGTTATACAATATAATTCCATAAAATCACTTTAAAAACTCAATACAAACATTATAAGTGTTTAATTAATTAAATAATAGGAATTTATAGAAGATAAGAAATATACACCGATTAAATTATAACATGACCTTCAGAATACTAATGTGACCCATATGAATAGTTAACCGACAAATTGAATAGTATCATCACCAATGGAATTATAAATAAAATTAATCCATCACATATATTCCAATATGATATAATTATATAACATTATAAGTAAATATATATTTTAAAAATTATTCATTAAGTGTTAATGTTTTTATAATTCATAAATATTTAATTAAAAATTTAGGCCATATTTCAAATTAATAAATAAAATTTATTTTCATAAAATTTCTTGACAAATTATTATTTTGATGTCTTATTATTATTATATAAATTTTTGTGACCTTAATAAAATATTTAATGTGTTAAAAAAGTCGTTTTAATTTGAAAATTTGTATTTTATAAGTAAAATATAATTTTAAATAAAAATAAAATTATTCATATTTATATAATTATTTTTTAAAAAATGGTCTTCATTTTTGAATTCTATGCATCAAAAAATCATTAGGTTTAATTTTTCTTATTTTTATAAAATACATGAATTTTTGGTGAATAATGAAATACGGTATCTCCATGGTATCATACATGAGATATAGGATCTCAATTTATATTAGGCACTCATAACAGATGTTATATAATCAAATGTTTTATTATGTTCCATGTTTTTAGTTTTATGTACCCTTTTATCCAAGAAAAAAAATACATTATGATCATTGTCTTTTAATTTGATGTCTAATTATGCTTAAAATCATTAAATGATATGTGTAAAAGTCTAGTGTCACTATAGTTGGTATCAAAGGAAATATTTAGTTGATTTTGTTTACAAGGAATAGAGAAATTTAGAAATAATCGTAGGGATAATACTATATCAATCAATACATCCCTAAACATTGGTAAGTATATAATATATTATTTATCTATAAAATACATAACATTCTTAATAATACATGTGGGTGTGGTTCTAGGATAGATATACATTTCCTAGAAAATGCATCGATGGTGTTACGGGCCAGACTAGGGGTAACTTGGTACATGATAATATTTCTTACTATGCATCTTTCTTGACACTCCCGGGTGATATGATTTGGAAAATTCTTAATCTCATTACAAACCACTATTATGGGAGGAATGAAAACACCCATATGTATATATGTTAAGAAACAGATCATGGATAACTTATATTAAGACCTATGGAATGAAAAGTTAGGGTATAATTTTTCCTTATTATTTTTCATTTTTCGTTTATAGGTTGCTTTTTATGCTTATTAGGTAAGTATTCTATCCCCCTAATTACACATTATTTTTCATATCTAATAGAAGAAAATAGAAAAACTTGTGAGAACAATCAGTGTGATAAATAATGTGATGAGTTTTCTAATTAATTCACAAATATGATGGGATAGGTGGTTCAAAACTCTTTGACAACACTTAATCATCTATCTCATGTTATGAATAATATCATGAATCACATGGAACACCCTTATTATCCAAGGAAAGAGTAATTCTCCCTCAAATTCATCATGCAGAAAATGACTCCCTTGTTTAGTGGATACTCTAATCCACTTCTCACTGAACAGTGGATTTAATCCATTGAAAATATATTATCTATCCTATAGTGATCAGCAGAAGAAAAATTCATGATGGTATTTTATGATTTTGTTGGGTAAGCTGATCAGTAGTGGAAACTGATCAAAAATACAATGTCCAAGGAGGAAATTGGATCCATGTACTGTGAAGAAATCAATAAAATGTTTTTAAATAAATATTTTCCGTGGACCCACCATCAAAAGTTGGAAAGAGTGATCCCCAAAATTATGTAGATGGTAGACAAGTCTATTGGTGCATATGAAGATAATATTACTTGGACGCCATGATACACCCTTTGATTTTTCATGAAATCTGAAATAATGATGGATCACTTATTTAGCGTACTAAATCTGAGTTTTTGAAATGATTTGGAGACTCAAGATAGTAAAAGTTATAAAAACTATTCTGTTGTGCCCTCAAATTTTACACGGTTATTGGAGACTCTCAGTGGTATCACAGGATTGGTGAAAGAAGGTGTAAAATTTAGTCTAATATGGTTGGATCAGAAAATAAATCCCATGATGGAATAAAGCACAAATATACCTTGATTTAAAAATTATGGAAGAACCATACTAGGAACTATATAAAGTAAACTGAGAAATTATTCAAATGAGGAAGAATGGGGAATTTGGCTATGAATTAGTGAAGGGATATAGAGAATCACAGTAGTTCGTAATAATAATGGAACATTCATATAAATTATCCTCTATTAGTGAAATGATTCAACTGTAAGGAACATGGGAATTTTTCAAAACAATTCCCTAAGACAAGGGTTTTTGGAGGCAATCTACAACAAGATTCATTGAGAAAAGTAAGGGAGTATGATTAGACTACTACTAATGTGTAGACAGAAAATGATGTGGTGATAGGTATTCTGGTTATTCATTAATAAAAAAAATGTATTATTTGATTATAGTTCAATGTGTTCTTTCGTATCATGAATTTTTAGTAGAACTATTCTAACATCAGCTCATAATTTGGAGATTGAGTTATCCATGGAAATAGCTATTGGTGAAATTATTGAATCCAAATTACACAACTCATTCTTGGTTAATGTTAGTGGATTTATCTTCCTAGAAATTTTTTTATTACTTCCTTTGTTAGAGTTTCTGGCTATTTTGGGTATGGAATATATATCATTATAAAAATCCAACATCAACTGTCGGGAAAGGGAGATCAGTCTTCATATTATAAAGTGTCCTCCAATTCTATACAATTGTACATTAGAAGATGAATCTCCTTAAAAATCATTATATCTGGTGTGGATTTTACTAACTCAGGAGAAATAATATCTTTCTCAAATTAATGAGTCAAAGGATATGATCATGCTTGAAGATATTCCCATCACGAGTGATTGCACTGATGTATTCCCTAAATCATTTTCTCTTGTTCTGCCTTCTTGAGAAGTTGATTTCTAAATAGAACATATTCTTTGATCTGTGCATATATCAATGAATCCTTATATAATGGGAACTTTGGATCTAGAAGAACTAAATAAGTGTTACAAGAGAATCTGGAAAAGGGTTTCAAACAACTGAGTGCTTCACCATGGTGTGTGTGTGTCCTCTTCATCATAAAGATGGATGGATAAATTATCCTTTGAATTGGTTACTATGATCTCAATAAAATCATTATAATGATCAAGTATACCCTATCATGAATGGATGACTTGTTCGATCATCTACATAGGGCCAGTTTTTTTATCTAAGGTGGACCTTCGTTCATGATACCACTAATTGAAGGTGAGAAATGATTATATGCACAGTACTATATTTAGATCAAGTAATGGAAACTATGAATTCATAGTTATCCCCTTTATACTAACAAATGATCCATAAATATTATTGGATTTAATTTATAGATTATTTTGAGATTACATATAAATTTTTTGTAGTCTTTATAGATTATATTCAAGTATACTCTATAAGTAATGAGTAACATGAGAAACATTTGAATATTATGATAAAAATATTACGAATGGAGAAACTATATGAGAGGTGCAGTAAATTTGTGTTCTAGTTAGAAGATATATCATTATTGGGGCATGTTATTTCTACCATAGGGATATCTATCGACCCTTCCTAGACAAAGGAAATCAAAAAGTGGCATATGCTTACATCGGTAAGGGATATCCATATTTTTTTGGTCTATTTGTGTATTAATTATTATTTTTTAAGAACATATAAAAATTTTCAAAACCAATAACAATGCTGAAATGGGAGTGATGTTTTAATGGGCTCAATAATGCGAGGGATGATTTAAGGACCTCAAAAATAGGCTTATCACAATGCCATAACTCACACACCTAAAAAGTGGGAAACTCTTTTATGTTTACAATATTACATATTTGCTATTATTAGGCAATTAGTGGATAAAAAGTTATACGGTGATATCATACGACTTAGGGGAGATGAAAATTCAATCATGAAACTATCGGAGTCATGATCTAGAGTTGGAAGATTGGATCTTTGCGTTGGAAATATGGTAGCATAATCTCTATGGGGTGAAGTGTGAGATTTATAATGATCATAAGAGTCTTAAATATATATCACATAGAAAGAGATTAATATTCACCTATGAATATGGTTGGATATCGTCATGGATTATGACGTCTCATTCCAATACCATCCTGGTAAGGAAAATAATGTAGCAGATTCTCTATGTAGAAAGGATCATCCATCATTATAAAGGATGAGAATTGAGAAAGATCATATCTCATTAGACCTTCAAACTATGGAAATGGGAATCATTTAGGAATGAAAATCATCAATCCTTTATCAAATGTTTTCAAAACAATCCCTCATGGACAAGATAATGGATTCTCAATGAAATAATATTGGAAATTAAAATGGTGAAAGCTACAAAAATAAGAAATCCACGTAGTTCCAAATGGATGAGGAAGGAGTCGTAATATTTGACTCATGATTATGTGTAAAATTTTATCTCAGGATAAATAAGGATATTTTGAGTGATTCATATATCTTGGCCTTTTCAATTCACCTAGGGGCCACAATGATATAACGACATCTCTGAGAGAACCATTGCTCAGAAAATTTGAAGTAGGAGATTGTTGAATGCACACCAAAGTGTCTGGTTTGTAAGCAAGTGAGGGATAAAAGTTAAAAAGTCAAATGAATAATGAAACCATTTCCCATTACAAAATTGATATTTTAAAACATAACAATTATCTTTATCATTGGACTTTCAAAGACATCGAGGGAAACAATGCAATATGGATTATTGTGGATCATCTTACAAAAACATATCACTTTATGGATGTTTAGGAGAACTTATAATTGGATCAACATGAAAATATATACATAAAATAAGTGGTAAGGGTTCATGGAGTAGCATAATTAATTACATCTAATCGACATATGAGATTCACCTCTCTGTTCTAGAAAACTCACCAACATGGTCTAAGAAATGAGATAAACTTCAGCCTGACCTATCATCCACAATGTGATGTCCAATATGAGTAAAATATTCTGAAACTGGATGAAATTTATAGATAATTTTATTTGGACATCAATGGTTGATAGGACCAACATCTTCTTGTAGACAAATTCTCCTACATAAAAAGACTCTGCTCGATATTTCAAATGGATCTATATAAATGCATTTATTGGAAATGGTGAAGAAAACTATAATGTGGGGATGAAGTCAGTGGATATAAGATACTAAGACATGAAATGGATAAAGAATTAGTGGTGAAGGAGAAAACCACTAATTTTAACATCAAGGGAACTAAATGTCGACAAAATAGTTATATAGAAAATAGTCATCAAGACTTCAAGTATATGTTTGGAGACATGGTGTGTAACAACCTGACCCCAGTTACCCATAATTAGGGAATTATTACATAACATTGGCATGATATAAGAAATCATGTGCCGAATGATTGATCAGTTTAGTAGCTTTGGAATTACTAGATACATAAATAAGTTTTAAATTACATCATGGAATAATAAAACACAACATTGTGTCCCCTTTGAACAATATTATATCCTATAGAATATTCCTGCAGGTTAATTGTAACATACTACATTGCATCCTGGGATAAATAAAACATAAGAAATGGTAGAGCTTAAATGCTCAGTAAGTATAATAATATAGCGTAAGCTTCCAAAAATAAGAATAAACATTAAATGAAATGTATAAGTCAGAATCACAAGCCTTTTATACAAATACATCAACATAATATGCTAAAGATAAAAAAATTAATTCCATTTACGTATTTACATGGATATTCTACTATTCAAATAATTAAATGTAATATCAATAGCCAATTTTAGTATGATTGAATTCATAATGTTGGACAACATAACCACATATTAAAGGCCTCGTGCCAAGAGTACAAATAAAATTTTCCAAAATCCCTTTTCAAGATACTAATTTGTATCATGAGACCTATCGATGCATCGAGGAGCTATAGCGGGCTACACCCATCAATTACTATGTCCAATTTATTTTTCATATAAAAACGTTGAAGCATAATCTAATCATTCGTATTAAAACATGCAAACAAAATTGTCAATATTTTAACAATAAACAACGAATGTTATAAAAATAGCACATCCACCATCAAACATAACTCATTGAATATAATATGGATGATTTTATAAATCAACCTCAATCAAGAATAATGAATGATATTGAAATATATGAAACTATTTAGTAAATCTATTTGAATGAAATATCCCATTTTTCTTGAAAACATTTAAAAGTGTAATTATTTTTGAAGAATCTATTAATAATAGATTTTTTAATCAAACTACCCTATAACACTTTTAAAATTTAAAAGGAATTTTAATATTAGGTAATTCATTTTCATATAAATAAATATGTTAAACAAATTTTTAAACATGGAAATTAATAAGAAAGAATTAGAAGAATAATTATTTAAAACATTTAAAATTATATTTTAATTAGAGTACGCAATAAAATAAAAAAAGTTTAAATACAAATAATTAACGTAATAGAAACATTATAATATCATGAGAATAATTGGATTCATGATATACTATGATATACTATGTTAAAGTACAATATATAAACTATATAAAAGTGAATTGGTGCATAACAACAATGAAGTCTCATTAGACATTAAATTGAGATGAAATGCATTATAAATAAAACATCATTAGGTTAATTATAAATCAAAAACATAATTTTGTCTGAAAAAAATACACTAAATATGATTGTATATTCAGTGTAAATAAATCAGAGGACATTCACACATATTCATGTAACAACAACACCAATTACTTGGATGTTTAGCTCAATTAATGAAAATTTAGTTAAGATTACACTTATGAAGTTCAAATCAATGTCTTGAGAATTTATCAATGGATTTATTATGTATATCAAACGTTTATCCACACAAAGGGGAGTGGTAACTAACTCATAAATAAATAAATAGTGATTTTACAAATAATCTTGGAATAAAATAATCAATGAATATTGTATAAAACCCAATGAGTGGGAATTGAAATTTGAAATTCCCTTACCGATTTGGTAACTTATGAAACATACACCCCATGAAAGAAATATCAAACAATGATGTTGTAAATACCCATAAATTAAGGTATATTACACAAATAATATAATCATGGACAATATATACACCATACAAAAGGGAATAGTGGAAAATATTACCTAAATCTCACCGGAATAAAATGTGAAATGAAAACCCCTTACCATGTTATCATCAGTAGATTTATATGAAAAAAAGATAATAACCACCAAATTAATCCCATAATACCATGAATTTTAATATAATCATGATTATATATATCAAATGGAAGTACACAATTCACCACATTCCATAAATATGTGGTGATCATTGGAAATCTCATGGAATTAAATGTGATACAAGAATCCCCTTAACATGTACTTTTCCTTAGTAGAAGTTATGTTAACCTCCAATATAATAGTTAAATCACTATTATTAAATTATACAATATTCCCATACATAAATATAATATCATATATTATCTTCTAAAATTTCTTTGCTAATAATATTTGTGTAGTATCATTGTTTCTGGTGTAAACCGATTCATTTTCATTTATATGTTTTGTTATGTAAGTCATTCTTTTATGGATATGTGGTATTTGATTAATATAAATAATTATATTATATTTTTTTTAAAACTGTTTTGATAAAATGAAAATTATTCTTAAATAGTGGTGATGGATAATGAATCTCATTGCGTTCGTGTAGACGGTAATTCGTACGTACGCACGAGCGACTGTATCATTCAATTGAAGATGAGATCATATATAATTGGATTTTATATCATATATACATAATAATTAACATGATATATTTATTATTTAAATAAATTAAACTTCATTTTATTCCCATCCAAATAATGAATTGTAAAATAACAACTACACCACGACATGGAGATGGTAAGCTGTACGTACGCACGTATGGTGACATTATCATTCATTTGATAGATATAATAAATAAAATAGATGTACCGTATTTATAATAACATCATATTATATATAAGTTACTAGATTTATTATTTTGGGTTGTAAACTATAAAGAAGTAGGAAGTGGAAGAAGAAGATAACTTTGTATAAGTGGATGAAGTTATTACCTCTTCTTCGGGTGCTTCCATTTGATTTTATCAAAAGGGCTCCTTAGGTTTTCTTTATGATCAAAGGAAGGCCTATAGTATGTATTAAGTTTAGTTGGGAGGATATTTTCTAAGGGTTTTTCTAAGCCAAATGGCTTGGGAGGTGTGAAATTAAGAGAAGGGAAAGTACCCTTTTATAATAGAGGTGAGGGTCACTTTAGGAAAACCTTAAAATATTATTTTATTATAAATCTATTTGTGGTTTCTAATTGCACCAAATAGATTTAAATATATTTTAAGGTTGATATAGGTCTAACACATCTTATACAATAGGTTTTTTAAAGGTTTATGTCACCATATAAACCTTGTCTTTTAGATTTAACACTTAGTTAAATAGTTTATTTTTACCGTGTATTATTGTATTATTATAATAAATGGTTAATAAATATACTATAAAAATACTAGAGGACCCCTTGTTGATAATTAATGATATATACAACCTTAACTAATCCTTTAAGCCAATCCTTAGATTATTATGAATATTATATCAATTAATAATATAGTATTTGTTTTAATAACTCATTTATTTCAATTTTACACTATTTGGTTTTTTTGTTAAATTTCTAACGACTTGATTACATAAAATAAAATTTATTTTATTTACCATAACATGTAATATTAACTTAGAAAATTATTTTAATTAATCAGATGTCTCAGTTTACATTTATTTGGACATTTATAATAATAATTATTTTATTGTTTCATTAATAAGGTAATTACTACATCATCATTGTGTAAAAGATAAATTTAATTATTTAATGTCTAAAATTATACATAAAATAATATTATACAAGAAATAGTTTTATATTTATAATGAATATTTATAGTATAATTAATTTTATATACAAACATATATTAAATATTGATTAGTTTTTAAACATTAAATTTAATACTTTTAACTCTTTATAAAATAAAATAATAATGAATGTCCTAATCTAATAAAAGTTGACTAATGGGAACATATTTTATTCCTAAGTTTGATTTTGGTCGAAATACACTTATCCAATATAATAAAGACACACGTTAGTGTAGTTATAATATCATTATTACATTTAATTCCCCTATTTACGTTTAACCATTGTAAATAAAATTCATAAGTTATTATTCATCAAAAAAAATATTTCAACTTATTGAAACACATTTTACTTACTTATATTCACGGTGTCTCTCAGATTTTTAAAATTCAATCCACAGAAGTGGTAAAATTATGTTTCATGCAAATTTTCTAACGTGCCTAGAAGGTGGGTAAAAGTCATTGAAAATTTCAATAAACATTTATATGTCAAATTGTTTTATAAAAATACTCCAATGAATTAAATTAAAATAATATAGTTATTATGTATCTATTTTTTCATAAAATAAATTGAAATAAAATTAATAATTATTTAAATAAAAAGTCTGTTTTTTAACAAAAACACAATATATTTCACTATTCAACCAATTTTAGTGTTTTCAAAAAAATGCCAAAAATTCACCCTAATATAATATCAATATTCCGAATTAAAAAAATAATCTATTTTACCAAATTCAAAACATATAAATTTCATTAGTTAATTTAAAATTAATTCCTATTGACAAAACCAACAAAAGCCGGTTTTAAAAAGAAAAAACTATCAAGTGATTGAAATGAGTTTATATCAAATTTAATTGTAAAATTACTTTTAATTATCTAAATTGTATTCAATGATAATAATAATATCTAAAAAAACTTCAAAACCATTCAAATATATAATTCAATACTGTATATTATTGTGTTTAAAAAAATTTCAATTAAAAATTATTATTTTCACTATTCTTGCAAATATGAAACGTGTCAAAAAAAACAAAAAAAATTATCAAAACTAAATTTTCATGTCCCGATTCTAATGATGAAGTTTATTTTTTCAAATTGAATGTATATATAAGTGTCAAATACTGGATTTGAAAAAGTTTCATCATTAAAAGGCAGTAAAATTGTATTTTTTGAAAAATACATCTTTTATCTAAAAAAATTAATTTGTTCTTATATTATGTCAATGAAAAAAATAATATGGATTATAAAATTATATGGAGTGTATAAAATTTAAAATTCAGTTATAATATTTAAAAAATCTTTTTGAATTTCTAGTTTGGTAAGTCATGGTGCGCTTGAACTCAATGTTGTGTATTGCTTAAGTTTTTGAGTTACATTTAAGAGATATCATACTATTAAATAGTGGGTTGTTAAATGGTATTTCTCCAAATATCTCTTTAGAGGAGGATCATGAGATTTGGGAAGAATGGGAAGAAATGTTCTAGGTACATCATCTCCTTCAAGATACAAGATCATGTCAGAGTTGTGGCATATCGACAAGCTCTTTCACAAACCAGGTATCAAATACATGATGTATTCCATTAATCACTCTTGTGGATATACATACCAGATTTATCACAAGAACAAACCTCTGAGGTGGTACACATTGAGAATGATCATTCTTAGGAGGAGTAGCCAGTGAAGATATTGGATCATATTTGTGAAGTTCTACATAACAAGACAACTCATCCAGTCAATGAATGTCATTTGGTGGAACCAAAATTATAAAGTGAAAAACTCGAATCAAAATTATATGATGAAAGGGAAGTACATGCACCAGTTCTCAACATTGAATATAAAAGGAATTTTTATGGTTAAATTTTATAAGGGGAAAATAATGTAATGACCCTATAATTTTATGAATGCAATATCCTTATTATAATTATTTCATAAAATAAAATCACAAAAAGTAACATTAATAACATAAAATATTTATAAAAGAATAATTAATGAAATAAATGAATTTATAGATATAAAGAAACCTACACCAATGAAAAGGAAATGTGAACATTAGAATAATAATGTGACTCGAATGAATTGTTGCTCAAACAATTAAATATTAACCTCAGTAATTAAATTATATAAATAATTTATTCATCTTATAATTGACAATATGAAATAATTATATCAAGTTATTATTAAATAAATATTTTATAAATTATTAATTTAGTGATGGAAGTTTTATAAGTCACAAATATTTAATTACAATTTTATGAATAAATTAACAATTTTAATGAAATGTTTTTTATAATATATCTTCATAATTAATATTTTTTATGTCTTATTTTTTTATGATAATTTAATGAGACCTTAATAGAAATTTCAACGTGTTTGAAAAAATGTTTTAATTTAAAAATTCGAATTTTCCAAGTAAATAATGATTTTAATTAAAAATAAAATTTATCATATTTAGAATAATAGTTTCATAAAATTGAGTTCAATTATTAATTATTCATGTTGAAAATATTTTAATTTTTATTGTTAGGTATTTTTTCTAAAATACATGAATTTTTGTTGAATAGTGAAATATGGTTGTTTACAGAATATTTAAATAAATGATTTTTTGAGTCATGCTTGAGTCATGCTTGATTTATGGGTGATGTAAGTGACCATTTGTTTGAATTAACATTCACATATTACTTTTCCGTGTCTCATTAATTTACACTATTTCTTTTCTTGAGAAAGACAATAAATTTTTTAATAAATTAATGAGAAAGAACCCCCTACTCATTTACTACAAATATCACCCATCGATGCCTCTTCTCCTCTCATTTATCAAGATTATAACCTTGAATATATTCTGTATAATACATAAAATAAACCTCTATCTCATATCATGGATCTTGTGGTATTAATAAAATACCAAAAAAATCCACTACGGATGTTCTCAATTAGAATGAATCATGAGGTAAAAGCCTCTTCATTTTTCATTGAATTTTGTTTGATGTTCCATTATTTTCTTTTCTCTCATCACCTCCACTCATCCAAATGGTTTTATAACTCTTTACCTTAAATATACTATAATTTTCTCATTATAAATGAATAATTATTCATCATCTCTTTCCCAACCCTCATTTTATAATAAAATTTAATAACTATTTGATGGGTGTTAATTAATCGCATTCAAGGGTGGTTGGTTTTTCAATTTCTATTACCATATTCAATTGTGTCCATGAAACAATTTTTATGTATTAACCTAATTATTATATATTTATTATATATTATTTAATGATATATAATAATTATACAAATGTAATGTAAAATATTAATAAAAACATGTTTGTTGTGACAAAAACCACTCAAAATAATCCAAGCGTTTATCATTAATGTTTGTTTAATTATTCATCAGAAACCCAACTAAAACATTATTTATATGTTAAATTATAATTATATATAATCATTAATAACTAATAACCATAATTATTGACTTCAATATTATTTTTAAATTAACATCCATACTCTTATATAGGTGAGACGATCGTGAAAAATAATAAAACAAGCACTCATAAATGATAATATTAAACACTAAAACTCAGAAAAGGGTATAAAAAATAAATAAAATTATAATAAATCATTAACATTTAGAAAATGTAATGGAAGTAATTTTTAATGAATCTAATTTTATTATTTGTGATATTAAGATAATGTGGATAACAGTTCTGAAGATAAGATAAGGGATTCTAACTGAACCTCTATTATTCCATTCGATTAAACATTATCACTTCATACCCAAATAAAATTCTATTTTATTTTTATTTGAATATTTGAAATTTTGTTGATATTTTAAAAAATCAATCTTTAATATACATTCATCTTTGTTTTTGGGGATTTATCTATTTTTAAAATGTTCCCTTCTCAAATATTTTCGAAATAAAAACAGATTTAAGGTATTATCTGAAATTCTTACCAGTTTTTATGTGTGATCCATAATATATTTTAAGCACCAATTTTTTATATATATTCACTCAATTTAACATGAAAAATTACATTGGTTCAATTCGGGTTTTAGGCAAAAAAAATTATCCCTCTTCTATTTTAAATAACATAAAAAGTTTTCCCTTAAACTGTACTAAAATGTTTTATTTCTAATGTCTCTAAATCACTCATTTCTGTTCAGTTTGGAATCACCTATCATGATAAATACCGCTATTTATATATTAATTTCCATGTATGATTTATTGATTTTTATCATTTAAACATTTACAATACTACCACTTATTACACTTTTGATATAATTATGATACACAATTCTTTCCATGGTAAACCCTTCTATTTTTTGTTTTATTACTTATGTATAGTTCTTTACGTGGAAAGCATATTCATGAACATGTTTTGATGGGTTAACCTAGATATTTGTCCAATTAATTGGGTAATGTTCAGTGTCCTGATACATTATGAGCAATGGTATTGGTGGTGTCCTTGACTCTTGCTCCTCTATGTGTGACATGGTTTGAATATATCTCCACTATGTTCAATAATAATTCACTCATGCTAATGTCATGTTATATATTGCTTCAACATTAAAATAATTTCATTATCCTATGTTCATATGTTTTTATTCCTTATTTATGATCATGTTTCTTCCCTTTTTATATTTTTATGTTGTGCCTTTTAACCCAGGTGCAAAGAATTACCTTTTGAATCTTCCCTTTCTAGTAATTTAGCTCATTCAATTGTTCATGTTATCCCTAGGAAATAATATAATGATATAAAGGCTAAAAGGATGTTTGAAACTCATAACGGATTTTAAATAATGTATTTTTTATGTCCCATGTTATTAGTTTTGTGTACCTATTCATCTTAAAAACTAGAATTTACAATCCATCGAATGTAATTTTATGAATAATTATAGTTGAAATAATGTAATGATATGTGTGATAGGATAGGACCACAATAGATAAAAAAATTGAGTATAATGTAAAATAAATTTATATAAAATATAAATAAACCCCAAGCCAAATTAGATAAACTGTAAAAGTAAGAAAACATTATAATAGTAAGTGTCCATAAAAAAATAGTCAATGAAAACCATCCCACAAAAAAGGAACTAATGGTGTGAGATACCATAATTCATAATGATTCCACTCCCATTAATTGGACCCTTAAATAAAATATATGAAAACAACTAAATTAAAAAATAGGGTGTGAAAAAAACATAGAAGGATACCACCATAGACTCTATACAAGGAGTAATAACAAGAATTCTCGAGTTCTAACATTTGAAACCGAAATAGCTTAAAAAATTATATTCATAACTCCAATCCCATTTATCAATATTTTAATTTGGTATTCATCAAAGTCTTTCATATTTTCAAGGATGTTAATATGAAATTAATCAGTGAAAATATATCAAATCATATTGACACACCATATGGTAGGTAAGTAAACAAAGTATAGATGACATAATCCATCATGATAAACCATGAGATATATCCTAGAGTGAAAAATATTTGAAAAAATATCCATGAAAGAATCCATCATATTATAAAAAAATAATTACTGATAAAAAACAATATATTAGGACATAGAATATTTGAATGAATGTTATACATTAGATAAGCGTAAATAAGGAATATATTAGTACCAACTGATATCGATTCCTTTTGTTGTCCATAAATATAAAAAACTCAAGTTGTATCAAGTGCACTACAAGTGACATCTCAATATCCAAAGCACCCAAGGATCCCAATGTGACATGTTTTTCAAAATCCATTTCAAAACCAAGAAAATATTTTATAAATACTTTCAAAATCCACTAATATCCCCTATGGTGTTTGACACCCAATTTTAAAATCAAACTCTCAATTAATGAATTTAATCAAACTCTTGGTGTAGTGAAAAACATGTTAAGGGGAAAACCAATAAAAATGTTTATTTCCATGAAATAACTTTAAAAAAATATTAACATCCAAAAAAAATTATTTTAATGGTAATAAGTTCATTGTACTATCCCATTGTATACAAACACCAACCCCATGAATATTTGAAGAATTATTCAGCTTTGACAACAACAAATAGGGAGGTATAGATCAAGTCCCCCCAAAATGAGATCCAAAATAATTACATCAATAATCATTCATACCCCATATATCTACAATATATTGAACATTTAGGTTCTATAATATGGGATTAAAATAAATCCAATGTTAATCTATTATGAAAATGAAATCTAGATAAAACATAAACATACCATGAGTTGATTCTGTATGAACAATTGAAAACTTACCAAAATCCAAAGAGAGAAGCCTCTAGACTAATATGGATGAAATAGATCTAGATATTATTGTATTTTTGGGTTTTTACTGGAAAAACTGGGTTATCAAGAAATTTTAATTAAAAATTATTTTCATTAATGGTTTTCATTAATATTTATCTAGAGTGGTTGCACAGTAAGTAGTAATCATTCTCTTTAACCGTGATCCCTATATATAGTAACTACCTTGGGTGGAAAATGTTGATACATTGTTTCTATAACTATGATACAAGAGTGTCCAATCCATCAACCTAGGGGTGCACAGTTTGGATGTGTGGACACATGGTTTAGACAAAAATTGTTTCCCCTTCTAGTTGGACAAGAAAAGTTGCATAGTTTACTTGACTAAGCCACAATATATTCCCTAATTGACTTCTATTCCTGAAAATATCAAAGTGAATCCAAAATTTTATAAAATCTACCAAAATGACCCCCATGAAATAGCCATCCATGGAATGGTCCAAATATGGGTCAATAAAGAATTGAATGAATGTAACGAGGAGTTATAATATCCACCATATAAAGACTTTTTTCCTCATAAATTTAACAATATTATGGAATAAAAAATACAATCCCAATACACCCTCACAAATGATTCCCACACCCATATCTCAGGGCTATCTCATAAACAATTCCATATTAACCAGGACAAGGGAATCATTTTACCTAGGATTAACCTATAATTTTAATCCATAATCTAAACTGGTAGTTCAACGATAGTGGCATTAGTCTCAAGATCAACATACTCCATTGTGAAGAATTGGATGTATCTAAGTGTTACCTCTTAATCTAGGAAACATTAAACATTTCATCCATCATTTTCAAATGTGATGGTATATAAATATTATTTTCTGAGTCAGTCTATAATCTCCAGGTGTGAAAAAATCCTCAATACCATCATACAAAAACTTCCCAACAAATGGTATCCCATGATTGTTGAAACTATATGTGAAACCTGATCACCAATCTAAACTTCAGTTTCATTAATAATGTTTTGTATAATATTTATGAATGATATATGTTGTGGTCAACCACATTCCTTATTCTACTAAATGTTGCACACCCCCATACAAAGACCAGTCTCCCATATCTTCCCAAAACAATGGAGATCTATAAGGATTCACATACAACAAGTTATAAGTAAATGTATTTTTTAAATCCTAAGATGTATTTTTTAGGAACATTTTACTTCTATAAAATGATTTTTCCAAGATACAACAAAATTAAACATTAAATCCTGAAGAATATCCTCAATATTATTGATATATATCTCTTTATGTTCATCTATATACAAATGATATGTAATGATAAATTTTAACTGACAACCAATCATGATCTATAATCCTCTATAGAACATGGATATGAATATTTGGAAGCCTATCATAAAAAATCAATGAGGGAACACTATGATGCATCACAGTCTTTCGAATGTAAAACTCTCTAAGATGATTTATTTTTTTTCATATCCATGAATGGTATGAAATGATATCAAATTTTAATTTGATCAAAGATCACAAAACTAATATACTTCCCTCTATGTGTTTTTTCAAAACCAATGATAAAATGAATGGAAATACCAATTAACATTCATACCATACATGGAAAAGTATTGAAAAATTTAGTCGGTCAATGGTGTTCCACCTTAATTATGTGACAAATGAGACACCATGATATAAAATATTCAATTCACCACCTCATCCCATGACACCAATACAAACATATTATGTTGATATACTTTTTGTTACTCTATGTTTAACTTAAAACCATAATTCCTGACCATTATCCATCTACTCGGACTTCAATGAAATCTGAACAACTAACTATTTATAGAAGAAAAAAGATTTACTAAGAGACTAAGACCACTCAATTGATGTCTCCCCCACTATAACAACATTTAATAAAGAATTGTAACATTTGTTATATCTTGTTATATAGATGAAATTTATTATTTAATGAAGAGTTATCCTTCATAGAATCCATGAATGATTTTCCACCATCCTCTTCCACTCGCATTCTCATTTTATTAAACAAACTCAAGAGAGACCACTCCTCAACTGATTCCTTTAAGTCTTGTGTCATATATTTTCAAGTAAACACATCTAAAGCTACATTTTATTTCCATGTATTATCTTATATATAAAAATAAAAAGTCTAAAGATACTCCAACCAATGTCTCTATTTGAATTTCATATCCCTCTATGTAATTTTTCTCTCTCTCTCTTATGATTACATTACCATGTAAACTCATCCTAATAAATATGGTGATGTTGTGTTTTGACTATAGGTATAATAAATTCCATCTTATATCATGGTTAGGTTAGTTCTTCTCATGAGTAAATAACTAGAGATATTGATAGGACACCACATATTTTCCTTTTATCAAGATACATCTCAAAACAATACCCAAAACCTCAAAAACTACATTATATCCTGAACCCTATTTTGGAAGAATAAAAAATGTTCTGTAGTAAAACACACCGTAAAGTATACATAGAAACATTTTTATTTTTTTCATTCCATTCAAACATTAGACCATTATAGGATAAATCTATTAGTGAACATGCACGATTGTATAATTCTTGAATAGACTGTTTATAGTAACCATATAATTCCAATAAACTCCATATCGCAAATGCATTTTTGGGTTAATCCCAGAAAAAAAACATTTCTTAAATCTTTTCATGATCCACAAAGTGGCCCCTATTATATATTTCATTCCTCATAAAATTTCCTTCATAGATCCAAAACTCACTTTTGGAATGATTAATAATTAGATGAGGTTCTTACATAATTTTAATAATGATAACAAAATTTCCCCCATGATTCTCCTTGGATATAGAGTAAACCAATATATCATCCATGAACACAATAATGATTTTGTTCAAGTTCCAATCAAATTTATTTTCAATAGATCCCTATATACTATTGTTTCATCCAATATAGTGAATAGAATAACCATAAAATTTATATACCATCACATTTGAAAATGATGTGACAAATCATCTCCTCAAAACCATCTCACTATAATGGATGTGATGACGAGAGAAACCATAATATGCTACATAAATAATTTTTCATTACTGTGATCATGTAATAAAACAACTATATTCTTTGAAAATAAAAATGTAACGTATGCTAACACATCCTAGTAGGATACCTTAATATATTATATTCAAGGTATAATACCAAGAATATTAATGATATATATTTTAAAACAAAAACATTTTTCCAAAGTCTTTCCATAATTCCAAACCCATTTGTAAATTAATTACGTTGGTTTTCATAAAATTCCTTCATATTCACAAATATAATTATAGTAAAAGTGTAAGTAAAAAAATGAAATCCTATCCACACCCCATAAGTTAACAATGTAAAGTCATATCCATGAAATTTTCAATTATCCCAAACCATGTAATAAATCCTCCGGTGAAAAATTAGTGAGAAAATATTCATGATAAAATCCATCATGTGATTAAAAAATAAAAAAATGAAAAAGCACTATATATTTGGAACTAGATTATGGTAATATGTACAAGAAATAAAATATTATTAAACTAGGCTTATGTTGTTACAAACCAATATCATTTCCTTCCATAGTCTTTTGATATAAAAACACCACAAGTGGAATTTTTCACATTTTAGGTTATATACCATTTCCCAATGCACAAAATGTAACCAATGATCTATGTTTGAAAAAATAAAATTCCAAACCATTATAAAATTTAATACAATATTTTAATTGAAAATAAAATCTTTTTTGTGTCTGAAAACCCATCTCCAAATCGGAAAAACAATTCAAGAATTTATTCAAACACTTGTTGTGGAAGGCCCTGTTTCTACAAAGAATCCCCCCTTTAAAAAATGTTTATAAATCTAATAAATACAATGAAACCTAAAAACACTTCAATTAGAATAATAATATATATTAATTTTCTAATAATGATAAGAAACTCATATAATTTCTCAATTTTATTGAAAAACATACCTCAAGAATGGAATTATAGCTATTCTCCTTCAACAATGGTGACTGGAGAAGAGTACATTGGGTCCTAATTATCCTATATCCATAATAATTACATAAATCCTCAGTCATATCCCTTATATCTAGAAAATAGATCCCATCAAGGTTTTACATGATGATAATAGGATAGATCCAATGAGGATTTAAGATGAAAAGATTTAATCAGATATAAAACAGAACATACCATCAATTGATCAATTGAGAATGATGTAAATCATCATATAATATCAATAAATAATCCTTTAGACCAGTGGGAAAGTATTGGAGTAAGAAAATATGAGACTAGTGGGTAATTATAAGTTAAAAAATGGTCACAATGTATTTTGATTATGAATTCAAAACAATAAAATTCTGTGTGCACTTTTTTTCAAGAGATGTTATACACGTAATAGTAACCATGCACTTTAACCATGTTCCCTATACACGAATTTTTTTTGGGGAGAACATTTTGTCTGTGTGATTACATTAAACATTAACCAAATGTGAATGACCCCTCTTTCTAGGGGTTCACATTTTATAGGGGTGGTCACAATGTTTAAACAAAATATGCACCTTCTTATAGTAAAATATGCATTGTCAAGCTATTTCCAGGTTTAGAATTCACAGTTTTCCCTAATTTTGTTATAGAAGAGAATATCCCCTGGGTATTACAATTTTTTATCCTTCCAAAACAAACAAATAATTTTACCCAACTAAGGGATAGTTAAAAAATTATCACGGACTACCCAAAAAAATATAACAAAACCATACTGTATATCATCCATTTTAAAATTCATGATCCTATCTAGATGGTAGCCTAATAATTAGAACATCCACCGGAACACTCTTAGGTCCATAATTTATTCCATGTATCTTATTTAGCGAATTATATACATGATCTTTATCTTGTACTAATGTCATAGGCCATTCTTCGACACCATGATGCATCTTATAAGGAAAAGTTGGGTGAGATTCTTGATCATATAGAGAATGTTCTTTAAAAAAACAACTCTCCTGATAAGAGTATTATGGTGAAACCACATACTCGAGGAGGATAAGTGTGAAAATAATAATGAAATGAGCCATAATTATCCTTTATTTTATTTTAGAGTGATTATTTTTGAAGGTGAAACAGATTTTATAGGGGTATAATGTAATTCCCTAATATATTATGAAGCATTTTTACAAATAAAATAAATTTTCATTGATTTCTTGCATTACACATGACACTGAGTTTAAAAAAAATGTGAGATATAATTAAAAATATTATTTGATATGATTGGTTTCTCCTAAATAATGGAATTACATGTATGAATAGGACTAATTAAATTATAAAAATACATGGTTTACACCAATATATGAAATGAAATATTTTTTTACCAATTAATTAGAATTAAAAATATAAAAACATTTGAAAATTAATGAACCCATTTAAAAAACATATTTTCATGTAAAACAAACATGTTGTATCTCATTAAATTAGATAAATCACTTTGTATATGAATTCTATTACATTTATATATTTAATATTGAATAAAATGATTTAAAATTTATCATATGTATTTTCTAGGCGTGAGATAAGAATTAATCCAATTTTTTTATAATAAAATATCTTTATAAAGATAATTTATATAAACTTTTTTTTTGATTATTTTTAAAATTTATATTTGAATCTAATATATAATTTATCCTAAAAATTAAATTATATTTTGAAATCATTGGGTAAAATTATCTTTTGTTGAATTTTAATGAAATTTCTATAAAGATAAATTTTCTGATAATTGCTTAAAAGTCTAGTTTTTGTTAAGAAATTTCATTTAATTTAATGAATATAAAGACATGAAATAAATTACAAAAGTGGTATAGTTTGTTACTATGACTTTGTGAGATCTAAATTCAATATAGGAATGAACTGGGTTAATCCATAATATATGGTTCGGAAAGAGGCAATGTTATTAGCTATTCAATTTTTTTTATTCTTTTAAATACATAAAATATTCTTCAATTATACTAATATAAAAATCCCATTATCAAAAATATAATTATATGTTATTATGTTAATGTAATATCCTATTATAATCATCTCATCCAATAAGCGGAAAACAAAACTGTCGATCGTGTGAGTGGAAGACTATTGCCTCGCAAACCGATGTTATTATTTTACTATATCCACTTCTCATGGATGGTTATAAATTGAGATTTAATATTAATATATTTTATTTATGATATTATTATATCTATATTATTTTCATTCCACAAATAAATTTTTACCTATCATTATATTGGATAAAAATAATGTCGCTCATGTGTACAGTAGACTACCGCCTCGTGAATAAAGGTGAAATGATTTCAATTTATGTTTAAAATTGATGGTAATAATGATATATTTAAGGAATAGATATGTTATTTTTAAACTAGTTACACATCTGTAATAAATATTTCACATATAAATTTTTTCATTCTATTCAATGACGCATAGAATAGCTTCATTCTTCGGTATGATGGATTATCGCCTTATGAAGCTACGTGATTAATTTTTCAAAAAATCATTGAATGGAAGTTAATAAAGGGTTGATTTTAATAATATATTTCAAATAAATGAAATAAAAATAATTCTATTATGTTTATATGTGATTTACCATTATTTAACTTCATCCCTCTTGAAAATGGAAACATCATTTATTCATTTATATGACATAACGTGTCCATGAATAGTGTCTTTCATTTTCTATTTATAACTTTTATAGATTACTTTAAATATGTATATACCAAATATATAATATCTGTATATCATGGTTTTAATTCTAGAGATGATTTAACCATGGTAAAATTCATAGAAAAGAAATAAACAATTCAACACATATATGGAAAACCAAGTAGTTATTCCTCAAAACATGATTTGAACATCGAATTATTAACAAATTTCTATTTACTAGTTTTAAGTATATAAAATATGCTACGATATATCTAATACATCATAAATAATATATTTTTAATAAAAACTTATTTATTATACATGAGGTTATAATGGGTAAAATTGATGTTGATACTTTAGGTAAGGAATTTCTAGTCCCCCTTTTATTTCTGGTAAACATATTCCATATTCTACACTAGTTTCTTCTATGTGGTGTACATAATTCATATTTTTTATGTAATATGAAAAATAAAATTTTTTCCAATATATTTAATTTTTTTATGTTATTATATATTATTGTTTATGATTATAAACATTATCAAATTAGAACATAATTGGTTTCTCAGAATCCCTTTTTTGGGAAAAATGTTATGTTATACACCTATATTATTTTATGATATGTATATACAGACCCTTTGAAATTTTATATCATGATTCTACATAAAATTATTGTATTTAATGTTTTTTATTTTCTTAATAGTTGGGTTTTATGAATTAAATAAATCCAATGTTATAAGTCTTTGATGTTACAATATCATTGGTCAAATGGATTGTTTATAATAATGATTTACATAATAAAATATTATTATAAATCTCTGAAAAAATCATAATTTTATTCTCCTTGAGTTTTTCATTATTATAAAAAAATTTCATTCATTTTCCTCACATTATTTATTCATGATTCTAATAGAATGTTTTTTTGGAAAAGCATATATATTTATATCATCAATAAAAACCATTTTTCATCCATATACATGTTTTATAAATTATTTTCATAAAATATTTTAAGGTTCTTATATGACCTTTTGATGTCTTTTTTTCCAGTTTTTAAATTTTATAATTTTTTTTGAAAATGATTCATCATGTCATTTTCAAAATAAGCCCTAAAATTGTGAAAGAAATATTTATTTACAGGATTATAGTATATCACCCCATTAAAACCAATAAATTTCTTAATGATTACCTTATAAGTTACAAAATTTTAAAAAAAAAGTTTTATGAAATTTTTTATGTTTTAAAAAATTATATTTAATTGTGTAACTGATATTTTCCTCAAAAAATGTTATAAATTATATTTAAAATATTTTTTTATAATATTCATACTTAATTTTAAAATTAACTGATTTTGAAAATGTTATAAGCATTATATTTCTTTATATGGAAATTACATTTTCCTCATGAAATGTTTTATATTATTATTAAAATTTTAATAAATTTTTTCAATGGAGTTTTTAAAATAAAAGTATTTTGAAAATTATTACTATTTTTCAAAAAGTGTATTCAAAGTGGAATGGAATCCTATTGCCTTGAAACAAAAAAAGTGGATAGAATCCCTGACGAATTATACACTGGATTTATATTTATACTTAATGAAATTAATTTAAAGATTACAGGTTAGATTTAACTAAACCAATACAAATGAAAATATTTGCATAAGATAAATCAAGACAATCCTAATATGTGTCTTGGATCTAAACAAGAAAGATAAAAAACATACTTCTAGAAATATACAGGGTACATTATAGATATTAAATGAAGCAAAAAATGTAATATGTCACCAAACTTTGAGATTGCATGATGAGCCTCAAATTTCACAAAATTATGTATTACCTTAGTCTACCCATAATTACCTTATTATTTGTTCATCATATTAGTGATAGAATCCTTAGTGCATAATTTATACTCTAAAACTTTCTTGTTTTAAATTATCTCTAATAAAATTCATAATAATATCTATATGTTATGACCTAAAAAGAGACTTTTTTTGATAAATTAATTCCACTTTAGTTGTCATAAAATCCAAGGATTTTATAATTTGACAGTCCCAGATTTATCAATAATCTTATAAGCCACAGGGACACCTTAATTTTTTATGTTACAGTAATATTTTTTCCCGTCTTTGATACCATAACAGATTACATTTTAGATTTTCAAGTTTTATGTTCTTCATGTGCAGCAAAATGAAATTTAATTACAGACTTTATGTTTTCCATTTTCATTGCACAATTAGAACCTACATGAGTTTTAACACTAAACTCAAAACAATTACCATAATACAAAACTATCCTTGAAGCATCAACTACATATATTAGTAGTCACTTCAATGCATGACAAAATGGCTTTCTAGAATTTGTCATGAATATTCTTCCAATACTAAATGAAAAAACTAAGTCCCAATGAGTATAAACAAAAACATGTATAATACTACCAACAATATTAACATTTATAATGTTGTCTATGTTGGAGTTGTTACTTTAGAACCAACTACGGTGCATTTTAGATTACATATATATTCATAAAAGTGAATATTAATATAAATATATTATCACATATCGATTTATCTTATGCGTAACATTGAAAATATCCTTTCCAATTTGAATGGACTATGGGGAAATATAAGGGAATGCTAAGAGCCTTATATATGGTATTTAATGGTATATAGGATCAAAATACTCCATTGTTTATGTTCTAATCTAATAATAGATACCACTCAAGTATTTAAATTCATCCAAATGATGATATTTATATATGAAGTAATGTTGAAGTAAAACTTATTTGGACTAAATTGTTGAATAAAATCTACATGGACATAATCTTAAGCAGGATATGATATATGAGGTTCATGATAAATATTTTAATTTAAATTTTACTCATTGTAGGAAAGATCTATTTTGAAAACCATCATAGGGACTTTGAGTTTGGAGTTGGAGACAGATTTTTCCCAAGAATATTACCATGGAAGAGAGTCGTACTATTTGGTAAGAAATGCGAGCTTAGGATATGGTATATTAGTCCTTTTACAACCCTTGATTTCACAAGATCTGTGGAATTCTTGCTTATACATTCACCATGTATGGATCATATTCTTGATATCAACGTTGTATCACTCCAAATGAAGCACATACCTAAAATTTCACATGTAATGAATCCAGAAGTTATATAATTGTTGAATGGGCTCATATATGATGAACAGTTTTTGTAGATCGTACATTGTAGATACAATGTTATTTATGACATGAAAACTCATCTCTTTAAATTTTTATTGAGAATCCATAATTATTAATAGAAAAAAAAGGAAATATGGGAAAAAATAAATGAAAATTACAATCACCTATTCACAACGAAGAATATGAGTTAGAATTTTATGGATGACATTTCTAAAGGGGTTAATATAACAAAATAGAATTTATAAAAGATATTTGTCTCTTAAAATAAATGTGTGTTATAATATAATATATAGTATTATAAAAATAAGTAAAATGAGTGTAGTTTATAACATTAGTAAATATATTAAAATTATTCATAAAAAAAACCAATTAAAATTACAAACATTATAATTAAAACAATATAAAATAGAAAAGCTAAAATGTGAAAATATAGATCTCCCTAATAAACTAATATCATGTCTTCCATTACCAAAAAAATAGAAAAGACACAAAATATTTTTAAATAAATCATCTTATATGAAAATAAATATCAATAACCTTCAGAGTAATTGTAGTGAATTTTTAGTTAATGAATTAATTGGCATTTATAGTAGGCTATATGATCATTGGAATAGTAATTTCACCATTAGAATAGTAATATAACTATATCGAATAGAAACCTTAGTGTGGGTAATAGTAACCTCATAGTTAGAAGAGTAATTTTACCTCAAAATAATAAAGTGTGATATAAATAATATTAATCATTATTAATTATATAAATATTATTATTATTATTCCAAAAAACCCATTATTAAAAACTCCAAAAAAATATAATAATATTTTTAATAAACTATATTCCGAGTTATTTCATATAAGTCATAAGTGTTTTAAAATAAATTACAATTACCAAATCAAGAAATTTATTTTTATAATATGAATATGAATTTTGAAATGACAACATTGAAAATTTTTAACAGTTACTTTTGCATAATTATATGAAATACTTCATTTATTCGGAGAATATTAAAATTACCATTTTCACATGAATTGTGTTCCTTAAATTACAACATTAATGATGTAATTAACACCTAAAAAATTCTAGAGCCTGGGGTTCATATACAATATATTTAATTTCATTGATGGGTTATTAATGTAAAATAAAACTAAATTCCAAACCTAAAATAACATTCAAAAATCAGAAGTCAATAGTAACCCCTAAAAATAAATTTTACTTTCATTCCACATTAATTTTTAATAATCCACGGAAATAACACTATAAAAAGGATTAACATCTTATGAAATATAATATAATAAAATTATATTTTTATTTTCTATTATTTAATATTACATGTTTTACATATAATATATATTTTTTATTCTAAAATTAACTTTCTCGTAATGTATAAATAATCCATATCTCCCTCTATAAAGAAAACACTCGTCCCTATATTAAGATCCAATAATCTACTAAAACCCTAGATATTAGGCCCCTTATATTACCTTTTTGATATTATAAATTATCCAAAATACATGAATCAATGGAGTTTTAGTGTCGTAGAAATTAATGCAGACAAAAGATTATGAAATTTTGAATTAAATAATTTTTTCTTCCTATATTTATCTATTCAACACCTCTTCCAGAATAAAACCTTATATGATTAATTTGTATGTATGTTATTATTATATTTATTATTTATCATAATATATGTATCATATTTACGGTATATGAAAATTTCAATCTACCCTTTCGTGCTCCCCTAATGATGTCCCATCAAAGTTATATTAATAGTATAAAGAGACATTACCATGTCAACACTTATAACAATTATCACCAATGGATATTATGAATTGTATATCTTATATAAACTTGTAATTAAGTTGATTATATTATTATTTAATTATCTATACTCATGTATAATTACTTTGATCAAAATTGCTAAATCAATGAAAATCATGAAATTTTAAGGAAAACTCGATATCAAAATGACATATCATTAACAATGGAAAATAAAAAATATAATAAAAAGATAATAGTTTATATATAGTAGTATAAATTATAATATAATTAATCTATAACATTGTTTTAGTAATCCTATTATTATTATTATTCATGAGGCATAAAAGAAAAAAAATGGGGGTTTATGGTAATGGGATTCTAAAACCCAATTATTTTATTTGGGATATCAGCTACTGCACAATATAATTGAAAATATTATATCCTTAAAATTCTTATTACCATTCCTTTTTTGGATTTACATGTTTATATAATGTCAAAATGTTTTCTATGAAAATATTTTTTTTCAATTTGACATCAGTTTCCAACAAATATTATTTTACACTTCCAGAAATGACTCATGCCCACTCAAGAATAATAATGTCTTAAGTCCAACCGTGATTTACATTATTAATTTTTAACCAAAATATTTTATTCATTTATATATTATTTGGGAAATACTTTATAAATATATTTCTTTCCTTGGGTTAATTTCATAACTATTACTATTATACATTCAATGTGGCACTCTTGATTATAATAATTTAAGATATTATTGGTGGGATCATAATTATATAGAAATCTAATTCATTAGTTAATGTGATGTTTATTTTGAGAGATTGTATATTATGCATTTTAATTATTCCAGCTTTTTTTATAATTTTGATATTATCATTATTCCCATATGATGTGTGTGAACAAGATTTTGTCTTGGGTTTCAAATTTGATTGGTATTTTACCAAGATGAGTTATTATTTTATTTTTATGCATTTCTATTAACAAATAATTTATCTACTGTATCCCACATTATTATGATGATGATCTTATGATTATGATCAATAGGTGGAGAATTATGTTATCCTATAATTGTGACCAGATGAATAAAATAATCCAACCAATTATATAAATTTTTTATCATTGTTCCTACATTAATGTGTTATAGGGTCTACCGATATAGTGTACTCTTTGTGGTATTTTTGAGCCCAAAATGTCTAAGAAATTAATTTTATTAATATTTTTGAATATTTGAAAAAAAAATGGAATACCTCTAATAATTCATCATTGATATCCAATATGACTCTTCTAAGGGAACCATCAATATAGACACACATATCTAGAAGGATAACCATCAAAATCTAATGGAAGCTATAGATTAATATATATTAGTGTCTATCATATCTAATATCTATATAGATGAATTAATTATTTATACTATAGATAACTGATATCATATCAATATTTAATATCCCCTAATAAAACAATTCAACTATTCACAATTATCATATCATTATTTTTTCATAATTAAATAGAATCATAACCATGGGGAGAACCTAGAAAACGCGTTTGAAGATAAATTACCATTTATCTATGTCCATGGTAGAAACATTTATCCAATTAATTTTGGGGATAAAATTTTGGAAAATAACATAATTATATATCAACTATAAAACTTGTAATTAAAATATTTTCATGATATTAAACACTAGTTATAATATCCTCATATAAAAAGAGACATCATTAGATTGTTCACTAGATCCCATACTTACTAGAAGGAGAATAAGAAACATAAAAATATAGTAAGGAAACATAATCAAATCCCTTTTTATTATTTAATTGGGATGTAATCACAATGGATTTAATTAATAATCTAAATTTTACATAGAGTGGTCGATATATGGCATATGTGATTGAATATCTTCTTGCCTAGATGGATCACTTCATATCAATTAAAGGGGCATATTAAGTGGATGATCATGGAAGGTTATATAACAAAGATGTTATGAAACACAGTAGAATTATATTTCTCATAATCTTTAATCAGGTCTCAAGATGTATGTTTATGTTCTATATTTGACATCATTGGGTATTGAGTTCACAGGTTATTCCGAGGGAAATATTTATCCCATAAAATATTATTTATCTAGATATAAATACATTTATTCTAGAGGATATTATATAATAATGTATTTTGGATTTCATGTTCTCATGGAAGAATCATCCATATATGGTATAATTATTATATAATAATAGCTACAAATCTTAAATATTTATGGTTCCGTTTAATGATTTATATGATAAAAAAATTTGTTGTCCTTTTTGATTGATGGGGACAGATGAATCCTATATGATCAGACATAACATCATCAACAAGAACACAGAATAGGTGAATCAAATCCAGAGGAAACTTATAAAAACATAATTTCATTAAAAGTCTTATGTTTATTGTCCATATATATCCTTTTAATCTAAAATTGGTTTCTTTTATTCTTCATGTTTCATCATATTTCATTCATAGATATATGAAAAAACATAGGGAAAATGATCCTTGATATGTTAGAATTTGGAATATAAACTATAAGGTCTAATAGGTTTATTGTAATCCTACACTCCCACATCAATTTAGGATATTAAATAATACCTTTCATATAACATATTCGATGATGTATATTCTAGATCAATTTCACATGATGTGGTACAATGGTGTTGTTCTTATTATTGATGAATCCTATATGAAGATTCCCATTTTTTGTTAACTGAATTTGGATTTTTTATAAGGAAAATATATTCCTCCAGTTTAGGTTTGTGTCCCCATGGGTTTAACATTGATGATATTTTGGAGGGAGTAACAGAAATTATGGAGATATGTATTGAATTTTTATCATAAGAGGTTTGTTGATGATTTTTAGAGATTGGATGATCAATGATTGGGATGTTGTCTAATCCCCGACCCTCAACGTAGTTAATTCCATATATTATATATACATATATATTAGTTTATTTATTATTTATTTATTTTTTTGGGTTTTCGATAGGCTTTGATAATAATTAGATAAATTTGGGGATATAATTATGTTATGGGAAGCACTAGGTATTCAGTGGCCCTGTACTAGGTACCCAATGAGATTATAGATATCATGGATGTAATATTATGGAAACTAAGTATATGGTGACTAACAACAATTTACCTGGTATGTTTCTTTGATTAATACCTATTAAATAGTAATTTTCATCATTTATCTTCTAAGTTTGATTCATAAATAGTGGTTCTTAAATTTTTACACAAATTCACCCCATTATCATGTCCTTATATACACTCCAATCATTTATATGTTCTCTAAGTGGGTTCAATATTCTCCTCTAATTCGTGGCTTTCTGGTTACCCATAAAATTTTTTCTCGGAAATGTATGCCTGTATCTTCTTTTAATACGTTATTTTATTATTTTAATTATAATAAGAAATCTAAATCACCAATTTTTACAATATTCTATTCAATGTATATTTAAAATCCTCCCATTTTCATCAAGCCTAATTATTATGTTGTCCTGGTACATATAAATATATGGTGCCATATTTTTTGAAGTACCTATAATCTTATACCTTAAATAATTATTACATGACATAGTTCCCAATCCATTTTGAGGTAGTTGTATAAGCTTTAGGCGGCATGTTAGTTTCTCTAATAGGCTACAAGGTATATTTTTTTACATTTTTTATAAGGTTACTCGAGGTGACATGATGATATAATATATAAATGTGGAATAATTATATATGAATATTTAATAAATATTATAACAATACTCACACCAAAATAATAATGTTTTAGTCTATTTGTAGAATAGATAAATAATTACCTTTTTCAAGTATGGTTATAAATATATCCAACAAAGATCTTCACATATAAAATAATTCTTATTCATAACCTACGTAAAATAATTCCTCACAACCTTGGGAAATGAGACATATGAAAGAGTCATATCATAGGATTAGTTATGGTAAATAGTGGAGATATCATTCAATGGACATAAATGAGAATAAAATAAGTATAATTGTATGGTAACATGATAACGAATTAAAAAAATGGATAATTAATATATGTTCTTCAATCATGAATGAGGCATGTGGATTTGTAATAATTGAATACATAATCCATATTGGCGTGGAATATGTAATAATAAATAATGATGTATGAGGTCATATAATAATCATAAGTCATAGTTATTTGGCCTACACGTATGCATAAAAAATCATTTCCTTGGTCAAGTATCAGTTCCAAGACTATTATAATGGATTTGGTGCACTCCCTATTCTATAATTTCAATATTAAAGGTTCACTCTTAAGACCATCATAGTAGATATGTTACCTTACTAAATAGTGCCATGTTTCTAATACTATTCTGTATTATTTAATGTGATATTCATCTTTACCAAAATCATTAGAGGTTTATATAATGATAACCCCACCCATCACATAATAAAAACCATACATGTTTACTCTATAAGATCATAATATATTCCTAATATCATCATAAAATAACCTATGTAATTGAAACTAGTTTCATAAAAATTTAATTATTTCATCATAGGATAACTCTACAAAAATAAATAGTCTTTATAAGGGTTTCATCATAACATAACAAACTCATAGGAAAGAAATGTGATACCTAATATAACCTATAAATAATTCTGTTAAGAAATGCTTAAATAGAATTAATTTGGAAGGTATCAAAAAATCATATTCATTGTGAAGTATAAAAATCATAAAATAATGTCGACATAGTTAAATAGTACCCTTAAAAGATCATACAACACTTTCGTTGAAAATATGATAAAATATCATTTTTATCAAATTTTAATTTAAAAATATGAGAATATTTTAAAAAATGACATATTTTCAATTAATCATGGAAACTAGAAATATTTTATTTAATGAAAACAATGTTCATGATAGTGGGAAACATCATTTATACCATATAGATTAAACAATGTCATTCCTTTAAAAAAATTATAGAAAAGTAAAAAACAACTTCTTTGAAAACGTTTAATCTAAATTATTACATTAAAACCAATGTAAATAAAGTTAAATATAATTAAAATGGCATTTTTAAATCATTTAAATTACATAAAAAACTCCAATAATATAATTTTAATGATCATGGATGTGGAATAAAAAATTCATCGGTTGAGGAGGAAACATTATTGATTATTCATTACATATATTTCATCAATAATTTTAATTACAAATTAGGTTAAAAACATACTATTTTATAATATTATTTTAATTTAAAATGGTTAAAAATAATATATTATTTAATTGATGAGATATATATAATTACAATTCCTGGAAATTTAGGATAAGAAATCCCAAAAAAAGATATTTTATCATAAACCCAATCCATTTTTGTAACCTCTAAATTGTAACCCCATATAATAAATAACATAAAATTAAACATTAAATAACAATAATTTTAATAAAATCGTGATATAACATATAAAATCATGAATATGTACACCACATTACTAAAACAATTTATGAAAATGATATATATCTCATTAAATAGAATTTGAAATGAGAAACGCTTACCTAAAGTCCCATATATCTTTGTTTGTGTTGAAAGATCCTACTTAATAAATATAGATTTATTTTAAATATATTATGAAATAGTATTCATAAATAAATTACTCTATTTCATATATTTTTAATTTATAATTATCCTTTTATAAACTATTTATTTATTAAAATAAAATTATTTGGGAAAACAATTTGGTTTTCAAAGAAAATTTTGGTTCAATGGTTCTGACAGGTAACCTTTTTCTATGTTTTTATCACCTATAAAATATGAATAAATATATAATTATAATATTTATTCATCATTTTACATTTTATAATAATTCATATATAGTGGTGATGAATAATAAATAACATCACATTGTAGAGATGATAGTCTGTATGTATACACGAGTAGAGTTTCAAATTCTCATTGCATGAAATGAAATATTGGAGAATAATAATTAAACATTACTGAATATTTATTATATAATAAATACAATATATTTTAATTAAATAAATCCTTTTTATCATCCATTAAAGTTATAAATTAAAAATTAATCACATTGCATCATGGGGGAGGTAGTCCACATTTACATAAGAGTGGTGTTACCATCTTCCAAAGTTGATGGAGGTAAAAAGGTAGATAAGATATTATAATTCAAAACACATAAATATGTCATTAATATATATATGTATATTAAATCTATCTTAACATCCATCCCTGAGATAAGGTGATAGAAAATGAATCATTTGGCTATTTCCTGTCAGTTTTCCACAAATATGCACAAGTGGATATTTCAGTACTTGTTTAATTTAATTAGATATGGATAAATGTTATGAAATAAAAATAATAAAATTATTGTATATTGTAAATATGGAGATTATTATATTTTAATTATTATGATAAAATTTATGGTTGTAAAATAATAAGTAAAATGAAAGAGATTGGTTAAAATAATTACCTTTATTTTGAGAGACTTCCTTTGTATTTATTTTTAAGGACTCTCTGTATGGTTATTTGAAGATATAAGAACCATAAACACATGGTTATATATTTTTATATGTTTTTTTAATTTTTCATTTAGGGAAATATTATCATCGTTTTTATATGAAGATATGGTGGGCAGTGTTTGTTTGTAGTTAATGAGAAGACGCACTTGGAGTTACGTAGTAAATAAAATATATTCTACATCATGTGAACATGGAAAAGGATTATATATTTTTAATCAAGTGATAATGTGATTTTAGATCCTTTAATAAAAAAATATGTCTAGGTGATGTTTTGATACTTGTATCTTAGTTTTATCCCATGTTATCCCTTTTGATAATTTCCACAATATCAAAAATATTTTACTCATTATGAGTCAAGATTGTCACTATAAAAAATGTAAACAATAAATATAAAATGGATGATATTATTTACTATATATCATCCCCATGTCCAAATAAAATATTTTTTTATTTTTAAAAAATTTTAAAAAATATTATTCATCAACTGATTCAATTGAATTCATTTTCGGAACTATTCACATAGATTCACATTAAAGGAATCAAGATAAAAATAAAATTTGAATATAAAATCTTCCAGAATAAAAAATATGATATATATATCTAAAAAATTATGGAAAAAAATAATTTACTCATGTTCAATTACATTTAATATTTTAAAAATAATTTATTTATTTTTCTATAACATGAACAACCACTATATTAGTGTTTCATAAGTTTTATTTGATCTTTATATTAAATGAACAAGCACTATATCAGTGTTTCATATGAATTTTAAGAAATTATTCCATCCCTAAATATTAATAATATATTAAAATTGTTAAAAAATTATTCATATTTCAAATAACCATTTATAACCTAAAATTAACAATTCTTATACCTATGAATAATTATTATAGAGATTTATAAATATTTTTTCATTGGGTATATATTTTTTACATAAAATATTATTATGGTCATTATCTAATGAAAGTGGAATGAAATTCACAAAATTGAGATGTTTTGATATTTAATGTATAAAATAAATTATCCAATGAAAAATATTAATGTCTTTTTCTCTCAATGGTCTTATACAATATTTGTATTCATGTTTTACATGCTTTACCCTTATAGATGTGAAAATATTTACCATGATTAATATTTCTAATTAGTAAACATAAAAGGGAATAATTTACTAATTTTAACATCCTAGATTACTAATAAGGAATAAATTTTTAACGATTTAATTTCAAGATGTGACCAAAATCAATTTTAATATAAATATGCAATGAAATGAAAATTTTAGAAGAATGTTTTTTATGTAAAAATAATCATATACCAAAATAATCTATAATTATGATTCATATCTATTTTACTAGATTATTTCTAATTAAATTTGTACGATATTAATTTATATCATATAAAAAATTATTTAAAATTCAATATAATTGATTTAATGAAAATTAATGACATTTTTACAATAATATTAATTTTATAAAATTCATTTAAAAATAAATAATCTTAGAAAATTATAAAATATCACCCTAAGATAATATTTATGTGATGATTTAAAAAATATATTCAACTCCAAAACTAAAATTTTATAAAATTATATAAATTAATTATAATATACATTCATAAAATTCATTAAAATAAATTTCATAAGAAAACACATTTTTAAAGAATAAAATAACATTACTAAAAATTGAATAATTATTTATTATACATTTATAAATTAATATTAATTAACTAATAAATTTGAATATATATTACATACTATTTTTAATCCTATTCCAAGGTGTCAATTTAAGATAAATGTTATAATACATTATAGTTAATTTTATCCTTGGGTTTTTGTGTCATGTAAACTATTGATCATTAAAAATATATTTGAAGATAAATGTTATTTAAAATTTTGGGGTGTTACATTATACAACCCATATTTAAATTTATCTTTCATATTTTTAATTATTTTATGCTAAAATTAATGTGTTTTGACATAGTAATAAAATTTTATGTAGATTCTCTCATGATAAGTAATTTCTATTTCACTCTAAGGAAAGATTTTATTTTTTAACAACATACTTGAAAAACAACGTATGTATCAATATAATACTCCTGAGTTTCAGAAAAAGATACCTTCAAATCTAATAGATACTTTATTCAAATGTGACCGTTTATTTATCTTCATATTACTTGAGTTTGGGAAATTGTTTTTTCATCATGCTATATAATATGAGGTAATGACCATAACTATTTATTTCAGTAATATTAGAATAATTTTATCCATTGATTATCCTTCAAGCATATTTCCATCCCTTCTTCATATCATATTTTATATGATAAATAACAATGATATAGTATTTTAAATTATGGGAGAACTAAAATTAACTTTTAATGACTCATTAGATCCAAAAAAGTAATTACAATTCATTCTACATGTCTCTAGAAATTTTCCGAATCTGAAATGCTTTGATTATGATATCTAATATATATAAATATTTATTTGAGGAAATATAAAATTAATTTATATAAACACATAAAATCATCCAAATTCATCATAAATAATTCCATAAATAGTTAACCATTATACACCTTGAATTAAATTTTGACAAAATTAAAAACCCAAAACTTTGATCATAAAATGTTGAATTTTTTTTTAACATTAATCCCCCAAAAAATAAATTATCTCATAATATCACATACTAAAAACAATATTACCATGATCATATGTTCTCCCATAACAATATAATAAATTAAAAAAATAACCATAATAACCATCAAATTATTATGAAAACATAAAAACATCTAAAAATTAACTATTTACAAACTATTGAATACATTCACTGAATGAAAAAAATGAAAAAATCATCATCATAAACTAATTTTTAATCAATAAAACAATAAATATCTTGGTTTAAAATATTATTCAATTTAATTTATTTTGATCAATCAACAAATTATCCCATATAAACATTATTATCTAAATAATAGTAACATATTAACGATTATTACTCCATCAATAAGGTATTTTCCAAAATTATCTTTCTACCCCTAAATAACTTATTATGGTTATCAGTACCATTTGATATATTCTAAAAAATCCTTAAAATATTATTATAATTGTATAATTATAAAATTATTCATGATTATTATAATTACAATTTCATTTCTAAAACACTTCTTCGACATAAATATTGAATCTGAATACAAATCAACATTAATAATTCCACTTATTTATTAAATAAATAACTATGATATATTATATTATTCTTTAATACTTCCTTCCTCTAATATGTCTCCCATACTTTCATTATCATTGATAGTAAATAATTTACTCATACAACCCTACTGGTCATCTTTTTATACTTAATTATAGGAAATATATTTTCATAATACACATATATTCCTCATTTAAAACATTCAACCATAGAGGATACCTTATGGAAATCATTATCTCCCCCACTAAATTTACTAATATTTTCATTTTTCCTCAGTAGTATAGATATTTAGACACTTTTTTCCACTCATAAAACATTTTTTGGTTCCATTGAAGCATCCCTTTGATAACGTCATTCCTTATTCCATACCAAAAGGAAATTGAATCTTATTTCATATATGTTATTAAACACATAAAAATTTTTATAAATATATTTTTTCTTATAATATGTGTCAAGACACTCACCTAGGTTTAAATTTATAATCATAAATTGTGATAGATGGTTATGAATAATTACAATATTTCACCTTACAACTCATATTTCATTTGGGTTTCCAAAATAAAAATCAATAATTCACCCATCACTTTAAGAGTTAAAATGATTACTCCTGGGTTCAACATTCACTAAATCATAAAATAATAGATTGATAAAAAATAATAAGTGTATGTAATTATGTAATAACTAAAACTAATTCCTAGGATGAAAACATCAAAAAAATTATTTTCAATATATAACACCATAGTTTTGACCTACTTTAACCATAGATGTACTATATTTAAATCCATCATTAGGGTTTGTGAATATAATTTTAATTAACTCATGCATATCCCCCAGTATTGTATATACAAGTGTGTAGTCTTAGGGACACTGATCATGCTTACGTGATGATTGATGTAATAAAAAATTTGTCCTTTTAGTGTTGTTCTCCCAAGGTTCATCTATAAAATAGTTACATACACCTTACATTACATATAAGAGCATGAGTTTTCAAGGAATCCAATACACTAAATAATCTCATGAATCATTAGGTTTACATCTTATACAAGGAATTAACATTATGAATTTTTAAAAAAAATTAATTAATCCTAATGTTAGAAAATAAAAAACCATTCTCTAGTACTTTTTGAGTCATCCTACGTATATCATACATAAATATTACATCATTTTAAATTAATATTAAATAATACTATAACAATAAACACACCAAAACAATAACCATTTAGTGTCTTCAGAGAATAGATACATAATAATATTATTTCATAAAAGAACATTAATATTTCCAATAATGTTATTATCACAAAATACACTTCTTAGAAATTCCCTACATCAATACATTCATAAAAACATGGGGAAATAAAACATAATAAAGGGTGATATGAAATTCTATGTATGGGTAAAGATAAGGGATAACAATCATTGATCAAAAATGAGCATATGATAATAATACAGTTACGATAACATGGACATAACATATAAATTTCATACCCAATTAGTAAAATATCCTTATTAAAGAATCATTGAAATTTTTTTCATAATATAATACATGATTTAGAGGTTTTGTGAATCATAAATAATCATTCATGAGTCATAATAACTTAAAATATGGATAAATAAAGGTTTATTTCATAAAAATTAGTATAGAATGTAATATCCATAATTAAGGTTCTCTACCAAGACTATTATAGTGGATTTGGTTCAATACCTATTCGTCCATTTACATATTCAGGGTTCACATTAAATACAATCATAATGGATTGAATCCATTATCAAAAAGGGTTCATATCCCCATTTTAGTCCAATTATCGCATTAGATATCCATCTTCACACAATACATTGGAAGGTTGTAAAATTATGGGCCCACTCATCACAATATGATAAGCATACATATATATGACACAAGATCATAAAACATCTCTCATATAAATATATAATAAAACATTTATAGAAAATGTCCTCTAAAAAAATTTATTCATTTTCTCATTCCATATTTGATGGAATTGAAACTGGTTTAACAATGGTTTCATCAAAACATAATAAATAATTTGATTGAAATGAGATTAATAGAGTACTTTCTAAACCAACATCATCATAAGGAAGCCAATGAAATAAAATAGGTGAAATAATATGAAAACATCCATATTTAATAATAATAATTCTTAAAGTATATTAAAAGATTTTATAAATAACTATAAAATATAACACGTACAATTTTTTGAAAACAAGAGAAAAGTATCATTTTCTCTTGATAAATATTTTAAAAAATTCATAAATATTGAGAAATATATACTATTGGTAAATAAAAATGGAATATTTTCATCAAATATGAAATGAAAAAAAATCCCTAGATTTTGGGAAAATATTTTTATACCTTATATTTTAAGAATGAGCATTCTTTTTACACATTCGAGAAACAGTTCAAAAATATTTGATCAGAAGATGATTTTTTTAAAAATATTAATTTTAATAACTTGTAAATAATGGAAATATATATTTCAAATGTACTTTTACAAATTTTAAATTATAGTTTAAAATATCATCAATCAATTTTTTTGATTATGAATATGTAGAAAAAGTCATTGACCTAAAAAGAAATAGAGACAAGTATTCTCAAAAAGACATTTATTTATTTATTTATTGAAACGAATTGTGGTAAATGGTACTAATACCTAAATAATCAACTAATAAATAACTTAAAATAATAAATATGTGTTCTAAATGAAAATATCCTTATAATTTAACATAATGTAAATTTATCCTGGACAATCATGAAATGAAATGAGATTCTATCAAAACCCCAACCACTATTGTTTCTTTTGAATCATATTCCCATGAAATAAATAAGATCATTTAACACATAAAATAACATTAATATATATATATTCATGTCAAAAAAGTTCTATGGATTATTCTATATTCCACATGAATGAAATTAGTGGTGAATATGTCGTGTGTCTCATGAAAACCAAAGTAAGACGAGAAAACCTTTACTAAATTACCACATTAATTTATAAATATTTTTATATCCTATATAATAATTTTATACATATTATAAAAATATTAATACATAAAAAAAATATGTTTCACTCCTTTATAATTTCCAATTTTCCATTTCTTAATAATGTCTTCATTAAAATGACTCTTCAAGTCCAAACTAGAATGTTTTCCAGGCATGTTTCGGTACAATGGTATTGATAATTTCACATTGGTAATGGTATCATCATCTTAAAAATATTAATCCTCAAATAAAAACCTTATTTATTCTTCATAGTAATATTTATAATCATTATTATAAAATTAAGATTAAAATAAAGTGCATTACGTTTTGGAGATGGGAGTTTGTATGTACGCATGAGTGATGATTCCACTAATGAATGGATGGAATGAAATAATATTATAAAATAATAAAACATTATAGAATAAATATTAAATAATCAATTTCATATATATAAATTAAATGTTTCCATATTAATATATATGTATAGAATAAATGAAAATGAATCACATCGTTTCATTGAGGTGGTTCTCCACACGTATGCATATGAAACATTATCATTTTCCAACAGCTGGGATTGTAAGTAGCTAATATATTTAAATTAAAAAAAATAAATTACATCATAAATCTAACATATAAAAATTAAATTCATCATAATATCCAACTGTGAATGTTGTTGATAGAAAAATAATCATATCACTACTTGGAGTTGGTAGTTCACGCGTAAATATAATTGATGTTTCAATTTCTAATTTAATGGTAAACAAGATGGATAAGGGTTATTATATAATGATTTTAAAATAATGGTATATGATAGAAAGTAATATTATTATATTGTTATTTCATTGATATAATTTAATGAGGTGAAATTTTAAGTATAACGAAAGAGATTAGTTAAAAATATTACATACTCTATGATAATTCTTCATTGGATTTCATATTAAGGATCATAAGGATGATCCATTGAAGATAAATGAACCAATAAAAAAATTAAAATTATTTTAAGAAGATATTTTTTTTTCTATTTTTGGTAGATCTATATTGATGAAGGTGTCAAATTCAACAGAGGAGTTGCGGTGTCATTTCATAGTCAATGAAATGACACACATGGAATTACATAATTAATATATTAAATTCATTTTTAGGTTAAAGTGGAACCAAGTTGACATATTATTAAAATAATATTAGTATGAATCTAAATCCTTTTATTGAAAAACATTATTCATGTTTGTGTTCTGTTTTAATCATAGCCTCTTATTTTTAACAACATTTTATAACTTTTGAAGATTACCACATTATAATTGTTTTTTAATATTTAGGGGTAAAAAAATATGACAAGAAGGAAATTTTAACCATAACTGTACAGTTTGTGATATTTTAGACCATATACCATTCCTATTATGAATGTTAATATTTTTATACATTTTAAATCATTTAATAAATTATATGTAATATATGATACAATTAAAATCGTTATTGGTTCAATTCATATAATTACACATTAAAGGCATCATGATGCACATTTTATTTGAATATAAAATTTAAAGAAGTGACTAATAAGTTATATTTATATAAAAAATTCATGTAACATAATAAGTCATTCATATTGTTTTAATTGAATATTTTTAAAATGAATTATCTGATTTTTCTATTACATGAACAAGTAATGTGTTGGTGTTGCATAAGAATATAAGGTAATTATTCCATCACTAAAAAAATAAATTTCCATGGAAATAAAATTCATTAATTTTAAAAATAACCATTTATAACCAAATTAGAAAATTTTTATCCCACAAAAAACAATTAGACATAATAAAACAAATAGAGTGACATTTTATAATTATTATTTATTAAAAAAATACATTACGGTCAGTATCAAAGGAATGTTGAAGAAAATTTCAAAACATTCCATTTCAATACGATAATGGTAAAAATATATCTATAACATTAAATAAATTAGTGTTGATTAGTGATTAATATTCCTTATCCCATAGTTTTAACCTTGTTTTACTTGTTTTACCCATGCCGATGTGAAAAATATTTATCATCATTACTATTTATAATGAAAAAAATATTAAAATGATATAATTAATAATTTATACACTCATAATTTAAATATATAATTAATTTTTAATGATTCTAATTATTTATCTATTACATGTTAATGTATGTATAAATGAACAACGGAACTCAATTTTTAGAAAAAAAAAATTAAATATAAAAATGAAATTATAAATAAATATAATATAATACTAATACATATGTAATTACATAGACTATTAATATGATAATAATAATTATTTAACTCTATGATAAAATTATAAAATTAATATGGCTTATATAACTTGATTTACTAAAAATATTTTTTTATAGAAATTATTATTATTCACTAAGTAGTTAAAAAATAAATTTTTTCAAAAATTTCACAAAAATTAATCCGAAGATAAAATTGACTTTATATTTAAAAATTTAATAAAAAATTATTGAAATAAGATTTCCTTGTATTGTAGAAATTAATTATAATGTTCTTATAAAAATTACAATAAAACCCATTTTTGAAGAAAACATTTTTTCTAAAGCATTAAATGACTGCTAAATACATAGTCCCAATTTATGATGAATTTAGCAATGAATTTATTTTAAATAAATAAATTTAATATTTATTTCATAATATGGTTTATCCTATTCATATTCATTAGTTTTATTTGTATGTTAAAATATAACATAGTGTATTATATGTTTGCATTTATGTGTAAAGAATGATATCAAATACATAAAATTTATTTAATGAGAAATTTACTCTAAAATATAAATATTTTACACTAAACCATTCAACATTTAGTAACAAAAATAAAAACGGAGCATAAAATTACATACAGGATATCCTTAATTATTTTAAGTATTAAAAATTAATTCCTATTTTGGTTTCACATGGTACGTTTTTATTGAATTTCATGGAATTAAATGACATGTCATTTTACAGATTCCATCTAGTATGTTTTTAGAATTTAATGTTTTTAAATTTAAATAAATTAATATTATTCCGTAGGATTTCTAATTATAGTTGGTTATTGTTTGTTAATGTTTAAATGTATCCTTCTAGGATATTGTACACCACATATTATTTTATATTTTGAACATAATAATATCAATAATATTGATTAAATTTTACATATTAGGTGTATATATATATTTCATTATAATTTATATTATGTAACTCATGATGATGTGTAGGATTATATCCAATATAAGAATCCAACTCTTAACATGTTAGAGATTTTTATGTATTAGAATGATATTGTGGTGGCATGACTCAAAAAACCCAATCCCCTACTCCATAGGATGGGTTGAGATATTTAACATACTAGATGAGCCTAATAATCCACCAAAAATATTTAATGACTCAATTTATTCAATGTAATTATTTGAAATAAATATTCTAATATTTTTGGATCTGGTTCTTAAGACTATGTGAGATTATGTGTCTTTTAAGTCAAGAATTGATATTTGAATATTATTAAATATATTATTATCAACCAAAAATTTATCTAAATAAAAATTATAATAAATCTAAAAACAATTTGGTATTTGAAAAATAAAACCACCATTGATTTCGTAACATGGGATTTACCCTTGTAACAACATAATCATTTTGTAAGTCTGGTGTTTGTGAATTACTTGTCACGAGAAAAAATTAATTTGAAATTAATTTGAAATTTATTTCATTATAATGAATTATCCCCATAAAATTATCCACTATAAATACACTATTATGGGAAAATATTAAGGTTATCTACATAAACATTGAGATCTTGATATGAACCATTAGAGTGGTTTTGAAAAAAACAATGGATTGGGAGATCACATCAATGTTGAAGGGATCATGTATGCCAATAGAGTTAGAAGATCTCGTCACTAAAAATGGCTTGAAACCATTATTGATAATATATCAACGAAATTAAATGGTATAATTTTATTATGTGTGGATTTTATCATGTTTTATTCTTCCCATGAGTAACATGAACTAATCAACCAATGGATTGATTCACAGGTCGATCGTTTTTTGTGTATGGGTTGATTTACATAGTTTGTGGTGATTTTTAATGTTGATTAATTGTATATAATAATTTTTCATTATAATGTAAATTAATTAAGGACACAAAAACATATTTTAAGGATTGTTACTCATATTTTTTTTTCAGTCTATTTCCACATTCTTCTTACATTCATCTCTATTGTTTTGTTTGACTTGTGATTCAAAAAATACCCAATAATCAATCGATGTGCATATATTCTTCAATGAAATAGATCGATACCACTGATATGAGTGTATAATTTATTATATTTCAAGATTTTATGGAAACAATGATGTTTTAGGACTATATCATAAGAACATGTTACCTTGGTATGGTGTACAACGAAGGCACATGAAATAGAGGTGTTTTACAAATTGATTTGGATAGATAAAAATGGATACTTATTAAAAAAATGTGTTCAAAGACCAGATCTGGTATTACTAGGTGTGATTTTCATCTAAATAAATGATTATATGTGTGGTAAATGATGCATTTAAATATATTAATGTTATGGAAAATCCTTCATTACTTTTCTTTAAGTCTAGATACAGACACTATCTAGGGCCCTAGCTATGATGATATGGCTTCCACATAGAATAAAGTATCACATTCCATTTCACAAAAGTCTCATGTTGATTGAACCTTGCATGGGGAGTGAAATATATCATAGACGATACATGGGTACATATAGAGAAAAAAGGCTAAGACGTGTACTCATACACAACTAGAGCACACTAGTTGTGTTATGTATATTGAAAAAACAAATTAAATGTGAATGGATTGGGATGCATGGACATGGCATGGTGTACATAGGCCTGACATGGGGTAAAAAGGAAAGGGATGGAGTAGAAAGGAAAATGAATGTCCTGAAAGACACATTATTTACTACTAATACGTACTTTTACTAGAGAGGTATGAAGACCTTGTTCTCTTTAATGGTGACAAATTTCTATAAGATTCATTCCCTTGATCCATCTCTATGAGTGTTTAGTTTAAAATTTCATCATGGAGAATGTATTATGACCTTGTCTAAAGTATTTTTATTGGATAATGATATCCATAATCTTCTCCCACAAGTGGGTTTCTCCTAATCTATGTGACCAACATTACTCAAGCATTGATACCCTACTTCGTGTGAAAATAATGATTGGGATGTATTTATACCCCATGTCCCTAGGTGTGATCCCTTTATATGTATCATTCCCTTTATACTTAAAGTGTTTACATTCCTAGGGAATGACCCTTCACGTATAATTTCTCAGATGGACACAATCATTGTCATCAGAATGAGGAGTGAGTTGTCCCAAAAAGTGTTTATACGGACTCTCGTATAAGATCATAGGTTAAAAAAGTAGTTGTTCAATTGCAGTAAGTTTTAAAAACTACAAAGAGTATATATGGATTTTTTATTTTATATCTCATATTATGATTGAAAAATCCATGTGAGGATATGAATACTCATGATGCTTTATGGTTAGTGATTTTGGGGTGCCTTGGTGGGTATTTTTGTACTCACCCCACTATGGTTTCATCCCACAAATGTCATGTCTTATGCTGATGATCCACTATTCAAGGGGTTTCTTGGTGGAATAAGAGTGAGAAGAGTATAGTTTGGTGTAGACAGAGTTTGGTTCATACCAAGAGTCACATTTTACAATAGTCATCCCTTTCAAGCAGGTTGGACTTTTTTATAGATTTTGGGGGGACCATATTTGTCACTTTATTCTCTCTAGGATTATTTTCATAGTTGTATTATGGGATATAGATTTATACAAAAATTGGAATTCGTAGTTTTATATTTCCTCATCATTTGGTATTTGAGTTGTTTGTTAACATACATATGCCTTTGGTTATGCACTTCCATGTGAGTGTTATTCCTACTCGGAACTAGTCTCCCTACCATACCCTAGCATATTGAAGGTCGGAATAGGGTGTTCACACTCAGTTTATTGTAATATAAGAGGGCCCCGATGGGTTGGGATAAAAAAATAGTGGTATCCAAGGCATTCTTCATCATAGGAAAAGATTTTATATATTCTTATAGTTTTTATACTTGTTTTAGTTTTATTGAAACATTGTATTATTTCTCAAGTCATATTTTCGAGACAAATACTTTGATATTTGTGTGGCATTCGGTGTATCCACACACCGAGATTCTATCTATATATGATTCAACTCAGAATATATTGAAGTTTCTTGTAGGTGAAGCATTTTAACATGCATCATATAGGAATGGTTTGTGTTCCAAGTCCTTATTAATAATGTTCCAAAAATACACTCACTTATCGTGGTACATATTGAATGATTCATTATGCACATATGGTTAATTATAGTTAAGATTTAATAGTAGGATCAAGTGGATGATCCCATTAGTGATGAGGTATATTTACATGGCCCTATTGATTTTGTAGTTCCTTTGAGTGGTTTTCCATCCATACCTCCACCCATCGAGGAGCATATGGTACCAATATTACCAATAGATGAGTTATGAAAGTAGAGTATGCTTCATAATTTTGTATGTCAATGACCAATCAATTTGATGTTCAAGAAATACAATTAGTTAGATAATGATTCTATCATGGTGATTACGTTGGTATTCTATCTTTTTAAGATACCTGTAGTTGAAATAATTATCTTGATATTGATTATTCTTCATTGTTCCAAAGGGAATTGGTGGATCCTTATTGCTCTATCATACTATGAGTTGAATCTCTTTTCGTTAGATTTTAGGAACCTCTTTATATAGATATAGTCTCCAGGTATGACATGAGTAGTGCATATCATTGGGTTTTTACAACTATAGTAGGGCATCACGACTATGACTTAGTATTCATATAGGATTACAAAAATCTAGTGATATTCAATGGATATGATTTGGAATGTGTTATTTCAAGAATATGCCTTAGAGTGATGTATATGAACAGAGACCTAGTATAGTCATACACCTCTATGCATTCTCACATATTATAGGGTGTTGGATCATTCATGGTGATAATGAAATTTCAGGAAATGTAGATACTGGCAGTGGCTTTCTCATAGTGGGAACATAAGGGATGAGACTATTATAGTAGTCATCATAGAATAGAATAAGTCATCCATAAAAGTGATTGGATTCTTGAGGTGATATCCAGATAATTGGTATATGGTTTTAGGATCTAATAATGGTTTTAGTTATCCTATAGTGATGTGGTGCTACTCTTGTGATAGTCAAGGACCTCTTTGGTGGGAATTTCTGAACCCTCATATAGCTGACCAAACGAGTGTGGATGTGCTTTTTAATTAGAGGTAGTAGAAAGAGAAGGGATTTCTCTTGGGACAAAGAAATAAAATAGGAGAAAATTCAATTACATGGAGGTTTCTAAAGGTTTATTTATTGACACCACCACCTCCATGTGATCCCCACCAAGCTGAGTGAGTTGGTGGGAATGGGAAAGTGATGTTGTGGTAAATAGAGGATTATAATACAAATATTTCATATATTATTTTATGTATGGAATATGTATTTTATATCTTAGGTACAAATTTTAATGAAATTATAACAAACCACTATTTTTATTCTATGTCCCTTTTGAGACATAGTGGTTATGTTTGTGCCCTTAGCTCAACTAGTATACATTGACATTCCTACAAAAGATAACTCATCAATGAAAAAAATTCCCTATACTTTTATCTAACACTTGGAAGAGATATTTCTAAGAGAATATCATTGTGGCAATAACGAGGCATTATGAAAAAATCTCATTCTTGTAGTGGAAATATATAGTTCATGCATAAGTAAACTAATTTATGTTGAGGATATGGTATGCATCTATTGATTATATGAGGTTTTCCATCATAGGTAAGAAGGATAACATAGTAGAATAGGAAGGAAAACTTTTTATAAGGGTGGATTCAATTACTCAATAGTTATCTAGCATGAATCTTTGTGTAGTGGATAATATAGGCTATCAGTTTCCAATTGTGGTGACTATGTATATGGATGTCCTCCTTAAGGATGTCTTTGGATTACCTCACCACCAAATGATTGAATTATTCTGTGAATTACACCCAGTGATGACACTAATATTTTGTCTAAAAAATCAGATGGTAATTATGGAGATTCCTAGATAAGTGTGCAATATGAGGACTTGTAGAGGAATGGATGTTGGGTCGGAGAGTGATGGCAAGAGGGGGGGTGAATTGCCTTTTTAAAAAAGTTTATCAATTAAAGAAAAAGTTAAAGCGCAGCAGAAATAAAAGAGGCAAGACACAAAATTGATAACAGAGTTCGGCCTAAATTCCAAGCCTACGTCTCCTCTCCCAACTCAACCGTTGAGAGATTTATATGACAGATTTATTTTTAATGGTTGTAGCAAGAAACCCACTAGACATTTAGGCAGCCTAGAAACCTATTATAGCTTGCTTATTATTGGTTGTAGCAAGAAACCCACTAGCCTTCTTACAGGTGAAGGCTAGCTCACCTATGACTCAAGTCTTTTACAGGGAAGACTTGACTAACCTCTTCACACCTTGAAGGTGGTGTGAATACCCAAACAAAAGGAGGATGAGAGAAAGAAGGGTTTGTATGCACAAACTCAAAATAATTCTCAAAATGATAAAATAATAAAAATTAAAGAGGAGAAGTCTTGGGTGCCAATGGATTGATTGGTGATGATGAAGAGCGCTCCCAAGCATCTATGGTGGTGCTCCTTGGTTTTGGAAGTGAGTTGGAGCAGGTGGGGATCCTTGAAGGAATGCGCCGGAGGTTCGCCAAATGATGGAAAAATGTTCCAGTGGGCTACATTACATTTCTGGGGCTTCCTAGTCCTCTATTTATAGGAGAGGAACACCCAAATGGTCGTTGGGGGTCTTCGGAGCCATTGGAGAGGCCTTCGGAGCAATTGGGAGTCAAAAGTACAAGTCTGGTCAAAGCCTAATGACTAGTTTGACTGGGCACACCGGCTGACCGGTGGTGTCTCACCAGCTGGCCGGTGGTCCACCGGCTGGCCGGTCCTGAGCCACCGGCTGGCCGGTGCTCCAGACAGAGAGCAAGCTCTCTTCCCAGGTTCTACCGGCTGGCTGGTGGTCAGCCACCCGTTGGCTGGTGACAATACTGGCTGGCCGGGGAGCTCACACCGGCTGACCGGTGGCTCTGGACAGAAACCATTGCTACTGCCAGAGACCACCGGCTGGCCGGTGGGAATCCACCGGTTGGCCGGTAGACTCAGAGAGTCTACGTTCAGTCCTTCTTGGACCAACTCCTTGGAAACCTTTTTCCTATCAACAAAAACACTTTAAAACAAGTTAGAACAAAATAAGAGTGATTGTGATCATTAAAATCCAAGAGAGAGGGGTACAACAATCTCCCCCTATTTTGATGATCACAATCACCAAAACAAGCAATGTAAAAGACTGAAATGAAAGGCATTCTTTAAAGGATAAATTGAAAAGTAAAGCAAAGCATGAGAGAAAAATTTCTCCCCCAATCAACCAAGGAAATCTCCCCCTTTGTGATTATCAAAATAGCACGGGGCATAAAATTTGATTTAAGGAAAGGATTGAAAAACAAGATAGAGTTTTTAAACCAATTGAAATTATTCAATTTTGAATTGAAAGTTTTAAATTGAAAGTTTTGAATTGAATGTTTTGAATTGAAAGTTTTGAATTGAATGTTTTGAATTGAAATTTTTGAATTGAATGTTTTGAATTGAAAGTTTTGAATTGAAAGTTTTGAAAGAAAAACGCAAAAAGGATTAAACGATCCTAACTCCCCCTAAATAAAAACAACAAATCACCGGGAAGAGGATTTTAGAACTGAGACAAATTTTTGTCCGGAGAGACTCGCTAAAAGGGATTTTTCAATCCAAACTTGTCTTGTGGCAGGTCTTCTCCTATGAAATTCATCGTTAAAGGAAATGGTTTTGGGCCTTCCATACCGGGCATTTTTGCAATCGCACTCGTAAATTAAGTGCCCGATCTTTTTGCAATAGTTGTAAAATTTATATTGGGTGCTCCCCCTTACAAAAATAGTAGGAGCATGGGAAGAGGAATCTTTCTTGGAATATCCAAGCCCTTGGGTGGTTCTAGATATGCATTGGGAACCAAGGAGCTTCGAAAGGTTATGTTCACCTTCGGTGAACATAACTAGGTATTTCCTTAAATCCTTGATTGTTGATTCCATAGAATCAACATCGGGAAGGTTTTGGATCTTGTGGGACAAGTATTCCTTCTCTTTGAGAAGTTGATCCTTTTCGGAAGAAAGAATTTTGAATTTCTTTTTTAAAACAATAAATTTGGAAGAAAGTTCATAAAAACCTTCCTCCAATTGATCTCTCGCATGTTGGAGATCCTCGTAAGATAAATGATTGAATGAATTGGATGAACAAGAGGAAGAGGAGTCGGAAGAGGTTACCTCATGAAATGCCATTAGACATTTTTTATCGTTGTCTTTTGAGGAGGATGAGGATGAGGAGCTATCACTCCAAGTGGCCTTTAATGCCTTTTTCTTTTCCTTTTGCTTGGCCCTTGTCTTGTGGAGTGGGCAATCGGGCTTATAATGGCCTTTCTTGCCGCACCCATAGCATATTACCTCGGGCTCGGATTTTTCGTCGAGTTCTTCCTTTCGAGCCTTGCGAGATTTCTTCTTTTTGTTCTTCTTCATGAATTTGTGCATCTTGCGGGCAAGGTTCTCGATTTCTGAATCGCCGCTTGAAGAGGAAGAAGATGAGGAGGAGGAGATTTCTTCTTTTTGAACTTTGAAGGCGATGTTCTTTGGAGTTTTGATGAGTTCGCATTCCTTTTCAGCTTGCCTCCTCATGGTGATCTCTTAGGTCATGAGGGATCCGATGAGCTCTTCGACCGGCATTTCTTTTAAATTCTTCGCTTCTTGAATTGTCGTGACTTTCGGTGCCCATGAACTTGGTAAGATCCAAAGGATCTTCTTGACCATCATCTCTGCAGAAACATCATCTCCAAGAGACTTTCTCCCATTACAAACATCAGTAAAGAGAGTAAACATATCAGTAATATTTTCAGATGGATACATGGTAAAAGACTCAAAATCTAGATGGTACATATCCAATCGAGTATCCTTAACTTTGTTGGTCCCCTCATGGGTAACCTCCAAAAGTTTTCCAGATTTCATGAGATGAAGTGCATGTGGAAACTCGATTGAATTCATTACGATCAAGGCCGCAATGAAGAGCGTTCATTGCTTTTCCATCAAGCTCGAAATTTTTAATATCGGCTTGAGTCCATTTGGATTCATCGGGAGAAGAGAGAGAGTTACCATGCATGACAATTCTATAAATAGGATAACCTATACTTCTAAGAAAAGTAGACATGCGGGTTTTTATATAGGTATAGTCGGTTCCATCAAAAAAAGGAGCACGACCCAATGAATAACCTTCAGGGGCGAAAGAAGATGAAGCCATCACTAAGGATCTTTAAGTTTGTAACCGGTTAAGGTATTACACAAACGCCTCCTCTGATACCAATTGTTGTATCGGAGAGTGATGGCAAGAGGGGGGGTGAATTGCCTTTTTAAAAACGTTTAACAATTTAAGAAAAAGTTAAAGCGCAGCGGAAATAAAAGAGGCAAGACACAAAATTGATAATGGAGTCCGGCCTAAATCCCAAGCCTACGTCTCCGCTCCCAACTCAACCGTTGAGAGATTTATACGACAGCTTGCTTTTTAATGGTTGTAGCAAGAAACCCACTAGACTTTAAGGCAGCCTAGAAACCTATTACAGCTTGCTTTTTATTGGTTGTAGCAAAAAACCCACTAGCCTTCTTACAGGTGAAGGCTAGCTCACCTATGACTCAAGTCTTTTATAGGGAAGACTTGACTAACCTCTTCACACCTTGAAGGTGGTGTGAATACCCAAACAAAGGGAGGATGATAGAAAGAAGGTTTTGTATGCACAAACTCAAAATAATGCTCAAAATGATAAAATAATAAAAATTAAAGAGGAGAAGTCTTGGGCGCCAATGGATTGATTGGTGATGATGAAGAGCGCTCCCAAGATTCTATGGTGGTGCTCCTTGGTTTTGGAAGTGATTTGGAGCAGGTGGGGATCCTTGAAGGAATGCGCCGGAGGTTCGCCAAATGATCGAAAAATGTTCCCGTGGGCTACATTACATTTCCGGGGCTTCCTAGTCCTCTATTTATAGGAGAGGAACACCCAAATGGCCATTGGGGGTCTTCGGAGCCGTTGGAGAGGCCTTCGGAGCCGTTGGGAGTCAAAAGTACAAGTCTGGTCAAAGCCCAACGACTAGTTTGACTGGGCACACCGGCTGACCGGTGGTGTCTCACCAGCTGGCCGGTGGTCCACCGGCTGGCCGGTCCTGAGCCACCGGCTGGCCGGTGCTCCAGACAGAGAGCAAGCTCTCTTCCCAGGTTCTACCGGCTGGCCGGTGGTCAGCCACCGGCTGGCTGGTGACAATACTGGCTGGCCGGGGAGCTCACACCGGCTGACCGGTGGCTCTGGACAGAAACCATTGCTACTGTCAGAGACCACCGGCTGGCCGGTTGGAATCCACCGGTTGGCCGGTAGACTCAGAGAGTCTACTTTCAGTCCTTCTTGGCCCAACTCCTTGGAAACCTTTTTCATATCAACAAAAACACTTGAAAACATGTTAGAACAAAATAAGAGTGATTGTGATCATTAAAATCCAAGAGAGAGGGGTACAACAATCTCCCCCTATTTTGATGATCACAATCACCAAAACAAGCAATGTAAAAGACTGAAATGAAAGGCATGCTTTAAAAGATAAATTGAAAAGTAAAGCAAAGCATGAGAGAAAAATTTCTCCCCCAATCAACCAAGGAAATCTCCCCCTTTGTGATTATCAAAATAGCACGGGGCATAAAATTTGATTGAAGGAAAGGATTGAAAAACAAGATAGAGTTTTTAAACCAATTGAAATTATTCAATTTTGAATTGAAATTTTTCAATTGAAAGTTTTGAATTGAATGTTTTGAATTGAAAGTTTTGAATTGAATGTTTTGAATTGAAAGTTTTGAATTGAATGTTTTGAATTGAAAGTTTTTAATTGAAAGTTTTGAAAGAAAAATGCAAAAAGGCTTAAACGATCCTAACTCCCCCTAAATAAAAACAACCAATCACCGGGGAGAGGATTTTAGAACTGAGACAAATTTTTGTCCGGAGAGACTCGCTAAAAGGGATTTTTCAATCTAAACTTGTCTTGTGGCGGGTCTTCTCCTATGAAATTCATCGTTAAAGGAAATGGTTTTGGGCCTTCCATACCGGGCATTTTTGCAATCGCACTCGTAAATTAAGTGCCCGATCTTTTTGCAATAGTTGCAAAATTTATATTGGGTGCTCCCCCTTACAAAAATAGTAGGAGCATGGGAAGAGGAAGCTTGCTTGGAATATCCAAGCCCTTGGGTGGTTCTAGATATGCATTGGGAACCAAGGAGCTTCGAAAGGTTATGTTCACCTTCGGTGAACATAACTAGGTATTTCCTTAAATCCTTGATTGTTGATTCCATAGAATCAACATCGGGAAGGTTTTGGATCTTGTGGGACAAGTCTTCCTTCTCTTTGAGAAGTTGATCCTTTTCGGAAGAAAGAATTTTGAATTTCTTTTTTAAAGCAATAAATTTGGAAGAAAGTTCGTGAAAACCTTCCTCCAATTGATCTCTCGCATGTTGGAGATCCTCGTAAGATAAATGATTGAATGAATTGGATGAACAAGAGGAAGAGGAGTCGGAAGAGGTTACCTCATGAAATGCCATTAGACATTTTTTACCATTGTCTTTTGAGGAGGATGAGGATGAGGAGCTATCACTCCAAGTGGCCTTTAATGCCTTTTTCTTTTCCTTTTGCTTGGCCCTTGTCTTGTGGAGTGGGCAATCAAGCTTATAATGGCCTTTCTTGCCGCACCCATAGCATATTACCTCGGGCTCGGATTTTTCGTCGAGTTCTTCCTTTCGAGCCTTGCGAGATTTCTTCTTTTTGTTCTTCTTCATGAATTTGTGCATCTTGCGGGCATGGTTCTCGATTTCTGAATCGCCGCTTGAAGAGGAAGAAGATGAGCAGGAGGATATTTCTTCTTTTTGAACTTTGAAGGCGATGTTCTTTGGAGTTTTGATGAGTTCGCATTCCTTTTCAGCTTGCCTCCTCATGGTGATCTCGTAGGTCATGAGGGATCCAATGAGCTCTTCGACCGGAATTTCTTTTAAATTCTTCGCTTCTTGAATTTCCATGACTTTCGGTGCCTATGAACTTGGTAAGATCCAAAGGATCTTCTTGACCATCATCTCTGCAGAAACATCATCTCCAAGAGACTTTCTCCCATTACAAACATCAGTAAAGCGAGTAAACATATCAGTAATATTTTCAGATGGATGCATGGTAAAAGACTCAAAATCTTGATGGTACATATCCAATCGAGTATCCTTAACTTTGTTGGTCCCCTCATGGGTAACCTCCAAAAGTTTTCCAGATTTCATGAGATGAAGTGCATGTGGAAACTTGATTGAATTCATTACGATCAAGGCTGCAATGAAGAGCGTTCATTACTTTTCCATCAAGCTCGAAATTTTTAATATCGGCTTGAGTCCATTTGGATTCATCGGGAGAAGAGAGAGAGTAACCATGCATGACAATTATATAAATAGGATAACCTATACTTCTAAGAAAAGTAGACATGCGGGTTTTCATATAGGTATAGTCGGTTCCATCAAAAAAAGGAGCATGACCCAATGAATAACCTTCGGGGGCGAAAGAAGATGAAGCCATCACTAAGGATCTTTAAGTTTGTAACCGGTTAAGGTATTACACAAACACCTCCTCTGATACCAATTGTTGGATCGGAGAGCGATGGCAAGAGGGGGGGGGGGTGAATTGCCATTTTAAAAACGTTTAACAATTTAAGAAAAATTTAAAGCGCAGCGGAAATAAAAGAGGCAAGACACAAAATTGATAACGGAGTTCGGCCTAAATTCCAAGCCTACGTCTCCGCTCCCAACTCAACCGTTGAGAGATTTATATGACAGCTTTCTTTTTAATGGTTGTAGCAAGAAACCCACTAGACATTAAGGCAGCCTAGAAACCTATTACAGCTTTCTTATTATTGGTTGTAGCAAGAAACCCACTAGCCTTCTTACAGGTGAAGGCTAGCTCACCTATGACTCAAGTATTTTACAGGGAAGACCTGACTAACCTCTTCACACCTTGAAGGTGGTGTGAATACCCAAACAAAGGGAGGATGAGAGAAAGAAGGGTTTGTATGCACAAACTCAAAATAATGCTCAAAATGAAAAAATAATAAAAATTAAAGAGGAGAAGTCTTGGGCGCCAATGGATTTATTGGTGATGATGAAGAGCGCTCCCAAGCTTCTATGGTGGTGCTCCTTGGTTTTGGAAGTGAGTTGGAGCAAGTGGGGATCCTTGAAGGAATGCGCTGGAGGTTCGCCAAATGATCGAAAAATGTTCCCGTGGGCTACATTACATTTCCGGGGCTTCCTAGTCCTCTATTTATAGTAGAGGAACACCCAAATGGCCGTTGGGGGTCTTCGGAGCTGTTGGAGAGGCCTTCGGAGCCGTTGGGAGTCAAAAGTACAAGTCTGGTCAAAGCCCAATGACTAGTTTGACTGGGCACACCGGCTGACCGGTGGTGTCTCACCAGCTGGTCGGTGGTCCACCGGCTGGCCGGTCCTGAGCCACCGGCTGGCCGGTGCTCCAGACAGAGAGCAAGCTCTCTTCCCAGGTTCTACCGACTGGCCGGTGGTCAGCCACCGGCTGGCTGGTGACAATACTGGCTGGCCGGGGAGCTCACACCGGCTGACCGGTGGCTCTGGACAGAAACCAGTGCTACTGCCAGAGACCACCGGCTGGCCGGTGGGAATCCACCGGTTGGCCAGTAGACTCAGAGAGTCTACTTTCAGTCCTTCTTGGCCCAACTCCTTGGAAACCTTTTTCCTATCAACAAAAACACTTGAAAACAAGTTAGAACAAAATAAGAGTGATTGTGATCATTAAAATCCAAGAGAGAGGGGCACAACAATCTCCCCCTATTTTGATGACCACAATCACCAAAACAAGCAATGTAAAAGACTGAAATGAAAGGCATGCTTTAAAGGATAAATTGAAAAGTAAAGCAAAGAATGAGAGAAAAATTTCTCCCCCAATCAACCAAGGAAATCTCCCCCTTTGTGATTATCAAAATAGCACGGGGCATAAAATTTGATTTAAGGAAAGGATTGAAAAACAAGATAGAGTTTTTAAACCAATTGAAATTATTCAATTTTGAATTGAAAGTTTTAAATTGAATGTTTTGAATTGAATGTTTTGAATTGAAAGTTTTGAATTGAATGTTTTGATTTGAAAGTTTTGAATTGAATGTTTTGAATTGAAAGTTTTGAATTGAAAGTTTTGAAAGAAAATCGCAAAAAGGCTTAAATGATCCTAACTCCCCCTAAATAAAAACAACAAATCACCGGGGAGAGGATTTTAGAACTGAGACAAATTTTTGTCCGGAGAGACTCGCTAAAAGGGATTTTTCAATCCAAACTTGTCTTGTGGCGGGTCTTCTCTTATGAAATTCATCGTCAAAGGAAATGGTTTTGGGCCTTCCATACCGGGCATTTTTGCAATCGCACTCGTAAATTAAGTGCCCGATCTTTTTGCAATAGTTGCAAAATTTATATTGGGTGCTCCCCCTTACAAAAATAGTAGGAGCATGGGAAGAGGAAGCCTGCTTGGAATATCCAAGCCCTTGGGTGGTTCTAGATATGCATTGGGAACCAAGGAGATTCGAAAGGTTATGTTCACCTTCGGTGAACATAACTAGGTATTTCCTTAAATCCTTGATTGTTGATTCCATAGAATCAACATCGGGAAGGTTTTGGATCTTGTGGGACAAGTCTTCCTTCTCTTTGAGAAGTTGATCCTTTTCGGAAGAAAGAATTTTGAATTTCTTTTTTAAAGCAATAAATTTGGAAGAAAGTTTGTGAAAACCTTCCTCCAATTGATCTCTCGCATGTTGGAGATCCTCGTAAGATAAATGATTGAATGAATTGGATGAACAAGAGGAAGAGGAGTCGGAAGAGGTTACCTCATGAAATGTCATTAGACATTTTTTACCGTTGTCTTTTGAGGAGGATGAGGATGAGGAGCTATCACTCCAAGTGGCCTTTAATGCCTTTTTCTTTTCCTTTTGCTTGGCCCTTGTCTTGTGGAGTGGGCAATCGGGCTTATAATGGCCTTTCTTGCCGCACCCATAGCATATTACCTCGGGCTCGGATTTTTCCTCGAGTTCTTCCTTTCGAGCCTTGCGAGATTTCTTCTTTTTGTTCTTCTTCATGAATTTGTGCATCTTGCGGGCAAGGTTCTCGATTTTTGAATTTCCACTTGAAGAGGAAGAAGATGAGGAGGAGGATATTTCTTCTTTTTGAACTTTGAAGGCGTTGTTCTTTGGAGTTTTGATGAGTTCGCATTCCTTTTCAGCTTGCCTCCTCATGGTGATCTCGTAGGTCATGAGGGATCCGATGAGCTCTTCGACCGGCATTTCTTTTAAATTCTTCGCTTCTTGAATTGCCATGACTTTCGGTGCCCATGAACTTGGTAAGATCCAAAGGATCTTCTTGACCATAATCTCTGCAGAAACATCATCTCCAAGAGACTTTCTCCCATTACAAACATCAGTAAAGCGAGTAAACATATCAGTAATATTTTCAGATGGATGCATGGTAAAAGACTCAAAATCTTGATGGTACATATCCAATCGAGTATCCTTAACTTTGTTGGTCCCCTCATGGGTAACCTCCAAAAGTTTTCCAGATTTCATGAGATGAAGTGCATGTGGAAACTCGATTGAATTCATTACGATCAAGGCCGCAATGAAGAGCGTTCATTGCTTTGCCATCAAGCTCGAAATTTTTAATATCGGTTTGAGTCCATTTGGATTCATCGGGAGAAGAGAGAGAGTAACCATGCATGACAATTCTATAAATAGGATAACCTATACTTCTAAGAAAAGTAGACATGCGGGTTTTTATATAGGTATAGTCGGTTCCATCAAAAAAAGGAGCACGACCCAATGAATAACCTTCGGGGGCGAAAGAAGATGAAGCCATCACTAAGGATCTTTAAGTTTGTAACCGGTTAAGGTATTACACAAACGCCTCCTCTGATACCAATTGTTGTATCGGAGAGTGATGGCAAGAGGGGGGGTGAATTGCCTTTTTAAAAACGTTTAACAATTTAAGAAAAAGTTAAAGCACAGCGGAAATAAAAGAGGCAAGACACAAAATTGATAATGGAGTTCGGCCTAAATCCCAAGCCTACATCTCCGCTCCCAACTCAACCGTTGAGAGATTTGTACGACAGCTTGCTTTTTAATGGTTGTAGCAAGAAACCCACTAGACTTTAAGGCAGCCTAGAAACCTATTACAGCTTGCTTTTTATTGGTTGTAGCAAAAAACCCACTAGCCTTCTTACAGGTGAAGGCTAACTCACCTATGACTCAAGTCTTTTACAGGGAAGACTTGACTAACCTCTTCACACCTTGAAGGTGGTGTGAATACCCAAACAAAGGGAGGATGAGAGAAAGAAGGGTTTGTATGCACAAACTCAAAATAATGCTCAAAATGATAAAATAATAAAAATTAAAGAGGAGAAGTCTTGGGCGCCAATGGATTGATTGGTGATGATGAAGAGCGCTCCCAAGATTCTATGGTGGTGCTCCTTGGTTTTGGAAGTGATTTGGAGCAGGTGGGGATCCTTGAAGGAATGCGCCGGAGGTTCGCCAAATGATCGAAAAATGTTCTCGTGGGCTACATTACATTTCCGGGGCTTCCTAGTCCTCTATTTATAGGAGAGGAACACCGAAATGGCCGTTGGGGGTCTTCGGAGCCGTTGGAGAGGCCTTCGGAGCCGTTGGGAGTCAAAAGTACAAGTCTGGTCAAAGCCCAACGACTAGTTTGACTGGGCACACCGGCTGACCGGTGGTGTCTCACCAGCTGGCCGGTGGTCCACCGGCTGGCCGGTCCTGAGCCACCGGCTGTCCGGTGCTCCAGACAGAGAGCAAGCTCTCTTCCCAGGTTCTACCGGCTGGCCGGTGGTCAGCCACCGGCTGGCTGGTGACAATACTGGCTGGCCGGGGAGCTCACACCGGCTGACCGGTGGCTCTGGACAGAAACCATTGCTACTGCCAGAGACCACCGGCTGGCCGGTGGGAATCCACCGGTTGGCCAGTAGGCTCAGAGAGTCTAATTTCAGTCCTTCTTGGCCCAACTCCTTGGAAACCTTTTTCCTATCAACAAAAACACTTGAAAACAAGTTAGAACAAAATAAGAGTGATTGTGATCATTAAAATCCAAGAGATTGGCGTACAACAATCTCCCCCTATTTTGATGATCACAATCACCAAAACAAGCAATGTAAAAGACTGAAATGAAAGGCATGCTTTAAAGGATAAATTGAAAAGTAAAGCAAAGAATGAGAGAAAAATTTCTCCCCCAATCAACCAAGGAAATCTCCCCCTTTGTGATTATCAAAATAGCACGGGGCATAAAATTTGATTGAAGGAAAGGATTGAAAAACAAGATAGAGTTTTTAAACCAATTGAAATTATTCAATTTTGAATTGAAAGTTTTAAATTGAAAGTTTTGAATTGAATGTTTTGAATTGAAAGTTTTGAATTGAATGTTTTGAATTGAAAGTTTTGAATTGAATGTTTTGAATTGAAAGTTTTGAATTGAAAGTTTTGAAAGAAAAACGCAAAAAGGCTTAAACGATCCTAACTCCCCCTAAATAAAAACAACAAATCACCGGGGAGAGGATTTTAGAACTGAGACAAATTTTTGTCCGGAGAGACTCGCTAAAAGGGATTTTTCAATCCAAACTTGTCTTGTGGCGGGTCTTCTCCTATGAAATTCATCGTTAAAGGAAATGGTTTTGGGCCTTCCATACCGGGCATTTTTGCAATCGCACTCGTAAATTAAGTGCCCGATCTTTTTGCAATAGTTGCAAAATTTATATTGTGTGCTCCCCCTTACAAAAATAGTAGGAGCATGGGAAGAGGAAGATTGCTTGGAATATCCAAGCCCTTGGGTGGTTCTAGATATGCATTGGGAACCAAGGAGCTTCGAAAGGTTATGTTCACCTTCGGTGAACATAACTAGGTATTTCCTTAAATCCTTGATTGTTGATTCCATATAATCAACATCGGGAAGGTTTTGGATCTTGTGGGACAAGTCTTCCTTCTCTTTGAGAAGTTGATCCTTTTCGGAAGAAATAATTTTGAATTTCTTTTTTAAAGCAATAAATTTGGAAGAAAGTTCGTGAAAACCTTCCTCCAATTGATCTCTCGCATGTTGGAGATCCTCGTAAGATAAATGATTGAATGAATTGGATGAACAAGAGGAACAGGAGTCGGAAGAGGTTACCTCATGAAATGCCATTAGACATTTTTTACCGTTGTCTTTTGAGGAGGATGAGGATGAGGAGCTATCACTCCAAGTGGCCTTTAATGCCTTTTTCTTTTCCTTTTTCTTGGCCCTTGTCTTGTGGAGTGGGCAATCGGTCTTATAATGGCCTTTCTTGCCGCACCCATAGCATATTACCTCGGGCTCGGATTTTTGGTCGAGTTCTTCCTTTCGAGCCTTGCGAGATTTCTTCTTTTTGTTCTTCTTCATGAATTTGTGCATCTTGCGGGCAAGGTTCTCGATTTCGGAATCGCCGCTTGAAGAGGAAGAAGATGAGGAGGAGGAGATTTCTTCTTTTTGAACTTTGAAGGAGATGTTCTTTGGAGTTTTGATGAGTTCGCATTCCTTTTCAGCTTGCCTCATCATGGTGATCTCGTAGGTCATGAGGGATCCGATGAGCTCTTCGACCGGCATTTCTTTTAAATTCTTTGCTTCTTGAATTGCCGTGACTTTCGGTGCCCATGAACTTGGTAAGATCCAAAGGATCTTCTTGACCATAATCTCTGCAGAAACATCATCTCCAAGAGACTTTCTCCCATTACAAACATCAGTAAAGCGAGTAAACATATCAGTAATATTTTCAGATGGATGCATGGTAAAAGACTCAAAATCTTGATGGTACATATCCAATCGAGTATCCTTAACTTTGTTGGTCCCCTCATGGGTAACCTCCAAAAGTTTTCCAGATTTCATGAGATGAAGTGCATGTGGAAACTCGATTGAATTCATTACGATCAAGGCCGCAATGAAGAGCGTTCATTGCTTTGCCATCAAGCTCGAAATTTTTAATATCGTCTTGAGTCCATTTGGATTCCTCGGGAGAAGAGAGAGAGTAACCATGCATGACAATTCTATAAATAGGATAACCTATACTTCTAAGAAAAGTAGACATGCGGGTTTTCATATAGGTATAGTCGGTTCCATCAAAAAAAGGAGCACGACCCAATGAATAACCTTCGGGGGCGAAAGAAGATGAAGCCATCACTAAGGATCTTTATGTTTGTAACCGGTTAAGTTATTACACAAACGCCTCCTCTGATACCAATTTTTGGATCGGAGAGTGATGGAAAGAGGGGGGTGAATTGCCTTTTTAAAAACGTTTAACAATTTAAGAAAAAGTTAAAGCGCATCGGAAATAAAAGAGGCAAGACACAAAATTGATAATGGAGTTCGGCCTAAATCCCAAGCCTACGTCTCCGCTCCCAACTCAACCGTTGAGAGATTTATACGACAGCTTGCTTTTTAATGGTTGTAGCAAGAAACCCACTAGACTTTAAGGCAGCCTAGAAACCGATTACAGCTTGCTTTTTATTGGTTATAGCAAGAAACCCACTAGCCTTCTTACAGGTGAAGGCTAGCTCACCTATGACTCAAGTCTTTTACAGGGAAGACTTGACTAACCTCTTCACACCTTGAAGGTGGTGTGAATACCCAAACAAAGGGAGGGTGAGAGAAATAAGGGTTTGTATGCACAAACTCAAAATAATGCTCAAAATGATAAAATAATAAAAATTAAAGAGGAGAAGTCTTGGGCGCCAATGGATTGATTGGTGATGATGAAGAGCGCTCCCAAGCTTCTATGGTGGTGCTCCTTGGTTTTGGAAGTGAGTTGGAGCAGGTGGGGATCCTTGAAGGAATGCGCCGAAGGTTCTCCAAATGATCGAAAAATGTTCCCGTGGGCTACATTACATTTCCAGGGCTTCCTAGTCCTCTATTTATAGGAGAGGAACTCCCAAATGGCCATTGGGGGTCTTCGGAGCCGTTAGAGAGGCCTTCGGAGCCGTTGGGAGTCAAAAGTACAAGTCTGGTCAAAGCTCAACGACTAGTTTGACTGGGCACACCGGCTGACCGGTGGTGTCTCACCAGCTGACCGGTGGTCCACCGGCTGGCCGGTCCTGAGCCACCGGCTGGCCGGTGCTCCAGACAGAGGGCAATCTCTCTTCCCAGGTTCTACCGGCTGGCCGGTGGTCAGCCACCGGCTGGCTGGTGACAATACTGGCTGGCTGGGGAGCTCACATCGGCTGACCGGTGGCTCTGGATAGAAACCATTGCTTCTGCCAGAGACCACCGGCGGGCGGGTGGGAATCCACCGGTTGGCCGGTAGACTCAGAGAGTCTACTTTCAGTCCATCTTGGCCCAACTCCTTGGAAACCTTTTTCCTATCAACAAAAACACTTAAAAACAAGTTAGAACAAAATAAGAGTGATTGTGATCATTAAAATCCAAGAGAGAGGGGTACAACAATCTCCCCCTATTTTGATGATCACAATCACCAAAACAAGCAATGTAAAAGACTGAAATGAAAGGCATGATTTAATGGATAAATTGAAAAGTAAGGCAAAGCATGATAGAAAAATTTCTCCCCCAATCAACCAAGGAAATCTCCCCCTTTGTGATTATCAAAATAGCACGGGGCATAAAATTTGATTGATGGAAAGGATTGAAAAACAAGATAGAGTTTTTAAACCAATTGAAATTATTAAATTTTGAATTGAAAGTTTTAAATTGAAAGTTTTTAATTGAATGTTTTGAATTGAAAGTTTTGAATTGAATGTTTTGAATTGAACGTTTTGAATTGAATGTTTTGAATTGAAAGTTTTGAATTGAAAGTTTTGAAAGAAAAATTCAAAAAGGCTTAAACGATCCTAAATCCCCCTAAATAAAAACAACAAATCACCGGGGAGAGGATTTTAGAACTGAGACAAATTTTTGTCCGGAGAGACTCGCTAAAAGGTATTTTTCAATCCAAACTTGTCTTGTGGCGGGTCTTCTCCTATGAAATTCATCGTTAAAGGAAATGGTTTTGGGCCTTCCATACCGGGCATTTTTGCAATCGCACTCGTAAATTAAGTTCCCTATCTTTTTGCAATAGTTGCAAAATTTATATTGGGTGCTCCCCCTTACAAAAATAGTAGGAGCATGGGAAGAGGAAGCTTGCTTGGAATATCCAAGCCCTTGGGTGATTCTAGATATGCATTGGGAACCAAGGAGCTTCGAAAGGTTATGTTCACCTTCGGTGAACATAACTAGGTATTTCCTTAAATCCTTGATTGTTGATTCCATAGAATCAACATCGGGAAGGTTTTGGATCTTGTGGGACAAGTCTTCCTTCTCTTTGAGAAGTTGATCCTTTTCGGAAGAAAGAATTTTGAATTTCTTTTTTAAAGCAATAAATTTGGAAGAAAGTTCGTGAAAACCTTCCTCCAATTGATCTCTCGCATGTTGGAGATCCTCGTAAGATAAATGATTGAATGAATTGGATGAACAAGAGGAAGAGGAGTCGGAAGAGGTTACCTCATGAAATGCCATTAGACATTTTTTACCGTTGTCTTTTGAGGAGGATGAGGATGAGGAGCTATCACTCCAAGTGGCCTTTAATGCCTTTTTCTTTTCCTTTTTCTTGGCCCTTGTCTTGTGGAGTGGGCAATCGGGCTTATAATGGCCTTTCTTGCCTCACCCATAGCATATTACCTCGGGCTCGGATTTTTCGTCGAGTTCTTCCTTTCGAGCCTTGAGAGATTTCTTCTTTTTGTTCTTCTTCATGAATTTGTGCATCTTGCGGGCAAGGTTCTCGATTTCTGAATCGCCGCTTGAAGAGGAAGAAGATGAGGAGGAGGAGATTTCTTCTTTTTAAACTTTGAAGGCGATGTTCTTTGGAGTTTTGATGAGTTCGCATTCCTTTTCAGCTTGCCTCCTCATGGTGATCTCGTAGGTCATGAGGGGTCTGATGAGCTCTTCGACCGGCATTTCTTTTAAATTCTTCACTTCTTGAATTGCCGTGACTTTCGGTGCCCATGAACTTGGTAAGATCTAAAGGATCTTCTTGACCATCATCTCTGCAGAATCATCATCTCCAAGAGACTTTCTCCCATTACAAACATCAGTAAAGAGAGTAAACATATCAGTAATATTTTCAGATGGATGCATGGTAAAAGACTCAAAATCTTGATGGTACATATCCAATCGAGTATCCTTAACTTTGTTGGTCCCCTCATGGGTAACCTCCAAAAGTTTTCCAGATTTCATGATATGAAGTGCATGTGGAAACTCGATTGAATTCATTACGATCAAGGCCGCAATGAAGAGCGTTCATTGCTTTGCCATCAAGCTCGAAATTTTTAATATCGGCTTGAGTCCATTTGGATTAATCGGGAGAAGAGAGAGAGTAACCATGCATGACAATTCTATAAATAGGATAACCTATACTTCTAAGAAAAGTAGACATGCGGGTTTTCATATAGGTATAGTCGGTTCCATCAAAAAAAGGAGCACGACCCAATGAATAACCTTCGGGGGCGAAAGAAGATGAAGCCATCACTAAGGATCTTTAAGTTTGTAACCGGTTAAGGTATTACACAAACGCCTCCTCTGATACCAATTGTTGGATCGGAGAGTGATGGCAAGAGGGGGGGTGAATTGCCTTTTTAAAAAAGTTTAACAATTTAAGAAAAAGTTAAAGTGCAGGAAATAAAAGAGGCAAGACACAAAATTGATAACAGAGTTCGGCCTAAATCCCAAGCCTACGTCTCCGCTCCCAACTCAACCGTTGAGAGATTTATACGACAGCTTGCTTTTTAATGGTTGTAGCAAGAAACCCACTAGACTTTAAGGCAGCCTAGAAACCTATTATAGCTTGCTTTTTATTGGTTGTAGCAAGAAACCCACTAGCCTTCTTACAGGTGAAGGCTAGCTCACCTATGACTCAAGTCTTTTACAGGGAAGACTTGACTAACCTCTTCACACCTTGAAGGTTGTGTGAATACCCAAACAAAGGGAGGATGAGAGAAAGAAGGGTTTGTATGCACAAACTCAAAATAATGCTCAAAATGATAAAATAATAAAAATTAAAGAGGAGAAGTCTTGGGCGCCAATGGATTGATTGGTGATGATGAAGAGCGCCCCCAAGCTTCTAGGCTGCATTAAAGTCTAGTGGGTTTCTTGCTACAACCATTAAAAAGCAAGATGTCGTATAAATCTCTCAACGGTTGAGTTGGGAGCAGAGACGTAGGCTTGGGATTTAGGCCGAACTCCGTTATCAATTTTGTGTTTTGCCTCTTTTATTTCCGTTGCGCTTTAACTTTTTCTTAAATTGTTAAACTTTTTTAAAAGGCAATTCACCCCCCCCCCCCCCTCTTGCCATCACTCTCCGACACAACAAGGGATTCGTTAAACATAGTATTTTCCCTTGGCAGTCTCTGTATTTCTCAACAACAAGTTTCAATGGAGATTGAAATTGTCTATAGATTATTAATACCTAATTCAAGTGACCTTGAAGAATAATTATCCACTACGTTATTTTTATAGAATCTTTGATCATTTTAAAGGGGCTAGATGTTTCTCAAATACTACCCTCTGATCAGGATATCATAATCTATGAGTATGGTATGGGAATATAAAAATAGAAATCATGAATATTTTTATGTAATAATGAAAAAATCATAAAACAATCATAAATAATAAATATATATATATATATATCATACAAAATAGTATATACATCATAATTCTCATCCATGATATGTGGTAATGTAAAAATGAATGACATCATTTTGTGAGGTGCTAATCTTTTGTACACATGAACGGTAACTTTGTTACCCATTTAATGGTGTTATCTTCATGTGTGTTTAAAAATTTTATAATAACATAATAATATTATATGGAATATATTTATCATATTATTTTTGTATTGCATATGAATAATTGAGGTAATTGAGAAAAAATACAACAAAAGTTCTTTTATATGGATGTTACCTATTATGTGGGAAACTCTTATTTTTTTACATTAGGGATTCCATAGGTAGATTTATGCCTAAATTAATTTCTATTAGATTAATATATCAATTTTTTGTTTTTATTTTGGTTGGGGATGGATGATCCAAAGAGGCTTAATAGTTATGAGGAACAAAGAGTTTGAATTCCTTATTATAGAGGTGGGGTGGCATTCTTCAAAATACCAAAAAGTGAAACACTTTTGGGAGGTCTCCCAAACATCATGCACATAGAAAAAAGAAATTTAATCTACTAAAGTGAATTATGGTTAATCCAAAAATTCCAAACACAAAATAAATTTAATTTTTATAATTTTTTTCTTTCACCTCTAAGTTTCCCCACTTTTATCATTTTGGGTTTTCTTTTATGGTAACTAGTTATGTAACCTATTTTATATAACCATTATGTTGAAATAAAAATGATATTTTCTATAAAATGTAGAACCACTTAATAATAAATATTATATATAATAAGAATACAAATCTCATGTTTGTTAGAAATAAATTTTAAAACAAGTACAGGTTATGTGTAGACACATTGCATTAACCCAAATTGTTCAGACAATGTTTTTTATTTAATGGTCAATATTATAATTATAAATAATAATTTGATCAATAAATTTACCATATTTGAAAATTATTATAATTTAAAAGACATTTTTGAGAATATATTTTTTTAGTAAATTTTAACAACATTATAAAATATCATTTATTATAAAATAACATTAATATCAATTTTTACATTATTTATTTAATATAAATTTTAAAAAAATATTAAAATATGGAATTTTATTATATAATTTTCACATATACGTAAAATTATATATTCTTCTAAATAATGGAAGATGAAAATTCGAACAATTTAATTTACATTTATGATTTTTGTATCATTTACTTTAGTTAATTATTAAATAAATAAATACTGCATTTGGAATTCCTAAGAATTTTAATCAAGATTATTCATCTCTAAAAACTAAATATAAATTTATTTTATGATATAAAGTCATTTAAATTTCCAAATATTGTGCCCAACTAAAATAATGTGTTTTTTCCATATCTCATGGCTTTGTAAATATAAATTGTAGGGATGATTTCATTCATTCCTTATTCATTACATAACTTATAATATAGTTAAATTTTATTGAATAACATCCCAAAAAATCATAAAATGTAACAATAGGGTCAATGGTTAATATATAAACATAAATAAATTTTTCGAAAAGTTGAATATCATTTTTTACACATTATATTCTATATTTAGCCATTTATAAAGTTTGTTTTTACAATAATCATTGTAATTAATTTTAATTACTTTCATTAATATTTCTTTAAAAAATTATTTTTTCTATACTAGTCATTATGAGTTATGATAATTAAAAATATTGAATCCATTTTTCAAAATTATAAACATATAAGAGTACGAAATTAATTTAACATTAATCTCGTAGATGAGATGAGATGATGGGTTTTTAATGTGAAACATTTCAAATGTATGAACTATAAAATGTCTACTTTTAATGTGAAATTGGTTACATGGAAAAAAATTGTATTTTTTAAAAAATTGAAATAATTATACATTTAAAAAATTTAAAAATATAATATAACTATATAAATAAATTATATGATGATGTAGTTTTTGATAAAATTAAATATTTTTTACTAAACATAAAAAATGAAACATCTTTTAAAAATAACAAAACATCACCAAATATTTAATTTAATATTCCACATTCAAAAATGAATTTATTTTCTCAAATAAAAAATAAAAATGTGTCAAAATTATATTTATAATATTTTTCAACTAAAAGTATGTAAAGTAACCATTTAAGAAATGTACATCTTTTATTAATAAAAATGAATATATTAAAATCTATTGTCTATAAACAACATTGATTAATGTTAAACAATTTTATGAATATAATATATATATTTCACTAAAATAATTTATCTACTGTTTTTAAACTGATTTATTTTGTTAAAAATTATTTTGTCGCATAAACAATGCTTCTTCCCATATGATTTCAAATATTTTGGAAAAGGATTTTATATTCATTTCTAGTAAACTGGTAACCAAATAATTTCTATTATATACATGTATACACTTTATTTTCATAATTTAATTAATCACATTCATAACCACCATTACAATAGTTAAGTGACAAATATAATTGAAATTCAAAAAAACAATAGCGAATTTTAGTTTGGTAAAACTATGTAATGCATGTCTTATTTGTTATCAAAGTAACATTACATTATATATAAACCTATCAAAAAATTGAGTTTTATGTTCCATAAGATAATATATTTGTTGGGTTTAGTGAAATGTTGAATTTGTTTTTTGTAAAATTAAATAATGACTTAGTTCATTCATATAACACAAGTTTATTAATTATTAAATAAAATGTACAGTTTTGAATTGATTTAATTTAATCCGTAAAATATTTCACAAAATATTGGGTTTTTACACTTTGGATATTTCGATTTGGTGATAATTTTTATCAAATAATCATTAAAAATTTTCATATACTGTACAGATTCTTCAAGGTGGCATACCCTTAGCTCTACCCCCATAGTGATATCAGGTACATGACCTCTTCCACAAGTCGAAGTTAGGGAGAAATGTGTGTGTCCCATTTCATGTTATTGACTAGGGGAGATGAGCATGAAGTATGAGGATACCTTTTTAGGGTACCTAGTTTAGATATATTATTATTATTAGAATATCATTAGTGGGTGAGTGATTTCATTGTGAATTTTTGATGGCTTCATGTGAATATTTATATGAGTACCTATGAGCAAGAGATCCAAATTTGAGAACAATATTTAAATAATTTTTAGTAGTACATATTATTTTTTAGAGAGATAATTCTTATTTTTTTTATAATGTTAATGTTAATTTTTTCATTTAATTCATTGAACAATATCTAGTAATATATCATGATATATGCACTAAGTCTATAAGATATTTTCAGGTTCGATGAGCACAAAATTAGTATTTAAAAATCATTTATTTAACCAATACCTCATGCATGTAATTTAAAATAAATAGATATTAAAACATCAAAAGTATATTTTTAATTTTAGTTTTAGACCTACATTTAGTCTACAACATGGTAATTTTCCAAGAAGATATATAATATTTTTCAATTTCTAAAATTAATAGAAAAATTTTAACTGAAAAAATAATAAATTACCAAATTAATAAATTTATTTCATTATAATGAAATAGTCCCCACAATTCAGCCTCCATATATCCTTATTTTTGGGTAAATATAAAGGTTTAAATCATTGAATTATAAATATATCAAGAATCAATTGGAGAGATATTGGCAGATGACCATAGATTGGGGGATCTGCCCAATACAGCATGGATCGTTTCATTTATTAGGGATAGAAGATATCATCAGAGAAAATGAAATAGAATCATTATTTCTATATTATCAATACTATATTAAAATAGATAATTGTATTTATGTGAATTTATATATGGTTTTCTTTTCCCATGAATAACACAACGAAATCATCCAATGGATTGATTTGTGTGTCGATTATGTTGTGAGTATAGATTTGTTCTACCTGTGGTTTGGGGATTTATATTTTCAATAGATTATATATCATTACATTTTTTATAATGGAAACATTTTGAGGAAAAATTACAATTTTTCAACATACATTCCATACATTTTTTTTGTTTTCACCTTTTCCCACATTATTCAAGTATTCATCGTTAAGGTTTTTTTTTACTTTTGGATTGACAAATTACCTAGTAATGATTTTTCTGTATATATTCATTATGGAAATGGATTCATATTGATCATATGTATTTGTTATTGATGATAGATAAAGATTTTATGGAATAAATGAAAAATAATGACTTGATTGGAGGTTATCATTTTCATGGTTTGTTGAGTGACAATGGGATGAGTAGTAGACATTTTTAATCAATTTGGAGATCTAGAAATAGATCTCTAACAACAACATTTTCTATCCAATCAAAATCCTCTATTATCTATTGTGATTAGTGGATAAATAAATGGTTATATAAATGGGTATATATAATATGAAAAAACATAATATTCTAGAAAATCCATTATTACATGTATAGTAATCCTACGGTACACATCATGTGTGGCCATAGTTATGGTTCTACAGTTTTAACAGATAAGACGGTATCTTACATCATGCGACTTATCTCCTTCCCTATTACTGTTCCCTAGAAGCTCATGTTGTGGAGGATACATGTTCATGGGTAGAGTAAATAAGATAATCCGTGTTCTTAGACTCGGCTAGAGTGAACGAGATGAGCTATGTACATGGAAAATCCAATTTACAAAAGAATGGACTCGGGTACACGTACATGAGTTGGAAAACACAATCTTAAGATAGAAAACATGGGCAGAGGCTGAAGCATATGATCATACCCAATAGTAGAAAAAAAATATCATGTACTAATATTATAATCTATTTAATTTTCAAACAAAGGTATGGGGCCCATGTTATTTTTTTGGACTAGTTTTTTAGTTTGGGTTCCATAAATCCATCCTTATGAGACTATTGTTTGGAATGATGCCCTGAAAAATTTATTATGACCCTATATAAGGGGAATTGTATTGGATAGTGTTCATAGTGTACCACCTATCCATGGCCTTATTTATGATCATCTATCACCTTGTTTTCTTATTTAGGGCTCTAGGAATTAGTGTGACCAACATTACCTAAGATTTATTCCCATACATATAAAGTTAATACAAATTGGGTTTTGGGTATACACAATGGAACTGGTTGTAATGACCATATGTATTTCCATATCTTCAAATTTATTGTCTGTATGTTCCTATATAAAGAACTGATGAGGATGACATCTCATATGGAAAACTTCAATGATATCAAATACATGAAGTGAGTTCTCCCTATTGAGTGTTGCTATATTATTTTGAGGAGAAAATTTGGTTGTCAATGAAATATTCAACTTACCTCGAGACATAGTATCTACAATGATTATATTTTGGTTTTTTGTTATATGTATCATATTATCATTAAAATATACTAATGATGAGTTTTATATAAGTTATTTTTTTATTATTGTAATTTTTGGGTTTCTTATTGGATATTTTTATACACACTCCTATGTGGGATCTTCTGGCACATGTCATACCTTATGAAGATGGTCATCCATTCGATGGGGTTAAAAATTGACCAATATAAGAGGATTCATATATTGTTATAGATAGACCATGGTTGGTATAATTAGTCGTGTTTGACCATAGTCCTCCCTTTTTAGATGGTTTGAATTATTTATAGTTTTTGATGGGATAATATTGGGTTTTTTATGGTTTAAATTATTATTATCATACTCGGTTTGTGTGATTTAGACAAATACTTTCATTTTTATTTGTTTTTTTTACATTTTATGATTTTATGGGATTGAATATGTATATGTTCATAAATTTATAATATGTTAAGGCCTCCGATATTAGTGTTATTCTTGTTGGGTTCTAGTCTCCAGCCAATGGCCTATTGGATGATTCCTTGATGTAGTTACACTTGGATTATCTTCATCCAAGCAGGTCACGATGTGTTGGGTAACTACAAGTATCTTTCACTAAACCCTAAATTCTTTTTACACACCCACCCATATGTGTTGGCGTGTATGAGAACATGTGTAATTTAAAATAAGTACTTATAATTCCACTTATAGGGGATGTTGTTATATATTATCATATATTATGAGATAAGGCACAATGCCAGATAGTATGTACAAAGCCTCCACTCATAGTTAGTCACATTCCTGTATTAAAATATACACTAGATTATATAATAATATTTTTTACTAATATTTTTTATCCCACTATGTCTATATTGTTTTGTGTATTCACTCAAGAATATACAATGTTGTATGGGTGGCAGTGGTGACCTCCTCCTAAATTATCATACTCATGCCTTGCATTGGCCCTTCAAAAGATACATATGAAAACTAATTTTCATGATCCTACAACAAACAAGGCACCAAAATGTGGGATCTGGAGACCCACACCTAACAAATGAATGGGTGTCTATTTTTGTGGGCTTTTATAGAATGGATATTATGGAGGTATGTGGTAGAACCATAGAATTTTTTTGAAGTTTATATCTACTAATAAAAACTATTTTAGATATTTGGGCCTTATTTGGCCAACCACATGATGTATTTATATTTTTTTGACATAAACTATCATTATAACTTTTTGATGTATAAATCATGATCATGTAATAAATTATATTTATAAATTATTGTAGACTCCCACCTTCTTCTATTGTTTGATGATTACTTTTATAAAGACTAATACTAAGAGTATGAAATGAAACAAATGGGTATTAAATTTATCTATTGGACACTCAATCAAATGGTGGAGAACATGTTCCTATATGACTATTATATAATTATTGATATTTTATTCTAGAATCATTAGTCTTTGAGGTGAATGCGTGGTGTTGTGATGATATGTCATGTAAATTGTGTTAATATTTAAGTCACAAACCTTATAAATACGCACTAAAAATTATAATAACTATAATAGTATTAACTTTTTCAAAATGTTACATAAAAATATTAGAATACAACATAATATTAACATCAAGAGTATCACACAATAAAAATAACAAAAATATATAAAACAATAAAATATGAAGAAAATAATAAGAAAAAGAAAAACATTATATTGTATCATAGAGAATGATATGAAGTATTTTAGAATTTATAATGTGGTGTATTTACATGGTGAAATATAACTTTTGGAAGGGTTAGAGAGATATTTTAATATTAACATCTCAATATGACCAATATAATATTAATGGAAGTATTTAAAATATAAGTTTCTTATAAAAATTCAAAAAATAATTTTTGTTATAATAGTATTTGAAATTATTAAAATTGATTATTTATCAATGAATAGTAATATAATTATACAAATAAAACTTCGAATGAGATAAAAAATCATTTAAAACAATTTAAACCATTAACATAAATGACTGGGTTTGAAAAATAAGAAATGTTTTAATTAATAAATAATTTTATATTATATACATAAATATCTGAATAAAAATTATTTTTACTTGAGAATAAACATTTCAAACTTATACTATAGTTAATTTGTATTAATTTTAGGATATAGGCTTCTTTTGTACTAAATAATAAAATATCTTAGGAATATACAATAACTATTATGATCTTATTTTGATGTAAAATTTATTTAATAATTAAAATAATTGAATCACCTACAAAAAATGTAATAATTTGTTTAAATAATATAATTTGAATTATTAAAATTAATTTCCAATTGTTGTAATGGGGGTTTCAAAGTCTAAAAAGGTCAATAATTTTTTTTAAAATGTGAAAAAAATACAAATGTCAAAGTAATATTTAAAATATATTTTAGTTATCATATGAATAAATGAAAAAAAGTGTTATAAATGTAAAAACCCATGGATTAAAAATAGGGATAAGCTATGGGGTTTTACTCCTACATAACCTATATTTCCAAATCATTAATCCCAAAATTATAAAATAATTAGCCCTAAATTTTTATAAATTCACATCTATCTTCCAATTCCATTTCATTATAAAAATAATTATCATGTCTCCATTAATAATTCAATTCAAGAAAATATTTTTATAAATTTTATAAGGATCTTCTTTAGGATTTCATAATTTTATGGAATATAATATTCTCTGTAATGGTTGCTAGTAAATATTACTCTTTTATTTTGTGTAATTATATCTAATTTTTTTATTTCAATTTGTATTTCCAATATATTTAATTATTATAAATTACAAATTATAATATTAATTATATATTACCATTAATTCCCATTATAACACATTTATTAGTCATTATTATACAAAATTATATCCATTACCACCCACTCAATTATCTAAATCCATATTTATTTGAAGAATGATGGGTTTTATAGATATATTATTTCTAGTTGGGGACTTGGTATGAGGATGTATGATGGAGATGTAACTATTGTAACATCAATTTGGTCTTATGTAGATTGAACTCAATTTTTGAATAAGTTAACCTCATACATTAATGTATAGCAAGGTAAAAGTGTCTTCTTAAATAATTTATTAATTATTAATATTTTTCAGACATGTGAGTCACATTCTCTTAGATTTGGATGTGGTATTATAATCATTTCTGTAGTCCCTTACCATTTAAAATACTTTGTATCCATTGAATCTTTCTTATTGATATAATTATATATTGAAGGAAACCCAATCCACTACTCTTTTATTATTCCATTGATAGATACACTTTCTAAAAAATTTATGATGTCCTACTATTTCTTATTTTATTGGTGTATATCCACCTAGATAGCCATATTATTCACCCTACTATGTGGATGATGATAATTTGTATATTCTATTTTATTTATAGAAAAATATATATTATGTAACCATGATTAATTGTGAGAACCATCAAGAAAATTATTTATTTTGTTAATTAAGCACTCAATACCTATTATGGATGTATTGGACTATTATGTGATGGGTGGGTGCTGTGATTATATTTCCACATGAGTCATTGAAATATATTATGGGATAAACTCTCTTGGTTATTTAGTGTATTTTAACCATTTTATATATGATGTCTTGGATGATTCCATTACTATATTATTATATTATCCATTATTATCAATTCTCCATTATGAGATCAGTTTTCATTATCAAATTGAATATTAATTTCTACTGTTATATTATCCATGGATATATAATTCACATTTCATCATTTATATGTAATTATTTCACTATTTATTCCATTGATATTACTTTTTCTTATTTTTTATGATAGTTTTTACTTTATGTTACTATGTACTAAGTATCAATTATCACCCCTTTACATGGATTATTTATTTACTCAGGAAACCTTGAAGATTACTAATGAGACTTAATGATAATAATAACGATTTTGTAATATTTAACAATTTTTTCTAATGTACCATTAGTTTCTAATATAATGTATCTTCCATAAATTTATATATTATCTTAAGAATACTAAATAGTTGGATATTGTGTATTGTGATATATGTGATATGACCAATTATAATAAAGTAGTCATCCAATTTTTTTCACTATATTTATTGTTGATGTATTTGGTATCAGAGAATTATTACTAAAAATCATTGTGGAATTGTTTTTTTGAAACACAATATGATAATGAAAATCGGTGATATACCCTTGGATATTCTATAAATACATTTATAATACTTTCCCTACAATCGTAATAAATACATAGGAATTTTATAAAATCATTCTATATTAATAGTTCTATTTATATACAATTAAATTATATACTATTTTCCATAAAATATAAAAAAATATAAGGTTTAGAAATGTTGTCAATGCACATAATCATTATCGGGATTTTCCTCTTTTGTAATTCAATGTGAGTAGTTTTGGATTTGCATATATTGTAATCATATTAGGATTATTCACTAATTTTATGATTAATAAGCTCTCCCATATATAAAAACACATTGACCCTAAATATCTTGTAACAATATTTCATCATTTTAAATGGAAATAACTTCCAACTCCCTGTGGAACCATAAATTAATTCCTTGTAGATAAAAACATGATGTTTTTATTAAATATATTTAATTTTTTATGATGTTTAAAATTTTAATGGTTATCAAGGTTTTATATCACATAATGTGATATATTTTTGAATTTCTATCATTAATTCAAAACACCGAGGAAAGGGGATGAAAAATAAAGAATGGAGTGAAATGATTTTAATATTATATTATATGATATTTCATTCCAGCTAGACAAATTTTCATACATAAATTTATAATTCATTAAATTATAAATAAAAAATAGTGTTGTTTAGTATTTGGATATAACTATAAGGTCATAGATACATGTTATTTATTATGATAAAAACAAAATATCAAAATTGATCACTTCATTGATTCACTAAAGCCACAATATTGAATATAATTATTCTAAAAAAAATTATCATTTGAGAAAAAGTAAAATGTGTCCTCATGAAAAAAGTATGAATTTTCAATATCTTTTATTTTATAAGAAAAGTGATGAACAGTGAATTTGATAATTATGTATTGATGAAAAAAGTAATGGAGATGAAGGGAATCGTTGAATCTAAAACATGAAATAAATTTCGAATGAAACACCTCGGGGAAGGCTTGAATGGCTAGTGAGATTAATTTTTGTATGAGGATAAATTCTATAAAGATACATAGTTCATGGTCATGAACAAATATACTCATGTTCAATGATTAAATTAAAAGTAGATAGGGTACTATTTTATTCAATCCCACAATCATTATGGAAATATACCATTGCATTTTTTAAAAGGAAAAGTTCAATATTTGTTAATATTTATATCATAAATTCAAATTTTAAAAGATTTTAGAATAGGTTTTTTGATCATAAAATATTTTTGTAAAAAATTAATTTGTTTTGAATCATTACACAATATCTTGTGTACTTTTTATAAACATTTAATCATCCACAAACACGTTAATGAAGGGGATGTAAATAAAAATACTGTTAGTAATATTATTTCAACAAAATTATGTCTATATTTATAAATTATATTTTATAAATGTGTTTTAGTTTAAAACAATAATATTATACCAATATTTTTATTTGATTTATTTTTTTTCATTGAATATATATCTCATATAATACAATAATTTATTTTTATAGATAAGGATGATATAATTATTAATGCTAGAATACAACTCCTTATTTTATAGTAGAGGCTTCATTGACCATGTCTTATCTAGAACCACCTATAGTTTCTCATATTAGTGAAATTAATGGTGAATATGTATGAAATAATAAAGATGATATCCAAATAATAGAGTATCCATTTATTATGAAAAAATATGTTGAACTATTTCAAGATGAATTACTGAGATATCCAACTGATCATAAAGTTGGTTTCCCTATAAATTTCATCAATGAGGAGAAACACAAATATAAACATACCTAAACAATGGATGAAATATAACTTATGAAATTAAATAATTAACTATAATATTTTTGGATAAAGGATTTATATGCCTAAGAGACTTATAATTGGAAGTAAATTACTTATTTTAAAAAATATGGATAGATGTATGAGGTTGTACATCAATTATTGAAAATTAATTCCCTTATCATAAAAAATACCATTTTCAATGCTTTGATATTGTATTTAATCATCATCAATTGGATCATAACAGCAAAACTATTAATCATAGATATTGTTATTAGTAATATATGTTCAATACGTATGATATTATAAAGACAATATTTTGTACAAAGTATGGGAATTATGAGTAAAGACTAATCCTTTTGGGTAAAAAAATTAAAACCTATGTTATTTTGAATTTGATGAATATAGTACACAAGGGTTATCATGATAATTTTTTATATTATATATTACTAATATATTTAGTATACTATATGTGTTATGATGAAAAATAAGAGTATTTGTAGATATTTCATTACACTCAGACAGAAGTTGTTGTATGAAAAATTTTGTAAGTGTGTAATATAGCATCATAATTTTGGTGTATATATACAATTCATACCTATATATGGAATATATAATGACCCATAAATGTCAATTTAATTCCAAAAAATATATCAAGATATTGAAAATAATGGGGATATAAAGAATCGAAGGCGTAATGATTACTATAATCTAATTTTCGAAAATTATACCTAATTGGAAAATATGTTAACAGTGATGGAAATTGAAGATGTCAAATACACATGGTCAAATGAATATGAATTTTTTAATATGAAATATATACAAGACTTTTCAAGGAATTTTTATTAATAGTATCATTAACAAAGGATGGATTTTTTATACATTTATTTATCAAGGAAAAACTATGGTGTGTTTTTATATAAAATCATAGTGTTGTTTCTTGTGGATCAATGCATTTTGTAACCATTACTAAATATTTCATAATTCATGATATGATGAGAAAATATTTAATAATTTATATAAATATATAGAAATTCTATCTATATGGTGAAATATGTGATAGAAATTTGGACAAAAATAGTGTTAAATATATAATCACAATGAATGATCTTAATATGATACAATGAATATGGTTGGAAATACTCATGTAATATGATTGTGAAATATAATGATACCCTAAGATGGAAAATAACATCTTTGAATAATTGAAAATAAATTTTGTGGAGTTCTGTCTATCTTAAGGATGGTCACGAATAAAATTATTTTTAATTGATTGATGTTGGACATTTAAATTTTTGGGAAGGGAAACATCACTCATTTACTAAGTAATATTCTAGATATCGTCACTAGAAAATATATACAATTCCCAACTAAATGGAAGTAGTCTATAAAAGTTTATTAATACCGTAGATTATGGGTGACTAAAGGGATTCATCTACAATTAATATGTATTAATGTTTTAAATGAGACTTTGTATATCATCAGTACCTAAAATAAAGTTGTAATTTTAAGACAAATCTCAAAAAACTTGATTCTAAATAAACCCTAGAAATTTTAATATTTATCAGGTTCTAATGACATATTTCATGTTTGAAATATGAAATGGAAAACTAAATAATAGGTGCCATGATGAATTGGGTTACAAAAATTATTGGTTATAAGCTAACATCATAGTGGGTTTCATGATACCTCTATATATAATAATATGGATGTGGGACAATATGAAATTGAACTTAAATATTATGTTTCATAAGTCATTTATGATTACTAATACTATATAAGTAATTATATATTTCTTTACTATGTATATATATTAATTAGAAATAAGGAATGAACAACCCCTTTAGAATCATTCATGACACTTAATCAGTGGCGTTATAAGTCATCATGGTGAACCATTATTAATTTTATCTAACCATGAACCTCATTTCACATCCAAATTTTAGAGGATTAATACATGACTATAAAACAATAATACACTTGATAAAAACTTATCAACCACAAACTAATGGGAAGTGTGAAAATATAATTGTAGCATCTATGTATATATTGGGGACATGTCACTTGAATTTTAAATATCATGTGACCAATATCAACATCTAGTTGAAATTTTATGTAACAAAAACATCCATTTGAGAATATAAGTTAAAAAATATATGTCTATATTTTAGAAAATATAACATAGCTAAACCCATAATGATATAGTTGGGGAAAGTTAGATAAAAGGTCTTGAACATTTTGACACGATACCAGAGAATGTTTCATCTATCCCAAATCATATCACGAAGGATAAAACAGGAAAATAATATTAAGCATCTAATTACTGGAAAAACTTGTTTTTTTTTAAATGGTAATAATTTCTTCATAAATTTATCACTATTGAAGGAATTTATGTGGTTTTATAATAAGTATAAGCTAAGTCAATGTACATTGGTCATTTTGAAATTTTAGATATAGTTTTATTTGTGGAAAATCATTTGAAATCGACACAAAACCTCTCTAAATAACCAAATGTATTCCACGAATCACTTTTGGGGAATCACATGAAGAAATATAAAAAACATACTCACTATTTTTATAATAGTGTTTCATCATAACATGATATGTAAAAAAATTCAATCAAAACTCTTGATACTATTGATAATGCTTTCTTGAATTATGTGTCTTATATAATGATGGTACTTTTGAGAAAACAAAATACTAATTAATAAACATGGAGTTTTGAAACAAAAAATATGAATAAAAAACATTATTTTTTCATTAAATAATGTAATAACAAATTATAAATGTCATTTTTAAAGGGGGAATATAAGAAATATGAAAATTCAACAGAAAATAAAAAAATATACAATATTCATAAATTACATAGTCTTTCTTATTATGGTAAAATTTTATAATACATACGATAAAATTAACTTCACTATAATAGAAAAAATTAGTGATATAGAGAACATAATAATATGTGGAAGAAAAATAATCAAAAACTCTAGAGGATGGTACAAAAAAGTATATAAATGATAAATTATACATATCTTTTATAAAGAAAAAATTATCAAAAGAGTATAAATAATATTTAAATATGGAATATGAAATGAATGATTCTATATGTTATAATTACATGTATTATCTATTTGCAATTTGATCATAGGATGTGTAAGGTGGCCATTGATATAATATAATTATAGTATAGCCATTGTAATAGTAATGAAACTTTTTGATATACTAGTGTGAAAAAAAATCCTAAAAACATGTTTTAATAATATAAATAATAATATTTATTCATAAATATTTATCAATAAATTATAATATAATTACGTACAATTTTATTTTATTATTTTAAATTTATTAAAAATATAATTATAAATTTTTAGAAAAATGAATAATTGTGAAATAGACCAACTGTTTTTTTAATAATCAATTTTCACATATAATGAAAATTTACTTCATAAAAAGAACGTAAATTTTCATTCAACATAGAAAAATTATTTAATTCTAATTTCTTCTGAATTTTATATGATAATAAATTTCTAATGTAAATAGTAAAATATTGCATTAGTTTATGATAAGTATTATGAATATACTATGACATAGAAGATATGTAATTATTAATATAAGTGAATCAAGGATCAAAACAATGTTAATATATTATAATTAATCATTTTAATGAATTAACATAAATCTCCAAAACTATAATGGTGTTCCTATTGTTGAATATTGAAATTAATGTTATATAAATAAATATTTATAAATAAAAGTATTTCCCATGGAAAATGTAATATTAAAAAGTAGATTTTGGTTTCCAAATGAATAAATATAAAACATATTCTATAACTGTCTTAAACCATGTTAAAAATAATTTATTTTTCAATGTTTTTTATTTTCCCAAACCAACATTTCTAAAGACTAAACATACTTTATAATTTATATTCATTCATTCTGAAAAAACTTATTTTTTAGGTTTAATGTGAACAAATTCCAAAAAACAAATAAATTTTAAACAAATTGTACCCAATTTTTCAAAATTATACTACCATCTAGGAATTAATTATCACTATACAATCATTTATTATGGCTCTTTTATCAAAATCCTTCATATGAGTAATTTCATGGTGTTCATAATATTATAAGTAGTTTTATTTGATGTTCTATGAAGCTACATCATGAGGTATAGATTCCCATTCAAATATCTTATATTTCATTGTGTAAACCATTTTAATTTCATTTTATATAAGATTGATATATTATTATTATTAATTATAAGTTCATTAATATAATATTAATGAGAGAAAACTATTCGGCTTTAATATTACACCTTTCATAATTAATATAATGAAAAATTATTGCAATATCCATACACTCTATTATCCATATACTTATGAATGACATGTATTTTTTATATTAGGGACATATTATATTAATGTGGTGGTATTTTTATAATGAAGGGTGATATAGAATTATCTATTAAAGCCTATATCGGGAACAAGAATATTAAACTCAATTTTATTCCAACCTTTCGTTTTTTCATGAAAGCATACCAACCATTAATTTTATATTTCAAGAAAAATTATATCACTACTATATATAAAATATGTGAGATACATACTTTTAATTCTATAGGGGGTATTTCTATCACTAAAATTTTCAACAAAAATTGAAAATTGTCATATAAAAAACTAATTCTTATTTATATCCTTATATGATTATTGTAACCCACAATACATAACAATTATTATTACATTGATAAGAATATATTTTATAGCATTATAAATATCCAAATGTTTCTTATTTTATTAATGGATATTCACCTCGAAAAATATATTATTAATATAACTAGGGAAATATTATCAATATTTACATCTATTAATTATATGTTGATTACTGTTGATAACATAGCCATGATTAAGTATGTGGGTCCTTATTGGACATTATGTATTTTATTTATTAGAAACTCGATTCATATGATGGGTAAATTTGACTTATTATTTTACGGGTGCGGATTAGAATTATAATGCCCCATGAAGAACCCACAGTTCTAATGAGACAAACTAGCCTTATTGTTTAATATATACTCACTAGTTTTTAAATAATGACATGGATAATGCATTTATGGTATGGTTATAACAATATAAATTATTCAAATCCATCACTATGAGATAATTTACTGTTACTGAAGTCATAATTAATTTCCCTTTTTATATCATCTATAGTTATATTTGAAGCATGTTTTTAGTTATATGATATTATTTGGAAATTTAATCCCATTATATTATGCACTCCATGTTTATTCCGGATAGTTTATGTTGTACACAACTCCATAGAATGAATATAACTTCACTAATTTACATTGTCTCCATATTTCTATAAGGAACCATTAATGTTGCAACATTTGACATTAGGGTAATTAATGATAATTAGTAATTTTTTATTTATTATATGGATGTATTTTGAATTTATAATATAATATATTGATAAAGAATGTATCTAGTATGTTAAAACTATATGAAATTTGGGTTATAAATGTACCTTATGGGATTAGGTATGATAATAAATCGATATAAATGTCATCTTACAAATATATGAACTCTATAATTATCATATAACAATAAGGTTTTTATGATATATATATATATATATATTGGTGATAATTTATATTAACATTGACATAAAGATATCACATGTGGGTAAAAGTTTGAAAATTGGTACATAAAATAGAATGATATAGACTATAAAAAATGAAATTCCATAAATATTTTAACTATATTATTATGGTATATGGTAATTAATATTATCTAAAAAATGTTAAAAATATTATATAAGTATATTATGATGAATGTTCATAATTTAATTTCATTATTAGTAAATATTTGATTGAATTATGATTGATTATGTTACTTATAATGTAATAATATTTTTATAATCATGACTATCATTTCACCCATTATTAAATGTCAATAAAACTTGAACTTTGATAGATATTGATTAAATATTATCATGGTTATTTTTAGATATATGACATGTGATGTCTGTATCAATATTTATAAGAATTATAATGTTTCATACAAAATGTGGATTCTTATAATTGTTTATAAAAATATATCTCGTATATAATAAATATTCCATGTAAAAAAGTATTGTTGTTGGTAAGAGTGGATACTCATGAAGGGGTGAATTGAGTTCTAATTAAAACCATCTGTTTAAAAGTTTTATATTGAAATCCCCCACTTCATAAAACAAGTTAAAATGTAGTGACTTTATAAATATTGTAAGTGTTTAATTAGTTTATAAAAGATTGATTATTTCTCAGTTAACTTAATCTGATGATTATGTTAGTTTTTGAAACTAACTTATTGGTTAAAAATAATTACAGACACTTGTTAGTTCAACTATTAGAGTTAATTTAAAACATATTAGAATTTCAAAATAATTAGCATTGGAATATTGAAAATAGGTTAAACTAAAATAAGATGCACAACAGTTTTCATCAAGAGGTTCAGTCTCAAGCTGATACTTAATCCATTCAAAAAGTTTATATAAAACATTGATCCACACCCTAGATCAGGGTTTACAACAGTACTCAGGCTGTCCAGGTCCTCAGACCACTACCATTGTTCTTTGTGGGAAAGAAACAACAATAACACACAAGTTGTCCAGGTCCTTGGACCTCAACCACAGTTCTACATGGGATACACAAAGTTATAAAGAGTTTCCTGTGAGGATTTCAATATCCACTAGTTCATATTAGGAGTCAGTGTGTGTGAAAAAAGACGGAAGCACACAATGATCATAATGTAAGGAAAAGAATGATCATACCAGAGCAAGAATATAGAGATGAGTTTAGAATTATATTTCATGATATCAATGCAGCTCCGGAATCCTTTTGATTGAAGCAGATGAACCATTGAGTCCTTCTCTAGGTTTTCTGTGAAAAAAATAGTGTTGAGATTCAGCTTGTGTTCTTCATGAGGTTCAATAGAGAGAGGATGTTCTTTAAACTTCATGTATGATTTATTTTTTCAGTAGTGCTGAGTTGCATGCAGTGTGCCTTTCTTTTTGAAACTCTCTTTGAGTATTTTCTTCATTATAGTTCTCATGGCCTTGCTTTTAATTTTTATATCACACACACATGATTCTTGCCCACACATCACTTTTAACTTGGAATACATGTGTTGGAGCTGACATGTTTCATGTGTTTTTCACCTCATACCTTGTACTATTCGATGATTTGTATACAAAGAAACATTAATTATGTCAGTGCATTAAAATCATTAAATATGATCATTAGAAACTAAATTGAAAGACAAAAAATAGTTTAAAAAACGGTTTCACAGTATGTCATGGAAACGTTGTCTCCTTCACATGATGTCTATTGATCACAGTGTTTAAATTTCACTGTGTCTCATGGTAACGATGTCTTTCTCACAGTGTTAGGCTTCACGGTGTTTGGCTCACGGTGTTTGCGTCATGGTGTCTGCTTCATGGTGTCTATTTCACGGTGTCTGCTTCACGGTGTCTGTTTCATGGTGTCTGTTTTATGGTATTTTCTTCATAGTATCTGCTTCACGGTATCTGGCTTCATGGTGTATGGCTTCATGGTGTCTGCTTCACGGTGCAAGAAATACATAGCTAGTGGAAGACTCACGGTCTCTTAGACTTTTCAAATATACTGTGTTCGGACATAAATAATGATAATAATAGAAAGGATTAGACTTTATCATTTGTCAAAGAAGGTATTATGAGAGTAGATCAGAGATAGTATAATGTAGGTAAACAGAATATAGATCAATTATGATCATGCATGGCTCTTTTTAAAGCACAAGAATACTTTATAGATAAATGCACATTATTGGATATAATTTACTAGAGTTAACTAGATTTAATAAGATTTGTGAGCATAAAAACATGATTAATACATGAAGAGTCCAAAAATATCCCCCTTTTTGATGATCGAAAATATTATATAGTTAAAGTGTATATTGGATTCAACAATAAAGAAAAAAATAGATAAAAGGCTAGAATATAGAAACTTCTCCCCCTTTTGGGATTATCAGAAAGATGAAATAAAAGATGTAATAATGAAACATTCCATTAATAGAAAGAAAGTTCTGTACAAAACAGAATAGTAATACAAAATAAAAACCATCCCTATCAAAAAAAAAGAGTAATCACTATTCTTCTTCATGGACTGCCCTTCTCTTTTTTTAGCTGAAGTGGCAGAAGTGGAATCCATAGGGGTAGAGGTTGAGGTAGTATAAGGGAGTGAGGTGGTTGATAAAGAGGGTAAATAAAGGCCTTCAATGTCTGAGGGAGCCAAGGTATGAGTAGTAGAAGATATCAACTGTTTTTTGATCGAGAATCACAGGCCTTATCAGACAAAGTGCTTGGCCGACAGACATAGTGGATGGGGCTTTAGCAGAGGAGAAGGTAGGATTCCCAGTTCTGAGAGGTGCAACCGCTGGAGAAAAAATGTTCGTACTCTGGACATGAAGATAGTTCCTCAAGAGTTTGATGAAATCTGTAATGATTTCTCCACTATACTGAATGGCTTTCTCAAAATCATCCTTGTTCTGCATAAAAATGACCATAAATCAAATAAACTCTGTGAGGTTCTGGACTTGGTTTTTGAAAACATGAGTCATGGGAGGATATCACAAATTTTCTATTAGATACTTGAAATTTTTTGTCATATCGGCCTTGGAGAAGAATCTGTTGAAGTAGAAATCCACTTTCTTGGAAATATCTTGTTGAACATCATTAGAAATTTTTGAGTGGATTTGTACTAGGTTAAGAACTCTATCAATGTTCTTAATCACTTCAGATAAAGAATATGTATTGAAGCCATTGGGTACATTTTGAAGTTCTCCATTGACTATAGTTTTGAGGAGATCATTATCCAATGATGTTTTAGAGGAATAACCAGATGCTTTTCCAGTTGTAGACCATGACAATAGTTGATTCATAACCTTTTGTAGACACCCTATATACTCATTAGATATTTTAATATGATTGGAAACAAGCTCTTTCATTTCCTTCACAATTTGTTTGTTCCATTCAGAGATCTTTTCATCTAAGGATTCTAGATAAGGATAAATATGAGATACACCAACTTGTGGGATTTAAGGATCAACAAGATCAAGTCTCTAATACAACTCTTTTTGCATGTCTTTATGCGTACTTCTTAGGGTATTTACTTCATTACTGAGATGATTATTTTCAACTATTAATTCTTGAATCTCATGGAGAATCTTAGGTTTTATTTTCCAAATAATTTTCTCAAATAAAATTGTGGCATCTCTCTCACTTAAATTGGTCACTGAATGAGGTTGGGTATTCATGAGATTCGCAACTACAGATAAGAGGGTAGCACCCAATTCCTTCATATCATCCTTACTCACAAAGGATGTCTATTCAGACAGGGGTTCAGGGGTAGGGACTAGTAGAGGCTGATGTTCCTTCTCAGTTGCAATAATGAACACTGATTTCAACTGAAATAGAGAGGAAATATCATGTTTGGATACTATAACCTACTGAGATACATCCACATCATAGAAACTTGAAAATTTATACTAAGTATCTACATGAATTAACTCTGTTGGATGTGAGGATTCAATAGACTTATGATTTAGTGTTTTCTCCCCCTTAACAGGTGCCTCCTCCTCACGACTGAGAGTCATAGGATCTTGGTCTAATTCCACAGACTCAGCTCTAACTTCCTTACTCATTTCCTATCTAGACAACTGAAAAGCTGGCTCCATCCATTCTTCAGTGGTAGGTATGATTTAAAGAATAGATTGTTCCATAGTGAGTTCGTTAATATTGACATCGTGCAAAATAGTTAGCTCTTAAACTATAAGATCTTATACTTTAGGCTCTTCAATGGATTCTTTTCAGGTTATTCTGTAACTGATTCTGTTAGAGCTTCAGGTTGAGTTTCCAAATTAACAGCTTCTGTAGGAGTAGAGACTTCTTCTTCAAGAACTACATGAGGAGTATTAGTCATGTATTCCTCAACAATAACAGATTAACTAGGTGGCACTTCTGCCTTTTCGTTTTCCTCTTCTTCAGGATACTCATCAATCTCATATCATCACAAACCAGGATCAGAAATATCTCATGGTCTTCAGGGATAATCCACAGGATTGAATTTCTCATAAATTATATTATTTTATTCCACCCATTTTTTTTCCAGGGATTCTAGTTTATCTTCATTATTTTGATAATGGATTTTTAGAGACAATACTCACATTCCTTAATAACCTCCTCATTTGGTCCAACCATACCCTTAGAAAGAAGCATGGCTATGATTAGACGAGAGTAGAATAGAAAAGTTGACATGGATGTGACTTTGATATACTCACAAATATGGTGTATGATATACTTGAATAGGTTAATCTTATGCCCATTTTATATAAGGTGAATCAGAAACACATCTTGATATTTTAAGACCACAAAATCACATTTCCTAGGACTAACCAAATTCTGTATAAATATGAACAGAACCCTTGATTCTACATCTAATTTAGAAGCAATGGCTCTCCTCTGGGTGCCATTTCCAGTTATGGTTTTTAGGGAATCTTCATATTTCAAAAAATTCAGTTGAAGTTGGAGGTCCTCTCTGATAGTCCTCACAGATGCCTTCATGAGTTATCCTATGGAATGCGGCCCATAACCTCAAAAAAATGAGCATCTCTATCCATTAACCCAGCTTCGTAAAACATAACAATCACCAGAATTTATGGATAACTGAACATAGTGATAAAAATGAGCCACTATCCTAGGGTAGCTGGGTTTATCTTCCTTCAGGAACCACTCTAACCAGCCTTGTTTTTCTAACACACTCTATACCAGAGACTTACTAGATAGAAGCCATTTGGGGAAAATCTCATTCTCAGGTAAAACAACATGGTTTACCAGATTTAGATTTTATGGTCCTTTTGGTGTCAGCTTAGGTGCAATCTTCTTCTTCTTCAAGCTGCGCTTTTTAGAAGTTGATGATGATAGAAATATCATTTTTTCCATTCACTGAAGGTTAGAGTGAGAAATGGGTTGCTAGGACGAAGAAGGGTTCAAATGGATTATGTAGAAGAAATATCAAGTGAAGAATCGAGTTATACATTCTTTGTTTTATCATTTAGGAATACCAAACATCGCCAAAATAAAAAATCGGGAAAATAAAAAGGTGCAAGGAATAATTACCAAGATATGGGATTAATGAAAAACAAAAAAAAAATTACGGTAAGACCATGTCTGGTCATTAAAGTGAGATAGTAAACGAGATTCACGGTGAGACCATGAACAAACTTCTCAGTGTGTGTTATGGTGAGACAATAAACATCAAATATTATGTACAAAACACTAAAGGTGAGACCGTAAACATAAAACTTTACGGTGAGATAGTAAATGTCAAAGACAATAACTGAGACACCGTAATCATGAAACAGTAAACTATAACATTGTATGATAACAAAAAGTAATACCTGAAATAAAAACAAGGTATCTATTTGAGATTTATCATGCCAAGTTCATGTATTATGTTGTCTATTCTCTCAGAATATAATGGTTTGGGGAATATATCAACAATTTGATATTTAGTACCAATTAATACCAAAGTGATATCACCTTGTTGATAATGATCTCTCAAAAAGTGATGTCTTACATCAATATGATTTGTCCTATAAAATGAAACAATATTATTTGAGATGTTAATAGCACTTTTGTTGTCACAATTCACAGGTACATGACTGAATTGATATCCATAATCTATTAATGTGTGTTTCATCCACACAATTTGTGAACAAAAATAGCCAGCAACTATGTATTCAGCTTCTGCAGTAGATAATGCAACCAAATTTTGTTTCATACTACACAATGATAATATTGACTTTCCTAAAAGGTTAAATGTTCCAAAGGTACTTTTTCTATCTAACTAACATCCAATGAAGTCAGCATTAGAATAACTAACTTATTCAAATGATTTTCCTTTAGGATAAAACAATTTTATATTGGGTGTATGTTTGAGGTATTTGAAAATTATATTTACATCATTTAAATTAGATTGCTTAGGGTTCTCTTGAATATGAGCACACATACACACACTAAACAAAATTTCAATATGACAAGCAGTTAAGTAGATTAAACATCCAAACATTCTTCTATATGTGGTTTGATCAACAAAATTTTCAACCTTTATCAAGATCCATCTTACAAGTGGTACTCATGGGAGTGTCACTACTTTTAGTTTTTTCCATTACAACACATTTTAAAATATCCTTTGTATATTTACTTGCATTTAAAATAATACCATTTTTATTTTGAAAAACATGAAATCCAAGAAAATATTTGAGTTCTCCCATTAAAATCAATTCAAATTAGTTTTTCATCATTTTAGAAAAATCAACGCATAAATAATTCTTCGAAGATCCAAAAAAATTCCATCTACATATATTTGAACAAATAAAACATCAATAGAAATTTGTTTTATAAAAAGGGTAGGATCATCTATTCCTTTATTAAATCATTTGGAAATAAGAAAATTACTCAATCTGTCATACCATGATCATGGAGCATGCTTCAAACCATATATGACCTTTGATAGTTTAAAATATGATTTGAAAAATGAGGGTTTGTAAATCCATGGGGTTGTTCAACAAAAACATTCTCAACTATAGAAAAATGTATGAATTCACTCTTAACATCCATTTGATATAGGATTAAATTCAAATGTGCATCATAGGAAATCAGGATTCTGATAACTTCAAGTTTGGAAACTGATGCAAAGGTATGCTAATAGTCAATTCCTTCTTCTTGACTATAGCCTTGTGCCACTAGTCTAGGCTTTTTTCTAACTATGTTACCAGATTATTCAACTTTATTCCAACAAAACCCATTTAGTGCCTATGGTCAATGTGTCCTTAGATCTATCAACTAATTCCCAAACATTGTTTCTTTAAAATTGATTCAATTCTTATTGCATATCCATCACCCAAAATACATCGTTGATTACATGATTGAAAATTTTAATTTCAATATGTGAATTAAAAGCTTGATGTTCAACATAATGTCTTAGAGAAGCTCTAGTTTATGTTCCTCTATATAAATCTTTAACTATAGCATCTAAATGATGTTTTTTAAAAGACCATGTTTGTCAAGAAAAGGTAGGGCTAGAAATTCCAGTTTCATTTACAGGTTTGGGTTTTAGAGAAACATGTTGTGGAAAATTTCCAGAACTGGTTGTCTTAACAAAAGGTTCAATATTTTTTTCATTGAGGTTTAGAATGATCATATATTCTTCATGATCTTCAAGAGGGGTATTTGGTTCATGAGGATAAGTTTCATTAAATTTGATGTGTACAAAATGTTCCACATATTCGGTTCTTTTATTGAAAACTTTGTAGCCTAAACTCTAAATTTAGTAATCTAGGAAAATTCCTTCATCACTTTTGGAATCAAAATTTTAAAGTTTTTCTTTAGTGTTAAGGATAAAAACATTGCAACCAAAAATCAAAATATATTAAACTTAGTCTTTCTATTGTTTCAATGCTCAAAAGGAGTCTTTTTAAGAATTGTTCTAATCAAGACTCTATTGATAATGTAACAATCTTTATTAACATATTCAGCCCAAAAGTAAATGGGAAAATCATATTTATAGAGCATTGTCTTAGAAATCTCTTGAAGATTAATATTTCTTCATTCTACTACAACATTCTGTTGATGTGTTCTAGGAGAAGAGAAGTTGTGACTATAGCCATTGAGTGAGCAATAAGATTCCAACTCTTAATTTTCAAACTCACAGCCATGATCACTTCTCAAGGTCTTGATCTTAAGTCCACTAAGGTTTTCTACAAACATGGAATATTTGAAAAAAATAAGGACAATCTTTACTTTTGTGAGTAAGAAATTATACCCAAGTGTACCTAGAAAAAAAATCTAAAGGAACATATATATAGTGCTTCCCATTTATACATGAAACACTAGATGGTCCAAACAAATCAATGTGAACCAACTTGAGAGGTTGAGAAGTAGAAAATTATTTCTTCGGTTTAAAATAAAATTTGTGTTGTTTTCCCATATTAAAAGTATTACACACATTTTTGAGTGGGAATTCCAGTTTAAGTAAGTCTCTGACTAAACTGTTCCATGTCAGAATGCTAAGTGAGTGCACATTAAAGTGTCCTAGACATCTATGCCATATCGAAGATTCTTTATGAAATGAATTTAAAAAATTAAGATTTTGTTTAGCTAAAGAAATAAAATCTATAGCATATATATTTTCATTTAATAATGTAGTAAATACCAATACATTTTTAGAATTATAAACATTACATGAATCATTTTTAAATTTTACATTGAATCCATCATCAAAAAACTGAGAAATTCTTAATAGGTTATATTTTAGTCCATGAACAAATAATAATTTAGAAATTAAAATTTAATCATTGTTACCAATCTGGCCTAAGCAGATGATCTTTCCTTTTGGGTTATCCCCAAAGGTGACATGCCCTCCATAAAATTTTTTAAACTCTAAAAGCATGAGTAGTTTCCTGTCATATTCCTTGAAAATCAACTATAAAAGTACCATATTTTCCTACAGGAAAATTGCAAGCATGTTTTCTACAAAATAAATTTAGACAGAAGAGAATTTTGGTACCCAGATTTTCATGGGTCCAGAAAGGTTAGCAAGTAAAACATTAGGCACCCATATTTGTTTGATGGGTTTCCTATAATTAACAGATTCAAACGATTTTGATAATTAAACATTGTTTGATCTATAGAAATTTTAATAGCTAGATGTATCATAAGAACTACAAGAAATTTAACTTGTAGATTACTATACAGATTTTGGAATAAATTTATTCTTAAAAATCTGTCCTTGTCCAGGTTTGTATCCTAAACGATTAGTATATTTTCGTGCAACTTGTTTTTAAAGAATTTGAGTTAAAGTGTTCTTTAAATTTGTGACCTTCTATAAGTCTTTTATAAGTTTCTGATTATATAATTTGAGTTCTGTATTCTCCTTTATCAGTTGATCATTTTTTTCGTTTTCTATACTAAGAGAAGATTTAACAGCACTAGTCAGGGCATACATTTTCTTTATTGACTTGTACTTATCTTTTAGCTAATTATATTTATCTTCTAACATATTACGGTATACAAATAATTCAGATTTAGAAATATTATATTCATTATTTTAATCACTTTCATTCCATGAATAGTAATCATTCAGTATTGGGAAAATAGGTACCTCAGATTTTTCAGTCATGAAACACATGTTGGCATGATTCTTTTCTTCAGAATCAGACGCTTCAGATCCACTTGAGCTGTCTTTTGAAGCACTCCATATCACTTTCATAGATTTCTTATATTTTTTTCCCTTATAATCATATTTCTTCTTAAACATCAATTTTTGGAATTTTATCCTTAACTTGTACTTCCATGTTCATTCATAACAGACTATCTCATAATTTTTATCATGTTTCGTCCAATCTCACTTCCAATTACCTTATTGGTCATACTTACCATTATAATATTATTTTCTGTAAAATATATTCTTTCTATAGAACATCATGAATCCCCTGGCTATATGAACCATCTCTTCATCACTATTTGAATCTGAACCTTCACTTGTTGAGATTTCTATAGGTATGTAGACTTTCTCTTTTTCCATGATTTTTGAATAAGTGGACTTAAATTCCACTAACTTTTTCTTAGGTTCATCATCTTCCTCTTTGTTTACCTTTAGATATTTTTCATACATCACCAAATTACCAATTAGCTCCTTGATAGGTATCTTGCCAATGTCACATGATTCTCATTAGAGATAGAGGTTCCTATCCCTCTGTCTGGTAGGCATCTCAGTATTCTCATGATTTTCTCTTTTGTTGTAACAACTTTTACAGGTGCACTCATTGTATTGACTATCTCATTAAGCCTGAGATACATATCATACATAGATTCATTAGATATAATTTTAAAATTATCATACATAATAGTGTATGTATTTAGTCTCATTTTCTTAACAATGGTTGTTCCCTCATGGGAAAAAACCAAAGTATCACAAATTTCATAAGCAGTCTTACAAGAAGATATTCGATTAAATTGTTCATCTTATAAAAAAATATAGAGCATTCATTTATTTACAATTATTATTTTAAGAATCTTTCTTAGATTCATCCAAAGTACTTCTACAAATTTCTAGAATCTTATATTGAGTCTCTATAACCGTCCAAATGTTAAATCCCATACTTTTTAAAATGATTTTCATATTGATATTCCATTGGGAATAATTAACACCATTAAAGAAAAGTGGCATATTGGTAGATACACCTTATAATATTGTATCCATAATATCTATGTTTTAAGATGATATATAATGATATAAAAATATAAAATTAACAGAAATTTTGAGATCTTTAAGATACAACTAAATTCACTATTGAAAACATTTCACAAATAGAGTGTTTTCAAAAACATTTATCTATAACCTCTGATACCAAATGTTGGTTGGAGTGGATAATCAATAGGGTGTGAACTGAGTTCCTATTAAAAATTTCTGTTTAAAATATGTGTATTGAAATCCCTCACGTCATAAAACAAGTTAAACTATAGTGAATTTATAAAGATTGTATGTGTTCAATTAGTTTTTCAAAGATTTATTATTTCTCAGTTAACTTAATCTGAAGATTCAGTTTGCTTTTGAAACTAACTTACGGGTTCACAATAATTACAAACACTTGTATGTTCAACTATCAGAGTTACTTTAAAACATATTTTAATTTCAAAGTAATTAGGAGCGGAATATTTATTATAGTTTAAAATAACATAATATGCACAATAGTTTTACCCAAGAAGTTCAGTCTCAAGATGATACTTAGTCCTGTCAAACAGTTTATATAAAACTTTGATCCCCATCCTAGATCGGGGTTTACAATAGTACTTAGACTGTCCAAGTCCTCATACCTCTACCACAATTCATCATGGGAAAGAAACAACAACACCAGATAGGATGTCTAGGTCCATTGGTCTCTACCACAATTATATGTTGGATACAAAAAGGTATAATGTGTTTGGTGTGAGGATTTCAATATCCTCCTGTTCATCTTAGGATTCAGTGGGTGTCCAAACAGATAGAAGCATGCACTGCTCATAATGTAAGGAAATGAATTATCACAGCAGAGCAAGAATATAGAGATGAGTTTAGAATGCTCTTGTGTGATGTTAATGAAACTTTGGACTCCTTTGTATTGATGTAGATAAATATTCGAGTCCTCTGGATGTTGTGTGAAAAATAGAGTGTCACGATTCAGCTTGTGTTCTGCATGAGGTTCAATAGAGAGAGGATGTTCATTAAACATCAATTATTCTTCGTGTATTCATCATTGTCAAGTTGCATGTAGTGTACCTTTCTTTATGAAACTCTCTCTGTGTTTCTTCTTCATTATAGTGCTCACAACCTTTTTTTTTTTTGTATCGCGCACACATGATTCTTGGCCGCACATCACTTTTAACTTGGAATAAATGTGTTCGAGCTGAAAGGTTGCATTTGTTATGCACCACAAACCTCGTACTGTCTGATGATATGTCTACAATGAAACATTAATTATCTCAGCTCATTAAAATCATCAAATATGGCCTTTAAAAATTAAATTGAAATATGACAAAATTGTTTAAGAAATGGTGTCACAGTAATTCATGGAAATGATGTCTCCTTCACACGGTGTCTATTGATCATGGTGTCTGAGTGTTACGGTGTCTCACGGTCACATTGTCTTTTTCACCATGTCAGGAATTACAGTGTCTGGATCATGGTGTATGCTTCACGGTGTATGCTTCCCGATGTCTGCTTCATGGTGTTTTCTTCATGGTGTCTGATTCACTGTGCCTGCTTCCCAATGTCTGCATTACAGTATCTGCTTGACGGTATCTGCTTGACGGTATCTGGCTTTATGGTGTCTGGCTTCACGGTGTCTGCTTCACGGTGCCAGAAATATATAGCCAGTGGTAGACTCATGGTGTCTTAGACTTTTCAATGTAACTATGTTCAGACTTAAATAATGATGATAATAGAAATTATTAGACTTATGAATATTTCAAAGAAGGTATTATGAGATTAGATCAAAGATAGTATAAAGTCGGTAAACAGAACGTAGAGAAATTAAGATCTTTCATGGCTCTTCTTAAATCATGAGAAAACATTACACATAAATGGACATGATTGGATATAATTTATAGGAGTTAACTAGATTGAATAATATTTTTGAGAATTAAAACATTATTAATACATGAAGAGTCCAACAATTGTAATGGTGTATATGAGCTTGATTGAATCAAATTGTACCATTTTTAGATGGATCTATATTGATTTGTTTCTCGATATTTATTATATCATATGATCATGAATATGAAATTATTAATTTTTATAAATTTTACTATGTTCCTCGAGGAAAAAACTATTACTATATGAATAAAAATAAATTTAAGAAGAATATATTGGTCAAAAAAAATTTATTATGTGAAAAAATCTTGAATGAAAAAAAACAATTTATTTAAAATTTATGATTTAATTTCCTCCCATAAATATTCTATCAATAGTATTTCCCTGAAATTTTATTGAAAATTATATATTTAAATTATATAATTTACAAATGAAAATTAAAATGTTATTTTCATCCATTTATGCAATAAATTTGATAATGATATTTAAAAAAACATGAAGGCTACTATATAAAAGATAGATCCCATGAATACATTATTATTTTATATTTAAAAACAATCATTCTACGAAGGATTCTATCATTACTCATTAAGATACATGAACTGGATGAAATCCATATGAATTCATTGTCTTTAAACATTTATTTTATTAAGATTAAAAATTAATATGTCATAACTTTTGATAAATATATATTAGATTATTATAATATATTTGGGATTAATATTGTTAGTAGATGCCTAATATTTCTATACCAGTAATTAAATCAGCGTGATTAGGAAGAAAATTGAAATATTAATAATTTGAAATTAAAAACCCCAAAAATTATGAAAAATTATCATTTACGAATTTTTTTTAATATTCATATTATAGATTTTTAATCTGAAAGAAATATTCTAGTTATAAAATAGAATTTAATTATGAAAATTTGAATTTTAAAAAATTCAATATAAAAATATAATCTATAAAATAATTTGAAAAAATTAATGTGAACATAAGGGAAAAAGAAATATAAAAGCCTAATCTAACGTAAAATGGGATAAGGACAAGAAATTTCCATTCTAAAATTTATTAACTTGTTGGACACAAAATATTGTATACATAGATGTTCTATAATTTTACTAGTTAGTGATAGGAGAATCTGAAACAAATATCTAGGTTAATCTATGTAAATTAATTACTTAAAAATAGAAATTATATTATTCCGAAGAAATTTTTTTAGAATAACTAAGAGAGTATAATAAATATTTACAAAATGGAAATTCAGTACACTATTTGGAAGAATAAAATAGTTATATATAAGAAATAAGTAAAATAAAAAATATAATATAATATAAAATAATATGATTATTTTTTAATAATCTGTATATAAGATATATTTTTAATCATTTTTTACAGCATATATGGATTTCTTACAACCCATATCTACAAATAGTAGATATAAAGTGACCATGGGTCTTTTTGACAATTATCATGCTCTAATTCTAAATTATTGGTATTTTTAGTTAAATCAAGAATTTTGATATTATTATAATGTATATAAATTTAATTAATTATACATTTTTATTATGTATAATTATTTAATAATTTAGTAATCTTGTGTGTGTCTCGACATAGACAATGTTTTTAGTAGTATACCCTTGATATTAATTGTGTCTTCAATCAATCATAACCTATTCTATCTTATATAAATTATTAATTACAAATTTTTGTATTTTTAAAAATAAATAAGTAGACATTAACATCAATGATGTAAATTTTTGGTTATTTGATAGTGATATTTACATTGAAGGACTCCATTTGATCATTTTAATTAGTATAGATCAATGAATTTAATGATTGATTAAATTCAATAAATTATAAAAAATTAGAATTATTTTAATGAAACTATCATCAATGTACATAAACATAATATTAATAATGAAATTCATGATTTTCAATGTTTTTTATATGTACCTACCCAATAATATACCCTTTCTTTAAAATTGTATATCATTGTAATTTATAATAGAATGATATAGAAAAATAAATATATTAAAAACTATAAAAGTAATGGGAACACACAGTTAAATTATAATTTATAATTTTTATGTTATATATTATCAATTTACATTAAAAAATTCCCTTAATTTTTATAATTAAAAAAACCTTGAGAATTTTGATTTAACCAAATAATTTAGAAAATTATAATCAGATAAAAATATATAGGAGACAAATTTTATTGAAATCACATGTAAGAAATAACAAATCGCATGAATGGTATTTTTATTTTTCTTCAAATTTTTCTTTTTATTTTCCATTCCCTTAAATTTACTAAAACATTTTTATTGTCAATACTTTATCAATTTTCAGTACTTCATTAAATTTTGTACCTTGTTAATTCAAATTAAAAATCTACCTTATAATATCATGTTTAGTTTTAAAACATATTTGTTTCTCTTGAGATACATACATTGTGATCTTTGATTTCACATTTTTGAATCTATAATTATTAATATTCCATATCAATTAAGTATCATATATTTTTTATTCAAATTATCATCCTTATTTTTCACATTCAATAATATTTTATTCTATAAAATTATACAATTATAGATAATTTTTCATATATTTTCTTATGTGTCTACCATTAATATATGTACATAGATCATAGTAGGTGATGATATTTTAGAATAGTCTATGTTTAGGTTTATTTGATGGAGCAACACTAGCGGTTGTTGGAAGAATAGAAAAACAAATATTGTGATCTATTTAGTAGGACTTGAATGGACATCAATATTAGTAATTTCACTTTTATGATATGAATTTATGACCACTATATAAATCATTCTAGCAGATAAATAAGGAATATATTCATAAAAATCCTAATCAGAAGAAAAAAATAAAATGATTAAGTAATAAATAATATTTTACACATAAAATAGGGTGGTGATGTATAAAATATGGGGTTTTGAAGGTTATTTACTATATTTTTTTAAAAAAATGATATTGTTTTCATAAATGTTGTATATGTAGAGTTATATGATTTTGGTTCTAAAACCCCTTTGGAGTTTCTCTGATAATTACTTTCATCTTCCTCAACAATGATTGGTCAATGGTGGATTATCTTGGTTCATTTATCAAGATGGACACAACATATCCTTCTCCATTTACCATTTCCACAATCTTTATTAGAGGCAAATGAGTTATTTGAAATGTTTTTATGAGTTTTCGATGTTGTTCAGAACAATATTTTTCCATTTATATAAGAATATTATTTGAGAAAATATTTACCTTCTTGCACCTTATTTTTTAAAAACCATGTGTTTATAGATAACCATATTTTATAATTTATTGAATCTAAAGAATATTTTTATTTTTTATTCAAATATCGGTGATTGATTCCTGGTAGGATGAAGAGATGAGATATCTAAATCTGTTTATCCCCTAAAAAGTAAAATCTTGTTGTTATAAACAGTTATATAAATAATTTCTTATAGACTATGTTGGAATATTTTATCGTCATTCCTCATCCATTATACCATATTATACTATGTCAATGGATAACTACTTTTCATTATATTATAGTATATTTTTAGTAATAATGGGAAAATATTTTATAGGGTAATACTTTTTATGCGTAATTTAAGAGTTCAATACCATCTTCTTGATTATATAGTTTTTATAATGTTTAACATTCAATCCTATTATTGAATAAAATAAAATTTTATAGACCCAATATATAAAACCTCTATAATGTGTTGTAGAAAATATATTTCACTAAATTGTTTCATATTGATAATGATATATAAAACATTAATATCCTAACTATTATGGTGTTTATATCTTGTTTTTTTATAATTAATATTCTTTATCTTTATATATACTACCAACTATTATTTTAGTGGGATTCTTAATTAATGTGAGTGTTTATTTCTCTATAAAAAGCATATTTATTTATTCTTCTTTATGTTATGGGTAACTTTATTCGGGGTTAACATGATTATCTAAAAAATATTATCATTTAATATAAAAACTATTATATATAAATATTCTTATATGGTAATTAGAAATTTTTTATCCTCTTAATTTAATTATGTATTTCAATCTTGTTTTTTAGTTTAATAAATGATATTTTTTACAACATATATATCATAGGTGAATATCACAAGAGTGATTATCCCAACACTAGTGGAGAATCAATGGTATCAAAATTTCTTATTTTTCTCATAACTAATTAAATAAAATTGGATTTTGATGCTGATGATTTGATGATGTGAAAATGATTGAGTAAGAAAACATAATGAAACATGGGTTTTTTTAATATTAACTCACCATTATTATCAGGTAGAAAGTCCTTCAGGTTATATTTTTATGCTCTCAATACTCTCTTTCCAATTTATTAAATATGGAATTAGGAATGGATAATTAGTACATTCAGGATTATAATATCAATTTAAATAAAAGGAATATATAATTTTAACAATCAACCATATATATACCTCAAGTTCATCTAGAATTGGGACTTAGTGTGGAACATTATTGTTATCCTCAAAATCTGGTCATATATTTCTTGGAATATTAATTGTATCCCTCAGTGTAACTCCAATTTAATAACACATTAAATCTCTAGGATGGATGATTTTTATTTAAATAAATATACAACATTTTGTTTTGATAATCCGTATATGGTGTGTCTCAATGATCTAAAATATATATGGATAAATCATAGATATCATGGACCATCTCATAATATATTAGATTTCATGTGGCATGATATTTTTTATTCTTTCAATACTTATACCCCCTCAAATTTCTGCATCAAAACACAATTTAACGTGATTCATATGCTACATTTTGGTATTCCATTAAACTGTAAAACCATAAAATCATTCAAATAATTTCACGTTTTTAAAATTGTCACGAATACTCTTATTGTGTTGTGATAATATTCACATATCTATATTTTTTGTCATTATCTATTATTTTAAGACATAAGACAACTTTCCTTTCAACCAAATGTGGCTCTCAATTCACATAGGATATTCTTCATAGTATAGTAAACTCTTTAGAGTTCCTCATCGATTATCTCATGGTACAAATCATCCAAAAATTTTATGATATTTCACATATTTGATATAATATTTCCTATATTAATAATAAAAAGGTATTATATTTTTCATTCATGAGATTAACACTTTCTTCATTACCATAATCATTGAGTGATTGTAGATCCCCTGGAAATAGTCCTTCTAACATAAGATAAATAATTTTCTATATATTAATAACACAAGGTTGTTTCCTTCTACTATAATATAATTTTTTATTTTATGTGATTTACTCATGAAAGTTGTATTGTATTCATAACCATTCACAACCTTATTTTTTAAAAGTAGAATGAACATCATTCATTTTCATTTTTACAAAAATCTAAAAAGATTTCAAGACAAAAATAACTATGTTACCAAATAATACAATATAAAGTCATCGTAATTTCATTAATAAATATTATTAATAAGATATTTATATCATTCCTACATTACAAAGATCATTAAAACGCCTCACTATAGGATAAAATATAGATAGGGAGATTGATCCATCCTTTAATATATGATCAATCTCAAATATTCCCAAATTGAGATCAACATAACTCCCTATCTATCAATTGGAATCACATGGGTACTTAATACACTACAGGTAAATTAATTCATGTGTGATGGGATATTCAAAATGGATTTTCATCGCAAATTTCCAGTTGTAATAAAGATTATTTCAAATACTTTGATATGAGATAAAAATTCACAATTAGTCCCATGTATATACTATCTATGAGAAAATAAATTTTCAATTTCAATAAATATTTTATAAATATATTTATGTGATGAAATGATGATTCTTTCTCAACTATATTTTTTGGATTGTCTCAAAATTTTCTTGTTAAACTGTATTTGCTGTTGAATGTAGACTCCATTGGAAACAAAATTATATGTGAATTTTTGAAATTGAATAACAATATGTTCAAAAAACATTAATAATTAAAAAATAAAAAATATTTCAAATAAAAACAATATTTAAAAAAATAATTACAAAATTATAACAAATATATTAAATTAAATATTACCTAAAAAATTATATAATAACTCCACCAAGCGGTTGGGTGTTGTTTTCCATCTAGTAGAGGGAAATCAACCTATATTAAATGCAAAATAGAGCACATGGAATCAACAATATCATCATGTTTGTTTTCTTTAAAACATAAAGTATATTCTTTTTATCATCATTGGACTTCTTATTTTCTTCACTGCTCATTCTACCCTATGTTCAATCTCTACAGAGACTCTTCCTGATATGATAGCTTCACCTCATTCTCTACAATAGCTAATGATGAAGTTAATAATGATTCCCCATTTAATACAAATGATGTTATTATTTTGTGCTATAATAACTAATCATAGTTGTTAGTGAACCTATACCTAACACTTAGAATTTCTTCAGAACATTTATCACCACCTACATTCATGTTGACTCATCATAACATAAATTGTGTGAGGCTTCATCACCAACATCTATTTCAGCCATACTCTCTTTCTTGAAAGAAACATCAATTTCATATATTTCCTATATCCATAAAAATAGAAATTAATAATATTTTAAAATATATTATGTTAATATAATAAACTAAATAAAATAAAATATGAACATAAAAATATCATATCTATAATGGAAAATATGTCTAGTACTACCTCAAATATAAATCTTCTTGTGTACATGAAACACTAAAGAAGCTGGACAAATAAAGACTAAAAAAATTTATTATATACATTTACCATTAAAATACATATATAAATATATATTTTTAAATAATATTACTTATTCAATATTGATGATGTATACTCAAATTAAAACCCACAGCTCTATGTGTGACAATCTTTCACACTAGGTTTTTCCTACCAGAATAAGATCTCCTCTAGAAATTCTCCCTTATCCAGTTTGGGGACAATCCAACCTATTTCTAATTCCAGAAATAATAATATTTATGAGGCCTCTATGAATCTTTAAATATTGTTATTAGTTTTCTTTTAATATCCCTCTTTTGAAAGTTGAATAAAAACTGATGGAAATGATCAAACATGCAATACGATAATGCCTCCCAAATAGTGGGTCTCATTCTCTTATTAATTGGATGGCATAAAAACATAAAATATTTCATGGTATGGTACCATAAAATTTATATAAATTTTAGAAAATAGTTTATTTATACATAAAAAATTATTGTTAAACATTTTATGAAGTAAATAACTAAGAACTGAATCCCAAAAATCCCATGGAGCATAGAAATGGTCACATAAAATTGAAATAGAATAATTAATATAAATATGTGAATAAATAAATAAAAAATTTATAATTAATGGAATATTTATTAACAAAATAATTTATATGAATGTTAAATATATTTTATTTTTAATATCACATTGAATGATGAGGATTTAAGTAAAAAGATAGAAATCACACAATAATAGGATCTAGAATCATCTATCATGAAAGGCCTTATCTCATCCTCATATCTAGTGTTAGGTCAACAGCCGTGATAGAAAAATCCGGAGGCTCATCACTAGGTAAAATATCCTAAGTGGATATATGAGTCATTTAATCATAATTGACTTGATCTATATGAAACATATAATAATTTTTATTAGACCCAACCCAAACACACTTGGTATACTCTGGGGACTCAACATCTCCTCATGTGTACCTCCCCATATGGAAGAGGTTGTCGAGTAGTGGTGAAGGACTATAGAACATAGTGGTATGATCCTTCCATTGATACTAAGTAAAATGACAATATTATAAATGAAGTGATAATATAAATTAACTAAACAATAATTATATGAATAAGCTTTAATGTATAATAATAAAAAAATAAATCCCATCCCATGTAGTAGAAGTATATAATGATCAGTAAAAACCCAAACTAAAAAAATGATCCAATGTACGGGTATTCCAATAATAAATGTGGCATAAACCTTCCCTAGGTCGATTTAACATCACTTGTAACCTTTTTGAATAATTCTCAACTATACATCACCAAGCCTTTCCCTTCACCAGAACCCAAATCATGATAACTATAAGTGCACAAAAATTTTAGAGTACGTTGTGAGTGCAAGACTCAAGAATAAACCACCAACGACCCATAGAATTGGTTCGTAGATATATAAAAGTTCATGGCATGAATTAAATATGTAATTGATATAACAATGACATATTATATAAAAATATATATGTCATGTATTCAAAGACTGACTCACCCTTTATTGGCACTATTCTATATGGAACAATGATCAATGGTATGACCCATCTCCCATAATGGGATAGTCGAAAACAAGACTGTTTTACCCCTCTTGATGGGATAAACAAAACCATTCTTACCAGAAATCAGAAACATCCTTTCTGGATATTATTCTAGGAGCGTCAACATAAATTTTCAACATCATTTTAGAAGAATAGAATAATACGACAGTAGATAAAAATAATTGATCAAACATCATGTCAAATAAACAGACACCATAAAAACAATAATTCATTTGAAATCAGTAAAAACATAGGTCTCTTGATGCTATTAATTAAAAACATGCATGATAAATTATCAAATATAGGTCCCATGTTCTATAAAATTACACCAACACTCACATATATAACACATAACAGGCTTACAATAATGTCAAGGAAATCCAACCTAAAGTGAATGAAAAACAGTCTAGTGAATGGTAATCATCTAAGTCAAGAATCACCACTATATCCTATAACCACTCATTGATGAAAAATTTATAACATTTGTATTGAGGTGAAAGAATAGCTACAGAAAAAGGAAAGGATAAGATAAAATCACTAAGTAATATTCATTTCTGATAACATTCATGGTCCATGAATTATACAGAATTTAACTCCTTGAATGTGGATGTTGAATCAATAAGAACCCAAACCTTTTTTTGATTTATGTTTTCATTTTCTTGTTCTTTTTGAGAAAAAATGTTTTTATTGAAATTTTCAAATTACATGCCATGTACATTATGAGTACACGCCATGTACTCGGTTACCGCATGAAGATGGTTGTTGGCCTTATAGCGTCTAAGCACATGGTCATGTGGTAGGTGACTTGGAGGCCGCCTAAAATGGAATACGGAAACAACGTCTACATGCCATATACTTAAAAAGTACACACTGTATACTTTATTAGCTTCATTAAATGCATAGGGGTCGCATCTAATTGCCATAACTGTCTTCGTTTAGTTCTAGTTGGTCCAAGAGAACCTGTACAACCGTGATCCTTCTCCGAGCCCCCGAGCCTCTATTCGATCTCCGATTCGACCACCATTGATTGCGTCTGGAACACCTCGGTTAGGTATTCCGTCATATAGAGCATCATTTACAGATTTCTCTTCTATTCCATGTTATCTTCGGTTGAATGTTTTGTGCATCTTTGTAAATCAACAGTGTTTGTTCCTTTCTGTTAAAAGTATTAGAGTTTTAATTGCGAATTTGTCCAATACCCATGAATGGTGTATTGTGTATTTACCACTTTAGCCATAGTGTTTTCCTTCTATTATTGAATTCATGAGTTTGTGATAATTGATTGCGAATAGGGTGAATTTTTGTTCTTTGGTTGTGTTTCCCATGCATGTTATTCGTGTTTTGACATTTGGTTATAGTTTTCATGTAAAGCTACTGTTTGATTTCTCATGCCTAGTATTGTATGATGGTGTGACTATTGATCTGTTAGGTTGTTGTGCTATAGAATTATATCCAGGTAGTTCATCAGGTTTTCCTTGGTTGTTACACGCTGCTACACTTGCTTAACATAGACAGGGCTATGAGAACCTGTTTTATAGACCATAGGGATGATGGATGTTGAGGGAATCTCTAGAGTGTCTGTTTTACTTATGATGAGAGACCACATGGGGAATTGACGTAGAGTGATTCCTCAGAGTGTATGTAGTTCCTTAATAGATGCCACATGGGGAATGATACGTTGACTACTTCTCCAGAGCACCTTTAGTACCGTTACGAGACAATAGGGGGAATTGACGGTGAGTTCTTTCTTATAGAGTTTATGATTAAGCCAAGAAAGAGGGGTTATACTGAATGTACTGCCTAGAGGGTTGTTTTTACTTGTTTGATAAGACCAGAGGGGATAGGCGGTTGGTACTTCCCAGAGGGTTCCCTGTTTGTGTTTTTCTTCTTGGTTAGTTGTTTCTTGATATTGAAACTGTGGATTGTTTACTATTGAATACTTTATGTTTACTGTTTTCAGTAATTCAACCTTCCATATACTCATTGAATGTTAGGAATAGATCTCATTGTGGTTTCCTTCTGGATTTAGTCTCACACTCTATTTGAGCCACACTTTTGGGCCGAAAAAATTATATTGTTGCAGGTATAGACAAGGGAAAGAACCCTTCTACATCAGTTACATGATTTTTTGTGGTACTATAGAGCATGGTACCAAGATATGTCTTGTGATGCTAAAGGGTTTGTTTGATTTATTTTTCACTTTTGTTTAGAAATTTTGTATTCTAGTATTGTGAATTGTTTGAATGTTTCTTATAAATATGTATCATGCATCATTTTATATATGTTCTCCAATTTATACTTTCAATTTTATTCTGTTTATTTTGTATGATATTATTACTGATTCTTCTCTTGTATGTATTTTTTACTTCCATTGGGTGTTCTTCTAATGAGGGCATAGTTTCCCCACTATCACACCCAAGGCCCTCGCTTCTAGTCAGCAGGCTCTGGCATTTGGGGAAATGCGCTTGAGGCCATGTGACCAACCAGGTACGGGGCGGCTCTTGGTGGCATTTGGAACCGGGACATTACAAAGTTGCATCGTAGGAATTATTTTCTCTTGACTTACTATTTGGATCCTTTGCAAGGGATAGGAAGGAATTGGTACTTGGTAATAAGTTGTGCCTAGGAGTAGCTAACCCGTGTTTAGGGAAAAGACAATCTACCTCGTATATTGCAATATTTTTCTAGTTTGGAAAGTTTACAGTGGATTTGATTTCAATCATTAGGTGATTCACATGTTTTGTGCTATTATCGTTGATGTTATTGAGGTTCTACTTTTGTTTCAACATGATGAGATTAGGGTATGCCATCTCATGAATAATATAGAAACTTGATAGAAATCACATTCCATGCATTCTTTCCAAGACATTTAGGGTGTATAAGCGATTTCATGTTGTTTTGATAGATGTTGTGCTAGGTTTACAAGCAGTTGGGAAAAATTACTTGATAGAATACCTTTTATTTGATTGGGTATTGATTTGTGTAAGGTTTCTCCTGAATGGACACCAAACATTGGTTCTTAAGGTGTTATGGTCCCTCATAGACAATAATTTGGTGGATCATTCCCTGGTTTAGCTTGATTATAACATGTATAAGATGCCAAACATTAATTCGCATGGAGTATGGGCCCTCACGGATCGGAATTTGGCACTATCAATGTTCGTTTCAGTGTTTTTCTGTGATCCAGAATAGTTTATAAGGATTACTATATGAAAAAACCTAGAATACACGTTGTGTAGTTTTGAGTACACGCCATGTGTTCTTCTGTTCGGGAAGAAACTGTTTTTCTTATGTACACACCATGTACTGCACATACAAGCCATGTATTCTCTAGCGGTATCTTAGGCCGTGTGGGCAGGGACACCAGATAGGGAAAACCTATAGTTAACACGCTGTGTACCATCCATACACGTCCTGTTGTGTCAACCCTATGTCCCCCCATGTCACTAACAACACAGGTTGGCTGATTCTTATATAATACACATTGTGTGCCATCTAAACATGCCTTGTAGTCCAACCCAGTTACCCATCCATGTCACGAAAAACACTGGTCACTGTTATCCTTTCCCGTACATGTCGTGTCTGTCTGGAACATGCCTTGTAGTGTGGGTTGTTTATTAGGCCGTGTCACTAACAACATGGGCCAGGTGTAGATTGTCTAGTCCAAACCATGTATATCTAGAACATGTTTTGTAGTCGTGTCTTAGGAGAGGTGTGTGGATTAACTGTGTAGAAGTACATTGGTAGGGGAAGATGATTCATGTACATGTCGTCTGTTGGGACAACATGCCAGGTGGTTTGGGTGTTACACAACCAGTTTTGGCATAAGTACACACCCATGTGATTGACTTAAGGGAACACGCTGTATAGGTTTTATACATGTTGTGTAGTCAGGTTTTATAAAACATGAATGTTATCTTTCTTTTGTTACCTTCATACAATTCTATGTTTCGATCCCTATTAATCCTGATCTATGGTGTGTGTTTGACCTGGCAGAGTCATTCCACTGAGACCTCCTCTGGTTATCCACCTATTACAGGGCAGTGATCAGACACCAGATACGGGTGATCAGGGACTTCCTGCATATCCTCATATTGTGCCAGTCTTGGCACCAACATTTATACCTCATACCGGTGTCAATACACAGTTCACGGAATACTTCATTAGGATAATGCAAACTTTTCAGGGAGAACCACCTTCTACCCCATCAATGGCAGATTTGATGCAGGTTTTCTAGTAGCAGCATCCTCCCACTTTCTAAGGGGAAGGAGGACCTCAGGCTGCAGAGTCATGGCTAGAAGACATGCTGTCAATATTTGAGCATCTAGAGATGCCTCCAGAGAGGGGTGTCAAGATTGCTACCTATATGTTTCGAGACTCTACCAAAATGTGGGGGGATGTGATCTCACAGGCGGGTCACCAACATATCATGGAGTGGGATGAGTTTCATCACATCTTCTTTGACTACATCAATCCAAGGACCATGATGGCCAATAGAGCCCGGGAATTTATGAGTCTAGATCAAGGTACTATTTATGTTATGGAGTATTCCTCATGCTTTACTGATCTATATTGCTTCATGAATATTCTAGGAGATGATCAGTTATTCCTGGAAAGGATGTTTGAGGATGGCCTAAATAACGACATCTATTCATAGGTGAACATCTTCTGGTTTACATCTATCACTTCTATAGTCAACCAGGAACAGATCGTAGTGCTCAATCTGAGGGATTCTGGTGTTGTGAGCTACAACATCTTGACATCTGGGGTTAGTATTCCTCCTACTGACAGCAGGAAGTGCCTTAGAGAGTCTACGCGTGGTTATCCATGGATGTGAGACACTTCTTATGGTATCTAGGTGGTGTGCTAATTGTGTGGATAGAGAGGGCGTACGAGGTCACACTACCCGAGAGACCAAGTGGTGTTCCGATATTGTGGAAAGATGGGTCATCTTCAGCACTTCTGTTAGATCTTCTCACCAGAAGCTGGTTAAAGAGGTTCTTCTATGACTCTTCATTCAGGAGAAGCACCACCAGTTTCCCACCAGTCTTGGAAATCGTTTTCTTTCGATCTTCTAGGATGAGGTGGAAGTTATCATTGTGTTATCCAGTCACCTAGTTTCTAGATACATTAGAGCGGATCATCCATGAGTGGTCAGGCAGTGTCACATGTTTGTAAAACCGTCCAGACATTTTCAGTGGAGCAGACCAAGTAAGAGCAGGATCCTGTACCTTATACAGTTTGAGTTACGATCTATGTTTCCTCAGTATTAGAATGTGATCTTTTTGATACAGGGGTTTCCCATATATTTATATCTGTTGTGGTTGTGGAGAGCGTTGGGTTCTGTATCTTTTCTTCAATTGATATCTTGACCCTAGACACTATGTTGGGGACTAGAATAGCTAGTGTACATTAGTGTAGGGAGTTCCCTCTAGTGGTTGGTGTGTGTCATTTCTTATGGGACCTCTATGTCCAAGAGATGAAAGGCTATGATTTCATTCTTAGAATGGACTGGATTGTGCCTTTCTAGGCATTCACCGACTATTATCATTGCAGAGTGACTTTCAAATCACCAGAGGGCATATAGTTTAATCATAAGGGAGAATTATATTTCCAGGTGAGATTATTGGGTCCAAAGCATCATGGGTTAGGACGAGTTATAGCCCGAATTGCTAGGCTATATCTGGGCGTCCAGGGGACTTCAAAGTTAGACATTCCTCCTATGTTGGATCATTCCAGTGATGTATTTCTAAAAGAATTTTCATGTTTAATTCTGGAGAGTGTGGTAGAGTTTTCTATTCAGCTCATGATAGTAGCAACACTAGTGGCCATTACCCTTTATATGATGGCTACACCAGTGTTACAGGAGATCAAAAAGTATATGGAGGTGTTATAGGAAAAGGGTTTCATCTGAACCTGTACTTATCCTTGGGGGTCCCCAGTCATTTTTGTGAAGAAGGCAGACGGTACCTTTAAGGTTTATGTGGACTACCAGAAGTTGAACCAGTTGACGGTCAAGAACCGATATCCCTTACCAAGGATAGATGATATCTTTGATCATATTCAAGGAGCCCAGGTGTTCTCGAATATTGACTAGAGATTCAGTTATCAATAGTTGCGCATCAGAAAATTTGATATACCTCTAACAGCCTTCCGGTGTAATGATGGTCTATATTAGTATATGATTCTGCCATTCCGTCTCATGAATACTCCTGTAGTTTTCATGGAATTAATTAACCAAGTATCCCTTCCATACATGGATTCATTCGTGGTGGTCATCAGGGATGATATATTTGTGTGCTCTCACACTAACACGACCATGCTACCTATATTGAAACCATTTTTTGTACACTGAGAGAGCATTAGTTATATGAAAATCTCTCAAAATTCCACTTTTGGATGGATATGATTCACTTCTTGGGTCATGTTATCTCAGATACTGGAGAATCATAAGTCCTCGAAAAAGTGAGAGTAGTAGTTTCTTGGGATTATCAGAAGAACATCATTGAGGTGTGAAGTTTTCTAGGAATTTCTGGATACTACATACACTTTATTCAGGACTTTTCACACACAGCATCATCCCTGAAGAATATAACTATGAAAGGTGTGAGGTTCTTGGGGTCAGATTATTATGAGTTAGCCTTTTAGGAACTGAAAGGTAGGTTGACTTCAGCACCAATACTAGTCTTTCCAGAGCCAGGAAAGTTCTATACTGTGTATTATGATGATTTAGGTATTGGGGTAGGTTTTGTGCTTATGCAGGGAGATGGAGTCATTATGTAAGGTTCTTAGAAGTTGCAACCATATGAGAGTAATTACCCAACACACGATCTCAAGTTGGATGATATTTTTCATGCCTAATGTTATTGAAGACATTATATTTTGGGAGATCATTTTGTGGTTTTCACCGACCACAAGAGTCTCAATAACATCTTCACTCAGTGTGATCTGAATTTGAGACAGCGAAGGTGGGTTGAGTACCATCAGTCGTTTGACTTTGAACATGACTACAAGCCTAGGAAGGGCAACACAGTGGCTGATGCTTTGAGTAGGAGGACACTGATATAGGCAGTTCAGGAGGCTATAAGTGAGTGGAAGCTCATGGCTCTATTCTCTAAGATGGATTTTGAGGTGCACGACTGGAAGAGGTAGTATTTTCATTCTTCTATGGTTTTTACCTCTACTCTTCTTGATCGAGTGAGAATGAGGTAGCTATAAGATTATTATGTTCTTGTCCTATAGGAAAGTATGTTAGGATAGGACCCTATTCCTAGATAGACCATAGGAGAGGATGAGATCTTGTGTTTCCAAGGGAACGTTTGCATGCCAGACGACATACACAAGGATCTGATGCTAGACTTTCATTCCTCAGTTTGGGCAGTTCATCCTGGTGTCACCAAGATGTATCGTGACTACACCATCAATATTGTTGGCCAGGTAAGAAGAGAGATGTAGATAGTTTTTTCATGATGTTTTCCACCTGTCAGTAATTCAAGATGTAGAATCAGTGACCTGTAGGGCCTTTACAACAGTTGCCAATTCCCGAGTAGAAGTGGAGCGATGTCGCGATGGATTTCGGGACAGGTTTATCAACGTCTCCTTGAGGGAATGATACAGTATGGGTTGTCATTAACAGACTCACGATGGATTCCCACTAATTTCCGATCAAAGATACGTTAATTGTTGATGATCTGGGGAGGTTTTACATCGGAGATATTGTATGTATACTTTGAGTTCCACAATAATTTTTTTCAGAAAGAGATGTACATTTTACTTCTCAGGTCGGGTAGGGGCTTCAAAAGGCATTGTGTACACATGTACTTTTGAGTACAGCCTACCCCCCTTATATAGATGGTCAGTCCAATCGTACAATTCAGGTGCTTGAGGCCATGCTACGAGCATACATTCTGGATTTTGGAGGGTCATGGGAGAAACACATACCCCATGGGGAGATTGCCTACCACAATAGTTTTCAAACAACTATTTAGATGGCACCATTTCAGGCTTTGAATGGTAGGCCATTCTGATCACCCTTATGTTGGCTGGAGGCAAGAGAGGAAGCTTTGCTGGGACATCATCTTGTTCTTGAGACCATAGAAAATATAGAGTTGATTCGGAAGAGGATGGATACTACTCAGTCATTATAGATGTATTATGATGATCATCGGAGACGACCTCTAGAGTTCATGGTCGGGAATCAGGTTTTCCTCCGTGTCACACCGAGGTTGGGAAATAGGATGATTAGGAGACAGTGTAATCTTTCATCAAGGTACATCAGGCCATTTGAGGTGTTAGAGAGAGTCAGGTCGGAAGCCTATAGGTTGTAGTTACCTTAGATGTACCGAGATATGCACGATGTTTTTCACATTTATCATCTCCAACATTACTTTTGTTAACTGTCTCATGTCTTTTAACCCGAGGAGGTTGAGCTCGAAGCGGATGTGTCGTTTGAGGAGCATCTTATCTAGATTTTTGATCGCAGTGAAATCTTTATCCATGGATGGTCTATTACCCTAGTATTAGTGCTATGGCAGCACGATCAGGTACATGACGAGACATAGGAGTGGGAAGCATATATATGAGTACAATGGCAGGAACTGTTTGAGGTTTTTTCTTCTACATCACGCTTGGGAAATTCAGGGATGAATTTCTTTATGGGGGGAAGATTGTAAGAACCCAGACCTTATTTTCAGGTATGTTTTCCTTTTCTGGTTGTTTTTTAGAAAAAGTGGTTTTTCAAGAAATTTTCAATGTACAAGCTGTGTAATTTATAAGTACATGGCGTGTACTATGTTACCGCAGGAACCCTAGTGCTGGCCATGTAGTGGCTATGCACAAGGCCATGTGGGGGTGACTTGGAGGCCACCGAATGAAGAGTATGGAAACAGTGTGTACACGACATGTACTATAAAAATACAAGCTAGGTGCTTTATTTTTTCCATTAAACACAACAGGGTCACGTCTAATCACCAAAATCTTCTTCTTTTAGGTCTTGTTCGCCAGAGAGAACCCATACGGCTGTGATCCTTCTCCAATCCCCCGAGCCTCCATTCGATCTCTGATTTGACCACTATAAATTTCATTGGGATCGCCTTGGAATGCTCTTCATTTTTCTAGAGCATTATTCCCTAATTCCTTTTCTGTTACGCATTCTCTTCATTTGAACTTTTTGATCATTTTTTTAGATCTTCAGTTTTCTTGGGTGATTCAAGCCTCATGGTACACATATAGTGATCTCTTTACATCGAGGTAGGTGGTTTGTGTCTTTCAATTGAATTTCTATGTGTTTTTTGTGCAAATTTGGCCAATACCAATGAATAGGGTATTGTGCGTTTACTATTTTAGACCTATTGTTTTCCTGCTCTGCTTGTATGCTTGAGTAGATGATAATTTATTGTGAATTGGGTGAATTGTTGTGCTTTGGTTGTGTTTCCCATGCATGTTTTTCTTGTTTTGACCTTTGGGTCTAGTTGGCCCGTTATGCTGTTGTTTACATTACCATGCCTAGTATTGTAGGATTGTGTGACTATTGATCTGTTATGCTGTTGTGCTTTAGATTTCTATAAAAGTAGTTCTTGAGGTTTACCTTGGTCATTAGACGCCGCTACACTTGCTTAACATACACAGTTTTTTGAGAACCTAGTGTATAGACCATAGGGAGAATGGAAATTGAGGGCTTCTCTAGGTTGTATATTTTACTTATAATGTGAGACCACAAGGGGGAATTCATGTTGAGTGCTTCCTGTAACACCCCAAGCTTCCATGTTACGTTTCTCTTTGAATAATATAGTAGCATGTGTAGTATGCAACTTTAAGTTCTAACACACACCACAACCAATCAAACTAGCCATTACTAATAGTAATACCCACTTTTAGAAATTTTTTAAATTTTATCATTCAAAATGGGCTTCATTTTTTGATTTGGAATATTGAAATTATCCTAAGTTAAATTATTGAAATTTTTTTGAAAACATTTAATTTTTAATGAATAGTGGAAAACACGAAATTATTGGCTAAAACTGACTTTTTATTTAAATAATTATTTATTTTATTTAAATTTATATTATGTTAAAATAGATACATAATACATATATGAGTTCAATTTAATTCATTTGAGTCAGTTTATAATAATTTTATACATAAAAAAAATTATTGAACTTTTCACCGTCTTTTACCCATCTCCTAGGAGAATTCGAAAATTCACATAAAACATAATTTTACCACTTATGTGAGTGGAATTTCAAAAATCTAAGAGTCATGGTTAATATCAAAGAGTAAAATGTGGTTCAATAGGATAAAAATAATTTTTTGAGAATAGTAACTTTTACTTTTATTTACCACTGTTAAAAGTAATTAGGGAAATTAAAGGTAAATATGATATTAATATTATCATAATGCATGTCCTAATTCTATTTTACAAGTGTATCTCGACGAAAAACAACCTTAGTATTAAAATTTTATCATTTAGAGGACTACTACACATTATGGGATTGTAACTAACATAATTACACTACCGAAGTCACAAATGTACTATCTCCCATGTACCCTATCCCAAATCAAGGAATGTTAGAGATAAAATTTATTCTACCTAGTCCCCTAGTACCATTTTAAAAACCAAAACTCAGACCACCGTGTAAAATACAAGGGTGTAACATGACCTCAAGTTCACTTCACAAAACAGAATATTTTTTCAACTATGGGATATGGCCTATAGAATTGCGTGGAGAGACTATTCACTAAACATTTGATAACATTAGAGTATGATAAATGAAGTGATAATAAATAAATAGGTAAATAATTAAATTAATAACCTCTATATTAAAATAAATATAAAAAATATCCATTTTAACAATAATATGGAATGTTTTGTTAAAAAAACTAAAAAAGGATCCTATGTATGAGTAACTAATTAATAAAAGAAGCCAAAACTAGCCTATGTTCTAGATAGTTTCACCTGTATCTTTCTTCTAACCTTATCAACCATCCATAACAAGATTCATTCCTTTACCTATATCTCTATGAATGAAATCTAAAACAACACTAAAATGTCAAATTACGGTGTATGTACAATACATAGTAGGACACAACCAAAATCCATTATCATTAATTCATATAGATATATAAGTGAATTCCCAACAAGTAAATAAGGTACACTTATATAAATAGTATATCAAAAAACTCAAAAAACATATGTTAAATCCTCAAGGGCAGATTCTACCTACATCGAACCATTGACAGAAGGAAATAAATATTTATCTTGATACATCTACCTTTGATGCAATAGTCCAAATTCATATCTTACATATCCCACTTGAAAGGATATCACAATGTATAATGACTAGGAATTTGACACATCCCCTATGGGGGAATAGTTCAGGGCACTCAACATTCACACTTTACTATAAGATAGAACAACAACACAATATCATCCAAGATAAAAATGACATATAAAACATCATATCAAATAAATAACCATCATATCTATAATAATCCACAAGCAAGTAACACGAGAATATGTCTCCCAGTGATACACATTAACAAAACACATAATCATGAATCAAATATGTGACTATATAGATACATAATAATTCTAATAAGCATGTTAATAATTCATATAAAATAATCTCTAACGTCAAGGTATTATTTCCTTAGGTGAAATAATGAAAAACATGGAAGGGGTTGTTATCCTTGTCCAGAAGCACCATAGGATCCTAGAAACAATCTTGGTTTTTACATGTTTAGAACTATATGATTGAGGAAGAAGAGGAACCATTCATAAAAAGGTTTGGATGATATCCAATCACTAAGGAATATATTCTTCAAATAATATTCATATTCCATGCATTATGTAATATCCAAATCCCTGAATTCTGATGCAAATTCAATAAATGATCATCAAAACCATCATTATATGATTCTAAAACCCTTAGATCTCATCAATAATACAGTGATCCAAATTATTTCAATCAAGGAAATTATAATATATTTGTTCATGATCAAATAAGAATGTAATATATTGATTTGAAATGGTCCAATGTGTGTTCAGGAATTAAAGAGATATTTTAGAATAAGATAGGAGAGTACAAAGTCACCTAGAGAACCTAGAGTATAGATTATTAGTAAAGTGGGTTAATAAAACATGAATTTTATGATCTATGCCTTATATAATTTAGCACATAAAATATTCACAGTTTCAATTAATGATTCTCATTGTAAACTTTTATATAGGTATATACACCGGAAAACACATCCCTTCAGCTTGAAATTCCAAAATCAACATTCACATCATTAATTTTCCTTCCAACCTATGAATTTTTTTCATGACCTATATAAATACTCAAGGACTATTGAAAGAATCCATTCTCAAAATAAATATATTTTAATGTTATGAACCACTTTTTTATCCAAATTTCAAGCCTTTGTTCCGTTTAATTATCCGAACAACCCTAAAAAACCTAAAAATGTTTAATTACACCGTTATGTTATGAAATCAAATTGAAACCTCGTACAAGGATATTGAGGATATTGCAATTTTTTATAATAAAATATGTATTCAGAAAAAAAATTAATAATTATATATTTTTTTGTAAGAATATAGGATAAAACAATATTTCATTCAAATAAAGTTTTATTCCTATATCAAATTTTAAAAAATAATTAATATTAACTAAAATTATAATACATCATTCCACAACATCATCTCTATATTCATCTTAAATTTCATCAGTGTCAATGACTTCATCATCCTCTCCATCATCATGAATTTTTATATGAGATTCAATTTAATCAGTAGGTGTAATATCCACGCCATTGGTCACATTATTGACATTATAAAAACTAGATGTAACACTCAGATATTTTGTGATTTTTATTAAAATTAATTTAACATTTTAATATTTTTTATTTCATGAAACACTGAAGATGAATCATTTTATATTAAAGAACTATATTTTTCATGGGTTATTTTCCATCCCATGTTAATCGGGCACTACATGTAGTATAAAATTTGGCCTTCTTTATAAGGGACAATGTGGTTTTCTCGCGTCATACACATCTATGACATTGAACAATGAATTTCATAACACAATAGATAGAAATTTATTGAAAAGTAATATATTATTAAAATAAGACTATTTTATATAATAAGATAATACCATGATCATAAATTAGAATTTATGAATAGTATTAACTAATTTTTAAAAATATATAGTTTATACAAAATAATATGAATTAATATCTTTTAAATTAATTATAAATTATTATGAAAATTAATTGAATAAAATATAAAATATTAGTATGGGAAAAAATTTGTTTTCCCCTGAAAGTTTTTATTTACTTTGTTTCTTGAAATTAACTATGTCATGCATTTATTTCACATAGAACATCAACTTGGCGTACGTTATATGTTATACTGAGTTTCTATGAAACATAATTTGATTGTAATAATTATTTAAACATGTTTGATATAACCTAGAATAAAAAAATTGTAATATGAATTGTAATAACTACTTAGAAAATATTTTCATAATGTTTTTATATAAAAAAAGTTTCTAATGAAAAATATAATTTTTATTAAATACTTTATATGTTTAAAAAATATTGTTTTCTCAAATGAACTACCTTTAATGTCCTTCAGTGAAAAATAAAAAAATTATTTTTAGACACATTTAGAAATTTAATTTAAAAGAAATAAATTTTGGAATTTATAATGTTTAAATTTTCATTTGGTGTGTTATTTGGATTATTTCTAACAAACATGATTTTCTCTGGAATATTGAAAAATACTGCTTTTTTTATAAAAACTTCTTTTTGTGTAATTATTATTTTATGTTAGATGATATTAAAATTCTGTTTTATGGTATCATATGATAAATATTACAAATAATAATAAAATTTAATTCAATATAATCATTTTAAAAAAATATAAAACATTGTATAAAGTATAATATTTAGAGTTTAATAAGACCAACCAAATTTTTGGCCAAATTATTAGTAAAATTGATTAAAATTAATCACTGTAATTTAGGAAAAATTAAGTTAAATTGGGGATTAAACCTTAAAATTAAGGGCCAAAATAAACTAGAAACCTTTAAAAAACAATTTTTATGTCAATATTTCATCCACAATCCTTCCATTACTATTATGTATTTGTTTTTATGACTTTTATTAGTTAAGAACATGTTTACACCTAAATTTGTTATATACATTGTTAGTGGGTCCTTTTCCTTCAATATAAATAACCGCAACCTCTTTCACTACCTCCCACCTATTAAAAATCTAAATTTTGGCCAAAATATACCCAATATATATATATATCATACCTTAATATAATAATCCTTACCTTCGACATAAGTAAATACATCAAAGTCGTTTTCCACAAATAATTATGTGTTGCCCGATTAAGATGTAACATCTTCTCTCACATCCCTAATGTTATTTTACATCTCCACCCCTTTATCTATTATTACTAAATTACACTATAACAACACTAGTATCCTCAATATACTTTTTTTAATATATGTAAATTGATTGACCAACACTAACACACAATTTTATCTACTAGATAGTTACCATATTGTTTCTTTTTATTGTGAACTACTGAAACACACCATGCTTTTCTAAAAATAAATTAAAATGCATGAAAATTTGTTTCGAGTATATATCTATAAATATTCTTTAGACACTATTCCACCACTTTTATGTTTTGAATTTCATGAAACTGCCATTTACAAAAGTGTCAAGTATGTTTTTTAGAGTCTAATGAAACCAATTTGTTTTTCATGAATAGTAACACACCATTATGAATAGTAATATGACTATAATGAATAGTGAATTTTACTATTATTTTATTTTTTAAGGATTTAAGATTATTATATCTTTGTTAATTTTTCATCATGATATAGAAGTAGTTATAGAATTAGAGTTGTTAATTTTTTAATTAAGTATTCTTTTATTAAAAAATAAAATTAATAATATTTAGAAAATTATTTTCCAAAAATGGACATCATTTTTGAATTCTATGCATCAAAAATTGATTAGGTTAAATTTTTGGTATTTTTCTGAAATTCTTGAATTTTCAATGAAAAGTGAAATACGATAAAATACTGTATAATCAAATTATCCGTAAAATACAATATTTACTACAACATAAGTGATTTTTGGCCACTTGGTTCGAACTCACATGCCATTATAACTATTTTAGGTTACATAAACTATGACTATTAATAATCGTGGGAAAAAATATTCTAATAATGATTAAAATACAAAAAAATACCCTTTCTCCTCCACTATAAATACCACCCTCACTCTGATCTTCTTCCTACACCTTTCAATCCTTGATCCATGCCTATATTCTACCCAATACTTCTACCAAGACCCTTATCCACGTACTAGAGATAGTGGTATCACCAAAATACCAAAACCAAACCCCTTAAAAGGGTATCAATGATCAGAGATCATGATGTAAACGTCCTCTATTATTTTCTTTATTTTCATTCATTTTATGTAATTCTCTTTCATTACATTTGGCATATGTTGGGATATTTCATTCCATATCCCCCATTAATTCCCATATATTGTAATAGTGGTGATATATCCCCATTCTCTCATCAAACTATTTTTATTTAATTTTATGTGACATCGTTAGGCTGCCAAATTTTCGTGATAAATTTCTCATGTTTTCATTTATTTCAAGATTCCTTACATTCCTTCTTATTTTTTTAACTCCTCTTAACACAAAGGTAATAAACCTCCAGAATCTTATATATTCTATATTTTATCAGGTTCAAGTACAATTTATCATCATTCTTCTTCATCACTCCCACTTATTTAAAGAATGAAAAACATTGTCCGAGATGTGTCGAATTACCGACAACATGGATGATGTGATTTCATTTTTCATTAAATACTTCAACTTTGGTCTTGAAACCATTTTTATGGTTTAAAAAGGTTGTAATATATTTATTTTGTCTCATCCATGGTTATATAATTCTTTTTTATACATTTTTTTTATTTATAGAACAATATGAGGTCGTTATTATCAAAGAACCACTAAAATGATCAAAACAAACATCACTAATGTTTTAACTTATGAATCATCCTCATGTAATAATTCAAAATAATAAATGGTATAATTTATGGTACTGGAAATATGTAAATTCTACTCCATTCCAATTTTATATTTTCTTTTCCTATTAACAAGAACATGTATCATGAACATATCATGGAAATCATGTCAAAACCCACCCAAAATAAATGGAAGGAGAAAAATAATAAGAATTACAGGGCTAAATGATGTTATGAAATGATCATATAATATTTCATAGATAAGAACAAGTTTTTTTTAAATACTAATAACACTCTTTTAAACATTATACTGGATGTTTAATCAAGTTTGAAGTAAGTCAAGCCTTAGCTAAGGGAATTCTAAACCTGATTTCAGTTCTTTGAATTAACATTCTACTCCGTTATTTATGTGGTATTAAAATTGATTGTTTGATTGGTTTTTCTTATATTATGTTTAATAATGTCTGTTTAAAAATTTTATACATATTCCATCCACTCATTTATGTCTCTATTCAGTTGTATGATATTTATATGTGGATTTCGTTTTAAAATCCTTTTTTACAAATCTATTTTACAAAAAAATGTTTTTATGAAATTATTAATATTGTGTGATACTTTTATGGTTCATGGACAATATTTATGATGATTTTTTGGACCTATATCTCCCTCTATTGCATTGGTTATGTGTATGTTGGAGGTCGACCATATGGTAACTCCATGTGTAACTGCGATGGTTACAGAAATTGTAAGGTAGCCGTGAGGGATGTAATTTATAAGGTAGCCGAGGGGGTTACAAGAATTTGTAAGTAATGCCCCAAGATACCTTTATGGTTCTACAAATGTTCTCATGTACTTTTGAATATCATGTTTCACAACATATGTATATATACACAGGTGATAAGTATGTCTTATAAAAATGATTTCATACGTTACAATTATTGATGGACGAATGTGTTATTTCAATCTTTTTATATCCCTTAATGAGTTTCTGTGGTCATCCCAAGTTTCAAATTATTTGTCACAGGTTATTGGATGTGTAAGACAATGAAGGAATTCATATTAAATTTTATTGAATTGTCAAGGAATCATCTTTTATGTTTTAATGTTTTTTAATTTAGAAAAAAAACTGCTTTTATGGTATCCACTTGTAATAGTGTGTAATGCTATGAATATATTATGTCCCAATTTTATAAAGCTCTAAACCTGAAAATATATTAAATGTAAAATTAATTTTATTATGGACAAAATTCATTATTATGTATGTAATGAGGATGGGTCCTTATAACTATCGTCACACGAAATGATGATTGTTCATTATACCAATACAACCTATCCTAGTGGCCATTATGATAGGGCCTCTATTTATATATGATATATATTATATTTATAATGTCTTTATGATATTTTAATTTTTATTTGGAACTTAACTGAATTCTTCCATCTTATATAAATATGATAATTGTGTTTGACGATGTGTGGACTACCACCCCCTCAAAGCGATATGATTCATTCATACACTATATGAAATGTATTAAGGATGGTTTTAGAGAAAATATTTGAGATAAATGATAACATAAACCTACTTTAATAGTTATATATATAAATATATTCCTATTTAATTTACATTACTTCTCTCCATATAATAAATAAACAGAAATAACATTCATTTGTACGTACGGCCTACCATCTACATGAAAAGTGAGTTATGTTTCATATGTATATATTATGTAAATTATTATAACACATGTATGATGTATAAAATTTTTATTTATATCAAGGTATAAATTATTGAAATCATGATATAATGTATAAATTCTAATGCTATAATAAATTAAGACACATGTGAATAATAAAGTGAATATTACCATAAGTGAAACCTTATCATATGACTATCAAATAGTGGGTAATATATGGTCATAATATAATAATATATGGTATTAGATATAATAACATGGTTCGGAAAAATATTGATACTAAATTTATATTTATTATATAGAATTATTTAAATATTACGGTGATAGTGAAGACGTAAGGTAAGGGAATTTCATCTCACTTTTTATTCAAGTGAGATACAAGCTATGTTCGACACACATTCCTTTTTTCTGGTGTATGTACATCCCATGATTGTATAAAATGTTTATTATACATAAATTGATTGATATTAACATATCCTATTCTTAAATATTAAATCATGGTTTTTATTTTATAAAAGTTATCAAATCGATAAAAAATGTTTTCTCAATATTCCTTCTTTGAGATTCATGTTTTGTTATGAACCAAAAATCATTTTCAAGGAGTATATAGTTACATTATAAATGATATATCACAAGTCACAATAATTTAATGATATTTTAAGATTCATTTAATTTCATTATCTTAAACATAGAGCGTGATCTGATGTTACCATGTTATAAGATCTTATTGAGACAATCACATTGCTTTTCGAGATTATTTACGTTTATACTTCCTTTCAAGAACACTTATGTTAAATATCTCAATACATTCCTGAATTTTCTTATATTATATTTATTAATTCAATATTCATGTAGTTGTATAATTATTTACTATTAGGTATATAAAATTGAAAATATTGTGTTTTTAAGAACGCCCGACCTTACCCTCTCCTTAGTCATAAATATTTGTTCCTTCAAAACCATTTTTTCTAAAAAGGGTCTTCAAGAATATTATAATAATCCCCTATTATCATTAATATTATTTTTTACATTTTTTTTCTTTTTCTAATGGTTTCATTTTAATATTCTTTTCTCTTTCCTAATTGGGAAATTTTCTATAATTTTTCTCATGAAAAGGTATTTTTATTTTTACCTCACTCGACATATATAGATTTAATCACCATCAATCCTTTGATGAATTATTTTAATGTTTAATGTTTAATTTTTATGAAATTATTTTTGAATGGTACATTCAAATAGTTTTTTTAAATTGATTTCAAGTATATTTTTATTTTATATTTTAAAGGGTTTTCAAAATGTTTTATTTTTTAATGTTAATTTTCCAAAGAAGAAATGACATTTATATCAAGAAATGTTTTCAAACGTATACTCCCATGTTATTTTCCATCTAATATAACATCTAATTTTATTTCTCTTAGAATTCCAAGAAATTATCTAAAGGATTCATTCATATCCTTTCTATGAATGGGTTATGCATAATATCATGGTCTTTATGAAAGATATTTCTTTTCCATATGTTATATGATTTTAGAACCCTATTATTTTCAGGGGATATTATTTGATGAAATGATTATGAAACTTATATTTTTTCCATAGGTCATGATGTGATAATGTTTTATTGATACCCCTTTCATTTCCTGGGTTATGATTTTATGTTTATAGAACTTATCTCTTTTCATGGGTTATGATACAATGAATTTTTTGTAGGACATTCATGTATGATTTCATTATGTGATGGGTGGGCCCTTTATCTGACACTAATTAATTGGGTATTAATATTTTTTTATGAGATCAAAGGGTATATGGGTTGTATCCTATGCCTGAGAAAAAATAAGGTACATGGTTTGTATAATAAGAATAAGAGATAAGGGATGTAGGGGTTGTAGCCCAAGCCTGAAAACAAGAAGGAACATGAGTTTTAGCCCAATCCAAATGATAAGAAGTTACATGGGTTGTATCATAATCCTAAAAGAAACAAGGTATATAGGTTGTAGCCCATGGTGAAACAAAAGTAGGAACATGGGTTTTATCCCATGCTTAAAAGTAACGGGGGAACATGGGTTGTTAGACCAAGCACATAACAGGTATATGGGTCATTGCAAATCCTAAGAAGTAATAAATGTCTAGGTAGGTAGCATTGAAGTAATTTTATTATTCTTATATTTATTCTAAAAACACCCTGTCTTATTCCTTCATTATAATATCATTTTTCATTATGTTTATTACTTTCTGATTGATGTCTTATGAACTACCAGTATTTATCCCATATCTAAATGTTTATAATCTTTGATATGCATGGTATGATCTCATAATGTTATGATGAAGTTATCGTAACTATTTTTATATGTTTATTCTTAAGTGTCTCCCTTTTTTTCCTTTACTGAGTTTCGGATCTCTCCCTATTATTATGCTTCCTCTCCCAAGGTTGTGAAGAATGGTTTTATAGAGAAGTAATAAAGGGGGTTATATTAATGTGTGATGTTGAAGATCCAATGATAGGATATAAGTTTATGTTTCTAATTTTCTAAATACAGTAAACTATTACATTCCACTAGCTTGTATTTTTCTAATGTATAGAATATTTATCTAAATTCATGTAATGCCCATTTATTTTAATCATTGGTCACTATAGTTGGTATCAAATAAATGGTTTAGTAACCATTTAGAAACTAGGATAATAAAACATTATTATGTTCTTTAGGTATATTTCTAAGGATATGTCTTGGGATCTCTCTAAATAAAAGTATAATGATGAGTTAACATTTAGAAAAATATCGTAGAATTTTTCTAAATGATAGAGTAATTGGTTTCCTAGAAATACATCATTGTATAAATAATACAATTTTATGTGGATCTAGAACATATGTACCTAGTGGTAACAAATATTAAAAGTTGTTAAGGGATTGGCTCGGGGTAATCTACTACATGAAAATGGGTCTTTTTGGACACTATTTTAACACTACTATGGGATGTGATTTTGGAAATCACAAACTCTTAAAAAAATATAATGAAGTATTTCAATATAATTTGGATCTGTATAAACTAGGGTGAACATTAGGTGTGATAGATTATGGAAGGAGTAATGATTTAGATATCTTATAAGTACTTCTTTTCATTACTATGTGGTTTTATACTATGATAAGTAATTCCCACACAACCGTTATAGTTTAATTCAATTGTGGTAACCTTAAAGAACATGATTAATGCTTAATGAGATGGATGCTTTTATGATGATCACTCAAGTGGTATGATCAATGGAGTGAAATGTGTTTTGATAATTCATAATCATTTATGAGGGAACATGATTATAATTTTAAGCTTAACCTACTTCAACACACACCAGGAAATAGAAAGGTGGTGTTTGTTGAGTGTCCAGGTAATGAAAAACCTATAGTAAAGAAGTTTGGGTTCATTTGTGTCAAAAATGAGCACACAATCACCTAAGTTAATGTCATAGAGGAAGAATAATATCTTTTTACAGTTGAAAATAAAGACAAAAACAAAGTGAATTAATGGAAAAATTGATGATGTCAGTTAATTTAATGGATGAGAATATCATCCGCAGATAGACATCATCAAAGATTAAATGTTTTAAATGCAGAATAAATGGTCATTTTCTCACTCAATGTGTCAAGAGGAAAGATCTTGATGAGGATAAAAAAATTTGAGTGATTAATGAATACATTTTGTATGATAATGACAGTATAGATAAAATGTAAAATTAATGTGGTATTGTTTAATAGGATCAGAGATCCATATTAATTAAATATTTATTATTTGAAATAATCAATGTTAATGTTTTTTTGTATTAAAAATATAATTTATTTGAATGATGAAAAATATAGGGATTTTTCTACTTATCTTTTTCACTCAACATTTACAAGTTTATATTTAATTTTTCAGATGGGATATTGTAGTGATTTAATGAGAATGTGATGTTTTGAAAAATGTGAGGTAACCCTTAATATGTTCCTTAGGTTATTACAATTCTTTTATGAATACATGAATTGGATAGTCCTGATTATAGTTGAACTATGTAAGTACTTTTTAATAGGTAGGTTATGTTATCATTGATAAATATTAGAGGATATATAGAATGATGTAATATATAAATTATTTATTAGACTAATGAATAATTCATGTTTTCATGAAGGATATATGGTAATTATGGTTATTAAAATCTTTCAAGGAAATATAATATATGGTCATTCACATGATTTTAATGTGAGAAAGTAGTACTTTGTGATATATGGGGGATTTATATTAACATGATTTCATGAATTTCTTTCCAATTATTTTGAATTCCGTCATTCATAAGGGTTATAAGGTTATCTAATCATGCAAATTTAATGTTAAAATTAGATGGTGGTATTGATAAATTGATTTTTTATAAAAAAACCCATGGATAAAAGGGTATTTTTTTTATTAACCTTATTTGAAGGAGGTCAATTAAAGTTATAATAAAAATTATATTACAATGGTTTTACAAAAGGACATCATGTATGTTGTGTGATAATAATGATGTCCGGAAAGTTATAAGGTCTTGTATAGATGATTAATGGATGATAAGTGTTTCATCCTTACCATTGACCTACATGATTTTATAGTTATTGTATATTTAATTTTGGTGAATAAATATTAATGATAAATCAATATTGTTACTTTTTTTGTTTATAGATTAATAAATATTTAATTTGAAGAGACAAAAAGTTAGGCCTTTCATTATTTATAAACCTTAAGATCTGTTAAAAGTGTATTTTAGTGATTTTTTTAAAAAACGATAATTTTGGAACATTCATTTTTTAATGTAATGGACGTATTATAAATTGATATAATTAACAAATGAATGAAATTTTTTTATTGAAATATATCATTAATTAATAAAAATTTTGAATGTGGTAAGATATAATTTTTTCATATAATTTTTGTTGGCACTCGTATTTTACGTGTTCCAAATATAGAAAATGATTTTTTTCTATTTTTCGATTTCTCAAAGAAGGGTCAGGGAAACATAATCAAAACTCTTGAATGGAAATGATAATAAGGGGATCTTTATTACCTTCTGTAATAGTAAGGGATATTTGGGGAAAGAAGGGGTCCACATGTCTTGGTTTAACTTCCTCTATGGATTTTATAATAATACCAAGTCATTTGATTATCCGACCCTTAGAATGCTGACCCAAATCTTATTTATTGAGAAGTTTCATTTAGATTGAAAAAATCATATGGAAAACCATATTATATTTTTCATTTCATGCAACACTAAAGATTTATAATTTTATAATAAATTATTATGTTTGTATTGGTATATATTCACCACTAATATAATCATGCACTACATGCAATATAATCTTTGGTCTGGTCAACATGTAACAATGAGGTTAGCATGCATTTTACACAAAAATGGCTTTCCTAGAAGACTTTCATAATAATAATGAATAATGTTTACAAAAAAGCTATTAATATATGGTTATTTAAAATATTAAGATAAAACCTTGATGTTAAATTAGAGATATGAATAGTATTATCTAAATTATAAAAATATGTGGTTTATATAATATAATATGAATTCCTAGTTTACCAATTAATTATAAATAAATATGAAAACAGATTTAATATAAAATAAAGTTTTATTATAAACACAAATATATTTTTCCCTAATAAATTAATTTTACATTTCTGTCCTGCAATACACTATGTCAAACATTCCTTGCACATATAACTTCTACTTATTTTTTGTTACATATAATATTGATTTTCTATGAGATATCATTTTATTATTATAATTATTTAATCAAGTTAGTTATAACTTTTCCACTAAAATATAGTAAAACAAATATTAGTAGCTAGTTTACAAAAAAAAAATTAATATTTTTTTATAAATAACACATATTGATAATGAAATATATAATTTTTAGCTAAGACTTTATATGTTTAAAAAATAAAATTTTCTCAAATGAACTAATTTTAATTTCTTATAAAAAATGATATTAATAATATTTGACATATTTATAAATTTTATTCCATTAAATAAACATATTTTTTAAATTTATAATGTCAAAATTAACTTAATGATGTTTTTTGGGATTTTATTGAGCAACGTCGTGTTATAATGAATTGGGAAAAATATTGATTTTCAGTTAAAAAAATCTTTTTTGTTAAATTAATTATTAATGGTAAATAATATTATAAAATTTCTTAATGTCACATTAGATAAATAATAAAACTATAAATACAATTTAATTCTCTTTAATCAAATTCACATAGATTTTTAATATAAAATCATAACAAACTTTTGAAAAAATTTCAACTTTAAAAACAAATTATTTCATCAAATATGCAGGATTAGAATTAATCATAATTTTTACACTTATGTGATTTTAATTTTGAAACAAATAAATAATCCATTGGGTTAATTAATATATATATATTTTTATAATACCATGTTAAATTTTATCCAAAATAATTCGTAAAAGTGATTAAAATTAATTAGAGTGCTTAAGGACAAATAAGGCTAAATTTGGGCTAAATCATAAAATTAAGGGTCCAAATGACACATCCACATGTACAACATCCATTTTCTATCCATATTTTAGAAATAAACCTTCTATTATCTATTTTTTGGTTTGATATGTGTCATATTATGTAAGAACATGTGTACACATAATTAGCTTCAATAAATTACCTCTAAATCATTTTCCGTCCCTATAATAAGACACTCATCTCCCACTAACTCAAACTTCTCAACCCTCTTAAGTTTGGATAAGACCATCCTAATCCACTTCCCAAAAATACTTCCATTTGGAATATGGAAATATAAGGAAGCATTTTTAGAGAAACAAAAAATAGATACTTGATTAAGATTTTACATCTTCTCTCACCTCTATTAATTTATATTCCATATCTACCCCCTATAAATAACATTATTATATGGTAATATAAAAAAGGATTCTGAAATATAGTAGTATGTTTTTATATAAATGTTTTTACCTACACATGCACACACCTCTAACTAATGCGTAATGAACGTGTTGTTTCTTTATACACTGAACTACTACATCACGAAATGGTGATTGTTCATTTCTCCATTACCACATATCGTTGTACAATTATGATGTACACTAATTTTATAAAGGATATATATTATATTTAAAATATAATTGTCCTTTATTATTATTTATTTGTAACAGACCTTTATTTTTTCAATCTAATATATATATGATAATTTGGTTTGAATAAGTGTGGACTATGACCCCATCAAAGAGATGTGATTCAGTTATACAAAACATGGATTATATTATTAATGGTTTTATTTAATATATACTATATATATGAAATCAAAAATATAATCTAATAATGATATATATATATATATATTACATTCTTTATCTCAACATGACAAGTAATTGGAAATATTGTTCATGCATACGTACGACCTAAGTCTCAATGAATGGTGAATTGTGTTTCATACTTATATATTATATAGATTATAAAAATTCATATATACTTTATATTAATTATATTTATATCATGTTCAAATTTCTAAAATCTTGATATAATGTACTAATAAAAAATATATTCCAAATTAAGACACATGAGAATAATAAAGATAATATTACCCGAAGTAAATCCTTAACATAATATTGTTAACAAGAGGGTAATATAATTTGGTAAAAAAACCATATAAGGGATTAGATATAATAATATGGTTATTTAAAATATGATTAATAAATTTATATTTATCATGTTGATTTTTTAAATGAGTATTATGAGATTCATGACACATGGTAAGAGTATTTCATCTGAACTTTTATTCTGGTGAGATACATGCCATATTTTTCACTCTTTTGATTTTTGTGGTGTACATACTAACCATGATTGAATTAAAAGTATATTATAAATAAATTTATAGTTATTGACATATATTTTTTACATACTTTCACTCACGGGGTTTTATTTTCAAAACATAACATATCAGAAAAAATGTTTTATCCAAATTTTCATTCTTTGTGACTCATGTTTTGTTATGCACTTAAACTCCTTTTAAAGAATTATATACTTCAATTTTACATGTTCTGTTGTGAATATAATTAATTAAATAATATGTAATTTTTTTTGAAATTCAATTTCATTAAATTGATAGTAAAATCCAAATTTAGAAAGTTATAAGAGTTTATTTAGACAATCTAATCAGTTTTTGAGAATGATTATGTTTCTCCTACATTTGATGAATTAATATGTTACCTATCTCAATAAATCCATGAATTTTATTCTCCTATAATTAATAATTATATATTCATTTAGTGGTACCCTTTTTTTTCTCCTTGGTACATAATATAGTTATCGAAATGAATTTACGAATGCCCGATGTTAACCTATATTCGATCTAAAATTTGTGTCCCATCAGAACCATGTTTACAAAAAATGTGATTCCAATAATATTTAACTATTGTCATATGATCATTAAAATTAGGTTTTACCCTTATTTATTTTTTAATGTTTTTATAGAAATATAAATGTGGCTTTCCGAGTGAGGATATTCTCTATTATTTTTACGGTGAAAAAGGAGTTTTCATTTTACCTCCTATGACATGTATGGATTTATCCATTGTTCATCCTCTAAATCTTTCGTTTAATGTTAAATGTTATTTCTTATCAAATTATTATAAATTATAGGTTCAAATAAATGTTTTTTGGAACTCTATAATGAATAATTTTATGTTTTTATGTATACTGGTTTTAAAAAAAATAGGTTTTAAAGTTCTTTTTCAATAGAAGAAATGATATTTACCTCATGAAATGATTTCAAACCCATACATCTATGTTATTTTACATATAAGATAACATATGTTGATGTTACTCATACCATTCTAGGAAATGATCTAAAGGATCCATTCATATCATTCATATGAATGGGTTATGTTTAACTTCATGTAATTTATGAAATCTTTTTCATTTATATTGGTTATATTCTTCTGAAACATAATTTTTTTCATAGGCTATGATTTGTTTATATGATCAGAAAAACTATCTATTGTCCAAAGGATATGAAGTGATATAATATTATCAATACCCATTTCATTTTGTGGGTATTTTTTTATATTTATAAAACACATCTCTTTTCATGGGTCATGATATGATGAATATTTTTTGAAACATGATTGTATTATTTCATTATAAAATGGGTGGGACCTATATGTATCTCCAATGAATTGAGTAATGATAAGATGTATATGAGATGGAAGTGTACATGGATTGTTTCCCAAGCCAAAATTAAATACATTACATGATTTTTTACCCATGTCTAAAATTAATAGAGTACATGGGTTATATCCCATGACGGAAAACAAGAATGTAGATGGGTTGAGGAAAATTGTTGAAAACAACAAGGTATATGGGTTGTTGCCTAATCCTATCATAATGATGGTATATTGGTAATATCCCATTACTGAAAACAAGATGTTACATGGGATGTATCGCAAGAATAATAGTAAGGGTGAACATGTGTTGTTATCCCAAGCTCAAAGTAGGTACATGGGTTATAGACCATGACTAACATGTTATAAAGGTCCTTGTAGGTTTAATTGACATTAAATTTCCTAATATTATATGTATGCCAAAAATATAATTTATCATTCACTCATTGAGAATTCATTGCTCTAGATGTTTACTTCGTTATGATTAATGTCTTATGAATTTCCAATATTTATCCTATAACTCTTGTTTAAGATCTATGATATTCATGGTTTTATCTCCAAATGTTATGATCATATTATCATACCCCAATCTTTATGTTTATGCTAACAAGTCTCCCATTTTAACCCTTACAGAATGTATGAGCTCACCCCATTCTTATGTTTAATTTTACTAGGATATTGATAATGGATTAATGTTATCTTTATAATGGTAGAGATATTCTCAAGATATATTGAATATCATTCACCAGGATAAAAGATTTTTTTTCAATGATTCCAATGATAATAAACTATTATGGTCCAAGGGCATGTATTTTTTAATGTACAGAATATTTATAAAAAATGATCTAATATCAATGTATGGAAAGCCTTGGTATCGATACAATAATTCTGTAACTACAAGGTCTCATAATTTTTATTTCTATCTATTTCATTATGATATTTTGTTTTTATTGTTTCTTCAAAATTTTAATAATTTTGAATTAAAAAATTGTACCTCGATCATTAATAAAATGGGGATATTTTATTTTTATTTTACTTTAATAGTAATTTAAATCACTTGATATAGAATATAAATTTTCATAGTTAAGATGATGTGCTTCATATTACAAAGAGAAAATTATTCATTTTCTACATAAATAAATTTTTAATTGATATCTATGATCCCATGTCATGGATGAAGACATGAACCTTGATCAGGAGAGAACTAATGATATTTGAACAATTTTATGTCATATTTCTCTGATAAAACAACTATTATTTCATCTAGAATAATAAAATACTGAAATTCATATTCTTTGTTAAGGTTTACTTTTAAACAATCAACACATGTCTTTGATTTCATTGTTAACTATCCATATGTGTATGGGTGAATTCAAATTTTTTTATAGAAAAAAAATATATTTGATTAGAATAATTTTGATGATAGATTACTCATTGTATATAATTGAGTATAAATTCTATTTCTATTTCATGATTCCTATAAAAACTAATATTATAATTATAAATTTATAAAATAACTGATTTTTTCCATATGATTGATCATAATAAATTTCATTTCATATCCTTTCAAACTAATAGAAAAATACACTATTGGTGTTCTTCAACGGTAGTTGGGGGGGATTGGGTGGTTTTTTATATGATCACCATATAGTCTAAAAAATAATTAATATACATTTAATTGTAATACATATATAAAAAATTGTGTAAAATTTGTAAATACTACAAAAATCAAGTTACTTCATCATAAATGACCAGAACACATGCGTGAGTTACGTATACTTCTTCATATGAAATGCATCGTTCATGATGACCACAAAAATGAAGCTCCGGATTTTTATAAAATTAAAATTTATGGCCTCCAATATAATTCATAATTTACTAATTTTAATCCCATTTTATTATCTTTTGAAAAATTATCATATAGAAAATAAAAATATCATAAATTTTGTAATTTTCTACTGCAAATATTCTTTGCAAATTAACAAATCTACATATTCCATGATACATACAATATTCATTAATTTATTAATTCATGTCTCAAAAGGGTAAATCATTCAAAATCATACACTCCTTTCACATTTATCTTCATAAAAAAATTAAATAATAAGTGATTCATTAAGTCAAGAAATCTTTGTATAAATAATATTTCAAATTTATATAAAATTCCCAAAAAAATATTTTCAAAGTGTGCATTGCGAATCATTGTCTATTGTTTTCATTCCATTTTCATGGAATTAATATAATATTTCAATCATAACATCTGATATTGAATAATTCAAAATACTGTTGTGTTAGTTAAAATTATTCATTGGATGATTAAAGAACAATCATGATGTTTTAACTCAATAATTTGTATATTTTCCACCCGATGAGAAACATTAGAAGTGTACTCATATTTTTAACTCAGCTATTTAATCCATTGAAAAATAATTACAGAAATTATTTATCAACTGAATAATTTTTTTTGATTCAATGAATTTTTTATCATTCAATTTCAAATAACTCAAGTTCAAGAAACCAATAGGTTTTAGAAAAAGATTACAACGTGCTCACATTATCTTTTTGCTTGTTATGTGTCCAATAGGGTATAAAAAATGTTTTCAAAAAAATATTTATCAATATTATTTAATTTTTAAAATTTATATACCAAAAAACTGAATAATGACTCTCCCAAAAAAATATACTTTGCTTTGTCAAATTGTCGTATCAACCAAAACCACATTTTTTTGGATTACAGTTGACACAAAAGTATTACGAGGTAATGAAGAGATGATATATTATTATTGAATAAAATATATCATTAGTATAGGTTTATCTCCTTCAATTCTACCTTATATTAAATTATTATTATTCTATCCAAATGGGTGATCTATAGGAAGATGTATTCAAATAATATAAATAAAATGATTTCATTCATTGGTTAGTAAAATTTATTAGTTTTTATCTACGAATAATAGATAATATTTATGATCATGTGTACTCAATCCATATTACATACAATATTCCATAAATTCCTCGATTTTCCATTTTTATACACATTTGAGTATAATATTATGATTTGCGATAATGTGATATAAAATTACACCATTTTCCATAGTAAAATTCAATAATAAATCAATTTATTAAAATAAATATTAATTTTATTTTTTGGATATCATGGAATTAGTAATTATATATATTTATATATATATGGTTCCTTAATCATCATCCAAGGAGTTAATTTTTATGAAATTATGAAAATATTCCAACACGAATATTGATTGTCGGAATCACCAAATGGACATAATCGAGTGGTAAAAATACACATCCATGTGTTATGAGGCCCTGATGAAATATATGGATAAACCTTATAAAAGGTGTTATAAGTGTAACCATCATACTTATTATTTATTCTTTTACACAATAAAAATATTGTATCAGTTTCATGTTATCAATGATGATGTGTTATGAGACATAAATATACATATTTTCGAGAGGTAATTGAAAAATAACTCAAATTTTAACAAGAATAGTCCTATAAATTCCATGTTTCCCTTCTCTATTGATTAATTTACAATACATTGGACAATTATATACTGAATCACATTCAGTATTACATAATATGACATCATTTTAACATGAATAAGTCATTTGAAAGAAAAATACCCATAATATGTATAATATTTTTTATTTCACATATTTTTTCATTCAATGTATTCATTTAAGAAACAAGGATTCAATAAAGAAAACATTTGACCCAAAAAATTGATTGACAATCCAAAATCAATTTTATTATGAATAAATTTTGTATTATATTTATTTATGGTTATGTTGCATTAATTATATGGATATACTCAATATATTTCAAAAAATAATTAATTATTGAAATTTTCAATTACATATTAGAATCATCATTGTCTTCTTTTTCACTTGAAAAATATTTCTAACATATTTATGTACTAATTTTTTTTAATTTAGATGGTTCTAGAACCATATATATTTATATTTCCTTCGGAATTTCGTTCATAATGAAGATCCCAAAATTCATAGTCATTCTAAAAACTAAAACATAATATATAAATCCCTTTATTATGAAATATTTTATATCTTCATATATAACACTTTTTATGTAGACACATAATTTTTCATTTTGAAACAAATTCGGTATTTAATGAAGTGAATGATATAAATTCTTAAAAACCCTTGTTGTAGTCATGATTCATAAAATTTCTGTATTTAGTTTTATGAAGATATATCATATAACAATCATATAATAAAAAATGTTATATATTTCTTGGGTTCACATTTTAAAAAAATAGTAATTAGTTTATTATATAATATTTATTACAGAATTGTATCATAAAATAGATAGATAATAAATTATTTATTACATATTCTTAAAAAAAATATTCCATTTAAATATAATTAGTAAAATAATAAATTTAAAATATGAATCTGTACTAATTTTTATTAATTTGTACAAATTTTTAATAATTTTGGGTAATTTCTAAATATGTATATATATATATCAACATATGGTAAATTATTTTAATTTATGTAGTTATTTGTTAAATTAATTCTCAATGATTACAATTTTGAATAATTTATAATAATATATAAAAAAATTTGGTAATTAAATCTAATTTAGTGTAATTTGTTCTAAATTATATCATTAAATTGTAGATTATCCTAATGTTGACTAATTAACGAGGAATTAATAAAAAATTTTAATAACATATATTATTTTGTAATAATTTACACCAATTTATAAAAACTTTTATTAACATATACTAATGCATATCACTTTTTACAAATTATTTTAAAATATAAATATTTTTCGAAATTTATATTAGTTTATAAAACTATTTTGGATTTTATTTTAAATTTTTTTAATTTATAGTAATTATATCAATTTTATAATAATAATATCAATTTATAGTAAAATATACTAATTTGTAAAAATTTAAATTATATTAAAACTAATATATAAAAATATATATTTATTTGTAATAAATTAACTTAATCTATAAAAACATTAATTAATATTAAAAAAATCATATCAATGGTTATTGATTTACTCAAAATGATAACAATTTATAATAATCCATGTAATTTAATATTATTTTATAATAATTTTTAAGAACAGATAATAATATTTTTAACTTATTATAATATATTATCTTTTATAAAAATTATATTAATTTATTATATTATTTAATACTAATATTTATGAACATATACAATTTTTTTTACCTTATTATCATATATTATAGTTTATGAATGTTATAGTAATTTATAGTAATTTATAATAACTAGTATAATTATCAAGGAATTTATAATAACTTATATTTATATATATTAATATATAACGATTTGTACTAATACATAATAATGTTGGTTAATTTATACTTATTTAATTCAATTTTCATAATTTTTACAATGTAATACTAATATATAATAATTAATAGTAATATATATTATTAAATTATTATTTATGAACATATAATTCTATTTTTGAAATAATTGTTCTTCTAATTATTTTAATTTTCTATATATCAATTTATAGTAAATAATAATAATTTCATCTAATTTTGAAGAAGTTAATACTAATTAATACTAATTTATTTTTATTTATACTAATTTAAATGGATGTGTGGCAATTAATATTAATTTATTCTAAGGTATTCTAATACATAACAATTTATATAAATTCATACTAAATTATGCTAATGTATACTATTGTATACTAATTTAATTTAAATTATTCTATTTTGTATTAAATGTCACTATTTTTTGTGTAAATGTATTGTAATATATATTAACATTCATTATTTTATTTCTATTTTTTCTAAAATATATTAGTTCACACTATATTTTTAAAATTTATATTAAATTATTAATTTTTTCTGTAAAATTTAAATTAATTATGCTAACTTCACTAAATTTACTATAGTTATATCAATTTGTAGAAATGAAAATTAATTTTAACTAATTTTAAATGAATATATAATAATTTATCATAGATTATGTTGATTTATATTTATTTAAAATAAATTATACTAAATTATACAAACTTATATCAATTTACAGTACATTTTATCAATTTAGAGTAGTTTATAATTAATTACACATATTTATATTATTATATTGAAAATTATAAAAAATTATAAAAAATTATATTATTTTAGACACATCTGTATAAATTTATCATAATAGAAATTTTTTTTATCAAATACTGATAAACTATTTCAATTTATACTAATTTATATGAATATATAATATTTACTATTATTATTACTAATTTTAATTAATTTTTACAATGTATCACCCTGTGATTTCATAGTAAGTTATATCTTTATAGTAATTCAATAGTTTATACTGCACACAATAACAACATGGCTTGCAGTGTATGCAAGATTGAGTTTCTACGAAACAACACACTAGTATTATAATAATTTAAAATATCTATTTATTTATTATTTAAATATTGTGATTTTAATAGTAACAAATAAATTTTTATTGTTATTTATATTATTTTAACATAAATAAAATATATTTATAATGAAATGTATATGTTTTGTTAAAATAGATATATATTTAGAAAAAGTTTTTTCTTTAAGGATCTTCATTTTTGTCCTTTTTTGAACAATAATACTACTAATATTATACTATCTTAAAAATTGAATTTCAAAAAATATACTTGATTTTTGGATTTGGAATATCAAAATTATATTAGGTTGAAATTTTTGTATTTTTCCGAAAAAAGTAAAAAAATTTTATGAATAGTGAAAAATACTACACGGTACATTAAAATGGACCTTTTCTTTAAATAATAATAATAATTATTTAAATTTATTTTAATGTAAAAATAGATACATAATACCTATACTAGTCCAATGTAATTTATTGGAGTTATTTTTTAATAAGATTAAATATAGAAAATTTTATTGAAAATTTTAATGTCTTTTACCGACCTTCTAGACACGTTTGCAAATTTGCATAAAACATAATTTTACTACTTCTATGAATTGAATTTTAAAAAATATGAGAATCATAGTTGAATATATTAAGTAAAATAAGGATCAATATGATGAAAAAAAGTTTTGGTGAATTGTTACTTTTGAATTTTATTTTTTAAGGTTAATAATAAATAGGGTAATTAAATGTTAAAATGATTTTATAATTACCCTAAAACAGGTCCTAATTCTATTGTATACATGTATTTCGACCAAAATCAACCTTAGGGATAAAATATGACCCTCTATGATTCACTCAGATTAGATTAGAACATTGAATATCATTTTTTTAAAAAAGAGTTAAAAGTGTTAAATTTGAATTTTCATAAAAAAAATATTTAAAATATAGGGTTATATAGAAGAAACATTCAATTATAACTACTCATTAAATTCTTAAAATATTTCATATATAATGGTATATTATTTATAATTTCTAGACATTAAATAATTTAATTTAAAAATGACACAATGATGATGTTGTAATTACATTATTAATGAAAGATTAAAATAATTGATATTATAAATTTTAAAATAAATTTAAATTGAGTATTTTGATGCATTCGACGAATTTTATAGGTTAATATTACATGTTATGATTGATTTAATTTATTTTTTGAAAATTAATCAAGTGTTTCTTGACTTTCACAATAACCAAATACTAAATAGTGGTAACATTGACATAAATGTTTTTTTTAAATCAAATAAAATATTATTAATTGATATAATATTTCTAAAAATATATGTTTCATAAAAAATATTTACATAATTATATATATGTCATTAATTAACCACTTGGGGTTCTCTTATGATTTTATTTTTAGTTTACTAACCATTTATTATAATATTACAAGAATAAACGGTAAAATTTAAACTATTTAGCTAAGAGTTAAATATAAAAGATAAGGTTAAAATGGTGACCTAAACCTATCTAAAACATATTGGTATAGAGGTTTTCAACACATCCTCACTATAGCTTCAAAATTAATCCTTTTTGAGCCAGTATAAGCTGAATATGATTGTATAATAAATAAATATTTCATTTTTTTCATAAGGTGACCCTCACCTCTCCAATAAAAGGAAACTTCACCTTCTCTCAAAATCACACCCCTGAAAACCATTTATTCGGCCAACCCCTGCCCAAATACCCTCCCAACTACCCTAATTTCAACCTACAGTCCTTACATTTAATATTATCCAACCTGAGGAGCAATTTTTATCAAATAAAAAAGTATCACCCGAAGAAGAGGTAATTATTTATCACCTCTTTCAATGTTCATTTATTCTTCCACTTACTCTTTCTTTATTGTTTCAATACCAAAGTAATAATTCCAGTACTATATACACACTATGAAGTTATTATTAATATTGTTCAACTATATTCACTATTTTATCCATCATATGAATTACAAAGTCACCATATGTCCGTACGTATGACTTACCGTCTCCATGTCCAGGTTAAGTTTGTTATTCAACAATTTATTATTTAGATATGTACAATAATTAGACTTTTTGATTTTAATAATAAATATTATATTTTAATGATTTTTTATATGATATAAAATCCAATTGAAAACAATTTATCCATCAATTGAATAATATTTTCGCCCGTGCATAAATATATATTACTATCTCCACTAATGCGATGAGATTACTTCCCCATCATAACTATTCCAAAATAATATTCATTTTAGGATTAAAAATTTTGTTTAAGAATAGAATATCATTCTGGATATGAATCAAATACATCATATTCACAAAAAACATATCATACATAACAAATCAGATAAAATTAAATGAATTAGTAAACACCCAAAATAATGATACTACAGAAATATTATTAACAACGAAATATTTGAATTTCATATTTGATATCATATTTATGTATATGGTTCTTTTATAATTTAACAACAATTATTTTACTATTATAAAATAGTTTAACATACCATCGACCAAGGAAAACTACAATGTAAGGGTTAATTTTCCAATCTCATTATTTATATGAGGTTGTTTATATGTAAGAATCTAATGGGACTTCTTTATCATCCACATTTGTGTTTCTTAATAATGTATTTCAAAACATTTTTACTATATCCTTGAATATGTGTTAAAGTATGTTATAACCTTGTTTTACTTTTTTACTAAATTATTTAAAAGTAATATTTCCATCAATTTCCAAACAAGGTACTGTATAACCTTTTCGAAAAATTAAGGTAGGAATGTTTTTTTAACATAAACGGTGGGTGCGTAAATTTTATGCCATTATAAATCCTTTAAAGAATTAAATACAATATTATAAGAATATTTTTAAAATAAATTTATTCTTTTATAATTACAAGCCTCATAAATGATTTCAATATAGAAAGAGATATATTTCTCAAATAGTTTCGATTTCATCTATGTCAACATCCTATGATGGATTTTACACTTGTTTGAAGTTGATTTATTATCATAAAATATTCCTTATTGTATTAAAGGTTTTGTGATAGTTTTGACAGTGGATATGTTATTTTTATACCATTTATGGTTTATGGTATAAGTATTAACATTTCGTATACTATTTTTAATAGGAATGATTGTGTTATGTTTCAACATTTTCATATGAGGAGTGAATTGGACATAGTATGCGACGAGTGGAGCTAGAAATAGCTACTCGATGTATTGATAGGTCTCCGTAGACAAACTTGTGTTTTCCCACAAGGCATTAAAAAATCCTATTTGTAGTCTTGGAAAGAGGCCTTGACTATGTTTTTGTGATGTCCGACATTATTTATTCCATCATTATAAAATTATTAATTGATATTAAATGTGATTATTTGACTTGTAGAAAATCCATGTGATTAAGTAAATGGAATTATTTGATTTATCTTTTCCATAGTATGCTTATGTTTAATTTTAAAATGCATGTATTTTAGTCTTATACATTGCCTTAAATTTTTATTTTTATTTATTAATGTTTCATCTATATTGTTATCCTTACTGAGAAATAGATCTCACCCCTTTATATGTATTATTTATTCCCATAATTTGAAGATGTATATTAATATTAACCTGGACGAATAGGCTATGGGATATGAGTGTGATCAAAGGGGACTCTATGTCGCTATTTTTTTCATTTGATAATGTAATGTAAAACTATTGAATGTATCTAGTTCATACAAGGCTAATAAACTTATCTGTCCTTAGGGATTTGATCGATAAAGATCATGTTAATTTTATGTAACAATGTACCGACTCTGGATAACTAGGTTTGGGTCATTAATGTTGGAATCAGAGGGTAATTAGTACAATCCTTGGAAACTAGATTGATAAAAACATTAATTAGAAAACATTACCATACTATAATCATTGAGGATTAGTATTGACGAAAATCCTAGAAATTTGTTATGGTATAGATTTTTTAAAATTTTCAAGCAATACATCCTATTATGGATTTGAGGTGTTAGACATGGCTCTGAACAGATGTTCCTTGGAGAGAAAGATATCACACCCGGTTTTTCATGCCTTTGTTTTGATCTGATACATTTGAAATCCCGATACTTTTTTTGGGACTTGTATGAGATTAATGTTGAGTTGTTATGTTTCATCTATGTCTAAAAACCCTAATTCGGGTTCCCCATTTGCTTGATTAAGATTTTTTTAAGAATGGTTGGTTACTTCATGATTGGGGCCAACCGTGAGCCCATTTCCAATTTTAAAATAAAAATATGATTCTTTTATAACTCCATTGTTTTTCAACTTTTTTCACCCATTCCACTTCTAACATAGCCTCAACTGATATATTCAAACTACCATATCCTTTTTTACGCCTTAATAATGCATAATCATGGTGAATTGGGATTACTTGTTTAGGCATTAGGTCTTCCAGTGATACCATTTATAGTTTAAAAAAAATAATTTGTTGATTTTATATCTAATTGTATATTTAATATTTTTCTATTATTACAACTCCCACTCGTATCCAATATCTCTTTCATAACCCCCTTTATATATTTTTCCTCGTTATAGAATAGAATAGTCGTAGAGTTGGGATGCATTCGCAATGTCTATTAAATCATCTAGAATTGAAAAGGTTAATTGAATCATTCATAAATCAATCTATTTGTAATATTTTGGCTACCAATATTCTCTTCCTAGTTCTTCCAGGCATTAGGAGTCTCTCCACAAAGTTTCATGCCAATCCCTTTTATCTATGGGAACAGATCTAGTGGAATACGATGTGTTTTCTAGTTGAAAAGGTGAGATTATCTTCTCCTTTATCCTCCACCTTCTTCCTCCTTTCATTATTTCTTGGTTCTATAATCTCCCCTATTTCTGTTAGACTTTGGGTTATGAAATTACATGTTTTTTTATGGGTTTTTTATTCATTTGGTTCTGATCGTCATTGGTTTAGGGTTTGTAAACCCTCGGATGGTTATTTTGGGAGTGCATTTCCAATATGCTGCGGATTTGTGGTAGGATGTCCATTGAAAAAGCCTCTATCAATTAAGTTTCATCATTATCATACTGTTATAACCTTATTTATATGGTATGTTCAGCTGTGAAAATGTGGTTTTAAAGTTTTTGTGTGAAAATTTTGTTTTATGACATATTTTGTTAAAAATATAGTTGTTTTGGTGTAAATGTGCACACCTCTTGTTTGATAAATTATTCAATGAGATTATGCTCTTGATTTATAGTATCATGGATATGTTTCTGTAGCTTTAATAACATTATGGCATGAAAATGGTGTTTTATCCCTTTTTAAGTTCTTAACATAAATTTTCTAAAAGAGTGCATGCCACATGTTCGGTAAATTGCCTAGTTGGATTTTATGTTTTTAGTGAAACATAAAATGATTTGTTTGGATTTATAAATATACTGGAAGAATGTAAAAAAAATTATTTTGGGATCTTTTTTCGGCTTTCCAAATTGTATTTGGTTTTAAAAATAAAAAGGTTTTGGTTTACAACATGTTTTGGCACGAGTTGCGGGAAAATTGGATGTTTCACATTCTTATGAAAAATGGTTGTGTTTTGAATATGTATCATGAGTGTTCTATGGGATTTATGATTGTGGTTTGATTCTGAATATGGTGTGTGTAGACCTCTTTAAAAAAACTGAAATTCATATCTTTTTCAAATGTTAGTTTTGGGAAATTGTTTAAAGGCTTATTTGGCATTTCCTAAAAAATGAAGAATGAGTGTTTTAATTGTATATACCATGTCAGGTCAATTGGGATTGTTTTATTATCCATGAAATTATTTTCGAAAATGTTTTTAGTGATGCCAAATGTGGTTGGGTATGGTCTTGTTGTGTGTTTATAATTCAAATAGCATTTTTGAATGAGTTTTACGTGCAAAGCCTCAATACACTCCTCAAAATTGTTTTATGAAAATTTGTATTGGTTTATTGATTCTTTAATGAAATGTGAAGACATTTTATGGGATGTTTGTGTTATTATGGTTTGGAATTGAAATTTGGATGTGAATATGTATTTGATAATATGTGTAACTTGATTGAGCACTAAAGGGAATCCCATATATCTAGGTGGGTAGACGTGTATTAGTATACTGGTGATTCTGTGGGGTTTGGCCCCCTATTTCATGTTGCAAGATTGATGATGACAACACTAACTACACTATGATTATGATGATATAGTTTGGGGACCAATAGGTTATGGGTATTCTTACTACTAGTGTCGTGTGGGCACGATAATGGATATTTATTATTGTTACATTCACCGAGATACGAGGTGTCTGGGGCTCACAACAAACTAGTTCCTAGGGGTGCTCCCGTGAGTTGTGATCATTGGATATTCTGTACTCACTGTCGGCATATGGTTTGTTGGTTAGTAAATTCAGTAGTGTGTTATTTATTAAAAAGTTTACAATCATTAAATCATCCCTCATTCAATCAATTTTCATTTTGAAGTTGCACCTCTTTGAAAAATTGTTACTTGCATTTTTGTTTATTAAACATGCATGTTTTTTTCTGGTAATTATTATATCATGGAACCTCATTTGAAAAACATACTTGTATATCATGTATTTAAAAAAATAAATTTATGGTTCTTTTAATTTAATAGAAAGTGCATTGGGAATAGAATATCGGGATAACCTACTGAGTTTTAATACTCACGCCTATAGTCTTCCTTTGTTTTTAGCCCTTGGACATGTTTCAGCTCGAGTATGATCACCTTAGGAGATGTGTGATCATTTTTTAGGAGAGTGAACAACATGGGAAAATGGAGTTTTTTGGTTAACTGGTTTGGTCATTTGAGTTTTTGGATTAGTTGTACTTTTCATTTCTTGTACAAATATTGTTCAGTTAAATTTTTATATAAATGTTTTTTTGGTCTATCCATTTCTTTCCGCAGTTTGTTTGATTGTTTATATACATTTGAAATTGTTCACATGTATACTCTTTTTATTCTCTTGGTTCTTGTCATGATATCGAGAGGATCAGGAACGCCTCTCGGGTCTTGTCGTGGGCTGGCCTGGGTGACTAGTTCAGGGTTGACTCGGGCTGGTTCGTGGAAAAATGGTATTAGATGAAGTCGGATCTTAGCAGACCATTCTTTTAGAGAAACCGTGTTATTTGGGGATTTTAATGTTGTTTGTGTATGATTGTTGGTACATGAGGGGTATGTTATGGAATAGCATCACGATCTATTGCTCGTTATGATCCTCAGGTTTCCATAGGAAGTCGGGTTTTATTAGTTTCCTTTGTCCTTGCTGATTGTTTGTTGTTGAGTTATGAGAAGGGGAGTCTAACTAAGGGCATCTTTGAGCTCGTAGGTCATGGAAAGCCATTTTGGATCCGGGTAAAGGTCTAAATAAGTCTCTTCATGTTGTTTTTTTTGTTTGACATATGGCCGCCAACCATATGTTCATATCACCCACTGACACTAGTTCCCTTTTGTGGGTTTCGTGGACCTTTCATGAATTCTGAATTTTTGTTTTGAAAATCCTTGTGTGAGAATTATGGAAATGGTTGTTAAAGTAAGGATTGGATTTGGAAAATTAGAAATGTGGTTTTCAAAAATTAAATATAAAAATGGTTTTGGTAAGGTTGTGTTTTTTTTTTAAAAATATGGGGAGGAAATGGAAATGATTTAACGAGATTGGATTTTCCCTAATCTAAACTTGTGGTTTGTTCAAAAAAAGGTTTTGAAAGTGTGCATAATTTTAAAGTAATTCTGAAACATTGTTCTAAAAGAGTTGTTTTTGGCTGTTGAAAATTGTTTGAATATGATGAATAGGTTTGGGAAATTCAGGTTTTTAAGGCTGGTGTTCTTCTGGAAAGGGGATTTGGCTTTTGTGGTTATCAGATTATAAAAAGTGACCTTGTTGATTTATTTTAAATGGGGAAGATCTAATTGAAATAGAATGGTTATTTTTGTAAGTTCTATTAAATGAAATGGATTGTTTTTTTAATCAAGTTGTTCTTGATTAAGTGTGGTTTGTTTTGTGGAATATGAAAAGCGTTCTTGACTTGGTGGTTGGTGTTCGTTTAGACGATACATTATTTTTGGAATGATGTTGTTTTGTTTTATCCTTTGGTGTTTTCATGTGTTCTCACATGCATGGTTTTATTGATATATGAGAGGATGGACTATATGGCATGGTTTTTGAGTTACTGGGGTGGCACATAAATGATCATGTGAGTGAGACTTGATGAAATACCATTGGTGAATGAGAAAATTTACCAAGTTAGTTATTTTTTTCAAATTTGTTTTAGCAAAAAAATTGTGGTGTTTTTTTTTGAACCGACAGTTATATGGATGGTTTATCCTATGTCTTAGAAGTTTTTTCTATTAATTATGATTCTTTATGATCTTAAATTCATAAACTTGTTGGATCTTGATATGGGATCTTGTTGGTGGCTCGATTTTGGAGTAATGTTTAGTGGGATTCTAAAGATGTGTTCGATGTTGTGATGTGGCCATAGATAGTTCTATGTTTTCAAGATTTCCAATTGATAATCCAGTGGACTTTTTACTATGTTTCAAAAGCCAGATCCACCTCCTAAAATAATTACTCATCCCAATTTTTTAAATAGAGATCTATTTGGGATCAATTTAATGTGCTTCTAGTTCTTGATAATTAGTATGGACATAATATTTGTGTTCGTTGATGTTGATGCATTTTGTCGTATTCGTTATCTATTTTTCTCCTCGTTCCGAGTGAGATAAAATTTTGATATATATCTATGAGTTTCTATTTAGATGAATTTTTTTTGAGTAGGTGAGTTTTTTTGAGTGGTGTGATACTTAGCACCTGACTGCGTGGTAGCAGATGCTTCATGATTTAGGGATCCAGCCATAAGCCTCAGAGTGAATCTTTGGACACAATCAAAAAATCTACAGAGGTGTGGGGTGCTTGACTAGGATCCTAACTCCACCATTGTGTTAAGGTAGTTTCTATTTCTATATTGTGGTTCTTCATTACTGTGAATTTCCATTTTTCACGACAAGTGCGGTGGACTTACCCCTCACACAGTGTATATGGTTATACCTTCATGGATGTGGGTTTCAGATCAATGTCCCTTTGTGGGACGCCTCTAAAAATATGGTGCAATATTGGTGTTTCTTATTCATAGGTAGAGTGTTTTGGGTATTTCCTTGGTTTCTTTTGGGGTTCTAGTGGCCAAATTATTGGGTCCCCTTCCCTCCACTCCCCGAGTGGTGGGGGTCCGGATCCGTGCTTAATGTGTTGGCCAAGTTCTCATCACCCCTATTCGGCAGTGGGTGGTTTATATGTTCATTTTTCAAACATCTTTACATGGGAAGGTGGGTTTTTGTGGGAGAGTTTTTTTGTACTTTTTAAAGTGAGTTAATGATGAGTTATTATTTTTTTGTTGCTAATTTGGTTCTAATAGTGGGGAAACCCACCACAGGTCTCTTTGATTATTCCTCTTCTGAACTTGTCCAGTTCTAGTTTTTTATTAATGTTTAGGAGTCCAATATATACTCCCTTAGAATACTTGGTTTCCTTGAGTGCTCATTAGTTTGGTTGATTGTTTGTTTCATTGGGAGAATTCCTAACAATCGGGTTCTTGGCTTGCTTGTGGTGGTGGTGGCTTGACCGTTCAGGTGATTTTCAGCAAGTTGTTTTGAGTTGGTGTTTTGTTTAGGAAATAGGATTATATTTTGTTGATGGAAAATGTTATTTCACTAGATTTATAGGTTGGATTATGTTGATATGGAATCCTTAGGCGTTTCTCTTTCAGCTGGAATGTGTTATGGCTTTCCGGGTGAGAAAAGCTTTAATGGTTGGGAGAATTGTCAGACCCGGTTTTTTCAGGTCTTTGTTTTGATCTTATTCGTTTGAAATAATGAATATTTTATTGGGTCTTGAGTGAGATAAATGATGATTTTTTAAGTTTCATCTATTTCTAATCACACTAATTCGGGTTCCACATTGTTTTTTTAGGAGTTTTTGGAGAAAGGGTGGTTACTTCATGATTTGGGACAACCGTGAGCCCATTTCCAGTTTGAATAACCAAATTTCATTCTTTTATAACTATTTTATTTTAACCTTTTCACCCAATACACTTCACATATGGCCTAAAATGTTATATTTAAACTACTATATCCTTTTTTACCCCTTAAGAATTCATAATCATGGTGAATTTGGGTTACTTATTTAGGCATTGGGCTAACCCATGGGCCCATTTGCAGTTTTAAACAAATTATTTGTTAATAGCATATCTAAATCATTATTTAATATTTTTCAGTGATTCTACCTCCCACCATAATCCAATATCACAACCCTCAACCCCATTATCTATTTGACCACTTTGGATCAATGAATAGTCTCGTATAGGGGAATCATATTCAATGTCTCTCAAATTGTCCAAAATTGACAAGGTAAATTGTTTTATTCATAAATTATTAAATTCAACCAATTTTTGCCACCAATATTATATCCCAGATACTTCAAGACCATAGGAGTGTCCAAAATAAGTATAATTCCATTCACTTTTATCTAAGGCTGGAGATCTTGTAGAATATGAAGAGTTTTATAGTTGAAAAGGTGAGATTCCTTCTGATGTATCCTCCAACTTCTTCCTCCTTTCATTGATTCTTGGTTTTATAATATCTCATAGTCCTATTAAACCTAGGGTTTTGTTATTACATAATTTTTAGGGGGTTTTTATTCATTGGGTCTTGTTGTCATAGGTTTAGGGTTTGTAAACCCCCGTATGGTGATTTTGGGAGTGTGTTTCCATTACACCAAGGATTTGAGGTAGGAAGTCCACTGCACAAGAATTTATCATTTAAGTTTCATCATTCACATAATGTTATAACCTTATTTATATGATATTAGCTACTGTGAAACTTTGGTTTTAATGTTTTTTTGTGAAAATTATGTTTTATGACTTATTTTGTTAAAAATATAGTTGTTTTGGTATAAATGTGCACTCCTCTTATTTGATAAATTATTTCATGAGCTTCTACACTTGTTTTATAGTAATTTTAAATTTTTTTAGTAGCTCAAATAACGTTATGGAATGAAAATGGTATTTAATTTCTTTTAAGTCCATAATAGAATATGTTTTTTAAAGAGTGCATGCCACTTGTTCGGTTAATTTACCGGTTGGATTTTATGTGTCTAGTACAATTTAAATTGATTTGTTTCGATTTATAAATACATTGGAATCTTGTAAAAAAATTATTTTGGGATAAATTTATGGATTTCAAATTTTTATTTGGTTTTAGAAATAAATGGGTTTTTGTTTACCACATGTTTTGGCCCGAGTTACCGAAAAATGGCATGTTTTACATTCTTATAAAAATGGTTATGTTTTGAATATGTAACTTGAGAGTTTTATGGGATTTATGTGGTTCGAGGATTTATATGGTGTTTATACACCTATTTAAAAAAATTAAATTCATATATTTTTCAAATGTTAGTTTTGGGAAAATGATAAAAGGCCTGTTTGGCCTTTCCAAAAACTAAAGAAAGAGTGTTTTACTTATATATACCATGTTGTGTCAATTGGGATTGTTTTATCATCCATGAAATGATTTTCATAAAAAATTTAAGGATTAAAAATATGGTTGGGTATGGTCTTTTTGTGTGTTTATAATTTAAATTGTATTTTGAATGAGTTTTATGTGCAAAGCCTCAATACACTCCTTGAAAATGTTTTACGAAAATCTGTAGTGGTTTATTGATTCATTAATGAAATGTGATGAATGTTTATGGGATACTTCTGTTTTTATGGTTTGGGAATGGAATTTGGATGTGAAATGTGCATTTGATAATATGTGTATCTTGATTGAGCACTAAAGGGAATCCTGTGTATCTAGGTGGGCGAACATGTACTAGTTTTCTAGTGATTCTGTGGGGTTTGGCCCTGTTTCACGTAGAAAGATTGACGATGAAAACACTAACTAAACTATGATGATGATGATTTTGGGGGACCATTAGGTTAATGGTATTCTCCCTAGTAGTGTATTTTGTGAATGAGAACATATATTTGTTATGGCCACTTTCACCGAGATACGATGTTCCTGGGGATCACAACTAACTAGTGCCTAGGGGTGTTCCCGTGAGTAGTGATCATTGGCTATTTTGTACACACAGTCGGCATACGTGTGTTTGGATGATAAATTCACCAGTGTGTGTTATTTATTTAAAAGTTTACAATCTTTAAAGAATCCATCATTGAAAAAAAATTTATTTTGACGTTGCACCTCTTTGAAAAATTGTTACTTGTATTTTTGATTATTAACATGCATGTTTTTGACTGATTATTATTATAGCATGGAACCTCATTTGAAAAACATAATTTTATATATTGTGATTAAAACTATAAATTATTGTTTCTTTTATTTTATTGTAAGTTCATTGGGAAAAGAATATCGGGATAACCAACTGAGCTTTAATACTCACACCTATAGTCTTATTCTGTTTTTTTCCCTTGTGCAGGTTTCAGCTAGAGTTTGATTACTTTGGGTGATGTGTTATCATTTTTTTGTAGAGTGACCAGGGGGGTCACATGGAGTCCATTTTTTAACTGGTTTGGTCAGTTGAGTTTTTGGTTTAGTTGTACTTTCAGTTTCTTGTACAAATAATGCTTAGTTCAATTTTTATATAAATATTTTTTTGGGTTGTCAATTTCTTTCCGTTGTTTGTTTTATTTTTTATATATGGGCGGAATAGTTTAATTGTGTACTCTATTAAAGCCCTTGGTTCTTGTATCTATCCTAGGAGGATTAGGAACTCCACTCAGGACTTGTTGCGGGCTGGCCTGGGTGACTAGTTCAAGGTTGACTCGGGTTGGTTCATGACAAAAACTCTAACAAGGAGATTCAAGCATGACCTAGGGTATCCTGATACATGACAATGGGCCTTGCTACACTATTTTTTATTACTCTCTTGGGGTATATGCTTATGATAATTCAAATTTTCTTCACAAACCATTATTATGAATTTATGAGTAAATACATCCAAAATGGAATTTTTTTTATGATTGTTGATTATATGCATGAACTGTTCAATTTATGTAAGTTATTATACTAGTTTGGAATTTTGAATTTAGATTCATGAAATAAAATAATGTATGCCATTATTTTGAAATGGTTACCAGTATTGGGAATAAAAATACCAGCAACATGAATGATCCAAAGAGTAAGAAGGATCATATATTTCATAGTCTTAAGCCAACATTCAGAAAGGGAAATAGTCTCCCCACTTTTCTCATTGTATAATGAAATATTATCTTGTGTTAATAAGATAAGTAAAGAATTCTCTGAGTCCTATGGATTTTAGGAAAAGACATAGAAGAAAAAAAAGGTATAGAGATAGATGTATAAAGGTAATAAAGGGAGTGAATGATTTTTAAATTTGTGATAATAGTGGATAGAACCTCCTTGGTAAATTCTTGAATGGAATGTGAGTTTGTTATAATTTTGAAGAAAAAGGACACCAAGTTCATGATTAAAAGGGTAAGAAAAAGGATTCAAATGTACAATACTTCATCTGGGAGGAGATGAGACAGTACATGAATTAATGTCCCAATAATAAACGTATACCACAAATGGTGTTATTGGATAATAATAATGTTATGATACAACCGTAGATGATGATGAATAATTAGTGTTCTTATACATTTATTAATGAATTATTTAATTGGAGTGTTGTATCAAAGATGTACTGGTTATGTTAATTATGGAAATAAATAAGGATTGTACTGTAGTATTTTTTTCATTCTGGATTTGATATTATATGGTACTATGAAACGTGAGTCAACAACAAGTTTATAATTTTTGGAAAATAAATTGTTGAAGGAAAGATAAACCATAACATGGTCCTGATACTGAGGTGGTGATTTTGGAATAAGATATGGTTGATTGGGATAAATTTTATTTTATATTCCTGACTACATTGGAACTGATTAATGGTTTGTTTATTCCATTATTGTTGGAGTATTCAAAATTTTTGGATATAAGGAATTCATCTAGTATTATATAAGGAATAATAAATCATGAATTTAATCAATATGGATTTATTGTAATTCATGGTGCTACCATGTTTTCATAGATTAAATGATGAAGGTACTTGCTTGTTATTATGTGGAAAAAATAGATCCTCATTATTTTATGTTGACCTTCCTTATATATTTTTGGACTATGAGTTTGGACACATGTATTTTGGATAAATCTTATAATTGGAATGGATGAAGTTGGATATTGGATACTAAGGTTCAAGGATAAAACATTTCTCAGGAGTATTTTTGGATTTTTTATAAAATGGAAAACCTGAAAGTCGAATGAAAACCCATCGTGTCCAGTAAGGCTGCGAGACTTCAGCCTAAAACCAAAGGGCGACAAGGGTGCATCACCTACCACTGGCCTACGTGATGTCATAATTTGAATAATGTATTTTTTAAAATGTTCTGATAAATGAATTATAAATTTATTTTTTAAAAACCTATATGATTAGGATAAACAAAACATTTTTGAGTTCTATTATCTTTTGGAATGAAAGATGAGCTTGTGGTAGAAATTAGTTAAAGGATGGAACTCTACTTGTCATGTATTTTTTTCTTATTCTATGAATAAATTAATTTTTATAATTTATGGAAATTATTTTTAAATATATTGTATTATACTAATAAAATATGTTTTGATGAGAAAATGATATTTTAAGTCATCCTAGATTTATGGTTTTAAGGCCCTCATTTTTCTATTTATTGTTAGATGTTTGTAATTGATGACCTCAATCACTCCTTAGATATATTTACATTTTCCTCCAATTATGTGTCTCAAATTGACTCTAATGTTTTTCTATTAGAAATCCAAATTTGGTGGTTTATTTTCCATTTCCATTTCCCTTCTATTGAGAATGAATTTTATTAACCCTATTTCTTTTGGGGGTTTTCCAAAAAGGTATTAACTATTTTTAACCTTTTATTTTCAAAGAATAATTTCAAATTAAGAGGGTAAATTTTGTTAAAGGAGGGGAGAAAGTAACACCGAAATATTTCATAGTATTTTATAATATTAATGTAAGTCAATAGCTTATACAGCACGCAACACCAACATGGCTTTCATTACACTCCAGATTGAGTTTCTACGAAACAAAACATTAGTATTATAATTATATAAATGATATATTATTTTATCAACTAATTTTTTAGATAATAATAGTAAGAAATAAATTTTTATTGTTATATATAATGTTTTAACAAAAATAAAACATATTTATAATGAAATGAATATGTTTTTTTAAAATTGTTATGTATTTTGAGAAACAATTTTCATAAAAGAACTACTTTTTTCCTTTTCTGAACAACAATAAAATTAATATTAGAATCTCTAAGAAAATAGAATTTGGTAAAACAGAATTCATTTTTGGATTAGAAATATTAAAATTAAATTAGAGTGACTTTTTTGTATTTTTCTGGAAACATTCATTTTTATGATGAATAGTGAAAAATACTGCATATTACATCAAAACTGACATTTTATTTAAAAAATGTTTTTATATTGAAATTTATTTTAAATTAAAAATTGATAGATAAAACCTATAATATTCTAATGTAATTATTTGGAGTCATTTAATAATAAGATTAGATATATAAAATTTAATTGAAATTTTTAACGTTTTTACACCCCTTCTATGCACATTTGAAAATTTGCATAAAAGTTAATTTTAAACAATTGTGAATTTAATTTAAAAAATCTGAGAGACACGGTTTACATAATTTAGTAAAATGTGGTTTAATATGATGAAAATAATATATGGTGAATAGTAACTTTTCAATTTTATTTACCACGGTTAAAAGTAAATAGGGTAATTAAAGGTAAAAATGATATTATAATTACCCTGACACATGTAGTAGTTCTATTGGATAAGTGTATTTAGACCAAAATATACCTTAGGAATATAATATGATCCTCCGTTATCCACTTAGATAATATTTGGACAATTATTATTATTTTATTTGATGAATAGTTAAAAGTGTAAAATTAAATTTTCAATACTAAAAAATTAATAATATATGGTTACACATAAGATAAATTTGACTATAATTATTCATTTTAAAGATAAAAGTATTTCCTAAATAATGGAATTTTCTTTATACATTTTCGACATTAAATAATTAAATTTATTATTACACAATGATGATACATTAATTATCTTATTAATGATATATTTAAATACTTAATATTATAAATATTAAAATAACGGCAAATTGATACTTTTGATACATTAAAATAATTTTTTAGGTTAATATGACATGTTATTATTTATTATTTATATTTTATTTCAATTAATAAAGTTTTTTTACTTTCATGAAACCAAAAACTAAATAGCGTCAAAAGTGACATAATTGAGTTTTTAAAACAAATACAATATTTTTATTTTTTTTAATATTCCTAAAAATATTTGGATCATGAAAAGAAAGTCAATAATGATATATATTTAATTAATGAACCACATTGCGTTCTCTTTAAATTTTATATTATGTTTATTATCCATTTATTATAATAATAGAAAGATACATTTTAAAAGTTAATCATTTTAACTATTAGTTAAATCTAAAAGATAAGGTTAATATGGTGTCCTAAACATGTATAAAACTGATTGGATGAGAATTTCAAGGCCTAGACGCAGATTAGACTCTAAATAATTTCTTTTTATGGAATTATAAACTGTATATGATTATATAATGATTAATATTTCAATTGTTTTCTTAAGTGACCATCAAATCTCTTATAAAATGGTACTTCCCCATCTCTCAATATCACACCTCAAAAGCCATTTGGCTCGTCCAAAACCTCCTCAAATATCATCAAAACTACCCTAATATCAAACTAAAGGCCTTACATTGATCAGAAGCCAATATATGGACCCCTTTTCATCAAATCAAAAGGAAGCACTCGAAGAAGAGGTAATTATTTTATCACCTCTTTCCAAGTTCGTTTCATCTTCCACATCCTCTTTCATTATTGTTTCGATACCAAAACAATAATTCCATTACCATATAAATATTGTGTTGTTATTATAAATATGGTACATCCATATTCATTATTCTATTCCACCTATGAATTACAATGTCACCTAATGTGTGTACGTACGAGTTACCGTCTCCTCGTCGTAGTGTAGTTTGTTATGGATCACTTCATTATATGGATGGGTATTATAATTAGTATAATTGATGTTAATATAAAATATAACATTTTAGTGATTCTGTATATATGATATTATACCCAATGATATAATATTTCACTATCAACAGAATGATATTGTCTCTTGTGCATACATACAGATTACCATCTCCACAAACATGATGAGATTCATTCCTCATCATAACCATTCAAGAAAAAATTTCATTTTATGTTTAAAAATAATGTTGGATAACTTAATATAATTCTAGATAGGAATAAAATAAACCCTATCCATAAAATGTGTGACTTATATAACAAAAAATATAAAGAAAAATTAATCTGTTATCACCCGAAACAATGATACTACTCAAATATTATTAACAAATGAATATTAGAATATCATATATGATATAATATTTTTTTATAGTTCTTGTATAATTTAATAAAAATTATTTATCTATTATATATGAGGATAACATACCCTAGACCATGTAAAAGAACATGGTATGGGATAATTATACAATCTCTTTATTTACCTGAGGTTGTTTATATGTAAGTATCTACTCAGACTTAGGTATCATCAACATTTATGTTTCTTTATAATGTATTTCAAAAAAAATTAATATTTTCTATAATATGTGTTAAATTTATTTATACACTTGTTTGAAATTTTATAAAAGGTTTTTAAAGGAATCTTTCCGTCCTTTTCCAAAAAATTACTTTTTGGTCTTTTTGGAAAATTAATGTAAGAATAATTTTTAACTTATACAGAGTGTGTGTCAATTTTCTGCCTTTATAAAAAAATTGAATCTTCCCTAAAAAGAATATAATATTTTTTATAAAATAAATGTTTTCATTTATAATTATGTGAGTTTTAAATGATTTCAAAAATATAAATTGAAATTCCTCTAAAATTGTTATATGTTAATTTATGTCAACATCCTTTGATGTATTTTTCACTTGTTTGAAGTATATTTTTTATGATAAAATATTACATATTTTATTTAAGGTTTTTTGATATGTTTGACTATGGATGTGTTATTTTTATACCATTCTTTGTTTATGGTTATATTATTAAAATTTCATTTGAAAGTTTTAATACTAATGTTTATGTTAGGTTTTAAACATTTCATATGATGAAATCATTGGACTTAGTAAGTGATGAGTGGAGCCTGCTATAGACTCTCGATGCATCCATAGGTATCATGATAAAAACTACTGTCTTGGAACATGGATTTAACAAAATCTTATTTGATGTTTTGGCACGAATCCATGACTATGTTGTTATGTTGTCCGTAATTATTCATACCATAATTAAGAAATGATCTATTTATATTACATGTGATTATTCAACTAGTTGAATATCCTTGTGAATAAGTAAATGGAATTATTTGATTTATCTTTGAAATATTATGCTGAAGATTAATTTTAAAAGTATTTTTTAGTCGTATACATTGCCTTAAATTTTTATTCTTATTTATGAAATTTTCTTCAATATTGTTATCCTTAGTGAGAATCTAAGATCGCTCATTTTATGTTTTATTTTTCACAAGATGTGACGGATTATATTAAGATTAACCTTCAAGAATTGGATAAGGGATATGATTTTTTTCAAAGAATGGGTTATGGGTAGATTGTGTGGAGGGGAGTGGATACAGATATTTATAGTTTTTTTAAATATAAAAGACTAATTTTAATGGAATTTCAATCATAAAATATTATTCATTTGGACTTTTTGTGCTGTATATTTGTGAAAAACTATTTATTTTTGTTTGGTTATTATGAAGAACAGTATATCTATCAAATATGTTCTCATCCAAAAATAACCTTTCCGACTAAAAAAGTGCATTTCATGTACTATACAATCACAAATAAATCTAAAAAGGATATTTTTTGACATATCAATCTAAAAGAATACATTTTTTATCAAATCCATCAAAAATATTGAGTCTTAAGAATATATGTGACAGATCTATCTGAAATATATTTACCGAGAAGATTTTTTTTGAAAAGTCAATCTCAAATACTCGTAATCAGAAAGGATGTTTTACAATTAATGTACCATCTCAAAGAAAATAATCAATTGAAAATAATTTTTTTGCTACAAAATTTTTATTACAAACAATAATAGGAATTTTCCTCCACCACACATGCTAGAGCACCCAAACATTTGAAAATGGATAAGTTTATTTTTTTCAAAAAACCTTCATTAGGAAATTATTTGCATCGAATGAGCATGTACATCAAAAATAAGTCAATTTTGTATAATATTTTTGATTGGATACATATATATTGAAAATAATCCATCATTGAAAATCACAATTCCAATAGTGGGATTCTCTAAATAGATTTTTAAAATCTCTATTAATTTTTTTTAGAAATTTGAAAATTATTACATTGGATATAATCCAAATTCTAGTTTTTGACAACTCATTATCCCTAAGACTTGGAAGAATTAAAAACTCATACATCCATTAATTATCACTAGAAAAAGAAACAAAACTCTCTATAAATGGTCAAGAATATTACCATTTTATTTCTCCACAATTTTCCAAGTATCTAAAAGAATGCAAGTGAGAAAACAATCAAGATAACTTATTTGAATTGTTTTAGATAATATTATACAAAGAATATTTTTTAGTGTTTATAGGCATAACTTGAATGCAGTTTGGTCATGATATCCATGATTTTATCTTTAGATGAAGCATGGTCTAGATAATGTTCATCATTTTCCTCCATTTACATGCTAAAGTTGTATTTATTTGAATGTGTTTCATTCTTGAATTATGTACTACATTATTTGATAAATTTCTTTCACTTTGATTGTCACACATAAGCTCAAATGGGTATGAAACATGAACACACATGTCTTAAAACTAAGACATCATAAATTTATAGTGAGATATTTCATAGGATAAAAAAATATTCTAAATATCCATTTAATTATGTTCAATAAAATTTTATTTCATGGAGTTCCATGCAACCCATAATCCTCTGAAAAGAAATTATCTTCATAATTAGACTTTAAATATCTAACACATCCTTTAAAATCCATGAAAATGTATCCTTAGAGAAATATTTTTTTTTACTTTGGATATAAATATGAGTTATTTGGAATTACGGATAAATCTATTATAAAGTTATAAAATTAAACACCTTCGGGGTGTCTTGTAACAATGGATAATGAGTATTCTCAATTTAAATTTTATGTTTCATGATTATTAAATAATTCTGGCTTTAAATCATCCTTTATAACCCAGTTTAATTAAAACTTATTACTTTTTAATTCAGGGAAAAAATCATCATATTATATAAGAGATAAATCTTTTTTTTAATACTATATTCAAAAAATTATAATAAACACATAAAAATATGTTACATGTGGGAGAATAATTGAGTATAAAATATTTTTTTACCTATAGGCATATGAAAATTTTCATTTCACCAAACTACTAACTTATCAAAAAGGCTCCTCATTTTGGTAGAAAATTCTTAAAACACCATTTTCCAAAAAATCATATTAATACATATACACAATTGGAATTAGTTGTTCTATGACATCTCCCTGGACATAAATATTTGAATACACATATACTTTCTTGAATTGATAGCTCGTAAAAATATTCTTTATCATTTAATAACATTATATGGGTGATTTTTTATACCTTATAATTATATCATTAGATTTCAGACTTTATAGGAATCCCTGTCAAGTATTAAACATTCAAGTTATTCAATAAATAATTCATCATAATGTTCTATATTAAGAAATTTTGATATCACATCCTATTTGAAAAAACAGGTTTTCCCCTTGATCCCAAATTGCATGACACCAGAAAATTGTTTTAATTATTTATAAAAATGAAAATATTTTATAAAAATATATAGCCTCAATTTGAGATTATTATTTAAAAACAATATATTCATTTTAAAATGATACCTGACTATTCTCATTGAGTTTATTTCGTGAAAATACACTTTAACCAACATAAACTATATATTTTAGATGTGAACCTAAATACCAATTGTAATATTTCTCAATTTGGTTCATCACTTCATAAATCACTTAAACCCATTGATATTATTATAATTCTTCCTCAACAGTATTTGGATAAACCTATAAAATAAATATAGGATTATTTCAAACCATCAAGCTTCCTTTTTACCAACTTCTAACTGTCTCCTAGAATATATTTAATATAAAAATGTTATAAATGAATTTGGAACTTATTAACATCTCACTATAATCCTTCATCACAATTAAAAATTTAATATTCCACTTGAGAGTTTTTATAATTTTCTCAATTATTTTTAATGGTTCAATGTTTTCAAGTGTTTCTAACTTATTTAATTTCATCATAAATAGAAAATAATTCTTCGAAAGGATTCTTATTTTACAACATAATTACTTAAAAGATGTAGAAAATATTCCTCATCTTCTTATTATAACACTGGCAACATCTTTCACCAGTTGTATATCGAAGAAATAAAGCTTCATTGATTCTCTCATCAAAACTACCAAAATGTATTCCATTAATCATTTTGTGGAATGGGATATTGACCCCATTCAAGATCATTGAAAATAACTTACTTCAAATAGATAACTAATATAATGTATGGATAAAATAATATTGTGTAATATTTGGTTCTAAATACTTATATCCATAATTATGTCTTATCTCTCTATGAATATTAATTTTTATACTCTAGTAGAACTGTACCTACGATGTCCACCATACTCCAATTTTTTGTCTTATTGAATCTATTTTTAATAGTTTGTATCATGATGTATATTAATTTCTTTTCCCATTCTTCTCAAGATAGTCCTTGAACTATTATTTATTATATATAGATACGCTATCATATTGGGATCCATTGAATAAATATCATGTTTAATAATCAAGCATGTTCTAAATGTGTTTAAATTTATTAACATAATATTATTTACTATGAATCATGAATTTCAATGAAATACAACTAAAATTATAAAATATCATGCAATACACATCTATAATGGTTTAATTCATAAATAGTGGGTCACACAAAATGAAAAATATTATCTCAGAGGTTTATTAATTTTTATATCCTTAATCTTGCTACCTTTATTCACCATTGTTTATTTATTACATGCAATACATGTGTTGAGAAATTCACATTGTAGCTTCAAAATATTTTCCAAAACATCATTCTGGATAATAATTGAAATAATATTTTACCTCAAGTGGTCATGTATTTTATATTGAAGCTATTATTAATCCTTCATTCTTAATAATATAAATACTGATATTGAGATATCAATAATAAGGTTCCATCTAATCATTATTATTTTATCATAATTATGTCATCTGTCAGGTTCTTTATGACACATAAATTATTTTGAAATATATCCTCATTCCCATTTTGGAAATGTTTATATACACTATTAATATTGTACTTGCATATATCGATAATGATAAAATATCAAAATTTAGTGTTACCAATCATTTTGTATCTGAATCCAAAATGTGGAGTGATGGTTATTGGATATCATTCAATATATTATTTCCCCGTAATATCTGATGAGAAATTGATATCATGTATACATGGATTCTATCCAATTATATATTTATAAGCAATGTTGACCACTAATGTAAGAAATTGATAATTCACCCACATAAAATATTTAATAAAATTATTTTATTTTAATATCAATATTATAATTATTATATAATTGTTATATTTGGTGGAGGGTTGATCACATCTCCAAAATGTCAACTCATGGGAATAAAAAGAGTTTTAAAATTTTACCTTCTCATTTTCATGATGTATTACTTAATATTTTCGAGCATTATATATACATCCATTAACTGTCTTTGGTTATATAAATTAAAAAATTATGCTATCATACAGATCATGTGTTCTTAAATACTATAAACACCAACATTTTCCATCAAATAAAAATATACTGATGAAACAAATAGGGTCATAAAAATCCACCCATTCTGATTCCCTTCGATTTCATATAAATAATTTTTCTATGCATTTTTAAACATTTAGTATTTCTATTTAACATTGATCATGAATTTAATATTGGCCTTAGTATTATTTTCTTCGAAAATATCTATTCCAATAAAACTTTCATCACCATAATAAAATATAGTAGTGGTTTTATCTTTCCTTTTAAGTGACAACATCACATTCTTAATTCACATATCATTTATTCATCTACTATATTAAGAATATTTAAGTGACCAAGATAATTTTCTTCATACCATTAATTAATCAACAATATTCATTGTAGAATCAGACATTTTATAAAATATTTCCTATCATTCACCAATATCTTTCAGTAAATTTTTTAACTATCCAAAATTTTTAGGGAATTTTTATTTTCAACATAGATTGAATCCAAATCCTTTTCCTTATAATATTTAGGAATTATATTTGTAGTGCTAATCCAAAAAAAATTGTCTCTTTCATTAATAATATCATTGTGATATCAGATATGTCATTTGTACTCAAACTATATCACTATAAAGAATTAATCATTTGACTTGTCAATATCATTCCTTTATGAATAACTCTCATTATTTATAAATTTATTTTATATTAAGATATTCAATTTTTCATTAGTGCATTCTATAATATCGAAAATATGTTTAAACTCATTTAGTGGAACCTCATTACAAGTTTAATCTTCACTTTTCATTATTTTTCTTCTCTACTAAACTAATTTTTAGGTTATTTAGATTTTTACATGAAGGATACTTACCCTTAATTATCTAATTCATATATTTTTCTTTCACTATATTAATCACAATATAGGGAATCATTATTTCATAACATATTTACCTTATTTAATATATTCTTCTTTCATTACTTATAGAATATTCCTCTAATGCTATGACCACTATATATCTTACTCTTTCTAGATGAAATTTTTTAATTTTTCATCATTATATTCACCTTTTTAATTCTCAAAAAATAATATTGGAAAATAGACAATTAATTCACAATTAAATCATTTGAATAATACCTTTTTTATCATTACCATTTCCTCATTGAATTACTTTTTAGAATAAAGAGGTAAATTTTTTAGCCACCAATTCATATTATTCAACAGCAATTTATTTTAGAAAAGTTTTCTACAATATAATATGATTCAACCCTTTTAAATAATTTAATGTGTATTGATTTTCCATGTTTCAATTATCTACATAAGGTTATCTTTCGTCTCACAACATAAGTGATCAAAAGATGTTGAGTTTGTTGATGGACCACTAATCTACGTCTTAGTCATCAAGGGTTGAAATAATCACATAAACTTTTATTTGGAGGAATCTCATTAGCCGCATCAATATAGGGGAACACTATAGAATATGGATATATATTAAAACATAGAATTTTTTCAAAATCAAGGATTTAAACCCCCAATTAATCTAATCAAATTTTAATATAATCCAAAAGACCCAGGTACGTTTGTAAATTGGGATATTTCACCTTCATATATCTGTCATGGAAGCCACGGAGTTTTCATTATATTCTATTTATTTTATCCATTCTTATTAATTAGTAAAATATTTCTCTAAGAGTGATGACTGAAATTAATTATGTAATCACCCATTTCGAATGATATACCTCTTTCTATGAAAATATTTTTCCATCCAAACATTGGGAAGATTAAAATAATTTTCTATAAAACCAAAAATTTCAAGTCCAAATAATAATTGTAGAAAAATATAATCTCTTTATATAAATTGAATATATTTAAACTATATATGGTGACTCTGTTAATTATGATTATTTTAATTGATTCAAGAAATTAAATTAATAAAATATACAAAAAATTCAATGCACACTCTGGTTCTAATAATATTACCAATAAATATCACTTTATAATTCTTAGATAGCCCGAGAATGATATTAAATGATCAAAGTTGTGAAAATGTTATTCACACAACTTGGGGAGATGAACTCAACATTGAAAAATGGTGGTGTTGGTGTCTTAGTGTTAATAAAAATTTGAAGCCACTATATATATTTTTCCATCACCAGTTAATAATAATTGAATATTTATGGTGATGATGAGATGAAATCCAAGTGATTGATTAATAACACAAAAAAACCAATGGGTTTTTTATATGATTTATACACCCTAATTATCATGTGTCTAACCAATTGTTTGAATGGGTTATGATCCCATTACCCACATTAAAATTTATTATCAGATGACTTTGAAAAATATGAGGTTTAATATATTGAATATCAATCACAAGATAAAAAATGATAATCAACAGATTGAATTGTCATCTCTTCCCATAATAAATATTCCACATTAATTTTTAATTAGGGTGTTCCATTATAATTCTCCTAAAAATAATATAAAATCACACTGATAATGATGTTTGTATCTCTTATATTATATTCTAAATTATTCCCCAATACATTTTCCAGGAAGCTAAGTATTTATTTATATGATTATTCATTACTCTTGGGGGATTCCTATTTCTATGTTGTGAACCTCATATCCAAAATATTTTAAAAAAATCCTTGATGACATGGATTATCATGTAATATTTTTACTATCATGGTGGTAAGATACATTGGCTTCAGTAAGGAATATTTGATACATCCAAAACTAATAGAAAAATGAATTTATATAACAAGACACATTATGATGTGACACATGTACTATGTAATAGATTTCCTATAATATCTAGAACCAAAAAAATATTCAATCCTATGTAACCCAATACATAGTAACACGATTTACCATATTGTGTCGTGATAATTTTCACATATCTAGATTCAATGATGTGAGACATTGCTTCATGATGTGTGAAAACATGACACTCAAACAAGTGTGACCCTCATTTCACTAATGTTATTCTTCATGGTGTGGTTGGAAGATAAAAATTCTTTAAAAGTTTACCCATGTAACCAACAACCATATAGTGGTGTGATGTGTCTCACATTAGATAATAAAATTCATGTTTGACGTAATCATATTTATGTTCATCATAAATTATATTAACTCATTATTTATCATCCCCAACAAAACATGAAAATAGATCCCTTGACATAATTCTTTACCAGGTAAGATAACATAATTTCTAAATAAGTATAACTCACAAGTTATTCATTCTATTTTTTGATTAATCATTTACATAGTGTGTTAAACTCAAATAGTCCATGGAATGATCACTACTATTAACATCGTTTTTTATCTTATTAATAACTCAAATTCCATAATTCTTATGTTTTTCAAGTCAACTACAAATATAATCTAATTGAATCATGTGAAATTTTTCATTAAATTAAACATTAAAACATCATGATGGTATAATAATATTTATGAGATAACTCCTTCCCAGGATGTGAGATCAATTCCACATATGTTTAAATTGAGATCAACTCAATTCCCATATTGTCAAATTACTCCACAACGAATCTTAAAAATCTAAAAAGTATCATTGGTAATCAAAATAAAATATATATGGGAGTGATTGGGTCTTAAATTTAAAATAGTGATGTAATTTTTAGTAATTATGGATAGGTTTCAAACTATTATAGACATATTATACTTTTATAACTGAAGTTTTAATATTCTTTTTCAGTTTTAATATATTAATCGACCCTCAATATCAAAGAAAAAATAATGGAAAATGGTTTCTGATATGCTTTTTGACACCAAAAATGGAATTTTTATATATTAAGGGGAGATAAGTTTTATTGGATAAGATAAAAAAATTTAGGCCTAGAGAAAAAGTGAAACTATTGGTGGGTCATTCATAGTTAATATATATAGTCTTTTATATTTTTAGTCATTGACTAAAAATAATCTTAAATAATAGATTTGAATTGAAAAAATTTATAGATTCCAAATTAATAGATTATTATAAATTGAATATGATTAAAATTTAGTTGAAACAAAATTTTAAAACAAAATAAAATTTGTTTTTTATCACCATCATTCAAAATTTTAATTATTTAAATAACCTTTTTTGTAGAATGCTTTGGATATGACCATTGTAAAAGAAATAATAACTTATATACTCTAAAAAATCAATAATTATTTTATAATTACATAGCATGACATTATAATAAAGTATTATATATCTAAAGTAATATAGAATTATATATATGTGTGTGTGTGTCTGTACTCACCCTATACAGAGTAGTATATTTATATTTTTTAGAGTTTTAGGAAAATGGAAAGTGATTATTTTGGTTTTTTAATTCAAAATATAAGTGCTCAAAAAAATTATTTTTGTTTTATGTTTTTATTAATATTACAAAAAATTTAAACATCCATTCCTATAAACTCAAGTGTGATATTTTTTTTGTTCATGATAATTATAAAATTAATAACAATTATCATTGTTATTTTATTGTGTATATTGTGTTAAATTTTTTCAGAGTGATTTGGATGAGATGTTATCAAGAATAATTAAAATATTAGTAAAAGTAAAAATACATATTTGATAACATGCAATTTTCCATAAATAATGTTCATAACAACTTCTAGAAAGAAAATAATCATATTCAGAAGTAAAGAGTTCTATAATTTTATGATTTTCACAATACTAAGAAATGATTTCATCTTAGAGAAACTAATATATTTTATATGTACATTTATTAGTTGGATAAAGTTATCGTGATTAAACAAAATGTAAATATTACGATTAAAATTTAAACCCTAGATTATTAATAAATAATATTTAGTTGTTTCACATAAATCCATAAAAAATAATATTTTACATCTATCAAGAAACGGATTTCATTGAAACTAATCACATAGATATACGTGAAATATATTTTCAATTTAACTTTTTAGTCAATACATTAAGTTAAATTTCATCCTTTAATAAATATTTTCATCAACTAATTTCCTATATTCAAATAAAAATCATATATAAAATGATCTTCTATTCATTTTTAATCATGTATCTTTTTTTATGAGAAAATGTTTTAAAAAGATCCATTGTGTACTTCTATTGGATAACATGTTCTGTATTTACTGTTTTAAAAAATTTAAAAAGTATAAAAATTAATTAGTTCATACCTCATATTCCATTCTAGTTTACAGTACCTGATTTCATAAAAATATTGGACTGTTGATTTTTTAGTAAATTCAATTTTGATATCACTATAATACATATGAATTATTTACAATATAGGATCCCTTAATTTTCATAAATAAATATTTTATCTTATTATATTAATATTTATTTAATATTATTATAATCCATTCAAAAATCATAATGTTTTAGTTTCTTTGGAAAAAAAAGATACATAAAAAATTGATACATAATTTATCTATACCATCTCTATGTTAGTGAATCTTAATTAGCACCATTTTTGACACATTATACCTAAACCCTTTCTTCATGACATGGGGAAATGAAAATATAATAAATGGAGTGATAAGGTTATTATTAAGGGTTACATGTAGTGAAATAAATCATGAATACAAATTTCCTAATCAATATAGAAATGTTCACAATTGTAAACACATTCCCTTTAATAAATATCTTGAGAAAGAATTGAAGCCATGCAAAATATCATAGAATTTATCTCATGGTTAATAACAACTAAATTCATAATGAAAAATGTCACACCCATTAATTTTTTTTAAATTCATTATTAATTTAAATTGCATTCTTGATTTGTTTTGGGGGTTTACCAATCATTTTGGTGAAAATGGTGGGTTTTTAAAATTTTGGGCCAAACCGTGAGCCATATTCCAGATTTGAAAACCAATTCTGTTTCTTCTATAACTCCTTCAATTTTTACTATTTTATACCCATTACACTTCCCAGTTGGAATAACTTGATATATTAAAATCACCATATTCCTATATAACACATTGAAATCCAAAATCATGATGGATTTGGGTTTTTGATTATGGTAATGGGCCTGCCCGTAAGCCCATTTCTTGCTTTAAATTATTTTTTTAAATATTCCATATCAATTTCATTTTGTTTCTTTTTTCCCATAATTCCACATCCCCCTCATAGAAAACATCCCATGGATCACCACCATTATCGGTCTCACAATTTTAGAGCTCATGTGAACCGTGAATTAGGGAGATCTTTCATACAATTTCTCAAATCGACCAGATTTGATGAGGTAAAATTAATCTTTAATAAATCCTTCAATTTTCAGTTTTTTTCGCCCATTTCAGTCCTCACATGAACAAATATGACTCCTTAGAACCACCATTATAGTTTTGGGAACTTTGAGATTCATATTTTGGTGGATTTAGGGCAATCTCTTCTATATTTATGCAAGTAAGTATTTCACTATTTGGTTTTTATTGATTTCTTAGGGATTCATCCTTCATTCATGATGTTCCAAAGTGTCCAGAAGCTAGGGTTCATACCTAGGGTTTAACCATGAGTCTTTTTGGTGAAACTCTGCTGTCTAGGGCAGGATTTAGCATCCTTGTGGTGCAAGGTTAGTGTGGTTGATGTTTCACACCATATTTTGTGGGATTCCACAATTTCGGTAGGTGATTCCATGGGTAACCATTTAATGATGAGTTAGTTTACTTGATTAAATAATTTTTCATGATCCTTATATGCTGTGAATTATGCAAAAACCATTTTTGGTATCAATAGTAAAGCATTTGGTATTAATGTTACATTTTTGTTTGAAATGTGTATTTTTCAAATGTATTTAATTTGTTATCTCTTGTGGTAGTTATGTAAAATGTGGATGCGATTTATTAGTTGTTGAAAGGTGTAAAGACTAGAAAATTTCAAGGAAATTTTTTTATTAATTTTCTTTGGAATTTTACAAGAGTGCAGTTTCTGACGGCACCTGATTCTGAGGCCCAGTGCGCTTGGGATCATTTTCCGAAGTTTGGCTCGGGTACGTTCAGTGAACGGACGAGCGGGTTTTTCTAACTTTTGAACCAGTTCCCGGAATCGAATTCTGAGGGCACCGATGAAATCGCAGCGCCAGTATTTGCTTAGAAACGCCTCTTCCGGAGTTGCGTTTTCTTGGGTGTGGTTTTTAATTTTTGGGCTTAAAGTTATGAAATAAAATAAATTGTCTGACAAACTTTATTTTATTTCACTTAAGCCACTTGAAGCCACTTGAAATCCACTTAATCTGAGTTGAAACAGATAGGGTACTATCCAAAAATATCCTACCCTCTTGGTAGGATATTTGTGAGATGGGGCCCGCATGAGCCCCGCCATTTATTTTCTGCTAAGTAATGCACCCGTGAAAACCCGTCATTATGAAAGTCAACTGATGCATTTTCTTAAATTTTTAACGCACCATTTAATTGGGCGGTTTATTTCGTGACTTAAATGGGCAGTTTCTTTTGTTTAATTAATTCTACGAATTAATGGGTTGTTACTTACCTCTTATTCGTTTTTTGGCGTAATAATAAAATAAGACCAACACGACATTTGGAGGATTACGTGTTGAGATGCTCTGACAGGATTCTTGTGCCTTCACCCTTCTTCGCGAAGAACGCGAAGAATGCCAAGAATGCAAAGAACGCCGGCCTCCGATGAAGAACGCCAAACCCGCGGAAATTGACGACGCGAAGCCGTGTGCCGCGATGCCGACGTTTCCTCTCCCGCAACGTTCTTCAGCGATGTTCCTTAATCCGCAACAAAAACCTTTGTCGACGCGACACCCTTCCGTGACGACGCGACGCTGGATACCGCGACGACGCGACGATCCCCAATTCCGCGAAGAACCCGCGGACGAAGACTTGACAAGGTAGGGATTTTATTTTGGAATACCTTAATATTCTCGTGAATGTTTCTTTAAAATTAAAGAACCAGATTCATATGAACAATTTTATTTTATTAAAATTGTTGGTTCATGTGTTGAATAATTTCTCACGTTGTTTATATCTAACGCGGAGGGTGCAGGCCAAACGAACACGGCCCGACAACCCTCCGTCGTTCTTCGTGGTTGTGCGGATTTGGAGGGCGAAGGAAAAACATCACGCAAGGGCGTTTGGATGATCCCAGAGTGAATAACAGAACCCGTGAGGAACAACAGCGCAGACGGGAAGGAAAACGGACCACCAGAGCAACACCGGTGGCCCGCGGGTCGCCGGCGCGGCGGCGCCGGCAGCTGGAGGCGGCGGCGCCCCAACGCGCCGCCGGACAGAGCCACCGCGTCTTCAGCTGCGGCGGTGGCGGCTAGCAGACCCACGGCCGCACGGGTCCGGCTCGCCCGCATGGGACACGGCGATATGCCGCGTCCGATCGATCCAGTGCGGCCCCCTGCAGGGCCGCGACACCTCCAATCCGCTGGGGCAGCACCCCGCGGCGTCCAGCTGCTCAGCCGCTCGGTCGAGCCGAGCCCGCCCGGTCCGATCGGTCGGGCCATGCCCTGGCCGGACCGGACCCGGACCAGCCGGGTTGGACCGGGTCAGGTCGACCCGGTTCGGCCGACCCATGGGGGGTCGGGCCGGGTCGGCCCGGGCCCGGACCCCCCGTCTTCGGCCTATTTTCGGTCTATTGCTCGTAACGTGAGCTACGGGACTCCGAACGATGCGCCGTCAGTGGCAACGCGATCCCTGTATCGAGACGGTCGTTTCGGTATATCGCACTGACAGTTTCAAAATACTTTGGGTTCGTCCGGTTTGGTTCGTACACGAAACCAACCGGGCCCTCAGAGCGGAAACACTCATATCTTGAGTTACGAACGTCTGATTGACGTGTCGTCGACTTCGTTGAATTCCTCTAAGTGAGATGGATCTTTTGGCATACTCCACCCGAGATTTGGACCTAGGTGGAGTATGGTCAGGTTGGTTTTGCCTTAAAAACCAACCGGGCCCCTGGGACGAAAAGGCAAATAACTCCCAGACCGGGCGTCCGATTGACGCGCCGTCTGCGTCGTTGAGTTCCTGTTGACGATACGGAACTTTTGGATATATCATCCTTGGACTTTGTGTCCGTTTATGTATCAGCCTCTCGGCTCATGGAGCGGACCCTCCCGAACAAGTTTGTTGTGTGCGGGAACCCTAGTGCTGGCTGCGACTGCTACTTCGACAGCGACGACTGTATAGAGATCCTTAGTGCACTGCAGCGACGACTGTGCAGAGATCCTCAGTGGACTGCGACGACGACTGTGCAGAGATCCTCAGTGGACTGCGACGACTACAGCACTCAGCGATCCCTTGCGGGTTAGTGCTATAGGTCCTGTGTGGGCCCGATCCTGTGTGGGTCCGATCCTGTGTGGGTCAGCGCTCAGCGGTTCTGTGTGAGCCAGCGCCTACAGGTCCTGTGTGGGCCCGATCATGTGTGGGTCATTGCGGGGGTTAGTACCTATCGATCCTTTTTGGGTCCAACGACTTAGATGGATCAGTTATCATCTTTATCGTCATCCGAAGAAGTATACCTGTGTGAGCTGAATCCTGTGTTACTCTCCTTTGTGGATTGTGTTGAGCTGTCCTGTGTGGATTTACTGTTTACTCTCCTTTGTGGATTGTGTTGAGCTATCCAATGTGGATTACTTTTTCTCTCCTTTGTGGATTGTGTTGTTCCATCCCGTGTGGGTATACGTTTTTCTTTCCTGTGTGGACTGGGTTGTGCTTGGGCTCGGACGTTGGAGCCGAACGGGAATCGATGACTTAGGTATATGTATGGGCATATACCTAAGCTGTATCGGATGTTACATCGTGATTGTATCCTTCCTTTGTGGATTATCCTTTGTGGATTCTGGGAGACCTTCAGGGGTCTCGGGGTCCCTACTGAGTAGCTTATACTCACCCCTGCACGGGCTATGCCCGCACTTCGTTGTGTTGGATGCAGACGACGGACAGCGCTGGTCGTGGTGGAGGCTTGCAGAGCAGGATGGTAACTGGAGGTGGACCACTGGGTGGGACGCACTCGGAGTGGTCAGGTGGACCCAAGGAGCAGTGGAGGCTATCTGTACCCACCCTTTAGGTGGGACTTCCAGAAGACGGCTTGACACTGCGGCTTTTCTTTTCAGTTGTTGTTTTTCCCTTTCAGTTTTACTTTATAGTTGGGCTTGTATTTCCGGCCCCTCTTTACTTTCAGCACAGCTTGTTACAGTTTTTACTTAGTGTTTACTTTTCCGCTTACTATTTTGAGGAGGGGGTTGGATACATAGTCTACTGCAATGCATCAGGGATTGGACTCGGATGTGTCCTGATGCCGGAGCGGGCCGTGATTGCCTATGGATCACGTCAGTTGAGGCCTCATGAGCAGAACTATGCTATACATGACCTAGAGTTAGCAGCAGTGGTCTTTGCTCTGAAGGCATGGCGGCACAATCTGATGGACGAGCGCTTTACAGTCTTTTCTGACCACCAGAGTCTCAGGTACATCTTCTCGCAGAAGGACCTGAACCAGAGACAACGTCGATGGCTCGAGTTCCTCCATGACTATGACTTTGAGATAGTCTATACTCCTAGGAAGGGGAACATGGTAGCTGATGCCCTCAGCAGGAGGACGTGCATCCAGCTACTTGAGGAGGTGACATATCAGCTAGCCGCTTTGTAGATATCCTTCGTGGATAGGGACAGAGAAGCCTTCCTTCAGTCTCTCACGGTCTCTTATTCAATTCTGCAGTGGGTCAAAGAGGCACAACGTGGGGACGCCGACTCTGAGACGCGGAGTGCATAGATATCCTCGGGACAGGGACCTAATGGTTCCTCCCTTGGAGCAGATCACAACATCCTTTTCAGAGGACGTACCTTGGTACCAGTCGCTTTATGAGAGGAGGTGCTGAGAGAGTTTCACACTTCTCCTTTGGCGGTACATCCTGGAGTGGCGAAGATGTACCAGGATCTCAGACGACAACACTGGTGGTCGGGCATGAAGAAGGCTGTGGCAGAGTTCGTTTCATGGTTCCTCACCTCCCAGCAGGTGAAGGAAGAGCATCAGGTACCAGCAGGTTTGGTACAGCCCTTGGAGGTCCCGGAGTGGAAGTGGGACGGGATATCTATGGACTTTGTGACTGGACTTCCACGCACTTCCAGAGGTCACGAATCCATTTGGGTGATCGTTGACCGACTCACCAAGTTGGCACACTTCTTGCCCAGCAGAGAGCAGGTCTCAGTGGAGAGCTTAGGGCATCTCTACGTTCAGGAGATTGTACGGCTTCATGGTGTGCCATCGTCTATCGTCTCCCATCGTGACGCTTGTTTTACTTCCCGGCTTTGGAAGGGGTTGCAGGAGGCGTTCGGGACGTGGCTACGTCTGAGCACCACCTTTCACCCTCAGACGGATGGTCAGACGGAGAGGACCATTCAGACTCTCGAGGACATGCTCTGCGTTTGTGTCCTCAACTTTGGTCGCAGCTGGGAGGACCACCTACCCTTGGTGGAGTTCGCATACAACAACAGCTACCACTCCACTATCGGGATGGAACCATATGAGGCGTTGTACGGCCGACCTTGCAGATCTCCTTTGTGCTGGACCGACCCTGGGGAGTAAGCACTTGTGGGACCAGAGATGGTCCGGGCCACGAGAGAGATGGTCCAGGTCATCTAAGAGCAGATGATGACAGCTCAGATCCGGCAGAAGTCTTATGCTGACAGGAGGCGGAGGCCATTAGAGTTCGAGGATGGCGACCACGTCTTCTTGTGTGTCTCACCTTGACGTGGATTACAGAGATTTGGCTGAGGCGGCAAGTTATCTCCACGCTTCATCAGACCCTTCCAGGTCCTCAGCAGGATTGGTGATGTGCCTTATCGCCTGGCTCTACCACCTCAATTGCACCGGGTGCACGACGTCTTCCACATATCTCAGCTGAGGAGATACGTGCACAACCCGACGCACATCATTGACCATGGGGAGCTAGATGTGGATGATGGGGTGACTTTTACGGAGGTCCCGGTGGAGATAGAGGATCGATAGGATCGGGTCCTACGTGGGCGATTGATTCCTCTTATGTGAATCAGATGGGAGCACGTGAACCTCCAGGAGAGCACTTGGTAGTGGGAGGCTCAGATGTGTGCTCAGTACCCACATTTGTTTCCCTAGTTTATGATGTATCTTTACCGGGACGTAAAGCCCTGAGGTGGGAGTAATGTAAAGACCCATAAATTTCAAGGAAATTTTCTTCTTAATTTTATTTGGAATTTTACAAGAGTGCAGTTTCTGACGGCACCTGATTCCGAGGCCCGGTGTGCCCGAAATCATTTTCCGAAGTTTGGCTCAGGTACGTTCAGTGAATGGATGAGCAGGTTTTTCTAACTTTTAACCGGTGCCCGGAATCAAATTCTGAGGGCACCGATGAAATCGCAGTGCCGGTATTTTCTTAGAAACTCCTCTTCCGGAGTTGCGTTTGCTCAGGGGTGGTTTTTAATTTTTAGGCTTAATGTTATGAAATAAAATAAATTGTCCGAAAAACTTTATTTTATTTCACTTAAGCCACTTGAAGCCACTTAAAAGCCACTTAAACTGAGTTGAAACGGATAGGGTACTATCCCAAAATATCCAACCCTCTTGGTAGGATATTTGTGAGGTGGGGCCCGCACGAGCCCCGCCATTTCTTTTCTGATAAGTAACACACCCGCGAAAACCCAAAATTTTGAAAGTCAACTGACGCTTTTTGTTAAATTCATAATGCACCATTTAATTGGGCGGTTTATTTCGTGAATTAAATGGGCATTTTCTTTTGTTGAATTAATTCTACGAATTAATGGGTCGTTACTTACCTCTTATTCGTTTGTTGGCGTAATAATAAAATAAGGCCAACACGACATTTTGAGGATTACACATTGAGAGGCTCTGACAGAATTCTTATGCCTTCACCCTTCTTCGTGAAGAACGTGATGAACGCGAAGAACGCGAAGAACGCGAAGAACGCCGGCCTCCGATGAAGAACGCCAAACCCTCGGAAATCGACGACACGACGCCGTGTGCCGCGACGCCGACGTTTCCTCTCCCGCAACGTTCTTCGGCGACGTTCCTTAATCCATAACAAAAACCTTCGATCATCCATTGGGGTGAGAGTTTTAGTTTTGTTTTAAATTTTTCCTTTGTGGTTTTTAACTCAATAAGGATTTAATTATTATTAATGAAATCTTTTTGTTCTTGAACCTCAGAGTTCGTCGACGTCACACCCTTCCATGACGACGCGACGCCAGATACCGCGACGACGCGATGATCCCCAATTCCGCGAAGAACCCGCGGACGACAACTTGATGAGGTAGGAATTTTATTTTGGAATACCTTTATATTCCCGTGAACGTTTCTTTAAAATTAAAGAACCGGATTCATATGAACAATTTTATTTTATTAAAATTGTTGGTTCATGTGTTGAATAATTTATCCCGTTGTTTTTATCTAACGTGGAGGGTGCGGGCCAAATGAACACGGCCCGACAACCCTCTGTCGTTCTTCGTGGTTGTGCGGATTTGGCAGGCGATGGAAAAACGTCACGCAAGGGCGTTTGGATGATCCCGCAGTGAAGAACGGAACCCGGGAGGAACAACGGCGCAGACGAGAAGGAAAAAGGACCACCAGAGCAACTCTGGTGGCCCGCGGCTGTGCGGGTCCGGCTCGCCCGCATGGGACGCGGCAACATGCCGTGTCCGATCGATCCAGCACGGCCCCACATGGGGCCGCGACACCTCCAATCCGCGGGGGTAGCGCCCCGCGGCGTCCAGCTGCTCGGCCGCTCGGCCGAGCCGAGTCAGGCCGGTCCGACCGGCCGGGCCATGCCCTGGCCGGACTGGACCGGGTCCTGACAGGTTGTTCCAGGTCGGGTCGACCTGGTTCGGCCGACCAAGGGGGGGGGGGGGGGGGGGGGGGGGGTCGGGCCAGGTCGGCCCGGGCCCGGACCCCCCGTCTTCGGACCGTTTTCGGTCTTTTGTTCGTAACTTGTGCTACAGGCCTCCGAACGACGCGCCGTCAGCGGCAACGCGATCCTTGGATCGAGGCGGTCATTTTGGTTTATCGCACTCAAGGTTTCGGAATACTTTGGGTTCGGCCGGGTTGGTTCGTACACGAAACCAACCGCGCCCTCAGAGCGGAAACACTCATATCTTGAGTTACGGATGTCCGGTTGACGTGTCATCGACTTTGTTGAATTCCTCTAAGTGAGACGGATCTTTTGGCATACTCCGCCCGAGGTTTGGACGCAGGTGGAGTACGTTCGGGTTGGTTTTGCCTTAAAAACCAACCGGGCCCCTAGGACGAAAAAGCCAATAACTCTCAGACCAGGCGTCCGATTGACGCACCGTCTGTGACGTTGAGTTCCTGCTGACGATACAGAACTTTTGGATACATCAACCTCGGACTTTGTGTTAGTTGATGTATCAGCCTCTCGGCTCGTGGAGCGGACCCTCCCGAATGAGCTTGCTGTGTGCGGGAACCCTAGTGCTGGCTGCGACTGCTACTTCGACAGCAACGACTGTGCAGAGATCCTCAGTGGACTGTAGCGACGACTGTGCAGAGATCCTCAGTGGACTGCGCCGACGACTGTGCAGAGATCCTCAGTGGACTGCAATGACTACAACATCTAGCGATCCCTTGCGGGTCAGTGCTACAGGTCATGTGTGGGCCCGATCCTGTGTGGGCCTGATCCTGTGTGGGTCAGCGCTCAGCGGTTCTGTGTGAGCCAGTGCCTACAGATCCTGTGTGGGCCCGGTCTTGTGTGGGTCTTTGCGGGGGTTAGTACCTATCGATCCTTTTTGGGTCCGACAACTTAGATGGATTAGTGATCATCTTTATCGTCATCCGAAGATGTATACCTGTGTGAGCTGAATCCTGTGTTACTCTCCTTTGTGGATTGTGTTGAGCTATCCTGTGTGGATTTACTGTTTACTCTCCTTTGTGGATTGTGTTGATCTATCCTATGTGGATTACTTTTTCTCTCCTCTATGGATTGTGTTGTGTTATCCTGTGTGGGTATAGGTCTTTCTTTCCTGTGTGGACTAGGTTGTGCTTGGGCTCGGACGTTGGAGCCGAATGGGAATCGATGACTTAGGTATATGTATGGGCATATACCTAAGCCGTGTCAGATGTTACTTCATGATTGTATCTTTCCTTTTTGGATTATCCTTGTGGATTCTGGGAGACCTTCAGGGGTCTCGGGGTCCCTACTGAGTAGCTTATACTCACCCCTACACGGGCTATGCCCGCACTTCATTGTGTTGGATGCAGATGACGAACAGCGCTGATCGTGGTGGAGGCTTGGGAGCAGGATGGTACCTGGAGGTGGACCACTGGGCGGGACGCACTCGGAGCAGTCTGGTGGACCCGAGAAGCAGTGGAGGCTATTTGTACCCACCCTTCAAGTGGTACTTCCAGAGGACGGCTCGACGCTACAGCTTTTCTTTTCAGTTGCTATTTTTCCCTTTCAGTTGTACTTTACAGTTGGGATTGTATTTCCGGCCCCTTTTTACTTTCATCATAGCTTGTTACAGTTTTTACTTAGTGTTTACTTTTCCGCTTTCTTACTATGTGGTGCTTGTTTACTTTTCAAAGGAAATGCCTTCCCGTTTTCTGGGATTTACGCCTTGGTGCTAGTCGCCAGCCCTTGGCCTATGAAAGGCGGGTTTGGGGTAGTCACGACACGGGCCCCGAGGATGGGTCGTGACAAAAGGGGCATCCAATTTTGGTTGCGTAATGATATATTGTCATGTGTGCCTAAAAAGGGGGGTATTTGAATGGGTTATATGTGTATAACCTTGTTAAACTCTTTGAAATTGTTTTATGTATTTGTGTGTTCTCATGGGTATCTTTTGTGATATTGTTCAAGGTGACTATATAACATTTGAAAGTATATTATTAAAGGTTGATTGGGCTGCCAAATCTATTTTGATAGGGGCCTCGTGTGCTTTTGTATTAAAAAGATGTTTTTGAAATGGGTTTTATGTGCAAAGATTGGGTATACTCATTATAATTGTTTTATGAAAGTTATGAATGGTTTATTGAGTTGTGTAAGTGGTGAAACTATATCAGAAAACTATTTTGGAAGTAGTATATTTTTAAAAGGTCCATTTAATTTTTTATAATGTTATTATTCCATATGTATCATCTTGGAAAAATTTTATTAAATTGTTTGAAGGAGGTATTGAGGTGTTAATGTGATGTGAATGTGATGTGGACTATTTTGTGTGAGTGTGATGTGAAAAATTGAAATTTTTATTATGAAAGGAGTTTTATGTGCCATGTGTGTGGGATTTTATATGAGTTTAAATAACTTATAATTGTTTTATAATATTTTTTCATGGTTTTGTGGAAGTGTTGAAGAAATGTGAAATGTGTTGTGGGTTATTTTGGTGTGAGTCGGATTTAAAAATAATTTTGAATGAAAAATGGACTTTTGTGACTTGTGTGGTTTACATATCTGATGTTGGGTGAATTTTTGATGTGGAAATGATATTTACATTTTCAATTTATATTTCATGACTTGTTGAACTTGTTTGATCACAAGGGGAAAACCTGGGTATCTAGGTGGGTGGACATGTACTTGTATACTAGTGAATCTGTGGGGTTCGGCCTCAGTTTCACTAAGAAAGATTGATGCTAACAACATTAACTAAACTATGATGATGATGTTTGGGGACCACTAGGTTATGGTTTTGTTCCCTACTAGTGGCTCGTGAACAGGAATGGATATTTTTGATGGTTACTCTCACCATGATAAGAGGTACCTTGGACCCACAGCTAGCAAGTACCTAGGGGTTAATTCCATATTGGATGTGATCATTAGTAAATATATACTTACCGTCGTCATACGGTACATTTGGCTGGAAAATTCGGTAGCTTGGTGTTTATTTTATAAGTGTTAATCCTTTAAAATATCCCACTTGAAAAATGTTCTTATTCAAAGTTGCATGTTTTAAAAATTGTAACTAGCTTGTCATGTTTTTGAAAACATGCATGCTTTTCATCTTTAAATGTTTATCATATAGAATCTCTTAGTGTTGGTATCCTACTGGGATTTGGCTCACACCCTACTTACACCATTGGGTGTAAGTAGACTTTCTTATTTTGTGTCACAGGTTTGGTTATAGGTTTTATTCAATTGGTTCAGGTTTTTAGCTGTCCATCGTGATGCAGTGTCGTGGAGATGGATTGAGGGTGGTGAAACTTTCCATGTGGAGGTTCTTGTGATGTCATTTCATGAGCTTTACCTTTGAAATGGTCTTAAAACATTGTTTAAAATTTTGTAAATAAGTTCTGAATTTTAGTAAAAGATGTTTTGGTTTGACGAATCCTGATTTGATTTCATTGATTCATTTGTTGTTTTACGTTTAAAAACTCAGGTAAATCATTCCCAATTTTCAGTTTTTGATACCCAGGCACTTGTTCCAGCCCATGTGGATTAGGAACGCCCATCGGGACTTGCCACGGGTCAGGTCTAGTTCCGGTTTTGGTGGAGACCAGATTCGGTTCGTCACAAAATGGTGTTAGAGGTGGTTCGCTCTATTTGAGTCATGTTATTTGGGAAATAGTCGGGATAGTCTGGAGTAATGATTTTCATGACATGAAATTCCAGTTATGGTTAGATTTCTTGATCACCACACCTCATGTTGGGATTCAAGTCACTAGGGGAAGTCAAGATTTATCTACATCTTTTGGTTTTCTTGGTCTGATGATGATTAGGGGAAATGAAAAGAGAGTTGGTTTAATGGTCTTAGTGGGCTCGCAGGGTCTGGTAAGCCATGTGGAGCTGAGGATTTTACCTAGAACACTCTTTGTGATGGTGAAGAGATTGGAAGATAGCTGCCAACCATATTTTCAATTAACCCACTGAAACTACTTTCCTATCACATTTTTTGTGCTTTAGTTTTGAAATCATGGAACATTGGTTTTAAAGTGACTTGGTTTTACGAAGCATAAAGTTTTTGTGAAATGATTTTAAAATAAAGATGTAATGGTTTGATTTATGAAATGGTGGAACTAGATTTTCAGAATTGTTTTGAAATGGAAAATAGTGTGCTTACACCTCTTTTGAAATCAGGAACCATATTGAAGTTGGTTTTCAAAAGTGTTTCCAATATAGTTTTCTAAACAATTAATGGGTGTTTTAATGGGATGATATGTTTTCAAATTGATTTGAATAACATGAAACTGAGTTCTTTTCTAAATGGTGGTTTCCTTATGAAATTTTTTGTATGATGTGAATTGGGATTTTGATCTCATTTTTAAGAGTATTGAGAAAAAGGATTGGTTGGTTGATCATTTTGTTTTTGAAAAGTGGAAATAATTTCAGTTTTATCCATTGGTATTTCAATGACATACCACATGCATGAGGTTATATGGGATTATGGATGGTTCATGGAATGATTGGATGAGTTACGAGATGAATATGAGGAGGGTTCCCAGTGTGGAACAAAAACATGCATGTGTGAGGCCCATGGGGTACCATGGGTGGATACATTAACTGCTGAACTACTGGTTTTCAATGAAATGTTTTTAATGAAAAACATGATGTCTTGATGAATTGTTTGGGATGGTGTATATTCTGTGTTTTTGGAAAATATTGTTGTTGTGGGATGTTTTGAGTCCAACAACCCCACTTGTTCAAACTGTGTTTTGGGTTTGTGTTTGGTTGGTAAGCTGGGTAGAAGGACCGGTTAGTAGTCCCCTATGAGATATGTTTCCGGAATCCTTTATGGTGCTTCCATTAATGTGTTTATATCTATTTTTTGGAATGAATTTACCAATGTATCAACTTTTTTGGGGTTTTGGGTTCTCCCATTGGATAGGGTACACCCCCATTAAGGGTTAGTGCACAACTGAAGTGAAACCTAGATTGTTTCGCAGTTGGAAAATCCTCCAGTTGATCAATGTAAGGAATCTTTTCTTGAGATTTGTAGAATGAGTCTATACCATTTACATTCTAGTTTTTTTTTCGGATCCTCTTGTTGTGTAAGAGTGCTCGTGGATGGTTGAAAGAGACCATAGTTTTTTAAGCCACCTGATTCGTCAAAGGAGGAAGTTGTCTAGGGTTGTCAGTATGGATAGTGTCTAAGAGGGCCTCTAAGTCCTTCTTAGTATCTTCGAAGAAGGGGTATATGTTAGACCACCCGTGTGGGAAATCTGACCAGGAGAGGTAGTTATGGAAACTTTCTGGAATCCTTTGATATTTGGGGATGTTGTATAAGGCACCATACTTTTATTATTTCTATGAGTCACTTTGGTCATGTTTGTTGACGCGTTGTGATGTCGCATGCTCATTTGATTTTAAAGGTGAAATTGTACAATATTTTGTGAGTCTTTTTTTCAGAAGTTTTTCTCCTTTTAGGAGATCTCGACATCCTTTGTTTTAGAGGAATGTGTTTATATGTGTCCTTTATTTCTGTTGTTTCTCACCCAAAAAAACAATGTGTGATGTGTGTGCATCCTCTAAACCCCTATTTCAGCGAAATTCCATGTTATGGTAAAGTGAGTTCTGGAGTGTGTTTTTTCTTGGTGAACCCATCTGGGATTGCATGTATTTTTTTGTAGCATTGAAAGAAGAAATTATATTTTGGGGTTTCCAAATCCTAACTATGAGGCTAAAGATGCTTCAATCATTCCAGCTCCAACCACAGGTCCCGGAGAGAAGCTAGCATGTAGTCAGAGGAAATCCCAGTGTTTTTTTTAACCATGTACAAATAATTGTTCTCAGTATGAGAGATGGTAGTAGTTTAAACATTTGGTGTTGTCATCGTCCTTCATTTGTTCCTGTTCGGTGGAAAGAGGTGGAGGGCCTCATACCCATGTTATCTCCCAATGAATTTCTTTTCCCCTTTAGTTTCCTTCAGGTTCGGGGGAAAGGTTTTATATTTTTCTAGAAATTTTGAGTGAAAATTTAGTAGTAACCATTCCACAGAAAACCATGTTAGTATAAGGATCCACATGGTTAGCGCAAAGTTTCCCAAACTGTGCGGGCAAACCGTGCGGCCGTCCCAACTCTTTATGTTTTGGGGTTTTTCTGTCCCAGTCCATTTTTTCAGATTAGATGTTTGGTTATTATGGTGGGGGACCCACTATGAGTCTCATGTATGTTATTTTTAAAATTCCTAATGGGATTCTACCCCATGTACTAGGGAGTTTGTTCGGGGTTCCCCTGTTAGTGTCTTGATTCTGTCTCAAAAAAAGATTTAAGTTGTCTCTTATAGTTGGAGAGCCCATTTGTGTATCCTTATACCAGGAACTCACGTTTGTACATGGTCTTGGCTTAGAAGTGGGTAGTATTGTTCGAAGCTATATAAACACCTAAATCTGCCTTGGGTAAATGTTGGGATTGGAGAGTTCCCAATGGTATAGTTATATCATGGTATGTGAAACCTTTTTCAATGTTCTTATTTATTTGGGTAAATTTCTTGAGCCTTGTTCAGATAGTGTTTGAGGAGTTTTCTATTAGGATAAATCATGCATGTGCTTGATCATTTTAGTAAAGAGGTGTATGTTTCTGTTTCGAAGTATTCCTTCATTAATTGACCAGTAGAGGTGTTTTGGCCTTTGGAGGTGAAGTTTATAAAAGGATTCCATTTCTGATTTTCGGTTGGGTTTGGTATTTGGTTTGTCCTTGATGTGGCTTTATGAGGGTGGAAAGTCTTATGGAGGAGATAATTTTCACACCCATGACTTTTTTTTAAATTCATTATACATTTAATTTCCATTATTTATTTGTTTTGGGGGTTTACCACTCATTTTGGTGAAAATGGTGGGTTTTGAAAATTTGGGCTAAACCGTGAACCCAATTCCAGATTTAAAAACAAATATTGTTTCTTCTATAACTCCATAAATTTATAATATTTACACCCATTACACTTCCCAATTGGCGTACCCTTATATATTAAAATCAAAATATCCATTTGTACCACATAGAAATCAATAATCATGATGGATTTGGGTTTTTGATTAAGGTAATGGGCCTTCCCGTAAGCCCATTTCATGCTTTAATTTTTTTTAAAGTTTCCATATCTCATTCATTGATTACGGTTTCCCCATGATTCTACCTCCCTAACAAATCCAACATCCCTTGGATTACCCCCAATATCGGTTTCAAAATTTTAGAGCTCAGGTGAACCAAGAATTAGGGAGAACTTTCATACTATTGCTCAAATCGACCAGATTTGAGGAGGTAAAATGAATCTTTCATAACTCCTTAAATTTTCGTCCTTTATCCCCCATTGAAGTCCCGAAAGAACAAATATGACTCCTTAGAACCTCCAGACCAGTTTTGGGTACATGGAGATTCATATTTTGGTGGATTTATGGCGATATATTCAATATTTGTGCAAGTAAGTATTTCCCTATTTGTTTTTTCCTCTTTTCTTAGGGTTTCATCCCTCTTTCATGATGTTCCAAAGTGTCCATAACCTATGGTTCGTACCTATGGTTTAACCATGAGCCTTTTGTGTAAATTATGTGGTCTAGGGCTGGATTTATCATCCTTTTGGTGTCGGGTTGGTGCGGTTGATGTTTCGCACAATGTCATGAGGGATTCGACAATTTCAGTAAGTGATTCTGTATGTAACCATTTGACGATGAGTTAGTTTGATAGATTAAATAATGTTTCATGTTCCTTATATGATGTGAATTATGAAAAAACCATTTTTGGTAGAAATAGTAAATCATTTGGTATTAAAGTAACATTTTTGTTTGAAGTGTGTATTTTTCAAATGTATTTCATGTGTTATCTGTTGTGGTAGTTTTGTAAAATGTGGAAGTGATTTAGTAGATGTTGAAAGGGGATACCAATTTTGGTTGGGTTATGATATAGTTTCATTTGGGCCTATAAAGAGGGGTCTCTTAATGGGTTATATATGTATAACATTGTTATAATCCTTGAAAGTGTTGTATGGATTTGTGTGTTCTCATGGGTATCATTTGTGATATTGTTCAAGGTAACTATATAACATTTGAAAGTATATTATTAAATTTTGATCGGGATGCCAATTCTTTTTTGGTAGGGGCTTGGTGTGTTTTTTTCATAAAAAGTTGTTTTTTAAATGGGTTTTATGTGCTAATCTTGGGTATACACCTTATAATTGTTTTATGAATGTTTTTGAATGGTTTATTGAGTTGTGTAAGATGTGAAACAATATCAGCAAACTGTTTCGGTAGGAGTATATTTTTAAAAGGAACATTTCATTATGAAATGGTTGTTATGTCATATGTATCATCTTGGAAATATTTTATATATTTTTTTGAAGGAGATATTGAGGTGCTAAAGTGATGTGAATGTGATGTGGACTATTTTGTGTGAGTGTGATGTGAAAAAATGAAATTTTTATTATGAAAGGAGTGTAATGTTCCATCTGTGTGGGTTGTTATATGAGTTTCAATATCTTATAAATGTTTTATAAATTTTTTTATTAGTTTTGTGGAAGTTTTTAAGAAATGTGAAATGTGTTGTGGGTTATTTTGGTGTGAGTCTGATTTCAAAATCATTTTGAATGAAAAATGGACTTTTGTGACTTGTGTGGTAAAAATATTGGCTGTTGGGTGAATTTGTGATTTTTAAATTACATTTTCATGTTCAATGTATATTTCTAGACTTGTGGAACTTGTTTGAGCACATGGGGAAAACCTGGGTATCTAGGTGGGTGGACGTGTACTAGTATGCTAGTGAATCCGTGGGGTTTGGACTCAGTTTCACTTAGCAAGATTGACGCTTACAACTCTAAATAAACTATGATGATGATGATTGAGAACCATTAGGTTATGGGAATGTTCTCTACTAGTGGCTCGTACACAGGAATGGATATTTTTTATTGTTACTCTCACCGAGATATGAGGTACCTGAGACCAATATCTAGCTAGTGCATAGGGGTTATTTCTTATTGGTTATGCCCATTAGTTACTTTATACTCACAGTCGTCATATGGTACATTTGGATGGAAAATTTAGTACCATTGGTGTTTTTTTTAAAAGTGTTAATCCTTTGAAATAGCCCACTTGAAAACTATTCTTATTCAAAGTTGCATCTTTTAGAAATTTTAACTAGAATTTCATGTTTTTGAAAACTTGCATGCTTTTCGTATTTAAATGTTTATCATATGGAATCTCTTAGTTGTCGTATCATTCCGGGAATTGGCTCACACCCTAGTTACACCATTGGGTGTATGTAGACTTTATTATTTTGTTTCACAGGTTTGGGTACAAGTTTTATGCCATTGGTTCGGGTTTTTAGCGGTCCATCGTGATGCAGTGTCATGGGGATGGCTTGAGGGTAGTGCCTCTTTCCATGTGGAGGTTCTTAGGCTGTCATTTCATGAGTTTGTACCTTTTTAATGGTCTTAAAACATTGTTTAAAATTTTTTAATCCAATTCTGAATTTTAGTAAAATATTTTTTGTTTGAAAAATCCAGACTATTTTCTTGGATTCATTTGTTGTTTTAAGTATACAAACTCGGGTAAATCATTCCCAATTTTTATTTTTTTTACCCAGGAACTTGTGCCAGCCCGTGGGGATCGGGAGTGCCCTTCGGGACATTCCAAAGGTCGGGTCGGGTGTAGGTTTTTTCAGCCACTAGATTCGGTTCGTGACAAAAAAATGATCAATAGTTTAATTAATGATAATAGACATAATTATATATTTAACATCAAGGTCTCATTCCAAAACAATTTAATCAATGTGTAAGTATACATCAAAATCTCATTTAATAATTTTATCCAACTAGTTTATCTCATGGGGCCTGTTAATGAACCGATGGGCTATATAATTTTTATCCCCACATATCAATATATATCCACTGTATTAATAATATATTGGATAATAAATTTGATTCATAAAAAATAATCCATATCAACAAATACTCATATCGAGTAAAGGATACAAAATATAAATATTCCACTATTTAAGCTAAATGATTTATTTTATAACATTATATTACTAAATGATATAATCATTATGAAATATGAATAAAAATGATAAAAAGAATATGTATGTTGGAGTGTAATGTAAATTTCAATAGAAAATGTTTTTATAATTTTATAGTTTCATGTGAAGGTTAATGACCATAAAATTAATAAGATATAAAAGTCGACCATTAATTCATATGAATTTTAGGTTTTGTAATAAATTCATATATAGTATAGAATAAATGAAAATGTAATTAATGAATTTTAATTGTTTTCTTTATGGAGTTTTATTTTTAAAACCATTGATAATATGTAGTAGAATATAAATATGATAAAATGATTATTGTGGTAAGAAATTCTATTAACACCATACATGTTAAAAAACATTCCTTCTGACTTTTTGTAAATAAATTGATTAATCACTCTATAATATAATTAAAGACTATATTAATACCTTTTATAAATTTAAGGATAATATTAAATACCCATAATTAATAATTTCATTAAATTCAAATAACTATTATAAATAAATTGAAATATGCAGATATGGAAGAAATATATACTCAATCAAAAAGAGAAATATGACTGTTGTTTAAATTAAATAATTATTTTCTAGATTCAACATGAAAAAAGTTGGTATCTTTTTAGAAAAAATATAAAATCATTAAACACATATAGGATAAGAAAATTGATGAATTTAATGGAGGATATATTAAAATATTTCATTAACAAACAAATACATTCTAATAAAAAAATGAGGTACTAAAATAAATCCGTACTACATTGGTGCTTTTATGTTGTAACACCATTAATGTTTAAAATGAATTAAAACCTTTTAAATCAAGGATAAATTTATATATTTCTGTTTTTAATAAATAAAATATTCAATATATATATCACATTTAATTAAATAGGTTTTTAATACCAAATATGTTTTAATGAACGTGGAATTGGGATGAAATCTCATACCTAAAGTTTGTCTCGCTTCGAAATCTCTATAACCTCTTGTTTAATAAATATAAATTTTTTATAATTCCATAATATAATCATTTTAATACTTATGATATAATATATTATCCACTTATTACATTTTATAACCAATTTACTGATATTTTCTAATTAAAATCATAGTTAGAGGGTGTTAATTGTTTCACTTTTCATGGATGTTTCAGTTACGCAATTCCAGAACTTATACTATGTTCGTGGACCCATAATTTATAGAATGTTTTCATCATAAAAATATAATATATATTAATTATCTACTTATATAAAATTATTAATAAAAATTAGATATATAGAAATTATTTAAAGCATACATAGAGATGGTAGACCATACATTTGCATGAACACTATTTTCATTTTCAAACAAAAAGATGCAATAAACAATAAACATTGTCTTAAAATTGTAGAAACATAATTATATCATATATATCATATATATATACTATAAATATATCCTTATTAACATATATAAAAATATAAATGAAAAATGAATCGCACCACTTCATTGTGGGGGTTGTCCACACGTATGTCTGGGCAATGACCCCATCATTGAATGAATGTGAATAAAAAATTGATGATATGATATTATAATCAAAGATAAATATTTTATTCATAATTGTTATATATAAAAATTAAATCCATCATAATACACATCATTTTAAGATGGTGATTGAAATTAATTGTATCACTACGTAGAGGCGGAAGTCCAATTGTACGCTTGGGTAATACTTTCAGTTACCATTTAACTGATATGATTGATACTAATGGTGGTTCCGTAATAATATAAAAAATTAAATCTTTACTGAGGATTATAAATTTATTATTTTATAATTAATATCATATATTTATAGGAAGTATAAGAGTAAACAACTAAAAAGGGGCTAGGTGTCATGTTCACCACTCCTTTAGTTGGCCTATTTTAGATCATTTTATCAGGACTATTTGAATTGTTTTTTTAAGAAGACCACAAGCACTAATTTGTGGATTTGTAAATTAAAAAAATAATTTTTCAATTTTTTTCGACATATATGTCTCAATGTGGTGTAAATAATAAGGAAGAGTGGATTCCTTTTATAAGTGGGAGAGATGAAACTCATGGAATTCCCATATAGATTAAATTCTAATAATTTCATGCTCTATAATGAGGATTCCAAATGCCCAAATATTTGATGGTGTGAAATATGAGGTTAAAATATGGCCATTAAATAGGTTTTATACATGTTTATTAGTAATCAAACCATTATATCTTATTTTAACCAATGGTAAACTTGTCTTACCAAAAAACATGGGAACACATTTTTACAATTTTTACTATTCATTATGACTCAAAATCAAGTCGAAATTATTAAAAAAATATTAATTTCATAATTAAAAATATGTAATATATTCCATAAAATCCATTTATTTTAATTTTAATAATTTAATTTAAACAAAAGCCCACAAATTTCAATAAAAGTGGGTTTTCAAAACAAATGATTTCTTAAGTATAAATGGTTTTTATATAAAATTCCATTAAAATTTTAATTCAAATAAAGATAATTGGAATGTTTATAATATAAATTATGCAATTTCACTTACAATACATTTTAAAAAAAAATTAATTTTTAAATTCATGAAATTTAAATCCAATTTTCAATTAATGTATTTATTTTTCATTATTCAATGAAAAATCATTCTTCTAATAATATTCTGAAAAATTAAATCTACGAATGTTCTTAAATATTGATTTAAAAAATTATTATCAAGATCTAAAATATTTTTTTTATTTATTATTAAATTAATTATTTTATTCATTCAATAAAACTCAATAGAACCCATTTTTAGGAGAAAAATAATTTTTTAAAATAATAATGACCCTATTATTAAATGAGTGCTTACATATAAAATTATTATTTTTACATAAAATATTTATAAATATATTATTTAAAAATGTGGTTATTCTTATTTAATCCAACAATTTAATGGTTATTTTAGTGTTTTATACTATATTGTGGTTCATTCAGACCCTAGGTTGCATAGATCACATGTTATCACTAAAATTAGTTTTTAAATGATCATTTGATCATAAAATCTTAGGATGTTACAATAAACCCATATTAAAATGAATTTATCTATTAATGTTTCATAACTATAAGAAAAAAATGTGAGCATGTGAATGTTTCATCATATACTTGGGTTATAATATACTTTCTTCGAAATTCTGATTCCACCAAAAAACATTAACCATTAGAGTAGTCTTGTTCAACAACAATTTATCTCCTCAATCCATGATTTATATTGGATCATAATAGGAAAAATAATTACCATGTGGTAAAAAAAATTCTTATTACATGTGTTATATATAATTTATGTACATTATTAAGATTGATAAATAAAAAAGGAACTTGAGAGAGTTTTGGTGGAAGCACTAAGTGCCATGTAGTGATTTTGACCCGATCAAGAATAATGAAGGGGAAAATATAAACAGGACTCAATTTTCAATTATTTATTATTATTATAACCTTATTCTTTAGATAAGGTTACTAGAATTACATGGTATTATATTTAAATTCAAGTTTCACTAATGATTATCAGTATAATGTTTATTCAACTCCGAGCTATCTCAGTGTGAGGTTGAATTGATCTGGAATTATCTACCATTAATTCTACCAGCTAAATTATCAATCTCATTCATTCTTTAAATTTATCTTTTAATTTTGTATTTCATAACATACATCTATAAATGAATTCATAATGAATCATTTAAATACTCGATTTAATGCTATTATTTTTAGAATATTCTTACAAATGTAGTTGTTTATCTCAATAACCTTTTAAATCCATAAAGTAATCTGTCAACATGTTTTATAATGTTTTATTGTTTCCCTCATAATATCCCTATATATTATGATGATAATAAGAACTGACACTCTAATATATATGCAAACCCTAGTGAAGGATTCTTCATATCATTATGGTAAACAATGGATCATGATAAGATACAACTAAGTGTGGTACTCCGTGGAATCATAGAAAATCCTTAATGAATAATCATGTATGTTAATCAAGAGTGAAATAATTTATAATGAGATCTACTACATCCCAAACTGAATTATTCCATTCATATTTTTTGGTGAGTTTGATAGTCCTATCTATGATACTTTTTTTTCAATTTACATTCTAGTATGGAAAATTTTTATAACATCCCCTTAGACTTTTGTCTCTTATACATAGCATACTAACATACCATATATCTTGATATATACTCTTCAAAATTTATTTTAATGTAATTCCATTAAAAATTCACTATAGATATCTATATATCATTCTATATATATAATGAATTGATAATTATGAATTGGGTGGATCATTCAATAGCTCATCCATGTCTAGTATTGAGAAAAACATTATCTGTTTTTTAACATATTTTTATAGTATGATATTGGTTGAACAAAGGAAAAAATCCTATCCTTATTCTATGTTTCTGCATCTTCCTCCTACACATATTAAATATTTTTCTGGGTAAATTGTTAAACACTCGTTTGATTTAGATAACATTTCAACACTTCCATAAATATATCATCATACATTATTTTCAAATCTATAAATTGGGGATATTTTTTTATCAACAAAATATATCAAATTATATTAACCTAAAAAATTATACAATCTTTCACCTTGTTACTTTTCCCATGGTGTTAATGTATTGAATATAAATAATATTTAATGAAGACTGACTATATTCTATACTGTGTATTTAGAAATTTATGGGTGAATATATACATTATAAATTTATGATTTTTATATATTTAAATCCATTGATAATAAATATAATACATCAATATATTTAAGGAAAAATATTCAGTTGATGACCCCAAATAACGAGTTTGGTAATTATTTTCAGGATCCTTCATTTTTTATGCGGCATAAGCCATCATCATATCATTATGAAATAGTAATAATCCCAATAACATCATTGATTCATCACTATATATCCAGAACCCTTATATACTACAACATTTTTTTATAAATAGTCATGTATAATATCCTTCTCATTAATTCATTGATATTTTTCCCACATTCAACTATCCAATGGAACATGTATCCATTTCGGGTCCACTTCATGAATGAATTAGATATTAATGTGATATATATCTAAAATAATAGGTTGTATCCATTCATACTAAGAAAACTATATATGTAAATTGTTTTGGTAGGTCCTAGTCATTTCTAAATTACGTATATCTTTGAAGGGACCACTGATATACACTTACATGAAATTATATTGCCAAATATTGATGACATATTTATACAAAATTCACACTTGCTAAATTTCACATATAGATTATCGTTCCTCAAGGTCACCTGAACTTTTTTCAAATAATATTAATTATCATTCTAGATAATCTAATATATAATAATATCATCTATATAGGCTACCAAAAACATAACATTATAATCTATAGGGACATTTTTCATTAAGTCTATGAATAATAAAAGAGAATTTCTAAGTCCAAATGGAATTATTGTATGTTCATAATGACTAATCCATGTACAAAATGTTGTCTTGGATATATTATCCTTCTCAATCCTTATATAATGTTACAAATATGAAATAAAAATATAAATAAAATATTGAACTCGTCATAATTAATCAAATTGATAATGGAAACATGGTTGATGATACATGTTATTTATAGTGAATTTATTTATGTTCTTAATAATCCATGAAATGAGACATTGACCTATCATTCAACTTAATAAATATAATATAACCTCCCCAATGTGGTTTACATTGATTAATTATTCCCTTATAAATATTTTCCATGATTATGTTTCTTAAATTCTTATAACTTAACCGGGGATATTTTATATGAATTCTGTAAAATTTGTTAACATCGAGTGTGATTTATGGAAAAAATAACTTCTAGATTCAAAAGATAACTAAAAAACTCTTATTAAAAACATTAATAAACTATCCTATGATAGGAATAGCTTCAATTGTGTGTCTCTATCCCATTATATGAGATAAATACCCATTTTAATGGGAATTAATACCCATAAAATGGAAGTAATTTCCATTGGAAACTCATATATATCCCACCAATAATATAATATCATAGGTTTCATCATAATATCTAATATGTCATCCCATACAAGGAAATTTATATAGGATTTATAAAAATAAATTTATTAAATTCCATAATTAACAAAAAATTCAACATTTATAAGATTTTTATATGCCACATTCTTAAATACTTCAACATGATATAGTCCCTCCATTGGCCATGTATATATAAATTAGGATACCAAATTGAATTTGAAAATTCCCTTATACCCAATTTTTAGGAGAAGGAAATATAAATGGTTCTCTAGAATGAAATTTATTTCTATATATCATACTACTAGTTTTTCTTTAGTATTTAATTTATCTATACCCTTCATCTCAATACATAAAACATTTTACTATTCCATTGATGCATTCGCTTGGGTTTATGTTTCTACAGTTATGATATGATGTAAATTAAGACTTATTTCCTCCATAGTCTTCACCAACGGAGCTATCAGTAAAATCTATTCTTCACTATTTTGGATAGTAGGTTAATTGGTTAATGTGAATGTTGTTAACCATTTATCATGATAACTTATTTTCCATAAACTTCTTATCTTTCACTATAGTCATAATCACATGTTTTTTTTCAAATAATCACCAAATAATCTATCACATTTAACTTTATCAGGATACTTATTGTTCATACCCATTGATTAAGATAGAAAAATCTTAGTGTTAGAAACAATATTCACAGTGGAAACACATTTAATAATAAACCAAAAATTCTTAGGATGTCTAAATATTGACACATTATTTTAACTTATAAAACCTTAGGATTAACATAGGTCATTTCTGATCATTATCACTTCAATTACATCATAATTTTTAATATATGAAATAGAAAATAGCACATGCAGATCCCCTATGAGTGTTTATCCTTGAATGTAGTCTTAGGATCTACCATCATGCCCTGGTGTTGACAACATAGAACCAAAGTCACTCCATTCATATTTTTACCCCTATGTATATATGTGTCACAACAATATCCAAATTCATAAATCTGTACAATGATATATTTTCAAAGAAAATATAACTAATTTATTTACTATATCATTAGATGTTTCTAATACCCAGGGTTTTCATATAAGATCAAACTATAAATTTCTCATCCTATTCTCTAAAGATTTACAAAACCCTACCCTGATTCCAATTATATAAACTGATATTTTTTATACATAAGTATTATATTTTATTATATAAATATCACTTACATAGAATTATGATCCACTCCAGAACTTTAATGTATTACTCTCATTATAAAATAGAGTATATGTATATATATATATGATACAAAAGTCATCTATATTATATCGTACATAGTAGAGTGAAATTATCAACCTTCTTTGACCCATCATAATTAAGACCATTCTTCATATACCAGTGGAATAGAATTCATAATATAGGGTGACCTCAGAAACTCAGTAATGGTGACATATATATGGAGATATCATTAATAAATATATTGTAATGAATATGGAAAGTTAATTACCCAAGAAAAATTCATTTAATAAATAATATAATAAAAAGTATTGACATGGATAATTTGAAATAAGCAATATCATGATTAATAAAAATTGTATTATCAATGAATGAAGTGGTTAATATTGTAAATAATTTTATTATTAATAACATATTTACAATCAAATTTATGTATAAATACTATTAAATTAATGTGTATTTCTAAATCAGAAACCCATTTAAAATTTTTTAAAAAAATGCGTTCCTCTCATGATAACTATTTATGTGTCGAGGGGATATATGATACTGGGACCCACCTATCACTACATTCCCAATTCATTCCTCAGATAAAAAATAATTAATTTAAGTCATAAATAATTTTCCTAATCATTAAATATCCATACTGAATAAATAATATCAGATTTGATGGTTTCCCTAGTCAATCAAATAATGTTCATAGTAAAACATTGTATATAGAATTGTTATAATGTTTTAAAAATATACATATCCAAAATAAAAATAATATATTTGTTTCATATAAATGTAATGTATAATGAGAAATGATCTAAAAAATATGAATGTTTCTATATTTTTTTATTAAAAAAATTCATAAGAGATAATTGAAAATTAGTTACTTATTAATATAGGTTTATTAATAAATTTAATTATTTTTTAATAAAATTAAATATAATAAATAATTATAAATAATTTTTTATTATATAGTTTCACTTTAAAATCTATCGAAACCATTTATAGGAAGACAAATTTAATAAAACAATTTAGGTTTCCAGAATGTTATTTAATTTTGTACCAATTTAAAAGTTACATTCCATTTTACTTTTTATATGGAAAGTCAACAGTTACCCTTTGGGAAAACAATATAATGATACCTTCAAAAACATGTAATAAATTAATCAAGGATATTGAGGAGAGATGGCGAGAGCGGAGAAAGCAGCGAGAGCGGTGAAGCATGATCTTCAACCTATAAATGGAATTTTAGTATGATCCTAGAGTATTTATTGATTCTCACCATGAGTTCATTCAATACTTATTGGGAGTTTGATTTCAAGGATGATTGACTTTTATCTAAGGTTCTTGGTTCTACATCGAATCCTTTAGATTTCTATGGGATGAGAAATAAAGTTGTTTCTTTTGCTGAAGTACTTTCCAGTTCTTCTAATCTGAGAAAAAGAGGTATGTCTCATTCCTCTAACATTACTAGACATGAGAATGGTGGTTTTCTGTAGTTGTGGATGCAGAGTCTTTGCAAAAACACATTGATCTTTGAATGTTTTCAATTCATGGTTGTGTTATTTATTCCATGGGTGAAAACCCATGGTTTAACATTGATCTTAAAAGTAGAATTTCTCATTGTTGGGGTTTTACTAACTATAAATTGATTCTTATTGGGTGGGGGTTTTTTCATCTTATCTTTTAATCCGGGGATTATATTAATAGGGCTTGGGATTTTGGAAATCTACATCTCAAACCTAGTTCTTTGATATTATCCAAATAGGAAGTTAATTTTAATCCTTTTAACCTTAAGTAAACCAATGCCCGGTTCTAGATTAGACTTCACGTGTTGAATCAGATGTACTGGCATCCTAAGATCCTTAATGACCTAGACTCATGTGTTGGCACTCCTATTAGAAATGATTAGAAAACTTTGGATGGGGATCATGGTTATTTTTCTAGAATTATGGTTGATGTTAACTTAGAAAATAAAAGACTGGATAATGTCACATTGATTTCTAATGGTAATAAGATTGATGTTGAAGTACAATATGAACATGTTCCTTATTTTTGTTAGGTTTTCAAGATTGTTGGTCATTCTGTGGTGGATTGTAGGATGCTTCAAAAGAAAGTTAGTGAGGTTCCCAAAGAAAATTATTGGAAGGAGGATAATCGGAATAAAAAAAAGATGTTATTTGTGGAAAAGGAGGGTCCATCAAAGAATATACATGGTCCTTCCAGAGTTATAGTTACATCAATTAAATCATGGGAAGATGTCTCTGAAGATGTTGAACAAGGTAGGATTCCTGATCTGCCCAGTCCTCTTGCTTAGATTAGTCAAGAAATGGGTAATTATGGTAAATTCACGTGCATAGAGGATCATATATTGGATCAGAATATATCTTCAGAGATTTATGACCTTGTTATTTTTTCGGAGAAAGAGATTGATGATTGTTTTTTGAGGAAAGACTTGGAGTATAATATTTGTGCGATTATGGTTTCTTTTCAAGAAAGTGAGAATTCTGAGATTTCCCAGTCTTTATTTATCCTGTTATTGCACCCGTCACTTCCACAGTTCTGGTGGCTGGAGATCCTGGTCCTCTTATTGCAGATTCATCTATAAAAGGTTTGAAACCTGCTTCTTTCAAGGCAGATTCTTCTCCTTCAGAAGAGGTGATTGGGGTCCATTTTTCTTCTGGTGGTACTTCTGCACTAGTTGAGGATATTGAGGTTCCTATTGGAAATGTGACAGTTCTGGATATGGGTGCTCTTGATTCATCCAGAGGCCAAGTTGAAATCCTTACTTATGATGTTAAAAATGGAAAATAAACCACCAGTAATCTGGATATATGTGATCTTATACAAGGGGTCTCTAGTCCTAGGAGAAAGCCTGGAAGGCCACCTAAGTCTGGGAAACAGGTAAATGTTGGGGTCAAAATGGGGGAAATCATCCCGGTCTTAGATTTAAATGATGGTTCTATCTTGAATTGTCATGGTTTGGCCAATCATGATACCATGAGGTCCCTTAGGCTCTTCATTCTAAAACATAGGCCCCTTTTATTAGTATTTCCGAACCCAAAATAGTTTTTATCCAAATATTTCGAATTTTGAAAACCTTGGTTTTCATTTTATGGAATCCAATAGATCCTCATTGGATATTAAATGGTTATGGGTTTTGGCTCATTGTTCTTTATCTCATATTTCCCTAATTTCTAATACTGATCAGAAAGTCACATGCTCCTTCCTTGTTCAAGGTCTCCAACATTTCTGCTCTTTTATTTATGCCCATAACTGTTATCAAGGTTGCTGGAATTTATGGATTGATATTGGATCTCTCAACTCTTTGATCTCTGGTCCATGTTTTATTCATGGTGACATTAATGCCATCAGGAATTATGATTATAATATTGGAGTCATGACTAATGTCATCTCTTCTAGAGATATCAAATCTTGTATTTATAATAATGGGTTGATTGAAGTTAATATTGTTGGGGATAAGTATACTAGGTACAAGAATGTTTTGGATATATTTGTTGCTAGTAGAATTAATAGGGCTTTTGTCAATGAGGCATGTCTTTATTTCTGGGGTTCTATTTCTTGTATGACTCTTTCCAGAATCAACTATGATCATCATCCTATTTTGGATGACCTTGTGAGTAAAGATCCCAAACCACATTTTCCATTAATATTTAATAAGGCCTGGGTTCATCATCCTTGATGTCGAACTATTATCATACAAACTTGGAATTATGTGAATGGTAGGGCTAATTATTTTTCTTGCGTCATCAAGCTCAAAATCATTAAAAGAAATTTGAAATTTTTGAGTAAATATCTCTTTAGATCGCTTGATTATGAGATTTCCTCTCTTGAGGAATCTCTTCAACAAATGCAGGAGAAGAATTATTCAAATGAGTTATCTAATTATGTTTTTAGAGAGACTCATCTGGTTTCCAAGATTAATAATTTATTGAATCTCAAAGATACATTGCAAAGATAAAATTTTAAGGCTAATTGGTTGAGAGATGGGGATAGAAATTCTAACTTTTTGAATTCTTTGCAGAGAATTAAGAAAGTCTCAAGGCCTCTCTATTTGGTTAGAAATGGGAATAATGTGATAGACAACATAAGGGAACGTTCTGAGCATGTTATTGCTTATTTTATGGATCTCTTTAACTAGAATGTCCCTCTTGATGATCCAGTGGAGAGTATTATTCCGACTCTTGTTAATGAAGTGGATAATTCCAATGTTACATCCATCCCATTGGACATTGAAATAAAGGAAGTGGCTTTTAGTCCAAAGTATGATAGCACCCCAATTCCAGATGGTTTTGGGAATTTTTTCTTTCAGACATATTTTGACGTCATTCATGATGATGTTTGTAGGTTGGATACTCGTTTTTTAAAGGTGGTTATTTTATTAAGTGATTGAATGAAAAAATTATTTCCCTCATTCCAATGACAAAGAATGTTAATGAGATTCATTTTTTCAGACCAATTGTTATGATCAATACAATTGTTAAAATTATTTGCAAAATCTTGGCTATAAGGTTGTCCTCTATTGCTAGTAAGATTGTTTCTCCTAATCAGCTTGACTTTGTTAATGGTAGGTCTATTCAAGATTGTATTATTACAGCCTCGAAATGTGCAAGACATCTTTATAAATCCACAAGGGATGGTAATATTTCTCTCATGTATGACGTCATGAATAATTTTCATACTATAAATTGGAATTTCATTTATAATGTTATTCGTTTTTTTTTGTTTTGATAATTTTTTGATTAATTGGGTTAAAATCATTTTTGAGTCAGCTCGTATCTATGTACTTGTTAATGGCTCCCCTGAGGGCTTCTTTGATTATTATAGAGGTGTCAGACATGGTGACCCTCTCTTGGCCATTATTTTTTCCTTTGCGGATGATTATCATACTAGATTACTTTCAATTATGGCTGGAAATGGGAAACTTAAGTCCATTAGTGCTGGTACATGTTTTATTGCTGCCACTATCATTTTTTATGCGGATGATATTATTCATTTTACTAAATGGAATAAGAGAAATATTAATAATTTTAAGCGTGCCCTTTTGCATTATCAAAAAGGATATGTGCAAGAGATTATTTGGAATAAGTCCTTTGTTTATTTTGTTAGGAATTTTCATTTTTCTAGGAAGACTGGCAGTATCAAATATTTGGGTATTCATGAAGGTGTTTTTACCTATACATATTTGGGTGTTCCTATGTTTTGGTTGAGGCCTAAAGTTTGTTATTTTTAGGATATTATATGTTAAATTAGACGTCATCTTGCTACATGGAAGAGTATGTACCTTTCCCTGGTGGTTCAGGTTTTCTTAGTAAGGGCTGTGATCATTTCTAAGTTTGTTTATTCCTTCATGGTCTATAAGTGGACAATCTCTCTTATCAAGATCATTAATGTTTCTATTAAAAAATTTATTTGGAGCGGTAATATTTTGGAGAGAATATTATCTATGGTCTCTTGGAATAATTTTTGTAAACCCTGTGATGATGGGGGTCTTGGTATTAAAAATCATGAGGTGTTTAATGATTCTTTAGAGGCTTCATTCATTTGGAGGCTTATCAATAGTAATTCTGATTCTATGGACTTTCTCCGTAATAAATTTAGGTACAGGCTCAAAAATGGTGTTTTTAATTATCTGGATTATTCTTTTTGGCTTCCTTTTAAATCCATTTTTTCTTCCATTGATTCTCATGCCGGATTGATTATTTCAAGGAACTAATAGTTATCCTTTTTGAAGGACAATTGAACAGGTTGTCCTTTAGCTGATTCCTTGATGAATGATGATTTTAATATTGATTTGGATGCTACGATTAAAGATCAACTTGATAATATGGGGGATCTCCCTTATCTTATTGTTACTGTTTCTCTAATATAGATGATTTTTGGGATTGGGAACCTACTATAAATGGCCTGATGACTTCTAAAAAGTTTTATAGTCATTCCCTATCTTACAATATAGGGTGTAAATGGATGACGTATCTTCCTATGAACTTTATTAGACCCTCTCCGAAAAATATTTCTTGGAGGTTGTCTCATGGGAAGCTTCCTACTGATTGTTTCCATCAGAAATGTGGAATCTATCTCTGCTCTTCGTGTGTGTTTTTCCATCATCATATGGAAGATATTAACCATTTGTTTATTAGTTCCTTTAATTCCTCTTAAATTTATAAGGATGGTTCTGATATTTTTGAAATCATTATTCCTATTATGTATTCAATTCATCATTTCATTGAAGGATGTAATTCAATTTTGATCTCTCCCCAATTGATGGATCTTGTTAGAGTCACTTCTACTGAAATCCTTCATTTTATTTGGTTTTCTTGGAATAAGATGATTCACGATAGATTTACCTTTACAGTAAGTGGGGTTTTATCAGCTATTCTTGGTGTTATGTGTAATGTTGATATTCCAAGGAAGCGTGTTTGATTCAACTCGGTTCATGAATTGTCCATTATGAACCAGATATGTGTTAAGGGTAATTTCAAGCCTCCGCATGGTACTTTAGATATTCTCGAGAAGTAACCTCATTTTGGTTGGTTAAAAGTATATTCGGATGGTGTTTCTAGGGGTAATCCATGGTATTCTGGTTATGGTGTTGTTTTCAGGAATCATAAAGGGGATGTCCTTGGTTGTTTTCAAGGTTCTTGTTTCTTTGCCTCTTCACTTGAGGTTGAAATGCTTGGTATTATCGTTTTTTTCGATCGTGCTGTGAAGCATGGTAGGGATAATTTCTGGATTGAGAGTGATTCTTCTTTTGTAGTTTCTGTCATAAGGATGGGTCTTCATCACTTTTCCTGGAAGCTTACTAATCATTAGATTAATTGTTTGGAGAATATATTTTCTTTTAATCATATTATCACTCACATTTATAGGGAAGCCAATTATGTTGCTGATGGACTGTAAAATAAAGGTGTTAATGTAGTTGATTTTGTTTGGTACGATCATGTTCCTGATGATGTTCTTCCTTTTCTTAAAAAGGACTATGACAAGTCTCCCATTTTTAGAATTTTGTATGTTATCTCTTATCAATGTTTGTGGCTGTTTTGTAAGGAATTTTTCATCCTTCTGTTCTGCCTTTCTATTTGGGGTCTATTTTTTTTTTTGTTTTATTCTTTTTTTCTTCTTAGGAGAGGCTTGATTCCTTTTCTATAGGATAGAAGTAGAACCTGCTGTGTTGCATTCAGTTTCAGTGCTCTTCTAAAATTCTAGTGAGCCAGCTGTTATACCCTCAGCCATAAAGGTGATTTTTCAGGCCTAGGCTACAGGAGCTTCTTCTGTCGTAGCGAAATCAGATAAGATCCATCCTCCACATTTATTTTTCCCACTGGTGCTGTTGTATCCAACCTAAACAATGTGGATGAGGAGATAATACCGGAGTCAGTTAGATCCTCTATGGCAGTAATAGAGGCTATATAAGAAGGGGATGAGTGTCACTGAGTTCATTCTTGGTGGACATTTTTTTGTTTATTTTTCTTTCATCCCAGAGCCCACCCAATTTCATTGGGTGTTTGTCTGCTTTGGTTTTTTTCATTTTCACCTTAACCATTATTTATGGTTTTGGTGTTTCTTGATGTTATTTTTTGTGTACTATTTTCTTTTCTCTTTTATAAAATTCCATTATTATGTAAAAATATAATGGTAACATAAAATTTCCTCAAAAAATCATTTGAGTAAAAAAGATAGCTTTTTTAAAGAAATTTTAGAATATATGGTTATGGGAGAAAAATGAAACTCATAAAAAAGAGAAAAAGATCAGATATTTTTTTAACATTTATTTTCTTGATTCAAGTTATAATGACAAAAAAATTATAGTAAAACATTTAAAATAACTATGTATTTGTAGGATAATTAAATATATATGCCATGACCCATCCCCCGGGGGCCCAAGTCATGACTACCCCAAGCCCACCTTCCATAGTTCAGGGATAGGAGAAAATCACAGAAAGGCATATCCCCAAAAACTGGGAAGGCATTGCCTTTAAATCCTATAAACAAACTAGACCAAGCACACATAAAGATACGAACACAAGTAAACTATATAGAAAAAAAAGTGCTAAAAGTATGTAAAAGGGGACCAGAATACAAGCCCAACTAGGAAGTAAAATAAATCTGAAAGGTACATGTAAACTAAAACAACTTTTGTGAACACCTACCATGGATCCTACCTGAAGGGTATATACTGCTCTCAAATGGTCGTCTCTATGGTATGCCTCATATAATTTTCAGCTATGATCTACCATTAGTCCTAGTACTCTAATCCCCAGTCTACGCTATCTGTCGTCTGCAAAAAACACAATAAGGTGTAGGAATAGCACATGCAGGGGTGCATATGATGATTCTCAGTAGGGACCCAGAGACCTTCAAGGTCTCACAAAATCTCCAAAGGATAAACCACAAAGCATGGAAACAACTGACAACCCTACTTAGGTATATTCCTATAAATATATCTATTTTAACATGTATACCCATCTGAATAATGATGAAACATTGGGTCCAACCCAAAATCCCAAAGCTAAACTATTCCACAAAGGAAATAATACCATGAAGGTAAGTACCATACAGGTATGCCACATAGAATAATACAACCAAGGTATTGAAATGAAGGAATGTACCATAGAGGTATGAACTCATCTCACACCAAGTATATCTTAGGTATAGTATTAGAGATGATTAGATGTAACTACTGAATCATCTTACTATGTTATGAGTAAAACCCATGAATGATCCCAAATTGCAGACCCACACAAGATCCTAGTACATCGTCAGACCCACACAGGATCCTAGTACATCGTCAGTACATTGTCAGACCCACACAGGATCCTAGTACATCTTCAGTACTTAGTCAGACCCACACAGGATCCTAGTACATGGTCAGTACATCATTAGACCCACACATGATCCTAGTACATCTTCAGTACATCTTCAGACCAATACAGGATCCTAGTAAATCATATATACATCGTCAGACCCTCCCAGGATCCTTGTAAATATTCATTACATCGCCAAAACCACACAAGATTCAATTACATCATCATTACATCGCCATACCCACACATGATCCTAGTAAATTGTCAGTACATCATCACGACTAGCTTCAGCTTACCCGCACTAAGCGTGCACTTCATTGGGAGAGTCCTCTCCTCACGAAACTGGTCAATACTCCAAATACCACGAAATCTAATGAAGAAGTATTCCAATCATTATCCTCATAAAAAGGGGTCGAAATGCAATAGATGGTGCATCAATCTTACGCCCGGTCTTTATGTTATATGAATTTTAGTCTCGACGGCCCATTTAGATTCATGATCGATCCCACCAGACCGTACCCCAAAATCATTCAAATCTCTAGTGGGGTATACCAAATAGACCGTATCACTCCAAGGTTTCTGGATCCATAGACAGTTCATCAAATGGACACCATGTGCCAAAGTTACTGTTGAATGAACATATAGGGTCGAAACTGGTCCCGGTCTGGTCCAACCCGGTTAGACCGACTCAGCCCGACCCGGCCCACCCCACGCTGCACTACCCGGAATGCGCTGGGTGGCTCGGATTGGTGGCCAGGCCGAGCCGTGTGTGGGTTGGAGTCGCGCAACCTCTGATTCTTCTCAACGAATGATTGAAGCTATTAGGTCACCAGAAACAAGCGGGACCTGCTTGGGTCCCGCTCAGTCCAGCTCGACTATCCGAAACAGCTGGCCCTTGTCCTCCCAGTGGTGTGTCTTGTGTCGCCCCTCAATGGTTGGCCAAACTCTGGAAGCCTTCGGCCATCCTCCATGGCCAGGTGGGTCATGGCCCCTTTCTCCAATGGTGGCACGTCATGCTCCGTCCCTCCACGGTCGTCCAAACAGTCACCTCCCTCTATCCACCATTGCGGCCAACAATAGCCATCCACCCTCCAATCTCTGCACGCTCTCTTACTTTACTGTAAGCACGAGCACATGCTACCCTAGTTCTGTGCGACTAGACCTGGAGGCAGTTGCCTCCTTTCTTTTCCGCAAAGAATACAACAATCATAAAGAATAACGAAGGGATCTAGCCATGTTTGTTTGGCTTGTACCTTCTATATTAGATCGGTATCTGGAGGATCAAGTGAATTAATTCAACTCAATCCATGAAAAACAACAAAACCCCTTCCTCGAATATTCGTAGATGTTTCACACGATAAAGAACAATGAATGGAAATAGGGTGCCAACGATCGTCGCTTCCACAATCACGCTTCGGATTTCAGTTCGTGCGTCGTCCTCTTTCTTGATTCCTATTAAAGTTCTTCGATGAAGATGGAATGTTTTTTGTTTGGAGATGATTTTCTCCAAGTTCTCCAAAGCCTCTACCTTTTCCAATGATTTCTCCCAATGGAAAAAAATGAGGATCCAATAAAATATGTTTCATCAAATTAATTGTTGGCACAAATTAAATTTGCATCATTAATTATGATGAGGATGTCATAATTAGTTTAGGGGAAAGCTAAAGTCACATCCCTCATTAAAGAGGGAGTTAAACAATCATGTCGGTCCCCACCTTTATGAATTCAAATTGGGGGTTTTAGTTTGAGTGGTCCCCATATCCAAGGAATTGAATTGGGAGGATCAATATAAAATAAAAGTTATTTTATAATTTTATTTTTATTTCTTGAAAAACATGAAAACTAACTTTCACCCCCCGACCAACTGACATCGAGGTGAAAATCTCGTTAAGCGAGTATCGGAGTTGTGAGTTCAACGGTGTCCTTGGATTTCAATTCCAAGCACATGTTAAATAGTTAAAAAAACACGCTCGCATGTTTACTGAACATACCCAATGAAATGTTTAGAAATTAATTCTAGGCACACCGAGCCTCGGAATCACACGCTGTCAATTTTTTTAGACTCGTAATTTTCTATATAATTAAAAAAATTACATAGAATTTCTAGGTCTTTACTCTCTCCACATCTCAAGGATTTGCATCCCTGAAAGCCACATCACAAAAAGTAGGAAAAAAAGTGGGGGTACTGAGCATGAATCTGAGCCTCCCACTCCCATGTGCCCACCTAGTGGTTCATGTGCTACCAACGAATTCACACCAAAGATATCAACTGCCCACGAAGGACCCACTTCTGTTGATCCTCAATATCTACTGGAACCTCTGGAAACATCGCCCCATCACCGATTTACAACACGACATGGTTGATGACATTGGTAGGATAATGCACCTATCTCCTCAGGTGGAATACGTGGAAGATGTCGTGAACCTAGTGCAACTAAGTTTGAAGAGCTAATCAATAAGCCACCTCGCCAACTCTGTTGAGGACCTTAAAAGGCCTAATGATCCTTGGAGATAACATGTCACCGCAGCCAAATCTTCACAAACCTTTTTGAGATGAGACTTGTTGAAAAACATGGTCACCATCCTCAAACTTCATATGTCTCTAACTTCAGTCATAATAAGTCTTAGGCCTACTCTGTGTAGTCTTCATCCGCTCATGGATGACCTGCACCTTTTCCATGGTATCTCGTACTATCTTTAGTCCCACTAGTGCTGACTGCCCTAGGTCTGTCTAGCACAAAGGCGATCTGCAAGGTCGGCCGTAAAAATCCACGAAAGGTGTCATCCCAATGATGGAGTGATCAATATTGTTGTATGCATACTCCACCAATGAAAAATGAATCTCCCAACTACGGCTGAAGTTGAGCACACAATCACGAAGCATGTCCTCGAGGGCATGAATAGTCTTCTTAGTCTGCCATCTGTCTGAGGATGGAAGGTGGTGCTCAAAAGAAGCTACATCCTGAAAGCCTCATGCAACCCCTTCCATAGCTGGGATGTAAAATGTGCATCACGATATGATAAAATCGTCGAGGGTACTTCATGTAGCCACACAATCTCTAGAAAATGGAGGCATCCCATGCTCTCTACTGAACCCAAATCTCTGATCGGTAGGAAGTTGGCCTACATAGTGACTTGGTCGACGATCACCCAGATAAAATTATGACCCCTGGATGTAAGTGGAATTCCTGTCATAAATTCCATGTATATCTCATACCACTTCCACTCTGGGACCTCTAATGGCGGAACGAAGCCTGTTGGTACATGATGATCCACCTTCACTTGCTGACAAGTGAGGCACTAAGAGAAAAACTATGCTAGTGCTTTCATCATTTCTGGCCACCAGTACTATCATTGGAGATCCTGTTATATCTTCACCACTCATAGATGTACCGATAGAGGGGATGTGTGTAACTCCCTCATCACTTCCTCCTAATGCGACATTGGTACCTTGGTACGTCCTCTGAAGAGGATGACATGTTCCCCTCCTTCAAAAAATCCATCAGGTACACTTCCACTAGATATCTGATCACGTCGAGCCTTGCAGTTCATGTCCCCACATTGCACCTTTCCAACTCGCTAAAGTAGTGGGGGTGACTCTAATATACTGAAGAAAAGTTTCTCCTTCTCAATCCATAAAGGATATCTGCAAAGTAGCCAGCTGCTCTGTCGCCTCACCTAGCAGCTGCATACTAGTTCTCAGGATGAGTACATCTTCTACAACATTCAACTTCCCAGGTGTCTATACTATCCCAAATTCATATTCCTAGAGAAACTTAAGGCAACACTATTGTCACAGGTTCTAGTCATTATGTGAGAAGATATACCTGAGACTCTTCTGATCCGAGTAAAATATAAAATGTTATCAAATAAAATAATGCCGCCACATCTTCCAGGTGTAGACCACGGCTGCTACCTCCAGTAAATTGGTAGCATCGGTTTTCTCATGTTGTCTCAGCTATCAAAAACCATATGTGATCACTTCTCGCTCCTGCATCTAGACACATCCGAGTCTGGCCCCTAATGTGTTGTAGTAAACTACGTATCAAACTCCCTATTCTGGAATCTTTAATATGGGGACACTTATTAGCCTCTACCTAATATCCTAAAAACTCAACTGGAATCACTTCGACCATATAAAGGGTTTCCCCTTATTCGTCAATGATAATAAAGGTTCTGCAACTCTAGGGAAATATGGAACAAATCTCTGGAAGTATCCGACCAAACCTAGGAAACTCTATACCTCCATCACAATCCTAGGTGGCTCCCAAACAAGTACCACCTCAATAATTTCTAGATCCACTACAACTCCAGCCTCCGAGATGACATGTCCCGGAATGTGAACCTCGCAGATCCAGAAGTGGCACTTTGAGAGCTTACCCTAAAACTAGTGCTCTTGGAGTGTTTATAGAACTATCTGAAATTGATTGGCATGATCCTCATCAATAGATAAGTAGACTAGAATGTCGTTGATGAAGTATACTACAAAGAGATCATCTTATGGTTGGAAGATCTGGTTCACGAGTCCCATGAACACTACTAGAGCATCAGTCAAGCTGAATGACATAACCAAGAACTCGTAGTGTTAATAACAACATTTGAAATCTGTATTTTTCACATCCTCATCTTTTACTCTAATCTGGTGATAGCATGATCTAAGTTATATCTTTGAGAACCATCATTCCCCCTTCATCTAATCAAATATTTCATTAATCCTTGGGAGTAGGTACTTGTTCTTCAAGGTCTCTTGGTTTAGGAGTCGATATTTAACACAAAGCCTCATGCTCTCATGCGCCTACTAGGCGAACAGAATCAGGGCTTCCCAAGGAGAATCACAGGGTCGAATTAATCCCTTCCCCTGTAAGTCCTCTAGATGTACACACAGCTCACAATGCTCTATGGGAGCCATCCGATACACTGGTGTAGATATCAGAGCTATCCTAGCATACAATTCATCGTAAAATTCCACCTATCTTTGAGGAGGTAGACCTGGAACATCATCAGAAAAAACATCAGTGTACTGGCCACCACTATTGGGTAGCTCGGAATATCCACATCAACCACTCCGAGGGTATGGCTAGCCAACTAATGAGTGATCAGCTGCACTCTACTCTGGGTAAGTCCATCAAGTGCTGCAATGGATCCATTATTGCTAGTAAAGTTAAACCCGATCCCATTCATGCGTACACACCACACATTGCACCTAATACTGTCAATATCAGAAGGGATTGTAGATAAAAAAAATTTCCCAAGATGATGTTGTAAGGCATCGACACTACTACTGGGAGATCCCACTCAAGATCTCTCTTCCTAGAGAAAGCTCACACTATCGTCACTAGTGTGTAATCATAAAATCCACTCATAGTATTCTATATCTATAAGGATGGATCCAACGTCTCCATCTGAATCTCTGAGCTCCAAATGGGGGAAGTGCCAAAAAAATAATGACTGGAACCTATGCCTTTAAGTACTAAAACTATGGTGTAATAGACACAGATCAAATCTTGTATCATCTCCGCAGTTCTGTGATCTTATGACTCATCTTCCAAGAGTTGAGATTTCCCCAATCCACCTACTCCCTATGGTGGGGTGGAACTCTTGGAGGTGGTGGCGGTAACATCTCGAATCTTTTTCCATCGCAAGTTTCATGGATAGATCCTCTGCTATGTCTTCATACTCCCTGTGGACCTCCTCGGTCAAACCATTTTCTTTTCATGGGCAGTGCATCGACCATCTGGTGATCATTCATATGGCGGGTTAGGTAGTCACGATCCATGTGACCCTGCCCGCTGCATATGAAACACTCTCTGTTCCTCACATGACCGGCTCTGTCTCTGGTACCCCACAAAACTGATCATGAGTCATGCAGTCGTTCACCTGTAGTTCTGGGCCTTTTAGACCACTATGACATCTGTCTACTCCCATCTACAAAAGACTCTTCTACGTGACGACTGATGGTGTGTCTCCCTGCTTGTGACTGCTTAACTAGAAAACAATCCACTAAAAGGTATCTCTCTAGCACCCCCACATGCGTTAGGATGTAGAGTGAGATCATTAAAGCCATGATCTCCCACATGAGTCCATGATCAAAGGTCTGTGCCCAAAATAATGGGCATCGCAGCATATCATTGGTGTAGTGTGAGAGGTCGGTGAACCTCACTAAGTACTGATCCACAGTCATGCTTCACTGTCGCAGATGAAGAATCTATTGTATGTGTACTGCGTGAAGAGTCACTGGGACAAACTCTGCCCAAAACATGCCTTCAATGTATTTCCAGATAAGTGTCACCTAATAATGAACCAGGAGCATCATGCCTCACCATCTGCCAACTGCTTCCTATAGATGGCTGGTGGCTAGCATCACCATGAGATAAGCAAGTGTCCTTACCAGTCGGAAGGCACTCACCATTCCTCCAGCCAATCCTCAGCCGCCTATGGGTCTATCTCACCTTGGATCCTCGATGGCCTCTGGAACTGGAACTCGGGCAACGGACTCAAATAGCATGCACCCTCTACTACTCGGGTTGGTGTCATTGGTGGCCCGATAGGTAGTGGTACCGCCGATACCTCCGATGAGGCCTGTACGGGAAGAGGTCCCGGCACCGAGGCCACATCACTCGGTGGGCTATCAGTGCAAACTATACCAGGTACCCTATCAGGCTATCTGTGTGGAGGCAACCTGAAATGAAATAGGTGGGCCATGGTTAATATGTTATACTAGGCGATCTGACTAAAAGAGTTCACAAAGAAGACATTTCAAAAGACACACGCAATCATTGTTTTCGTGCACTGATTCAGAAATCTAAAGTCAGGGTCCTGGTGTATGGATACGTTGGCTGCCACACCAACACTGGATTCCATAATCTAATAACGATAGTCACTACACTAAACACTATTTCCATTAAAATTATTAGAGTCTAATATTCTAAGGTTGAACCAACTCCTCTAATACCAATTTACCACGACCCGTCCCTCGGGGCCCGTGTCCTGACTACCCTAGGCCCGCCTCCCTTAGCATAGGGGATGTCGACTAGACTCGAAAGGTATATCCCCTAAAACCGGGAATTCATTGTCTTTGTATCCTATAAACACAGTCAACCAAGCACACAAAAATATATGAACACAAGTAAACTGTTTAGTAAAAAGAGTGCTAAAATTAGTAAAAGGGGGTAATAATATAATCCCAACTCGGTAGTACAAGAAAACTAAAATATAAAAGTAAACGGAAATAGCTATTGTGATCACACACCAAGGATCCTAACTGAAGGGTAGGTATAGCTATCGAACGGCCTTCTCTGTGGTATGCCTCATCTAATGTCCACCAACGAGATACATCCTGTTCTGGTATTCTCGTCCTCACCAAACACAACAATGTGCAGGCATAACCTGTGCAGGGGTGAGTATGACGATACATAGTAGGAACCTCGATACCCTCAAGTACTCACAAAATCCCAAAAGGATAAACCAAAAATCATGGAAACAACTGAAAACCCAACTGAGGTATATTCCCATACATATACCTAAGTTATCAAGTATACCCATCTCAATCATGAAGAAACACAGGGTCGAACCCAAAAGCCCAAATCTCAACTATTCCAAAAAGGAAAGAATACCACGAAGGTAAGTACAACACATGTATTCCACATAGAAGAATACCACCAATTTATTACCATGATGGAATGTACCGCACAAGTACAGACTCATCTCACATCAGGTATATATTAGGCATAGTAGCAGAGATGATTAAAGGTAACTACTAAATCATCTTATTCATTTATGAGGAAAACATATGAAGGATCCAAAATTGGAAACTCGCTCAGGATCCTAGTACATCTTCAGAACCACATTGGATCCTAGTACATCATCAGTACATCTTGAGACCCACACATTATCCTAGTACATTGTCAGTACATCTTTAGACCCCCACATGTTTCTAGTACATCTTCAGTACATCATCAGACCAACACAGGATCCTAGTACATTTTCATAACTTTGTCAGACACACATAGGATCCTAGTACATCGTTAGTAAATCATCATACCCGCACAGGATCCTAGTACATCGTCAGTACATCGTCACTGCCAACTACAGGGTACCCGCACTATGCTTCCTCATATCCAAGAGATTCCACTCCTCAAGATACTAGTCAATACTAAAACTACCACAAAATCCCACGAATAAGTATTACAATCAACCTCCATGTAAAAATCCGTCTTAAAGCAGCCGACGGTGCATCAATCGGATCCCCGATCTGTTTGTTATTAGCCTTTTAGTCCGGAGAGCCTGGTGGTATTCATGCTTGATCTAACTCTACGGTACCCCAAATTCATTAAAATATTTAGTGGGTTATACCAAAAGGACCACCTCGTTCCGAGGTTTGTGGCACCATAGACGGTTCGTCAAACAGACGCTTGATCCCAATGGTATTGATGAAAGAATGTATAGGGTTGAAACTGGTCTGGGTCCGGTCCATCCGGGCCTGGGCTGACGAGACCCAGTTCAGGTCGACCTGGGCTGTTGGGTGCGGTCTGGCCCACTTTGGCCAGCCAGCCCTGTTGGCCCATCATGGATACATGCAGCAGGGGGGTCGTGCGCCCCCTCCCTCCTCTCACCGAAGGGTTAAAGCCATTTGGTCACTAGTAGCACACGAGTCCCACTCAGGTCCCGCTCAGTCTAGATCGGCCAGCCAAAACGGTCGGCCATTTTCCTTAAGTGGTGAATCGTGTTCCACACCTCCATGGGTGGCCAAACGTCGGCCGCCTTCAGCCATCTTTCGCGGCCAAGAGGGCCGCAACACCTCGATCCGTCGGTGGCACATCGTGCGCTGCCCCTCTGCGGTCAATAATAGTTGGCCGCCATCCAGCCTCCATGCACTCTCTTCATTTACTGTTGGTGTGGATGCATCCCCCTGGTTCTATGCAACTATCCTCGGAGGTAGTGGCCTCCTTTCTCCGCATTGAAGAATACAATAACCATGAATAATAGTGGAGGGATCCGGATGTGTTCGTTTGGCCCGTACCCTCCGCATTATGTCAATATCATGTAGATCAAGAGGATTAATTCAACTAAAACCACAAATATCAACAAAACAACTTCCTTGAAGGCTTGTTGATGTGTACCATGATGAAGAACAGTGAAGGCGAAGAGGATTCAAATGATCGTCACTTCAACAATCACAGTTTTGAAGTCGGCTCGTGTGTCGTCCTCTTTCTTGATTCCGAAGAACTTTCTTCAATGGATACAATGTGTTCTTCATTTGGATATGAGTTTCCCCATGTTCTCCCTAGCCTCTACATTTTCCAACAATTTCTCCCAAAGGAAAAAATAAGGATCCAATAAAATAAGTTTCATCAATTTAATTGTTGGCATAATTAAATTAGGGGAAACCTAAAGTCACCTCTCTCATTACAGAGGGAGTCCAAAAGTCAGGTTGTCCCCACCATTAAGAATTAAAATTGGGGGGTATTTGTTTGGGTGGTCCTCACCTCCAAGTATTTGAATTGGAGGATAAAAATAAAATACAAGTTATTTTATAATTATACATTTATTCCATGAAAACACGAAAACTATCATTCACCCCTGACTAACTGCTTCAGATGTGAAAGTATCTTTAAGAGAATACCGGCTATGTGAGTTCAATGGTGTCCTCAGATTTCAATTCCGAGCATCAGTTCAAAATTAACAAAACCCCACTTTCACATTTACTGAACGCACCAAAAGAAAAGTTCAGAAATTTATTCCGAGCACACTGGGCCTCGAAATCACGCTCCATCAATTTTTATGGACTCGTAATGTTCCATATAATTAAAAAAAATTACATGGAATTCTCAAGTATTTACAATATATTTTGTTCGTGAATGATATATCATAATATTCTTTCATTCACAAATATAAACACTCCTATTAAAGTGAGATTGTAAACTAAATTATTGCCTCATTAGTACTTCTAAATTGAAACCCATTGAAAGGGAAACATGAATTGAAACATGAATATATATATATATATATTAATTTATAATATATAAAATTGGATTTATATACACCACATAAAATTAAATACATTCATAATATAATATATGACACAATGGAGTGGAAATTGAGACCAAATTTCTTAACTCATGATTGAATTTCCTTAAAATTACACTGTCCTATTTCATAACGAATTAAAATTTGTTAAAATTATATCAAAATAATAAAAATAGTTTTTTCTTAAAATATTATATTGTTAAAACATTTCAAAACCCATTAATAATCATTCCTTATTATAATTGATGTGTGTGGGTGTAATGGTTTTCAATTTTTGTGGATGTTTTTGTTATACTATTATAGTATTTATACCTTGATCATAGTTCCATAATAACTATAATGACATTTTTTATATATATATATAATATATATTCATTATATATATATTTTTAATCTTGTACAATATATATATATAGATAAATGATTTACATCATTCATAGAGATGGAGATTCATATGTATGCATGAAAACTATATTTGTTTTAAAATAAAAACCAGGATGGAAAAATATTTATCATTTTAACATTATTGAACCATAATTATAAAATAATATATTTATATATATACACACCATAAATGTATCTTTGTTACCATTCATTTAAAATTTAATTGAAAAATGAATCAAGTTTTGTTGTGATGGGGGTAATCCACATGTATGGATTATGGACAATACTATATTCCAATGGATGATGTTGTAGGAATGAAAATATTAGAATGTAATTAAAAAATAATAATTATGTCCTAAATATAATATATATTCTATAAAACCAGGATAATTATGATCCATCAAATATGGAGAAAGAAAATGAAGTGTGTCACTACACAGGGACACTAGTACACATGTACTCATGATCAATACTTTCACTTCCCATTTGATAGAAAACGATGGTGAATAATTTTGGTTAGATAATATTAAATAAAATTTAAATATATTTATTGTACTGAATATATGACTTTTTGATTAATAGAATATATTTATTACTGATAGAAGAATAAATAATTTAAAATAGGTGAGGTAGGATGTTTACGACTTCTATGGTTGGCCTCATTTAGATCATTTATTAATGACACTTGGAATTGTGTTTTAAGATGACCATCAACTCTAATTCATGTATAAAGAATTTTTAAAAAAACACTTTTGGGTTTTGTTGGGATATATGGCTCAATATCTTGTATATAATAGATTGATGGGGCTACTATTTATATGTGGTGGAGAGATCCCACTTGGAATTTCATAAAAGACTAAAATGTAATTATTTCATAATGAAGCCATCCGATTCCAAATAAACACATATATAATGGTGGAAAAGGATTAGTTAAAAAATATAGTTATAATATATAATTTCAAAAGGTTTAATTTTAAATGAAACCATTATCTCTTGGATTAACCCTCCTCTATAAGAATAACTATCTTAACCATCTCTGTGATGAAATATTTTTTTATTAGTAATCATTATGAACAAAAAATTATGTTGGCCATATTAACTAATATTTATTTTATTGATTATAAATATTTTTCCTTTTTATTAAATATTATTTATAGAATCATCACAATTTATTTTAAAATTAATCATGAAAAACTTGATGAAAATTATTTATATATAAAAAGAATATTTTCTTAAGTATAAAAACCTCTTTCAAAAAATAATTCATAAAATAATTTCCGATGATATTAATTTCATTGATAAAAATAGTATAAAATGAATTTAAATTTAAACCATTTTGAAAAAAAATTGATGATTATTTAAATGAAAAGGCATTTTTCAATAAGAATTTTTTTTAACAATTAAATAAAAAAAATTTAGATAGTTCATAAATAGTAAATATAATTTTATTTTGACATTTTGATTTCAAAAGTGATGTTTATCTGTTAAAATAATTTTTCTAAAAGAGAATAATTTATTTTAAAATTATTTTGTTAAAAATATCAAAAATTATAATTTTTTTCAAATACATTTATAATGCATATAATAACTATAATAAAAATTTATTACATAACTTTCAATATATTTTCATAACCTAAATCCATTTTACATATTTATTTCATAATGTAGTTATTACTATTCACTTCACCAATTTAATAACTATGTTATAACTTTATACTATATTATATTATTTTAAGTCTCAGTGTTGTGTAAATCACATGATATTGAAAAAAAATAATTTTTATAAGATAAATATATAATAAAATATCTAGGATTTAAACAAATTTCATTGAATATATTTTTAATAAATATGGAATTATATATTATCTATTTCATAAGACAATTATATAAAATAATATTTGATATGTTATCATTCTTTTGACATGATTCTTTACAATATCATATCATTTAGTGCCCTTCATTTCCATTTTCAAGTATATTTTAGGTTTGAGGAAATTTTTTGTATGAAATATAATTTTTTTATAATTGTTTGGTATTTTATAGTATATCGATGGTCCAATTGGCCAATAATATCAATCATCCAGCATCTTGGGAAGGGCACCTAGTTCGTCCCAATTGGTGCATTGTCCCAATAACCATAAAAAAGTTTATTTCTTTTTTTAAATTAATAAATAACATTATATTTCATGATAGGACCTCCCAAAACATGGTAAAAATATCTATTATATTCTTATTACACTATTTTCATGTGTTTTATTTGAAAAGGTCTAAAATTAAATGTGTTATGGATATTTTCCTTGTTTTTTCTTATAAAAAATATTATGTTTATATGTCATGTATATTTTTGGTAAATAATGTTATTATAAAAATATTTATGTCATTTATTAACATTAGGGGAATAAAAAAATAATTAATAAATTTTTTAATTAATGAGTGAAATTGTATTTTTATTATTTTTTATTTTAAAGGATATTCTTGAGTTTTCTATGATACCATAATTATAATAAAAATTTTATTATTTATTTATTTCAGTAAATAAATGTTATGAGAACACCTTCCATTCTAAATTTTTCTCAACTTGCACAATTGAAAGGGAAGAAGTCCCTTTATCTAGTATATTCTTCTCAGGTCATCATTAATGTATGAAACTTTATCTTATTCATCATATTGTTGATTTTATGCTCTTATTCTATAGGTTTTTAACATTGTGGTTTTATGGGGTTTATATTATTAGCCTTGTCATTGAGAAATAATCAAACCCCATTAGGATTTCATTAATTAGTTCACAAGGATCCTTCTATAGATAATTACCCCCACACATCATACAAGATCACTATCATTTATATTTTGGGTAATAATATTTATTTCAAAGGATTTGAAATATTATTATAATATTTTTTTTGGTTTCCTTTTTTTTATTTATATATTTGTTTCTAATTAACTATCATATTGGTAATACCAATAGAAATTATAGAGGTGGCCTTATTTATAGGTGGAACTATATTCATTAATTTTTTTAGGAATCTATGATTTTATTTATCTTTCTAAAACATTTATTTTATTATACATATTTTTATAGTGTATATTTAAAAAATTAATGATAAATTAAATATTATAGTTTTTTTTCTCATTTCGGTTGGTAAAGGAAATGTTTAATGGTATATGTTTTCCATGAATATAATGATGCATAATTTTTTTTTATTAAATGTCGGTATGATTTTTAAATAAATTATACGAAATATATTTTAATAAACTAACTATGGATGATAATACTTTTCACCCAAGATAGATCACAAAAAGTAAGGATTCAACTTAATTAATAAAAAAATAATTATAAAAAGATGAAAAAAACTAAGTACCTCAAAAGGGAAAGGGTATAAATAATGGACTTAGAAACCAATAAAAAGGATAAAACCATAAAATATAGTTGATATTAGAATAATGAGGAATCCAAATATATATGGGAACATCCAACACCATCATCCCATATCATTATGAAGGTAATGATAACTAATGAAAAATTGGAGATCTACATGATTTCCTTCACTTTATATGAATCCTTCAAATAAAACAAAAAAAATCATAAAATAAGATGTTGGGTGTGCGCACAAATTCCTAATTGGATACCACCATGATTCTATATAATTTCTATCCACTTATATCCATTAGTTATAACATTGAAAATAAAACAAGTAAATAAATATTTATCATTTGAAAATAATTTTCATAAAAATATTTTGGTTTTATTTTATAGAAATCCATATTCATAACAAAATGAATATTAGTAAAAACATTAATGAATATATATAGAGAAATATTTAATGAACTTATATATTAGAAAATAAAAATGTGATTATATAAATAATTGTACATAAATTTACCCATGATGATATGATATAACCCAATAGTTCTATGCCCTAAAGACATGATCCCAAATTTGGGAGCACCATGTCCATGATTTAGAACAATAATAAATACCACCATGTCCATCTCAAAAGGGAATATAAACTTTTGTTATTGAAAAATCCACTATAAAACCGATTTTTACATGACACCCATAATTTAATATCGTAAAATATCACTTATATAAATCATATTAATTAATTTTATAATGTTAAAAAAATCATAAGATTATAGGGTAAAATAGTGTAGAGAACAATATTATAGAGACACATACATAAATATAAAGGAAACCCTTTAATTCTTTTAAAACTAGTGATGTAAAATTATTAAATATAATAATCATGACACTATATCTACAAGGATCATGACAAAGATCAATGTATTCACCATAACCCACTACTGGATGAGAGAAGAATGCATAGGAAACCCTTCATAGAATTTAGTTGATCTAGAATCTAAGACAATGTGGATTTAATTAATATTTTAATAGAGGGAAAAATTCCCAAAATGTATTTGACACTCTTCATTAATCTATCTCATGGTAATAGTTACCACTCTAGTAAGTTTCTGTGATGAACAGTTATTTCATAAAAGTAAAACCTGCACCACCAAAACGTTTTGGTTCCCTCCACAATGTAGTTTTGTAGCCTAAGAGACTCACTATATGGTCGGGGAGAGATTTGGCCCAAAAACCCTAGATATTTTATCCAATACACATGCACCAACAAGAACTTGGAGAGGAATGTTGTCCATGATGTAATGGGAGACCTTTAATAGATGACACCATGGACCAAAAACTGAACTGGGCATGTTGTCTAAAGATTTTTCTCAGAAAAAATATAATAGACTAGATGACCACCACTGTGGTAGTCAAATCAGCTTTCCATAAATTTCCAAAAAACAAGTATTTTATTCAACCTTGAACTAATTATTCACTCATAACCATAAAGATAATTATATTGGATTCTCTATACCTGATTCCACATCACACAAGGTGAAAATTATCACCATCAGAAAATAATTCTACGCCTAGAAATTTATCAACATTTTCATCTCAAAAGAGGGAGTGTTGTTTATACTTTATAAAAAATTCCCACTCCAACATATTTTTGTTCCCCCTAACACATCCACAATATATAGAAAGAAGGAATTATTTTACCACATATCACCTTATCATGGTGATCAATAATCTGAACTCACTACTGAACCACTGAGGTGTTAGGAACAAGATCAATAAAATCGCATTCTATCACATGGGAGTGATCTGGATAATACCTCCTCAATTGGGGAATGTTAAATATGTCAGAATCAAAATAAATAATCATTTAATGATTAACTGATAAGGAACCTTTCTATGTTTTTCAAACAAATGGAATGGTACAATAAACCTTGTTTCTAAAATACCATATTTACACAAATATTGACATCTCAAATTAGGTAACACGCTATGAAATACCTTATAACCCACAATTCCCACTAATGGGTGAAGAATATTGTATATATAGTATTTTTAATGACCCTCTGTTATCTCTAAACTATTGTGGATCTACTATACCTTTTATGTCATGTTTTGAACAAGGCATGGTCAAACTCGTGACTGTTATCCCAAATATAACCAACATAGGTTTTATCTAAAAGAAATCCCACAAAACTCTTTAAAGAGATCCATTTTTATCAACTATTTATAACATTTTTTATAGTAAATCTCAACTAAATTCATATTATTCCCCTAAGAACCATAATTAATATTTACATATACAAAAAGCATATCCATAATAACCTAAATTGTGCTCATAGTGTGCACATCCATAGAAGGGTCATATATTGTGCTAAACATTAAATGGGTACCCATTAACTCCGAAAAAACATTCAATGTCCAAGATGTAATCCCTGGATCCCTGTGATAAACCATCACAAAAGAAACTCCATAAATCTTCATGATATCTAAAATATTTTAGATCATGAGTTCTCACACCTTCGTAGAATCCTTCTTATGAAGAGAATGAGGCAAATTTTTAATTTTATCAATGATAATACAAATAATATATCTCCAAAATATAATTTTATGTAAAAAAGTAGAATTTTTATATCTTGTCATAATCCCATAGTATAATTGGTAATGGATGAAACAACCCAATTGGTCTCTGGTGATCCACATTAATCTTCTATGATGTAAGGAATCATGACATGAAGTCTGAAATCAATATACTTATCCCCAGAATCTAGTAATGACATCTCAAATAATGATACATCTTGGTATTCCATTCATATATAGACCAACTAAAACAATTTTAATTGTCCATCAACTCTTGTATTAGTGATAATAGAAATGCCTACATTATAGGGAAACCCAAGACACCATCTGAAAAGTATGATCAATTTCATAAGCTCTCCTCACAATTATGTATTTTATTTAATCACATACAATCATTGCCTAACAATTTTCCATCCTAAATCCAATCATATTTATCTGGATGAGATTTCACAAAACATAAAAACAAATTCCCATTAGTACCACATATATATAAACTCATATTAGCAAAAAAACTCCAAAAATACCACTCACTTACAGATTACGTTGAGGCTTATATCATTGAAATCCTACTCAGTGAATCAATGACCACATTACCTTTCCCATGGGTATATGAATGAACATAATCTAAATTTTGAAGATTCTCAAACCTGTATCTATACTGAAAATTCAAGACTTTGTAGGTTAAAATATACTTTAGAGTCTTATAATATGAATAAAAATAAGATACCCACTGAAGAGATACTAGCATGAAGTCTTGAGAGATTGAATCACTATCGATAACTTAAGATCATGGAAATGTAAATTTACATCATTTTGATATATTTAGAGAGATGCATAGGACACCACCTACTTCTCCAACATTAGAACACATCATTATCATATATCTAATCTAAAAAATAAAACATAATATCAAAAAATGGTTCTAGAGAAAATTGAAATTGATCCAAAGTAATTCTAACCTTCAGTTCCTAAAATTATCATTAAAATTTTTCACATAATTCAATGATGACACACTTTTTAGTTAAATAAGTCATTATATATGAATTCTAGTAGAATTTTTGATAATGACTGTAATAGAATACAATCCTATGAAACTCCCCTTCACAAACATATTTTTTTAAGGTTCACAAATTATAATCGGTTTAATATTTTCTCAATACACTAAATTAGAATTTTTTATATAAATTGACCATGAATATTCAAGTAATTGTTATAAATCCCACATTGACAAGTTTTCTATATAAAAAAATTTCTTACACTATTATTGGAATGAAATCTATACGCTCTTTGTCTTTCACCTCTAAATTAGATTATAAAAAATATTTCATCTATTAAAACCATCAAAAAATATTCTATGAGTTTACAAATGTTTTGATTCAAAAAATCTATAAACAATATAGGTGGGTTAGTGATACCAAAAGGATTAAAAAACCTCATAATGTCCACACCAACACATTAATTATATCTTAAGAATTTCTACCTCTCTTATACTTAACTAATGGTACACTGAATGAAGTAAAATATTATAAAATCCTAAGCATTCCTTGATTTGATAAAATAGTTCATCAATTCTTGGAAAATTATATTTGTTTGTAATAGTTTCCAAATTAGGATTTGGATAATCAAAATAGATACGGAGGATTTATTTCTGCCATTGTGTGTAAGATAACTACTGAAACCTATGGTGACATGCTAAAAATTACATGGTCCACATGGTCTTCTAGATGGACATTAAGCTCCTATAACAAAGATGGTTCTATTGAATAATATTACACAGTCATGGTATTTTTTTTCTCAAAACCAATTAAATTGAAATATAAACTTTAGTTTGAGGTGGTATCCCAAAAAAATAAACATGGAAAACCGTGGTATACTCATATATGAAAATATGATGATAACTTTTATAGTGATGGTCAATAGATTCAAAGAAAATTTATGACATCTAGAATGATATCAGTCCTGCTAAAGAAACAACATATCCTACCTTCCATATTTAGAATCTTAATCACACTTAAAGGCATGAGTAACCCCATCAAGTGATAAAGAAAAAACATGATGATGATAAAAATTTATCTGAGCTTTATAGATAGTCATTTAGTACATAAAAATAATGGTGTTGATGATGTCAATGTAAATATCAGGAAAATCCCACATGACCTCTTGGTCAGTTATAATGACATGACATCGGGATATTTAAAACATTGTTCCTTCCTTCTCCCGAAAAGTTAGAAAATATACATCATGAATTGAATAATATTCTAGCATAATCCAATACAATAAAATTATAATACATAAAAAATGTATTCATTGATATAAAAAAACCAGGACTATGTTGTTTAAAACAAGAATCATACATATCAATGTTGGAGGGCCTACTTCATATTCCTCTAGTTCATATTATACTCTAAAATGAAATATTACTTTAGTTATACAATAGTATTTTATTTTTGTATTGGCAACAATATTTTTATGGGAATGTGATCCACCACTCATCATTATACCAGGATTATCCTAAGAGCCTTCATTTGGAGTGGATACATCTCTACATCCATGGGATACCCTTCGACAAAAAATATAAAATAACAAGGTTGTCCATAATTATGGAAACCCCTAGGTTTTTACTATTAGGTTATGAATAGTTTTCCTAGTTTTCCATAATAATAGAAAACCATATAGTGTTATCCAAAGGATGCCCTTAATGATATTTCTAATGTAATGAATAACCCTTACTACACAACTTTCTTTTACTGGACAATGAAAACAGTCTACCTACCACAAGAAATGTACCTCTACCAAAACCCTTCTTCCTAGAAAAGTATACATCAACCATAACAAATTTTTCAACCACCCAAAAAATTTATAGGAATAAGAAAATCCACATAATTTGAATACCATCCCTTAAATTTATCTGAAACCTCTAATCTATATTTCATATTTTATAAATATTCTTAGGTGATATGTGAACTTGCTCGGTGAAATGGGTTGCAGAATCCATAAGGGAATACATCCCTTTATATAAGTTAAAAATTTATTCATTAATTTCCACATGAAAATGTGTTAAGATAAAAAACATGGATTAATATATTCATAATAGTGATCTAGGTAAGGTCCTCATGTAACTTAGCTTCCATACTACATTCCCAAAGTTTTTTATAGGGACTATCTAGCATGTTTGTGGGGAAACCGAACATTGAGTAAACTAGATTCTTTAAGATATTAAAGATCTTCTAAATCTATTAAAGACAATCACTGTATTCTTGGTGTTCCATTTCACTAAATAAGACATGTGTATTCTTATTAATATATTTTAAACTATGATCCAAAGTTCATATCTAGTTCAAACCCCCATTTGAGGTAGATTTTTAGTATGGATATAAGGTTTTCCACTTGTGAGGAGTCTACACGAGGTTCCTCCTTCAAACCATCTAAAGTTGATTCCCCTACTAGATTAAGAATATATATCCTTGGTGGAATTATCTATCAAAAACAACCAATAACACTAGATTCGATAACACTTTAATAATCATCACTAAAACCCATAAATGTTAAAAAGCAATGTCATTAATATACTCAACAGAGAAAATGAATAAAAGAAAAATGTTTATGTAAATAAACCAAAATATCAGGATCATCTAGATAATACAAATTTAATATAAATTATTAAACATTAAATTATAAATACCCTTTATAAATGATATTTAGATAAAAATGTGAGATATAAATTTTCCAATTTATAACAAAGGTTCATAAAATCCTAAATCATGTCTACAAATAAAACCTAGACCAGGTTTGGGAAATTTTACCACATTACTAGAATTATATTCTATTTAATACCATATTTTAACTAATCATCCTAGTTTTATATAACATGTAACCCATGATATTATACATTAAGGTATAAATCATCATAAGAACTCAAAAACCTAAAAAACGATAAAGGAAATAATTCTTCAAAGTATATCAAAAAATAATACGGTGCATAAGAGTGATATGTGAGAAAATATCCAAAATATAAAAACTAATAAAACAATACATAGTCAAGACTAAATAAAAATCCCCATATCTACATGAACATCATTATCCAAAATCTAATACCACTATAAAAAATGAGAATCGTGGAATAAGAAGTGAGATAATTAATTCCCTTAACTTTACCAATATCAATGAGAAAAAAAATAAACTCTAGAAATAAAAATTTAAAGTGTGATAACTAGATATCAATAGGATACAAGTATGAATCTATACAATTTCTATCCACATGAATCTGATAGTTATAACATTTAAAACAAAAATTGTTTATAAATATATTTGATTTGAAAATGGTTCTCATACAATAACCTTTAGATTTCATTTAAAACAATCCAAATTAAAAAAATATAAGAATATTAAAAGGAAAAATAATTTCCAATATATAGGGAAATAATCAATGTATACATATCTTAATATATAGAAATTTTAGAATATAAAATATGATACATAATTGAAACCGTGATAATATAATCCAACCCAAGATTGGTTTGTCCACAAGCCCTGATATGAGATATGGGATATCCATGTGTATGATTAAAAACTCTTTGTAAGATAACCATATCCTGATTAAAGGTGTTTATAAATTATTTTTAAATAAAAAACATCATAAAAACACATTTTACTAGACATCTAGGATGAAATTTCTCAAAACAACCCTCATATAATTCACAAAATTGAATTAAAGAAAATGAGACAAATTTTTTTTGAAGAATGGATGGTAAATCAATAAAGGGAATAATTATATTGATACAACTACTTTGAGACAAATTAAAACATGTTTTCCATAAAATTAATTAAAGGTAATGGAATATATTTGATCCTCAAAACCCCATATCTATAAGGTAAAATAAAATGGTAAAAGGAATTCACTATAAGATATTGATATATGAGAGGGGAAATCCCCATTCCACCTTCCCAAAATACGATTGATCTAGAATCTAGGATAAAATGGAGTTGAAAAATTTGTTCAATAAAGGGAAATGGAATGAAATACAATTCATGATCCTTACATAAGATGGAAATTACAAGATTAATTACCCCCATATGTGTAGGAAATGAATGAGAATTTTCTAAAACAGACACCCCCACCACCATCCACTAGTTCCACCAACAAGAACGTTTTGTCCTCATCCATGAGGCTGACAATAGGGTCCCGACACACTCTAGCCCCGGGAACAATTATTTTCTAGCTCGGAAATGGGTTCCTCTACACCCATATTGGGGATTATTATATGTGTCATAGATGGCTAATTCCAAAAAATAATTCCCTAGACCACACCCTTTAATAAACATAGTATATCAAGAAATTTTTAACTAAAACACACCATCAAACCACAACCACCACCAAAGTCGTGCTCCCATATTTTTTTCTGTAAAACCCTGAAAACACATATTTAAGCCATGATATACCTATAATTACACTAAAAACAAAAAAAAATTAAATGGAGGCTTAATACCTAATTACATATGTAGGGGTGTGTTATGGATAACCTATACTTTTTATAGGATTCATAAAAAATTATTGGAATGTTTTTATATAATGATTTAATAGTTGAAAGGTGGAATTTGGATTTAACAAAGGTGTTTAAGGGTGTTTATATCATTTATATAAACATAAGATATGTGAATATGGAATATATTTTTATGACCATGGTTTAATAAAACATTATTATTTCATAAAAGATAATGATACTATTTGTTTTACTTGAACTCTCTATATTCCCTTAAAACTCTTAGAAAATGTTAGGGGAATCCTTGGGTATATAGGTGGGAATAGATACACATGCATTTATTGGTTATGGTTTCACCCTTCCTAGAAGATTTAATTTACTATATACTAACAGGGGCCTATTTTAGTTCATTATAATCATTGGATAGTTGATATTTACCTTATTGGGGCAGTTAATGATTCTCATTATGGGGTATGATGACACTCTCTCTAGTGGATCATGCATATTATTAGATATATTATAGTATGATTACCTTATAGTTTCATGATAAATTCTCCATATAGTTCCTACCATGATAATTATTATATTTTAATGCATTAATTAATATTATTATATTCAAATTTATTTTAATAAACTTGTAAAGTACTTTTTAAAATTTTTAAGAAAAAATTATCATATCTAGTATTATTTATTAATTTCAAATGAAAAATCGAATATCATTATTTATAGTCCAAACTAGATGGTTATTGTTTATTTTAAAATTATTATGGATTGGTAATATGGTAGAATCAAATATTTATTTTTCACTCAATCCATATGTAAAGTCGTCTTGTATATATAGTGTAGAACTACTTTGGTGTGTGTAATATAATCATCCTTTATTGAGGAAATGGATATTCATTATCTATACTTTGGTATTGGATGATGTGACATTTTCAGGGAGATCTCTTTTAACATCAAATGTGTTGTACAAGCATGTTTCAATTGTTATTTATTTCTGTTTTACATCATGATTTGAAATCAATCATCTTACCATTATTCTGATCTATTATTTTTTATTTTATTATTTAATAATTAATGATAACAACTATATAGTAACAAAATTACATTAATAATTTGTGATATTAATTGAAAATATTTTATCATTAGTTGTATAAAATATGGATTTATATTCAAAAAAACTCGAGGTAATGAGTGGCCATGTAGGCTCTCCATTATAATTTATTATTTTCATTTCATTATAAAAACAAGTTCAATAATTTACATTTTGTTCCCTTTGTACTTGTTTCAATCTGGAAAAATTCAACAACATTCCCAGATCTTTGTGGCTGACCAACACTTGTTTCTGGATCTAATATTCTAGTTTAATTTATTACATATACAACATAGTGAGTTTATAAAAAATGTTTAATTTATTACAATTTCCATAAAATTAGGTGTACATACACTATAAAAAAGTAAATAATAATAATATATTCATATACCTCTTTTAAGTACTATAGTCACTAACTATAATTTTAATAATTATAATCTAAATTATGATTTATATATAGTTTTTCTACAAGAAAATTATAGTTTTTTATATGTTGAGACAGAATATATGAAAAAATAGTTATTTTTTGGATGATAGTATTTCATTTAAGGGTATTTTCCTAGATTTATGTTTATTTACATATTTATAGAGTTCATAAACCAATGAAAATTTAAATTTATGTTCGTATAAAACATTAAATATATCATTTTTATTGTGTTTATTTTGTATTTTGAGGATGTAATATGATGTATTTTATATCAAATAAAAAAACTATTTTCTATAACATTTAGTTAGATAATATTATATTATTATTTTTCATCGAAATATATTATTTAATCAAATTCTTGTCTCATTATTAATAGTGTTGGATCACTATGCGAATAAATAATTTTACACTTGTTATTTAATAAATTCAAATCGTATCCCCCATGTATTGTTTAATAATAACCAATATGTGTTGGAACTAAAGGGTTGTTGCATGTTGAATTTATTATGAATCAAAATATATATAATATATGGTGAATAATGTGTAATACTACAAGTGAGTATAATTTTAGACGAATGTGATGACTATTTATAAATACTTGGTTGTGTGAAGATACATTAAATTGATTCACATGCATTTAACAAATCAATAATAAAATAAGAATGTTCTATTTTGATTTATGATGGATAAAGAATATTTTTATTGGATTATCAAAGAGTCTTCATATGGTTGTGCATGATATAAGATCTTTCACAAAGGAAATTCGAAAATGGTAGTACTGTATTTGTGAAGTAACAACATATCACACCATGGGATATAAAATCCAAATATGGATTCAGTTGACTTGAAATATGAAAATGGGATTGACCTAAAATTTATATGAAATGGTAGATTCATCAGGGTTTGGGAAAATTTGATGATGTCTGTAAAAAACTATTAGGTATGTGTGATTTTTGATATCATTATTAAGTTCTTCTAATACAGACTAGAATGTGGGAAAGTCATGGTCATCTCCTTCTATATGTAAGAGTAGTCGAAGTTAGGAGGATGATGTATAAAAGTAAATAAGATTAACATTTATGAAAAAAATTAATGTATACGTAGATATTGAAATATTGTGTCCACATATTAAGAATATACTATGAAACTTAATGTATTATTTCTAGTTTTAACCCTATGGGCATATTGTTCATGAATTGAAATGAAAAATAAATAAATGTGAAAAAAAAATTTATCTGCGCTACATAAAACATTGTTATTCTTACTTCTATATTATGTTTTATAATATATATTTTATGTAAAATATTCAATAGTTCAATGGGGCGTTTCCCACACTATGGATAATATTTTTCATGTACTTGTGGTTCATTGAATTGATAGAATCTTATTCCAATTAAGAGATTCAAAAAAATTAGATATCCTTAAATATGATTAATTAATATAATATAATGTCATATAACGATTACTGATGTTGAAATAATAAAATGATAAAGGCCACGCCAGAGATAAAATAATGATAGCTTTGAAATGAGGATATTTTCAAGCCTATTTTATATTGGAAGTCGTGGTGGTTGTGAAATGTGAAGATGATATAGGTCATGTCATGGAAGAGACAACAACGAGATTCTAAAATCTTTTATATTAGATATAGAGGATCACTCTCTGAATTTTGAATTCTATGGATTCTTATAATTTTTATTATTTATAAAATATGATTAATAATGCTCATCATATATTGAAATTTCATTCTATAACTACTTTGGAAAATTAGGAATAATGGGAGTTATACTAAGATATATTTGCAGAATTAAAAGGTTGTTTTTGAGTGGATTTAGTAGGTATAATTTTTTGTTATCATCCTTTTTTATCATAAAAAATAACAGTAAATGGAAAAAGAATATCACACAATGGATAAGGTCAAGATGCTGTGAATAATTGTTTTTGAAAATGTATGGTATATCTGATTTAAATTTAATATCATGAGAAAGAAAAATATTTTAGTGAATAAAAATGGTTTAAATAAACATATGAAAAAATATGGAATTCTTGGATCAATATCAATGTATAATAATATATGAATTAAACCCAACCATCATAATAATGGTTATGGACCTGTAGATCTTATAAAACATCTTATAGCAGTTGAATTATAGTGGAATGCTAAATATCTAGTTTAAAATAGATTCTAGAGGCTATAAATGTAGTAATATATGATTAAAATTAAGAATTTGAGATCCATAGAATAATTCCACAAACATATCTAGTTTAATCTGATAGAGAAACCTTGAGGGGACAAAAGGTGGGAGTATCACTACCATCCATAGTTGAAGAAGAAACTAATAGCTAAAAGATAATTCATGTTTAAACTTATCTTCATCTAGATAAATATTTTCCATATATTGATTTAATTGAATATATATCAACCAAATATTTTAGGATTTTATCTAATCTTTTATAAAAAAGTGACAATAGTAAACAAGAGAAAAATATAGTACCTATATAGAGATGAAGATGAAATGGGTTTCGACAACCATTACAGGAATGGAAAATAATTTCATGTCAATAAACTATTAGAGATAACCTATAATATATAAGCTAACCAAGAATTCATCAAAGCAGTTTATAGTGGGAAGAATAGGGTGTTTTTAATGTATTCCCAATGCTACTTTAATAACAAAATTAATATCAACTTTGAGTAGCATAATCATCATGTACAATAAAACAACACCCGCTATAGGATCCTTGGATAATAACTTTTTCCAAAAATAAAAAATCCCCATTTCATATGAGTGGTTTAAATTTAAAAAATATATTATTATTTTCTGATATTGGTGGCATTGGAGGATCAATGTTTGACCATTTTTCTTCTAACAAGTGAACACGAGACACATTTCCTAGATACCGAAAGAAGAGAAATGTCTTAATCTTTGTGCACCTTAACTCATACCCCCATACCACAAAGGTGATTTGACTCAACCTAATCACAAAAAGTGGAATCATATCTAAATGGTTATAAATTTGGGTTCAATTTAGAAATATGATATTTTATTTTATTCACACATGGATTTAATAATATATCTTCCATTTTTTTAAGAACTAAATTTTAACGGGGGGTATTTAATGAATATGACAAGACATGGTTTTATAAATGATGTCATGGAGAATATAAATTGAGATGTTGATTTGAATAGTATAAATGGAATAATTATTTTATCTTGGATAGTTAAGATCTTGATTACATCATTATTCAATGATGCTTCCAAAAAAACTACTCTTTGTCATTATGCATTTGAAATATGGAAAACTAAGAATTTTTTAAGGTAAACTCATGGTATAAAGGTACCAATGGAGTTAGCCTCATAAGAATAATAAAATTCATATAAGAATGGTATATAAATATAATTAGGATAATATATCCTTATATAAAATGGATCGAATATGAAAAATATTAAGAAAGACATTGATAAAATTGAATCTCAAATAAAGGTCATTAGTTTATAAAAATATATGATATTAATACTAGTTTGTATGATTAATGCACATTTTAAATTTCATATTTAAATATGGATGAAATATATAATTTTTATTCTAATATTTAATTGGTGTTGAATCAAGTCATAAATCCATATAAATATTATGTAGCTATCATGACCAGATCCAATCCCTTAATTTGAAGGTGGATCAACTTAGGATTATTCATGGAATTGATTATTCTTTAATGGAATATATGATCATGTAAAATAAAATATTGAGGTAATTATAAGTGTAATTTAATTATGAAATAATTATGAGAGGTTCCCAAATGAATGTTCAATGTGATCTACTAGAAGAACATGCATATGAAATAGGAAAACAAATATACATATTGAATTAGTTGAAAGCTAGAATTATTCCATTAAAAACATGTATTGTAGAGGAAATATATAAATGAATATGGAATTATATTAAAAAAGATAGAAATCATTTAATAGGAATATATGAGATAATAAAAAATATATAGGAGAGTTTAAAAAGATATTATGAATAGAATAATACCCCTCCCATTACAGATTCAATAATTTGACCATGTAAATGAAAATATAAGGGATAATAAATTCAAGGTAAGATTGATGTAATATGTAAAAGAAAACACTATAAAAATAATATAATAGCAATGTGAAACAATTTTTTGAACATTGGGACCCATAATGGGGGTTTTTTTATAATCTCTTAAGCCCAAAGGTGGAAGTAATCTTACTACATCAATAACAAAACCTAAAAATGACTACACATGGTATGTTTTTAAAAGGTAATTTTTATGTTCTAATAATGGTAATATGGAGATGAATTATATCTATAAAGGACAAAATTAAGTTTTTATTAATTCCCTTATTCATAATATACAAAAGAAAATAATTAATATAAAATAAAAAACTATTATCCTAGAAAAAATTGCCCATTCATTGGAGGGAAAAAAATACAACTCAATAAAGGATGTTCTAAGAAAATATTATTTTACACTTAATGAATACCTCTATGGAGGAAGGAAAAAAATAATATAAAAGGTTTAAAATCTATTAATGACTAATTCTGATATCTATATGAATAATTTATTTATAAGAATAAATAATTTATAAGTAATTATTATATAATATATAGAGGATAAACATATATAATCCAATTTTTTAAATCATCCCAATATTAGAGAAGTTATTATAGTTGGAAGGTACCTCCAATAGTAGTTAATTATGATGAATAATGAATAAAAATTAATAAATAAATAAAAACATATACAAATGTGATTTGTATCAAAATTTAAATACTTTCCATGTAAAAAAATTTATTGAAATTTTGAAGGAGAGTCCAAATTCATGTTTATATATGTTTTATTAAAAACTGAAAATATAGTTCTATAATAAAATGAGATGAAAAATATTGTTCAATAAATACTAACCACAATCCCTAACATAATGATTTATTAATATAACTATCTCCATATGTGTTCAAGAGTTCCTAACTATTTGAATAATGTGATGTAGTTTTAATGTATATACATAAATTTATATTAGAAGAAAATATCCCATTATGAGATGAAAGTAAATAAATAAAAAATATAGTTACGTATATTCTAGTTCATAATTTGTATCAGGTATAAAAAATAGATAATATTTTGTCATGTCCCGGATCTAACTCAACCAGTAAGGTAATGTGACCACTTAAGATTCCAATTCTAAATCAGGAGATTCATGATGTGATGTTGTTGTTAAAATTATTTTTAACCTGTTATATAATTAAGGTGGTGTTTATCCTTATATAATATATATAATGGAATAATGCTAAATTTATTGACCAATAAGTGATATATTTGATATATTATGTGGAATTATACCACCAATGGGGACAAAAAAAATATTGGTTGAATTAGAAATGATTATCATATTTATATTTTTTTCTAATACTATGGTATTATACTATTTCAATTAAATATAATAAATAATTTTTCAATTAAATCTATATTACTAACAAGATGGATCACTAAAAATTAGTATTTTTTATTACATGGAGTCTCGAACTAAATACAATCGGGGGTAGATAATGAGATTTAAAATATATTTTACCAACATCAAATAAATGATAATACTTATGAAGAAAAAATTCATAATGGATATTAATTTTATCACAATATTTTCACAAATTTATGGTATCTTTTCAACTAACATGTTGTATTCCTCATAGATTTGATTCTTTTCCTTTAATAAAGGTTTTATGTTTGTGTAACTGAGATAACAGATTTGATACTTTTCCTTTTTCTAAATGTTTTATGTGTGGTGTAGAAAAATAAATTTTAAGAACTTATTAACTTGTGATAAATTCATTCAGTGAAAAGACTTGAGTAAACTGTATTTTAAGAAATGAAGTATTTTAAATCATTTTTAGGGAACATATAAATTGTTTTTATCCAGTATATTGTAACATCAGTGATGTAAAAAATAATGATTTCCACCAGGGGTGAAAGTTCCAAATGTTTAATCAATATGTTTTTGTAATAATAAAATGGTTTTAGGGTGGTAAATATAGTCACATGATCATGAATGTATGTATGATATAGATGTTTTGAAAAGATATGTTTTAAAGTTATATAGTTAAATGGTAATTGAAGAAATTAATGGTAAATTTAAACTAGTGGATATAAAATGGACTATAAAATAATTTCATGAATATGGTGGATAATGATATCTCTTAATCAATTTTATTGAAGTTGATGAGAATTAATATCCCCATTTAAGGCCATTATACAAGTGATTGAACATATTTAACATGTTCCACAATACAAAAATTGGAGTATAATTGAGGTGAAACCCTGATGTAATTTCTAGATATAAGGGAGTGAACTTGAATATAAATATAAAGATTCCCACAGTCAGATCACAGTCTCTCTATATATAGAGTCACTTTTAGTATTGATAGTAAAATGATCTTTCTTGAAAATACAGTGTAAACATATTATTGAAAAATAATGTGTGAAGGTATTGAAGATGAACCTTTTAATTATGATATTAATGGGGGAGTAAATAAAGGGATCAAAATTCTATATTATTGGAAGTATTTAATAGGGAATATATTTATAGTATTAGATTAAAAATCCACATAGGGGAATATTGGAACCATATGTATGTTTGGTATTGGATATTTTGAAAAACTCTAGAATCATGAAGTGTGGTGATGAAAAAGGAAAATTGTACAAGATAATTAGTGTAGAATACAAAGATATGCAATATTTAAGTATTTCTTCTATGATGAAAAAAGAGATAATAACTCATAATTTTGGAAATCAAAAAATAAAATCGCACGATATATTTTGAAGTGTTATGGATACCTTTTTTAGATTGTATGATTATCGATGGTTTATATAGTTATGGAAGAAGATTATTTTTCCATAATGATATTTGAAAAAATAATGTAGTTATTCTGTAAATTATCAATATATGATTCCATCATATATAATGTCAAGTAATTATTTGATTTTACTTGAAATATTGAAAAAATTAAATCCTTCATAGTATAAATATTAATGTCTTATTTATGGGGAGAAGAAATGTAAAAAATTCATGAAAACATTATTCTGTACATGTAGATTTTGAAATAATGAATATTTTTTTCTTGGATGTAATAGAATGAAGAAAAGTCATGGTAGTACCCTATTATAAATAAGATTAATTTATCCATGGGGTGGTATATAAAAGTATAATTTATTGAATCTAAGAAAAAGTGAAAATAAATTGATAATATATAAATAAGATATAGAAGGATTATGAATGCACTAAAAATAAAAAACCCACTAATAATAATCATGTTTATATAATATTATTATTTGAATGATGTGAATGAAGATAAAATGTTATAAATAGTGGAATTAGACTATTTACATAAAATTAATTTGTAATCATATGTAATTACTTATCCATTGTATTTTTATGAGAAGAGTTTTCCATGTCATTGGTTGATCTCTATAATATGAAGAATATTTTTTGGATTGAAGGGATTCCTTACATTAGAGAGATGTCCACCCCATATAAGATAGCCGTAAACCTAATAAATATAAATAAAATTTGATTAATGGTTTAACTAGTATATCATTGTGGGACTAAAGATGTTGAAATGAGAATATGATAAAGAAAATTCCAAAGAATATTTTTTGGTTGTAATTAAATAGGAAGCAATCGATTGTAAAACCATAGAAAAAGTATTAGTGGCTATAAAACATATATAAGATGAATTCAATTCCATTATATAATTCATAATGGGGTCTAAGAATACCTATAAAAATTGAGAGGGTCCATTTGGTAATTTGAGATGACATGGATTATGATATGAATATTTAATTATAAAATATGGATGAAAATTCTCATTCCATAGAGTAATTCCATACTGAAACTAGTTTTAAAATTATTATGATTGTAATTTTTTAAAAAAAATTGATATACTGTATATAATATATTTATTGGTTTTAATTGATCCCTAATTTTGATGAACACTATTCCATGATTTTTGATACAACACATTGTTCAAATAATATCATGTTGTGGATATATATATACATTCAATGAACTGGTGGTTTCTTAAAAATAGAAAATACTATAATGAAATTTAAAATAATGACATGTTGTCAAATTTTATGGAATTTTATTAGTTTAAATGACAAAATTTAAAATTTATTTTCACACGGGATAATCAAGGATCATCATTAGATGATAAATAATTGTATCCATCATAATAAGTATTGGAGTATCATAGAGCATATAAAATACTTATTTGTAGTTATGAAAGAAGAAATATAATTATTGGATTCCTAGTTAAACTAAACAAATGGGAGGTTATATATATTAAAATATCAAATTAACAATAAGAATAGGTATAAATACACAGGATAATTCCACTAAAGCATCTTGTTGAACTCAAGAGAGATGGATTGAGGGAATAAAATGATGGGGTATCATTGTTCAAACTCACCGAAGAGAATAAAGTTGAAAATAAAATAATTATTTTTAATAATTATCTACATCTTGAAAATGAGTAGTACATACATAATCCCATCTTTTCATATATGACTATTTAATCATTTTAATGATAAACAAGATAATAATTATACATTCAAAGATAGAACAGTTCAGTGTCTTGGTAAAATTAGTATCATACATCACTACTAAAAAATAATTATTATATAATTATTTAAATCCTTCATATTTACCCCTAAAAATCAAATTATACATAATAAATGTATTCACCTAAGTATATACAAAAAATAAAGGGGTGAGATAAAATCCAAATTAGGTGAATGATAAAATTAAATAAATTAGATACATTAATCAATATCACATGTGTTAGAATAATAATCATCATAATATCATAAGAATATAATAATTATCAAAATTTTGTGGAAGATATTTGAAAAAATCATTGAATGAGAAAATAAATGAAAACGTAACATCATGTCGTAGTTTTCAGATACCACACATTGTTATGAATAATGTTAAAAACATGTTCATGCATAACATATGTTCTTAATCATAACATCATCATTGTGAAAAAAGATAGAAAACATTTCTTCATCATAAAAATTATTTCAGGAGATACATACAATTACCATATTATTTAGAGGGATATATAATTTCAGTCGCATCCATCACTTCATAATTGTCACACACGTGACTTTTTTATATATTAATATTTCATTTAATTTCCATTCCTGATTTTTTTGGGGGGTTTACCACTCATTTTGGTGAAAATGGTGGGTTTTGAAAATTTGGGCCAAACCGCGAGCCCAATTCCAGATTTAAACACTAATTTTGTTTCTTCTATAACTCCTTCAATTTTTACTATTTTAAACTCATTCCACTTCCCAATTGGAATAACCTGATATATTAAAACTACCATATCCCTTTGGACCACATATAAATCCAAAATCATGATGGATTTGGGTTTTTGATTTAGGTAATGGGCCTGCCCGTAGGCCCATTTCCTGCTTTAAATTTTTGTTTAAGATTTTTCATATCTCATTCATTTTTTAATTTTTTCCTGTGATTCCACCTCCCTCGCAAAGACAATACCCCGAGGATTTCCCCCATTATTGGTTTCGCAATTTTGGAGCTCAGGAGAGCCGCGAAGTAGGGAAATATCTCATACTCTTTCTCAAATCGACCAGATTTGACAAGGTAAAATGAATCTTTCATAACTCCTTCAATTTTCATCATTGTTTCCCCATTTCAGTTCCCACATGACCTAATATTACTCCTTCGAACCTCCATACCAGTTTTGGGTACTTGGAGATTCATATTTGGGTGGATTGGGGCCGATTTGTTCAAGATATCTCAAGTAAGGGAACTCTTTCTTGGTTCCATCCATCCTCTTTTTGTTTTATTTCCTATTTATTGAAGTTACTCATGTCCAAAAGTTGGGGATTTATACTAAGGTCTGATTTGGTATCTTTTAGGTCAATTTTTGGTGGTCTAGATCTGGATTTATATTCCTTGTGGTGCCGGGTTGGTGCGGTTGATGTTACGCACCTTATTTTGAGGGTTTCATCATAAAAGGTAGGTGATTCCATGTGTAAACATTTCTAGATGAGTTAGTTTGCTTGAATTACTTATTATTAATGTTCCTAATATGCTTTTTGTGGTGCGTGAACTGTTTATGTTGGATTTAGTAAAGCATTTGTTTTTATAGTTTCATTCTAGCTTAAAATTTAGTGTTTTCATTTGCAACCCTTTGGGTATTGTTTGGGATTGTTTTATAACATATGAATTTTGTTTAATAAATCTTGTTTGGGATGAAAATTATGATTTGGTGTGGTATTGGTGTGCCATTAGGTCTTAAAGATGTTTTTTAAGGGTTTAAGGTGTAAAACTTTATTTTACTTCTTGAAAGTGATTTTGAAAACGTGTGCGTTTCATGTGGGTCTTTTGTACTATTGGTTGTGGTGTTTGTATAACACGTGGGAGTTGTTTAATAAATGTTTTTGGGGATTACAATTCTGTTTTGAATTTGTATTGGTGTGATTTTGGCCTTTAAATATGGTTTTGAAATGGGTTTTATTTGAAAAGCTTTGGTGCACTATTTAGAATTGTTTCATGAAAGTTTTTAGTGGTTTAATGATTTATGTAAGAGGTGAAACCATATTGGAAAACAATTTTGGATTGTTTATACTTTCCAATGAACCATTTTAGATGTGAATAGATCTGTTATGTGATGTTTATCATATTTTTAGGGACTTCATAAAATTGTTAAAGGATGTGTTGGATTGTGGATGTTATGAAAAAAAGTGTTGTGGGCTATTTTGGTGTGAGTTTCATTTCAAAATGAATTTTAATGAAATGTTAAATTTCTGACTTGTGTGATGTGCATGGGGCTGTTTGGATAATGTGTGATGTGGAAGTGATATTTTCATGTGAAAAGTATATTTCTTGGCTTGTTGAACTTGTTTGAGCACAAAGGGAAAACCTGAGTATCTAGGTGGGTGGACGTGTACTAGTATGCTAGTGAATCCGTGGGGTTTGGCCTCAGTTTCACTTAGCAGGATTGACCCTTACAACTCTAACTAAACTATGATGATGATGATTGGGGACCACTAGGTTATGGGTATGTTCCCTACTAGTGGCTCGTGCACGAGAACGAATAATATTTTGTGGTTACTCTCACCGAGATACGAGGTACCTGGGACCCACAGCTAGCTAGTGCCTAGGGGTTATTTCTTATTGCTTATGCTCATTAGATCCTTTATACTTACCGTCGGCATATGGTATATTGGGCTGGAAAATTCAGTAGCTTTTGAATTTATTTTAAAATTTTTGATTCTTTAAATTAGCCCACTTGAAAACTGTTTTTTTTAAGTTGCATCTTTTAGAAACTGTAACTAGAAATTACATGTTTTTGAAAACTTGCATGCTTTTCGTCTTTAAATGTTTATCACAGGGAATCTCTTAGTGGTGGTATCCTACTGGGCATTGGGTCACACCCTACTTACACCTTTGGGTGTAAGTAGACTTGGTTATTTTTTTTTGTCGCAGGTTGGGTACAATTTTTTTTGTTCCAGTGGTTCGGGTTTCTAGCAGGTCCTTGGTGGTGAAGTCTTGTGGAGGTGGCTTGAGGGAGTTTCCCCATGCCATGAGGGTTCTTGGGCTATTTCATTTTTGTTTTGTACCTTTGGTATAGTCTTTTTTAATTATTTTAAGCTATGTAATTCAGTTATGAATTTATGTAAAAGATTGTTTGGTTTGAAAAATCCAGATTCGTTTTATTAGATTCTTTTGTTGTTTTAAGTTTATAAACTCGGGTAAATCGTTCCCAATTCTCATTTTATGATACTCGGGCACTTGTGCCAGCCCGTGGGGATCGGGAATGCCCTCCGGGCCTTGTCACGGTCCAGGTTTGGCACTGGTTTCGGTGGTGACCAGATTTGGTTCGTGACAAAATGGTATCAGAGGAGGTTCGCTCCATTGGAGTCATGTTATTTGGGAAATAGTCGGGATAGTCTAGAGTTATGATTGTTGGGACATGTAATTCTGGTTATGGGTAGTGTGCTTGATCACCACACCTCATTTCAGGATTCAAGTCACCAGGGGAAGTTGGGATTTGTCTATGTCTTTTGGTTTTCTTGGTTTGATGATGATTAGGGGAAATGAAAAGAGAGTTGGGTTAATGGTCTCAATGAGCTCGCAAGGTCTGGCAAGCCAAGTGGAGCCTGGGATATTCCCTAGAACACTCTCTGTGACAGTGAAGTGATTGGAATATGGCCGCCAACCATATGTCCAAGTCACCCACTGAAACTAGTTTCCTCTCGCATTGTCTGGTGTTCTTTAGTTTTGAAATCTTGGAACTTTGGTTTTAAAGTGACTTGGTTTTAGGAAGTGTAGTGTTTTCGTGAAATTATTTTCAAATAAATATGGAATGTTTTGATTTATGAAATGGTGGAACTGAATATTCAGAATTATTTTGAAATAGAAAATTGTGTTCTTACACCTCTTTTGAAAGCAGAAACTATATTGAAGTTGGCTTTGAAAAAGTGTTCCCATTAAAGTTTTCTAAACTATTAAAATGTTTTTTTATGGGATGAGATGTTTTGAAATTGATGTAAATAACTTGAATTTGAGTTTTCATTGGAACGATTGTACCTTTCTGAAAAGTTTTTTTTAATGCGGTAATTTGGGTTCGACCTCCTGGTTAGTGGTTTTGATAGTAATGATGTGTTGGTTGACCGTTTTGGTTTTGAAAAGTGGAAAGAATTAGTACATTGACCTTTGGTATTTCCATGAGTGACCACATGCATGGGGTTATATGGGATGATATATGGTTGATGGCATGACTGGATGAGTTCTAGGACGGATATGAGGAGGGTGCCTGGTGTGGCACAAAAACATGCATGTATGAGGCCCATGGGGTACCATTGGTGGATACGCTCACCGCTGAACCGTTTTTTTCAGAAATGGTTTTAACGAAAAAACATGTTTTCTTGATGAATTGTTTGGGATGGTGTATGTTGTGTATTTTTGGAAAATGTTGATGTTGTGGGATGTTTTGAGTCTAAGAACCCCTCCTGTTCGAACTGTTTTTTTTTTGGGGTTTGTGTTTGGTCGGAAAGGTAGGTAAAAAGGTCTGGTTAGTAGTCTTCTATGATATATGTTTCGGGACACCATTAATATGGTTCCATTAATGAGTTTGGATATGTTTTTTTGCATGTTTTTACCAATGGAACAGCTTAGTTGGGTCCTTGGGTTCTCTCATTGGATAAGGTGCGCCCCCATTAAGATTTAGTGTACAACTGAAGTGCAACGCGGATTGTTTTGCCATTGGAAAATACTCCAGTTGATCAATGTAAGGAATCTTATCTTGAGATTTTTACAATGATTCTACACCATTTACTTTCTTGGTTTTTTTTCGGATCCTCTTGTTGCGGAAGAGTGCTCGTGGATGGTTTAAAGAGACCTTAGTTTCTTAAGCTACCTGATTCTTGGAAGGTGGAAGTTATCTAGGGTTGTCAATATGGATAGTGTCTAAGTGGGTCTCTCAGTCCTTCATAGTCTCTTCGAAGAAGGGGTTTATTTTAAACCACCAGTGTGGGAAATCTGGACATGAGAGGATGTTATGGACACTTTCTGGGATGTTGTGATATTTGGTGATGTTGTATAAGGCCCCCCCTCCTTGTATTATTTCTCTCAGTCACTTTGGTCTTGTTCGGTGACATGTTGTGATGTCACGTGCTCGTTTGATTGTAAAGGTGAAGTTGTACAATATTATGTGAGTCTATTTTTTTTCAAAACTGTTTTTCTTTTTTGGGAGATCTCGACATCCTCTATTTTAGAGGAAGGTGTTTATTTGTGTCCTTTATTTCTGTTGTTTCTCACCTGAAGAAACAAGGTGTGATGTGAGTGCATCCTCTAAACCCTTATTTTAGTGAAATCCCAAGTAAGGGGAAAGTGAGTTCTAGTGCATGTTATGTCTTGGTTAACCCATCTAAGATTGCATGTAGTTTTTTGTAGAATCGGAAAAAGAAATTTTATTCGGGGGTTTCCAAATCATAACTGCGAGGCCGAAGATGCTTCAATCATTCCAGCTCCAGCCATAGGTCCCGGAGAGAAGTCGGCGCGTAGTCAGAGGAAATCCCAGTGTTTTTTTTAACCTTGTACAAAGAACTATTCTTATTATGAGAGATGGTAATAGTTCAAACATTTCATTTTTTCATTTTTCTTCATTTGTTCACATTCGGTAGAAATAGGTGGCGGGCCTCATCCCCATGTTATCTCCCAATGAATTTCTTTTCCCCTTTGGTTTCCTTTCGGTTCAGGGGAATGGTTTTAGATATTTCTAGACATGTTGAGTGAACACTTATTAGTAACCATTCCCTAGAAAACCATATAGGTATAAGGATCCACATGGTTAGAACATACTTTCCCAAACTGTGCGGGCTAACCGTGTTGTCGCCCCAACTCTTTAAGTTTTGAGGTTTTTCTATGTCGGCCCATATTTGTCTGTTAGGATGGATGGTTCTTATGGTGGGGAGAACCACTATGAGTCTCACATATATTATTTTGAAAATGCCTAATGGGATTCTACCCCTTGTACTGGGGAGTTTGTTCGGGGATCCCCTGTTAGTGTCTTGATTCTTTCTTGGAAAAAAAATTATGTTGTCTCTTATGGTTGGGGAGCCCATTTGTGTATCCTTGTACCAGTAACTCACTTTTGTACTTGGTATTGGATTGGATGTGGGCAGTCTCGTTCGGAGCTATATAACCACATACATCTTCGTTGAGTAATCTTTGGGATTGGAGATTTCCCAATGGTTTAGTTATATAAAGGTAAGTGTAAACTTGTTCGATGTTCTTGTTTGTTTGGTTAAATTTCTTGAGCCCTGTTCAGATAGTGTTTGAGGAGTATTACTTTAGGGGGAAAAAATCTTGAATGTGCATGATAATTTCAGTAATGAGGTGTATGTTTTGGTTGTGAAGTATTCCTTCCTTAATTGATCACTGGAGGTGTTTTGGCCTTTGGGGGCAAAGCTTAGAAAATGAGTCCATTTTTTTTTGAATGTCGGTTGGGTTTGGTGTTTTTTTTTTGTCCTTGATGTGGATTTCTGAGGGCGGAAAGTTTTATGGTGGGGAGAATTGTCACACACGTGACTTTTTATATATTAATATTTCATTTAATTTCCATTCCTTATTTTTTGGGGGGGGTTTACCACTTATTTTGGTGAAAATGGTGGGTTTTGAAAATTTGGGCCAAACCGCGAGCCCAATTCCAGATTTAAACACTAATTTTTTTTCTTCTATAACTCCTTCAATTTTTACTATTTTAAACCCATTCCACTTCCCAATTGGAATAACCTGATATATTAAAACCACCATATCCCTTTGGACCACATATAAATCCAAAATCATGATGGATTTGGGTTTTTGATTTAGGTAATGGGCCTGCTCGTAGGCCCATTTCCTGCTTTAAATTTTTGTTTAAGATTTTTCATATCTCATTCATTTTTTACTGTTTTCCCATGATTCCACCTCCCACTCAAAGCCAATACCCCGACGATTTCCCCCATTATCGGTTTCGCAATTTTGGAGCTCAGGAGAGCCTCGAAGTAGGGAAATATCTCATACTCTTTCTCAAATCGACCAGATTTGACAAGGTAAAATGAATCTTTCATAACTCCGTCAATTTTCATCATTTTTTCCCCATTTCAGTTCCCACATGACCTAATATTACTCCTCCGAACCTCCATACCAGTTTTGGGTACTTGGAGATTCATATTTGGGTGGATTGGGGCCGATTTCTTCAAGATATCTCAAGTAAGGGAACTCCTTCTTGGTTTCGTCCATCCTCTTTTTGTTTTATTTCCTATTTCTTGAAGTTACTCATGTCCAAAAGTTGGGGATTTATACTAAGGTCTGATTTGGTATCTTTTAGGTCAATTTTTGGTGGTCTAGGTCTGGATTTATATTCCTTGTGTTGCCGGGTTGGTGCGGTTGATGTTACGCACCTTATTTTGAGGGTTTCGTCATAAAAGGTAGGTGATTCCATGTGTAAACATTTCTAGATGAGTTAGTTTGCTTGAATTACTTATTATTAATGTTCCTAATATGCTTTTTGTGGTGCGTGAACTGTTTATGTTGGATTTAGTAAAGCATTTGTTTTTATAGTTTCATTCTAGCTTAAAATTTGGTGTTTTCATTTGCAACCCTTTGGGTATTGTTTGGGATTGTTTTATAACATATGAATTTTGTTTAATAAATATTGTTTGGGATGAAAATTATGATTTGGTGGGGTATTGGTGTGCCACTAGGTCTTAAAGATGTTTTTTAAGGGTTTAAGGTGTAAAACTTTATTTTACTTCTTGAAAGTGATTTTGAAAACGTGTGCGTTTCATGTGGGTCTTTTGTACTATTGGTTGAGGTGTTTGTATCACACATGGGAGTTGTTTAATAAATGTTTTTGGGGATTCCAATTCTGTTTTGAATTTTTATTGGTGTGATTTTGGCCTTTAAATATGGTTTTGAAATGGGTTTTATTTGAAAATCTTTGGTGCACTATTTAGAATTGTTTCATGAAAGTTTTTAGTGGTTTAATGATTTATGTAAGAGGTGAAACCATATTGGAAAACTATTTTGGATTGTTTATACTTTAAAATGAACGATTTTAGATGTGAATAGTTATGTTATGTGATGTTTATCATATTTTTAGGGACTTCATAAAATTGTTAAAGGATGTGTTGGATTGTGGATGTTATGAAAAAAAGTGTTGTGGGCTATTTTGGTGTGAGTTTCATTTCAAAATGAATTTTAATGAAATGTTAAATTTCTGACTTGTGTGATGTGCATGGGGCTGTTTGGATAATGTGTGATGTGGAAGTGATATTTTCATGTGAAAAGTATATTTCTTGGCTTGTTGAACTTGTTTGAGCACAAAGGGAAAACCTGGGTATCTAGGTGGGTGGACGTGTACTAGTATGCTAGTGAATCCGTGGGGTTTGGCCTCAGTTTCACTTAGCAGGATTGACACTTACAACTCTAACTAAAATATGATGATGATGATTGGGGACCACTAGGTTATGGGTATGTTCCCTACTAGTGGATCGTGCACGAGAACAAATAATTTTTTGTGGTTACTCTCACCGAGATACGAGGTACTTAGGACCCACAGCTAGCTAGTGCGTAGGGGTTATTTCCTATTTCTTGTGCTCATTAGATCCTTTATACTTACCGTCGGCATACGGTATATTGGGCTGTAAAATTCAGTAGCTTTTGAATTTATTTTAAAATTGTTGATTCTTTAAATTAGCCCACTTGAAAACTGTTTTTTTTAAGTTGCATCTTTTAGAAACTGTAACTAGAAATTACATGTTTTTGAAAACTTGCATGCTTTTCGTCTTTGAATGTTTATCACATGGAATATCTTAGTGATGGTATCCTACTGGGCATTGGATCACACCCTACTTACACCTTTGGGTGTAAGTAGACTTGGTTTTTTTTGTTTGTCGCAGGTTGGGTACAATTTTTTTTGTTCCAGTGGTTCGGGTTTCTAGCAGGTCCTTGGTGGTGAAGTCTTGTGGAGGTGGCTTGAGGGAGTTGCCCCATGCCATGAGGGTTCTTGGGCTGTTTCATTTTTGTTTTGTACCTTTGGTATAGTCTTTTTGAATTATTTTAAGCTATGTAATTCAGTTCTGAATTTATGTAAAAGATTGTTTGGTTTGAAAAATCCAGATTCGTTTTATTGGATTCTTTTGTTGTTTTAAGTTTATAAACTCGGGTAAATCGTTCCCAATTCTCATTTTATGATACCCGGGCACTTGTGCCAGCCCGTGGGGATCGGGAACACCCTTCGGGCCTTATCACGGTCCAGGTTTGGCACTGGTTTCGATGGTGACCATATTTGGTTCGTGACAATAATATTCACATAATCATATATGACACAAATATCGTATATCAACCATAGTCTAGAAATAAACCATGTACATGAATGTGTTTCATATAGATTTCATTATTCACAATTTCGTCATTAAAAATTCATGATTATGAAATGAAAAATTATGATCGTACATTATAATAAATGTACATTTTTATTAGGATATGAAGAAACACATTTGGAGTCGAAGATGTTTTTTTAAAACAATGTATTTTTGGAAAATCATTGTGTTTTGAATAAAAATCCAGGTGGAAACATTTATATACCTGAATGAAAAGGTAGAAATAATGAAATGATATTTAAGTAACATTGAATTAATATCATTAATAAAAAAAATTTGTAAGAGGGAAATGTGATAGAAAGGTAGTTGGGTTCGGCAATACCCTTACCTTAATTACTACATTATTTCCTCAATTTTCGCCTCGTATAAAAAAACATAGGATTATTAACACATAGTTTGATAATTGAATTGTGTTATTTTTTTTACAATATATCAATTATAAATATATTATTGTATTTTATAACACTCATTATTAAAGATGAATTGTTTTGATATCATGTTTTAATTAAAATTTTTAATTTTTTATTTCTCAAAATGTGTTAAATGTCATCATACATGAGTATAATTTTTTCTCCAATATTATTTTACTTAAAAATAAATTTTTATATGTTATATATATCCTATGTGTTAAATGTCATCATACATGAGTTTATTGGGATACCAGAACTGTGTCCTATCATAGATTTTATGTGGGAGAATATTTACTATATATATGGGGTTAATATTCAATAACATCCTAGTATTATTATATAGTTGGAACAAAATAAGGGGGAATATTCACCTTTTCCCACCTATTTATTTTAACTATTTGATACATTTTTGTATAAAATAGATTGATACATTAATAATATGGTATGATCACTACCATTAATTCATTTAATTATACCATATTATTTTTTTTATTTTATTATTTTTTATTAGGGATTTTGATTCTCATTTCAATTTAATCTTGGGGGATTGACAGTATTTTAAATGGGGTTTTACATATGATTGTGAAATTTAATAGAAAGGGGTAAAATACACCTTATTAAAAATTATTTATCTTTATTTAGGTTTATTATATCATTATTCCAGATTTTTCATCAGAATGGAATTGAATTAATAGTTGCTGAAAACATATAAATTGTTTATTTTAAAATCTTTGGTCTATGAGACTGTTATTGTCACTTCATACCTAGTTCCCCGTGAATCCAAATGATGTATTTTAGGTGTGTTTTTGGATTTAGAGTTGTTTTAATTTTTTTAACTAATTATTTTGTAGTTGAGTATTAGGAATTTAAGTGAGTTAGTTTATCATTTGTGACTATGTTGGCTAGTATAAGTTCAAAATTATAAATAGGATCTATAAGGAGGTAGGTAGATTATAATCATTTCATATAGTGATGTTTTCTAATATATTTATTATCCTACTAGTATTATCATGTTTATATTGTTATTATGAATATATTATGCATGGTTTTGTTTCCTGATTTTACTCTATTTATGGTTTTACATATATCAACCAAATAGACCACAATTCATAGAATAACATGGTAAATTATTATATATGTATCACATTAGATAAATGGTTTCAAGTGGACCAAAATAGCTTGTTGGTGGTGTTAATTTACTAAGAACTGTATTTAATTAAAAGGATTTTTTTCAACCCAAAAATTATATTTAATAGAAATATTGGATTTTGAATTGAAATTTCAAAATATTTAGTGATTCAAAATGATTCTTTGGATTCTAAAAGTTTTAATAGGGTTATTTTTCAAAGATATTATCATTGGCTAATAGGAAAGGGACATTGGTATGTAAATTTAGCATTTCATAACCATTTATATTGTTTTAAAGGTGTTATTTTTTTATATTTTATACTTATGTTTATATATTTTATTAGAATAATATCATTTCCATGTTAAGCATGTTTGAGAAATGACCTATTTCCAAAGAATATTTGAATGTGTGCAATATCATATTTTATGGGTTTTATGCCTTTTTTTACAATTGTATGATGACTCAAGGTAATTTTAAAACAATATATATAACCCTATTTTATAGGGTTCTAATTATATAATAGGAAACAAAATATTTTGTGTCCCCAATAACATTATGGTTATAGGACATTTGGAGGTTACCAAGAAAAATAAGAAAGGGTATAATGATATGTGTATTCATAATAGTTTGGAGAACAGTCATTGAATTCTGGTGATACATAATATAAAAACCTAATATTTTAATATATTAATTTCCATTCATTAATTATATATGGAATATCTTCTTTCATAAGAAACATTTAAACCAAATGAACAATGATTTGTTCAACTAAGATAAAATTATTTCAAATAAATAAAATCAATTGTTTCTTAAATTTTTATTTTTCTAAATTCAGATTTTTATATGGGATACATAATTATTTATGAAAATAAATTTATTATGTCAAATAAATTTATTTATTTGAATAATATACAAACACTATTACTATAAAAATGACATTAAATATGATTAAAAATTGTTAATATTTAAAATATTCATTTTTCTATAACAATGTTTTGAATTAATTTTATGTTTCCATTTTAAATTTTAATTACTATGATTTATAATTTTAATTTAAAAAATTTTACACCATTTTTTTATTTTTATTTTCCATGTTATCCTTATGTGATATTTTATTTTCGAATTATATTTTTAGGTGATTATTGTCAAATAATGATTCTTCTAAAACCATAGTGTTTATTACTATATCAATTCATAAGAATATGTAAAAATCATATAACCCATTTTTATAATAGGAAGTTCAATTATTAATTTAATGAATTAATTTAAAATTAATATTAAAATTTATTAAATCTGTCTTTAAAACACTAAAATTTTAGCAAATATTTTCACAAGAAAACAATTTTTGTAATTATTTTTTAATTTCGTTTTCAGAATGTAAAATTAGGTTATGGATTTAATTCATATTGAAGTAAAATTTATTTTGTTAATAATAAACCATAAAATTTAATTCATATCAAAAACACTAATTATTTTATCTTAAAAAAAATTTAAACTTAAACTACTCTTTCTCAACAAAAAATAGTTTTTATATGTTACATTTGTAAGATAACATATTATTCTATGTACATCTCTATCTATATTTTTTTGATAAAATTTTTCAGATATAGTTATTCATTATCGTTAAACAATTTTGCTTCTGTTTTTGTTATTTTTGACTATCGAGTCAATAAAACTGAATATTAGGTTGTGTGAAAACATGATAAAACCAGATATGATCCAAGTGATGAGAATTTGTTGGGTGAATGAATTAATTTCTAGAGATTTGTGATTTTTTGAATTAATGGAGTATGGTTATAAATGGTTAAAGTGATACCATGTGTTTTATTATGATGAGAATATTTGAAGATGATTCTTGTTATTTTATAATGGAAATGAGAATAAAACCATCTATAAATAATTTACACATTCTTTAATGTTTGGGAAATTTTAAATAATAATATGTGGAGATGGGTTTTCCAGTGTATCCCACAAAAATATAATTGCACAATTTTTTACTATATTACACATCATTAAATTCCCCATCAATTAGTTTTAAATTATGTCTTGTTGTTTATTTTTTTCTTCTCACATGCATTTTATTCATCTCAACCCTATGTCATATTCCATGTTATTTTGGAATTTCATCATCTATTATGGACATCCCAATACCACATAAGATAATGGGTATATTGTTTTTCCATTTTACCAATCTCAACCTTGTTTCTTATGATGTGTTAGTATAGTTTATGTTAGGTCCACTAGGCTGGATACCCTGAGAGGGGTGGGTGAATCAGGGTATGACTAATTAAAAATTAATGCTCGTTCTGATCTTGTTTTGCTGTCAAGAAAAACACTCTTCTCTCTTTTTCCTATTGCACGATATAAACAGAATGTAAAGCAAGCACAGGACACAGCAATTTTACTTGGTTCACCGCTAAGGGCTACGTCCAAGGAGCATACGCCGACAGGTTGCCAGTCGTACCAAATTCCACTAATCTTCACTAGCTGTGGATTACAATATTTGGGCTAGATCACTTCTATGCCCAGGCTCACTGCCTTTACAATGTTTAGGGTCAGCTCACTGCTTTCCAAAGGTTCACTCCCTGTTTCTCTCTCTCTGGCTCACTGTCGGTGGAGAGGATCACCTTCTTCCTCTTCCTAAGCTCACTGCTCTTGGAAGGAATCCACTCACAGTTTATAGACCTGTAGGTCTCTTCATTTGCATGAATGAATGCATCTTCCTCTGTGTGTAGATGCTCTGTTGAAGTACAACTTTCACCCGTAGATGAATATCTCTTTGCACCGAAGGTATCGGGAAAACTTCCAGCTTCCACGCAGCCCGAAAAACACTGCTGGAACAAACCTTACGTGGCGCGCAAGTAAACCTCGGCGTGCAAGTCACAACGGGCGCGCAAGTCCTCCTCAGACACTTGCGCGACTCAAGCTTCCTCAACTCCAAACTTGCGCGACTCTCTTCCTTTTACGCCCAAACCAATATTGGCATGTAACTGCCAACCGGTGATCAACTTCCAACACCAGCGCACAACTTCAACCACTGGCGCGCAAGTCCCACCTGCGCGACCACACACACCACTTGCGCGACCACCACACCTGCGCGACGGGAGCTCTCGTTTTGAACTCCGGTGAAAAATGAGGAGGGGTGGTCCAGTATTTATAGGCAATCTGACCACCCTGCGCGACGGTGCGCAAGTCACCTGCGCGACCCAATCTCGGCGCGCAAGTCTTCTCTCCTTTTATACACTTGCGCGACCAACTCCCAAACTTGCGCGAACTTATTTCCTTAGCCATATTTTGATCTTCTGATCTTGAAAAACATATGGCGCGCAAGATTCCTATACTCCAAGTCCACGGCGCGCAAGTCCCTTTGCCAAAAACACTTTTCTTCATTTGCCGACTTTCAGGCCCAAAAATTTGGCAAACACTGGAAAACGGCGCCACCTTGTATCTGTTCTTTTGTACCGCCTCCAGATCATCCATTCCTTTTATCGATGTTCTTGAATCAAACATGGATCATTGACCTCAGCTCTTGAACTCGACATTCCACCACGAAATCCTCTTTGTAAACAATCACAACTTAGATGTCCACTTTGTCAACAAACACAATCACCTCAAAAAGGCTTCAATGATACCTTGAGGGATTTTTGCCCAACAGTTTCTGAACTATCTTTGAATTCAGTTTTGATCATGACGAGTACTGATATTGTATTCTTCTTCAAATAATCCACACATTTTCCTCATGGGATTTTTTCATTGAAAGCATTGTTTAATTAGTGGTTAAAGGAAGGAGTTCAAACCTAAACCCTATGGTTTCATTATTTTCATGTATCTAAATTATTTCAATTATGGAAAAATATCATATCCCAAATAAGTTGAATTAATGAATTTAATTATTCCATAGAGTCTATTATGATCCTATTAGTAACTAACATGGATTGTGGAATTCATTCTAGTGAGTGAACACTTGAATATAATCGAATTGCTTAATTACTTAAAGTTTTTTTATCATGATAAGGATTGTGGGAGATTTATTGATATATATTTTCCATGGATTTTCTAGATTATTGAAATAAATTTCTTTTTATATTTTATAAAAAATGATATATTAATTTTTTATTTGAATGTTAAATTATAATATATCTCATTATCTATTGATCCATATGATGTGATATAAGGATATCATTTTTTCAATGACTTGTGTTGTGATTAAATGTTGTTAGGATTATACACAAAGTTGGACAAGTTGTAACAAACCAATATTTCATGGTAATTTATATCATTAAAGAAATTTATTAGGTTATAATATACACAACATCGACTTGGCTTGAATTATATGAAAGACTGATTTTCTACAAAACAAAAAATTAATATTATAATTATAAAAATGATATATTTATAAGTTAAATATTTTGATATTAATTGTAAAAAATATATTTTTATTGTTATTTATAAATATTTCAAATAAATAAATCATATTTATAATGAAATTTACTTTTTTTTCTATAATTGTTATATATTTAGAAAAAAAAATTTAAAACAACTATTATTTATCTCCTTTTTTGAAAAATATAAAAATTAATATTAGACACTCCTAAATATTAACGTTGCTAAAGTATACTTCATTTTTGGATTCGAAATATTAAAATTAGTTTAGGTGGAATTTTTTGTATTTTTCTGAAAACAGTCAATTTTTAATGAATTGTGGAAAATAGAGCATAGTAAATAAAAACTGACTTGTAAATTAAATAAGAATTATTTTATTTACATTTATTTTAATGTCAAAATAGATACACAATACCTATATTTGTTCAATGTAATTCATTGGAGTTATTTTATATTAAGAATAGATATATACAATTTTATTGAAATATTTAACGTCTTTTACCCACCTTCTTGGAACATTTGAAAATCTACATAAAACATAATTTTACCACTTATGTAAATTTAATTTCCATAATATATGATACAAGGTTGAAATCAGTAAGTAAAATTTTGTTTAACAGGATGAAAATAATTTTTGGTGAATAGTATCTTTTGAACTTTATTTACCACGGTTAAAAGTAAATAGGGTAATTAAAGGTAAAAATGATATTATAATTACCTTAAGACAAGTCTTAATTCTATTTGATAAGTTTATTTCAACCAAAAACATTCTTAGGAATAAAATATGAACCTCTTTGTTCACCATGGATTAGATTAGGACGTTTATTTTTATTTTCCTTAAAGATGAGTTAAAAGTGTTACATTCAAATTTTCATAACAAACACATTTTTAATATAGGGTAATACATAAGATAAATAAAACTATAAATATTAATTATAAATCTAAATTTATTAACTACATAATAATATTTTATTTATAGTTTTTAGACATTAAACAAATAAATTTATTTATGAAACAATGGTGATACAGTAATTACCTTATCAATGAATGATTAAAATAATTTATATTATAAATATAAAAATAAATGTAAATTGATACTTCAGATGCATTCCAATAATATTCTCGTTTAAAAAGACATTTTTAGATTTATTTAATTTATTTTTTTCAAAGTAGTCAAGTTTTGTTGACTTTCACAAAAACAAAATTCTAAATTGTGTACAAATTTATATAACTGAGTTTTTAAAACAAAAATTATATTACTAATTGATATAATATTCCTTGAAAACTATGGTTCGGATAAAAGACAAAAATAATGATGTATATGTCATTAATAAAACAATTAGGGTTCTCTTGACAATTTATAGTAAGTTTATTAACCATTTATTATAATAATACAAGGATACTTAGTAAGGGTTAATCTTTTTAACTAAGAGTTAAATCTAAGGGATATAGATAATATTGTGACCAAAACCTATCCAAAACCTATTTTTTGAGAGTTCTATGACCTAGCCCCACCTTATCCTTGAAAAAAATTCTTATGTATCCATTATAAAACGAATATTAGTGTATAATAAATGATTATTTCATGATTTTTCAAAAGTGGCCCTCACCTCTTTTATAAAAGGGATCATCCCTTTCTCTCAAAATCACACCTCCAAAGAAATTTGGATCGAGAAAACCCTACTCAAATATCCTCCCAACTACCCTCAATTCATCCTGGTGTTCTTACTTTGATCAGGATCCAACCTAAGAATCCCATTTGATCAAATAAAAAAGAAAGCTCCTGAAGAAGAAGAAATTATTACCTCACCTCATTCAATGTTCAATTCTTATTCCACATCCACATTAATTTTTTGTTTCCATACAAAAATTATAACTATAGTACCTTATACATACAATGATGTTATAATAAATATGGTAAAAACAAATTCTTTATTCTATCCAACCTATGAATGACAAAATCACCAAACGTGCGTACGTAAGGCTTACCGTCTCCACGTAGTTGTGTGGTTTGTTATTTCACACTTCATTATTTGGATGGGTATAATAATATATATAATTGATTTCAATAATAAATATAACATGTTATAGACTATTTATAAATGATATAACTTCCAATTACATAGGATTTTTCCATCAATAGAATGATATTGTTGCTCATATGTATATACGGATTACAATCTCGATGAACGAATTGAGATTCATTCCCCATCATAACCAAACAATAATAAATTTTATTTTATGATTAAGAGTAATTTTTTAGAACTTATTTTCAATCTAAATATAAATATAATACATCTTATCTATAAAAAGTGTTACTTACTTAACAAAACATATGATGGAATATGAATCGTTTAACACCCGAAACAATGATACTACTAAATTATTACTAACAAATAAATATTAGAACATAATATATGATATCATATTTGGGTATATGGTTCTTTTATAATTTAATAATAATGATTAAAATATTATATCAGAGGTTAACATACCATATACCAAGGAAAAGTGAATGTTAAGGTTTAATTTTACAATGTTTTTATTTATCTAAGGCCGTTTATAGGTAAGTATCTACTAGAACATCATTATCAACCACATATGCATTTCTTAATAATGTATTTCAAAAAATTATTCTATTTCCATGAATTTGGGTTAAAGTCATTTATACCTTTGTTTGAATTTTTATAACATGTTTTGAAAAGAATATTTATTTCATCTTCACAACAGGGAACTTTATGATCGTTTCAACAAATGAAGGTAATAATGTTTTTTAACATATGGAGGGTGCAACAATTTTCCGCTATTATAAAACATTATAAGCTTCTCTTAAAATCTTTTATAAATATTTTAAAAAAAATCTTCTATAATTATGTGAATTTTAAATGATTTTAAAATAAAATGTGATATTTCTCTCAAATATTTTTTATATCATATTTTTTAACATAAATTGATTGATTTTACAGTTATTGGAAGTATATTTATTATGATACAATATTCCATAATTTGATGAAGGATTTTTGATTTTTTACTGTACATGTATAATTTTTATACAATTAATGGTTTGTGGTTAAAGTATTAACATTTTGAATTCTAGATTTTATACAAATGCTTATGTTATGTTTCAACCTTTTCACAAGAGGATTGCATTGGACTTTGTAAATGATGAGTGGAGCCCTCTATAGCTCCTCGATGCATGGGTAGGTCTCATTAGACAAAATATTGTCGTGGCACAAGGCCTTGATAAAATCTTATTTGTATTCATTGCATGATTCTTTTTCTAGGTGGCTATGATGTCTGAAATTATCCATTCCATCATTATGAATTTTTTTATTGATATTACATGTGATTATACAACATGTAGAATACCCATGTGAATAAGTAGATGGAATTATTTGATTTAACTTTTCTATATTATGTTGAATATTAATTTTAAAGGGACTATGTTTTAGTCTTATACATTTTTAAATGTTTATTCTTATTTATAAAAGGTTCTTCTATATTTTTGTCATTATAGATCATTATATCTCACCCCTTTCAATATTTTATTTTCCCTAAGATGTGAATAATTATAATACGATTGACCTGCAGGAATAGGCTAAGGGATATGAGTGTGTTCAAAGGAAATACAATGTTGTTGTTTTTAAATTTCATAATGTAATGTAAAACTTCTGTATATATATCTAGTTCATCCAGGGATACTAAACTGATATATCATATAGGATTTGATCCATTGCGATCATGCCAACGTTATGTAATAATGAACTGACTCTCGGTAACTAGGTTCGGGGTGTTACAGTTGGTATCAGAGGATGTTTCATAAAAACATTAGAAAAAATATTTAAAAATACTATTATTAGAGATCATTACATTATGATAAGAGTTTAGTATTAGTATAGAATAAATTCCTAGAATTTTGGTAATGTATAGATTTGGGGAAGTTTCCGAGTAATACATCCTTTTCTTGATATGAGAAGGTTGAGGCTTCTCTAGCACAAATGTACCTAGGAGTGAAAAATATTACAATGAGTTTCAGGTTTGACCTGGTGTATCCTAGTACAAGAAAACGGGCCTTCCTACACTCTTGGATACAATACTCCCTAGTGATAGAATTAGGATAATTCACATTTTCATTTCATACCATTATGAAGTATTTATTAGTAAATACATCCACAATGATTTTTTTATAATTATGGGTTATATGTATAAATGGTTAAATTAATGTTAGTTATTTTACTAGTTTGGAATTTTGAATTATGATTCATAAACTATCTTATTGTAAGCCATTGTTTTAAAATGGTTCCCAGTAGAAGGACAGAGAACTCCAGCAATACGCGTGATCCAAAGAGTAATAATGATCAAATATTTCATGGTATTAAGAAAATATTTAGAAGTAAAATAGTCTCCCATGTATTATCATCATATGAATAAATATTATCATGTGTTAATAAGATATGTAATGAATTATCTGAGTCCTATGGCTTTGACAGGAAGCCAGAAAGGAAAATGATGTTAGAGAGAAATATGGATAATGGGAAGAAGGGAATAAAAGATTTTCATATATGTGATAACTCTGGAAAGAATCGCCTTGATAAATTGCTGATGGTAATGGTATATTTTTATTATTGTGGATAAAAATGACACCAATTACGTGATTTCAAGGGTATGAAAATAGTTTAAAATGTACAATGATTCATCTGCAAGGAGTTGGGACACTACGCCAATCAATGTCCCAATCATCATAGTCTACCACAAATGATTCTATTGGATAATAATCAAGTAATAATACTACCATAGATGAAGAGGAATAACTAGTGTTTTTATATATTTATTAATGAATTATTTCATTTGCGTGTTGTATCAATTATATAATGGTTATATTAATTATGGAAGTAAATAAGGATTGTACTACAATAATATTTCATTGAGGATTTGAGATTATATGGTACTATGAAAATTGAATCATCAAAAAGTTAATCATTTTGGAAAATACATAGTTGTAGGAAATATAAACCTTAACATGGTCTTGATACTGAGGTAGGGATGTCAGAATAAGAGATGGTTGATTTGGATAAATTATATTGGAGATCTTGACTACCAATGTACTAGTTAATGGATTGTTTATTCCATTAATTTTGGAGTATTCAAATTTTTTGATATAAGGAATATATATTGGATTCTATAAGGAATATGGGATCATGATTATAATCAATATGGTTTTATGGTAATTAATGGTATTACCATGTTTTGAGAGAAATATGATGATGGTATTCCCATGTTATTATATGGAAAAAAAGTGATCATCAGTATGTTATGTTGATGTTGTATATAAATATTTGGACTATGAGTTTGGACACAAGTATTTTGGATAAGTCTAAATATTAAAATTGATTACATTGGACATTTGATACTATTGTTTATGGTTAATACATTTCTTATGATTTTGTGTGGATTTTTTATAAAATGAAAAACTCAAAGTTTGGGTGACAACCCATCGTGTCCAGCAAGACTGTGAGACTTGAACCCAAAACTGAAGGGTGACAAGGATGAATCACCAACCATAAGCCTACGTGATGTCCTGGTTTGTATAATTTAGTTTTTTTAAATGATCTTAAAGATGGATTATAAATTAATTTTTTAAACCCTATAATATTAGGATAAAGATAATATTTTTATGTATTATTATCTTTTGGAATGAATGATGAGTTTATTGTCGAAATTAGTTAAATGATCGAATTATTCATGTCAACTATTTTTTTCATATTCTTTGAAGAAATTAATTATTAAATTTTATGTAAAGGTTCATAAAACAAATAATTTTTTATCCTAGTACCATATTTTTTTATGAGGCAATAATATTTTAATTCATCGTAGATTTATGGATTTGAGGCCCTCAATTTTCTATTTATTGTTAACTTGATTGTTATTGATGACATCAATAAGTCTATATAAATTTTTATTTTCATACACCAATTATGTGTCTCAAATTTCCACCAATGTTCTCCTATTCTAAATCCTAATTTGGTGGTGAATTTTTCATTTTCCTTTCCCTCTAATTAAGTCTAAATTTTATTAACTCTATTTTTTTATATGGGTTTTCCACAAAGGTATATTCTATTCTTAACCTTTTTTGAAGAATAATTTCAAACTCTGAGGATACAATTAATTAAAGGAGGAAAGAATGTAACACCCCAATGATATCATAGTAAGTTATATCTTTAATGTAATTTAATAGCTTATTCTGCACGCAACACCAACTTGTCTTACACTATACACAAGATTGAGTTTTTGCAAAACAACACATTAGTTTAATTATTATTTTAACAATATAATTATTTATCAATTAAATATTAGTGATATGAATAGAAAAAAATATCTTTTTATTTTTATTTTTAATTTTCCACATAAATAAAACATATTTATAATGAAATGTATATGTTTTTTTTTAAAAAGTTATATATTTAGAAAAAATATTTTCTTAAAAGAACTACTTTTTATTTCATTTTTTGAACAATAATAAAATAAATATTAAACACTCATAAAATGGAATTTGACCATATATACTACATTTTTGGATTAAGAATATCAAAATTCACTTAGGTTGAATTTTTGGTATTCTTCTGAAAATATTCAATTTGTGATGAATAGTGAAAAATACGGCATAGCACATAAAAATCAACTTTTTTAAATAATAATTATAAATTAAAATTAATTTTATTTTAAATTCAAAATAGATACATAGTACATATATTTTTCAAATTTAATTCATTGGAGTCAATTTATAATAAGATTGGATATATAAAATTTTAATGAATTTTTAAAGTCTTTTACCCACCTTCTAGGAGCATTTGAAAATTTTCATAAAACGTAATATTAATGCTAATATGAATTGAATTTTAAAACACTAATAGACACGTTTGAAATTAGTAAGTAAAATGTGGTTTTATATGATGAAAATAATTTTCGGAGAATAGTAACTTTTAATATTAGTTACCATGGTTAAAATTAAATAAGGTAATTAAAGGTAAAAATGATATATTAATTTACCAAACACATGCCCTAATTAAAATGGATAAGTGTATTTTGGCCAATATCAAACATAGGAATAAAATATGATCCTCTTTTTTACACTTGAATTACATTATAAATCTTATTATTATTTTATTTAAAGAATAGTTATAAGTGTTAAATTCAAATTTTCATCACTAAAACATTTTTAATATTGGGGTATACATTGGATAAATTCTACAATAAATATTTATTTGAAATATAACAATATTTCATACATTTTGGTATTTTATTTATTATTTTTAGACATTATATAATTAAATTTATTTATGACACAATGATGATGCAGTAATTACCATATTAATGATAGATAAAAATAATAGATATTATAAAGATATTAGTAAATGTATATTTAGAAATCTAATGGATTACACTGATTTTATTTATTAATATAAAATGTTAAGATTGATTAAATTTATTTTTTTCGATGTAATCAAGTTTTTATTGTCTTTCGCAAAAAACCAATACTAAATAGTGCCAAAATGGGCATAAATGAGTTTTTTAAAAAAAATACATTATTATTAATTCATATAATATTACTAAAAATTCATGTTACATCCAATGGAAAAAAATGATAGATATGTCATTAATTAACCACTTGGGGTTCTCTTGACATTTCCTAGTATGGTTATTAACCATATATTATAATAATACAAGGATAAAGGGTAAAAGTTAAACAATTTAACTACGAAAATTATATTAACATAGCAATATTTGATGATGATATATGATATCATATTTATGTATATGTTTCTTTTATATTTTAATAATACTGATTTAACTATTATATAAGAGGTTAATGAACCCTCAACCAAGGAAAAGTACAAGGTAAGGGTTAATTTTACAGTCACTTTATTTATCTGTGGTTGTTTATATGTATGTATCTACTAAGACATCTTTATCATCCACATCTATGTATCTTAATAATGTATTTCAAAACATTTTTACTATTTCTTGTAATATGGTTTAAATTCATTTATAACCTTGTTTAAATATTTATAAATATTTTTTAAAAGAATCATTCTATCGTTTTCCAAACAATGTAATTTATGAAATTTTTGACAAATTAAGGTACGATTGTTTTTAAACTTACACGGTGGGTGCATATATTTTTTCCATTATAAAACCTTTGAAGATTCTTTTACTAGCTTGAAATAATATTTTCAAAATACATTTTTTCTTTATAATTACATGACTTTTAAATTATTTCAAAATATAAAGACATATTTCTCTCAAATACATTTGATTTCATATATGTCAACATTATTTGAAATATATTACACTTGTTTGAAGTTGATTTGTTATATTATAATATTACACATTGTATTGACGTATTTGTGATATGTCTGAATATGGATGTATTATTTTTATTCCATTCATGGTTTTCGGTCAATGTATTAAAATTTCTTATGCTATTTTTAATATTAATGTTAATGTTATGATCATCCTTTTCATATGAGAAATCCATTGGACTTAGTAAATGACGAGTGGAGCCCGCAACATCTTCTCAATGTAACGGTATGTCTCATGAGAAAAAACTATTGTCTGGAATATGGCATTGACAAATATTAATTTTGACTCTTGGAATGAGGCCTTGACTATGTGGTAATGATGTCCGGAATTATGTATTCTATCATTATAAAATTAGCTATTGATATTACATGTGATTATTTGACCATTATAATATCCATGTGAGTAAGTAAATTGCATGATTTGATTTATCTTTTCCATATTATGATGATGTTTAATTTTAAAAGGATTGGGTTTTACTCTTATACATTTCCTTAAATGATTATTTTTATTTATGAAAGCATCCTCTATTTTTTTATCCTTGTTGAGCATCTAAGCTCATCCCTTTCTATATTTTATTTATCCCAAGATAAAAAATGGTATATTACGATTATCCTACATGAATTCGCTAAAGGATATGAGTGTGTTAAATAGGGACACAATGTTGTTTTATTTAATTTCATAATGTAATGTAAAACTTATGTATGTATAAAGTTCTTCCAAGGCTACTAAACTGATTTTAATTTCATGATTTGATCAATTTTGATCATGCCAATATTATGTAATAATGTACCGACTTTGGGTAACTAGGCTTGGGGGATTACACAAGTGTTACATGCGAAAATGATTATATTATGGGATATTCCACGTGACACATGATGAAATGAATATATAGTGGGATTGGATGATTGGAAATGATGAAATGATTATATAGTGGTCTAGGACTTGTGGTACGTGATGAAATATTTTTATAGAATAATCGTCCCTTATTAAATGAGAAATACTTATATAGAAGGTTTGACCATGATAGGTGTGATTTATACTTATTTTATAAGGTTATGGTTTGGATATCTATTAGACATTATAAGGGATATTAAATAATGATTCCAAATTAGTTTATGATATTCCATGGTTATAAGGTTATGGTTGTGATGGTTGCGAGGTATTCTAAGAGATATTATAGATTAGGGTTGATGAAGGATGATGTGGTGTTATGTTTAATGTTTAACAAATTTATATAGTTGTTTAATTAATTATTTTGTTAGGTTATAACTCTATAATCGAGGGTATAGTCTACCCACTATAATTATCACACCCCCGCTACTACTCGGTAACTTATAGTATATGTGGACATGAACTTGATGTCTCCAAACCAACTCTTTCAAGCCAGGAAATAGTGTTTCAGATCGGAGGACAATAAAATTTTGGATCAGAACCCATTTGTTCTTCTTTTTTGATTAACTATTTATTGGTATAGGTATAAAGGAGACTTGGATGAGTTAAGAATTGGTAATGACCTTTTTTATGGGAATATCTAACCCATTTATGTTGTAAATCTATGTTATTATGGGAGGATTATTGCTTATACTATGTGCTTATAAAATTTTAGGTTATTTCACCTTTTGTTATTCACATGTTAAGTGAGGATATTATTCTATAGTGTTATTAGATCTCGAGATTTATACTCATGGACTGAAATGGTGTTAAATGATTATGAATACATCTGAATAAGAAGATATAGATATATATGATCTCTTCCATTTTCCAGGATAGGGACATGTTATTTCCCATGAGATACATACTTCTCTATTTAAAAGTTATATGAGAAATAAATTGTATTTGGGAAATAAAATAAATGAATATTTATGTCATTATAAAACACATGTAATCCATATAAAGGGAGACCAATGGTTCTTTACTATTTCACCTGTTGGGGTTATCCTCTTTATAACTAGTGTTCTATTGAGTGTATTTATATTTAGAGAAAATGTATCTTCATCATAATTAAGTTGATCGTAAGGGGAGTGGAAATTATCATTCTCCTAACACAGCTTAATTGAGGAATAGTTTAACATTTGAGGGTTAGATGGATGTTCAACTTCGAGTAATCATCTTGTGTGTCCTGACATCCATAGAAAGAAACATTGTGCGCAGCATACCTTCAATTTCTATTCTAATGAGAGAGTTTCATCTACCTCATATTACAACATTCAGTTGAGGCCATACGTAGTTGTGTTCATGATCAGATCAGTCCATATGATCATTAAGCATCTTTAGACACTTGTAGATTTCAATGTATCACAAGATGTGTATATGCATCATAGACTAACCATGTATTAGTGGGACATTCAATAGTAGTAAAGAACGTAGCAGGATTTATCATGGAAGGAAATTAATATTATTCACCTTATCCATTTATATCTTGAGTCATTGTGTAGATAGAAGGATCATTATTTCACACACATGATACCTAATGTCACGTCGATGGAATACTACACAGAACATTTCATCGACATGCAGTTTATTTCACCATATCATAAAGGTGATAAGGTCCTCAGGGTGAGACATTATTAGGATGTTAATCACTATGATATCTGGTCAAATGTAAAGATGTTCCATTTGAATAAATTTAAAGATGTGCTAAATTAGGCACACTTCATTGAAGGAAATTTAAGAGTTATCTCGAGCATTGACGAGTCTATTTCAATAAGGAAAAAATTGAGAACCTCCTCTAGTGACAAAAAGAATCTCTGTAATAGCTTTTATGGAAATAGTTTTTAGGGGATTTAGGGTACTATGAATCTATCTGAATAACGTTTTCTATTGTCATTTTATCGTTGTTGAATTTTGGTCCACAAATGGCCCTAGTGTCTACACCCCTCTTTGTATAGTCACTCCTCTTGCAGGATGGGTCACCAAAAGTGGGGTTTTAGGTGAATGTATTTTTAGATGTGTAGAAGGTGTACATGACATGAATCATTTTGTGTGATGGACTCATTTTTTTCTCAGCAGACAGCTAGATGGAGTTCTACATTGTGTTCTGTTCGAGGTAGGGAATGTAGTATCCCAATGCAATAACAGAAGTACCATGATGATGGTATATCATAGAGAATTCTTGCTAGATCCCAAGGAATAGAGAATGGTCAAGTGCATCTTATGTAGACTACCCTATCTATTGTGGATGTAGGACCATCTTCTATTAGAGTTAGATTCATGTTTTATCCTGACCAAATTTTTTACTGTTTGATACAAGAGAATCACATTCCTTTTTATCCACTATTTTTATAAAAAAATTAGTATAATATATGGAATTATCGGATTTTGTTTTTTCAAATCGACACCCCATTGGGATTTTTCTCAGATAACATAAAATGTTGCGAGGCATCTAGTATAGAGATTGGTGGTTAACATTTAGTTTGGGGAATGTGTGTTCTGTAAATGATAGCAATCGACTTGATTCATGGAATGGATAGGTTAGTTCGGTACAAGGATATTTCAACTAGTACAAAAAATTCATTTTTCAATTTATCTTTAGAAGTAGGTAGCTCTTCCCACCATATTGTGTGGGATCTTCATGATGGGTTTTCATTAAAAATTCAGTGGATATTGGATTTTCTTGTGAATAAAAGTGTTAGAATTTATCCATTTGATATTGTAATAAATTATAATTATTTTTCTTATTGTCACATACCATTTTTAGGATATCTTTCTTAGAGATTTATACAGATTCCATCTAATTTAAGATATCGATCTAATGATTGAGTTGGTGCCAATAAAAGATCCAATTTTTATCCATCCTTAAATAATAACAAAAGACTAGCTTTAAGATTAACGGTTTTATTGGAAGATATTGAATCCAAGTGTATCATACACCTTAGTATATATCCTGTGTGTTTTCAAGTTTTCTTTTCCATTAAGGACAATTGGTTTTTGCACTTATGAGTGGATTATCAGAGATTGAACAAGTTAACGTTCAAGAATTGGAATCCTCTTCAATGAATTAATGATATATTTGATCGGTAGAGAGGTGATAAAATTCTTCCCAAGAGTGATTTGATATCCGGATAACCGTATTTGTGAGTGATACTATTGAACATATCATGGGATTATTTTAAGATCAGGTATGTCTTGTATGATTTCATATGGGTGCAATTTGGTTTGACTAATGCTTTGGTCGAATTCCTGGCCTTGATAAATAGGATATTTAATTCCTTTTATAGACCAATTTATGGTGGTTTTTATTGATAAAATATTAGTTTAATCTAATTCATAAAGTTATCATTACAAATATAATCATATCATCATGAGTACATTTGATATCAGTAGCTTTATGCCATGATATCTGAATATTGTTTCTCGATTGATAAAGTGTACTTCATTGGACATGTATTCTCAAAGGAAGGTGGGTTAATGGGCGTAAAAAATGTTTTAGATACCATGACATGGTATAATCCCAATAATATATTTTACATTTATATCTTTATAGGTTTATCAAGATATTATAAAATTTTATTTATTATTTCACCCATTTGTCAGCACCAATGTCTTGTATAACCATGAAATGGGTGTTGTTATTTTGGTCTGATTCTTATAAGAGATCATTTGAGGAGATAAAATGAAATATGAACTCAAAATATATACTGAATTTAAATTTGTATGGTAAATCATATATCATGAACTATGGAAAATGTTGATTTGGACTCAGAGCAGTTCTAATGCAAGAGGATCAAGTGGTTTATTTTGGCTCGAGATAGTTGAGGCCATATGAGAGGAATTATCATAATAATGACTTGGATTTAGCATTAGTGGTACATTCCCAAATATTTTGTAGTCAATATATAATGGGTGAGATATTTTTGTTATACTTGAACAATAAGATCCCAGGGACATTTTTTCTCAGTCATAAACCTTCAATACAAGAGGTTGGTCGAGTTTCTGTAGTTTTTCGTCTTCTAGTTATAATATACACCAGGAAATGGAAAATATAATTTTCAAGGAAATTATCAAAAAGATACAGTTATAAGTAGTAAATGATTCCTATAATGACTGGTGGATAATGGATCTCATTGAATATATTCATCTAGATGTTCACGAGTCTTAAGAAATATTATATTCGACTCTGACATATGTTATTCACATGATTATTTTCATTATAAATACCAAGAAACTGTCATGTTTAGAGGAATTAGTTCTGAGAGACATATTCTATTGTGGGGAGACACCATCAGGATAATCACTTGGTAGTGTATATTTTCTTCTTCTATGTTGTTGTGTATGGGTTACTATGGTCATGTATGAGGAGCTGATGTGATAGATTCAGGATTCTAGATGGTCGGAACATCCATATTTTTAAAATATGTGTTGTGATATGTATCGAAAATACTAGTGGATAGTAATGAAGAATGAAGTTAAATTTTATACGATGAGTTTTTCACATATCAATAGGTGAAGGATGGTCATTATATGATGTATTGTCTTTTTAATCCACTTCCCATTCCTGATTATAAATTGGGTGATGTCACTATATATTTAGGGACAAGACTACCCTATAAAACCCCTATCAATTATATATTTTGAATGATTGGGGATCAACTAAAGAAGCTAGAAAACTTCATACCTATCAAGGATAACTTTATATTTGATGACTAGGGAAGGCTCTATCTGCATGAGGTAGATCGACTGCATGATCTTTTGAGAAGTATCATTTAAAATAGAGATCCTCAATTAACATCATGTTTCTATTAGGGTCGTTAAAAGGCTATGGGATTGGATGTTCTTTGGAGTGTGGCCTATTATACATAGACTAACTATTAAACTGAGAGAACTATATATGTTCTTGAGAGTGTGTTGCAATCCTATGTTTTAAATTTTGTTGGTTTGTGGTAGTGTCATAAGGAATTCTTAGAGAGTTAATATAATAACCACTCCTAGGTATCTATGAAAATATAACATTTGGAGGACTTCTATAACTAGTCCTGTCATTTTCCTCTATGATGCATGTAGGCAGGTGAGTCAGCGGTTATTGGGCCTTGTCCGAGGAAGGATACATCCACGAAATTTCAATTGATTGGAATGTTTTTGGTGATTGTAAAAAGATGGATAAATCCTATAAAAACTGTAGAAGATGACCACTAGAGTTCAAGGTTTTTCATATTGTTCACCATCACGTGTCTACTAAGATTGGTAAACATTGTATCTAGAAACATATAAAGATGGAACCCTAGTTATTTATGACATTTGAAATTGTATATATGGTCAGTCCAGTGGCATTCAATTTATCCCTTTTATAGAACCATGGTTCTATGCATGACATGTTCCATTTGTTAGAGTTGTGAAGATATTATCACATGCCTTATCATAAGATAGACATTGAATACATAGATCTTAGTGATTATGCATCTGTTGAGGGGAATATGATATATATTATGGTCTATAGTGAGAAGTATATATAGGGTAGATAAATTCCATGGGTTTGGGTGTAGTTTTATTAAAGTCATGATAATGTGGAGAACTAGGATATGGAGTTTGATGTTTGAGCATAGTGTCCAGATTTATTTCTTGAGATACTGTAGTGATTCATGGAGAATCACGGTGATAATATATTACACGGTGGGTAAGTATTTAGATCTCATATTTTTTCCTGGTACATCCATCTCTTATTTTTATGTAAAACATCACTCAGTTGAGTATTCCCTAATCTACAAACCTTGGTGGTTGTGTTTTCATCATCTTTAACTATTCATTTGAATAAATCCAGTCATCAATTATGATGAAGCTTTAGAAAACTAGATGGAATCAATATGAGGATACTTTGTTGGGGAAAATGACTTAAATTATAGATATGTATCCTTTTTTGAATTAATGATGTTCATGTATAAATGGATCAAGATTCACCATGTGTTCCTAGTAATTGGAGTTTTATTTTGATGAGTTAGGGTTACATTATGTGGAAAATGGGCATACAAACAATCTCCATAACATTTACAGATCATCTAAATAGATTACACATTGTGTAATGTGTAGGATAATTTTAATAGTAATCCTATCTGATTGGTTTTTTGAATATACAACTAAAAAAATTACACCCATATAATTGTATTACATGTAATGTAATTCCCCGACATTTAGTTTTAATGTGTGTTGTACTAATGATTTATATTTCTTATCATGTAAATATTCATTGTATTAACCCTAGGTCACATTATAGGCGATTTTGGAGTTCCATCCTCCCTTCTGGACATCCCAATAACTCATATAATCCCTAGTGAGTGGTTTTGGTGAATTTCTTCATTCCCTCCATTGTTTCACTAGATTTTGGGGTGTAATATCATTACTATGTGTGTTGTTTATTTTTATCTTGATCAGTTTTGATATAGGATCATTAATGTGATAATTTACACCTTCTTTCTCATGGTTTTTTCTGTCAGATTAATTGTTTGATTAGATGAAAAAAGTAGGGGTCTATACCATAATTCTAGAGTTTCATAATGTTTATATCTGTGCAATATTTCTATTTATTCCAAATATCATGCACTGAATAAATTAAAACAATTATTTGAATTATTCCTTGGAGACCCATAGTCTCTAATTGGTTATTGACTAACCATGTGGCTACAGTTTTGGTGATAAAAACCTTTAATATAAATTATTTTTTCAATCGAATATTGTTTGTATAAAATGAAATTTATGGTGGGTGATTTCTTGATATAAATTAATATTGTCTTTTCTTGTATATTGATATAACTCCCATGTTATTGGTTATGAAAATTTGATATATGAAATGTGTAATTGAAAGTTAGATGGAAATTTTCATATTTAAGCATCTAATCGATATGATATGATATTGTAATATCCTTATTTCTATGACTTGTGTTGGGATTAAATGTTGATGTTCTTATATTTGGTGTTGGACTAGTGAAATATACAGAAATGATTATATACACAGCTACACCTAGTGACACATGCTAAAATAATTATAGATCGGGGTTCACTATGTATACATGCAGAAATGATTATATAGTGGGCTAGGGTAACTCTCACGTAATGAAATGTCTGTATATCAGGATCAACACCGATTTAATTCTAAAATTATTATATAGTAGGTTTGGCACTGATTAGTTTGATTTATACCTTGGTTATAATTATTATGGATGGAAAAGTTGTATGACATACATAGAGACATTCTAAAATTTTGTTGAGTATGGTTATCCTATTCCTTGGGGATAAGGTTATGGTTGACATGGTCATGGTGCTGAATTAGGTTGATGTTGTGTTAAATTTATTTTATTAATAAATTAATACTATTTGTTATTTCATTAATTTATAAACTTATTATAAACTTTATTATGATATTACCTGGTGGTGTAGACCAACAGAGTTATAATCACACCCTATTGAGGTCCCTATATGGTACCAGGGTAGATTATATGAATGGATGACTGGATAAGGCAAGGATACCTTAATGGTGATTGTTACTTTCTGGATGTTCTAGAGTTTTGAGATAGGAAGAACATTGGATTCGGGTCCGGGGACTATTGAGTCTTTATTGGAATCTACATGTATTTTATTATTTATTATTCCAAGCATGACATTTATTTACATTGTTGCACGTCATTACATTATAACATAATTATTAATTATATTTTAAAATCTTTTATTTGTTAGTTTCATCAATAATAAATTTTTCCATTAGTTACGCATTTTGATATTTATTTATTTCATGGGATTATAAAATTCAGTTGTATCTTTGTAAACCTGGGGTATAATCACCCGAATATACTTGACACACAATTGCTACTAGTCGTTAGCTTCTAGAATTTGTGAGGCAAGATTGAGGTCTCCTAATCAACATTTTATAACCATGTGGGAGGTTATCAAATTTGTGGGAATTACACATAAATTAATGTTAAAATTAATTTTTCATACAAAAAGAAATTTTATATCATAAAATTGATATAATTTTGGATTATATGGGTCCAAATTAAGTAATAAATCATATTTTCTTATTAAGAACTAAAATTAAATTAGTTATTTATATTAAAACTATCTCATTAAAAACATAAAATCTTAACAATGAGAAATCATAGAATAAAATATCTAATAATATATTTAAAACATTTGTGAAAAGTAATGGTTTAGGGATGCTAAACCATACATCACACATACTACATTATTATCAATATTTTTCATTATTCCTAGTGAAATATTGTCCCACGTTATAACAACCTGATATTATGTGCAATAATTTTTTCATATAAATTATATAATTTTTATATTTTGGAATTACATGAAAAAACATTTTTAGGTTACATTACACTAAACACTAAGTTCAAAAAAATCATGATATACTATTAAAATATTATTATTTATAATAAATGTTATCTCATAGGTATATGAATGGATTGTATGAAAAGGATTAACAAAATTATGAAATAATATGGTTTATGAACACATATTTAATGAATTATGTATTGACCAATTAAATAATAAAAACATTAAAAACAATTTTAAAATAAAGGAAATCTTATTATAAAAAACAATGTTTATGTAAATAAATTTTTTTACCTATATAAATTAAAAAACCCACATTTTGTGATTGGTTTTATTTAAAATTATTTATTATATATTTAATTAACTTTTTAACATTCATCTCATGTGTTTTCTAACCAATAGTTATGAATATTTCTAATATTATGCGTAAAATTTATATATTTCTAAAAATCAATTTTCTCATAAGTTTTAGTACTTATTATAAAAATATTTTTTTACACATTTTGAGAATTTATTCAAAAAAATAAATTTAGTTTTTGAAATCATAATTTCAAAATTATATTATTTTGTCAAATTTTTGAAAAAAATATTTTTCGAATAAAATTTAAAAATACCGATTTTTAATTAAAATTTTCATTTCATTTTGAATAATTTTTTAAAAATGAATTATATGGTAAATTAGGTTTTAATTAAAATTTGTTTATATATATATATATATATATATATATCCAATTTAGGTCATTTTAATCATCTTCATATTTATTTGTGATATTTAAACAGTATAAAATATTGAACAGTTTCTCGTTGAAAACACACTTTTTCATTGCATATGTGAGATTAATAAAAAATTAAAAATTTCAAATTATTTGAATAAAATTTGTAAAAATTGATTCCATATTTTAATTATAAATATTATTATCATTTAATACGTTCAACATAATTTTGGACCATAATGAATTGTAAAAACAGTAAAAAAAATTCTACCGTTATTAGTGAAAAAATGAGTTTATAATGGGTTAAACTAAACATAAAATGGTTAAAATTACCTTAAAATAATATAAAATATAATGGATTTCCTTATATCAAAAATATAATATATAATACTCAATAATAATTCTTACTTAACAAATTTTACATGTGAAAAAATCTAGAATACCATATTTCTTTTGAAATATTTTCAGTCTACCACTCACCTAACATATAAAAGGCCAACCCTCTCCTCTCCTGATCACAAATTAATACATGTAATTATAAAAATTCTTAAAAAAAATTATAAACATCCTAATTCACATACAATAATAATTATTCATGTCATAAATCTAATATAGTAATGCTTTGGGTAAATCCTAAGGATGTTACCTAAAGAATATGTAATGTTCTTCAATGAGTGGTCTTATTATAATTTTTCCCAAACATCATTAGTGATGATGATATAATATCATCATTATTTTACATATAATTATATTGATATATTATTGATGTTACTCAAATCCTTTTCCCCATCCATCAAATGGGTTATAAAAGCATCAAATTTGTGTGTGGTGGACTACTACCTTGAAAACAAATGTCATTCATTTTTTCATTACAACCCATAAACATTGGGTATGATGATGGATATAATTTATATAATTTATATTTATATCATTATTATTCACATGGAGTCATTCTATCATATATACATCTTATCTTTCCATTCCATAGTTGATAAGAAAACATCACACATTTGAACAACAGACTAAATCTTCATGAAGCGATGTGATTCATTTTTACTAATGATTTACATGGAAAATAATAAGGACAATGTTAATAAATATATGTGATATAAATGATCTTATTAATATATTCATGAAATATTTATCATTCTGGAAACATAATATGTCATTTTTTTCCTTCCACTTCACTCACTAAAATGTGATAACAACATTTATGTACGTGTGGTCTGTCTCCTTCACGACGCGATGTGACTCTCCCTATTCATCACCACACCCAATAGATGACCTGTATAATTTCATTTAAAGAGATAATATTTTATTTAATATTTTATTACAGTTAATTAAATATAAAATGTTATATAACTCAATTACACAGTGATCATTGAAAAATGGAAACATTATTCATGCGTACATACGTCTTACCATCTCAATGATCATAACATTCTTCATTTATAAATACAACATTTCATAATTGGTCATAAAATAATAATTTTCTTATAATTTCTTTATATATATATCATAATTACAGATATTATAGAACCATGATAAAAAAAAGATGACGGAAAATAAAAAAAACATATATGAAAAATAAATTAGTTATTACCTAAAATGTGATTTTGGAATGAAATTGGTAATAATCAAATAATAAATTGTCATAAGTAAATATTATATGATATAAAAAATATAAGTATGGTAATTTAATTAATTTATATTAAAATTATATTTATTATTCCAATTAATTTAATAATTATTATGGAATTCTAGACTTATGCTAAATGATTTCGAGTCTTTCTTTTATTTCTGTAAGACATGTGAAAATTCTTCACATGTTTATTTTCTGTGATGTATATAAATCTCCATTTTCATTATATATCCTTAATATCCTCATTTTAATGAAATTTAAATTTTCAATTCTTATAATTTTTTATTGAGTCTTACGATTCAAAATATTTGTAATGTGGTAAGTGAAATTTGTCTTGCTTTTTTACTTTTATAAGATGCATTCTATATTCAAAACATATTTATTTACTATTGTGTGGATAATTACCATATATAAATTTTATGATTATTATCCTAAACCCTATTTTTATTTATAGATCCATATTATGACCTCTCATTTAAGAGGATTATGATACAATATTTACCAAACTAGTATGGGATTTTTGTTTCAAATTTTTTTATTTGAGACATATGTTATGTTATGCACCTGGATTATTTTATGATGTGTTTATAAAAACCATTTTAAATGTAATATAATTAATTTTTAATTTTCCTGATGTAAAATTTCCCATTTAATTTTATACTTTTATGGTTTTACGATTCAACATTACAAAAGGGGTAATGGTTTTATAGAATAATACCATCATTTATCATGATTGTTTATGATTATGCTTAAAATAATGAAATATTATAATATATCTCCCAAGAAACTCATGAATTTTTGTCTCTTATTGTTATTTATTTATAATATATTTTTACCTTCATTTTCCTCTCTTTATGCACTCAAGAGTAAAAATGATTTTTTTACAAAAAAACTAATCATTATTTCTCTCTTCATTCAAAAAACAGTTTTCATACTAAACCATGGTTTCTAAAAATGTTTTTCAAAAAACAATTTTTACCATTCCTAAAATTATTTAGTAATGAAATTGTTTCCCATGTTTTAATTTTTATTAATTTTTTTCAATTAATCATCATGCCATTTTCCCAAATAATTCTCAATTTTATTTTACCAAAAATGTGGAAGTAATTGTTTTTTTGTTGTGAATTGAATGAGAAAAAATTCCTACTAAAATTACCTTTAAATTTTTCTAAAATAACATCATAATTTTCTACGATATTTTGAAAGAGTTTTATTTATAAAAATTATTTTTTAAAATGTTTTTTAAAATGGCATGTTCATTTTTTTGATCAAATGTTCTATTAAATCATTAAAAATCACTATCTATCTAAGATGACACAGTTTCCTATAAATTATTCTATGTTGTGGATATGAATCATGGATACCATTATTATTCATTATCAAGATGGAGTTTTATGAAAATATGTTTATCAAAACCCATTTCTCTTTCATGGGTTATATCGGGACAAAATTCTTCTGAAACTATCTTATTTTTCAATAAGTTATTCTATGATGAATTGATAAAATGATGAAATAATTTTGAAATATGTCACTTTTCAATAAATTATTATATCATAAAATGTTGCGGGATCCAATTTTATTTAATGGGTTATGATATGATGAATTCATTTCATATCGTCTGGAACACATGCATATTATTTTCGTTATGTTATGGCTGGGATATCCCAATGAATTGGGTAAATAGAGATATATCATGAGTGAATATGTATTTTGTTATCATGATTACATGTTCACAATTCTATGTGTGATCCTGATTATATGTTAAAAAATTAATTAGTCAACCTATATAAATTCTCATAGTGTTATGTGCGAACCTAGTCAAATGTTCATTGTTTTATGTGGGGAAATATATTTAATGCCCCTAATGTTATGAATGGACCTAGTAACAAGTTCATTAGTCTATTAGCGGGCTACCTTTCATGCTCATAAGTTAATGTGTTAAACTAAATCAATTTATACACGTTAATAATGTTATAGGTTGATGTGTATTCTAGAATTCCCTGTCATATACCAATTTTTTCTCATGTCTCATTTTCTTTGAATTCCTTCAGATTCATATCATATTATCATCCAATACTTATTCCATGAATCAATAATGTTATCATTGATATACAGGGTATGAGTTCAAATGTTATTATCATGTTCAAGTACCATCATTCTCATGTTATTCTTTAATGTCACACGTTTTCCCCTTACTCAGAATCTAAGGACACATATTTTTATGTTTCCATTCCTCGAGTTATGGTGAATGGTTTTAAGTGGGGTATGTTTGTTAAAGGTAATGAAGGGGAAGATCATTATTCTATATCATATAGATATTTCACCAAATTAAAATATTTCTTACTTAGACTCCAAATGAAATTACCCATTATGGCCCTCAAGAGTGTGTTTTTGAAATTTATAGAATATTAATCTATAAATATGTAATAGATATGTATGCGAATCATAGGTCGCTACACTCATAATATCAAGATGTTTTAAATAAAAAAATTAAATTCCCTTAACCTATAAAATGTGTTCACATACACCCAATTTCTTCACACATTGAAAATACCTTTCAGAACCAAAAAAATTTCCTCATAACTAATCATCTCTATAATTATAGCACTGAATTATAGTATTTTACAAAAAGGCCCTGCTAAGAAGAATTATGTTGTTTCCCAAGATAGAAAATCCAAAAGGAGTGGTCACTTCTCAACCAAGAACTCGTAATTATCTTATTCATCTAACCTATCACCCCTATTATATCCAAAAAAAATTGAAAAAATCAATATTACTCGTATTTTTAAATGTTTTTAGTAATGAAATTTTTATTATATACATTCCTCCCAATCCATTCAAAATATAAAATGTTTCAATGCATACATTTGATCTACCACTTCCATAATTTATGTTCCAGTTTTTTCACCAATGACGTAAATAATTATTTTTTAAAAGGAGTATTTTAAGGATTAATATCATCATCCTATAATTTTTATGATTCTAACATTATAATAAATTCCCTATATTCCTCCTAATATATTGATAATGGTCATTTCACAAATCCTTACAAGAAAAATATTACCTCCATGAAAGTGACAAATTACAATTTTCCCACATGCAATTTATTATTGATAAAACACAATTATAAATTTATATATCTCTTTAAATAAACAATATATTATCAATATTATTCATCAAAAATTATATTAGCCCAATTGAAAAACATTATTGATCATGAAAACTCGTAGATTACATGTTTTTATTGCTAGGGTTATTTGAACCATCAATAAGAAAAATATAATAATTATTTATCATGGGTATCAAAGGTAATTAGTTATTGGATATATTGGAAAAGAATAAATCAATAGTGATTTTTTCCATATAATGGAAATGGTAATATTTAACTAGTTATTTCAGTTATCATCCCTAATTAAACTAATCAAATAATATCATCTTCAAATTCATTACTATGAATCATAATTAAAATAAAAATGAAATAACATTGGAACATTATAATAATTTATAAAACTATTATTACATTATCTTTCATAACCATTGATTGATTAAATTTTAATATTTAAAAAATAATCTACACCACTATTATGAAAATAGTACTAAAAAACTATTAAATCTAATAACATATGATGATGACAATAAAATATATCTAATATTATCGAAATAAATTACTATAAATTATGTTTATAAAATGTTTATAGTCATGCACATGATTATTAAATTATTTATTAATATAGTTTTCTTATACGAAGGAAAAATCTCTTTTATACAATTTTTTAATTACTGTAAGGGTTTTTTCATCAAAATTTTTCTTTATTGTGATATGATGTGTATTCACCACTTATATAAATATTTTGGTTTATATATATTTTCCATGATTATTTATTATCATAAAATTTTAGGATATATATAGGATTTATTAATCTATCATATATTCCACTTATCATGGGGTTTCAATTCAGAAATATCAACAATGTATGGGTTTTGTTAACACAATTTTCATTAATTAATTTATGATTGTTCATTTTGAACAATATTATTATAAGTTAGGTATGATCACCATTATAATTTAATTATACTAAAATTCCTCACTATCTTCAATTATTTACATTTCTATCACAAAAACTCATTTCACATGTTACCTACATTATTAATTATTATATCTATAATGGTGTAATGTCTCAATTTTCTGTTTTCGATAACTTATTTGATTAAACACACAAATTAATTCAAATAGAAATTATTTTTCCTATTAGATATATAATATCATTAATTATCATTTATTCATTGGATTTTATCTTCAATTTCAAGATTCCCCCTTCGTGGGGTGTTCATTAAAACTCATCATAATTCATAAATGATATTCATATCACCAAACTTCTTTCATTTAGTTATAAAACATATTCTAGAACTTAATTTTCAATTACGGGGTTCCTATATCATAAAATTTTAGTTTTGGTTTTTATTTTCTCTTCCTCTTTTGGGAAAAATGAAATTTTAAATTAATACTCCTCATACTATTGGTTTATTTCAAATAAAATTATAACATTGCTAAATATATTTCACACCCTTCCAATGGAAGATTTTTTATTCTGTATCAATGTTTTCTATTCACATAAATATTATCTTATACATTTTGAATCATAATAATGTGATATATATTGTAATATTCATAATTAAATTTCCATCTTTTCAAAATAAATTATGATTTTTTCCATTTGTGTTATGTGATATTTCAATAAATGTATTTTAATTTATTAAAACTGATTTAATTACATGGTTGTTTATTTTATCTTCCACACCACATATCCTTCAAGAAAAGGTATGTAATTCTAGGGTCCATTATTTTTTCTTTATGTCCTTTTCAAGGATCCTCTATTGGATATTATTTTTAAAATAATATAATTTTAAAATTTATTACTATCCCTTTTTTTAAAATATATTCAATAGTGAGATAAATATTATCTTTTAAATAATGAAAAAATTCTAAATGGCTCATTTACAATTTCACATTGTTAATAAATTATATATAAAGGCCTTACTTCCTTGGAAATAATTTTTCTACCATCAACATAAAAATCATCTTATATAATACTATTTTTGGGTGATAGAGTTTTGGGTATCAATGATTTATATTTATAATGTCACTTTTCAATATACCATCTAGAAATCTTATGAAAATTATTTTTCATTCCATTGGTTCATTATGATTTGATGAATGGTTGTTTGCAATTGGAACACATCTGTATGGATGACTGATGGGAGGAAATCTATATAAACATTCAATTAAATGGTTATGTTTGTTAATCTCATGGGAAAACAATTTAGTAAATAGGAATGATTATGTTTTAATTTGTTTACATTATGGTGAAAATATGTGATCATATTATTAGTCGTTCAAATGATGGTGTGTGTACATAATAAAATATATATTTTTTCATATTATATTTCATTTACAATATCTTATATAGAATTTTTTGAATGATTATATGGGGGCATGGTCACATATAGCATTTTTTCTGATGGTTGTGTGTAGGAATGATCATATTTTTCATTGTTCAAAATAATATGGATGGATTTGATTTTTGTTATCATTGTTCACATAATAATAATTCATTATTCTTGTGATTGATCCAATATAATATTTTAATCTATATTTCAAGGTAATATTATAATCCCTTTCCTTATTCAAATGATTATTTATCATGGATCATGTTTATTATTTCATGATTTCATGATATTTTTTCACGGTATATGTTTATTAATTTGAGAATACATGTACTATCATAACCAATAGGAAACCCTTATTATTACATGTTATTTTTAACAAAATATTTCCCCCATGATCATGTTTTTTAATTTTTATATTATATAACTATTGATGATATGTTGATAGATTTTCCCTTACTGGTTGATTGATCACATCCCATTATTATGTTTCTATTACATTTGTTTTGCAGATATGCATACTTGTGAGAATTAAATAAGTAAATAATTTTTTTTCAATTGTTGGGAAATGATTAAAATTATTTTAAGAAAAAAAAATTATATATCTTTTCCATCTAGATAATACATGTTCTTTTCTTGGGATTTTGATTCAATTGTGAGATGTAAATCCTAACATATGAAATTTATGCAAGATAAAGCTATATTTAAATTAGGTTATCTAAATTGTTTTCAAATATTATGGGAAATGTGTTTATTTTTTGAACTAGATCTGGGAGTGTGGGTATGTGGCACCTAAGTTGTCCTTAAAGTAGATTTTAGTTATTTTTCAAGATTAAATTAGTTTTTTTGGGGTTTATTAGGAAAAAACATATTGAATACCATAGGATAATTCAGGGTATAGGAAATGGACTGTTTTTTGGAATAGATAGATCTTGAGGTAGAAATCCTAAAAAATGATGTATGAGTATCAACTCAATATTTAATTGTTGCATGATGAGTTGGACTAAGATTGCACACCTAGATAGAATATCATAGGAGATATTATATGGTTTATCATATGTTATTTGGGAACCATTAAGAAGTATTTTAGTAGATAAATATTTTATTATTAGAGAACATAAATAGATATAGATAATGAATAACCATGATTAATTCATATAAATTTATATGATATGGTATATATATCATTTATGAGTAATCCATTTTAGATTAATAGTTTTCTTTTCTCTAAGAATATTGATTTTAGTATTATTATATTCAACAGCCGTTTATATATGTTACAGTTGGAGGAATTTGAAACTGAGTTAGAATTTGGTGTGAGGGTAATTGTAACGATATTCAACATGAGAAACCAAATTTTATATGATCTAGAGTACTAAATATTGTGAAAATTCTTGTATATATGTCACAAGCTATGCGTTTCACCCACTATTTAATTTAATAAACCATTTATTTTTTTATTTTGTATGTATAAATTGATTGGTTGATGTTTGGGATGGTTTATAATCCATATTAAATTTTTTGGGGATTTTATATAGGTGAACGATTACTGAAAAAAATGAAAATCTTTTAGGAAACCATGAAAAATGAGATATTGGCTATGAGAAGTCATATAGTTTGTCCCACCTATGCTTCCAAATAGTAAAATATTGCAATGTGTGATAATGATCCTCCTCATCGTTGAAACTCTAATTGTCAAACCATACATACCATCAAATTGAGGTAATCATTTAGGTTTTTGATGGCCCATGACTCGAAATAGTTTTTCCTAACTATGTGACTAACCATTCGAGTCTCAAAAAAAGATCCTAATAATGTGAATCTAGTTTGGGATTAAGTTATATCTCCTTGTGTTTTCTTCAAATCAATAATTTGTCAATATTTATCTCTCGTAATGGTTTTATATCCTTTCACTATTGAATTTGAAGTAATTCAAAGGAATTTCATGTTGCATTGAAGCCCGATTCCCTTGGAAAGTCCTCATTTGTGTGGTTTTTCTAGGTTTTTGTTATATTTACTTCTCTCTCTCTCTCTCTCAGTTTCATATATATATTCCACTACATATAATTCAATGGGTTTTTATGCCAAAAATTATAACATTTGGATTTTTTAATAACAGAAGAATAAATATAATGTTGGTTTTCAGATATTAAACCAGATTTTGTGAGGGTTTTAATGTCATTCCTCTTTTTATCCATAATTCCTGAGCTATGTGGATTCAATATTGACTCATATTTCTTGATCAAAAAATATTGATTACTAAATGATGGTTTTTTCGACATTTATCATTAAATTTTTATGGAAGTATTTATGGAAACAATCTCTCATTCCAGTTTATGGAATTGTTGAAATTGGGTGTTTTTATGGAAAGAGATAATGTTAAAATGATATTAAAATTATTGATTTAAAATATTTATTTAGTTTTGAGTATTGTATATTTTTTTAATAACATTTTATATTTATTAGAAGGGTTTGTTTGAAATGTGTTTTCAATAAAAGGGGTATTTTTTTGAAATGGTTTGTTTGTATGGTTTTCAATAAAAGGTAGTTTTAATGAAATGGTTAAATTAGTTTGGGAAATTATAAATTGATATGATTTTAGATTAAATGGTTATTAATGGATTTAATTTTATAGATAATGGTCATTATGTACCATCATCAAAGGGAATGAGTATGGATGTGAAGATCCCCCATAATTGGTAACCCTAAGCCTGCTTGGTTGTGTGGTTATTTCTGTTTGTGTGGTTATGTCAAAGAGAATGGGTTCTGATTACATGGTATTTTAGAAATGGTTTAATGTATTTTTTGGTTTATTTCCATGGAAATTAGGTTATACGATAATAAAATTTTGGTTGAAATTGTATATAATTTTTATAAATTAGTGAACTGGATAAAATGGTATATATATAAATTGTTTTAAATATTTTTTATACCTTATTGAAACCCACTAGAAGGAGTACGGAATTAATAAGGGAGATTAATATTTATTTTCATTACAAACCCAAGGTTTGAAACATTGGTGCTTTGATAGATATCTTTCTTCCAGACATAAGAAATGGTAAAGTATAGAGTCTTGGTTTTATTTGTGGTGTTGGAGCATGGATCATGATTTGAGTTATGGAGCTATGTCCATAGAGTCTTGGTTTTATTTGGGGTTTTACTTTCTCTCTGTACTTGTTTTGTATTTATCTTAGACTGTGGTACTTTGGGCAGTTTCTTTTAGATATCAATAATAATATTTTTATTTGTTTTAAATTGCGGTACTACATTAGGTAGTGAATATTTAGTTATCGAATGTTTTATTGGGTTCTTTTGTTTTCAAAGGTTAAATCATCCCCCATTTTTTAAGGAATCCCTTTTAATTTAATCCAAAAAATATCATTAGGTTTTTTCTCTTAAGGATAATTATCAATTACTCCTCGACTCAAACTAACAAGTAGGGTCTAGATGTTATAAGTGGTGGTATCTCATTCGGTCCTTGACTAACAGGTAGTCATTAGTTCTTTTAGTCATGGAGTTTAAAGTCATTATGCATTATTTCATGAGTTGGGATTATAGAAAGGAGTAGGATTTTCATGACATAAAATGTAAAATATAAAGATATATAGTTATTCTTTTTATGTTAAACATCATGTTTAGAGGGATTTGGGTACATATGTGTTTTTGAGACACATATACTAACTGGAATCACATTGTGATGGGTTTATCCAATGAGATGAGCATGAAAAGAATTTTAGAACTGACATTCCACTATGAGTGCATATCTCTTTTTAAGTCATCAAATATTTTTGGAACAATATTTTTGAGTTTTTAAAATTGTTAAAGTCATTTCAAATTATGATATTTTTCAAAAGAATGAAATGGTTATTTGGAAAATGGTTTTATTTCCAAAATTATGGTGAATCATTCAAAAATGGTTCAATTAAGATATATTGAATTTTGGATAGAAATGTTTTGATACTATGATGTGGTAGAAGTTAAAATTATAAATATTTTAGGTTCTAGAGAGTTCTACTTATTGTGTTAATTGTCTATGTAGAAAATGTAACATGGTATGAATCATAGAAACAAATAGAAAAAAAGTATGATATTATGGTTGCACAAAATCCATAGCTGAACCAATAGCTAGTTTGTATTATATTCCAATATGATTCATATATCGAAAGATGAATCATGATATATAATCTAAGGCATGTGGATCGCTCCTTCCAGATCCATAAGGAGAATCCTCCTATATTTCACGATGATTGGGAACTATAGAAGGTAAGGGTGTGGCATGAAAAGATTAGTCAAATCCATGGTTTCCTTAATTCACCAGTGGAGATAATAGTCGATAAATATATATATATATATATATTTATGTTGTAGGATCATGAAATCTAATGGTGGGGTTTTTTTAATTCACGATAAATCGGAAAAAGGTCATCCATGGAAGGAGTTCCCCTATGTACAAGATTTCAACATGCTCCAAAAAAATCACATTTACTTGTGAGAAAAATATTTCTCAGATACATAAAATGAATAACAATATTTGTAATAAAATATGATATCTCAAATTGTATTTAATTTTTTGGGTATTCATATGTATATTGGTAAGAAAATGTTGAGGATAGAATATCCACATCTGGTTGTGAACTCATTCTAGTAAATAATTGTGTTAGTTTTCATTCAATGAAACAAAATTCATTTATTCTCAAAATGGTTGAAGATAAGTCTTTTGATGCTACTAAAGACACTACTCAACTTATGTGGATGAAAGATCAATTGGACGATTAACTTGTTGATGTGATGTTACCTTTGCTACTGGGATGGGACAATTAAAGTACAATAAATATCACCAAGACCCCTATGCAATATCATCATAAAAAAGTATTGATATCAAGTATCATTTAATCAAAGATCATGGGTTGAATAATGAATTGAAGCTACAGTATGTTCCATCATTGGAACAAGTTGATTATATTTTTACAAATCATTTATCAATGTAATCAATCTAAAAAGAGTGTTTGAATATGGGTTTTCAACCTCTTTCTATTTAAGGTTGTGATATGGGAATCTATGCACAATATCATCTTACTTTTGGATTAGTTTTTCAAGGGGGAAATTGTATATTTTTCATAAATATTTTTCATAAAAGTGAGTGTTGTAGGAAAGCTATGAATTCATCATTTTTTGTGATAAAACTATTCTAACTACTTTTATAGAGTGGTTTTAATAAATGAATTATTTTCTATGTAAGTAATTGGAAAGATAAATGATTTTTTATAAAAGAATTTTTGGTTGTAATGTATTTTCTATCAATGATTCCCATTTCTTACAATGAGATAGCTCATATATGAATATAATTTTTGATATGTAATCTATTGCATGAGGTTTCAATGTTAGGTGACTTAAGAAATGTGGTTGAAAAAAAATCCAAAGGGATAGATTGTTAGGACCAAGATGATGATGATGTTTTTTTATTAAATTGTGATATTATGTGGTAAAGAAATATTGTGATGACCCTGAATCTCTTGGTCCTTCCTTTTGCCACAATCCGGGTCCTAAAGGGGTGGTGTCTCGGTGACTCCGATCGACACGACCGATTGGTGAGACCGATCGGTGCGACCGATCGGCGTCACCCGGCCTTGTCGAGTTGTTTCCAGTAGCACTCTTTTTTGAGAAAATAGGGTTTTAAACCCTATTTTGAACTATTTGAGCGTGTTTTAAAGACTCGTAATGTGCATAAGATTTTTAACTAAATACTTAATAAATTAATGATTCGGTTTAAACCACCCGACCCCCCTTTAATGACGAGTGGGGTCGCGTGGTCAACCCACGACCCCCGCCCCTTACACGGTTTTGCGTTCTCACCTCAACCGTCCACGGCTCTTATAAACTAAGGGTTAGTTGTGGTTTCTCCTTCCCTCGATCGCGGATTTTCACAAACAGCTTCTGGTGCATCGGGCGCGCCACATAGTTATCCGTAAAGTTCCGCGCCCGGCCTAAGCGTCGATCGTCGATCAAACAAATAGGGAATTTCTCCTTCGTCTCTCTCTTTTGTGTATCATGCGGGATGGGCGTGTTTCTGTTCTGTAGAATTTGATAAACCAGACCTAAATGAAGATAATGAACTAGATTCTATAACGAAAGGGGGTTTGTGATCGTTGATTTTGTTTATATTATGATCTTCATATTGAGGTGTGATGGTTTATGGCTTCTGAAAATTGAGGCTGTTGGTGGTCGTTGTCTGTGCATTAACGAACCCTGGTGATGTTTTAAATGGATTATTTGTGGTTGTAAACTCCTGCTGTGAAATTGGTTAATCACGTATACCCGGCTGAATTAATTGAAAGCACCAGGATCAACCCTTCTGTGATAACTCTTGGTTAGAACACACAGAATTTGAATCATGGAGTGTGTTAAGTCGTTTAAATCTGAAAATACCAACAATGACCTGCTTAGTGTTGGTGACAGTGGTTTGGTTGTTTTCTTTCACGGGCCAGTTGCTGGAAATGTGGGAGGGGGTGGGATCCCCTGTCTTTATACTCTCGGTGGTTGTGTGAATTTGGGGATGGAATCCCCCGCTGGTATGGATTCGGTGGTTGTGAGTTTTAAGACCGGGTGGGTACCTGTTTATATCACGAATTGGGGTGGGATCCTCTGTTGTTGAGAATCGGGTGTGGGCGTTATGGTTTATGCTTGACGGTTTACTTTCCTGGACTTGTGCCTATGCTTACTAGTTTCCCAGTAGTGATTAAACTTAATTAAACATTATCATTGAACTTGAAACAAGAATGGTAAAAATGGGTTTTGTTGGCGAATGTCGTGACTTGGGTCTTGGACGCAGTGGTGTTGTGTTCTGTAGGCTAGTTAGAAAAACATAGGCATTGGGTGAGTTCTTGTAACCTATACTTATACATGTAGTTTTTTGTTTCTTATTCGCGCCCCACCCAAGTTTAGCACATAGTGCCGAACACCCCCATTTCTTGGGGGAGCGTGATTTTCCCAACACTATTTTTAGTGGATGGTTATTAGCTCCTTTTCTGCTCCCTTTCCCGGATAGCCCAAGTATCTTCGGGCAGACTGTGATGGCCTGATGTCCATTATTATCCCAAGAACCTTCAGGCGGGGTAGTGTGGTGGTTGGCCCGGTGTGTGCAGCAGGTGGTTTCCCAAGTGTCTTCGGGATGAGGCTCATGTGTCTTCGGGCGTGGCAGTGGATTTTCTAGCCCATGTGTCTTCGGGCGTGGTGGTGGTTGTTCTGGCCTAGGTGTTTGCAGGCGTGGTTACATGTGATAGTTTTGGCCCAGGTGTTTGTGGGCGGGATTCGACAGTGGGAATGCATGTGGTAGTTGTGGTCCAGGTGTGTGTGGGCGGGTGTGGCAGTGGGATTGCGGTGAGAATGGTGGGATTGATCTGATGCGTAGGATATCTCAATAACCAGTGGGAAAGCATCGCAGGGTACCCAAGCATCTATGTTCTCTTAATATATATATTACTTGACTTGTGTTATATGGGGAGTGTGCATTGTTGAGCCCTGGTGTGGATAGTTTACCGTGATTAAGTGTTTGGTTTACTCTATTTCTCATGGGACTTTATTTCGTTCCCCCACCTGTGCATGAGAGTCTTTGGTTTTCCCTACTGAGTGTACTTGTATGCTCACCCTGCGTATGTAAAACTGCTTTCAGGTTTCTGGGAGGACTTCGGGGATCACCCATGACCATTCTAGCTCAGACCTTTGGGGAAAGTTGCAGTTGTTGTTTTTCTTCTTTGGTACTTACCTTTGTAGTCACCTTTTGTACTATGTGGATTTACTTTTAGAAAATTCATGTGGGAATGGGTTATTTCTTTTACGTTTTACAGTTCTTTTACCTTGGTGTTGTTGAGTTTCATCATCTCATCTCTCAATCATATAAAACAAAAAGGGGTAATGCCTTCCATTTGTGAGAAATTTCTATACCCTTGGTGCTAGTCTCCACTCTGGGACCTATTGAAGGCGGGTCTCGGGGGTCATTATCTCTCCTTAAACTTAAAGAAGGAAGGGTCTGGCAATATGCTGAACCTTCACTCCTTTTGGTGAAGGCGAGTCGTGACAGAATGGTATCAGAGCTGATGGTTGAGAGATAGGATGGGGTCGGGAGTTAGGCACAGTGAGGATTGCATGGGATGGTAAGGCAACTGTGCTAGGTGACCATGGCATGTTAATTAGTCTAGGGAAGACCGGTTAGGAAATGGGATTTTAGGGCCCCTCGTGATCTGATGCAAGGACTCTGGACCTACCGAACGACCAAGTGAGGCCACACTGATTGCAGGGTATAGACCCTAGGAAAGGTACATGCATCATAATGACATGTGTTCTTGTGTTTCTGGGATGTCTTGGGAATTAAGAATAAATTTAATTTTAAGAAGTTTTGAAGACGATATTATGAACCACTTAGGCTTAGGCATTCCTTGTTTACCTTGCAGCTATGGAACCTGGAAGGCGACCACGTTTGGTACAGGCGATCGAGGCCCCGGATACTACTTTGGCCAATCAGCGGAGAGTTGATCGGGAGGAAGAGGATGACCAGTGGCAGGAGACTCTTCGGGCCTTCCAGCGACAGTCCCTCGAGAAGTATGAGGGTAACACCTCCGACATGATGATGGAAGGATGTCTAGAGGAGCTAGTTATAGCTTTCGGCCTAATTCGGGACCCGACCGAGTACTGGGTTCCTCTGGCCGTCAGCTAGATGCGGGGAGCGGCGCGGCAGTGGTGGACGCTTTACCTGGGGGAGAAGAGAGAGGCTGAGATGGTTTTGGCGGATTCCGAGAGGGAGTTCTGGGCGGAATTCCTCTCTTCGACGATGAAGGCAGAAAAGAGACAGGAGCTATTCTCCCTCCAGCATGGGAGTATGTCCGTGAGGGAGCTAGGGATCTAGTTCAAGGACCTCCTACATTTTTCTCTAGACCTCTTTTCCGATGAGGAGTCTCGGGAAAGACGTTTAGAGGAGGCGCTCCGACGCCCCCTCCAGTATGTTGTTACCCCCTTTACCCTGCCGACGTATATAGAGGTCCAGAAGAAGGCCGAAGTGGTAGAGAGGATGCATGCTCTAGGAGGAGTGTCACGAGAGGGGATGCAGTTGGGACCATCAAAGGGGAAGGTCGTTAGCACCAGGCCTCCAGTGTCAGGACCCTATAGGTTCCGACCCGCAGGGAGCAGGCCGCAGCAGTTTCAGTTTCGATCCCCTATTACTCACCCCTTTTCTTCGGGCCCGGGACCGCGGTGCTTCATCTGTGGGAGCCCTGGATGCCTCCAGAGTCAGTGCCCGGACCGGGTGCAGTATGGCGGTGGTGGACAGCCCCACCACCCGCCCCAGCAGCAGCTTCCAGCCAGACCTTTCCAGCAGCAGCAGCAAGGACAGCGAGCTCTCGCTCCTCCGAGGGAATGCGTAGGAGGAGGAGGCTGACCTATGGGTACTCCTCAGGGACCCCGACCAGGGCGTGGTCGAGGAGGTGTCCGACGGCCGAGAGGCAGAGTAGTCAGGCGTAGATAGCTACACACCGCAGAGGCAGCAGTTCCGGCGGGGCCAGAGGTTGTTCGAGGTACGATCTGTCTGTTTAGCACTCTTGTTTATTCCTTGTTCGATACCGGAGCTTCTCACTCCTTTGTTGCACCATTTCTAGCTCGTTCCTAGGGTTTAGATGCGGAGAGACTTCCAGAGCCCCTGGTGTTGAGCACACCAGTCAGAGGTCAGACCAACTTGTTGTTTGGTTGTCAGGGATGTAGACTGATGATAGGGCCACATCAGTAGGTTATGGATCTTCTTATTCTACAGATTAAGCCATACGATGTCATCCTAGGAATCGACTGGCTAGTTTCTGTGTGTGCCATCATTGACTATTTCTGAAGAAGGGTTGTGTTCTCAGACATGGACGACCGGTGTGTTACCTTCACCGGCGAGCGGAGCAGTCCGAAGGGAAACAGGCGAGGGGATCCTCTCCTCTCCTTGTTGACCGAGCTGAGAGTGGAATCAGTAGATGCTGAAATGGTTGAAGTGCCAGAGATTGTCCATGAGTTTATGGACGTCTTCCCTGAGGAGGTGACGACTCTACCCCCTCAGCGTGATATCGAGTTTGGGATAGAACTGCAGCCCAGCGCTCGACCGATCTTGATGGCTCCTTACTAGATGGCACATTCAGAGCTACGGGAGTTGCGGATCCAGATTGACGATCTGATGAAGAGGGGTTATGTTCGCCCAAGTGCATCACCATGGGGCGCTCCAGTCTTGTTCGTAAAGAAGGAAGATGGTGGTCTCAGGTTGTGCATCGACTACAGGAGGCTGAATCAGGTAACGATCAAGAATCGCTACCCTCTTCTGAGGATAGATGATCTCTTCAAACAGCTGAAGGGGGAATGATGGTTCTCGAATATCGACCTGCGGTCTGGGTACCATCAGCTGAGAGTGAAGGAGGGTGACATCCTGAAGACGGCGTTCAGATGCAGGTATGGACACTTCGAGTTCATAGTCATGCCCTTCAGTGTTACGAACGCCCCGACTGTGTTCATGGGGCTTATGAACAACATATTTCTGGAGTAATTGGATCGGTTCGTGGTTGTATTCATCGATGAAATCCTGGTCTACTCAATATCAGAGGAGGACCATACGGAGCACCTGAGGATGGTTTTGGAGGTCCTCTAATATAATCATCTCTACGGGAAGTTGTTGAAATGCACGTTCTGGAAACGAGAAGTGAACTTCCTCGGGCACGTGGTGTCCGAGCAGGGGGTAGCAGTAGACCCATCAAAATTTGAGGCAGTTATTTCTTGGGCAACACCGGAGAATGTGGCAGAGGTACATAGTTTCCTTGGGCTGGCAGGTTACTATTGGAGGTTCGTAACCAAAATCTCCCGAGTTGCGGCCCCTTTGACAGCCCTGACCAAGAAAGACCAGGTTTTCGTGTGGAGCGAGCTGTGCGAGTCAGCCTTCAGCTATCTAAAAGAGATGTTGGATAGTGCCCTAGATCTAGGATTACCAGAAGAAGGGGTGGCCTATGAGGTGTTCTGTGTTTCTTCAGGACCGGGCCTGGGATGCTTGTTGATGCAGCAACAAGGGGTGATCTCTTATGGGTCCAGGTAGCTACGCCCCCATGAGCGTAATTATGCCACCCATAACCAGGATCTTTCATCGGTCATTTTTGGGCTAAAATTATGGCGTCACTACCTCATCGGGGAACACTTTGTGGTCTTCACAGATCAAAAAATCTTGAGGTATATCTTCTCCCAGTGGGACATAAACTTGTGACAGCGGAGATGGGTGGAGTTCCTCCAGGATTACAACTTATAGATCTCTTATACTTAAGGCAAGGGCAATGTAGTGGCCGATGCCTTGAGTAGGAAGACGCAGAAGGATGCGGTCTGAGAGTTGGCGGACGCCTGGAAGGTAATGGATGAGTTGGATTCCTTACACCTGGATGTGAAGATGGATAGCGGCAGAGGCTGCCTATATCAAATGATAGTGCAGTCATCTCTGTTTCAACAAGTGGAGGAGTCTTAGTGGGGAGTCCCGGAGTGCGAAGTGATGCGTGACCGGGTTGACCAAGACAATGCTCCGGAAGGATGGGCAGAGGATAGTTAGAACTGGATGCTTTTCCAGAAAAGGTTGTTTGTTCCAGGAGTGATGCGCGGAAAGGATCTCAGTGAGTTTCACAACTCACCCCTGGTGGTACACCGAGGAGATTCCAAGATGTACCAGGGACTGAAGAGGCAGTTTTGCTGTCCCGGAGTTAAGCGAGCGGTGGCGGAGTTTGTGGCCAAGTGCTCAGTGTGTCAACAAGTGAAGGCTGAACACTGAGTTCCAGGCGGCCTACTTTAGCCCCTAGATGTCCCCGAGTGGAAGAGGGATGAAATCTTCATAGATTTCGTTATAGGACTGCCCAAGACTAACGGTGGATACGATGCCATCTGGGTGGTAGTGGACAGGTTGACGAAATCGGCCCACTTTCTGGCAATCAGGGAATCGAGTGTTGTGGATGCTTTGGCATGGAAGTATGTGCATGAGGTGGTGCAGTTTCATGGGGTTACGAGGTCTATAGTCTCGGATAGGGATGCACGGTTTACCTCGCGAGTCTGGTGAGGATTAAATCATGCTTTTGGCACCCAATTAAACCTTAGCACTGCTTTCCATCCCCAGACAGATGGACAAACAGAGCGCACCAACCAGACCTTGGAGAATATGCAACGGGCATGTGTTCTCGACTCAGTATGATCATGGGTACGACACTTGTCCCTGGTAGAGTTCACCTAAAATAATAGATAACACTCTACCATCAGTATTACCCTGTTTTAAGCCTTGTACGGGAGGCCATGTCGTTCAACTAAATGTTGGGCCGAAGTAGGAGAGGCAGGCATCCTTGACCCGGAGGTGGTGCAGAACACAACAGAGAAGGTTTAGCTCATACGGGAAAGGATGAAGGAGGCCCAAGACTGAAATAAGTCGTATGCGGATACCAGGAGGAGGCCCTTGGAGTTTGAGGTTGGAGACCACGTGTTCTTGAAGGTCTCCCCTCAGCGTGGGCAGTAGAGGTTCGGAAAGGGGAGTAAGCTTTCTCCCAGGTTCGTCGGACCCTTTTAAGTGTTGCGACGGTTCGGTGAAGTAGCTTATCAGCTAGCGTTACCACTGCCTCTACTGAGGTTACATGATGTCTTCCATGTGTCATAGCTCCGTCAGTATCTGCACAACGTTTTTCACATCCCTGATTGGGGTGAGCTGGACATCGAGGACGACGTGACTTTTGTGGAGAGGCTAGTGATGATCGAGGATCGCAAAGAAAAGGTGCTTCATGGGCGAACCATTCCCTTGGTTTGTGTGTTATAGAGACATGGTGGGCTTGAGGAGAGTACATGGGAGAGGGAAGCACATATGTGTACCCAGTACCCAGAGTTGTTTTAAGTATTGCTCCTTGTTGTGCCTGTTGTGGTAGAACATTTTTTCCTTTTTGGCTATAAAATGTATTGGTCTTCTTCCTCTGATTGTGTGTGAAAATCCCTAGCTATGGGGAAGGAGAAAACCCAACCCCTAATCAAGACACATTAAGTTGGATGTGATTAAACCTGTGCGGGTGATTCAGTGCCGCCCAAAGTGGATAATATCATGACATGGGGAAGGAAACTCCCCAAACCTCACATTCCTGGGTAGTTTGACATGATATGTTCCTTAGTTCGTGACAAGAAGGTGTTCTTAGTTAACAATGAGGTTCAATCTTGAGAGGTATCTTTTGGGGTGGTTGTTCGGACCTGCCCTTTCCTTCTAGGTTGTTTAAATTCTCGAGGACGATAACAGTTTGAGAGGTATCTGATGTGATGACCCTGACTCTCTTGGTCCTTCCCTTTTCAAAAAACCGGTTCCTAAAGGGGTGACATCTTGGTGAGACTGATCGGCGCGACCGATCGGTGAGACCGATTGGTGTCACCCAACCTTGTCGAGTTGTTTCCAGTAGCACTCCTTTTTGCACAAATAGGGTTTTAAACCCTATTTTTAACTGTTTGAGCGTGTTTTAAAGACCCATAATGCACATAAGAGTTTTAACTAAATAATTAATGAGTCGGTTTTACACCACCCGACCCACATTTAATGACGAGTGGGTCCGCGTGGTCAACCCACGCCCCCCGCGCCTTACGCGGTTTCACGTTCTCACCTCAACCGTCCGGAGCTCTTATAAACCAAGGGTTAGCTGTGGTTTCTCCTTTCCTCGATCGCGGCTTTTCACAAACAGCTTATGGTGCATAGGGCACGCCGCATCGTTATCCGTAAAGTTCCGCGCACGGCCTAAGCGTCGATCGTCGATCAAACAAGTAGAGAATTTCTCCTTCATCTCTCTATTTTGTGTATCATGCGGGATGGCCGTGTTTCTGTTCTGTATAATTGGATAAACCAGACCTAAATGAAGATAATGAACTGGATTCTATAAATTAAGGGGGGATGTGATTGTTGATGTTGTTTATATTATGATCTTCTTGTTGAGTTGTGCTGGATTATGCCTTCTGAAAATTGAGGCCGTTGGTGGTTGTTGTTAGTGCATTAACAAACTGTGGTGATGTTTTAAATGGCTTGTTTGTGGTTTTAAACTCATGCTGTGAAATTGATTAATCACGTATACCCGTCTGAATAAATTGAAAGCACTAGGATCAACCATTCTTTGATAACTCCCTGATGGAACACACAGAATTTGAATCATGGATTGTGTTAAGTCGTTTAAATGTGAAAATACCAGCAAGGCTTTGATTAGTGTTGGTGATGGTGGTTTGGTTGTTTTCTTTCATGGTCCGGTTGCTGAAAATGTGGGAGGGGATGTGATCCCCTATCTTTATACTCTCGGTGGTTGTGTGAATTTGGGGATGGAATCCACTGCTGGTATGGATTCGGTGGTTGTGAGTTTTAATGTCGGGTGGGTACAAATTTATATCATGAATTGGGGTGGGATCCTCTGTTGTTGAGAACCAGGTGTGGGCGTTATGGTTGATGCTTGACGGTTTTCATTCTTGGAATTATGCCTATGCTTACTAGTTGCCCAGTAGTGCTTAAACTTAATTAAACCTTATCACTAAACTTGAAACAAGAATGGGACAAATGGGTTTTGTTGGAGAAAGTCGTGACATGGGTCTTGGACGTAGTGGTGTTGTGTTCTGTAGGCTGGTTAGAAAAACCTAGGCTTTGGGTGAGTGCTTTTTACCTATACCTATACTTGTAGTTTTGTGTTTCTTATTCGCGCCCCACCCAAGTTGAGCACTAAGTGCCGAACACCCCCCATTCCTTTGGGGAGGGTGTTTTTTCCAACACTATTCTTAATGGCTGGTTATTATCTCCTTTTCTGCTCCCTTTCACGGATAGCCCATGTATCTTTGGGAAGGCTGTGATGGCCCGAGGTCCATTATTATCCCAAGAACCTTCGGGAGGGGTGGTGTGGTGGTTGGCTAGGTGTGTGCGGCAAGTGGTTTCCCATGTGTCTTCGGGATGAGACCCATGTGTCTTCAGGCGTGGCAGTGGATTTTCTAGACCAGGTGTCTTCGAGCATGGTGGTGATTGTTCTGGCCTAGGTGTTTACAGGCATGGTTACATGTGATAGTTGTGGCCCAGGTGTTTCCAGGAGGGATTCGGCAGTGGGACTGCATGTGGTAGTTGGGGCCCAGGTGTGTACGGGGGCGGGTGTGGCAGTGGGACTGTGGTGAGAATAGCGGGATTGGTCCGATGCATAGGATGTCTCAATAACTAGTGGGGAAGCGGCGCGGGGTACCCAAACATCGATGTGATCTTAATATATATATTACTTGACTTGCGTTATTTGGGTAGTGTGCCTTGGTGAGGCCTGGGGTGGATAGTTTACCTTGATTAGGTGTTTGGTTTACTCTTTTTCTCACGGGACTTTAGTACGTTCCCCCACCTGTGCACGAGAGTATTTGGTTTTCTCTACTAAGTATACTTGTATGCTCACCCTACGTATGTAAAACTACTTTCAGGTTTCCGGGAGGACTTCGGGGATCACGAAGGACCATACTATATCGGACCTTTGGGGAATGTTGCAGTTGCTGTTTTTCTTCTTTGGTACCTACCTTTGTAGTCACCTTTTGTACTTTGTGGCTTTACTTTTAGAACATGCATGTGGGAATGGGTTATTTCTTTTTGGATTTACTTTTCTTTTACCTTGGTGTTGTTGATTTTCATCATCTCATCTCTCAATCTTATAAAACAAAAAGGGGTAATGCCTTCCATTTTTGAGAAATTTATATACCCTTGGTGCTAGTCGCCACTCCGGGACCTATTGAAGGTGGGTCTTGGGGGTCATTATCTCTCCATCAAATTAAAGAAGGAAGGGCCTGGAAATATGCTGATCCTTCCCTCCTTTTAGTGAAGTCGGTTCATGACAAATATTGTTGTTAGGATAATAAGGAAGGAAATAAACTTTAGTGAATAGAAAGTTATGATACATTCAGATTTAATATTGACAATGGTTTTTTATTTGTATTTCATGTAAATAATGAGTTTTATTTAGATCATGTGATGAAAAATTGATAGAGAAATTACAGATTTAGAGAGAATCTTCCAGTTTGAAAAATAATCATATTATGATTTATCATATCCAGATGGTAGAGGGAAAGAAGTGGTACTGGTTGTTTTTCAAAACAATTGTATCAATATTGAAGATGGTGTGTCGATTGAATAATCTATACCAATAATAATGGAAAGAGACTGTATCAATTGTCTTTAAAAACAATTAGATACTGATTGTAAGTAAAATATCTATTACAGATTTGTAATCAGTTGTTGGCGATGAATGGTGGTTCCAATGGAATAAGTGATGCCGATTGATTAGGTGGTCCTGTTGAAAAGTGGTGCCGATTAGAAAGGGGTGTTGATAGAAGAGTAAGATATGGTGCTTAGTTTTTCAAAATGATCATATCAATGTGAAATTTAATGATTATACATGATAATAATTAAAATTTAATCATATTCTGAATTTAATTGATCGTATTCTGGTAGAAGAAAATAAAAGAGATCGAGTCGATCAAGAAGGAATAGTTTTATGATTGTATTGTACCATATCTGGGAAGATCATCATTTTCATATTTTATATTATCGTATCCGATAAGATCAATGTTTTAAAATTGTATTTTATAGTATCTGAGAAGATCATCATTTTAAGATTGTATTGTATCGTGTCCGGGTATATCATTGTTTTAGATTGTATTTGATCGTACCAAGTCATTGTACAAAGAAATGATCATACCCAAAAATCATAACAGTAATGTGTGTAACTAGAAATGATCATATCCAGAATGATCATAAACCGAATGATCATAACTAGAATGCTCATAATCTAAATTTATCATATCTTGAATTATATTATCTAGAATGATTGTATTCCAGATGATCTTATCCATACTATTTTCATTCATAAAATATATTTCTAGGGTATAGATAAAAATAAATAAGATTGAATGAATGGAATGTTAGAATACATTCCAACTGATTTCATATGATGCTAAAGTTTAACATCAATGAATTCAAAGTAATGATGGTAGTCATGAATTAAGAACTAATTTTTGAATTAATTTTTGTTTTTCAAGTGGTTGAAGAGAAAAGAAAAAAGATGAATATTGATGAATGATTTTTCAAGTGGAGCTGAAATTACATATACAATATTTAATTTCAAATTTTTTTTGAGAATTGTATAAAGCAGTCTTCACATGGAATCAAACTCATTAGATCGGACCAATGCATTACAAAAAAATGAAATCTATCTCATCAATATAAAATGGTAGACTATACTAGAAGAGGAAGATATTTTGGATGTTCATGGAATAATTGTGAATCACTGATGAAGTCAAAATTCATTCTAAAATTTCAGGGGAATCAAAATTTTGGGTGAATTTAGGCTGGAAGGAAAATGTTTTGGGTTTCCCACATAAACCAGTTTTTTGTTAAACTATAAAGGGTCGAAGTACATTGTACTTTCTAATGCTTGCATTGTTCACTACAAATGAGGGAGATTATCTGGGTTTCGAGATAGAATAAGACATAAATTTTTTCAACTTGAATTTTTTTTTGGTTCCAATCCATTCATATTCTATTCATCTTGAAAATTTTATTCAGCTAATGAAGTGGTTCTAATTATACTCTATTGCATTATATTATAAACTCCAACTTAGAAAAGATTGGACTCAGTGTTTCATAATAATTTCAAGGTGGTTCTTACATTTCATCTCGGTAAGGAATTGATGAATTTTATTATAATTGTATAAATTTGATAAATTGAAAAGAAGCGTATGTAGGATGAGTTGTTATAAAACAATTGTATTACCATATTGTGCTAAAACGGTGCACATGCACTAGTTTTATTGTATCAAAATACTACTTGAGTGTTAGGGTACATCCTACTCGTTGTAATCAAAGGATTGATTTCTAGTGGATATTATGGTATTGGATCAGTTCCAAAATATACCAAGGACATAACTTTTTTTTGAATAGTGAACCTTGTAAATCATTGTGTTCCTTTAAATGTGTGCTGATTTTTTTCATAGTAGGTAATTGAAATATTTAATAGGTTACGAAGTGTATTTCATTTGAAAATATACATAAAAGAAAAATTGAATCACTAATTCACCCCCTCCCCCTTTCTGTGATATAATACTCTAACATGGTATTTTTAGTTTCATTTTATTTCAAACTATAATTTTTTTAATTACATAAAAAAATATCTATGGAACATTTCACACATCTCATATTAATCCATCCATCCTGGAATAATCAATATGTATCAGGATCTTCAAGATACGTTTCTGTGAGAAAACATAAAGAAGGGGATCCATGAGTACACCAAAAAGTGCAAGGTATGTCAGCAAAAAAATAGGAGTGATAATAATCCATTGGTATGATGTAGACATTTCTTATACCCATTTGAAAATTAGGTGACATCAATATGGATTTTTTCACTTTTCTCATGAGGAAATATAACATAAATAGTTTTGGTATGGGTTATAGTGGATCAACCAAGCTGGACATCCCACTTCATCTCTATTTGGAATGATTTGTCTCTTGAACAACTTTCTAGGAGATATGTAGAGGATTTTGTGATAGGGAATTGGGTTCGAGTTCTAATTATCGCAGATCATGATCTCTTTTTCGAATCTAAATTATGGATGAGCCTTTAATATGATGTGAATATTAAAAGGAATATCAATATGGGGTATCACCCTCCCCCCCAATGTTGGTGAACCAAAATAGACTATTCAGATGCTCTAAGATATGCTAAGATCCATCACAATGAAATTGAATGGAGGATGAGATCAGAATCTACCATTAGTTGATCTCTAATACAACAATAGTTTCCACTAATGTATTATAATTGATCTATATGAAGCCTTTTAGGGGAAGGGATTCTGAACTACATCTTATTGGGATGATGTTTTTGAACGAATGCTATATGGAACAAATCTTGAGTAATATATCACATAGAATTTGTAACCCATCCAAAAATATATAAAATCTGATAAGTATTCACATAATATTTATGTTGATGACCATTGAAGGTGCTTGTAGTTTGATGTTGGAGATAAATTTGTCCGATGAATAACACCAAGGAAGATATTCATGATGTTTTGAATGTAATAGATTCTTATCATTTGGAATATCTGTCCCTTCTCAGGACCTTGACCACATAAGAACAATGGCCTATTATCCTTCACTTCCACCAAATATGGATAAAGTTCATGACATGATCAATGTCTTTATCCAGGACACTCACATGTAATGAATCTGGAGGTTTCAAACTAATAAAAAACATAAAAAAAAAATATATAACCATGGGAGTAATTTTAGTGAATATTGATTAAAATACTTAATTATAATTAAAAGGTAGTAATGTGACCGTTGGAATATTAACATGGTCATTGTGAATAATAACCGAGTAATTAGGAATAAAAACATGATTATTGTAATGATAATTTAACCTAAAAATAATAAATAGTAATATAAATAATAATTATATAAGATTTATATTTTAAAAAATACACTATTATTTGTTTTTTTCCTTTGAAATATCAATTTATTTTATATTTTATTCTAAAAATACCCCTCTCCTCAAGTATAAATAACCCCTCTCCCCACCCTATGAAAAATATCATTCCATCTCTAGAAAGATCCAAAAATCTACCGAAATACTCACTATAAATACCATTATAATACCTAGGGACATTCTATAGTAATATAAATTAAAATATCAATATAATTTTATTGTCATACAAGAAAAGCTTCACTAGGGATTATGTAATTTTTTATTAACTAATGTATTCCTTTTCTTCGTCTCATCATTTTTATCAACCCCTTTAAAAAAACATTATAATATTAATTATGAGGTAATTTAAAATAATTTTAATGATTTTAATCAAAATTATGTATCATATTTGTTATATATATAAATATCAAAATTCTATTTTCATGCTCTCCTGATAATGTCTTGTCAATAGTCGGTTAACCACCTACAGAGACATTTCCATGTCAACACATATAACTATCTCCATGTATAATTATTATTAATTAAATATAATATATAAAAATTTATTTAATTTTAGTACAAGTATCCAGAATTAATTCTGCTCATATTTAATGAATTTTAACAAAATTCAGAAAATCAAAACAAAAGGGGTAAATTTAAGGAAAACATGATTTCAAAAAATTTAATGTTTAAAAAAGAGTGTTATAAAAAGAAATCAAATAATTATAATTCATAAAATTGTCAAGAAATGAAAAAAATTGACTTGTAGATTTATTTTTTAATAATACAATGTTTATCATTCAGGTGGTGAAAAAGAAATTAAATAAATAAGGAATTATACAAAGGGGATTTCCAAACCCAACTACCTTTCTTTAGGTTTTAAATCATTTGCATCAATTTCAATATTGACATTACTATAATTATTCATAAATATTCATACAATATTCATCCATATTAACTTTAGAATTGAAAATTTTCACCTTTATTTATAATCCAATTATAACTTTTTTCTAAAATTCATTTCCTTCAAATGTACATATTTTAATCCACTTAAGTTATTTATTTTTAACATAGGAATTATGTAATATATGAAAGATATTGTTCCCCATTTACATTTGGGAACCTTATTTTTATTCATCAATTCATTTGTTGTGAAATAATTACGAAATCCATTCCTTTCCATGGGTTATTTCATGTAACTATTGTTATATGTTCTACGTGGCATGAATGATTGCATAAATATTATGATGTGATGGGTGGGCTCAGAATTATATATACCACAAATTCATTGTGCAATGTGATATATCACAAGTGATAATATGTAAAACACAAGGACATGATTATAGGGTTTTTAATAATAATAATTTAAGGATTTTTGTATATATGTTATGAGTGAATATGATTCTAGATTTATTCAAAATTAGGTGTGGTATTTGACCACAATGACATGAATTTTCATTTTTACATATTTCCACCTTACATGTATTTACCAGACATTCCCCCATGATTTTCATGATGATCCAATACTTATGATATGATTATTACAATTATACTGACCATTGTGATATTGATTAATGTGTTTTATTTCTTGTCTATTATCTTTTCCTTTATTGGGATTTTAGCTCAACCATTTATTTTATGTATTTCCTATGGTGACTACATATACTAAGTATAATGTGAGTTTTTAAGGATGACTATGAAGTCATTAAATAAATTCTTATGTTTTATTATTTAATAGTGATCTGTGATTCAAATTTTTCCATGATACAAAAACTTTCGATCCATGAATGTATAAATATTATGTTTTTTCTCTTAAAATAATGTAATAATTATATATTAAATGAGTCATATTTATATACTAATAGTTTGGATACATTCAATAGTATATCCAATATACCATTGTAATATGAAAATAAAATGTGGTTTAATAATAGTTTTACTTAACTGACCCAAGTCATCCTACCAAATATACCAGGTTCTCTCTCCCTAAGGCATAACTTTTATTCCCTCTCAACATAGGCTGGAGATAAGCATTAAAGGTATCAAACATAATAATTGTTTATAATTTCAACCTCTCAAACCACTAAACAATATGAAGGATAAATATTAAGAATATAATATGTTTTATCCACACATTTCTAATCCTTGAAAGGTAAAAAAATAGTTTCAAAACACAATTTCCACTAAGCATGGTAAATGTTATAAAGAGAAAACTAAAAATAAAAATATGAGACTATCAAAAAATATAATGAGTGATAATTTATTTATATGATATTAGAGATATAAAAATGAGTATTTTCCCATAAGACTAATACATGAACATCTCAATGTGAATAAAAGGTTTTAAACAATTCATATTTATAGAATACTTATTATATGTGGTCATTAATAAAATCTGATCACTATGAATATAAAAAAATAATTATATATAATTAGAAATTAGATATAATAATAAATCACAACCTAAAAAATAAATATATTAGGGTCATTGGAGATTATCTAGTTAAGAAACTTGTTTTTATATATTGTATACACTTCTATAACAATTTCATTATAATCAATTCCCTTATAGACACAACATATTTTATATTCTTCAATATAACCAAGGGAGTCGAATAAATAAATAGTTATATTAGATGATCAATAATTGTAAAAAATAATATATTTGAAACAAAAAAACATATGAGAATTTAATTATGTTCATAATTGAGCATAAAAAGAACATGTGGTTATGAGAACATAATCAAGAATATGACCATTGCATAAATATTCACACCCAATAGAATATAAAACAAAAATCATAAACTATGATCATAATTTAATGATTATAGAATACATATAAAATGTGGCATATACATATAGTTCAATGATTCTTAATCAATATAATGTGATCAATACAATTCCACTTATAAACATATTTTCAACTGAATTATGATTCAATGCATGAGTAAATTGAAAGAATAAATGTAATCCACAAAAATTTGTATTGGATAAGAAAATAAATTTGTATTTATATTGAAATTTCATAAAATTCAATCAAATTGAAATATTGAATAATAAGGGGTTAATTTAAAAGAGATATGTAAAGATAAACTCTTATGACTTTTTAATGTTTATATGGATCCACAATGAAAGCGAGATATTTATATAGATTTCAAAAATCCAGGAATTATATGAAAATAATATTAAAAATAAACCAATGAAAATTATATATACCCCAAATTATAATATAGGTGGTGAATATGGAACATATCACAATTAATATAAATTGAGATGCGAAACTCATACCTTTACTCATGAATCTAATGAATGTGATTTGAACCCTTAAATAAAAAACATAGAGATAATAACAAATTATTGAAAAACCTTATTTTTTAATACAATTTTTTATAATATTAAATTTAATTCACTTATTACATATATATTAGTATGTTTTATTTTATTATAATCATAAAATGAAAGAAACTTTGATTATATGATCAATATTTCTCTAAGATTGTTTCAATCATCATTATATTTTAAAACGTATATCATTAAAATATTATTCGAAGTAGGGGAATCATAATATTATAATTATTTCTAAATTAACTTGATCATTTTATTAATTTTTATGTGTACCATTTTCAATAATAAATGCATAATGTGTATGATTTCGGTTATTTTATCACTAGTAACAAGATACTTTATGATGATTTTTTTATTTTTACCCCTAAAGAAAATTAATCATAACATAAATAAAAAATTAAATTTAAATAATAAAATTATTTTTGTTTTTATACCCATTAATGATTAAAATGGGGAATATAATGTAGTATTATTTATTTATGTGGTTAAACCAACCGAAATTAGAACTTTTTATACTATTAAACTAGTAAAACTATTTTATTATATTATAAAAATATGATTTTTACAAACTAATAATTATTTTAATAATATATCATTATAGTTTATATAATGAGACATATAAATATTGTATATGATAATTTAATTGAAAAATATAAATAAGAATAAGATACATAAAAGGATGAATTCACTCATTTATAAAAATATGTTCATTCATAAATAAGGAATTATAATTCAATGATATTATACACTACCCAAATTTTATAATGGATTTAGGTTAGATAATTGCGGTAGTAATTTAAAATTTGAACAACGGAAATATGTTATCTAGGATGGGAAAGAGGAGACCATTTATAGATGGATTTGTGTGTAAACATTGTATGTTTTCATTTCATATTTGTTAGGGGGGGTAATTTTTACATACCAAGTGGAACATAAGTTAAAAAATGGTGGATTATATTCCTTATATTATCAAAAAGAAATTTTGTCTTTATGATTAATTTTAACCATATAATTTATTTAACCATTAAAAAGTTAATAGATGTAATTCACTTTTCACCTTGGTAACTAATTTTTTCACCAAAAATTAAATTTACGCTCTTAGCTACCTTTAATACCCAGATTCCAAAAATTTCATTTGTTTTATCAAATTACATTTCAAAATATTTTAAATTTAACTTTTAAATAAAAATTCTGAATAATTTAAAAAATAATTTTCTTGGAATTAACAGAATTTCATATTAAATTAATTAATTTGTTTTATAAATTTATAATCTGTATTTATTTTTTAGGTGTTAATTGTTTTTAAACATGTTAAATATATTAATTATTTAAAATATTTCATTTATATAAAAAATTATCTTCCAATTATCATATTTTTAACATAACTATTAGTTATATGTTTTCCCAAAAGTCATACATATCTTCAACAGTCATATTACCCATTTCAATCTAATATATATCCTTCAATACATCTATAAGATTAATCCATAATACTCTGTAATTATTTTTAAAAAAAATATATTATAGTCTTATTAATTTTAATTTTTTCCAACATTATAATTTATGGTATAATAATTATTAAAAATAATATGGATGAAGATTCCAATTTCATAGTGATTTTATTCAAATGTAATTTTATTCTTATTTTTTCATAATTATGTTTTATATTTGTTTCTTATAAATTATTAATTTTTATCATGTATTTATATATTTTATAATTATAAAATCTGTCATTTTTTATTTTTAATTTGGTTTTATATTGAAAATATGATTGGATATATTCATTGAATAAAAATTTTGTTTTTTAAATTTTATCACCCATAAAAAATAGCTGCCAAAACATTCATTTTTTATATATAAATATACATTGTTACTATAGCTAATTTAAATCATGAAAATCATATATTTTTTCTTAAAATATGATTTTTGTAGAGGACGTTAACAAGGTGTGTGGGGTAGTTTAGTAGCACATTCACTCTATAATCAAAGACCTCTACTTGTTGTTTCGTAAAAAAATATCATATTATAACTGTATATTATATTTATTTAGTATATGTTATGAATGTAAAATTTTATTCATGAAAATAGTTTCATGGATCACATAATGAAATTGTGAGTGGATTAGTGTATGTTCTATATGGTAAACTACAACACCAACAAAATCAAGGATCAAAATGAGGCAATAATATCTTAAAATTAAATTTACATTATTTATGAATCTCATAACCCACTCCATAGTGATATTCAATTTTATAATTTGTATCTAAATTTAGAAAACAAATATATCATTGGATTATCATTATTATTTTGTTTCATCTTTATGCTAGTTTAATATATATTATAATTGTGTGATCATTCTTTGAAATATCCTGAAAAATTATTTTTTATATTATCTTATTATTTCTTACTTAAAACAATTATGGATAATATTTCAACACATTCCATACAAATCCTCATATGGGTTCATTAGAATAATAAAATATACTATATTTTTGTATGATTACTCTACAACAGGAAGATGTAATTCCCATGTGTAAAAGTGGGGGATTTTAAAATATTGGTATTAAAATTTAGATTATAAGAGTTGAAGCACATATAAGATATTTTATTCCACATGTTGAGGCACTAAAATAGTTTCTCAAGTGCTTGGATAGATTCCTAAAAAAGGTCAGGGTGACAGTGTAGGTGTATTTTGTTGTAGGTGTCTCATCACACGATGATAGGCGAGGGTCGTGATTTAGTGGAATTAAGTGATGAGGGAAGCATGTAAATTTTAGAGGGTTTAACTGCTTGAATGTTTTGGTTGTTGTGAATTATACTTGTCTGAAACATTCATGGAGGAAACACCAAGACAAGAGGCCATGTTAAGGTGAAAAATGGTGAGAAGCATTTCTTAATTCCATTGAAACTAGTTGTTGAAGGGTCGTAACACCCACAGTTTTTATGAACCACTTTTTTCAAAATAAATTAGATTTATATTATATATATACTTATACAGTAAAAAATGATTATCTTCAGCTACACACAACATCCTCTTATGTTTATTTATAACCAATATTGATTTTCTAAGAAACATCATTTTATTATTATATTTATTTAAATTAGATAATAATAACCACTCTATTATAATGGTAGTTAATAATAGTATTAGATAAACTCTGAAACTATTTTTAACTCATAATTATTTTCCTAATAAATTATAAATTATTGTTAACCCATTTTTAATATAAAAGGTAATTTTTTTCAATATAAATTTAAATGGCCACAAGTGTGGTTTTTAACAAAAAATAAGAAAATAACTCTAATATTATTATTTTGATGAAATATATATATATATATATATATATATTATTAGATATAAATTTTAACATTCTTCTTTTGTGTTTTATGGACATTATGTATGATCAAATCCATTTTGAAATATAAAAAACGGGTTTTTATAAAAGGAAACTTTTCCACCTTTTGATGGCACACTAGTTTGAAATGTAGTCTTACCAATTTTATAAATTAATTTTTTAAAAGATATTCTTATTAATTTAAATAATGAAATAATAATTTACTTTATGTCATCTTTTGTATTTTTTCAGTATTGTATCTTATTTTGAAGAATAATGAAAAATACTTAATATAAATTCAAAAACAATCTTCTATCTTCTTTATATGGTTAATTTTTTTTAAAATTTATTTTAATTTATAATAAAATAAATGTTTTATCATTTAATATAATTTAGGTCATTGAAATAATATTCACATTGAACTTAGATATAAAAAAATTCAATATTTTGAAAATTTACACAATAAAAATATATTTTCCCGTTCTGTCAATAAGGTTTATTTTAAAATAATTTCTCCCAATTAAGAGTTTATAATTTTGGAAAATGAGTTCCATATTTTTTATCATAATGTAAAAATTTAGTAATTATGTTCCATTATTTTACAATATGAATAATAACTTTATTAATGTCTATTACCGCAATTAAGGGTATAGCTGGTAAATGTTAGGTAAACAATATAGTATAAGTATTATAAAAGAACAAAAAATCCAAAATATTAATTTATGAATTTAACTCGACCCTAAACACTTATGGTTCAAAATTTAGACATTTAATGGAGAAATGTCCATTATACTAACTTTGATATTCTAAAAGTGAAGAGAGAAAAAAAAATGTCAAAATCTTACTTTTAATAAGTATAATATTTGTAATATGTGGATAAATAGAATATATTATAGACTATTTATATTATTTTGAAAAATATTTGGTTTTCCTACATAATAGAATTTTATTTTTAATTTTTTTCTAATGATATATTTATCATCAATAATAACACAATAATGATGCATTAATTAATCAATTAATAAAAACACAATTATATAATTTGTGAAATTTTAAAAAAATATAATACAAATTAATTAAGGTTATACATGAATTTTAGTGGTGAATATGACATAATAGTAGTGTATTAAATTAATTTTCAAGTTGCTTTATTATTTTATGGATTTTCATAATGTTAATGTTATTTATAAAATCAAAATTGACAATAATTATATTTTATGAAAAATAATAGTTTATTAAATTATTTGAAAATTATTAAAATAATACATAAGGAATTTTGTATGATATATTGTATAAAATCACTTAAATGTTTCAATTATGTTTCAGTTTACACTTTATAAAAAAATTTATCCTCATGATATTAATAAATGTGATACCATAGTTATAAAAAAATTTATTAACTAAGGGTTAATCAAAGTGATAAGATTAAAAATGACAAAAAACTTTTCTAGAATCTATATTTTGGATTATATTATAACTTTTATTTGTCTTATATTCTAATAAAAAAATCCTTTTAAGGTATATATATTGATATTTAATTTATTTTAATTTAATTTTTTAACAAATTTCAAAAGTGACCATCCCTTCTCTTTAAAAAGGAAACCTATCCTTCTCTTGTCTTCAAAAATTAGAACCTATATGTTTTGGTCAAATTATAAATAAATATACTACCAAAATCCCTAAATTATTCATGTAATGCTTTCTTTTTTATTAAGACTTACTAAATGAGTCCTTTTGTGCAAATCAAAAAGAGATACGCAAGGAATATTTAGCGGTCATCAACGAATGTTGTTATTTTATTGCTTCCTTAAACCGTAAATTATTATTTTCATTATTATACTATAACCAAAATATACTAAATATACCAATATGTTTTAATATTACACAATAATATTATAATCAAACACACTTCCAACAAATGTGTAATGAATATATCGTTATTGTGTACGGTTAACTATCGCCTAACACAACAATGTTGTTCGTTTTTCCTTTACCACTGATCATTATTGGGTATTATGATGGAAACTATATTTTAAAATGATACATATGGTTATTATTTTGTCTTTATTCTAATGAAAATTTCATATAAAATAATATTTTTATTCTTTTAATTTTCTATAAATACGATAACTTTTTTGTGGATATGTGGACTACTCCCTCCTTAATGTGATGTGATTCGTTCAAAATTTATAATGAATGTATTAAGGATGAGTATAGTAAAATTATTTTATATATGTGAAATAATATTTATAATTTAATTCTATTATATATGTATACTTATATTTTATTTAATTTTCTGATTTCAATATGACATTAAATTTGAAGCAGTGTTCATCATATGTACAACTTATCATCTCTATGAACATTGTATTTAATTATCTCAAACTATCATTTATATAATACGATAAATATATATATAATGAACATATATGATATTTATGTAATTTTTATCATTATATAAATTATGAAATCATGATATGTGTATGAGCCCAGACCAATATAACAAACCATAACATATATGAAACACAAAGCGGTTATTACCCGAAACACAACATTAACATTTAATTGTTGATAAATTGGTAAAATAAGACCATAAATAAATAATATATGAAACAATATAACTATATAAATTTATATAATACTTTAATAATAAATTTTTATTTAATATAAAAGAGTTTTTCATGAGTATGATGAGATTCAATACAATATGGTAAGGGATTTCTCATCTCGCTTTATTTCTGTGAGAAATATCCAATAACAACCACTTATTCAAATTATTTTTTCTATATATTGAAATATTAAATATTATTTAATAAATTTAACATAGTTAATGATATTAAATTATTCAATTGATTTTATTCCCCCATGGGGATCATGGCTCAGAAGTCACTTAATTGGTACAAGATATATGTCACACTTTTATTTTTGTGTACATGTTTTATCTACGTGGTTTGTATAATTAAAATGAATTTATTTTTGGAGTATTATATATTTTATTATTTTATTTTCATATCCATATTATTTTCTTCCTTTAATTTGGCATACATTTCAACTAATTCTATTGTAATGAGTATTTGTCTCACAATTTCAACAACATTTTAGAATGTTTTTTTAAGTTTTCATTTGGGGAATATTTATCTTCCATCTTGATTTTTTATAAAAATATAAAAAATGATATACTATTCTCATAGGTATGTTTATATTCATTTTTAACCTTTATTTACATACTACATTTTTTTGAAAGGAATCTTTTTCTCTTTTTCAAAATGAGGTACTTTGTGAATTTTCAAGAAAAAATGCGAAAGAAATATTTTTTTCACATATATAGAATAAATGTAATTTTTTCCTTCATGATAAATTAATGATTTAAACCTTCCCATATAATTTTACAAGGTTATTATGAAATAAAAATATCACATTTACAATTGAGTTCCCTTTTAATAAATAAAAATAATCAATGTTGAAAGCATATTTTTCTAAAGAATATATGTTAAAGGATCCATCAATATAATTTTCCATCTATTATTACATTATTTTATGTTTCATTTTCTTCAATAAAGATACAATTAAATTATAAAATTAATATTATTTTTAATAATGGTTAATGTTTATTATGGAATGATATTTATGAATCAGATTTCTATTAAATGGTTATTTTATGATTGAATGATGTATACGAACCCATTTCATTCCATGAGTTTTGATATGATGAATGATTTTTTTTCTTTTGGAATCAAATGTATGGTTTCATTATTTCATTGTGAGACTTATATTTTCCTCTAATGAATTACATAAATATTTATATCTCCTTATATAGGGATACTTGGAATAAAGAGTGAACTCGGTTTAGAAAAAGACTTTGTCCACTAAGATTGTATTGGGGGAGAACCTTAACAACTAAAACTATCATTGGAGTTCACCATGAATAACGAAATGGTCTGGGGAGTGAACTCATAATACTAATATATCCTTGACATTGATTCCTTAATTATTATATGAATAAATTTTTTTCTTTATGTGTATGTCAAATTTTCGTGTCTATTATTATACACTCCTGGAATATGTTCTAGGATTATTTATGAACTTCTATAATTTATTACATGACATGATATCAATATAATTGATATTCATGATATGATCTTAAATTTTTATTTTTATATATGTATTATTTATGATTATGTAATTATTTACCTCTCCCTTATTTACACTTATTGAGTATCTGAGCTCACCCTTTCTTATGTTTCTCTTCCCTAGGATACGTAGAAATGTATTATGTCTGATATGTAAAATGGTTATTTTTATGATGAAATTGGTGGGAGAATAATTATATGTGTTATGAACAATATTTCTATGATTCTATGTTTCCAAATATAAAATACTAATATGGTATTTGGTAATGTTTTTTTGTAATATATGAAATATTTTACAAAAATGATTTAATGTTAATTTAAATAAAGAATTGGTCATTATAGATGGTATTTGAGTTGTAGTTTAGTCAAAAATTGGAATCTAGAATGTGAAAAGTCTATTGATATACCTATAAAAATTTATAAACATATTTCTAGGAGTTTATCAAAGGATAAGTCTATTTATAGGTTATAATTGTATAAATTTATTAAAAATAATGAAAAAATAGAATTACACCAATGGTTTTATAGTTTGAAATGTCATTCCATTGATTATGTAGCATTACCACTATGATTAGTGGGTCAAGGATTATTTTTTGGTTTTATTAAATGGTTGGAATATGAAGAGAACATTTTAACATTAAATCAATTGGATATTTTAGTGACAATGATAAGCCTAATAGGACGATGTGGGAAGGAAACATATTTTGATTATGCCTAATCAAAAATCTTGAAATATTTTTGACAATGCAAACTACTATGAGATTCCCAAAACATTGACTAAGTGGGAAATATGCTATCATGAAATTTTTTGTAATTATGAACATAGATGATAGAATATTCAGATTTCTTTATACTAAGAATATGTGAATAAGAACATGGAGTGGTATCTCAAATGGAGTGGAAGATATTAACTCTATGGAATAGAAGATCAGATAGTGATAATTTTTAGGGAGTTCAATGTCTCACATGTGGGGAACATTTTCATTACCCAACTCAAATCCCTGACATAATAATTTATGTCTAGGCCACAAAAGGAAATATTACTAGAAAATAAATGAAGTATAAGGATTGAAGTGATTATGAATTTTGAGTCAGGAATAATGAATAATGAAAAATATAAGGATTAAACTTTATAAGTTTTTTCTCAAATTTTTTATTATTACATTGAATTTTGTTGATGACCATGAAAATTGATTTAATTATAAAGATATATTTAATGGAAAAATGATTAATTGAAGCTAAACCTCAATATGTTCCTCATGTTGAGAAAATAAGGATTATTTTTGATAAACATGTTTTGGACAAGAATAAATAAAATTGGATTACATTGATGAATTTATAACTGATTACTAGTATTATGAAAATATATTATATGATATAATATATTTAGTTCATAGAACTTTTTGGATTTATTGTATGAGGAAAAAAATTCCTTTTTAGGGCTTGAATGTTTAAATTAAGGATTAGTGGTAATTCAGGTTATTACCATGTTTAAATAGTATAAAATATGATGTTATTCAAATTTTTGGTGTGTCACAATGAAAATATACATAATGTTGTTAAAGGGATTAATTATATGTGGATTTTGGAAATTTAGTAACATTATTTCTAAAGATTGGCATTTTAATATTATGGAATGTTCAAAAGCGTAACTATTTATAGAATTGATTACATGGAGATTTTTTAGAGGTGTCAGATAATAATAATTATATTTTTGATTATTGGATACAATTTATTAACTATTTTGTTGCGATGATAACTAGAGACATGTGTAATGGATTAACATATCATTATAAATATTGTGCTCCACTAGTTCATCGTGAATTTTAAATTAAACCTCATTTAATATATAAATATATGAATAGAAAAAAGATCAAGGAATAACTTATGGTTGAGATTATAATCAAATATATTAATCAAATAATTTTATCAAACTGATGAAAATTCACATTATGATGGAATACACGGATATATTTTCAAAATAGTTACATGGACTTCTCCCAGATCATGAGGTAGAGTTCTCAAATGAACATATACTAGGAGAGAATATTTCTTCTAAATCCCCCCATAGGATAGCCCCAATCGAACTGGATGAGTTAAAGAATCATCTGAAAGAGAATTTATAAAAAGGGTTCATACTCCCTAGTGCATCACCATTGGGAGTAGTAGCTCTCTTGATAATGAAAAATGATGGATCAATATAATTTTTTATCGATTAAAAAGATGTTATAAAGATCACCATAAATGAAAAGTATCATATTCCAAGGATTCATGACTTGTTCGATCAAATATAAGGATCTTAATACTTCTAAAATGTGTTGCTTTATTTTGGATATCATCAACAATAGGTGAAATAATAATATATTAATAAGACGGTATTCCTTACATCCTATAGGCACAATGAGTTTATAGTGATTCCCTTTGGACATACTAACTCCCCATTAATATTCAAGGATTTGATTTATAGAGTCTTTAGAGAATATCTCAAAAAAATTGGGTATTATTTATCTATGATATTCTACTCTACTATAGGATTATAGTGGAACATGAAGTGAATTTAAGGATTGTGTTGGGAAAAATTAATGAAATTGAAAATATACTCTATGTTCATCAAGGGTAAATTATCAATGTGGGAAGTCACTTCCTTAGATAATGTGATCACATGTGATTGAAATTGTATAGACACATCAAAAAAATGAAATCTTGTAATTGTGCTAAACCACAAGTGTAAGTATAATCTACTATTTTCATTGAATAGAGGGTTAATACTGATGTTTTTTGAAAAATTTCTATAAATTGTATTTTTCTTTATATATGTTAGAAGGTAAAGGGTTAAAATATGTCGGGGTAGAATAATGTGAGGAATGCTTTAAGAAGCTCAATATGAGGCTAACCAATGCACCAACAATCAAACTACCAACATGTTGAGATGGTTTTGTGACATACAGTGTTGTTTTAAAGAATTTATTGTTCTCGATACTTATCTAGAATGATAAAATTATAGCATATACCTCATAAAAGTTTAATATGTATGAGCAATACTACCAATAAAATTATATACAGTAAGAAGTTGTGATCTTCACTACGAATAATTTGTAGCAATAACTCTTTTATGTAAAATGTGATATATATACTAATCAGATGGGTCTAATGTATAAATTCACATATAAAGAGATCTAAATGCATTGATAAATATTATTAAATATGATCATGGAATAAGAAGTCTTTATTCAATACCATCCTTGATATGTGAATAAGTTAGGTGATTATCTTAGAAGAAAAGAACATGATACTCCATCCATGATGTTGAATGGGAATGAACCTATCATCTTGGATATGAAATGAATATATTTTTAAATCATAAGGTCATGGAATACATCATATATTTACAAAATTATTTCACATCTTTTTGTCAAAGAGAAGAACTTGATTGTTAAATGGAATGTTTTTTAGATCAAAAGAATGAGAACGAAGTTAAGGAAGGGAAGATTCATGAGTTTCACATTGATTATAATGGTTTCATTTGATTTGGAATAGTAATTTTTTTCACACATCACTATATAAGAATAAATATATATTGGAAAATTCACATATCTCGTCATTCTCCATCTATTATAAATGAATCAAGATGTACATGGATCATCTAGGGAACTTTTAGTGGGAAAACATGATGAATGTTATCCTCAAGTTCACCTCAACTTGCTAGGTATGTCAGAAAATAAAATAGGGGTGATGGAAATCCACGGTTATGATAAAACCATTTCCCATACCAACATTGAAATTGGATAACATCCCCATGTTCTTTATCACAATTCCTCGGAAGATATCTAAAAGAAATATTGTTATATGGGTTGTGGTAGATTGACCCACAAGACATCCCACATTATCTCTAGTTGGGAATATTAATCTATTGATTAACATGATATGATATAGGTAAAGGATGTTTTGAGGGTACATGAGGAACCACTTTTCATTATCTATGATCATGATCTAAGGTTCAAATATAAGTTATGGAAAATGGTTTAATATGATGTGAACATATAACTGAATTTCAGTATGGCATATCACTCCCAAAATGATGGACAGTCTAAAAGGGATATTCAGAAGATAAATAATATCCAATGATCCTATTAAATAGAATTTAATGGATTATGTTATTGGTTTATCTTATTAGTTGAGTTATCATACAACAACAGCTTCGAATCAATTATTCAACTGGCCTTATATGAATGTCTTCATATGAATAGATGTAGAACTCCAACGTGTTAAGATGAAATTTTTGAACGAATACTACCTAGACCTGATCGTGTGCAAGATATGGAATATAAGGTTTAATCAATACAATATAATATAATATATTTTTAGAGTCTTTAGAATAACTATGCTGACAACCACAAAAGGGACATTGACATTGAAGTTAGAGACAAATATTTCTTTTGAATATCACCATGATTGAATTTTGTTTAGTTTTAAAAGAAATTTAAGCATATACATTGTTACATTATTCCCATTGGGATATTTGATCACATATGATTAGTGTCATATCATCTTTCACTTTCTCCAAATATGGCTCATGTACTTGTCTTGTTCCACGTATCTCTCTAGACATAGTACATACTTGACCCCTCACATATACTGAATCTAGAGTTTATAAACCAATAAAAATCATAGAAAATGAAAATATGTAACCTTGGGAGTAATTTTAGTGAATATTGAGTAAAATAATGAAAAGGTATTAAGAGATATTGTTGTGATCATTGGAATAGAAACCTAACTATTGGGAATGGTAACATTACTATTTGGAGTAATAACATGACTTTTGAAAATTTTATTTAACCAAAAAATAGTAAATTTAAATATATTTATTAATTATCATGATTAATTTATGAAAATATTAATATTATAATTCCAAAAAATTAAATATCCTGATTAAAAACTCAATGAAAAATTATAAATATTTCTAAAAATCTATATTTAAATGAATATTATTAATATCATAAATTTTCTATTAAAAATTGAAATTATATATGTTATAAAGTTTTTCAAAAAAATTAATATAATTTTCTAATCACCATGGTGATATGTCCCAAGGGTAATTTTTTTTGTAATTTTTGTAAATATATCAATTTTTGGGTGTGTACTAAAAATGTTATTTTTCACATAACTGAAGTATATTAAATTACATCATCCATGAATTTATAATGAACATTGAATTTATAGAACATCCATTTTAGGAAAAAAAACTAATTACATTAATAAATGATTAAGTAAAATAAAACAAACATAATTTTTATAATTGAAACAAATTTCTAAAAATCTGAATTCCAAAGTGATTCATTAAAAAAAATTATATTGCTACACTTTAATTTTTAATAAGCTAATGAAATATAATTGTGAAGATTTTTAAAATATTAAAAATAATTATGTTATAATTATATATAATTTATATAGTACTACAATAACTATTACATGTTTTACATTTGATATGTCATTTTATTAAATATTTTATTTTAAAAAACCCTTCTCCTCAAGTATAAAAAACCCTTCTCAATCCCCAAGGAATGAAATAAAATCCATTCCATCAAAAGGTAATAATATAAAAAATCCTCCCTCACAAGACCCTTATAATTACTAGGGAAATTATATAATAAACCAACATCAAAAATAAATAGAGCTTTAGTATCATACAAGTGAAGCTACACTTAGGATTCGGTATGCTTCATTTAACTCTTCTCTTGTTATTCTTGTTCACGTAATTTATTCACCACACCTTTAAAAAAACATTTATTCTTAATTAGGATGTAATTAAACACTATATTAATGAATTTATTTTAATTTGAGTATCATTTTACTATATATATAAAATGAAAAATTCTATTTTCCCCCTCACCCGACAATGTCTCGTTAAAGGTCGGTTAACCAATTACAGAGACATTTCCATGCCAATAATTATAAAGAAAATAGTGGATGGATATTATGAATTATATATAGTCTATTAACATATAAATACATTTATTATAAACTTATGAAATTAATTTTATTCATAAATAACAACTTTGAACAAAATTAATGAATTCAAAACAAAGTGGACATATATAATAAAAACTATAAACCAAAACAATGAATCTTTAACAAAGAGTGTTTTGAAATAAAATTTCATAATTATAATGAATAAATAGTGTACCAAATTAACATAATTCACTTCTGTAAATATGTTTTAATAAACCTATGTTTATCCTTTAGGTGGTGGAGTAGCGATGAAATAAATAAGGAATTAAGACAAGCGGATTCCCTAACCAAACTCCATTTTCTTTTGGTTGTCAATAATTCAAATCAACTTATGAATGGATATTACTTTAGTGTTTCTTAAATATGTATTTTCTATTATTCCAATTTCGTTCAGGTATACCCATTTCACAACCTTTAATTATAATCCAAATACAATGATTTTCTAAAAATACATTTTCTTTCAAAAACAAATATTTTACTCTTTTTAGTTGTTTCTTCTACACTAATGAATTATGTTATTTATGGAAACTATGTTTTCCTTATTTCATTTTATAACTAAATGTTTTATATGAAATAATTCCTAATGAAATACTTATGAAATCCATTTATCTCTATGGGTTATTTCAAGATTACTATTGTTATATATTCTATGTGGCGTGCATGATTATGTAAATATTATTATGTGATGTGTGAGCATGGAATTATATATCCCACAAATGAATTGGGTAATTATATGTTTGTCACAATACAATATAATCAATTTTTTAGCTTATTCGATATTTTTTATCAAAGATGTTGTTATGATTTATGCTAATTTGTTATATGTAGACATGATTTTATCTTTGTTCTCAATTAAATGTGGTATTGGACCATTGTAAAATGATGATTCATTTTTATATATCACCACATTCCATGAATATATCAAATTTTCCCCACATTGTTGATACTGACCCTATTATAATGATATGATGATGATGAGTATGGTTACCCTTCATTTATTGATTACTGTATTTTATTTCTTAAATGTTGTCCTTCACCATACCAGGATTTTATCTCACCTATTTCATTGATGTATATCTTGTGGTGACTAATTTACTAAGGGGAATGTGAGTTTTAAGGATAAATATAATGTAATGAAATAAAATATTATGTTATATTATTTAATAGTGATGTATGATCCTATTTTCCCAAGAATGCTAAACCTTTTCATCCGTTAATGTATAACTATTATGTTCTTCATACTAAAATTATGTAATGGTTATGCAAATTAAGGTCTCTATAACAAGCATCTAAATACCCGAAATATTATATAATATCTACCATTTTTATACATATATATAAATAGGGATTTAAATATATTTTGTAATGAAATGATCCTGTTCAACCTACCACATCAACCTGGTTATTTCTCCGTAATGCTAAAAGTTTCTTCTCACTAAACTTATGTTAGAGATAATCATTGAATGTATCAAACAAAATATTTTTAAAAAAATTCACTCTCTCAAAATAGTAAACTATATAATGTGTTCCTATTAGGAAAATAACATGTCTAAACCGTACATTGGCCATTCCTAAAATGTAAATAAATAGTTTTAAAATACAATTTCAACCAAACATTGTAAATGAATTAAAGACCAAATTAAAATGTTATACATTAAACAATAAAAAACCATACTATTTATGTTTATAGTGTACAATATAAAAGCGGTCAATATGTCGATAATACCATGATATCAATACATGCACATTTCAATGCAACAAAAAAATTTAAAATTTACATAATAACTAACTTTTAATGACATATGGTCATTGATAATCCTTCTTCTTATTCTTTACATTGTAACTGGTGTGAGTTGTCCTTACTTTGTGGCTTTCCTTTATGGTTTATTTATGAAATTTTTCCTTAGTGGACTGGGTTTCCCTACATAGTATTGGGTTACTCACACATGAACGGGCTTCACCCGCACGTGTTGTGATTTTTGCAGACGAAAGATGTTTCGATGGAGGACATGGTTGGCTAGGAGCATGTTGGGCCTGGTAGGATCAGGAGGACATGACGTAGTATCTTGGATTCCAAAATCTCCACTACTCTTCTCATATGGTGGGGTTTTCAGTGAATCTATATCCAGAGTCCCTTTTTGAACTTTTTTGTTTTAAGTTATTTTGTTGGGTTTGTATTTAGGACCACTTGTTTTCAGTTGTACTAGTACTCAACACTTTTTTCAAAATACTTGTTTCCCCTATCATTCATTGGGACGTGTTTGGGAGTGTTTGTGAATACATGTACTAATAAATATGCCTCCCAAATTGCAGATTAATGGCTTTTACGCTAGTTTCCAACCCCTTGTCATCATGAGGTAGGGTTGGGGTATGTCATGGCACACGCCCCATGGGATAGGTCATGACAAAGTGGTATTAGAGATGGTTGGTTCTACCATAGAGATCCAGAGTATATTGTATTTGTTTTGTGGATAGTTTTAAATGTAGGAAGTCTGAATTTCATATTTGGGGTGTCCAGCTTTGGTGCTGTAGCTGATGTATCCACACATGAGGACATTGAATTACGATTTTAGTATATAAACATGAGAACACTGGTTTCATAATCGTCTCTTTATGTTCTTTTGTATAATAGTCAACTCACCAAGCAACGAGGAATCCGTTCAGGGACCAGTGATAGTGATGGCCTCACTAGGTGTTATACTGGTGTTACCACCACCTGTTGACCAGCTAGAAGGCCCTCCCTCAGTGGTTCAGGTTGGTTCATCTTTCCAGACAGAGTCGTGGATGACCCTTTTTTCATTTATAAATGAGGCACAAGGTTTGAATGTTTGTCACGGGCATCTGAGGCAATGATAACCAAAGATGAAGGATCAGTATTACATACAGATTGTAGGTTCACAAAGTAATCTGTAGAACTAGAGGGTTCATAAGAGGGAATATTTTAGTTTCTAAACATGAATTTTTTTCTATAATTGTCGTAAAAAGGGACATCTCATGCGAGATTGTACCACCATTCATGAAGTAATGTATGAGAGGAGACAGTTGCAGACATTCGAGGATTTTGACCTCTGGACACTAGGGATGAATTAAGGTATGATGCATGTCTTTCTACTTTAGCTACATTATTAATAGACTCTTGTACCAATGATTTACCATTCCCGCCACTTCTTCTTCATTGATACCTAGAGGTTCCAGTTATGACCATATACTTTACCCTCATTATTAATGTCTCCTAATAGAGGATACCCAATGATCACACACCAGTGTCGGTAGTGTGACCAGACTCTTAGAGGTGAGACTGTCAGTTGGGATCTCTTGGTAGTAGTGTTGAGTCCTTGCAATGTAATTCCATGTATGGACTATTACCTTTCATTTCAGGATTGACTCTATTAGTAAAAGGTTGTGGTTCATCTGTAGAGATATAAGTAGATTTCCCTTTATCGGCAGAGGGGAAGTCCTTGCATCTCTTGATGGACTCTGGTAGAGGAGGGTGTTTCCAATTCCAATTCTGTTGGCAAGTTTGACCATCGATGTAGTGAATGTAATGAGTCCCCATGTTCATTATTGACATTAGAGTATAAGGACGCCTCCCTTGAAGATATTCCATGTTTACCTCTCTATTGAGAGTTAAAATTATTCTTTGATTTGTACCAAGGGACAACAATATTATCAACACCAACATATCGAATGGCTCCAACAACGCTTTGTGAATTGAGGTTAATGATGGAGGACATATATTAGAAGGGATTTGTGCGTCCCAAAATTTCACAATGGGAACCCCTAGTATTGTTTTCCATGAAGGAAGATGGTATTTTGAGATTATACATGGATTGTCTGTGACTGAACCTAGTGACCGTGAAGATCAAGTATCCACTACCCTAGATTGACTACCACTTCGATCAAATAAATGGAGAATGATGGTTCTTCAAGATAGACATCAGATCAGGCTATCATAAGCTTTGATTAAGGGATGAGGATGTACCGAAGATGGTTTTTAGGTTACGATATGGACACTATGAGTTACTGGTGATTCTTTCTGGCATGACCAATTCCCCAACCGTGTTCATGAATTCATGAATAATATCATCCTGCATTAGTTAAATAATTTTGTGGTGGTCTTTATTGTTTACATCTTGGTGTACTCAGTATCTAAGGAGGAGCTAGCTACACACATTCGGATAGTCCTGGATACACTGGAAGAGAAAAATCATTATTTTAAACTCTCAAAGTTCTAGTTTTGGATACAGGAGATCCACTTTCAGGGACATGTCATCTCTAAGGTTAGAGATAAAGTGGACTTGAATAAGATATACATAGTTTTATCTTGGGATCCACCCTAAAACATCACAAAGGTGATGTGATTCTTGGGGTTGGCTGGGTGATATCGGAGTATTGTGCCCTACATTTTTAGGGTAGAATCTCCCTTATCATATTTGAAATGGAAGGGTTTGTCCTTTTTGTGGAAGGAGAGATTCTAGCAGTGTTTAGTGGAGCTGAGGTGTAGACTAGCACATGTCCAAAATTTGAGATTACCCAAGGAGGGATTTGAGTACGTAGTTTTCTATGAAGCATCAGGGACCGGTCTAGGTATTTTCATGATGCAGATGTGAGATCTGATCACTTATGGATCATAGAATTTATTCCATCATGAGCAAAACTATGTGACTTATGACCTTGAGTGAGCACCAGTTGTATTATCCATGATTATTAGGAGGCACTACTTGATGGGTGAATGGTTTATAGTTTACACTGACCACAAGTGTCTCAAGTTCATGTTCTCCTAGATGAACCTAAACCAGAGACTGTAGTGAAGGCTAGTGTTTCTTCATGAATATGTCTTTGATAGAGTATATACCCCTCAAAAATAGATCATGGAAGCATATGCACATAGCTGGAGGACTGGTTTGTAGTTGCTGAGTGAGGTGATAGATAAGCTAGCTGCGATGCAGATATACTTTTTGGATGGTAATGGAGAATCTTACATTTAGTTGATGACTATTACCCAATCACACATACAGTGAGTTCGGGAAGCATAGTTGGTGGATGTTGACTATGAGGCCATGTGTTCTCAGTTATCCTCAGGACATATTCTTGATGTATTTTTGATAGGTAGGGCTCACATCATTGTTTTAAGAGGGTACACCATAGTACCCTAGGCATTGTAGGAGGATGAGTTGATAGAGTTCCATACATCCCCTTTTGTGGTACATACCAGAGAGGTTAAGATGTACCAAGACCACTAACATCTGTACTGGTTTCCAGAAGTGAATAATGCAGTGGACGAGTTCTTCTCATGAATCCTCACTTTACATCAAGTGACATTAGAGCATCAGGTTCCCATAGGCTTGGCTCAGACACATGTAGTACCTATATTGAAATGGGATTGTATCTCGATGGACTTCATGATGGTGTTAACACGTACAGCTAGATGGAATGATTCTATATGGTTGATCGTGTACTAATTTACCATGTTATCAAACTTCATACCCATTGGGGAACAAGGACCGGTAGAGGGCTTGAGAAGACTCTAAATCTAAGAGATAGTGTGTCTTCATGGGGTTCCATCAACGATCGTATCATACCTTGATGTACAATTTACATCCTATTAGTGGAAGGGATTAATCTTGGTGTTTGGGACATAGTTTCTCTTGAGCACATCATTTTATCCCAAGACGGCTGGTCAAATAGAGCGGACCATACGGACCTTGGAGGACACGCTAACTGCTTTCATTCCTGATTTGGGTGATAGATGTGATGAACACATTCCACTAGTGTAGTTTTCATAAAACAACAGTTATCACTCTACCATTTTAAGGGAACCATTAGAGGCCTTGTACGTGTAACCTTACAGATCGTCTCTATGCTCGATATCCCCAGAGGAGTCAGAACTCAGCGGTACAGAGTTGGTACGAGCTACCCCTAAGAAGGTGGAGTTAATCCTGGAGCGGATGATGAATAAAAAGTGAAAATATAATTATTATAATAACATGATATGGAGAACCACATATTTCGATTAGGGAGACTATGTTTGCTTTCAGGTCTGTCCCCAACGAGGATTGTAGAGATTCGGTCAGGGCGGCAAGCTATATCCAAAGTTCAATGGACCTTTCACATCTCTAGTAGAGTTGACAAGGTGGCATACTGCATATCTCTTCCCCCATAGATGCAATGAGTGGAAAATGTTTTCCACATGTCATAGTAGAGAACATATGTGCATGATCCATCACACATCATCATCTGGGATGTGGTGGACATTGGGGGTGGGGTTACATTTGCGAATTTCCTGGAGGAGATAGAGGATTGACTAGAGTAGTTCTTTATGGGATAGTCAATTCCTCTAGTGTGCATTCGGTGGTAGCATGGGAACCTCCAGGAGAGCACATGGGGGTGGGAGGCTCATATTCTTTCTTAATATCTCAATATTTTAGAATATACCATGTTTTGGAATTTGGGTACATAAACCCCTAATGTTGGGAGAATGTAATGTCTTAGAATTTAAATGGGTTGTTTTTTCAAATTATATGGAATTATTTAGAGACCACGCACTCCAACGAAAAACGATTATGAGGCCCAGTGGACCTAGGATAACCTTTTCAACTTTTTTAATGGATGATCAGTAAATGTAGAGCAGGTATTTTTCACTTTTGAACTAGTTCTAGGATTGAAAATTGGAGGGAACCATTGAGATCAGAATGCTGATATTCTCTTAGAAAATACAAAAAATCAGCTAATAAGTTCCAAACAGAAAAGTTTATTTTGGGGATTTTAGAGAAAAATAATAAAGTAACTTAAAGAGTTATTTTATTTTTTCTCAAACCGACAAGTGGCGACAGAGCGATGCTTTGGTGCTGCGATGAGGCAGTGACGAGATGCATTAATGGATCTCATTAAAAGATCATTAATAGGAAGCATAATGACACTTTAATGATGCATAATATCAATAATGTTTTATAATAAAACAATGTAACAACGTGAAGTTGTAGCATAATATGAATTATACAGCATGTTTTCTTTTTAAAAGTTCAACACATTTGTAGAACGTGGATTAAACTGTGAGGATTATCTGATGCACTTCCAATAGATTTCCACCCCAATAAAGAATGAACAAAACCAGAAAGAAGTCATCGACTATGACGCACCTCAATGTTCGATAAGCACCATCAACCTGTTGGACCAACGAGGACTATGTTCTATGACAATGAATACCAACGAGGTATGGGTTTTTTGAAATATATAAACTTCACCATTATTTTTCAAAATGATGGACACAGATCATCCCACGAATAGGTTGATAAATATATAATGTGTTGTTGTGGGAGAGTGTTGTATTTTAGGGTTTTCTATTCAGTATTAGACATTTATAGGAAGAACATCAATCCTTGAGCCTTCCAATGGCTTCAAACATCTAAAGTAGAGGGAGCAGTCCGACACGAACAATGTTCGAGCCACCCCCCCCACTTGGGAGTTCTTTGTGACTGAATTATCTAGTGGAGGGAATGGAATAATTGATTCCATCATTGGGAAGAAGACATCCCCTAGAGGCCGTAGGAACAAGACGCATTAACAATGGATCAGAAGAGCGAGTCTGGTGGTCCGCCGAAGACCATGCCAGTGCGTTGGTGTCAAACGGCAGCACACTATAGCAGTGCGCTGTGGTGACCCACACATCCGCATTGGTGGTTGTCCCAAACTGAGGAGGCCACAATGTGGTAGAAGGGATACCCCTACCTCTGAGACGGAAGATTTCTGGGAGAATATGTGGAATCAGGATTTATCATACGTGGAGGAGCCGTAGTCAACAGACCACTTATGGGGAATGACCCCATGGACGACCAGTAGGGCAGAAGGTACTGGGCATAGCTATTAACCGTATCCTGGTCGGACCAGACAAGACTGGTCTGACATTGGCAGAATTGGTTATAGGGTAGGCTAGAACCGTGTTGGTGGGCAAGTCCCCTACCCAGCGTGCCGGAACCATACTAGCAGACCAGACCTGTGCCCATCGGGACGAGCCGAAAAAGACCGTGTCACCGGGCGACCCAGTGGGATGGACCCCCGACCAAACTAGGCCAGGCCCATCAAGGCCCATTCGGACTGGCCCACTAGCTAGGCTAGACCGGACCTAACCAGACCCAAACTAGTTCAAGATGGGAAAGTTGAATTAAACTAGGGTATGTGGGACCTCATGCCTGGTTGGTCATGTTAGTCTGACCGGGTCTGACTGGGCCCAGATGCAACCAACCCTTGATTATTAAAAAATCAATAACTCGCTAACCTGGTGTCTGATTGACTTTTTTTTCATGGAACGAGGACACATGAGATGACATGGTCCTTCTGAGATACAGTATGAGAGTTTTGGAGAGGGTTGGCATACAACTGGGTTGGAACTGAATAGAATCCAATGAGGCCCTTTTTACAAAAGGCCCAAATATTAATGACCGAGTGTCTATTCGATGTTTTGTCTATTCTGTTGGAACCCTTACAATAAGCCAGTCATTTGGGTTATTCTATGTAGGACATAATTGTGTGGATGTATGACCGATAGATCATACGATAATCATGTAGATACTTAGTGTCCAGACAGACGAGAAAAAGCCTTGTAGATCCTTAGTGTCCTGAGAGATGAGCTGGAGCCGTGTAGGTCCTTAGTGGCCTGGCAGACGAGCAGTAGTCGTGTGGATCTTTAGTATCCTAGAAGAATAGAAATATCCATGTCGATTCTTAGTATCCCCATAGATGAGCATTGTCCTTTAGGATACTTAGTGGACTAACATAGGATCATCGATTCATCTGGGATGAGTTTGTCAACAGTACGAAACATTCATCACTATAGCCAATGAACGTTCTACATATTCTTTATAGTGTACCCGATGTGAGATTTAATTACATTGTGTATTTTAATTGTGGTTGTTTTGTGGTGTTTCTCCTTAATGGAAATGGGTCCCCTACTAAGTACTATGTTACATGCACATGCATGGGCTTTGCTCGCACGTGTTGTGTCTTCTGCAGATGATGGATGTTTTGATAGAGGACTTGGTGGCCGAGGAGAAGGCTTCCCCTAGATAGATAAGAAAAACCTTATTTACTACTTTGACTTCCAGAAGCTACACTACTCTTACCATTTGGTTTGGTTTTTAGCAGATTGATTTCTAGAGGCCCTTTATGTACTTTTTTGTTTTTAGTTCATTTTATGGGGTTTTATTCTGAACCAATTTTATTTTAGTTGTACTTGTACTCATAAAATGATTTAGAATACTTGTTTTACCCTTTCAGTTTGTGGGAATTTGTTGGTTGTGTCTTTACATAAAGCTACTGAAGAAAATTCCTCCCACATGATGGTTGACGCCTTAAGCGTTATTCACCAAACCTGGGCATTTAAAAGTTGGGCTATAAGTATGTCCCATCATGGGCCCTAAGGGATGGGTCGTGACATGAGGTTTGGGACATATATATCCCTCCAATTAATTGTGTAATGATTTATCTCACATTATATAGACATTCCGTGAATGTAGAGTGAACATTGTTTAGAAAAGGATTTTTCTCACTCATATGGTCTTGGGAGTGAACCTTAACTACTAAGATGGTCATGTGGGTGAACCATGACTACCATGATTATAGGGGGAGATAAATCATACTTCTATGATAGCCTTAAAGTGAATCCTTAATTTATATGGAAATAATATTTTATGCTTATGTGTATACCACAGTTCTATGTATTAGGTTGTGCTCTCATATAATTTGTTATTTTATTATTTGTTATTATATATGATTTATTCTAGGACACAATATCATCAACTTTGAGAATAATTAGATCTGTTATGAATAATTTTTTTATGATTCCATGTTTTTAGAGGATAAAAAATCATACAGTCATTAATTGTTTTTTTTCGTTATGTATGAAATTTTATTAGAAGATGATATAATGTCAATGTATGTGAAGCATGGTTCATTTTATTTAGAATCAATGAATGTTTTAGACAAAATATGGAAACTATGAAGAGAAAACATTAGTAAGATATCTAAATATATAACTAATTATATTTCTAGATGTTCCTCTCAACATAAATTAATATATATTATATAATCTTAGAATTTTGAATTAAATGAATAAAAAGCAATGATTAAACTTCTGTATTTATAAATTAAAAGTACATTACCATTATTATGATGTTTTAATTCTATTATTAGTGTTGATCACATGATTATTTTGGATTTATTGACTTTTGGAATAAGAAGGATTCATTTTAATGTTGATTATAATGGAATGGTCAATGACATTATGCCACCCAATTGGATGGCGACTAAAGAGGATGTAATTGTGATTATTCCTATTCGTCTATAACAATAACTAATTAACAAAATGATCCATGGTGATATTAATAAAACATCAAATAAGAGGAAAATAGACAATTATAAATGATTATGTTGTAATGAAAATAGAATATATATGATTCGACTTTCAATATTCCATGAAGGTAAGAAGACTAACCTAGAGGAGTATCCCAAATATAGGGGAAGATGTTATTTCTTTGGAAAAGATGATTATAGATTTAACATTTTATAAAGAGTTAAATTTATGTGTGTGGGGAACATGGACATTATCCAACTCAATAACCTAAAAAAAATTACTTTTAGACAAAGGAAAGACCGATTCCATGACAATCATTTATGTGAAAGGATTAATGTATATTTTGTATTTGGATTCCTGAATTATGAAATTTTAAATATATATGGATTATATAGTATTAATTTTTTCAAATAATTTGAATAATTTTGTAAAATTGTGCTAATAAACATGAAAATTAATTTAATGACGATAATATATATAGAAGAGGTTATTAAGGTAAGGTAACTCTGAATATGTTCCTTGTGTTGAAAAAATGGTGGTTAGTTTAGATAAACAAATTTTGGACAAAAATTAAATTAGATGAGATAATATTGACGATACTTCAACTAATTATTAATATGCAAAAAATGTGGATTATGATATCATGGATTGATTTTATGGATTTTATGAATTTATGGTATGGCAAAATGGTTTATTTGTGGAGGCTTGGATTTTTTACTACAGTTTTGTAGTAATTCTGGTTAATACCATGTTTCAAGAAAATATATGATGAATGCCTTGAAATGATTGGCATGTGATAATGAATATATACATTATGTTGTTTTGGGATTAATGTTAAGTTTTTTGAAAAATTTTGTAACCCTATTTCTAATGTTTTTGATTTTAAGCCTTTGTAGTTTGATAACGGTAACAATTTATGAAATTATTTACATTGAAATATCGAAGAGGTTTTATATATTAATGTATAGATTTATGAATATCCAATAACATGTGCTAATATTTTTTTTATGATAACTAGAGACCTAAGGAATGAATTATCATCTCATTATAGAGCATATGGTCTACAAGATCATTGATAATTAAAATTTCAACGTCATTTCATGGAGTAAGACATAAACTAGAAATTGATGAAGGCATAACCAATGGATGAGGTTGTGATTATAAAATGTAATGTAATGAATTAAGTTTATCTTATGGAGAAAATTCTTCTATATTTGGAAAATTATCTAAATGCCAAAACTTTATCCAACTAATATAATTTTAGATGAATGTAATGGTCCCATAGGTCATCATAATTATATTTATCTGTGATGAATAACCTTAATAATGAAAATGATCTCTATCACTCTCCATTTGAACATAAAAGTTGAAAGTCAGTACCATAACAATTTTTTCACATTCCACTAATTTTAGACATGTCGTGACATAATCATTTTACATAACATCTATTTTAGAGGATATTTATTTACTTATTTTAAGATGTGGGTTTCTCCCAAAAAAAATCATAAACATCCACATTTCATTTTCGATGAACAATTTGAAACTCAAAGGTTATGATTTACTTTTAAAATTCTTGATCACATTGGAATAGTACCCTATACATTAGAACATACACCAAATATCTCTCAAGTTAATTATATGTTCCATGTATCTATTCTGAGTAAGTACATACCTTATCATTCACATATACTAAACTTATAGCATATACCACTAGATAAATATGTTTCTTAAGAAAAGAAATAGGTAGAAATTATGTATTGTAGATATACTATTCTAAAAAACAAGACCACTCACCAAGTTAATGTTTTTCATGAAAAAACTGTTGGTTTGAAGATGCTGGGTTGTAACTTGATGATATTATGAGGTTGAAGTATCCCAATTTTTTGTATTAGAATGATGTATTTTGAGGGTGAAATCTATTTTATGACGGGAAGAATATAAAATCCTGAGCTTTTATAAATCTTTTCATTTTCTAAATAATTTAAATTTTTTTTAAGCATTCATTATATACTACTACATGTTAATATTTCACTACATGAAAAATTGCTTGACATTCTTTACATGAAACAATGAGTTTCAACAAAACATGATTTTATTATTATACTTATTTAAAATTATAAACTATAACCTCTTCATTAAAATGGAAGGTATGAAATTGATTTACATAATTATGAAATTATTATTTACAATAAATTATATGACCAATTAATTATATATAAATGTAAAGGAATTTTTAAAATAAAATGATATGTCTTCTTCCAAAAAAATATAAATGTCAACATGTTTGTTTTAGATGAATAAAAAAATAATTCTTATTGGATTATATTAATGTTATATATATATAATATTCCATCTAATTTTCAGCATTCATATAATGTGTTTTCTAAACATGAAATTAAAAAATCCAATTTTATAGATAAAATAAGTATTCTTATAAAAAGGGAGTTTCCCCCCATTTGATGTAACATTTTATTAAAATATAGTTTTTGACAATTTTTTAAATTTTATTTAAAAAATCAAACATATTTTCAGAAGGTAAGATCTCAAAATTTACATTAGGGAAACTTTTGATATTTTTCTCAAACGTTTCATGTTTTAATTAATATTAGAAAATATATAATTTTAATTAAAAACATCGTTTTATATTTATTTATTTATATAGTTAAATTATTATTTGAATTTAATTTAATTTATAAAAAATAAAACTTTTATCATGTAATCCAAATTTTGTTATAACATACAAAAATATTTTTAAGATAGATTCCATTTAAATTTTGTTGGATGTATTTTGTAGTACACAACACCAGGATAATATAGTGCTATACAAAATATTGTCTTATCTTACAGTATATGAGAAACAATGATTACCTCATGTTATAAATAATATTGTATTTTTATGATGAATTTCATTTCACTGAAGACCATGTTTAAAGGAAGAACTAAATATTATTATATTACATTATAACATATCCATTATAATGGTGGGTATGAACTGTATAAATTTAAATATGAAAATTTTATTTAGACAGGTATATATAATTGATTATTTGTGGAGAAATTGATTATATATTACAATAAAACACTTTTAAATAAAAATGATTTTTTTCAGAATAACTCATCAAATGAAATTAAAAGAGTTTATAAAATAATAAAAAAAAATTGATGGATTTTATTAATGAAATATATTAAATCTAATGTTTAAAATTCATCTCATATGTTTTCTAGATATGATATAAGAATAAATTCAATTTTCATATATAAGAAGTGTTTTTCAATAAATGATGTTTTTCCACCTCTTGATGGTGCACCGATTTTAAATATATATTTTAATGAATTTTTTTATATATTTAACAAAAAACATATTATTTGAAATCATAGTATCAAATTTTTAATTGGTTTATTTTTTGGTACTTTTTATTAAGTTTCACTTTTTTACGAATAGTAAATAAATAATCCATTTGAATTGACAACTTCTACTTCAGAATATTTATTTATGGTGTTAAATTATATATTTGAATGGTTTTAATGTATAAATAAATTATATTTCTATCATTTAATAAAATAATGGTCATTTTAATTAAATTTACATTGAATTTAGATGTAAAAACATTTCAATATTTTTAATGTTTTATCTTTTATAACTCGTTTTCTCATTCAGACAACAAGACTAATTTTAAATTTCATACTGAAAATTTGATGTTTTATATTTCAGAAAACATAATCTATATTTGGAATTTTTGTGTCCAAAATTATTTTAATATATTTCTTTTATTTTTTTCTATTATCAAATTTAACATTAGTAGTTTTTTTAACATATTAAAAATGTAAATCATGTAATTAATTGTGAAAATAATATAATAAAATTACCTTAACACTTGTCCTAATATAATCGGGTGACTGTTTTTTTTATAAAACCATACTTTTTTCAAAATGGTATACATTTAAAGCATGTTGGATGATATTAGTACATTTACTATTTTTTTAGAGAAATGTTATAGAACTATAACTCAAATTTTAATAAAAATATTATTTTTAATATAAAGATATAAAGAATATAAATTAATCTATAAATATTGTTTTTAAATGTATCATATTTATATTTACCATTATAATTTATATTTAATTTTTAATAAATAAATAATTAGCTTAAAATCTTATAGAATGATGATTGGGAAATTATTTAATTAATGGAAAATCGATTATAATATTTTTAATTAAAATTATAATAACCATTAAAAGACAACAATACATGGCCAAATCATATTGTTTGATAATATTTCAACGATAATCATCCAAGAGTATAATTATAGGCCATATGAAGCCTCATAGAAATGATTAAAACCACTATAATATAATATTTATTGTAATGTTAAATTTTTCACATTTAGGTTCTAATAAATACAACATTTTAAATGTATGATTCATCAGATGGTATATTCAACTATATGTATTCTTATAAAATATATTGAATTTATTTTCATCGAAATAAATTTTTTAAATTTTTATTCAAAAAATATGTATATTAAATAATTAAAAATAATAATTTAGTAATGAATGTTTAAAGGAAATATCAAATTAATAGTATAAAAAATAATAAAATAAATAATATTTTGGATAATTTATATAACTTATTAATTTTATATATTCATTTTACCCTGTAGTCACATAATAAAAGATTTTATTCAAGGTAAGAATCTTTTGGTGATTTTTTTAAATAATAGAAGTGATGAGTTTGAAAATTTATACTATTGATATTTTTTCAGAATAAAATTTTATTATATTATTTAAAAATTATAAAATATTTTTAAATTTATAAAATAATAGGTAATTAAATATAACATTATAACAAATAAATTTATTTTATAATTGATATAAAATAATATATAATTGAAACATTTGTAACCTTAGTTAAAATTAAAATAGATTAACTAAGGTTTAATTATAATGAAATGGTTTAAATTGATAGAAAACCTTCTATAAAATTTATTTCATTATAAGAATAAAACATTATCTTTTATAATATTTGTAAATTTTACATTTTGGAGGTTTTTTTATGCGGTTTTATTTTTTGAAATTAATAATCAAAAAATTTTTATTTCATAACATAAATAAAAATATATATTGCATGAAGACCCAATTTGGTGAGAAACAATATTTTTTTACTTTGGACTAAAAATTAACCTATTGTTATTATAACAAATTTAATTAAATTAAAAATAATTTATGAATATTAATTATACATGAAAATGATTCATATTAACATTTCATAGGTTATTAAAAGAAATTTTGTGATAGAAAATATTTCCTCTATGTGAGGAATTGAGAGGTTTCTTGGTAGGGAAATAGAATAAGACCAAGTGGGGTTCATGAGGAGGATTTAATACATTTTATGGTGTATTTATGTACCTCATTATGTGATGGTTCAGTATAGTTCCTATTTAGTGATACCAAGATTTATTTTTTTATTATATGATAATTTATAATTAACTCTTGAGGATATGAACCGATAATAGCTGACTTGCTTAGAGAACACTATGTGGGTATTTGATCTAGATTTAATATAGTGTGTTGAGGGTGAGATTAGTTTAAAGGACATAATCGGTTTCCCATGTGTGTTATAATAGGATGTTTATGGGGTTTTCATGATTTACATGTGTGACTGAGAGGCCCCAAAGAAGATTATTCGAGTGACTAGATGGATATTGAAATGTTCTTCGAGATGTGAGCCTAGGTCCAAGTAAACAGCACACTAGTAATGAGATAATTTTCATGTGGTGGGTTGTGATACCATTTTGTATATAAGTTATGTGATGGTATTAGGTGAGAGTACTCACCCATTATATCAGATATGTTTTATAAGATATTATGGGGGGTTTATTTTCACTCAATATGTGTTATGATATATTACATGGGGGTTCTATTCCCATCGATGATTTTACATTTGGGGAGTCTTCCAACTAAAATGTGTTTTGAGAAACTAAGTGGTGGTTGTTATTCCACTTGATAATATTAATAAATGGATTTATATCCCCTCTAATATATATTATGAGCTATTATGAAGAGGTTCGCATTCCACATGAAGACATTTTTTATGGGGTGAAATTCCCACTTGATATATAAAAGGATATATTTTATGCTGGGCTCCATTACCAATGATTAAATTTTTTTACTAGGGATTCATTCCCCGAATAAAAATTATGAAATATATGAGGTGGTTTCAATTGATATTGATGATATTTAAATGTGTGTATACATTCACCCAAATATATATCATATATATTTTATGTTGGAACCATTACCCTCAATGAGATATATAATTTAGGAGCCCTTTCCCCTAATATTGGTTATGATATATTATAAGGAGGGTCCATTTCGCTTCAATGAGATTTATAGGTGCAACTCCATTCTCTCTAATAATAATTATTATTACAAGGATGGGTGAATCTCTCACCCCAATGCGACATGATATTTAAGAAGAAAGCCACATTCCCACAAGCATTGTATATATAAGATGATTTGGAAAGGGTATCTTTCCAATTGAGTGACCATGTAACCTTACGTGTGTGTGTGTGTGTGATTAAATCTATAGTAGTACATGTATCCCAACAATTATTTTATTGACATGCTCAGAGATTTCATGCACAAGATGATGCAGGTATAGTAAATCTTGAGTATGACCGTAGAACCTATGAATAGATAATGAATATTTAAGGTCATTTCCATAATTTATTTATCATTATTAGAATATCAAATGTGAAATCAATCTATTTACAAGTTATGTTTCATGCATCATTGATGGTATACTGCTATGTTTTACTAGCAACCTACTCTAGTAGAGAGGGGACATTATTACCTGAGTGGACATGCTAATCACTGGTTCATATAACTAAGAGACATGGTTTTCTACGATTAGGTCAAATAACATCGAATAAGATTATATATGAGGCTAAAGGACGACATTGGATCTCATATGTATCATATTTCCTTATATGATTTATATATGTGACCATCCTAGTGGGTGATCCATTTGGATTTATACTTGTATGGATACATATTCATTAGGTATAAGAAATTTATATTTTATTATTATAAATACTCTGATTATTATTATATAAGGTAATTGGTTATTTATTGTGTTCTTTTACAATTATATAAAAGTTTTATCTCCCCAAAGTGTCACTGAAGACCCGCAAAACTACTCTGAAGCATCTGGTATATAGGGAGGTATTCCTGAGGTCATATAACCTTCCAGTTAGAAAAATTGTGAGTGATCTAAGGAAATGTGTGTTTCTTAAACCTCCTTTAAAATCTATATAGTGGAGTCTCAGTATATCTTCCTAAGTTGGAATGGTCTATGTATATTTAAAATCACTTTATGATTGATAATATGTGAAAAAGTATATCATATTAACTAATATTATGGAGGAATTATCCATTATATGGGATAAAACACGAATCATTATCATATAATATTGAATATGGTACTCTATTGGGTCATTCCACTTCATTTATATATATTTATATATGTGTTAAATTTTCTTAACTCACAAATCTTCCCAAATAGAAATGAAATGGATCAATAATATAATGATATAAACCACTACTCAAATGTTATTTTTGCCCTTTGAGGATTTGGATTACCTACAATTTAATCCATAATGATGGTGTCCCATTTATATTTTGGAATTAGTAATTCTTATATAATCACTATATATTTATTTTATTTATCATTAACATTATTGCGTACTAAAAATCAATATTTTAATTTCAAAAACACTTTTTCCATATTATCCTACAGAAATGCATTTATAGATCTCAGCCCATTTAAGTGTTTCAAGGATAGATATTGAATTATGGGCTATGTGGATCATAAAATATATCCTACTTAAATTATTATATTAAAAGTACAAATATTCACTTCCCAAATATTTTAATTCTAACATTTTCATGGTTAAAATATGGAATATTTCTTACATTCTTTTTAAGTGGCATATCATCCCATTGTTCCCCATTGAACATCATATTAATGGATAATTGAGTATTTATTTGAGAATGATATAATTTAACTCCATAAATTGTGATATATTAGTAAATACATCAAAACCCGATGACTAATGGGTCTCTATAAAGCCCCGCAATAGAGAAGGTGACATGATTCTTCCTACTAAATGAACTATACACTGTGTCTGACTTCCTAGGGAAAAAATGTGTCATGCAGTCATAGTCCTTGATGAACTCTATATATTTCCTTTGGTTGATGATAAACTCCTTTTATGTTAATATATAATTTATGATCATATTATTGATATATTCATCATACTTTCATTTATAGTGATAATTCCATCAAATCATTTATGAAAAATTTCTAATTCTAGAACCAGATCATGCATCAAGACCATTAATTGATGTGAAACATTACATATAACCTTGTAATTTTTCAATAAAAACATACCATAATATAATCTATCATACATAATTTTATATCAAAAACCATTCTAAAATGAAGTTTATTGTGATTAAAGGTTTATTTACCAACCTCCACTTAATATCCTTGAATAATTCTTCATTCTATTCAATCAAGTGAAATGTAACATTATTTCATGGTAACCTAGTTATTGAATTATAAATTCATGATAAATATATCACTATGAATCAATATTATCAAGATAATACAACTAAAATTTGGATATCTATTATAGTGGTTAGCCTTGTACGTTCTATAATCACATATTTCTATAAAGGATCCATAGATATACCCTCACAAGTGATCACATTACACATGTGTGGTAATTTTTATATCCAAAATTCACACTTGATAAATGAAGAATATGGTTTCTCATTTCTTAAGTTCATTAGTTAAATCCTTAAATTATATTAATTCTATTCCTTACATTTATAATATAAGAGAATATCACCTATAATTAATTCTAAAAAAGTCAAGGTAATCACTAACTACTTAATTCATCCAATATAAATAAACATCAGAGGAATTTTTACATCATGAATTCATAAATACGAATCAATAATTTACAAATCTTGTATAGAAGCTTATATTATGTATATCCATCATATTAAACAATACTTAGTGATACCTGGATCAAAGGTAAATTATTGTAATGTTTTAATCCACCAAATATTGATCGAATAAGTCATCAATACCATGTATTTGATACATTTTTTGCATGTTATATTTTTATTCATGACAATAAATATAAAAATAAATTGGTCTATATGTCATCATGACATAGAAAATTGGTGCAACACTTGTTAAATAACTTAAAAATATAAAACCCATACCCATATTTTCATTATTATGACCCATTAGACCATATGGACACTCCTGGTGGGGGGGGGTGAATCCAGTGTTTTCAAAATATTATTTCCACAAAACAATTCTTCTAATTTTGTTTATCCCATTTGGTATATGAAACCCTATTTATTATAAAATAATGTAAAGATATTTTTTCCTTTGACACATCAAGCCACAACCACTAGATGTTTAGAAAAATAAAAATGATCATCACATTATATTTTTACAGGGTTTGGACCTAATGTTAAAGACTATATCGTCTCCCTAACAACTCTTTTTGTGTTATAGATTCTCCAATGTAATCAAAAAGAATAATAAAATGGGTATTTAGGGATAATCCTAAATATTTATTAAACATATTACATATGTGGGGTTACCATATTACATTGGTATCACACATTTACTATATTATTACAGTTCACTGATATTTATACTACATAAGCAAGTCTCCATCTCTCATTGGTACTCTATTTCATTCCACCTTCTAAAGTAGATCAATTAATTTCTCTAATGATATATATTCAATGTAATAATAATAAAACTTATTTTAAACATTATATTGTTGTCTAATTACATGATTTAATCAATTGATATACTTACAAATCAGCCTCTAAAATATTATTAGATTCAATTTCATTACAGAATATATTACAGGTAACTCAACTGAAATCATTCTTCTTCATTGATACCTATTATATTAGTCTATATTGACACATTATTATTATTCTAATTCATTATTATTGGTTATGTAACTATATTTAACTATTATTTAATAGCTTTAGTTCTCATAGTTTGTTTTTCTCACTCTCACGCTTTTATTAAGAACATTTCTTCTTTCTTAGATGCATGAATGCATGGACACATCATCTATGCTCATCCCAAGATCCACAATAATGATTTGAAATTGAATTTAATTAATTCATTTCTTATTTTCAAAATACCATAAATATTATTTCAAGAAAAAAATTTATATTCTAGATTATCCATAATAAATGAATCTTACTTTTTGAAACAAGATCAAATTTATTTTATGAAAAAATATATATTAGCCCAAAAATTTTCATATTTTTCATCAAAAAATGTTTCCATTATTGAAATACATACATTCATTTTAAAATTTATATAAAAATAGTCAACAAATATATTTTCTTCATAGAAGACAGTCATAGGAAAATTCCCAGAGTTCCAAATCTGTTCTCATTGAATGTTTTAATAGACATGAAATATATTAATTGAAATCCATCTGATACATAAATGTGTCTTCTATATTCTTACAAAAAATGTTGCATAGTGAACTTTTGGGGAACAGTAAGATTTTATTTTACTTCACCTACATTATTACTAAAAACACAATAAATTCAATTTACCTATTATGAAATTCATTTAGTTAAACTCCTACATTAATAGTCCTAAAAAATCTAAAATCATGGATTTAATATTATATATTATTTTAATAACTCAAAATAATATATTAAACATCATCATATATAGATATAATTAGAATTAAAAAATTATGGAAACTCCTTTTTTATTCATTGTTTCATAATTTCTTTCAATGGATGAATATTATGTTCTACTATTTTGTCGTGTTTATGTCACACACTAATTTAGTTGATTATTATTTTTATACCATTATCAAATAGTTTATGTATTGTCCAAATTGAAATTTTTTCTTCTTCTGGTTTAATATGGAAATAGGTTTTTTATCCAGAAAATCTTCCAAATTTTCATCATGTATTATAGTAAAGACTTATGTTTTACTCAGGGTGTTTCATTTTCATTTTGTGTCAAATAAATTTGAAAATTTTGGTAAGATTGGAAGATGTGCACTCATAAATTATTATGTCTTGTTACTTATTTTATGTTATGTATATGACCCTATGTCACTTATTTTTCTATAGACTTATGTGGTAGATGGATCCTTACGATTGATACATACATTGTGGATAAAATATTATGATCAAGACTTAAACACCAGTTAATTCATACAATAATTTCTACTCCAGTTTTTAGTAGTCATCAAAGTCATATGACGTGATCAGACTTTATAAGATGAAGTATTACATTTTTAGAAGACCTGTGATTGTGTGAGGTAGTATGATGGAAGTAAAAGTCCTATATTCCCCATAAATGTATTATTATAATAGAGTAGAGATATATGATCATAATTATTTCAAACATTCTAGTAGAAAAAGTATTAAATTCTAGACCTAGAAATTTTCAATGAACTCTAAAATTTTATATTTTTTTAAAATGGAATCAAAATTACATCCAATTACACAAGGGATCCTACAAACTCCCCAAAATGTCTTATAAATTCTTGAAATAGTTATGGGTATTTTTAAGATAAATCATAACTTGTGTTACCTTATATCCATGATGTTTTATATTAAAAAATACTCATTATTATAGTACAGTTGTGAACTCTTCTACCATCTATGTATTATATTTTCTACACAAAATCATGGTCTATATGTAATAATACCATACTTCATTCTTGATTTTTTAACACTTGATTTTAGAAACCAATGTACTTTTTACTACATCGATAGGTTCTCTAGTTTAACATAGCTCTAAAATAATCTTTTAACCTGAATTTCTCAAGTTATTCAAAGAAATACTGGTTCTCTAGCTGGAAGCATTATATCCATATCTACTTTATTTATCTCAATCATTTAAACTATCGAAGAAAATGTTTCTTAATCTTCTAAGCATTTCTATGATAGAAATACCTTCTCATACAATCATCTGAAACACATATTCATTGAATATGTCCATCTAGTTATTCCAAATACCATTAATATTTTACTTTTCCATGTATGTCCAATTGAAGCTACTCCATAAATATCCTGGGTGATAATCCAATTTATCTCCTACAACATATACTTTTTAATGTCTTTACTCACAAAAATTGTATTGAGCTTCGAAAAAATTATAGTAATCAAATTGAAACAGAACCACAAGTCACAAAAATCCCTTTTGTGAATATTTTGAAAACATATATCATTTCTATGATTTCAATATTAATAAATTGCCCCTTTTAAAAATATATATTCTTAGGGGATGAAATTATTTACCCCATAATAAACATGATAGGGTAGGACTAAATAATTATTATGACCCTTTTTAGATTTCACATAGATAGCCCCTTTATACTTTAGGGTCGATTATTCATAAAATTCCCCTAACTTTTGTTCTTCCATCAATGTGAATTTAAAAAAACATCTATTTTTTAAAACATATATTTTATATTTATGATTTATCTCACACTATTATATATCCACTAAAATTACATTTGAGATATGGATTTTATAATGAATAACTACTTACTAGTTTCATTTGATGGTAAGAGATTCATAATATCATAACATCGTCAAAAAATTACATGTAATTGCATTTTTCATAGAAATGTGATATCAATAAATCAACTCTAAGTCCACAAGTTGTAACCCATTATAGAAAACAAATATGGTATATTTAGACAAAAAGGTTATCAATATTTACATCACATGTGATACTAGTTTCTATATTTCATATTTTTGTTTATTCCCATATATATTTTCAACAAAGCATAAAAAGTTATACTTGAAAAAATACATCAAAACATTTCACATTTATGTTATTCCCCAATTGGCTAGATATTAACTACCATTTGATAAAAATGTCATACAAAAATGTAATGTGAAAATAAAATGATATTATATCCTTTATGTTTTGAAGTGTTGTCCAAAAATTCTATATTGGAGTAGAATATCAAAATAATGTAGCATATTCATAAATTTTTAAAAAATATCATAAATAGATATTATCCTACATTCATGAAATTCCATTAATATAATTTAATCAAACTCAATATAATTGGGCAGTATGGTGGATCATCCACATATCATCTATTTAGAAAATATGGATAAGAAAAATTAGGAACCTGAAATGTATTTTCAAAACAGTCATTAATTTATAGACCTATTTATGATTGATTCACCTTTTATTTTTTAATTATGATCAACTTCAGGTAGTATGGATTCATTCTCATTTACATCATTCCTCATAGTAACAATGAGATTATTTACATCAGTATGAAGAAATTTTTATTTATTATTAAATTCGTACAATTTTCTAGCAAACTCCAACTGATTATGTATATTTATTAGGATATTTGTACACTAATGTTGATATCATTATCTATGTGTGATTTTATTATTTTTTATAAAATCATTCTCAGTTTTTCTCATAGATGATTTCCTTTATTATTTTATATGTCTATGAAAAATTGGAATACATCTAAAAATTTTTATTCTTTCTTTGTTTCACTATCCATACGAAATTTCATTATCTTCTACTCTTCCATTTTTGGATACTTCTCAAACTCTTCAATAATATTTTCAACAACAATCCCAATCCTACTAGCTCTTTCTTAGACTAACTCCCTATTTATTTTCATAATGCTCAATTCAATCTTGAGATCTATGTATATTTTTCAATGGTCCATAATGTGGGATTTAATTCTAATATATATGTTATATTTCTTAGTAATATTGAAATACTTATCATATTTCCTCATTGATTCTTAGTAGTGACTTGTTTAACAACCTTTTTCACTGATTCATCTCCCAAGGTAGACTTGTCTTGTTTTATCTTACTTAATTATCTACCTACTATAGGTTATTTTCATTTAATTATTAAGTGGATGTTACCAAGAATGATTTTTCCAAATAATTTCAGAACAATAATCACCTCTCATTCATAACTTAGTTATGATTCATAGTGATTACAATTTTTTCCATATGGAAATATTCTTCTTTATCTATGGGGTCTGATTATTTTTAATAGTTTTTTTCATTCAATTGACAGAATTATACTTGATATAGGAATTCTATATCTTTATCATAATGAAATATCTTTCAAATGACACATATTTGCAATCCTTATTTTATATTACCACAAATAAGTTCCAACTAATCATTATTTTTCCTTTACGATCAGTCTTTCTAGATCCACAAGCCTCTTGATTTTGGGAAAGGACTCCAACAATTAAGGATCATTTTGGGGTGATGTTATTCTTGGAAATTACCTATACTATCTTTGAAATATTTATGGGTTTTTATAATTTATTATATTTTAAATTTTTATATCATTATTCTTTCTTTATTTATTTCTTAACAAATTATATCCATTGATAATTGATTTTTTTGATTTATTGGATACCTTTTAATAAAATATAGAGGTGTACGCTTCCCCGTATACTCTCAATATTAATTTTTTAATATCATGAGTCTTATTTGATTGAAATTTGTTCTTATATAATTGGTTAATATTAATATTTATCTCAACAACATGGAATGAAAAGTCATATATAATATTTAGGTTTCTCAAATAAAATTTCAACTCAAGTCACATCTTGATTAGATCATTTTGTTCATCCTCATATAATCTTAGTATACTATACCATTATATATTGATGTTTCTAAGTTATTATTAATTAATTTTATTTTACTCAATAAGAGATATTTATATCTAGATCACATTTTTTCTTTAGATTATTTTTGGGTAACACTGACATTAATAGAGAGTTTATATAATTTTTCTAATACATGGAACACCTCCATAAAACCCTTATCACATACTTTATTATTGAAAATAACCCTTCTAAATTCTTCATTATATTAAAATAATATTTCATTAAATTATGTAATGGAATATTTCTTCTCACTTCAAATATTTTGGAGCATTTTTCAATATCTTACTTTTATAGCCAATGCCTCTTCCGCTTCCTCAGCCTCTTCTTCTAGCTATTTCTATTCCATGAAACTTCTGTTGACATATATAAAAATATATAAAAAATAATATTATGGAGATATTTCTCACATAATCATCAGTTTTAGTATAAAAGTAAACATGTGGCTCACTAAACTATTCTTCTTCACAACATTCTCTTAATTCACTAGACGAATCATAATCAATGTTTGTGGATAATAAATTCTCACAATTTTTACCGAGTTAAACAAATGGTATTTCTTCTTCCTTATTTGAAATATTTATTATCTTCTTGACCTATTTATTATACCCATTTCAAAAATAATTATTATAGATATCCCTATCTATTCTGATAAGGATGGTATCTAAATTTTATATCTAAGGATCTTCTTTAACCATATGATTTTTTAATATATATTAGATGAAAACAAATTGTAAAAAAATTCAAAACATGTCAGAGGGAGTCTTATTATTTTCATTCCATTTTTAATATCATTAAATATCTATTCATATGCAACCTACACTCTAATACTATAACACCCCCAGATTTTACAATAATATTATGATCAATATTGTATAAGACACCGAACATAGAGCCTAAATGAAGCATAAAAATGTTAATTTATTTGTTACAATTACAAAATATCCATTAAATTAGTCGGTATAAATATGATTAACCCAATTATGAAAAATTTATATTGATCCTTATCAATACAAAAGCATTTATTATTTCATAGAATATATGAACTAAAATTTTAGCCATGTCATTTTATTACTGAAATATATGTTTTCTTCCAAAAACATTATTTTTTTGTGAAATAATATTAAAATTATTTTTTAGAACATTTAATGATTTTATTTAATAAAATAATTTATAATTCATAAAATCAAAATTATCTGATGGTGAATTTTTGATAATTTTTGAAAAAAATGATTTTGTAGTGAATAAGAAAACAGCTAATATTTATTTAAAACTATATTTTTGTATCAATACTTTACAAAGATATATATTGGATTAGAATTTATTAATGAAAAAAATTAAATCTTTTATATTTTAAATATTATATTTATGATCACTGTTATGAATTTTATATTTGAATTAATTATAAATACCCTTTTATCAATAAAAGGTTTTTTAAAAGGGTTTTCAATGAGTCTATATAATTAATAATAAATTAATTTATTCCTCATATAGAAATCAAATCATAAGAAATGGATTAAATATTTTGAATTATGAGGTCCAAGTTTATTGAATAGATCCCTTTTATTTATAATGATTATGAAAAGTAATGATATTAAATAATTAACACCACTATAAAGATAAATCATATAATTGAGTTAAAAATAATATGAAAATGTAAGGGTCTGGATCATTGGAACCATTTAATTTTTTTGGGTTCACCTAGAATGGGATCTAAGGTGTTTGGGGGGGTTTTAAGAATAAAAAGGGGTTTCCACTATCATTTTTTATAATTTAATGGCGTTGAGCCTTGCACTATGGTGTAATGGTAATGGTTGTGTTATGGGGAATGGGTTATAGTGTAGTGGGATATTGAATGGTGGTTTGAGGATAATGTTTTTTAGGGGTTAGTTACTCAAGGATAATTGTATATGGCCTAGCCCCTTCTTGAAAGTTGAGAGGATACAACATTGGCTATGACATTTTGTGGCCATAGAGATTATATTTAAATGTAGTGTCTTAGGGTAGAATATTATAGGGTATTTTGTTTTAGGGTTTTTTTAACTATATATCCTTGAATATGTAATATCCCCTTAGTAGCTGAGGGTTATTACAAGGAGTAATCGACTATGGTACATCTTATTTATGATTATTGGGGGTCTAAAATATAGTGATATGGGATGCATCATGGTCATACCCCTTCTTTATAGGATCTAATGCGTGGAAATATCCATAGATACCAGAGTAATGTTTTACCATCTTTATTATGGAATGGTGTTCCTGGATAGATCATAGTCTCCCTGTCCTTTTAAACAGGTCGTAGCGTGGTCTGGGCAGTTTCATAATGGTCATGTTTTTTAAAGATGGGTGTAAATTCATAAAGTCCCTTTAACATGATCACTCGTCTATTTTATATTATGTTTCATAGATGGATCATGTGTATCCAAAATTGGAAATTAAAACCATTACTAGTGTATTTAAACCCTAGACTTTTAGATAGATATGTGGTGGTTTAGGTTAGTTTCCCTCATTGTTTTCTTCTTTTTTTATTCATGACACTTTATCTCGGAAGGTATATTTCAAGGGAAATTAGTTGGTTTTGGTTTTTCGTGATATGTATTTATTATGGGATATTGTGTATGGGGAGATCAATGTTATTTTATTCATAGTGGTTCATGGTGAAAGACTCTTTACAACATTTCACAATGGATCATAAATCTCTGTTTGAGGTAGGTGATCCCTCGATTCTCATCATATGTATCGTTCAAGATTGGTTTTACTAATTTCAATATATGATAACCCAATTTTCCCCAAAATAATATAAATAAGGATATTATTACTTGATAATTAAAGTGAAATGGGATGATTCACATGCCTTTAGAACCTTTTTAATTATTTTGATATTGTAACTATTTGGGATAAATGACCCCACTAAAAATTATAGCCATTGGGGTGTTTGGCAGTGCTAATCTAAAATGTGTTGTGGAACCTCGTTTTGTTTCAATTTCACATATAATAAAATAAAATTTTTTATTTAATTATAACCAGAAAATTAAATGGTTACCCTGAGAGATTTGTGTCTTATGTTATAATTCTCCTAAAATAAGGAATCATAATTTATGAAAAGCCTCTTGTTGTACTGAAAAATATTTTGGGGTTTTATATGAATGGTTATACAATGATTGGTTTGATTTTTTATGGATGATGGGTTCTGGTGTGTCCATTTTCTGGGGGGGTAATATGTAGTTTTGATGTCGTCTAGTTATGTGACGAGTTGTGTGAATGTGTTGTGGGGAGGTTATGATGGAAATGTGGTAGTGATATTGTCAATGTATGGAGGAAGTGTATGTGGATGAAAGTAGTGGTAATATTTGGATGGTTGGATTGAAGAAGATGATGGGTTTTTTTTAGAGTTTTGATGTGTTTGTTACTTGGGTAGAAATGTAATAAACTGAAATAATTGAATATGAATTAACATGAATGAAAATGACTATAGTTGAATTTGTCTGAGTTGTATATCTTATTAATACATGAATTAAAAAATTTTGTGATATTCAATATTTATTTTTTTAAGAATTAAATTAAAGGGTTCAAAATAATGGGATGAATTGGATATTTTAATTGGAAATAGTTGGTCATATAAAATCTAGAAAATGGCTTAAGTTGAGATGGAATATGAAATGTGAAATGCGAAACATGGCATGCTTCTTGTTGTGTAGTGTTTTGAATTTAGCATAGTTAGAAAAAGTAGTTCTATTTTTAGTTGTTCAGTTAATTTTTTTATAATAACTAGATGGTGTTGTGTTTGGATATATGTGTGTGTGTGTGTGTGTGCCTTGTACATTCCAAGTGATTTATTTACACACCCCACCCATGTTGATCACTTTATACTGACAACCTAATATTTTAGGCATGTTTTTTTACATCCCAGTGGTGAGGATGGATAATTGGTTAATAACTCTTCCACACTCTCTCTTTCAGATGAGATAGATATGAACGAGCTATGATGACCAAAAGTAAAAAAAAGTTAAATAGTGTTGGCTTATATTATGAATGATTTTTGATGTCTAGAAGTAAAAAGTGCATTGTTATTGATTGTTTATTAATGAAATAATGATATTTATTAAGGTTGGGTTCATGAATGATGGTTGGAAGTCAGGAGGTTGATGTCATTCATTTTCATCATAACCTTATACTCTCGTAATTATTGTGGGTTTAATTTGACAAAGTAAATGTTTATGGGGAATATGTGATGTGATGTGATGGACCATGTTTTATGGGGGATATTTTATGTGTTATGAAGGTCTAGTTTTTGACTTGCGATATGTCATGTGACATTTTGTGGAAGATATGGGAGCATCAGGATGTATGATGTTGGGGTGTGAGAGAGGCACAATAATGGGAAAGTGATGAAAGGAGGGTTTTATTGGTATTCTTCCTATTATGTTATTATTATTGGACTTGTTATTTTAAGTGACAAACATTGTGATATTGAGAATAGTTATTTTACCTTTTTAAGTGTTTTTTTCTCTGATGTTTTATCATTTGTTCATTAGTACGCTCTATTGACATGTGCACAGAAGACTTCGGATACCAAACTGATTATACTTGTATGATCACCATATATATGTGTATTACCATTTGTAGGTATTAATAATGACTATAAAGACCATGTTTTACATTTCTAGTTCAATATTGGGAGATATTACTGAGTCATTACCTCAATTATTTGGGTATATATTTCAAAACATTAGCTATAATATTTTACATTTTAAACATGAATTGTGCGATTTTTTTCTTATTTTTATGTTATTTCATATAGTTTCATTCATATTATTTATCTTATCTTTAGATCCTATATTATATATTGTAATTAATCCTATATTAGAGATTTTATACCCCCATTGTTGGCCAACTGCCAGGGGCCTATCTGAGGCGGGACTGGGGGTCATTATCTCATTTTCTTTATTGTGAACTATGGAGGTGTACCTTTAGGTGGAGTGGTCATGAGAAATTGTTATTGGAGCATTGAAGGAGGGATATGATTGATTTTTGAGTTACGAACAATGAGTATTTCTTAGGATAGTAGGGAAACAATGTTTGTTGATCATGGTGCATGAAATTTTCTAGGGAAGACAGGCATAGAAATGGGATTTCATCCCCCCCCCCATTATGAAATAAACACTCCGAGCCTACAACAAAAGTGATTTGATTTTATATATATGGTAGAGACCTGGGTGAGGTATATTCCTCCTGATTGACTTGTATTCTTATTTTAATTGGGTGGTTATTGTTCTAGGAATTTGAAATAATTAATAAATCCTAATAAAATAAACACTTTAAATGTTAAAAAATATTTGTTTCCATTTCAATTATGTCTCATAGTAATTGTATGAGTGTGGTTTAGGAAGTTTAATTTTAGTTTTATAACACCATTAAACATTGATGGGTAGATCTTATTAATGAGTATATTTCATAGAAGAGGGTGTTTTATGATTTTTAGTGGCAGGAATTTGGAAAATATGAAGGTCCAATTTTCAATCTATTTATAGAGATTAGGTTGGTGGATATTCTGACCCATTTCAGTTTGATCTAAGGCCAATAGAAGTATTGGACCATGTTGATGGTTAGAGATAATTGTGGATTTTTGTTTTAGTTTTATATGTTTTTCATTTGTGGGTGGAATGAGTTATATGTTTCATGGTTAAACTTATACAATTAATTATAGGTAAAATTTGTGGTAGAGTTTCTGTTGACATACATGATGGTAAAAAAGAGGTAAGAGTTCCCTACCCTCAACTAGGGAGTATGTATGTGTGGGAGATTGGGATCATGGTCAAGAATCAGTTTCATTTTTCATGGAACATTTTCTGGATGAGGATTTACAAACACATCATCTTTAGATGGAACTTTATTCTTTGATCCAATATGTAGTTGATATTTTTACATTCTCAATATATTTGGTGGTGAAAAATCAAGACGAATTGATCAAATGGATACCCTCATGAGGATTTTTATCATGATAGAGCAACCATTCGGCATCGTTGGGGAGTAGATTTTTCAATAAAAGGTATTTTTTGTTAGTATCTTAGATGTTTCATCCGTCATAAATTCAGCCTCACCACCCTCTATTTTTACCCACTATGGATAGTGTTACTTATGATTTTCCAAGGGGGTTTGGATTGGTTTTTTTATCTATGGGGTTCATTATAATCCTCACGATCTATTTCAAGTGGTTTTCAAGCTCAATTTGGGGGAGTTGGATAGTTTTATCATCATTCTCATTATCAACTGCCATTGAGTCCATTTCAGCAGTAGGGGGACTATGCATATACTCCATTTCGTGGGGATGGATAACATATTGTTCAGTTTTTGGATGTTCCTCAAGTTCAAGGACCCTGAACTGAGTATGTTCATAGAGGTGGTCATCAATAGGGTGGTAGATAAGATAGAAATGGCCAGTTTCATGCAAGGGAGATAGAATCTCTCCAGGGTCCATAGATTTTTAGAGGTGTCACCTACTTCTTTTCTAACCTTGTATGTACCATGTTCTTTTTAGGAGATTCACACTGCTTTTCATAACCTTCTCTAGTCCATGATCTCGTACTAGTTGTAGAGAGGATTTTCATGATCATAGTGTTAAATATTTCAGTCAGAGACAAGACCTTCTTGTTTTATTTTTGTTAGGGGAGTAGACTACTAATGGGGCCACATCTGTCATGTTGGGATCTTTTCAAGTTAATTATTAAATCTTATCATGTCATCCTTTTCATCAAATGGTTGTATTCTACGTGTTTAGCAGTTGTATTCTTGTGTGGTATAAATTTTCTTCATATTTGGATGGCTAATGTGTAGTTTTCATGTGTGGGAAGAGTTATTAGGTGGGTGGTAGATTTATGGATGTACATCTTTCTTTGATGTATGAGATATCTATAGAATTGTGAGACACTGGGAAAGAGGAGATTCCCAAGGATTTCAATGAGTTTTTGAATATTTTTTAAAATTATGTTGTGACTCTACCCAATCAATGAAACGTTGAATTTGAGATATGACAATAGATTGGTGGTTCATCTAATTTTATGGATCCTTATTCGATATAATTTTTTATTGTTTTTGATGATGTGGTTTTAGATAGATGACCTGTTGATGAATGATTTCATTTACCCAATGTGTCACCATGGGGTTTTATGGTGTTTTCAAAGAAGGTGGATTGTAGTATGTTGTTTTATATAGACTATAAAAGTTTTGGTAGGGTGATGATCAAAAATATTCAACCCATTTTTAAGGAGCCAACGTTTTTCAATGGAAATTCCCTTCATATATTTATGTCATAAAATCACATTAAAGCACAACATAATGAACTACTAAGTGATAAGTGACCTTTAAACATAATTTTTTCACTTCTGTGTTTGTAATTTTGAAAATTTGTCATACACAATTGTGTTCAAGATGTTTTTTTGGAGTCCTATAAGGAAAAATAATTTTTTTTGATGAATAGTAACTTTACCTAATGAATACTAACATACCCTTATGAATTGTGATATACCCTAATGAATAGTAACCTCACCTATGATATTATAAAAATAATATTCAAGTTGGAAGTACAATAAACATATATTTTAGAATGAGTTAATTATTGTTTTAAAACTAGTTTTGATAATAAATTATTATTTTAATTAAATTCTAAAACAATCATATTTTGAAAATTATTTTTGAATAACTGATTTCATTTTTGTAATCTACATGTCAAAAAATGGTTAGGTTGAATTTTTGAGATTTTTCTGAAATACATGGATTTTTTATGAATAGTAGAATCTGATAATTCACAATAAATGAAAAATAATGGATTTATTGAGTCATCGATGATATTCTGCTGACGTAAGACCACATGGTTTGAATTCACATGACATATTTACTATTCATGGTCATTTAATACTAACTATTACTTTTATTGGGAAGAAATAATAAATTAATAATTATAATATCATGAAATCCCTCCTCTCCTCCACTATAAAAACCCCCCTTCAGTCCCTCTTCCCTCCACTCATCTCACGCTCCAAGACTTCTCTAAATTCTGACCAAATATCTCCCCAAGGTCCTCCCCCACGTCAAAAAACACTCACCCCCCTTCAGTACCTCTTCCCTCCACTCGTCTCATGCTCCAAGACTTCTCTATCATTTATATAAAAGGGTTTTTTGATGGTAGATGTTACGTTCTTTAGATGGTGTTGTTATATTCTCTAATGCGACGGGTGGAGGTGCCTCGGTGTGGAGACATGGAGGTAGAGTTGATGTGTGATTGTTTTGTCCATATTGATTCTCTGGAGTTACGGTTAGAGGATGGTAAATCCATTAGTTGTTTGGAGGATGGATATTTATTCCAATAGTTATGTTTGATAGATTCCTTCATGATTTTCATAAAAAAAATTTATATAATCCCTTATAGTATCCAATATGGACCATGGAATCTAGACATGATTTTGGTATCCCAATATGAAACAAGATATGGTAGTGTTTATGGATTGATGATTAGTTTGACTATCGACAAAGGATGTGAAATCATGTATTGGGTGGTTTGTTTAATCCCTTAGATTTTCTTTAGTAGAATTGGGGTAGAATATAGATGGATTTCATCACAGAGAAACCCCATTCTTTAGTATGTTTCGATGCTATTTGTGTAATCATGGATCAATTGATGAAATCGTCCCACATCCTAGTGAGGAAGGAGTCCAACAACATAGATTTTGGGAAATGAGGTATGTGGATGATTTTTTGTGATTTCATGGAGTTACAAGATCCCTTTTATTAGACCAACTAAATCATTTTACATCATGATTCTCTAGGGGATAGAAGTGTGATTTATGCTCTCAATTACACATTAGCTAAAATTTTCACCCTAAGAATGATTGGAAGACATATCAGACTATTACAATGTTGGATGATATTTTGTGGTTATGTATCACGAACTATGATGGATCACTGTAATAGGACGTTCCGTTGGTTGAATTTTCTTAAGAAATCATATATGATTCATCCATTATAATGCCCCTATTTTATGTTTTTATGGGTTGTTGTGTATTCATATATTTTGATTGGTTAAGGTGGGAGAGTTATCACCTTTGGCCCTGATTTTATGTAGAGAACAAAAGATTAGTTTCATCTTGTTCATGATAGGATAATAGAATTGTAGGATAGGTAGGAGTCTTAGTTTGATCAAAGGAGGAGACCACTGGTTTTTGAGGTTGGAGACCACATGCTCTTGAATGTTTCCCCATGACACGGGAAAAAGAGTTTTTTCAGGGGGATTAAGTTCTTTCCTATGATTTTTTGGGTATTTGAGTGTGTTGGGGTGTACTAGAATTGTGGATTAGCAGTTTTAAATCCCACAATGAATGGTCTATATCCATGAAAACCTCTAAAAATCATAGATACTTCAGAATATTTACGACAACGCCCATGTCTTTGACATGGGAGAGTTAGATATCAAATATGATGTGATAGTTATGGGGTAACCAAATGAGATCTAGGATTTTTAGGGGAATGTGGTTCATGGATGGACCATTATTCTGGTTCCTTTGATATGGTGGTTTGGTGTCCAAGAAGATAGTAAAGGGATTGTGAGACGTAGATTCATTTCTTGTATCCATAGTTATCTTTCGTTTTTTGTACTCTATTTATCATTGATGGTGTGATTTTTTTATAAAGGTTTTTTTTGGGATGTGCATAATCCATGTCTATGTGATGTGTTTTCTAAAAAAATCATACATATGAGGAAGGGAAAACCTAGTTTCTAATCGTGGCATGTTATACTTTGACATTATTATAACTATGCGGGTGAGTTCCTGCCACCCAAAACAGACAATATATTGAAATGTAAGATTGAATTATTCAATTTCTGTTCATGGATTGTGTTGTATGTTGGTTTTTAAAATTTTTTCTTTTGGATCTGTGGAGGTTTATATGGTGGTGTAGTTGCTTGTTTTAAAATGGTGGGCTTTGTGATTGATGGGTATGGGTGGTTGATTTTTTCTGTTGGGATGAATAGTATTATGGTGTGGTAATGAGATATTAGAGGAAGTGTGGTAAATATTTATGGTTGGTTATGGAGTGATCAATTAGTGGTAGTTCTTTAGTTATGATAGCATCCTTTAGATGTATCCCATGGGATGGTTCTTCAGACCTCATTTATTATTTTTCATTCCATGTTGACTTTTATTCTAAATGTTGTGAATTTTGTAGAGGTATTTGATGTAAGGGAACGGATTTTGGGACCCCATTACATTTTTTATTTGGGTTATTGGAGGTATATAGAGGATATTACATGGGGTTGGGAGGTGTTTATGAGGAAAAAAGGGGTTCCACATCTATTTTTGACAAGGGTATGGTTTAGATCCTGGGTTGTAGTGAAATAATGATGGATGTGTCCTGGATAAGTAGTAACAAAACATGGGGGATCAGAAGGATTTTTTATGATATATCATTGTTAGGGGTAGTTGCATCATGGAAAATTATCTATTCCACATCCCCTTCTTGGATGTATAGTATTTGTGTCATAGTGGTTTTAGCTACGGCGTAGGCTATGTTTTTTTAAAACCATGGAGAGGACAATATAGCATAGTGGAATAGGGTGTATATACTGAGGTTATGTTTTTAGCGAGTGTTTTCCCACTAGGGACTTGTCTATAGTGTATCCTCTTCTATGTAGTTGATGGAAATGAATTTGATTAATATGATTTGACAAATCCCCCTCCTGATTGTTGGGGGTCTATAACATATTTGTTTAGGCTATCTTATAGTATTACATTTTTTTATAAGATATATGGAATGGAAATATCCATATATCTAAGATTCTTGTTTGACCATCCTAGTTGTTTCATGGTTATCCATGATGCAATATATTCACCATATCCCTTTAAATTAGTTGTAGAGTGGTCCGTTTTTTTACTCTAGTTATACAATCGAAAATCCCCTAGAACTCGATCAATTTTCTAATATTTCTCTCAATTCTTAGAAAACACAAGTGTGTCATTCAGTGGTCATGGGGACCCTTCTCTGTGGACGTAACCCACATATATTGGATATTGATCCATGGTATTTTAGTTGATTTACCCTCTATGTTTACTCCTTGATTAATCTCTTGTCTTCATCAAAGAAGGGATTTTTTGAGAGATATAAGTATTTTTGGTGTTGTTTTGATATGAATATATTTTAGTGGGGTTTTTTTTAGATTGATAAAGTTGATATTCTTCCACGTTGTTCTTGGTGATGGATTCTTGTTCAAAATTTTCCCTACATATCAAAACCCTTCATTTGAGGAATGGGATCCCTCATTTCTCATCTTATATATCGTACATGAGGGTTTTTACTTTGGGTTTTTGTTAGATTATTGTTTTAACCAAAATTATAAATATAAATAAATGTTTAATTAAAATTTTAAGGGATTAGGAATGAATCATATTTCATTATATTTTTTTATTTTATTTTGATACTATGACTATACGGTAAAAAGGCTCCATTGAAAATTATGTCCATTGGGTGATTTTTTTACTAATCTGGAAGGTGTTTTAAACCATGATTGGTGTGTTTTTTTAAATCACATTAATGTAATTGGATAGTAAATTATACTTGATTAATTAAAGGGTTTATTTAAGATATTTATGGATTGTGGGAAAGGTTTTCTAAATAAGAAATTCAAATTGATAAAAAGACACTTGTTAATCTAAAATTGTTTTATATAGTGATGTGAATGGTTTTGTGTTGAGTGGTTGTATTTTTTTGTGATGATGTGTTGTTTTGTGGCCATACTATGGGGTATTAATGTGAATTTGTGATGTTGTGCGGTTATGTGAGGAGTTTTGTGGTCATGATGTGGGGAAGCTATAATTGAAATGTGGTTATAATGTGGATGAGATAAAGAGTAAGTGTATGTGTTTGTGAATGGTGGTGATATGGAGATAGTTAGTTTGATGAGGATGATGGACTATTTTTTTGTGGGATTCATATGTTCTAGTTTCTTGGGTAGTGATAGAGTATATTTTAAATAATTGAATATGAAATTACATGAAATGAAATGGTTCGATTGGAATAGATAATAAATTAATGAATTAAAATTGGCTTGGTTATTAACTTTATATTTCTGTAAATAAGGAAACAAACAAGATCAAAATAATTGAATGAAATTTTTGTTTTAATTGGAAATTGGTGGTAATGTGAAATTTGGAAAATAGATTAAGTTGGGAAGAACGATAAAATGTGATATGTGAGATATAACTTTTGTATTATTGATTACTGACATGTATTTTAAGATGATAGTGAAATTACTGATTTTTCGAGTCAGTTATTTCATTTTTTAACCAATAGGTTTGGATATTTTGTAGCTTTAAATATATACCTTTACATTCCTTCTGATTTCTATATGCACCAAACATGTGTCGATACTTTTTTCCAATAACCAAATGTGTTGGGTTTGGTTTACCCAATATACTATGGGTTAGGATGAATAGATGGATAACTTATCTTCCCCACTTATCAATCTAGGAATGTCATATATGCATGGCATGCGATATCCATTAGTCAAAACATAAAATCGGGTGATTGATTGTAATACATGGGTTGTGATGTACAGATGATAAAAGTGACCAAGTATTGATTGTTTATTGATGATATGATGAGATTTCGTGTGGTCTTGGTTGTTCATTTTATGAGGAGGTAATGAGGTTGATGCCTTTCTGGTTCATGATACCCTAATACTCTTTATCTTGTAGTCTACGTGTTGTCATGGCCCTGTTTTTATAGGCAAGATGTGAAGAGATGTTATGGCCCTTTTGTGTACGGGAAAGAAGTGATGTGTTGTGATATGCCATGTGTTTTTTAATGACACATGATCATATGTGATGGGAGTATTGTTTACTAGTATGATTTGGTGTAATGTTATTTGGAATAGATGGGAGTGCAGGGACATACGTCGTTGAGGTGTGAGGGTGGAAAATCCATGAGAAAGTAGTGTGGGGTAACATGTATCAGTATTCCATATTTGATGTTGTAAAATATGGATGTGTTATTTAGTGAGAATGCCCAAGTGAGGTTGGGATTGGATAGTTGACTTTTGGGGGGGAAATTGGTTCAACTGTTTTCTCCCTAGTGCATTTGTATCCTCTTTTCACTTGTGCACAATCGACTTTGGTTACCCAAATGAGTATACTTATCTGCTCACCCTATGTTTATAAAATGATTTACTAGTTTCAAGAAGACTATGTGGACTTTTTTGAACATTTATATCTTTTTCCTAGGAGTTTCTACTGAGTTGATGCCATAGTTTTTCGGTTGGGTATTTATTAGGAGACATTACCTGTATTCCCTTAAATTTTATACATAGATTATGGGATGGTTTTTTCCTTAATTTTATTTTATATAATTTATTTTATTTCTATTTGTTTATTATATATTTCGATCTTTAATTATAGATTGTAATGGATCCATATTTTAGATTTCACAACCACATTGGTGGTTAAATATTGTTGCATATGTGAGAATGGATTTGAGGGGTCATTATCTCCCTTTCGTTATAGGCAGCCTTTGAGGGGTAACATTGGAGGGAGGAATTGTGACATATAAGGGAAAAAATGACCCCAAATATTTCCTTTACCCAATTATATGAGTAGTGTTTAGATACATCCATCCATGTTTTGAAAATATTGTAAATTAGTTCCATATTTCTTTGATTTTCCATTTATTATATTTAAGTAAAATATAAAGCAAAAAATTTCCATTTCATGCTTCTAATATCTATAATATTTTGTGATATAGATGAAAATATGATATTTTTTGTTCAAAATGGTTCTTTAATATATAAATTATTTTTAATCATTTTAGTGTATTTTTAATTTAAATTGATAATATACTTCCACTAAATGTTTAAGAAACGTTGACATGTCACTAGTGCAAGTAATATAAAACTCATTTAAATAAATTTAAAACTTTAAAAGTAGTATTTTTAGGGGATTTATAGTATACAATGAATATTAATATAAAAATAAAAAATATAAACTATTTGAATGTCTGAAAACTGAATTCCATCGATATCATGTTTTTTTAATATCAAGTTATGTGAATTTTGTAAAAATGTCATAAATTATCATATTTGTTAGATATATTTTATTTAATTATTTAAAATAAATAATAAATACTGAAATATTACTATTTTTATGGTTAATGACATCAAATATCATCCTATATCATTTTGTGATCAGATGTTCACAATATTATTATTATTATATCCCTTTAATATTTAAAAATGATTTACCACATTAAAAGTTAATATTGGTTAACCAAGATGCTAAACCAAAATATATGGGTTAAAATATAATTTAAAACTATATAAATTTTATTTTTTGATTATATTAAGAACCTCTGATACATAAATATGAATCTATGTCATTTTGGAACCATTTTACACGAGTTAGACAAATATTATATTATTTGAAATCATGTATTTCCAAAAATGACATTAATGATATTTTCTAATAATGAATATTTTATTAAATAAATAAAAATTCATCTCAATCCTTTTATATAAAATTTATTTCTATATTTCTTGAAATATAAACCATGGTCAACTTATTATCCACTTTTTTATTTATATTCACTTCCTTTACTACATTTGGTTAAAAAACATGGATATCACTTTTATCATCAAAAGGGTTAATCGGAGTTAAAAAATATAAGGGTGAAAAAATACCCAAATATTATAATCTTTTTTAGATGAGATTATTTAAACTAATAATTTTATTATATTCAAACATATTCACTTTTTATCCATTTTAAATTGAAAATTAATTTATATTATTTTAATGCTTAAAGAAATTCAATGAATTCCCTTCCCCCACTTATAAAAGGGACCCACATATCCTCTTATATCCACACATAAAATGAAATTTGGATCTGAAACTACCTAATAAAATTCCTTCCAAAAAATCTATTCCCACATTTTAGAGGTCATGTTTTTGGAAAACTTTCAACATTGTGAAGATTAAAATGTAACTGAAATGTGGTTTTTTGAATATGTGGTATGGATTTTATCCGAAGGAATTTTTTTATTTGTTCTTGTAACTCATTCAAATATTCATAAAAAAATATGAAATAAAAAATATTAAATAAACATAAATTCTTTTATTTAAATTTAATACCCTATATCCATCTCCTCTTCCAAAAAATGGAAAACGAAACCATCATTTGTTTGTACGGGGGACTACCTCCTCACAAAGAGATGTAATTTATTTTCCAAAACTCCCCCCCATGGTTGGTTATAGTGATTTATTTTTATATTTAATTATGATATTAATTAAATATTTTTCATTATAAAAAGATAATATATCATCACATTTCTTATCTTTCAATAAATTAAAAATGTTAATGTCGTCTGTGCATACATTTGTACTACCACATCCATGAAACGGTGTGATTTGTTTTCCACTACCACAAGACATGGATTATATATATATATATATATATATATATGTTTATTTAAATAAATACAATGGTATTATTAGAAATTAATCATTATATAAATTTTAAATAATACTTATTTTTTTCCCTCATTGTCATCGAAAAATTGAAATGTAACTCATACGTACTTTTGAATTATCATCTCCTCGATTGATATGTAGTTCATTATTTATAACCATATTTTATGAGTAATATTAAAATAATTAATTATAAATTAAGATGATAATTACCTCATGATTTTTATTCTAGAGAATATGTAATAATGAACCAATTTACCGTAGTCATCCTACCTATGTCACATTGGACATAAGAACCCTATATCATCAAAAAATATTATATGGAATTAATTAATTATATAATAATATATAACATTGCAATAAAATAAAAAAAATCATAATAAATTGGAAAATGGTTATGAAAAAATTCTATAATTATATAATTTTATTATTTAGGAATATAAATATTTTTTTTGATGAGTCCGGCATAGGATAAGGGATTTTGTCTCAATTTCTATTTACTGAGACATGTTTAAATTTTATGCGGATAGATTGTTTTATAGGGTGTATATAGTACAATGTTTACATATTATACCATGAATCCTTCATACATAATATTATTTTATATTTCAATTTAAATTATTTCATCAAAGGGGATGTTCCTTTAAAGTTACTAGGTTATTAAGGGTACCTCAACTCAATTTCATATCATTGGGTTATACTTCTACTATATTAACAATGTTATACCAATATTATGTATGAAATTAACTATGATTTTATTATTTTTTAATTTTACTTATGTTTTTTTCATTGAAATGTTTTACATATAATCACATAATTGATTAAATTCCCCCTTCAATGATATGGTCTTGGTAGGGGATCTCTCCTCTCATTTTTTTCTGTGACACATATGTTATATTCACCACATTATTCTTTATTATGGTGTATATAGAACTAATTTCATAACATATATCATTATTACCTTCATATATATGATATTTAATGTTTTATTTTATGTTGTTTATTTAATGGGGGTTATGATTAAAAATTTACCAAAGTTGTAAGGGTTTATCTGACAATATCATCATTATTTAATATTGTTTACATTTACGCATCCACTAAGAGAATTGTATGATATTTATTTTTTAAAAAAATATAAATTTTCATCTAATATTTTATATATAAATTTACAATTTTTTTATTCATTTAACACTTTTTGGTACTCAAGTGATCTGAATAATTCTTATAAGTAAAAATTACTTTGTTTTCTTAATTTATCAGAAATATTTTCCTACCATATCAACATTTTCCTTAAAAAGTTTTAAAAAACGTTTTTACTATTATCCATTGATTTATTAAAGTCAAATTTACAATTTTTTAGTCTTTAAAAATTTATTTAAATTGAATATAATAATCATTTTCAAAATGAGGTGAATTTTGATGTGAATGGAATATTATTTTAATATACTTGATGTGAAAATAATTACTCACCATCAATACCTCTCAATACATTGAATGTTTCATTAAATGTTTCTATGATTATTTTCAATGAAAATGATTCTCCATAAATTCATTAATTTTTTATTTTTTAAATTTTCATTATAATGTGAAATGGGTAATTTCCTTAATATTTGTTAATAATGATTTATTTTATTTCTATTCATTAATTAAATGAACCCTTTCCTTTATTTATACTACACTAGGGATTTGTAATGATATAGTCATTATTATTTCATTAGATTGTTTATGATAAAGGAAAATATTTATGTTTTTTACGAAAATTATTCTAATAAATATAGTTATTTATTATTAAATAATTTTTTTAGATGTATTATTTATTCAAATAATGAAAACATTCGACTTATTATGTGATTTCAGGAGCCCATTATATCTCTCTAAGGCATCGGTGTGTTTGATAAGAAAAACAAGTTTGGGAATTTGGATAATTCCTTACCTATTTATATATGGTATCTTAGAATGAGGGCTTGATGGTTTGTTTATGATTTCCTTCACTATTCATTCCAATATTATGAGATTTTTTTTTGATTTCCAAGTTTTTATTTTAATATTTAGTGTATCTACGGATAAATTTAAATCACATGTGATTATTTATCTAGAATTATTTTTTCATCATTTATTTATACAATAGTACTATTTTTGATCAAGTTATTGATTAAATTTAATGTGTTTTTAGTTATTTACATCAATATATTTATTATAATTTATTTAATCATGATATCTTCCTCTATAAGTAACTCATATTGAGAATTTTAACTCACCCTTATTTTATTTACATTCTTCTAGATATGAAGAACGAATATTTGAATGATTTTATGGATGAATAATATTTACTTTCACTTTGGTTCATTTATTTGTTTTCAAATGTAATAAGATATTCAAATATGTATCAATTTTTACAAGAAATCTAAAAAAATTGGTCATTAATTATGAGATACTTATACTTGTGCTAATGTACTAAAATAACCCCCCTCATAGTAACATCTCGTCCCAAGTTCTACTAATTCGTTCCCCAATACAGGTGGTTAGATAGTCTCAAGCACACCTCCCCTTACGCTACAAGTTGTCGACTATCTGCAATCTCCTAGGGTGTATCTGTAGAGAGACTATACCCTTATGTTAGAATGTAACACAATAGATTAAACATATCAGTCCATATTGTAGCATAATATAAAATAATGATAAAAGATAAAAATACAAAAGTCTATAGTAATCAAAAATCCAAAACCATTCATATAAAATATTATGATCATCTCATGTGTCTATACAGAATGATAGGAAAACCACATAAAATACAACCAATACAATACTTTTTTAAAAATTACAAGAAGTCCCAAAAAAATGTATACAAATAGTATCAATAACCAAGCCTGACCTTGTGTTCCCATTATTCAATTCATTGAACTAATCAATAATCAAATAGTGGGTGCATTCTCTGGTCCTTACCTTCATGCATGATGTCTTTCCGAGTACCCGACAATGTCTCTAATAAGATGTGATATAACACTCAATATTCCACCACCAATGGAATATATAACTATTTAGTCTATCTAATATAAATAGAATTAGTGTATATTATATCTTAGGTATAGAAATAAGGAGTATAAAGTATGGTCATGTTAATAAAATCATGGATCCCTACAAACAATAGTCGAGATCCTATAAATAAGGAAACTATTAACCATATATAAATACATGTGATACCCTCGAGTCTAAAAACTGAAATTGGATACCCATACTTGGGATATCATCATGAATATAAAAATTTCAACAAAATCCACAAAATGTAATAACATGTTTAAAGTACATAATGGATATTTCATGTAATCCAATTCCTGACCAAGAAGGTCTATATCCATTGCGTAAAATACCAAGGAATCATCTATGACTACCAGGAGCATGTCAATAGAAACATGGTAACAACATGGATCAACCCCTAGGATTATTTAAATAGAGTGTATATAATGTGTCCCCAGGAAATCCAGATCCAAGGTGTATCTAGGCATTTGTCATCCTACAGAATTAAGAACCAAGGAGAAATTATTTGGAATCCACTATCATAATCCAGACCCATAGTGTAGAAATTTCCATGATGACCTATGGAATCCTGATCCAAAGAGATTTTCCAAGGAATCCACTATAGGAATAAATTCATATTCTCATTTCATTAATCATTAAAAATAAATTAAAATCCTTTATTTCATCCAATCCCCTTCCATATTTTCCATTTAAATTATTAAATCAATTAAAATTATTAAATCAGATGGAAAGAATGAATAACATTATCCAATATACTCAATACCATTCATTATTTTCATTTATAAATATACATTTATAATAAGGTTTTCACAATCTTAATAGTGTCATTAAATTATAATTATGGATACCACTAAAATTGGAGATCTCACACACAACCAATAGGTAGTTTTAACATGGTAAAAATACAAAAATACACCTCAAAGGTGGCACAGGTTGAGGTGAATGACCTCTATCAATATAATGGTACTCATTGTAAAACTAAAATGTTCTAAATAATTTATTCTAGACATATAATCAAATTTAGGTGAATTCTGAAAAGGTACAATGTTTGACAAAATTGTACAAGCTATATATCTTCCAAAATATAAGGGTAAATGTATAAACCACCTAGCATAGGTCAATAGTAAAACACTCCTCTTGTATTTATCAATAATTTGGTATAAATCAATAGAAAAGAAAATAATATTTTAATACCCTATAAATAGTTAAAATTATAATACACAAAAATAAATACATATATATAAATACAATTGAATAAAGGAAAAATTGGAAAATATAATTAAATACTGCATATTGAGGGTGACAAATGTTGTTTGAATCGGGAATCAAATGATGAAATGGGATTATAACCTAGGTTCTATATTTAAAATGGCTTTATTAAAGGAAAATAAGATCCCTTGTACATTGGAATCAAAATAGGAAGAATGGGTTTCATAATATAATCCATTATGGAGGAAAATTTAATTTTACCCACAATTTATAGGTCACAAGGTTTGGCAGCATGGTTGGTCAAACCATGTTCCATCCATGATCCCTTCACTTCCTCAATGGAGAAACCACAGGGTTCTTATGAACTGTGTGACTAATCATGCAGAAACTATGAAAAAGCCCTCTACTAAAAAAATTAGGTCCTCTTTCATGGGAATATGGCCTTGCCCACGTGGTTTCCTAAAATAGTTCAACCTTATGCCACCCTCTGTCTAATACCACATGGTAATTTCTAACCATGCATCCAAGGTTTCATGGTTTCTACTAACTATGTGGTCTCACTTCCTTCTCATAAAATTGGGCCTTCTAGATCTGAACAATCCTTGGATTCCACCTGAAAATCGTGTGACCTCGTAATATATTAACATTTGGTATAAACATGATTTTAAACTGAAAATAAAAATATATATACCTCATAGGAAACCGAATATCTTAGAATATCCCCCACCCCTTAGGAAATTATTTCCAAAATTTACATTCTAAAGGTGTTCAATAATCACCTGAGAATAAGTCTATCCCATGAGGATGTACATTAGCCTCACACTCCCAAGTCTCATCATGTAAGTGAATTTTTTACCATAACACATGTATTATAGAAAATGAAAATCCTTGAAGAACCATTGTACTCCATTTAACAATACAAATTGGATACTCATCGAAGTATGAATATATATGAAGCTAAAACTAATCTAGTTTCACAATATGAGAAGGGTATGAGTGATAATGGAACATTTGAGATATATGGAAAGCAACATGAATTTATTAGTACATTATATGTAGTAACAACCAATAATCTATAGAATCAAAAAACTCTAGAATCTCAAATGTCCCAATATATGATGTAGAAAACTTATCTTGTCTCTTAATACTTCTATATACCTAACTTAGTGAGATATATAAAAATACACAATACCTGAGCTTGAACACTAGAGGCTATCGAAAAAAATCAATGTATGATTTCTTTCTAGAATGTTTAGTATACATCTATATTTTGATCAACTGAACATGTTATGATGTATCATGAATGAGATGAGTCTGAGGAAAGATTCATCTCATTCCTCTAACCAACACATAGGTGATTGGCATGTCCTTCCATACAAATCCCCAAAGCGTGTCATTTATATAGTCACATAATTGATGTTATTATAGTGTACTCAACCAATTTTAATATTCCTCTCCCATGAACGCCCAAAGACAAGGACACATGATCTAAGCATGTCTTAAATCTATTAAATTGTGCGCTCTAACTAGACAGCAGTTTGAGGGTGATATTTCAGGCCCATAATTCACTATGTTCCAATTTCCCTCTAGAATATCTACTAGAAACAAGACATAATCTATGTACCCCTATCTGATACAATGGTTTGAGGAACTTGAAAGTCTCAAAATAAAATAGATATAATTTATCCCAAGATCGTACACTGAGAAGATATCCTTGATTATTTGTAAATGAGTATCCTTGTTGTGTGTTTCATGAACAACCCATACATCATCACTACCTTGAGGTGAAATCGGAAACCTAGTCACAAAACCCATTGCAATATCATAAAATTTCCACATTGTAATATGGACCCCACCCAGTCATTGGGTGTGCAAAAATCTAATTACTTCCCCTAAGGGGTCAGTAGTTGGAATATCCTATGGTATATCCCATGTGTTGTGTTGTGAATCAAGATTCTAGTAAAATTAATGTAACGTAAATAAAACTAATTTAATTACAAGGCAGTACTAGAATTAGATTGTGATGATCATATTATCAAAAAGTGACTGGGTTTCATTTTTGACTTCCCTTTTTTAATTATATAATTTACCTTTCAAAATTGAATATTTTTTTGATTAATAATTTTAATGAAGAGATTAAAAATATTTATACTTGTTAACCTTTGATTAATATTTATTGATAGTGAGAATAATATGCCCAATTTTCATGGTGGGATAATATTCTTTCTATGGTATTAATTGCATAGTGGATCTCCCCTATATCACCTATAAAATTCGAAATTAGAAATTGAGTATCCTGACTGCTCATATTGTCCTATTATGTGTTCCCGCATCTTTATAAATCACTGAAAACATCTCTTCGTAACATTAGATCAACAAACCAGTGTTATAAAATATCAATAAGAGGGTGAGTAATTTTTTAAATTAGTGAAATTTTATAATGATCAGATTTGAAGTAAAAAATCCCTTAAATCCCATTATATATATATAATCTAGAATTAAAAAAAATTAAAAGAGATAGATGTGTTTTGATAAAACTGGGAATCCATCATTACAATGGGACACCTCATCTTCAGCCAATTACAAAAAAGGACTCCCACTCCATTAAAAAGAAAACAATTGGGGTAGACAAGGTGGAACGCATAATGAAAATAGAAATAAAATAGATACAATAAAACATAGTATCCAGCAGTAGCAACAACCAATTTTCTCTTCATCGGGTCCTCCAATCTCCACTTCCTTGATGGTAGGCCCAACTATTTATAGAGGGTGCATCCTTCTTCATATCACTTAGTCAAGGTATCGAAATATTAGAAATTGGATCTTAGTTTTAATATTGATATTTTAAATTCCAAATATTCATACTTTTACCAATATCAAGAGATCATTTTTTCAGCATGGACAAAACTTATGCATTGGAAAATCTTGTGTGGTAGTTGCATCATTTGGGTGTGAATGATGGACATGGATTTCAAAGCCTCGAGTCTGGTGACACAATAGTGGGGATCATATGGGATGGAAATGGAAATAATTTTGTACTTCACCAAGCCTCATATGGAATTCATAACAATCAGATGATTCATAAACCTCTTTAAGATTCATGGATTAGGCTTCGACAATAATGTGTGGTGGTGGAAGGCTTTGGTTGCATATATAAAACAATGTAAGGATATAAGGTGTCAGAAATTGTGATCCTATAGTCAATAGTAGAAGTGAATGATGGTGGTTTCTAGGGTTGTGATTTTCTCAATGATGGATCATGAGGCCCAATTTTCACAATGGTGGATAATAAGGTATCATTGTACCATCAGTGTCTCATGGGTCATCAATAGATCAATGATGTCTCATGATACACTATCGGCTCAACGGTGGATCTTGAGTCACCTTTAGTTCAATAAAGACATATGAGTCATTTTCGGCTCATTGGTGGATATGAAGGGAATCAGTTGAGTTGAGCAGTGGCTTACAACTATTTGGGAAGAGGATGAAGTGATGAAGTGATGATGGTAATGAATAGAAGTGGAGTATTGTTATTTTTCAACTATTCAGACCATTATTGTGGTTAGGGGATGCTCACAATTATCTTAATGGGGTCATTCGATGGTTAATGAGATGTTACCTATTATTTTATGCCTCATCATATTAATTGAAATGGATCATGATCTTTTCTAACATAATCCATGGTGTCTCTCGAGAGTTTTTATAGTGAATGGAAAGGACAGGTGGAGGTTGTGCAGCGAAATAAGGTGGATTCCAGAAGGTAGTTCTATATATGTGTGAGAATAAATGATGAACAATAACCCCCAAAAATTCATCCCAAATCGATATAGATTATATAGAAGAGAAAATATCAATATGATCTCATGACTCTCCCATTTTAATGAAGTTATATGGGGGAGGATCTCTACTCGCCTTCGTGCTCCACCCCATACTGGTGAGGCCTTCCTCTCATCGCTTAGGGTGTTTTACCACCACAGGAAGGTACTCTCTGTGCTTCAGACTAGCTATACATTCCAACAGATATGATCCTCTTTCGTATCTCATGATCCTGACAACCTCTGGTTGCCTAATTGCCTTGATATGGCTTCCTTAGGGCTCTGCATGGCCAGTTGGGCACAAAAATGTGGCTTTTGGGACTCATTAGGTTGAGGGCCAGATGAAGAAAAAATATTTTACACCAAATATAATAAAATCAATTCATAACAGTTCAATCAATTGTACACATAAATGAAAACTATAGGTCCTCATTAAAATAAACATTTTAAACAATATTAAATCAATTCTCATTTTTTTAGTATTTTCAGAAACTAATGGAATATATGGGTATTTTTCATGGAAATTCATTAAAAATAATTATATATTGATCAAATGTTTCCTAAAAATATTAGTATGTCAAATTCATCCCCACACATAAACTATTATTTTCGTCAAGCATAAAATAACAACAGTGAATTTAGAGTGAAATATTGATTTATATATTCACATTCCAAATCAATTAAATAAAAATTTATCAATGTTAAATCAAAATTTTAAAATTCCACAAAAAAAAACATCAATTTGACATCACTATTTTCTAAGAAACAATCAAATAATGAATTTTTTCTTTTTCCTTTAATAAAATTATTAGATTTATTATTTCAACTATCCATTATCCTTAAGTAATTATTATTTACACATTCCAAATTAGGATTACCTATAATTAGTTTTTTCACTCAACACCCATTATATTAATTCAAGTTTATTTATTCTCATATCATGAGTACATTCTCCGAATACATAAGATTATAAAAGAATTAGTTTCAACAAATTTTTTAAAAAAACATACATAAAACCATGGGTGCCTTTCAGTCAAGGATCTTATGACTGTAAGGCCTAATGTTTGTAGGAATTGATTTTTTAAAAAATTTTCTCAAGGAGGATATTAATCTCTTAATGTATAATGCATGATATTATAATTAATAGTGTCATGAAATTATCCCCTTATAATTGTGACCACTCCAAATTTCCCTAAACCCAAAGTAATGGTCATGAATAATTAAATCACAATGAATGATGTGATCCCTCTATAATTTTAATTATATATTTATATTTTTATGTTATTTTTCCATTTTTTCAACATTTAGGCTTATGATTAATCTCAAACCCAAAACCTTACTAAATATGATAAAATAATTTCTCTAGTAATAGTGTTTTTTTATTCTTCCATGTCCCAACCCACATTTCATTTCATTAATTATACCATTGATAATGGAAAATAGAGAAAGTATAAAGTATTAATTAGATAAACACATTAATTTCCAAAATAAGAACCCCAAAACTTTTTTAAAATACATTTTATCACTTTTACTAGGAATCCAACCACCACCGCGCTTCAAATTTATAATATCATGATACATAATAAGAGGAGGGTGGAAATGAATAAATTACATCAAACATGGATCATTCCTAATAAGGGAATTCATAGTCTCTATTTGATAATTACAGATTGAAATAAATGTAGTTTCAAGGTTAAATACACTCTAATGATGCCTCAATCCTTTTAATGTGTTTTTTTCATAGTCAAGGATTTGGAAAAAATCAGTGTATGTTATTGTAGTGAGAATATTCCATGATCACTCAAAAAATATGCTCAATATAAATATTTGGAAATTGTTCTTGAAATTGTCATACTAATGGGGTATTTGATTCTTAAAATCAATAATGGAATGAATAATAATAACAAATAAGCACAAATTAATTTAATAAATGTAAATCATGAAGAAAAGGATTATGAAATTTCATTTACATGAATCATGAAATTACCTTATGTCTGGAGTCTTAGTATTAATATCCATGATAAATTTTAAACATTCAATTTTCAATTTTACAAATTCAATCACATTAACATTGAAATATAAAACATTAAATTATAGGATACTTATGGAAACTCATGTCTCCAAGACATGTCATATAAGGAATTAATTCATGAACAAAAATTCAACTCCAAGTTTTAATGCAGCAATATGGACTTATAGTCCATAACATATTTTTAGAAACATGTAAGATGTTGTAAACATAAATAATGGTTGAATAAACTCCATGACCTAATGTTGTTTTTTCTCTACATCATTGCCAATTCATGGTGATTCTTGAGTACTTCTTTCATTGTATTAATATAATAAAACTCATAAACGATTGAGAAAAATTCTATTAAATCTCTATGGAAGAATGTAAGAGGTGACCAAATCCTAAATCCTAGGTAACTGGTACAACTTGTCTTGCCTCATATAATCACCTTTAGTTAATGTCATTATCTCGACATAACCTTGCGAGAAGAGGTAAGTAGATGGGTTAGACAGAAGTATTATCTCCTCAACTGGTTCTTGTGGTTTATTCACATGGAACTTTTTCAGCCACTTTACTTTAATAGTGAATTCTTTTCCTTTATCTTATCTCTTAATGTGAATTTCTAAAATGGTATAGACATTAGTAACTATAAATGGTCCTTCCCACCTAGAACGAATCCTATCGAGAATTAACATTATTCGGGAATTACATATTTGGACTTTGTTTCCAGGTTGATAGTATATTTTATTATCATTTTTTATATCATAATTTGGTTATATCCATATAATTTTTTTTGTTTTTTACTATCCTCACATATTATTTCCTCTAGTTCTTACAACTAGAGAATTCTCTCATTCCTGATAATCACTAAAACAAAATTTATGTATTTTATAGCCCAATTGGCATTGTGCTCTACTTCTATTGGTAGCATACAAATTTTCCCATGAACCATCATATAAGTTCTCATACCAATAGGTTTCTTATAAGGTTTCTGGTATTCCCATAAGGTGTGATTGATCCTTTTTCTCTAACCATTCTTGCATGGTTTACCTTTTGTCTCCAAAATACCATTGACCTCCCTGTTGGACACTTTATCATGTCAATTTGGTTAAGGATGACAATGTGTATATGTGTTATGGTGCACCCCATAATTTTTAAGCATATACTTCATATTTATGTTAAACAAATGAGTCCCTTATCCACTAATGATGGACCTTCATACTCCAATCATACAAAAGAATTTAGTCCATACAAAATCACATACATCCTTGGAATTATCAGTATTGTTGGCATTAACTTGTTCCCATTTAAGGACATGATCCATAGTAAGTACAATGTAATAATTCCCAAAATAAAATTAAATGGTCCCATAAAATAAATTCCCAATTATTCAAATATTTCACTAATAATTATCAGTTTTTGAGGAATCTCTAATTTTTTCAAAATACTTCTAGACTATCAACACTTGCAACATTTTATAAATGAATAATGAGAATATATAAATACTTTAAGATAATGAATTCAACAATATAATACTTTTATATTAGTTCTATGTTGTCTAATGTCACCTTCTCATGAAAATTAATGACAAAATTAAAAAACATATTCATTTTCACTTTCTGATAAGAACCTCATTATGACATTATCATTAGATATTTTTTATGAAAAAAAAGATGATTATAAATGTAGAATATGGGTTCATCCATACGATTTTATTTTCATGTTAGAAAAATAACGATGGTACCTGAGAGGAAGAAAAATAATTAACTAAATCAACATATCATTGCACTTCACCTTCCATTGTGTAAATTTTCACTCCAAGAATGTGGACATTGAGTGGGAAAAATTCTTGAATGTATGATTCAACAATGTTCATGAGTCTACTGAGGTGATCTGCTATATGGGTTTTATCTCCCTTATTGTCCTTAATATATAGGTTAAATTATTCAAAGATGAGAATCTATATCCCAATCCTTGGTTTAGAATTATCCCTCATTATAAATTACCTATATGAATGTTCTCGAGGAAAATGTTATGACTTGTATTCTTCATTAAACTATTTGAGAGAAGTCTACTCATATTGCTCGGTATTATGTGTCAAAAAGAAACTCAAATTGATAATCCCATTCTGAGGGTGGCATAATAACCCAGGTAATCAAATTTAAATCAGCCCTTCAAATAACTCCCTAAAATTATCATTAAACACAAATTCATCTTCTTTAAAATTAACATTGAAAGGTGTAGATAAATCTTATTAATGTTCTAAATGAATATTATGTAAAACCCCATATGAATAGAAAATGATATAATATGTCTAAAAAGGTGGGATATCGAAAATAATTTATCACTTCCAAATTATAATTTTCCACCTCAATACCTTTTTGAGAAATGATATAACCCAACAGTATCCCGTTTTCACCCATAAAGTAGCACTTCTCAACATTGAAAATCATTTTTTTCTCTATGCAGGTTTCTAAAACATTTCTAGTTTCATTATAAAATAATCATTATAGTTTCCAAAAATATTAAAATCATCCATGAATACCTATAGGTATTCCCTTATGTGATTTAAGAAAATACTAACCATACACCACTGGAGATGTACCTAAATCATTCCGAATCCTGAAAGGTATCCTCTTGTAAGAATTGTTCATTGATGGGAAATTAAATGTCTTCATCTCTTGGTATTCTCGGAAAATTGGTACCTAAAAATAACCATTTAATCCATCCAAGAAATATTAGAGTGTCCTACCTAGACACCTTTTTAGAATTTGGTATATATACATGATAGAGAAGTGATCTTTTGAGTGAAAATATTTAGTTTTCATTAGTTAATGTACACCCTCCAACTATTTTGGAATCTCTGAGGGATTAATTCAGTATTACCAATTTTAATTATTTGAAAACCAGTTTCTTGGAAAATCACATTAATGGTTATGGCCCAATAGAGTTGTAAATTGATTATATTATTTCATTTTCCAACATTTTTTCAATCTCTTTTTTAACAAACTCAATAATAGTAGGGATTAAACACCACTAGGGTTTCCATACAAATAAAGAAACTCCATTTAGGAAACTTTTAAGGGATTATACCATATAGATAATTCTTAGGATTCCACCAACATTCACCATATTAAATGAAGGTTTTGTTTCTAAATTTTAATTATAATTTTTATTTTATCCTAGCACATGTTATTATTGACGAATACTGTAAATTTTTCTCCTTCCATAAGATATATATATTTTATGATGTAAGAGTGAAGTTTTAGTACTGGGATTGAGGGTTATTATAGAGATAAGATCAAATTCAGTTTTCTACATAAATATATTGAATTTAATTAAAAAATGGTATCACGTAAAATTCCTCATTAAAATTATCAATTAATTAAGATGTTATTTCTTCTTGATAATACCTTCTATATTTTAGATTATTCACTTATTCAATGATGTTTTTAGTATAATTTTTATCTTTTAAAGATACAAATTCAACAAGAATACTTTATTCTTCCATATCCCCGATACATTATTCATGGATAATTTAAAATAGTAAATCATTTTTTAAATCATTCTTCTTAGTGTGAATAACATTGAAGTACACATCACAATATCATATCTCTATTTTTTAGAGTTAATTCATATATAGTAATGTTAATTTTATCAACATTCATGAATGGTCCTCCAAAAATTATGGGTGAATTCCCTGGTGATTTATCTTCCTCCGTTTTTTAAATAAAGAAACCTGTTAGAAAACCCAATCATTTTACCTCCACCAGCACATCCTCCAATACACTTCGTGGAAAGATAATGGAACTATTTTCTAGTTGTATAACCACTATTTTTGGAACCAGTTTTACTATTTTAAATGACTAAGTGGCATAGTTAGGCAAGAAATTAGTGTAAACCCATGATCACATAAGGAATCAATACATTTGAAAGAACCAATGATGCATGGAAAAGATATTGTCCCTAAATTATAAAAATATTTGTGTAATACAGGTGTGATCATGGAGTAAACACTTCTCCTAAGGTTGATTACATCATTCTCATCTATCATCATCCTCTTGGTAAAATTGTCCTTAAGTAATATTGTGTATTTTGAAATTTTTGTGATTGATTCCCATAAGGGTATATCAATTTCAGCCTTATAAAAAGTCTCCAGAATATATTTTTCAAGTTTATCTTCTTCAATATTTTTTAATTCTATAAATCAAGAACTGAATGGGTGGGATATTTATATCATATCCATTAAATATCATTGAAATATTGTTTCTATTATTTCATTTCTAAATATTTTCATAGGTTCTTGTTCTATCTTCTTATCATCTTATTCTGGTGGAGGTGTTTTCTCTCCTTTAATATATCTAAAATATTTAGAATTTCTTGATTCACCTACCTCTGATTGGCTTGGGATGGTTTATTTATTGGTTCTGGAATATCATTTTTACTCATTGTAATGATCATTTTTTTCAATTTTCTTTGTGTTATAGATTATTTTAGTTGTGATTTTTTTATATCAGAATATTATGTCCATCAGAGTCTCAAATTTATTTGAAAAATCGTTTATTGTATTTTTCAGCTCCTCCTTATTTGTTCCTTGTCTTTATTTGACTAGTGGTACACTAGATGAGATATGTACATGGTTATTTTGTTGAGAAGGTTTTTGTCGGTGAGATTTTCTTCGTACTATTTCTACTATGGTTATTGGAAAGTGGGTGGATTCAGAAATTGTTTCTAGAAATACGGTTTAGCCTAACTTCTTTGACCTCCATATACTCTATGGGATTTAACATACATCAATGGTTTTTGAAAAAATCTTTGATATAATATATCTTCTGTTATCTTTATACCATGTACTTTTTTACACTAATCAATTACTTGATGGGGTGAGTAACATAAACCACATACCCAAGGAAGGGTAGGTTGTTCATTTTAATGGTTCACTACCATCTTTCTTTTAAGGATTTTTAATTATTCCATTTTGGTTTCAATCAATAGAGATGAGTCAGTGTCTATCACATCATAGATAAATCTAGTATTTATACAAATTATTCTAAATTATATTTAATTATATGAAATATTTTCAATTATGTTCCTAGCTTCCTTGGGTGATTTATCGATCACAGCTACTCTATATGATTTATTCAAGAGGTTTTTGTCATTGTCCTGGAACCCTTAGTAGAAGAAGACAAGTGATGATCTTACAAATCACAGTGAGGTCAAATTGCACACTTCATTTTTAATCTATCCCAATATTCGTATATTTCTTCTCTATTATCTTGGTTGATGAAATAGATATACGTACTCATAGTGGTACGTCTGGAGACGAGAAATATAGTTAGTATGAAACTTATTTAGATATGATCCCATTAATGGGTCTCTTTGGGATTTAGGATGTACCACCATTCTTTTTAGGATCTTTCGATGATAAGGGAAATTCCCTCCATATTACTTGTTCTTTCACCACTCATATTAGATTGAATATTGGAAAAACATAGCTAAACTCCTGGATATGTCGGTTTGAGTAATGTCCTAAAATTCCATGAAACAGGGGTAAGACATGAATAACATCGACTCACAACTAAAAATCATTTTGATGTACAGTAATGGAAAATTGATTATTCAATTTTGATAATTGTGAGGAAAAGTGTACCTTAGGATTACATATGATTTAATTTCCATTTCAATTGTCTTAGAGTGAGAACGTGATGTTTTACATGAGTCATATAACATTATTTGGTAAAATTGGTTTTCTAGGTAATGAGATCTTTGATTGGATAACAAAGTTCACTCAAAATCAGGTTCAAGAACTAATATTTCTTTATTAGAGGTCACAGTCAAAAACAATTTATGGGTTTTTCCTAAAACTACTCCTCAATAAGGATCCCATGTTTTGACACCATCCACTCATTTGGTGTGTATAAAGATAAATATTTCACCCTAATGGTCTAGTATTAGTAAATTTTTACATTGTATCTGGAAAGTAGTTTTTTGAATCATGATGTCATGAATGCGAATGTAAATTAAAGAACAATAATTTAATAACTAAGAAGCAATGGACATTGTTTGTGAATATCATATTTGTGAAAAATGACTAGATTTTACATTTGGATTCACTTTTGTAATTTTTATTTCCCCTTTAGAAATTTAATCTTTTGTTTAAATTATTAATTTTAAAGAATGGATTAACAATTATCTCCCCTATCCACATTTGATTAAAATTTATTTATAGTGAGAATAGTCTTCCAAATTTAATTGGTCGGAATATTATCATTAGAAGTTGTGAAAGGCCTAAAAACCATACCTGGATCACCTAGTAAATTTAAAATAAGTAATTGAGTACCATAAGATCTCTGATTATCCGACTATGTATTGCCCAAAAGTTTAGAATTTATTAAACAATTCTCTTTGTGGAACTAGATCACCAAATCGGTGTGATCCAATACCAATTAGGGGAGTGTAATTTTCTTAATCAATGAAATTTTATATTTTTTGTTTTTAAAATAAAAATCCCATTGTGTTACATTAGATTTCAGAAATAATAAAAAAACAATTTAATAAACCAAAATTCATATACGATTTCTATAAAACTAATACTCTATAAATTCAACAGGTTATCACCCATTCAACCAATAAAAGAAACAGTATACCCCTCCATTAATAGGGAAATAATGGGGTTAGATGAGGAAAAAGACATAATGAAAATTGAATGAAAATATATTAGTTAAAAAATATTCTCCAGTAGCAACAGCTTGGGTTTTCTCCTTCGGTTCCTTAACTCTCATCTCCCATGATGGAAGGTCCATCAATTTTTTAGGATTAATCATTCATCATATCTCTCAGTCATGGATATCCAAAAATTTAACAACATATCATGGTTTGAGTATAGATATGTTTAAAATATGAATCATTAAACATCCAAAAATCTAAGATGATCATTCTTTACATCGTGGACCGAACTTGTTTATTGGTAAATCTAGTGGCTCAACTAATTTGTGTATATTAGGTATGCGTTTATTTTGTAGGTATAGTGATAGTTAGCATGGTGACACAGATGTGGGAATTAGATGGCCTTTAAAATGAGAACATTCAGTAATCCATCAATCCTTTTGTATCCTTTTAACGGCTTGATGAGTTTATTATTACTTCATTAGTGAAGGTGGGCATACATGGTAGTGGAGTTTTGTGATCCCTCTACCCCTCCGGCCTTAATAGTGGCCAAGGGAGTCTTGAATTTATCATCATAGAGTATTCCAAGGCTGAAGAAGATGTTTTATATGGTTTTAGACCATAGAATTCAGATTGAGCTTGATATCAATATTTATTGATGTTAATCATGGTGTTTCTCTAGAGTTTTAGCGGTAGTCAGTGATGACGAGTTACGGAAATATGGCAGAGGAGGGTGGGGTCGAGCGACTACTTCTATTTGAGAATGGATACATATGGATTTTTAAATGATTAATAGTTACATGAATTAATATATCCCACATTTAAATGTAATTGGGAGTAGTGATTATTTAAATATGATTTTGCTACTCTCCCATCGAAATGACGCCATGTGGGGGACAGAAGACCTCCTGCCAGGTGCCATGCACCATCCCATACCAATGAGTCATTCTTCTTATATCATCATGGGTTTCACCAGCATGTTATGTAACTCTATTGGATTTGGCCTATCTATACATTATGGTTTAGTTGATCCCTATGGGATTCCCATAGTCCTGATGCCTCTTTGTTTCCTCATTCTCTCGGTAGGCCTTCTTTAAAGGTCCTCATGGCTGGTTGGGACATGATATAGGAGTTCTCAACTGAATCATATATTATGAAGCCCATATGTGGTTTGATGAAGCTAAAAAACACACAATTTATGTGCCACCTTATTCTCTCTTATGTATCAAAATGCTTTATGATGCTATTTCCATATCCTATACGCACACCCCATGTACGAGAAGCTACATCACCACTATATTTTTATACACACATGTCTAGTATGCACTGTAAGACATGATCTCATGATAATTTTGGAGGTTTAAATATTCAGATATTCACAATATCTATATAAAAACCAATATATGAAGTTGAATATTTGTTGATCCATAACTATGAGATATGAATAAGGGTTCAACCTATCTAATTAGTGGGGTATGCCATCATGGGAGAGGAGAGTGGATGACCTGAAAGAGGTAACACCGGTTGCTACTAGTTGGGACATTGTTTTAATTTCTATACTTTGTGACATCTTCATTCAAAACACTGCTATTTGGATATGAATTATCTTATTACATATACTACACACATAGGGGGAAATTTTCTTTTTCCACAACCCATGATGAGGTGGTGTCAAAACATGGTATTGTTGTCAGGGATGCCTTCTTTACATTTGTCCATGGGTTTCACCAACATTGTCCAGTTCCATATGAGCATTGTCCTATCTCTAAATGCACATAAATTTCATCCTAGTAGGACTCCAATGTTCTTGATTCCCTTAGGTGGCCTCATTCCATCAGAAGGCCTTCCCTAAGACTTTTCATCGCTTGATAGACCATGTTATTCCTATATAGGTGGAATGTGGGGATCTTCTATTTGAGTTCCAACTTATAGTCCATATGTTTTTCACCTTAAATTAGTATAAAAACTTCATAACATTTAAAAAAATATATAAATAAATCCCAACCAATAATCATCATTAACATAAAAATTTTAAACCTTGTTAATTTCATCATCATATTTCCCCATATTTTATGAATACCTTATAATATATGGGTTTTTGTACATTAATTTGATTTAAAATCATTGAAATTTTATTAAAATTATCATTAAAATATTAGTGATTAAAATAATAAACCGTTGTAAAAGACCAGATGGTTGCTGGACTTTTGTCTTCACCTACTGTCAGGTGGAACACATCATGAAAAAACCATGTAATTCTCACTTAATCATCAGACACCTGAATTAATAGTTGAAGTCATTTTACATATTGTTTAGTATGGGATTCACTACCCAAAAAGATGCATAAAACTCCCAAATCATATCCTCCTATATATTTGATAGAATCCAAACACAACCATGAATATTTATAATTTCATCCCCTCCTGTAGTCCAACCAAGTGGTGGGTCCTCACAATCCACACTCTCTCATAAGAATAGGTTCTCAAAATTAGATAATTATTTCATCCACACTCTTTCTATAATAGTATAATTCAATACAGTGGATGTGATTAAATTTCACCTGATATTATCTTTCACCTTCAAGTGTATCTCTAAAAATAAGGCTATAATATTCCACTCACTACTGGACACCTAAACAACCTGTATCTAAGCTCTCCAACTCAATGAATTGGCCTCAAAATGAATAATATCATGCACATATTAAACCATTATTTTGAAATAATATGTATATTCAACCCAACTTCGCTGCCTCAGATTCATGTCATTCTGCCTAAATGGGTATTTTGGGATATTCTGGTCTATTAAAAATAAAAACTCTATCTAAGTAAATTATGTATCTAACAACAAAGGACATGTATAATCATATCTAACACAATTTTGTTTATTGGGTAGTTCCTCTCATGTGTGGTCAACTGATGAGACCATTATACAAGGACTCATTCTCCATGCATCATAACTAATCCTAGCCTAATACTTGATGCATCAAAATACAATGTGTATCTCCTTCCCAACTCTGGAAGAATCATGGCCTCTGTTAAAATCATTCTCCCAATCAGCACTTATAAACGTACCTTATAGGAATTGAACGTTACAAACATAACACCCTTTTTAGTCAAGCCTATAATATAGGCCTCTAATCCTGAAAAGTCTAGTATGAAACACATATAATATTAAACTAGTACCATAAAACATCATATATAAAAGATGTTTGTGGGAGGCTCCCATGAAACAATTGCTCTCACCTTATATGGGTCGTCTTATACTCTTGTATTTGATATAATATAATCTTGTAAAAAAGTATTTTCCCTCCATATATATCAATTTTTGATCATATAATACATGTAATTCTCTCTTATTGTATCCAAAATAATCTCATGGTGTTTACCATTGTTGTGTCAATAGTGAAAATACCACTAGATATTGTCCTCAAACATCACCAAAAATGAATCAAGATAAGGATGGAAAACAAGGACCATAACATCCTTGAAAAATGTTGGAATGTTTGTGATACCAAATGGTATATCCAAATACTAGTAAATATTATAGCTACTATAATAATTTATAAATTGTTTTGTTATAGGTCAGACATACACTTGGTGATAAATAGACCTAAAATCAATATTCAATAAATTTAGAGCTCCTTTAATCTAGTTGAATATACCAATTTTATATAGAAATATATATTGTTTCATAATAATAAAATAGTTTGGTTTTCAATAATCTATGCATAACCTGAAGATACAATCCACCTTTTTCACAAAACGGTCTAGTGAACCCCCATGAGAAGTATTTGATCATATAACCCAATTTTTCTCTAATTTCTCAAGTTTCCTATTGAGATCATGTAAATCCATAGTAGAAATCTCTTAATGAGGAATATATTTTGGTATATCTACAAAAAAAAAGATCCATGGAAAACTCTTCCTCTCTTTCAAGAAGTAAATCAGTAAATTCATCTGGGAGAAGTTCCCAGAAATGATTAACCACTGGAGAGAAATATTCGTAACTCGATCCATGATTAACCAATGATAAACTAGAAATAATACCTTTTATTCCACCCATACAATGATTATTGGGTCCAATATATCTCTCTTGTACATACCATTCACCCATTTAAATAAATATTATTCCACTTTGTGATGTGGAGGTCACGCTTTGACAATAGAAATCGATATGGGTTCGATAAGAAACAAGGAATTTCATCCCTTGTATGAAATAAAACCTAGTAATATATATGATATGTTGATACCATATGAATTTACGCCCAGCAATCTCAATGATAACTCCCAAAAAATGTGTACACACACTATTCTGATTTCAAGAGGAGTATCTGGAGACATGACACCATTAGAAAACTTCATAATATGCCCAAGGCTCTCCCAACCAGAATAGATATGAATCTATGAGATACACCAATATCAGAAATATCATATACAAGAGTATTGGATATTAAGATCATATCTCTCACTATAGACAGATTGTCAAAATTCTCCTCAGTTATAGGTTGTGCAATATATATCTGGTCTCAACAACAACCTAGTAAAACAAACTCACTACCCAGAGTTGGCCCTCCCAACTATCTTAGAACAACTGATTCCTAGATTACTAATCCATGACCAACAACTTGACCCATATTACAATCTCTACTCCATTTCCAATCCAGATTTAGAGTAATTAATATATCTTTTTATCCTAGTGTTATTGTTGATCCATTTCTACTGACTTCTTGAGTGATGGTCATCAAAAAACACTTCAAATTGTACATCCTTCCATAAGCTCAAAACTCGACTGGGTCATTATCATATTGGTTAATAATATTTTCACATCACCCACTTTGATGGAAAAATATAAAAATACCAACACTGACATCTATGATAGTTTTACCCTCAAGAGAATCCTCAAATTTGTGCATCCACCCACTATAAATTGTGACACTAGGTCGACAGGCAGAACTACCATGCACTATGCCCCCAACATCCCTTAGGTTTCATTCAATCATAAGTAAAAAATTAACTAAGTCATTAATATTAGTTAACTAAAACCCATTTATCTATGATCTAACATAATTATTGATACCTTCCATGAAGTGTCTCACCCTCGATATCGCGTCTAAAAGATAAATTGACACAAAACACTAAATCTCAATACTCTATAATTGTAAACACTCCAATCCCTAGATGTGTAAAATAAAAATCCCATTTTTATATCAGATTCTCATAAAAGAATTAATAATAAATCTTTGATTTCATATCCCTCCAAATCATATCTGGAATCATGCATTCCTAGTTCAAAACATCCCACCAACACTTATATTCTCCTTGAAGAATATTTGTCACAAGCTTCACTCTCCTCTCTAGATGTGTCTATAGATTCTAAAAAATGGAATAGATAGTATTAAGACGTAGATTAGTATTATTTGGACTTCCAATTCCCAAAAACATTTGAGGATTATATAGTTCGGACACGTGTATTAGCTCTACCCTAGATGAGGTAGGTTGTGGGACTCCCTGAACGGTTTGTATAATGTGCATAAAACACTCATAATTGTTCTTCAGCACCTATATATGATACTACAACTGTGGGAGAAACTAGATATACTATAGGTTATAAAAATATACCATTAATTTACACATCTATAGAATGGTTTTCACCCCCTCCATGTGCATGACCAAGGGTTATAAGGTTTCATGTCTCTGAAATTCCATTCACACGCATCAGAAAATATCTACAAAAATAATATCATATATAAAATTATAGGAATGGTTTATCCCTTCCAATCAACAAGTCACACCCATGATACTACTTTTAAGGGTATTATTAGGAAATAAGAACTATTGTATAAATAAATAAAGACCATACCTACTTCCCACACTTAAACTTGGTCTAGGTCATGTTCTTGGTTTCTCAATTTCAATATCATTTAAATTCATATATATTTTACAATTATTTATGAATGGATGAACCAAATAGGTCAATAATTTATATGTATAATGTCATGTATAGCACATGATCCACAATTTGGAATATACTTAATCCAAACTATAACATGCACTACTCCATGTGCCTCCTAGTCCATGACTCAACATGTCATAATTTGATACTTATTGTGTCTATATTAACCGACAAAAGAAAATATTATTTAGGATATGGAAGGAACTCTATGTACCAAATATTATTCCAAATTCCCATCCAAAAAAATTATATCAATCAATATATATCACTCAAGGCACACATAATAATTTCATGTAGTCAAGAAATGCATAATATATGGCTTGGAATAATTCATGTCTTGTGGATTATAATAGGTTCTAAATATAATGAGGGAGATGGAATCCCCTCATCATATCAGGTTATTATAAAATAATATCCACAATCATAGGAAGAATAAAATCACAATAAAATTTCATCACACAATGGGGGAGTCAATTCAATACTTATAGGAAAAATTTATAAAAATAGATTTTTCCATTCCACAAAAGTTGGATTTTCTAGTATGTGGATTAGCTACTCCTAGGAACAACTCATTTCTGTATTCTACTACAATCCTAATCTATTGTCTATTGTCTCAAAATAGTAAACACTTAAAATAAAAACTTGGATACCACATTTTAATTTCTTAACTCGGGTACCACAAAAATGTTTCCCTAAGATAGTGGGTCACATGGCCTCTAGTGTGTCTCCAAATATGTTAGAGGCTACAGACTAGAAGCAATGACCTAGGTATTTTTGTGGGTATAATATTTCAAAATGTTAGAGTGTAATGAAATTTTGAAGACAAATAAATAAATAGAGGAAGAATAATATAAAAAATTAATAAAAAATAACTATCTAGAAGACTATAATAATCCAAACGAAACAAGAATTAATATATATTATGTTGATCGTGTCATGTCTCTATGCGAAATGATTGGAAAAAACTTGAAATAGGAAACCAATATATTATATGTTTCAATAGTATAATAATACCCAAAATGGAATATCTCCATCAATCATCATGAGCCTTATTGGTTCCTATTCTCCCATGATCTTAAGAATACAACAAATCAAACATCATATAGTGGGATCTTGTACAAGTACCTACCTACATCTTTGAAGTCTGTCTGAGTACCCAATGGTTACTCGAACTAGGTGTGAGAATTCACTCAGTAGTCCACCTCCAATAATGTTTACAAAAATAATCATCAATGTAATATAAATAGAAATAGTTTTCAATATATTACATGTATTGTAGCAATGAAATCAATGGTTTTTTATGTCTATATAATTACGGATCCCAATAGAAAATAGTCAACCTTCAATAAATATGGTATATTTAAACCATAGAAAAACATTTTTATACTATCTGGTCTAAAAACTAAATTAGATACCAATAAAAATGATATTTTGATGCATTTAAAAATATCCACAATGGGAATTCCATGTAATCCCATGTATTACATTCATTGCTTTTATGTTGTATAATCTTGTTTTTAGAGAATGACTGTTCACTTCTAATGTGTAGAAGACTAATTCATCATCATCAAGTCCCTTGAGCATCTCAATGTAAAATTTTTAATGGAAGGGTTAGATTCCAAGATGTATGTCAAGAGAGCGTGAATTTTGTGAGTCCAATCATGCCAAATCCAAGGGGTAGAAAGAACCGTGGAAATTCTATAAAATTAGGATACAAGAATCACATCTAAGGAATCTACTCCCACAATCAAGACCCATGGAGTATAAATTTCCATGTTGTCTTATTGAATCAGGATCCAAGGATTCCGTCCAATGTATCCACTACCATAATAAATTCATAATTTCATTTCATTAATCATTCACAATCAATATCAATCCCTGAGTTCATTTAACCCATTATCAAATTTTACATTTAAATAATTAAATTAGTTAAGATGATGTAATCAGATTTCTCGCTGGAATAACCTTATCATATAAATTCAATTTAATTCATTCCTTTTATTTACAAATAAACATGTAAAATCATGTGTTTACAACATTGAACAATCCATTAAATTTTATTTAAGTCCCCCACTAAAATAGGTCTGATCACATGCACCCAATGGGTGGTATAACGTAGGGAAAATATAAAAATTCCCTTAAAAGGTAGTAAGGGAGGTAGTGATTAATCTTAAACTATATAATGGCACTCATGTGAAACATAACAGGTTCCAAAAAACTTATTCAATACATTTAATCAATTTTTTGGGAATCTCCAGAATGTCTGGTGTGTTGTAAAGCTACGAAAAGCTATAATACAACCACACTGTAAGGGAAAAGGTATACAAAGCCTACCATAGGTCTATAGTGTAAAACGCATCCATTATCAACTTATGATTTATTCTAAATCGAGATAAATGTGAATAATATATGAATTCCTTGGAAATAAGGAGAATTATATTGCTCAAAAATAACTCTAATGATTGGAATACAAATGAAGAGTTGTAGAAGATAAATTTAAAACATACTCGTACAAATACAATGAGAAAAATGGTGTTTGAATCAGGGATTGGATAATGAATCATGATAAAATCCTAGGTTTTGGCTTTAAAATGGATCAACGAGAACAAAAGAAGAACCACTGGGTGTAGGACTAAAACATATTAAAAATGTGTTTCAACAATTAATTAATTAAGGGTGATTGTAGGGACCCAGTTCTTATTTTAGTGGTATAGGGTTCTCATTTTTCCTTTTCCTTAAGTGTTTTTGAGAAAATATGGAAAATGGGGAAAATCCTAAATTTTGGAACTACACGCCGTGTACTTTTCCACACGTCGTGTACTTTTGGCTGTGTTGGGATGAGTACATGGGGCATGTAGCCATGCCAGCGACAAAGTGTGTAAGAACCGACTACATGTCGTGTAGTGGTACCTTACACGCCGTGTATTCAGTCAGCAGGCTTGAATAGTAAGGTGGTGGAGTCTCCTCCAGCTAGGCGACAGTATACGCCGTGTACTTGGGAGTACATGCCGTGTACTCATGTCGACCAATGAACAGTGTGGCGGTGCTGCCAAATGAACAGTTAAATGAAAGAAGTACACACCGTGTACTCAGAAGTACATGCCCTGTACTTTGTTTTTTCATCTTCATACAGGCAGTAGCCTCCTCATTTGGCATAGGAGGCATTTGAACCATTTTGTAGCCAAAGGATGAGGCCAAACCTTTGAAGATCCGCCATGAGTTCGTCTAGAATTCGTTTCGGTGTCGGACGATCTCGTTGGAACCGCATGGGTAAGCCCTCTCTTCTCCTAGCGTGTTGCTTACCAATTCTTCTCTTAACGTAAGTTATTTACATTTGAATGGGTTTTGTTCTTCATCAGATCTACGCTGTTCTTGGGCGTTTCTAGAGACGATGATTGGGTATAATGTTCGTTGGCGTATAACGTAGGTGGATTTGTATATATTTTCCAACTGTCATGCGTTTTTGTGCATTTTTGTGCCACGAACCCTTGTTGGAGTGTCGTGTGGATGAGGTCGTTGCTATATTCAATGCCTAGAATTGATTAGGTATTTAATTGTGATAATTAAATGCTGGTTGTGATCATTTCTTGGATCTGAAACCACCCCAGCGGTGTCTTTCACTGTTTAGCCATTTGGCCAGGATACCTGAGGGTATGCCTTAAATGTAGTAATTGTAGAATTGACTTTAGAGGAATTGTTTGTTTACTGCATTTTGATATGTTGGGAATGGCCCGGTTAACTATTAATCCTAAGGGCGTTGTTGTGATTAGCCTGTGGGCACTGCACTGTTTAGCCTGAGGGTTGTAGTTATTTCACCTGAGTTCAACTTCTTCCGTGCCTGAGGGCCATAGACTATGTGCCTGAGGGAGACACTACCTATGTCTGAGGGAAAAATTATGTTATGCCTGAGGGAAGATTCTTGTGTTGGATACTCCTTACCTGAGGGTAGGGGATACTTGTCTGAGGACGTGGATTGTTTAATTTGAAATGCACTGTGGTGATTTATAATATTTAATTGGATTAAATGGATAATAAAATGGAAATATAACTGGTAATTAGTTACTTTTTAGTACTGCTTACTTTATTGTATTTTATTACTGCACACTATTGTTTCTTTCTTACACGCAGTTGGGCACAGGCCTTTGGTGGGTGCCTACTGAGATATATTTCACACACACTGTTTGGGTCACGCTTTTCGGCCCAAACAGGTTATGTTACTGCAGGTGTAGATATGGGAAAGAGTCCCTATACAGGTACATGACTGTTGCTGAGGAGTAGGAGGGCATGGGACTGAGCCTAGGCTCAGGATGCCGCTATCAGCTGTTTTGCTTGTTTTTATGTACTCTGTATTTTGTTGTACTGTATTGATGTATAACATGTTCTGGCTATTTTCATAGAACTTGAAACATGTAGCATCATCACTTATATAGTGTTGGTTATATCTACTGCTGTAGTTTATTTCAGTTGTGTATGGTTTACTACTTCCGCTGTTTGTTGTATGTTTTATTTTTTATTCCGTTGTGCTACATTTTTACAAATGAGGGCATAGTTTCCCCACTATCAGACCCGGGCCCTCGCTGCTAGTAAGCAGCCTCTGGCGTTTGGGGAAATGCGCTTGAGGTCACGTGGCGCATCGGGCTTGGGGCACCCGTTGCATGGCACCCGGGTCTGGGACATTACAAAGTGGTATCAGAGGGGGTTTCTTTTAATTAACTTACTATGTGGAGCCGTTGTCAGGGATAGAACAGAACGGTAGTTTGTAATAAGCTGTGCCCGAGCGTAGCTATCCCATGTAGAGGGAAAAGCCAGTCTACCTCGTATTTTGCATTCTTTTGATTTTTCAATTTTACAGTTGATATATTTTCACCATTGGGTTATGCACTTGGGTTGTGCTATTTTTATTTTATCTATGCGTTCTATTTAGTTTCAACCCAATGAGATGAGGGTATGTCGTCTCATGCATCATATAGTCACATGATAGAAATCACATGCCATGCATTATTTCCATGCCATGTAGGTGCATTAGAATTTTCATGTTGATGTGATAGTTGATGTGCTAATAAAGCATTCCGTTGTGATAGCTTCTTGATAAATACATGCCTTGTGATATGGTGTTTTTGTTTGAGCTTGTTATAGAATGGATGCCAAACTTTGGTTTTTGGGGAGTATGGGCCCCCATTGACCGAAATTTGGTGGATCATTGACTGTTTTTTATGTTATAACACATATAAGATGTCAAACTTTGATTCGTGGGGAGTATGGGCCCCCATGGGTCGGAATTTGACACTTATGTGTTGTTTTTCAGTATTTTATGTGTTCCAGGGAAGTTTCTGAGGCATACTGTCTGGAAACTCAGTATACACGTCATGTAGTACTTTATACACGCCGTGTATGTTCTTCTGTTCGGGAAGAAAAAATGAACTTTTTGAGTACACGCCGTGTACCCCGAGTACACGTCGTGTAGTCTCTTCCCATGTCACAAACCATGTGGGTGGTGACACGGGGTAGTGAAGGACTTGGATAAAACACACCGGGTAGTTTTTGTGCACGTCGTGTAGTGTGTCCCGGAGTCCGGCCATGTAACAAACCACACGGGTCGGTGAACTCCTTGATAGAACACGTCGTGTAGTGTGACCTGGGGACTCAGCCATGTAGCTAACAACACGGGCTGGTGTCACCTCTCCCGTAATAGGCCGTGTACTTGTGGGACACGTCGTGTAGTCATGTCCGAGGACAGACCGTGTGGATTTAGCCATGTGGCTAGGAAACGGGGTGATGTACATGCCGTGTACGGGTGTAAAACACCATGTGGAGTTAAGCCGAGTAGTATTCCGTGTCACAGACATCACGAGTAGTTGGAAAATAACATCATACACGCCATGTAGATATTATACACATAGTGTAGTTTTGTTGAACAGAAGTCATGTGGCTTAGCCGTGTAGAAGGACCCGGGTAGGGGAAGGGAAGTCATGTACACGCCGTGTAGTCATTGTATACGCCGTGTAGTCTTGATTTGAAAATTTTGAATGCATTCTTCCTCTTGTTCCCTTTGTGGTTCCTTCGCTTTCTGGTCTTAATAATCTTGAATCTGAGGCGTTCTTTTGGCCCTGTAGTGGCATGCCGCCGAGAAGACCACGAGTTGTTCGCCAGGAGAGTGACGGCGATTATACTTCGGAGATGGTGGGCCATGGGCTACCAGTTGATCCACCAGTAGAGCCAGATGCGGCACCCGCTGCTATACCGGACACAGGCGCAGAGGCGCAGTTTCGTGAAGGCTTATTGTGGTTCATGCAAACCTTTTAGGGAGCACCGTAGGCTGCCACATCTATGTCCGAGCTGACGCGTATCTTTCATCAGTAGCATTCGCCTACGTTTTCAGGGGATGGAGGACCACAGGCTGCAGAGTCTTGGCTAGGATCGATGTAGACTATTTTCTAGCACTTGGAGATGCCTCCAGTGCAGAGGGAAAAGATCGTAACTTACATGATGCATGGTTCCTCCAAGAGGTGGTGGGATGTTACCACCCAGACAGAGCATCACATGGACATGGCATGGGAAGATTTTTATGTAGTCTTCTATGAATTCTTCTTTCCCAAGATGTTGAGGGAAGATAGAGATTGAGAGTTAATGAATCTGCAGCCAGGCGCTATGTCGGTGATGGACTATTCTGGTCGTTTTACGGAGCTTCAGCATTTTTCACCCGTGATGGTGGGTGATGAGACGTTGAGAGCCAAACGTTTTGAGGATGGTCTTCGGTATGACATCTGAGCGCTGGTGAATGTTTTCAAGTTTCCTACTGTACATGCGATTATAAACCAGGCATTGATTACAGAGAGGAACCTGCAGGAATCTAGTGGTGTGGTCCAGAGTGGTTCAGCACCAGTTACTGTTATTATTTCTGCTGTCAAGAGGAAGAGACAGATGTACTTCTCTTAGGGTAGTAGTACCAGCCAGGCAGCTTCATCAGGTGGACCGGTCAGGTGCTACTAGTGTGGAAGATAGGGGCACAAGAGACCTCAGTGTCCACGAGACCTAGTGGAGTGCCGAGCTTGTGGCAAGATGGGTCATCTGCAGTGCTTTTGCAGGGCGTTTCCAGCAGCTAGTTATAGGGGTTCTGTGCAGACTCTGTGTGTAGGATTAGGACCAGTGGCTTCTTACCAGTCAGGAAACTGGAATACGTCAGTGCGTGCAGGCAGTGATGGTGGTCATGGCCGTGGTAGCCAGACACCAAGATCGCAGAGGCAGCAGGGCGGGACAGATCAGGGTAGCCAGGCTGTGTCACAGGGTCGCGACACTGGGTAGGCATATGAAGTGAAACAGACCCAGCAGGAGCAGGATCCCGGACCTTCTACAGTCATAGGTACTATTCTAGTAGATTATGTCCTATCTTTAGTACATTTTGATACAGGTGCTACGCATAGTTTCATATATTTAACCATTATGGAGAGCCTTGGGCTCGGTGTTTCTTCTTCTTCTGATATTATGATGCTAGACACTCCGTTAGGGACTAGGACGACTGGTGTGCATCAGTGCAAAGAGTTCCCCTAGAGGTTTTAGGGTGTCACTTCCTTTGGGGCCTCTATTTCATAGAGATGACGAGCTATGACATCATTCTTGGGATGGACTGGTCGGTTCCCTTTTGAGACTTTGTAGACTGCTATCGTCGCAGGGTGCGTTTCACGTCACCAGAGGGCGGAGAGTTTCTATACAAGGGAAAATGAGATGTTCTGGCGAGTCGAGATGGACCAGAGCATCATTTCCAAGGTGGAGTCACAACCCAGATTGCGAATTTGTATCTAGATGATCAGGGGACTTTTCAGATAGTATTCCCTCCAGTTGTTGATCGTTTCAGGGATGTCTTCCCGTATGAATTTTCTGGTCTACCTTCAGTGAGTGAGGTGGATTTCTCTATCGAGCCTGTGCCAGGAGCAGCACCGAGGTCCATTCCTCCTTATAGGATGGCCACGCCTGAGTTGCAAGAGCACACGAGGTAGTTAGAGGAGCTACAGGCGAAGTGTTTTATCCGACCCAGTACTTCTCCTTGGGGTTCTCCAGTCCTTTTTGTGAAGAAGGAGGATGGTACTCTTAGGCTTTGCGTGGATTATCGGAATCTGAACCAGTAGATGGTTACGAATCGATATCCCGTGTCGAGGATTGATGATCTATTTGATCAGCTTCGTGGAGTACGAGTGTTCTCGAAGATTTACTTGAGATCTGGATATCATCAGTTGCATGTTAGACCATCTGATATACCTCTCACAGCTTTCAGGAGTAGGTATGGTCTATAAGAGTACACGGTTTTGCCGTTCGGACTGACGAACGCGCCGGCAGTTTTCTTGGCTCTGATGAATCATGTGTTCCATCTGTATCTTGATTCCCTTGTGCTAGTATTCATGGAAGACATCTTGGTGTACTCTCACAATCGACAGGACCATGCCACCCATCTTGAGATCGTATTGAGTACACTGAGAGACCATCAGCTATATGCTATGCTCTCAAAATTCCACTTTTGGATGGACCAGATTCACTTCATGTGTCACATCTTCTCAGAGTAAGGAGTTGCAGTAGACCAAGAGAAGGTGAGACCAGTAGTTACTTGGGAGCATCCTAAGAATGTGTTTGAGATACGTAGTTTCTTAGGGCTGGAAGGTTACTATAGAGGCTTCCTACAAGACTTCTCCCGCTTAGCAGCACCGTTAACGGGTCGGACTAAGAAGGGTGTGAAGTTCGTTTGGTCAGAAGCTTGCGATACAGCTTTTCAGGACCTGAAGGGAAGGTTAACATCAACACCGATCCTGATACTCCCAGAGCAGGGGAATAGGTATAAAGTTTATTGTGATGCATCAGGGATTGGACTGGGAGTGGTGTTGATGTAGGAAAATTGAGTCATTACGTACGGGTCTCGGCAGTTGAGGCCACATGAGAGGAATTACCCGACACATGATCTCAAGTTGGCTGCAGTTGTGCATGCATTTCACTATTGGATACATTACCTGTTGGGAGAGAATTTTGTGGTTTTCACTGACCACAAAAGTCTCATGTATATAATTACTCAGCGTGACCTGAATGTAAGGCAGAGGAGGTGGGCCGAGTACCTACAGTTTTTTGATTTTGAGCTTGCTTATAAACCTGGTAAAGGTAATGCAGTAGCTGATGCCCTGAGTAGGAAGACTCAGATACAGGAAGTGCATGAGGCCAGTGGTGAGTGGAAGCTTATGTCATTGTTCTCTAAGATGCATCTGGAGGTGCATGACAGTCAGGGACAGACTTATCTTTCCTCATTGGCTGTAACTTCTACCCTCCTAGATAGATTGAGGATGAGGCAACTATCTAATTTAGAAAGCCTAGTCTTACGGGAGTCGGTGGAAAGTGAGGACCCTCCTCCCAGTTGGACGATAGGAGATGGTGAGGTTTTTCATTTCCATGGATGATTATGGGTTCCGGGGGATATACGCGAGGAGCTAATGCAGGAGGTTCATGCTTTAGCTTGGGCAGTTCATCCCGGGCTTACCAAGATGTAATGAGACTTGAGACGTCAGTACAGGTGTCCGGGTATTAAGAGAGAGATAGTTGGGTTTGTTACGAGATGTTCCACCTGTCAGCAGGTGAAGGCAGAGCATCAGAGACCAGCTGTACTGTTACAGAAGTTACCCATTACAAAGTGGAAATGGGTTGATGTCGCGAAGGATTTCTTGACAGGATCGTCGAGGTCACCTCAATGCAATGACGTCGTGTGGGTTGTTGTGGACAGACTCACGAAGGTAGCTCACTTCTTGCCGATCAAAGAGACCTTCGGTGTTGACGAGCTCAAAAGGATGTAAATCTGAAAGATCGTACATCTTCATGGGGTCCCTCGTTATATCTTTTCTGATAGGGACACCCACTTTAAGTCTCGTTTCTGGTAGAGTTTTCAGAGGGCGCCAGGTACACATGTGCTTCTGAGCACAGCATACCACCCTCAGACAGATGGTCAGCCAGATCGGACGATACAGGTGCTAGAGGACATGCGGTGTGCATGCGTCCTAGACTTGGGGGGATCTTGGGAGAATAATATACCCTTAGTCGAGTTTTCATATAACAATAGTTTTCATGAGACTATTGAGATGGCACCATACAAGGCTTTATATGGTAGGCTATGCCGATCACCTTTGTGCTGGTTAGAGGTAGGTGAGGCAGCCTTACTAGGGCCACATCTCATGCAGGAGAAATCTGAGCAGGTCTAGTTGATTCAGAAGAGGATGGCTACCACGCAGTCTCACCAGAAGTCTTATGCTGATCGCCGCAGATGACCTTTGGAGTTCGTGGTCGGGGATCAGGTTTTCTTGCATGTTTCACCGAGGCAGGGACACAAACGAATTAAGAGACAGGGTAAGGTTTCACCGAGGTATGTGGAACCATTAGAGATTCTGGAGAGAGTCGGGATGGTTGCCTATCGATTGCAGTTACCGCAACGGTACTGATCCATGCATAACGTCTTCCACGAGTCTCAGTTGCGTCGCTACCATTCAGACCCATCTCACACCTTTCAGCCTGAGGAGGTTGAGCTTCAGCATGACGCGTCCTTTGAGGAGCATCCGATCCGTATCGTTGATAAGATCATGAAGGTTTTTCGATGCTGGTTAGTTCCTCTCGTATGGGTTCTATGTTAGCATGGCCGAGTGCAAGACGAGACCTGGGAGAGGGAGGCTGACGTACGTGCTCAGTGGCCAGAGTTGTTCTGAGCTTTATCTTCACCACCCTTGGAAGGTCAATTCAGGGAAGAATTGCTATAAGGGGGGATGATTGTAGAAACTCAGTTCTTATTTTAGTGGTATGAGCTTCTTTTTTTCCTTTTCCTTATGTGTTTTTGAAAAAATATAGAAAATCTGGGAAAATTTTAAATTTTGGAACTACAAGTCATGTACTTTTCCACACACCGTGTACTTTTGGCTGTGTTGGGATGAGTACATGGGGCATGTAGCCATGCCAGTGACAAAGGGTGTAGAAACTGACTACATGCCATGTAGTGGTACCTTACACACCGTGTAGTCATTCGGCAGGCTTCAATAGTAAGGCGGTGGAGTCACCGCCAGCTGGGCGACAGTACACACTGTGTACTTGGGAGTACATGCCATGTACTCATGTCGATGGATGAACAGTGTGGCGGTGCTGCCAAATGAACTGTTAAATGAAATAAGTACAGGCCGTGTACTCAGAATTACACACCGTGAACTTTGTTTTTTTGGCTTAAAAGAGGCAGTAGCCTCCTCATTTGACAGAGGAGGCGTTTGAGCCATTTTGGAGCCAAAGGAAAAGGCCAGAGCTTTGAAGATTTGCTGGGAGTTCATCTTGAATCCGTTTTGGTGTCGGATGATCTCATTGGAACCATACGGGTAAGCCCTCTCTTCTCCTAGAATGTTTCTTACCAATTCTTCTCCTAACGTATGTTATTTATGTTTGAATGGGTTTTGTTCTTTGTTAGATCTACGCCGTTCATGGGCGTTTCTAGAGTCGGCGTTCGGGTATATCGTTTGTTGGCGTATAAGGTAGGTGGCTTTGTGTTTATTTTCCAACTATCATGCATTTTTGTGTGTTTTTGTGCCACGAACCCATATTGGGGTGTCGTGTGGCTGAGGCCGTGCTATATTTAATGCCTAAAATTGATTAGGTATTTAATTGTGATAATAAAATTCTGGTTGGGAATGTTCTTGGGATCTGAAACCACCACGGGGGTGTGTTTCACTGTTTAGCTGTTTGGCCAGGATACCCGAGGGTATGCCTTAAATGTAGTAATTGTAGAATTTCCTTGAGAGGAATTGCTTGTTTACTGCATTTTGATATGTTGGGCATAGAATGGTAACCTGTTTAGCCTGAGGGTGTTGTTGTGATTACCCTGTGGGCACTGCACTGTTTAGCCTGAGGGCTGTAGTTATTTCTCCTGAGGGAAACTTCTTCCGTGAATGAGGTCCATAGACTCTGTGCCTGAGGGTGAAACTACCTACGCCTGAGGGAAAAAATTTGTTATGCCTAAGGGCAGATTTTTGTGTTGGATACTCCTTATTTGAGGGTAGGGGTTACTTGTCTGAGGACGTGGATTGTTTACTTGGAAATGCACTATGGTGATTTCTAATATTTAAATGGATTAAATGGATAATAAAATGGAAATATAACTAGTAATTAGTTACTTTTGAGTACTGCTTACTTTATTGCATTTTACTACTACACACTATTGTTGCATTCTTACACGCAGTTGGGCACGTGCCTTTGGTGGGTGCCTACTGAGATATATTTCTCACACCCTGTTCGGGTCAAACTTTTCGGCCCAAAAATATTATGTTGCTGGAGGTGTAGATAGAGGCAAGAGTCCCTATATAGGTACTTGACTATTGCTGAGGAGTAGGAGGGCATGGGACCAAGCCTAGGCTCGCATTGCCGTTGCCAGCTGTTTTTCTTGTTTTGTTGTACTCTATATTTTGTTGTACTGTATTGATGTATAACATTTTCTGGCTGTTTTCATAGAACATGAAACATGTAGCATCATCACTTATATACTGTTGGTTATATCCACTGCTGTAGTTTATTTCATTTGTGTATGGTTTACTACTTCCACTGTTTGTTGTATTTTTTATTTTGTATTCTACTGCGCTACACTTTGACAAATGAGGGCATAATTTCCCCACTATCAGACATGGGCCCTCGCTGCTAGGCGGCAGCCTCTAGCATTTGGGGAAATGTGTTTGAGGTCACGTGGTGAATTGGGCTCGGGGCACATGTTGCATGACACCCGGGTTCGGGACGTTACAGTGATAATGTAATTTGTCAAAAAATTTAGGGTTTGTATGGTTGGACCACATGGTTGGCCAAACCATACGCCAACCATGCATCATTCACTATGTAATGGAATACCTGACACAGTTCATGTGAACTTTTTGACTAACCATGCGCACAACGTTAAAACCCACTGCTAAAAAATGAATGCCCTATTATACTAGAATGCAGCTATTTCCACACACTTTCCTCAAACCATACAACCATCTATAGCCCTACGATAAGTTATATATGGTTACTCTTACCCATGTAGCCTAGGTCTCACAGTTTCCACTATCCATTCAGCCCTGCTGCCTTTTATAAATATCGGGCCTCCATGCTCTGACCAATCCCTCAAATTCCCCAAAACTCGTATGACCTAATTATTTATTTACATTAGTTCAAAACCAAGAAATTAAACTAAAATTAAAAATATTCATACCTCATATGATAACATGAGTTCATGTTAATCTATGGGATACTTGAATTGGGATATTTATAACTGGTATCATAGGAAGATTAATAGAGACTCTTGGATGTATATTATGGAATAAAATATTAGGGAACATTACCCTATTATTGAAATTTATGATAAGTATAAATATAATTTTGGTATTGTTTAGAATATGTGATTTTATCAATAACACATCACTAATTTGAAACTATAATGGGATGTGGTTTTTGAACAGATGAATCAAGGGTTATTAACAACTAAAATAGTTGGTTAAGTACATCTCATCCCTCATTCTTATGTATGAGGAATGTTTCATTTCTATTCACATGGTTTGACACTCAATAAGGATATCCATTTTTTAATTCACATTTTCTCTATAAACAATTTTGATAAATTAAAGAATATAACCTATGAAAACCTGTGATATTTCATAATGGTATGGGATAAATATAAAGTGTCTTGAATTATAATTATAATTTTAATCAGATATTTAAAATCATAGTTACCCCCTTTCATATTTTAATGATGGGATTTTAAAACGATTAAGAATATTTTCAGAGACATTTATAGTGATACAACCCTTGGGAATAATATGTTCCTTAATGAATGGTTTATTTGAGGAATAATTTTTTTTTAAATTATGAAAATATTATTAAATGAATTAGTAACCTTTAGAGTTTAAAAATATTTTATTTTAAGATAATTATTGATTATTAAAATTTCGGAATATTTGTTTTATCATATATAATACAATGATATTTAAAAGTTATTTTTTTCAATGTGGATAGAATTATTTTCAAATAATTTCACTTTATATATGGGTTAATTATATGATTAAAATAACATAAATACATTTGGCTAAGAGGGTGTTTTATTTGAGGAATAAAAATTGAATTGCCTTTTAGAAGCATATATTATTTTAATTATTTGTTAAGGTAATTCACGTTATTTAAAGAAATAGTTATCATATTTTGGATACAATATGACTTGGTTATATATATTATCATTTATATGACTCAATAATGTTTATTGGAGATAAATGTAAAATTAATATCAAAAGAATATATGATCAAATCCTTATGATTTACAGGTTTAAAAATAGGTTGAGAAAATTTTGAAAAAGTTTATAGTTGTTATGTTATTTAATTATCTACAATGACCTTTGGGTATTACCATTTAGTATTTAGATGTAAGTGTTTTATTGTTTTTATATGAAGGTTTAATCATTTTGTATTTTATCTCACCTTATGCTAAATATTTCAGTTTTGGTTAGTATTTAATGATAAAAGGAATAACGTTTTATCATATTTTTAGATTATGTGATCTGTTCGAAGTTTATTTTATTCCTTAAATCATTAAAAATTCATTTTCAATAATCATTGTTCAGTGAAAAAAATGTGATTATGGTGTAAATTGATTTATAGATGAAATTATAATTTACATGTAAGTATATTTCCATATCTTATTATTCGATATCATAATGTAATTCTTCAATCCTATTAAAATCATCAATAAGAAAAAATCTTATCTTATTACCATCATTTTTGTTGAATTTATTTTTTCACACATCTTTAATTCACTGTTTTGTGTTCATTAACAGCCAATTGACCATTCACTTTCATGTGATCGATGTGATTTTTCAATCTAAATCATTTTTTGGAAATTATTTGTTCCTACATTTATATATTTTAACTTCCAACTTATTTTCTCTTATATAGAAACCTATTTATGTTTTATTTCATAAAACCTTTTTATTTACCATTCCCTCTTTTAAAAATAAGTTTTTTAACTTGTTTTATCATGTTGTATTTAAAAAATCACATTTTTATATTTTAAACCTTTTATTATCAAGATAAAGATCAAATGTTAAGGAAAATTTTTAATAAATGGGGGATATGCAACACCCCAATATTTTAAAAGAATGTTATTTGTGATAGTGTATACGACATACAACATCAATCATAAATGAACAACCAAATGTTTTTATTTAACTGTTATAGTAATAATCTTGTCATTTAATTGTTATGGAATAGTAGGATTTACTTTATTATTAAAAATATACAAAGGTCTTGATTAATAAAAATGTGATTATTAATTATTATGAAATAAGCCCTCAATTTTTAGCCTATCATTTATTCTTTAAAAATACTTTTTCATAATAAATGTTTTATGGTTATTTGTGAGTGAATATTATAGTTAATTTATAGAAATCATAAAAAATTTATTTTAATAAAATATTATAAATCATTAAATCGGCGTATCAAAACTAGATTAGGGTAAAATGTTTAGATTTTTCTGAAAAGATTCATTTTCTAGTGAATATCGATAAATATAGCATTTTATTTAAAATGGTATTTTTGTTACAATAATTTAAAATGTTCTATTTTGTTTTAGATAAATTTAAAAGAAAAATTATTTATATTGTATTAATAATTACTTAATTAGTTTCTTTAGAATCAATTTTATTATTTAATATATTATAACAACGTTTTATTCTAAACATGATTTTTTTCTGAAAAAAAAAATATTTTTTGTTGAATTTCTCATTTCAATCCTAAATTAATTTATTCCAATTGTAGAAATTGAATATTTAAAATTTGATACCATATTTTGCGTCAATGGTTTTAAATATGGTAAATATTTCTCATTTATGTTTTTTCATTATCAATTGTAAGAATTGTAAATAAATGAAATCATGGTAAGGGTAAACAAGGTAAGTATGGTAAAAAATTATGATGAGGTCTAGTAAATAATCCAGAAACATTCCTTCAACAAATTTAGTGAGTAGTGTTATGACGTTTACTTCCATGTTTTGAAAATATAGAAACATGGTGCCATATTTATTTGATATTTTGGCATTATATTATTTAAGGAAATGAAAGTATAAAATGTCACCTTCATTTATTATTATCTTTAATATTTTGTTAATGGTAAAAAAATATGTTTAGTTCTAAGTTGTTATTTAAAAAAAATATTTTTATAATGTTAATTTTTTTAATTTATTTTTTCAAAAAAATTACATTAAATTGATATGCAACATTGACTCATTACTTAATAAAGTAAAAAAATTTAAAATATATAATAGAAAAATTATTTTTGTTAGATAAATTTTTCAATGACTTATTTATTTACAAATAGCTTATTATTATTTATTAATGGTTTATATTTTAATTTGATTAATTTTATGCTGTTTTAAAAGTAAAATTATGTGAATAGTGTCAAAAGAAGATGAATGATAATTTATGTTAAATATATTTTTATTAAATTATTTAAAATTTATGAAAATATTTAAATAGAGAAATTATAAAGATTAATGGTACAGAAGTTTGTCCCTATTCTTTTTATGATTCAATTTTCCTCTTATGAGTAAAATTATATCCCTTTAATATGGAAAAAGGCTTTGCATGGGGAATGTTAAAATTGGTTAACAAAGGGATCAAAACAAATGATATATAAACAAATATATATTTTATTGGGGGATATATTAACTCCATATGCACTTTATATTTTATTACATTTAATTCTGAATCATTTTACTTGATTTAGATATATATGATATTATAATATTTAATATATTTCAAAAAAATGACAATAGTTATATTTTATAAAAACAATATTATATTAAATGATTTCGAATTCAAAAAAGTAAAGTATTGGGAAAATTTAATTCTAAATTGTTTAAAATATCATTAAAGGTACATTAATGTGGCACATGTCCTTTTATAGTATCTTTCTTGACATCATTTGTATAAAAAAATTAATATCACTGTAATCGTCAACAGGGTAAATCATGGGTTGAAGCGTAAAGGAACAGGTGATAAAATTACCTAAACTTGTCCAAATATTATTAGATGAGAGTATTTCAATTCATCATTATCTGATATTCTATTTTAATAAATTTGGAGCTAATTTAATTTGAAAATTAATTTAAATTAATTAAATAAATTATGAAATTACTAGAATTCATTTCCCTTACTTATAAAAAAGAACCCACTCTCCTCTTATATCCATACATCTAGATCCATATGTTTTTGTCAATACCTACCCAAATACCTTAATAAAATTATTTCACACATTCTTTGATATTATTTAGGGCATATTATAATCCTTATAGCGATTCGTGTTTAAGGGAAATAATTTTTTCTGAAGAAAAGCTATAGATTTTAACTAAATGTTTTAGTTTTATCTCTTATTATACCTCCATAAAATATTATTAAAACATGATGAAATAATAAAAAGATTATCTTCTATACATGAATATGATTTTATTTTAATGGAATAACTTATATTTATATCCTCTTTAATCATAAGGGAAATGAAATTGTCATTCGTGTGTACGGTGGACTACGACTTCCTGAACCGATGTAATTTGTTTTCCAATAACACAAATAGTTATAAAAATGGATTTAATGTTTATATATGATACTTATGAAATATTTATCCTTATTAAAATATAATAACTCATTTACATTAAAATATTTCCTTCAATTGAATAATATTAAAGCCATTTGAGTGCCATGTGGGCTACCACATCCACGAAGTGATATGATTTGTTTTCCGTTACAAAATAACATGGATGATATATATAAGTTTATTTAATGAAAAAAGTATTTAATTTATTATATAATTATAATTCTATAAATATAAAATAATACATATGTTGTTTCCATCAATATCATTGAAAAATTGTAATGTTACTCGGGCTTATATATGGCTTACTAATGTGGCTCAATTTTTACATAGTTTTTCCACATATTTTTTTCTTAATTTTTAATGATTTAATTAATCATTTAATAAATTTTTACTAAATAATTTTACATTTGTATTTTTATAATTTACTTAGTCAATTAATCAATTTTTATAATTAATTTGGTATTTTTAGTCTTTAAATCAGTAATTTCAATCTTACTTATTTTATCTAAATTTATTATTTTATTATTAGTTGTGTTAATTCCAATATGCTCACTATTTTATCATTGGACATTAATAATAAATAATCTTTTAACATTCTTTTTTGTGATTTAATCAACATATACTTTATTCTAGTATTTTATTCTTTAATATGAATTCATTAAAATATTTTAACTTTATTTATTAATTAGTTTAGTCATCCAGCTAGTTAATTAAGTTAATAATTTTAGTTTAAATGAATGAAAATAGTTTTCTTTTAATTTTATGTATTCAAATAGTAATTTAATTTATTAATTATGAGTATTTAATCATTAATTATTTAATCTTATGTATGTAGTTATATGTTATATTACTTTTCTATCGATTTTAGTCTACCAGTTATGTAGACAAGAGCTATCGGTAACCTGTTGGGTCATCTATGCTCTTAATTTTTATTCACGTCTATCTTATAATTAAATATATAGTAAATTCAATTTAAGTATTTTATTACTTTAGTTTAAAAATTATCCAGTTTATAATTTATGTGTTATCAAATAATAATTTAAATTGTAATTTTTATGTTTAAAGTTTAATAATTCTATTTATTATTTTAATAGTTTAGTCTTTGTCTAATTTCTAATTTAAATTAACATATGTTTTAATTTTATGTTTTATTGTTGCAGTTCTTGTTTTTAACTCCATGTTAGTCCAATATATCTTCTTTGTCCAAGCGTTAGTTTTTTTATCACTGATGCAGATTATTCTTCTAGTGGTGACCTTTTAACTATTGGTGACCCTTGTGTGCATTAGTGACCTTTTTATTCTACTGTTGACCCTTTATTTTTTCTAAAAGTGACCCCCAACCCACAACTTCAGATTCCATCATTAACATTTTCTTTTTTTTCAACTGTGACCTCACTTTTTCATTTATGTATACCAGTGACCCCCATGCCACTGCTCCTCTCTTTATTTTTTTCATACTAACAGTGACCTTTTGTAAATTAAAGCTAACGATGACCCTGCACAGCTCCCATGCATCTCATTGTTAGCCTTTCATTCCCTTCCTTTACCTCGCCTCTATCCTTCATGGTTTCTTCCACAGCACTACCATAGCTTCTTCCCAGCCTCAATAACTCACACCGCTACTTCCCAGAAACAACTCTTGACCATCAATAACATCTACTTTTAAAAAAACAGCATAACCACAACTCATCATCACAAACGCCACAATCCAAACCCAAATCAAGACCCGAACTATGTCAACTGAAAATCCAAAACACAATCCCATCATCATGAATAGATTGAACAAAATCAAAACAATAGAAAATTATAAATTTGATGAATCTTTTATTTTTTGAAATGGGTGCCACAGGTAGAGGATTTGGGTCTGAGTCGTGCCTTCATTTGAAGATATCGAGCTCAAGAATAATATTAAAAACCATTCTATTTCCATGCCCTATGATGCAAACCATGATTTCTCGGAGGCCAATGTTGCACACATGTCTTCCCATTGTTGTCGTGCCACCTGTGGATGAGTCGCGCCGCTGCTATGATGCAATGGTGGAACTGAGCGGAGGCCGACACCACACTGTTTTTGAGGATAAGCAGGGCCAACCCGCAATTATTTGCTGAGGAGGATATTCGAGCCGCTAAAGACTGGAATCCCGCAGACCTGCCCTACTACTTTTTGCAGAGTTGCGCTGAAGAAGAACCCTACCCCTCCCATGTTGCGCTAAGTATAATGGGAGGGAGGGAGAGAAAAAAAGCTAAAAAATTAATAATAACATAAAAAAAATTAAAAACAAAAACTTAAATAAATATATAAGATAAAACATTAATATAACATAAATATTAAATAGTAATAATTATTCATTCAAATTGTTAATAAAATTAAATAATAATAATGAGATATAGATTAAATTATAAATAAACTAAAATAGTTAATTGAGAATGTTAACAGTGATAATTTTCAAAGTAATATTATGCTTAATACTTATAATTTACTTCAATAATGTTAATTAATAAAAAAATAACATAGAACAATTTCACATCAAAATAAATAATTTATAAAACTTTTTATATTTAATAATAATAATAAATATTTTAATAACAAATTGTATCAACTTATAATACTTTAATTATCATAATTTTTCTTTTATTATTAAATAATAACTATTTAACAATAAATGTCATTTCATTTTAATTAATTAAAATAACATTACTCATTATTAGTAATAGTTATAAAATAATTTAATTAATGACATTATTTAAAAGTTTATTAATTGTTTTAAAAAGTATTTTTAATAATCATATTTTTAAACCTGTGGTTCTTTATTTCTTTAGGGGTTTTTTCATATTCAGGTTAATTCAAGAGTCAAAAACACTTCAATGTTCTTCAAACTAACTCATTCGGGGTCAGTTACAAGGGATAATCTAGTGTGACTTGCTAGTCAAGATAGAAATGCATATGTACAGTGAAATAGTGAAAGATGAACTCAAGTCAGTATATAGTGGCGGTGACAAGAAGTTTTTCACAGCATGATACTTAAGCAGAGCAAGAATCAGATTTAAAGGATCACATTCATTTACTCATAGGAGGGAACCATTAGAGATTGGAGAGCTTCTCTCTCATCATGAGCATAAAGAGTGTAGAGGGCGACTCCGGAACCACTCCCATAAGTTAAAGGAGTGTAGGAGTAGAGTATCTTTCTGGGAGTCTGTCTTCCCTTGTGTTTGAATTCTTACACTCTTCTTTAGCTTCTTTTCAATTACTATTATGATAATATACATGTTTCTAGATAAATATTCAGTTCGAGGATAATTAAATTTCCACTGGTTTTCTGTAAATGTTCCTTTTCACATCATCATTAGATGTATTCGGTATTGATCGGCAAGATTAGTACTAAACTCATTATATTGAATTGTTCTACTTAAATTTAATTTCAAAATTTCACAATCAATTAGCGAGATTGATTGTGAATACATTTTTTAAATGATAATAGATCCAAAATTCATATATACATACAGTGAGTTCGTTATTTGGTCATTTCTCAAATAGCTCATAGTGGATTATTTTTGGAGTGGCGAACTCTTAAATTGGTTGGATTATGTGATTTAACTCCTGGAAAGGGAGGTGAGTCATACTCTTTAATGTGGTACTCTTCCAAAAGTTTTAATTGAATGGGAATTCCTTCAAAACTAGTATTATGGAGATTTTTCCCCGAGGATTTACTCTGATAGTTCATTTATCAGCATTCTATATTTTTGTTAGTTCTCAGTTATCAATATGTTTCATGTTACATCCTAGTCTAGATCAAAAACATAAAAAATAGTGTTACTTTTCAGTTTAAATAGGCAAATTGTTAAAAAAAATATAAAAAGTAAAAGTTATAATATTAAAAATTTACTTCGCTGTTGAAAAAAGTGGAGCTTCCATGTTTTTTAGAAAATTACAGGCCAAATTTACCTTCCATGTGGGTTCAACCATGCTTGCCACATATATAGTAGATAGTAGGAATATAAATTTTAAACTTTGATTGACATCAATGATAGTTCAGATCATGTTTCTGGCATCGTTTCTGGGGAGGGCATGAGCCATTACACTAAAAATATAAAAAAAATCCCACATATAGAATTTTTTTAAAAAAACATTGAGATATTGAAAACTATAAAAAAAATATACTTCATTTCTTGTATAATTTTTGTTGTTTTCTTTACTTTTTATTATTGTCTGTTGTTGTTTTCATAAGCACAAGAACTTATGGTGCTAGATTAGATCCCCTAATATTAGAAATAGACTAACATCTCACTACTCTAAGAAAGAAGAACAAAATTGAAATGGAAAACATAGATAATAGAGTTCCTGAAAATAACATTCAAAAACCAACCACGACACTTAGAAGAAAATTAATGGCCTAGGATGAATGATTTTTAAATTCCTCATGTTTCAAGAAAACCAGCATCCATTAGACCATCTCCTAGGGCCAGAAATTATGAACTTAAACAATAACATATTTCTTTGTTGCCTTCTTTTTATGGACTCCATAATGAGGACTCCCTTGCCTTCATTAGAGACTTCTATAACATTGTGCAGTAGTTATATCTTCTAGGACTCATAGAAAATGTAATTTAATTAAAGTCTTTCACTTTTTCTTTTAAGTGAATGCTAGAAATTGTTTTCTGATTCTACATTAGATCATTTTTGAAAATTGGGATAAAGTATATAACTCGTTCATAATGAAATTATATCCACAAATATTAAAATGTGAAATTAGGACAAATATCACTAGTTTTTATCAAGAGTATGGAGAATCATTTGATGAAGCTTGGGATAGAATCATGGATCTTCTTTTGGAGTGTCCCCATCATCAAATCCCATCACACTTTCTTATGGATACCTTATTTGAAGGGATATCCTCCTCCAGAGATAATCTAATTGATCAAGATACTAGGGGTAATTACAATTATAAAATAGATGAATAACATAGAAATTGTTTTAATAATATTGCACTAAATTCACAATATATTAATTCTAGAAGTAAAAGTGTCTATAGAAATGTCAAACAAAACACTTTTTCAATGAATGAAACTCAAATTCAACGGGTTTAAATCACTAACCAACTACAATATTTAATGAACCATAATTCAAAACAAGCTGTTAACAAACTTGGATGTCAAAATACCAACTAATGATTAAGGGAACAGTGTGTCTAGTGTGGTAGTATTGGGGATACTGAAATCTTCTGTCCTAATTTTTATATGCAAGCCCAACAACTAGAGAATTATAATATTGTTAACTATGGTCCTATAATGCCTCCTAATGAAGTTACATTTTCAAACAATTATAATCAAGGCCATAGGAACCACCCTCATCTGTCCTGGAAAGATCAAGGATTAATCCAACAATCCACTTCCCCTAATTTCTCTAATCCACCAAGACCCAATTTTTGGAATCAACAAAGGGGTATGTATTCAAATGTACAAGGAAACAATGATAGTCACATGTGTTCTACGTTTCATCTAATTTTGAATAAAATAAAATCTCATGAATAAAGATACATGACTTATCTAACCAAACATCGAAATCAATATGAGTCTACTAAAATTCAAACTGATGTTAGAATTCAAAACATGGAAACACAGTTAGGTCAAATTGCTAGGGATTTTTCATCTAGGGAAAAAGGTAAAATTCCAAGTACCATTGAACATAAACCTAGAGATAATTCCATGGCTATTGTCACTATAAGTGGTCTTAATAATCATGATTTTTCTGAAAAAACCCATGAAAATGCCAAAATTGAAAATATTCTTTAATCATGGAGTAAAAATCTGCTTTGCAAGCATGCTAATAATTCATATAAAATCCATGAAAATGATCAACATCTGAATTATTAACCTGTAACACAAGCTGATCCTTCTTCTAAAAATAAAATGAATAAATGAAATGAAAAATATGAGTAAGATGTGAGGGATATGCCTACTGTTCTTGAAAATATTTTCCCAGCCATCCATTTCCTTGAGAAGCTGAAACCTCAAAAAAACACCAAGGCAGAACTTCTTCAGTTCCTTGGTCTCCTTTATAAACTTCAAGTGAACATTCCTATCCTTTAAGCTTTAATTCAAATCCCGTATTATATAAAATATCTTAAAAAAATTGTTTCAACCAAAAAAAACCCTGGAAGAATTTGCTACTTACAGACTTACTGAAGAGTGTAGTGTAGTACTCCAAAATAAAATTCCACCTGAACTGAAATACCCTGGTAGTTTTTTTATAACTATCACACTATGAATCTCTGATAAGATGAACTTTTTGTGTTATTTGGGTGCTAGAATTAATCTTCTCCCATACTCATTATTTCAATAGTTGAGGTTTTGTGACTATGAACCCACAACATTCATACTATAGTTAACTGATAGATCTTTCACTCATCCTATGGGTAGGGTAGATGTTTTTATAGTTGGGGTTGGGAAGATATTTTTTTGTAGGATTTTTAGTCTAGGATATGGAGTGTAATCAAGAGGTTCCCATAATCTTGGGTACGCCATTCTTGGCCACATATGGTTCTGTTATTGATGTTTCTAAGGGTCAATTAATCATTAAAATTGGAGAACATCCAGAAGAGTTCAATGTATTTAAAAATGTTAAAGGGCCAATTTTTTCTGAAAACTGTTCAATGGTAGAGTCTATAGAAGATGAGAACTCAATTGAAAACGCTGATAAATCTGAAAATCAATCCTCTAATAAAGAAATTTATTTAGAAGCTAAAAATACTATTGAATCTATTTTAGAATTTAAAAATTATGTTCTAACTCTAAATCTTGAAAATTTTCTAGAACTGGGAAACTGTCCAATTTCTGCTATTGAAGAGTCCATTGTTTCTGAACATAGAAGATTTTTTAGTGAATTTGAATGTGTTTTATTAACACCAACCTTGCAAATCACATTGATTATGTAGAGGGAAAATTCATAAGACAATTAGATGATTCTACTTTGATTAGCATGTTAAAATCTGATCTAGAAAAGCTGGACAATTTTCATCCCACTATGGACAGTAGCATTGTTTATTTTGAATCTAAGCATTAAATTGAAAATATTTATATTTAAATACACTTTTGAAGAAATATGTTGAATATCTTGGACCTCTCGGGCCTAAGAGTCTTCCTTCTAGTGTAGAAACACCCGTTCATGAACTAAAACCAATCCCTGCCCATCTCAAATATTCATTTCTAGGTGAGAACTCCATTATTCCTATAATAATTTTGGCTGAACTCAGTGATAATCAAGGGGAAAGACTGTTAAATGTATTGAAAAAGTTTAAATTTTCTATAGGCTGGACAATATCTGATATCATGGGTATTAGTACCTCATTTTGTATGCATAAAATACTTATGGAGCCTATCCATAAGTCTTTGGTAGAACGTCAACGAATATTAAATACAAACATGAAAAGGATTTGTGAGAGAATAAGTGATCAAACTTCTGGATATTGGAATGATATATCCCATTTCTAATAGTGCGTGGGACCGCCCTGTTCAGGTTGTCACCAAGAAGGGAGGCTTCACTGTAGTAAAAAATAAAAAAATGAAGAAGTCCTTGTCAGAAAATCCACAAAATGGAGAGTCTGTATTGATTATATGAAGCATAATGAAGCCACTAGGAAGGACCATTTTCCAATGACCATTTTGGATCAATTTCTTGAGAGGCTTCCTGGCAATGTGTTTCCGTATTTTCTGGATGGGTATTCTGGTTACAATAAGATTTTTGTTGCTCCAGAGGAACAAGATAATTCATCTTTAACATGCCCTTTTGGGACATTTTCTTAGAGGTAGATTCCCTTTGGGTTTTGTGGAGCTCTATATACATTTCAATGTTTTAAAATGGATATAATTTCAAAAATTATTGAAAAAATCATTTAAGTTTTCATGGATTATTTAACCATTGGGTGTAGTACTTTTGATACTTGTCTTGAAATTCTGGAGTTAGTCTTAGAGAGATGCATTGAAACTAACCTTTTTCTTAATTAGAAGAAATGTCAGTTCATGGTCACAGAAGGTATAGTTCTTGGTAATAAAATGTACAAGATATTTCTACAAGTTGATATTTCTAAGATTGATTTTATTCGAAAACCTCCACCTTATATAAATGTTAATGGTGTTAGAAGTTTCTTAGGGCATGCCAGTTCTTACTGGAGATCCGTAAAAGATTTTTCTAAAATAACTATGCCCTTATGTACTTTGATGGTCATGGATTAACCTTTCAATTTTAATGAAAAATGTGTGAAATTTTTAAATCTTCTTAAATTGAAACTAACTACATCACCGATTATCACTACACTTCATTGGAAACTACCTTTTGAACTTATGTGTGATTCTAGTTACATGGTTGTAGGAGGTTTCCTTGGATAGAAGAACGATATGAAGTTACATCTGTTGTATTATGTTAGTAGACTACTAGATGATGCTCAAAAGAATTATACCACTACTGAAAATGAATTTTTTGCAATTGTGTTTGCTCTTGAGAAGTTTAGATAGTACTTGTTAGGTTCAAAAGTTATCATTTTCACTGATCATTATGCTATAAAGTACTTACTGCCTAAGAAAGATACTAAACCCATGATGATTAGATGGATTCTATTTCAACAAGAGTTTGATTTAGAGAATAGGGATAATCAAGGAGAAGAGAATTTATTTTAAGACCCCTTATATAGTATTCCTCAATCTCAATATAAATCTGAAGATCATAGGGAGATTAACATTTATTTTTCGGATGAAGAGCTGGTTACTATTTCTATGAGGCAATCTGCATGGTTTGTAGATTTTTCCAACATCCTGGTAGTAGGTGATTTTCCCAAAAATCATTCAAATAACCAATGAAGGAAATTCCTTTATGAACATAAATTTTATCATTGGGGAGATCCTTTGTTGTTTAGAAGAAGTACGGAAGATATTCATAGAAGGTGTGTACCTGAGGAAGAAATGATGCATGTCTTAGTTAGTTGTTACTCCTCACCTTGGGGAGGTCACCATAGTGGTGAGAGAACAACTTGAAAAGTCTTACAATCTAGTTTCTATTGGCTCACTCTCATTATGGATGCTAGGAGCTTTGTGGTTGGTTATGATTGGTGTTAGAGGCTAGGAAATGTGGCACTACTAGAAAAACAGGTATTTGCAACGGGTCAATTGCGACGGGATCCCGTCGCAAATGGCTTTTTGCGACGGGGTCCCGTCGCAAATGACCCGTTGCTGAAAACGGTGTCGCAACAACAGTTTTTTGCGACGGGCCCGTCGCTAAAGCCTTTTTCTGCGACAGGGAGAATCCCCGTCGCAACTAGTACTCCGTATATTTGTAAAAAAGTATTTGCGACGGGCCCCGTCACAAATACCTGTCGTGACGAGCCCGCCGCAAATAGTTGTTGCGACGGGACCTGTCGCAACAAACTATTTTTAAAAAAATAAAAAAATAATAATACTATTTGCGACGGGAATAGTATCCCGTCGCAAATACTATAAAAAAAATAAAAAAAATAAATTATTATTAAATTATTTTTATTAATATAATAATAATCCAATTATAATTCAAAAATAATAAAATATTAATTAATGATTTTAATTAATATAATAATATAATTATAATTCAAAAATAAAAATAATAAATTATTTTAATTAATATAATAATAATAGAATTATAATTCAAAAAAAATAATAGAATATTAATAAATGATTTAATTAATATAATAATATTAGAATTATAATTCATAAATAAAAAAAATATTAATAAGTTATTTTAATTAATATAAAAATAATAGAATTATTTTACATTCAAATATTAAAATAATTCAAGTATTACAAAAAAATATAATTAAATTATAATATTATAAAATTTTAATATATATATATAATTTAATATTATAAAATATAAATAATATTATTATTCATATTAATATTGTTATTTAAAAATATAATATTATTAATATTTTATAATGAGATAGAAACTACGAATAGAAAAAAAATCATATTTTGATTTCACAAATTTTATAACATAAATACAAACTCTATTCTGAAGGAGGGGGGGGATCTGCAGATGGTGGTGGAGGAAACTCCATCCCTAAAGCATGAGTGAGTCGGCGCATGTACTCCATCTGCTCCTGATGCTGCTGCTACCACTGACTCGTCTGCTCCTCGTACAGCTGCTGCTGGCGTCGACGCTCCTCCTCATACTGCTGACGCATCTGCTCCTGCTCCTGTCGGAGACTCTCTATCAGTCCAGTCTGAGATCACAACTGATCATCATACTGTGTAGCAGAAGAAGATGCATGAGCTCCTCTCAAGCTGGACGCCGACATAATAGCACTGCCATAATAATCTCCGGGAGTCAGTCTAGAGTCGATAAAAACTACCCGGCCCTTCTCGAAGGCATACTGGGTGGCCTGCATCCATGCCGGCTCATCAAACTGACGGCCAGTGGTCTGATCTGATGACTCGGCCTGACTCTCAGGTCAGGCCTGTGACGCTGAGGCCTCATATGACTCCTGTAGTTGTAATTTAAAATTAAAATTGTGAATATATTATATGCAGTTAATTTTTAAACTTGAAAATAAATAATACTGACCACGATGTGATGCTGACGATCACCTCTGAGCTCCCCAGTAGCAGGATCACTATACATCCTCTGATATACGTCGTACTCCGTAATATCGGGGTGCTCGACAGCCTATATAAATAAAAAATAAACTGTTAATATTTATAGTTATATAAAATATTTATAAATAATGTGCATACCAGATGTTGTCTATGAGTACTGAAAGAATGACTCCCAGCTCGATGAGTCACCTCCTGTCTCCCCCGATTCTGCCTCCCCACGGATGATCTCCTTTGAAAGGCACCACTCAACCAGTGCGCACATAATCCATCCCATACATGGGATGAAATGTACTCTGGTCGGTGTGCTCTACATGACTCGTCAAAATCTGACACTCCTGCTTTCTTCATCACAGCTTTTCTTAAATTGTGCAAAAACTGACGAAGGCGATCACGCATAGCCACCTCTCATGCCTTGTGGATGGCGTCACGCATGGTATCCTCGATCAGATACCATAAACCCTATAAATAAATCAAAATATCAAGTTAGAAATGAAATAATTTTCAAAATAAAAATTATTTATTTACGTACGTACCAATCAATGGCCGAACATGGCCTGCTGCACATCAATGGGAATCTGCTCCCATGTGGTCCACGGCTGAGAGAAATAGTTGCGCAAAATAGTTCTGCCCTGTCCGATTGCTATATGCGGAAAACTGTAAAAATAATAAACATTTATTATGTGAATAGAATAATGAAATATTAGTCAAATCCACAGGTTATCACACAGGTTATCACACCTCCGTGTGCGTGGATCAAACCCAAGACGTGGACGTCACTCGGGGATGCGGTCAGGAATCATCAGTCGTGCAAGACCACGCTCCCTCTGCGTACTCCCTGGAGCGCCTGCAGGATGAGGGTCATCTGGCAGTAACTCATCCACATCGAAAGTCAGGTCAGCATCCGCCAACTCACGAAATGTGGCATCGTCCATCTGAAACAGAAAATGTTAATGTTGTTAGCAAATAATTGATAATTACTATTATATATACATATATACATGTTATGATTGTATATAAATACCATGGAATTCTATCAGTGTTCATATTCATCATCATCTTCATATATGTCAATGTCATCTTCATATTCCTCCTCAACATCATCGATATCCATTCGAGTTACAGTTGCTTCATCTCTTACCATTTCAAATTCATATGTGACATCATTAACATCATCGTCATCACTGACTCTTAAATGTGGGGTGTCGTAATCGATACTCATGTCTATTTGTAAAAAAGATTGATTTTGAGTACTCTCTTGAAAAACTTCAATTCTTTGCACATCAGTGAAAGCACATTCACTTTGACTAAACTGATTGTCTCGAATTTTGATTTTTATTACACTCCACCAATCATTCAAGTCTCTTGATGTAGCACAGTACTTTTCGTAATAAACTTGATGTCCCTGTTGAGCCAATAAGAATGGTTCATTTACTACAAGAACACTTTTACATTTAATATCGATGATTCCATGAGTCGGATGAACACGCACGCCTCTCTCTGTATCCAACCACCGACATTTGAACATGGTTATGTAATGTTGTCCAAGATAACAGAGTTCAATGATTTCATCAAGTATGCCATCAATGTCAACTTCATTTTCTCGATGATGAGATCCTCTCAAGATAACTCCACTGTTCATTGTTTTTTTCGATTCCCCATATGCATGTGTGTGAAATCGAAATCCATTCACCACATATGCATTATAAGTTTTAACATGTTTGGAATGTGGGCTACTCAATACACACAGCCGTTTGTCAATTTTATCAGCATGTCGAGACACCTGAAAATTTGTGAAATAATTATCAATATAGTAAACTATACATTGAATGAGTTGCTAAAAGATAAAGAATTTATGTTACCAGTTTTTGAAACCACTGAGAGAAATTTTTCAGTCGACATTGTTTGAGAGCAGCTGCTGTAATTTGTGGAATTTGTTTCTTGATATGATTATCATACAACCTATAAAAATCAAAGTTATTTACTGTAACATAAATGATAGAATAAGTGATATAAACCCTTACAGTACAACTGGTGTCATCTCTTCACAGTTGAACAAAACATACGTATGAGCTCTATGATGTTCATCATCTGAAAGCCAGCGTTCATAAACTCCACCAAAACCAAGCTCTGGCTGGTTGAAAACAGATAATTGATTGTCGATTTCATCAATATTCCTCTCGTTCCATCCCATTGAGTTGTGTTTTGAAGGATACTCAGCTTCAAAATAATGGGAGCATAAAAAAGATATTTCCTCTTGCAAATAAGCTTCTGCAATAGATCCTTCAATAGATGCTTTGTTACGTACTTTTCTTTTCAATTTTTTCATGCATATTTCAAATGGGTACATCCATCGAAATTGTACTGGACCTCCACATTTGGCTTCATATGGCAAATGTAACATCAAATGTTCCATTGAGTCGAAGAACGACGGTGGAAATATTTTTTCCAGTTTGCATATAATTACAACAACATCTTTTTAAAGTTTGCCTAGAGCATCATAATCTGCTGTAGCGGCACAAATTTCCTGAAAAAAATGAGACATGTCTGTTATGGAATCCCAAATCACAGAATTCAACAGACCTCTTAATCCAATGGGTAGAAGTCTTTCCATTATAACATGACAATCATGACTTTTTAATCCATTAATATGACCATTCTTTACACATCTACCCAAATTGTAAGCACAACCATCTGGAAGTCTCAACTCTGCAATCCAATGACAAAATAAAAAACGGTTTTCTTTAGACAGTGTATAAGCTGCTTTTGGTTTCAGTAACCTTTCTGTTCTGACATTATCAAACAGTTCCAATTCTGGACGCCTGCAAATTTGGGCAAGATCTGAACGTGCATTTACATTGTCTTTGCGCTTTCCTGGCGTATCCAAAACTGTATGAAATAAATTATCAAAACAGTTCTTCTCAATATGCATGACATCTAACATGTATCAGACCAACAAATCAGACCAATATGGAAAATCCCAAAATATGCTACGTTTAATCCAATTGTGTTCTTTTCCAAAACCAGAAATTTTCTGTTGATTTATTGTGGAACCAAAAGTGATGGAAGGTAATGAAAATACAACTGATTTTAACTCGGAACCTGATAGAATTTTTGGAGGTCCATCCCTTTCAACTGTTCCTTTTCTGAAATGAGATCTGTTTCTGCGAAAAGGATGATCAGCTGGAAGAAATCTGCGATGACAGTCAAAATAACAAGGTTCTTTCCATGAATGAGCATAAATGCTTTGTTCTCTCCCATACAGTAAGGACATGATTTCTGACCATGTGTACTCCAGCCATATAACATCCCATAAGCCGGGAAGTCACTTATTGTCCACATCAATACTGCTCTCAGTTTGAAATTCTGTTTCGTTGCAACATCATATGTACTGACACCAGTACTCCACAATAAATTTAATTCATCAATCAATGGTTTCAAATAAACATCAATATTTTTCTTCGGATGTCCTGGAATTAGTAAAGTCAAAAAGATATATGGCTCCTTCATCATCATCCATGGAGGTAAATTGTACGGTGTTAAAAAAACAGGCCAACATGAATATTGACTACCATAAGATCCGAACAGACAGAAACCATCAGTGGAAAGGCCCAGTCGAACATTTATAGCTTCTAAAGCAAAGGATGGATGCACTCTATCAAAATGTTTCCATGAATCACCATCGGCTGGATGATTCAAGCTTTTATCGGTTGAAATATTCTCTTTATGACATGACATCATTGTCGCTGTATTCTTAGACATGAATAAACGATGAAGTCTGGATGTAAGCAGAAAATATCTCAACTGTTTTACAGGAATCAAACCAGACTTCCCGTGCTGTCCTTTATATCTCAGTTACCCACATGTGGGACAACTATCCAACGACTCATTTTCCCCAGAATATAAAATGCATTCATTTGAACATGCATGAATCTTTTGACAAGTAAGTCCCAAATTTTGAACCAGCCTCTTACTCTCATAGTAATTTGCAGGTAAATCATTTCCTTCGGGTAACAGTGTTTTATGCAAAGAAAATATCTGGTCAAAACAGGTGTTTGACATTCTGTTATCTGATTTTATAGCCGTAAATTTTGTAACTGCTTCTAATTTGCTCATCTTGCAGCCAGGATATAATGCATCCTCAGCAGACTTCAACAACTCATAAAATTCAGACAGTGCCAACTCAGGATTTGAAGCTATATCAGCCGGAGTTTCTGTATGTTGAACAGATGAACCTGCAACATCTTGTACTAAATCTTGAAACCGGGATGGATCCGGAATCAAGTTGGTATCACCTGCTCTGGAACTGCGTTCACCGTGTTGATACCAAAAAACATTATTTGGTTGAAAACCAAAATGCAAGAGATGTTCTCCCACATTTTCAAACGTGTCAAACGTTCTCAATCCACATTTTCTGCAAGGGCATTTTATTTTTCCTTCTGAAACAAATTCTGGATTTGATACCGTAAATGATAAAAAAGTCTCCACACCTTCTACATATACTGGATTTAAACCAGAACCGTTTGGATTTCTACGTTGATTTATCCATATGCGGCCACGTAATAATGATTGTTGACGACCCCATTGTTCCATATTTCTCTATAAAATATAAAAGCATTACTGGTTTTGAATAATTTGTTATAAATAACACTAAAGCTAGGATAATTATAGAATTTAGATCATACACGACTGACTTAAACTTTTTAATGAGATAGACCTAAAAATTGACCCTTTAAGAATTAAATATATATATATTGAGAATAAAGAAAAACATGTTACAAATATTGATAATTTTAATATTATATAAATTTTTTATTATTTTCATAGTACTAATATTATTGGTAATTATTCCTAATTATTGTCAAATATTACTAATTAGTACTAATTATTACTAATTATTACGAATTATTACTAACTATTACTAATTATTAATAATTATAACTAATTATTGGTAATTATTACTAATTATTGGTAATTATTACTAATTATTGGTAATTATTACTAATTATTACTAATTATTACTAATTATTACTAATTATTACTAATTATTACTAATTATTGGTAATTATTACTAATTATTACTAGTTATTACTAATTATTGGTAATTATTGGTAATTGTTACTAATTATTGGTAATTATTGGTAATTATTACTGATTATTGGTAATTATTGGTAATTATTACTAATTATTGGTAATTATTACTAATTATTGGTAATTATTATTAATTATTCATAATTATTACTAATTATTGGTAATTATTAGTAATTATTACTAATTATTGGTAATTATTGGTAATTATTGGTAATTATTGGTAATTATTAATAATTATTACTAATTATTACTAATTATTGATAATTATTGGTAATTATTGCTAATTATTGGTAATTAATACTAATTATTGGTAATTATTACTAATTATTGGTCATTATTGGTAATTATTACTAATTATTGGTAATTATTATTAATTATTACTAATTATTCTTAATTATTACTAATTATTGGTAATTATTTCTAATTACTACTAATTATTTTTAATTATTAATAATTATTACTATTTACCTATAATTATTGGTAATTATTAGTAATTATTGATAATTATTGTTAATTATTACTAATTATTGGTAATTATTATTAATTATTACTAATTATTACTAATTATTGGTAATTATTGGTAATTATTGCTAATTATTGGTAATTAATACTAATTATTGGTAATTATTACTAATTATTGGTCATTATTGGTAATTATTACTAATTATTGGTAATTATTATTAATTATTACTAATTATTCTTAATTATTACTAATTATTGGTAATTATTTCTAATTACTACTAATTATTTTTAATTATTAATAATTATTACTATTTACCTATAATTATTGGTAATTATTAGTAATTATTGATAATTATTGTTAATTATTACTAATTATTGGTAATTATTATTAATTATTACTAATTATTACTAATTATTGGTAATTATTACTAATTATTGGTAATTATTATTAATTATTACTAATTATTACTAATTATTACTAACTATTACTAATTATTACTAACTATTACTAATTATTAATAATTATTATTAATTATTACTAATTATTGGTAATTATTACTAATTATTGGTAATTATTACTAATTATTGGTAATTATTGGTAATTATTACTAATTATTGGTAATTATTACTAATTATTACTAATTATTACGAATTATTGGTAATTATTGTTAATTATTTCTAATTATTGGTAATTATTGGTAGTTATTACTAATTATTGGTAATTATTACTAATTATTGGTAATTATTACTAATTATTGGTAATTATTACTAATTATTGGTAATTATTATTAATTATTACTAATTATTGGTAATTATTAGTAATTATTACTAATTATTACTAATTATTGGTAATTATTACTAATTATTACTAATTATTGGTAATTATTTCTAATTATTGGTAATTATTACTAATTATTATGAATTATTACCAATTATTGGTAATTATTACTAATTATTGGTAATTATTGGTAATTATTACTAATTATTGGTAATTATTACTAATTATTGGTAATTATTACTAATTATTGGTAATTATTATTAATTATCACTAATTATTTGTAATTATTAGTAATTATTACTAATTATTACTAATTATTGGTAATTATTACTAATTATTACTAATTATTGGTAATTATTTCTAATTATTGGTAATTATAACTAATTATTACGAATTATTACGAATTATTGGTAATTATTACTAATTATTGGTAATTATTGGTAATTATTACTAATTATTGGTAATTATTGGTAATTATTACTAATTATTGGTAATTATTACTAATTATTGGTAATTATTACTAATTTTTGGTAATTATTTCTAATTATTACTAATTATTTCTAATTATTACTAATTATTACTATTTACCGGTAATTATTGGTAATTATTGGTAATTATTGATAATTTTTGTTAATTATTATTAATTATTGGTAATTATTACTAATTATTGGTAATTATTACTAATTATTGGTAATTATTACTAATTATTGGTAATTATTACTAATTATTTGTAATTATTAGTAATTATTGGTAATTATTGGTAATTATTGGTAATTATTGGTAATTAATACTAATTATTGGTAATTATTGGTAATTAATACTAATTATTGGTAATTATTGGTAATTATTGGTAATTATTACTAATTAGTGGTAATTATTACTAATTAGTGGTAATTATTACGAATTATTAGTAATTATTACTAATTATTGGTAATTATTTCTAATTATTACTAATTATTACTATTTACCGGTAATTATTACTATTTACCGGTAATTATTACTATTTACCGGTAATTATTGCTAATTATTGCTAATTATTGCTAATTATTGCTAATTAGTGCTAATTATAACTAATTATTGCTAATTAGTGCTAATTATTGCTAATTATTGCTAATTATTACTAATTATAACTAATTATTACTAATTATAACTAATTATAACTAATTATAACTAATTATTACTAATTATTTCTAATTATTGGTAATTATTGGTAATTACTCCTAATTATTACTAATTAGTGGTAATTATGAATAATTATTACTAATTATTAATAATTATTACTAATTATTGATAAGTATTACTAATTATTGATAAGTATTACTAATTATTGGTAAGTATTACTAATTATTGGTAATTATTACTAATTATTGGTAATTATTACTAATTATTGGTAATTATTACTAATTATTGGTAATTATTACTAATTATTGGTAATTATTACTAATTATTGGTAATTATTACTAATTATTAATAATAATTCCTAATTATTGATAATTATTGTTAATTGTTCCTAATTATTAGTAATTAAATGAATAATTACCAATAATAAGGAATAATTACCAATAATTAGGAATAATAACATTATCAGTATATTTTATTGTTAATATTAAAATAATATAATTTTTTAATTTATATACAATTCTCCTTTCATCTGTGTGTTTTCTATTTCCACATACAAATAATACATGTGGAGACAGCAAGCACACAGATGAAAATAGAATTGTATATATATAAAAAATTATATTATTTTAATATTAATAATAAAATATACTCATCATATAATAATGTTATTATTCCTAATTATTGATATTTATTACTTATTATTAATATTTATTCTTAATTATTAAAAAAATTTACTAATTATTCCTAATTACAATTAACAATACTAATAATTTAAATTTATTAAGTAATAAAACAATGTAAACATAATTAAATTACAACTAATTAAGAATAATTAAAACTAATAAAAAATTAAAAATAAATATTAAATTAAAATGAATATAAATACCATGAAAATTGATCTGAAGTTGATCTCTGATCGTTCTTCAAAACATTAATATCAACTCCGGAGAAAAAAATTAAACTTGAGACAAAGTGAACTTTAGAAATAAAATTTTGAGAGAAGAAAAAGATGGAGTTTGAGAATGATTTGAAAAAAACGGATGGGGGTATTTATAGGTTAGATTATTTGCGACGGGTGCCGTCGCAAATACCTTAGCCATCATTTATTACGGTCAACGGTTATATAGTTATTTGCGACGGGACCCGTCGCAAATAACCACCTGCCGACATACTATTTGCGATGGGGGAATATTCCCGTCGCAAATACCTTTTACCGCGCCGGTTATTTGCGACGGGAATATTTCCCCGTCGCAAATATGTTTCCCGCGATTTGGCGCGCAAAACGCGCCAGTCCTTTTGCGACGGGGAAAGCGATCCCGTCGCAAAAGGCAACTTATTTGCGACGGGATTTATTCCCGTCGCAAATAACCCGTCGCAAATACCCATTTTTCCCGTAGTGTGGGTAGGAAGCAGTAGTTACCCCAAAAAGGTATTCTGAAAGTTGTAATTTTTTATGTCTGGGGTTTATATTTCATGGGTACATTTTCATCATCTCATGGAAATTAATATATTCTTATTGCTGTTGACTATGTTTCAAAATGGGTTGAGGAAGTGGAACTTCCCAACAATCAAGCTTACTCTATAATAAAAATTTTCTAGAAGAACATATTTACAAGATTTAGAGTCCCAAGAGCTTTTATAACTAATTATGGAACACATTTTAGGAATTATAAATTTATTGATTGGATTGAGAAATATGGATGTGTTTATAAAACTAGTACACATTATCATCCACATTCTAAAGGACTGGTAGAAATTTCTAACAGGGAACATAAACAAATACATCAGAAAACTCTGTCAAACTCTAGGAAAGGCCGGTCTCTTAAATTGGATGAAGCACTATGGGCATATAGAACTGCTTTCAAGACCTCAATAAGAATTTCTCATTACATGTTGTTGTTTTGGAAATGCTTCCATTTACCTGTGGAGTTGTAACATAAGTCATATTGGGCAGTTAAGGCTCTTAACATTTATTTTAAGAGTTCTGGTGAGATAAAATTACTAGAGTTGAGTGAACATGATGAGATTTGGAGAGAGAGTTTTTATAATTCAACGATTAATAATGAGAGGTCTAAAATCTTTCATGATTCTATCATAAAAAAACAATTAATTCAAACCTGTACAGAAGGACCTTCTCTTTAACTCTAGACTCAAACTCTTACCTAGAACGATGATGTCCAAGTGGTCGGACCTTTTACTATTGTTAGAGTTCTGAAGAATGGAGATTACGAAATCATAGGTGAAGAAAATAAACACATGTTAGTTAATGGGCAGAGAATGAAACGTTATTTTGATTGACAACCAAAGTTCTTGGCTACCTTCAATGTGTGTGAAATTTTTTCTTGAAGGATGTTTGGCTGGGGACTATAAACCAAGCACTGCAAGGGAGGAAACCCATGATTTTTATTTTATTTTCAATAAAACAATTTTTAATTAAAGAAATTATAACTGAAGAAATTAATTTTAGTCCTTCATGGGAATCATCCCATGCTCTTTAATTGCTTTTACTTTTATATAGTTTTGTATTGAATAAAGTGATTCTTTACAGCCTTAAGTTAGATATGTCTCCACTAGAATTTTTTTTCCCTTTCTAATTTCGTTGTGATTTCTCTTGATGCAACTTGTATTCTTAAGGGGTGGAATTACCAAGTTTAGGACTAATAATAAACATATTAAGGGAAGTATTATATTTATTTGTTTCTATTTAATTTTTCTACTCCTTACTACTTTAATAAATATGTTGCTTGTCTTGCATAAAAAATTATACTTTAAAAATTCTACTTGTATAAGCAATTCTGCTACATATTTGATTTAAAAATATGGTGCATTTCTTTAATACTAAAACAAACTTTTATTGCCTGTCACAATGTTTAATTGAAACATTCTGCATGTTCCTCTTGAATTAATTTGAAATCATTGATAAATATTGAAATAATCTTTAAGTGTAAGAAATTAAGTGGGGGGGGGGGGGTACATGTTGTTGGTCTTTTGAATCTTCTTTGGGTTGGGGTTTTTAGTTTGAACATTTTCTGATTTGTTGATTACCCAACTGAATTAATTATTGTAAACTCGCTTTAACCAAATTCATATTACACTTACACTTCACATTTATATTTGAGCTGTATTGAAAATCTATGTCATTAGACTTAAATATTAATGTGTGTATCTGGATATGAACCTGCTGATCATTTATTCATTGTCACAAACAATATTTTTTAACTTCATTGATACCATTTATACAAGTCATAAATATGCTAAATTGACAATCTGTTTTGAACTTTATTGTTTAATTGTTCTTCTCTATATTTAGAAGTCATCTTTGGGGACAAAGTTGGGTTTTATGTGTGGGGGAGGGGAGAACTCTTAACTATGCTAAACTATGTTTTAATGAAAACCCGTCAATTCCCATTTCACATCATTATTTTTGTAATAATTGGGTATTTGTTTTTCAAAATTACACTGTACTCAATTGGCTCTTTCTATAGGACATGTACCTTCATGGTAGTTAAGAATTATTTTGTGTCTGAAATTAATGACAATGGAAGATTTCTGAGTGGTTTTAATTAGTGATTGAATGGATATATTGATTGAGAGTCTTTTTTTAGAGTGATATGGGAAAACTGTTATTGGAATTTTGATCATAACCCCTGGAACTCGAATTTTGAATTGATCCTACAGGATTTTTTTCTTTTATTTATTAATGTAATTACATTAATGAGCCAATGTAAATGGTTTTTATATAAATCTTTTGAAACTGGAGAAATTTTGGTATCTGGGATCCCATGGTGATTATCTGAGACCCTATATGCTGGGTGCATTTCTGTTAACTTTATGCCCTATATTCTCCTTGAATAAGTGCATTGCACAGTGTTTAGCATAATTATTCATGCCTTGGGAAAAATAAATAAACTATCTAGGGTCAAAAATGTGTTCATTAAGGTGAGGGAAATGATGAACATCTGATGAATAATGGGTCAATTGGTTTATATGGAAGTAATTTAGGTTGTATCATTGAGGTGATTCAAAAAAAATATTTATTTTTGGAACCTAGGTGAAAAAGTCATAGTATAAAGTTCCTATTATAATGTTCTTAATTCCAAATAAATTTTACCTTTTGTCACTCTCAGACATTGGACATAATCCTGGATTGAAGTTAGTCACTAAGTTGTATCACATATAAGGCATGACATCTTCTTTGATGGATGATCTTTTTTTTCAAAATTACCCTTGATTATTTTTTATAAGCAAGATTCATATGAATAATTCATTTTCTAAAATCATGCTATTATGTATTGTCCTCTATTTTTGAGTGCTATAAATGTTATATTTTGAGAAAAATAATAAACACTTCACTATTTTTCAAAGATAATAAAATATGAGAATATTTGAGCACAAACAATGCTTATGTGTGGGGGAATTTGATGTGGCTCTATTTCTAAATAGTTCTGCCACATCTTTTTAATTAATTTTTAATGATTTAATTAATTATTTAATAAATTTTTAAAAAATAAGTGTACTTTTGTATATTTATAGTTAACTTTTTCAATTAATAAATTTTTATAATTAATTATGTATTTTTATTCTTTAAATCAATAATTTTAATCTTACTTATTTTATATAAATTTATTATTTGTTTATTAGTTGTGTTAATGTCAATCTTCTCATTATTTAATAATCTAACTTTAATAATAAATAATATTTTATCATCCTTTTTTGTGTTTTAATCAACATAAAATTTATTCTAATATTTTTTCGTTATTATGGATTCATTAAAATATTTTAACATTATTTATTAATATTTTTTGTCTTCCAGCTAATTAATTAAGTTATGGATTTTAGTTTAAATTAAAATAAAATAGTTCGCTTTTATTTTTATGTAATAAAATTGTTATTTAGTTAGTTAATTTTGTGTATTTAAACATTAATTATTTAATCTTACGTATGAAGTTATATGTTATATATATTTTCTATTGATTTTAGTCTACTGGTGAGGAAGAAAAGTGATATCGGTAACCTATTGGGTCACCTATGCTCTTCATTTTTATTCGCTGCAACCTATTAATTAATTATATAGTAAATTTAATTTATGTTTTTATTAATTTAGTTTAACAATTATCCTATTTATAATTTATGTGTTATCAATTAATAATGTAAAATATTATTTTTTTTAAAGTTTAGTAATTCTATTTTTAATTTTAATTGTTTAGTCTTTTTCTAATTTCTAATTTAAATTAACTTAAGTTTTAATTTTATGTTTAATTATTGCAGTTCTTGTTTTTAACTCCTCGATAGTCCAATATCTATCCTTTGTCTAAGAGTTAGTTTTTTTATCAGTGATGTAGATTATTCATCTAGAGGTGTTCTTTTGACTGTAGGTGACCCTTGTGTGAATCAATGACATTTTTATTCTACCAGTGACCATTTATTTGTTATAACGGTGACTCCTAACCCACAACTGCCCATTACATCGGCAACCATTTCTTTTTATTGCAACGGTGACCTCGATTTTTTATTTAAGTATACCAGTGACCCCCACGCTGCTGATCCTCTCTTCTTTATTTTTTTCCAAATAACATTGACCTTTTTTTAATAAATGCTAACAGTGACCCCGCACAACTCCCTTACATCTCACAGTTAGCCTTTCATTCCCTGCCTTTTCCCCGCCTCCATCCTTAATTCATGGTTTCTTCCACACCACTACCGGAGCTTATTTCTAGCCCCAAGAACTCACACCGTTGCTTCCCTGCATCTACTCTTGACCAACAATAAAATCTTTTTTGCACAAAAATATCATAACCAAAACACATCATCCCAAACTCCACAATCCAAACCCAAATCATGAACCGAACTAATTCAACCACAAATCAAAAATTGAATCCAATCCTCGTGCACAGATCTAACAAAATCAAAACAATTGAAAAATCTTAATTTGAAGAATCTCTTATTTTCTGAAATGTGTGCCACAGGTGGAGGATTCGGGTCCAAGCTGTGTCGTCATTTGAAGATATCGAGCTCAAGAATAAGATTACAAATGGATCTATCTCCATGCCCTATGATGTGTACCGCAATTTCCAGGAGGCCTATATTGCGTGTCTGTCTTCCAGTTGAAGTCGTGCCACTTACAGATGCATCGCACCGCCACTTGGATTCAAAAATATAACTAATCCGAGGCCGACGCCACACTGTTTTTGAGGGGAAGCTGCTCCAACCTACCATTTTTTTCTTAGGAGGAGAGCTGAGCCGATGAAGACTAGAATTCAACCGACCTGCCCTGCTACGTGTTGCAGGGTTGAACCAAATAAAGAACCCTACCCCTCCCCTGTTACGCTGTTGAGAATGGGAGGGGGAGAGAAAAAAGCTAAAATAATAATAATAATAACTTAACATAAAATAAAAATAAAAACATAAATAAATATATAAAATAAAACATTAATAGAACATAAATATTAAATATTAGTAATTATTAATTAAAATTGTTAATAAATTTAAATGCTAATAATAAGTTATAAATTAAATTATAAATAAACTAAACTAGTTAATTTATAATGTTAACTATGTTAATTATCAAAGTAATATTAAGAATAATATTTATAATTTACATCAATAATTTTAATTAATAAAGAAAATAAAAAATAACATTTTAACATCAAAATTAATAATTTATAAAAAAATTATTTTTAATAATAATGATAATAATAACTCTATTAATAACAAATTTGATCAAGTTAAAATAGGTTAATTATCATAATTTTTAATTTATAATTAAATAATATATATTTAATAATAAATTTTATTTCATTAAAATTAATTAAAATATAATTACTAGATATTAGTAATAGAAAGAAAATAATTTATTTAATAACATTATTTAAAAGCTTATTACTTATTTTAAAAAGACATTTTAATAATCTAATTTCCTAAAAAATATTTCTTTATTTCCACAAGATTTTAATTGTTTTGTTTTTTTTTCCTACATAGGATCATTCAAGAGTCAAAAACACAACCATGTTCATCAAACTAACTCATTCTAAGTTAGTTACAAGGGAAAATCTAGCGCAACGTGCCAATCTTGAAAAAACGCATGATTACTGCGAAATAGTGAAAGATGAACTCAAGTCAGTAAATGATGGCGTTGACAAAAAGTTTTTAACAGCATGATACTTAAGTAGAGAAAGTAGTAGATTGAATAGAGGACATGAAATCACTCGTAGGAGGGCACCATAAGAGAACCAAGAGCTTCTCTCTCATCAGGAGCATAGGGAATCCGGTGGGCGACTCTAGAACCACTCCTTGGAGTTGAAAGGGTGTTGGATCTGTGTATCTTTTTTGGAGTTTTTATTACCATGTATTTGAATTCTTACACTCTGCTTTATCATTTTTTCAATTACTGTTATGATAATATACATTTTTTCTAGCTAAATCTTTAGTTCGAGTATAATTGATGGTCCACTGGTTATCAGTAAATGTTCATTTTTATATCATCATTAGATGTATTCAGTATTGATCGGTGAGATTAGTACTAAATTCATTATATTTAATTGTTCTACTAAAATTTAATTTCAAAATTACACAATAAATTGGAGAGATTTATTGTGAATTCATTTTTCAAAAGTTAATAGATCCAAAAGACATAATGACTTACAGTGATTTCGTCATGTGGTAATTTCTCAAATAGCTCACAATTGATTAATTTTGGAGTGTCGAACTCTTAATTTGGTTGGATTGTGTGATTTAACTATTGTAGAGGGAGGTGAGTCATACTCTTTAAAGTGGTACTCTAAAATAATGTTTATGTAAATTGTAATACCTTTTCAACTAGAGGAATGGAGATTTTTTCCCCAGGCATTTACTCTGATAGTTTGTTTATCAGTACTCTATATTATTTTTTGTTCACCGTTTTCAATATGTTTCATTTTACATTCTAGTCTAGATCAAAAACATAAGAAAATAGTGTTAATTTTCAGTTTTAATTGATAAATTTTTATAAAAATTATAAATGTAAAATATATAATATAAACAATTCACTCCGCTGCTAACAACAGTGGAGCTTACATGTTTTTTAGAAGATTAGCGGCCATATTTACATTCCCTATGGGTTTGACCCTACTTGCCACATATACAGCAGTTACTCTGAATATATATTTTATACATTGACCGAATTCAACGACATTTAAGGTCACTTACTGTCTCCATGATTGTAACATAGTCCATATTTATTAACCATCCTTTAGGGTTGGTTTTAATAAATTAATTGACACATTAAAATTATAATTATTTCATTAATAATATTATGTGGATTATGGAATAATTACATATCTTACAATAGTATACCTAACAAATTCATTTTATACCTATGAACCAAATATCATCAAAATATCTGACACGAATAAAATTGATTAGGTAATTAAATATAATAGTGTAATAAATAAAATAAAAGAATAATAAAATTTATAAATATTGTTAAGAAATTATATAATCTGAATTCATTCATTATTCAGTAAGATAAATAATGTGCATAATGATTTGGACCTACGGTAAGGGATTTTGTCACAATTTCACTTCTTTGATGAATGTTTTAATGTTATGAACTTAATTTATTTTATATAGTGCATATATTTAAATTTTTACAAGTTATATCATAAATAAATTATAATTAATGGTATGTTAAATTAATATTTCAATTATTTCGTCCAATGGTATTTGATTATAAATTTACCAAATTGTAAGGTGTTTCTTAACTCAATTTCCATTAATTATGTTATACTTCTACTTAATTGACAATGTTATACAATTATTATTTGTGAAATTACATATTATTGAATTATTATTTATCTTAATATAGTTTTTTGGGATTATATTTTTTATATATAATCACTTCATTGATAATATTCTTACTCCAAGGATGTGATATTTGTAGTGTAATTCTCAAGAATTTTGTTTCCATGAGACATATGGAAAAATCACCTAAATCTTATCTAATGTGGATTCTATAATGTTCCTTTTATATTATATATGATTAATCATACTATATTATTTATATTTAAATAATCATTTGAATTAATTTTTTTCATTGCAATTATGATTCAAAATTTACCAAATCGGTATAGGTTCTTTTCGTAATGTCATCATTATTCAAGATTTTTTTATGTTTAAGTCTCAACATGGGAAATTATAAAACATTTCTCTCTTATATGAAATAAATTTTCTTATGCTATAGTTATTTTTAAAAAATATATGATTCCCTTTCATTTTACACTTTCAAGTCTTCCATAGATCGAATAGTCGTTTTAAGGAAAATAGACTTTGTTTTTTATTTTATTGGGAATCCGTTTCTTTAATTTATATATTTTCACTAAAATGTTTAAAATATGATTCTAAAATTATCCAATGGTTTATTAATTTTATTTTTACCCATTTTTTCCATTTTAATAATTGATTTAATTATAATATTTTATCATTTTCTAAACAACATACTTTTTTGTGAAAGGAATCATTGTTTCATTATAGTCCACCTGAAAGGTATTTCCCTCTATCATGACCACTAAATGGTTTAAATCAAACATTAATTGTTTCGTTTATTCTTTTCAAATAATTTTTTTTCATAATATTAAGGATTTTTTTGTTTTTACACGTTACTTTCAATGTGAAAAGGAAATTTTCATCAATTATTTTTTCAATGATCTTTAATTGTATTTTTATTCAAAATATATAGAATAATTTATTCTATTTATAATCTGAAAGGGATATATTTTAAAGATATCATCCATATTATTCCTCTGGAGGGTTTATGATCATGGAATTTATTGGCATTATGTATGCTTGTTACTCTAATACTAGGAGTTTTTTATTATTAACACATGTTGATTAAGATGTATTATTTGTTCATATTATGAATTAATTATACATAGTGATTAATGGTTTGGACCCATTATAGCACCTATAATGCCACAACACTATTTACCCAGAGTCAATGCATTATTACATAACATTGTCATGATCACAAGAGATCATATATCGAAAGAACGATTAGTTTAGTAGCCTTGGAAGTAGTAGATACATTCATAAGCTTAAAATTGCATCACGAAATGGTTAAAAAACAAAATTATTCACCCTTTGAACACTGTGATGTTGCTTAGCATATTTCATCAGGATAATCATAACATACTTTTTCTCATCCTTGGAAAAATGAAACATAGAGAGGGGTGAGCTTAGATGCTCATTAGGGATACAAATATAGAATAAACTATCATAAATAAGCAAAAAAATTTAATTAAATTAGTAAAACTAAAAAACTATCCTTTTAAACATAAACATAAGAATAATATGGAAAATATAAATAATATAATTCTATTGAATTATCCACATTGATATTCTACTACTGAAATAATCACATGTTATATGAATAGATAATTTCATAATGATTGAATATATAATTCCAAACATCATATCCACATAGTCAAAGGCTCATTCCAAGACTACAAAGACTATGGTGTAGCCCAGTTCACACAGAGAAGGCCCCAGAAGAGGATCAGAGCAACAAGACTAGCAGTCACCAGAAGCAGAGCTACCAGATTGGAAGAATGAGAGGGTTTGGAAACTGCCATCATGACCAGGCATCATGCATCTTTGTACGGGGGAAATGATAGCCGATCAGAAATTCAAGTTGTGGAGCAAGGTGATCAATGATGCATAAGCTAGGAGAGCAGAAGTTCATGTGGGTTGGGCCTACAGGTCATGTAATGGGCATAGTATGCCTTTGGGCCTTCGGGTCATGTATTGTGAGTAATGTCGGGCCCTATGCCTTGGGCCTACGGTTTATGTACGAGTTCCCATTCATCCCTTAAAGGGGGGATTATCTAAAATAAAATAAAAAAAGAAGACCCTCGGCCAATTCGGGCAATCAAATGTAAAATCAATCCATGGTTGTTGACATTGATGAAATAAAAACTATTTGAGAGAAATATGTCGTTCTATTTTGAAATCATTTAAAAGACACGTAATTATAAAAGAAAGATTTTATTTTTAAAATATTCTTGTAATATTGGAAGGTAATCATTGAAGTTGTTATAACGATGGAAAATAGACACAACTGCCGTATGCGTTAAAAAAATCACACCTTAATTTGTCGAAAAGGTTATAAACTACCTTTTTTCAGAAAATGGTAGAAATATTATTTCCAATAAATTTTATAATCATTTAATCCAGGGCATAAATAACATTATCCCATATTATAGTAAAAAGTAGAAATGTATAAATATAAACTTTAATGAAACACTGATGTGGGTAATAAAGAAGTCATAGTAGATACGTATGAACAACCTCTGATAAAATAAGAAATTGTTAAATTAATCCAAACCTTGTACGTTTCCACAGTTGAGGGTATGTTGAAATCCGGTATAATATTTAAATAATTGTAATTAAATTATACAATAACCACATACATAAATATGATATCATATATAATCTTTTAATATTTATTTGTTAATAATATTTTTGTAGTATCATTGTTTTGGGTGCTAACTGATTCGTTTTCCTTTATATGTTTTGATACGTAAGTATTGTATATTATGGATATAATTCATTTTATTCAAATTCATAATTATATAATGTTCTTAAATATATTTTTAATAATTAAATCAAAAATATTATTGATGGATATGATGGGGAAATTAATCTTATCACGTTCATGGAGATGGTAATCCGTACGTACGCACGAGCAAAAATATTATTCTTTTGACTGTATAATAGTAAGTAATTTGATGGCATATCATATATAAAGAATCATTGACATGTAATATTTATTATTAATATCAATTATACTCATTATTAAACACATACAAATAATGATGTTTTAAATAACAAATTACACAATGAAGTGTAGATGGTATGTCGTACATACCCACGTATAGTGTCATTTTCATTCATATGATAGATATAATAATTAATTTGGTTGTAAAAAATTTATAACTAAATCATTGTATGTATATTGTAATGGGGGTATTAATGTTGTATGAAAACAACAATGAAATAGGAAGTGGAAGAAGAAACAAACTTTGAAAAATGTGATTAAATTATTACATATTCTTCGGGTGCCTCATTTTGATTTGATCAAAAAGGATATGTAGGTTTTCTTTCTGATCAAAGTAATGCCTCTAGGATTAAGTGATGGTAGTTTGAAGGATATTCGAGAAGGGGTTGGCTAACCCAATAGGATTTTGAGGTGTGATTTTGAGAGAAGGATAAGTACCCTTTTATAAGAGAGGTGATGGTCACATTAAAAAAAGCTTGAAATATTATTTTATTATAAAATCATTTTCGGTTTACAATTACTCCAAATAAATTTTACCTTGGATAAGGTGCGAATGGGTCTGAAACATCTCAACCAATAGGTTTTATAATGGTTTATGTCACCATATAAACCTGGTCTTATAGATTTAACTCTTAGTTAAATAGTTTATCTTTTACAATGTCTTTTTGTATTTTTATATTACATGGTTAATGAACTTAATATAAAATTCCATGTGAAACCCAAGTGATTCATTAATGACATATATATAATTATATATGTCCTTTGGCCAAACCATAGGGTTTTAGTAATATTATATCAATTATTAATATATATATTTTTAAAAGAACTCATTTATTTCAATTTTGAAACTATTTAGTTTTTGGTTTTTGTGAAAGTCATCCAAACATGATTACATCAAAAAAAATAAATTAAATAAATCCTAACATGTCATATTATCCTATAAAATTAGTTTAATGCATCAAATTCCTCAATTTACAGTTATTTTGATATTTATAATATTAATTATTTTAATCATTCATTAATAAGGTTATTACTACATCATCGCCGTGTCATAAATATATTTATATATTTAATTTATAAAAATTATAAATAAAATAAAATTATTTAGGAAATAATTTTATATTTCTAATGATTATTTATAGGAGAATTTATGGTAGTGATAACCCTATATTAAAAAAAATTTAGTTCTAAGAATTTAAATTTAAAACTTTTAACTCTTCATTAAATAAAATAATAATAAATGTCCAAATCTAATCCATGTGGATCAAAGAGGATCATATTTTATTACTAAAGTTTTTTTGGTCGAAATAAAAATATCCAATAGAATTAGTACATTTGTTATGATAATTATAATATCATTTTTACCTTTAATTACCGCATTTACTTTTAACCCTGGTAAATAAAATTCCAAACTTGTTATTCACCATAAAATATTTTCATCAAACTGAACCAAATGTTACATACTAATGTCAACCTTTCCTCTCGGATTTTTGAAATTCAATTAACCGAAGGGGTAAAATTACATTTTATGCAAATTTGAAAATGTGCCTAGAAGTTGGGTAAAATACGTTAAAATATTCAATAAATTTTTATACCTCTAATTTTATTATAAAACGACTCCAATGAATTGCATTGAACTCATATAGGTATTATGTATCAATTTTGACATAAAATAAATTAAAAATAAATAAATTATTATTTATTTAAAAATTCGGTTTTAAATAATAACTCAGTGTTTTCCACTATTCATCAAATATTTAATATGTTCAAAAAATTACCAAAAATTTATCCTAAGCTAATTTTGAACCTTTGAATCCAGGAATGATGTTATTTTTGAAAAATTAAATTTATAAAATTTTCAAAAGAGGGTATTACAATTCATAATGGCTGTTTTGATTGGTCATGAATTACTAGAACTCAAAGTTGCATACAACACAAGCTATTGTATTCTTCTAATAGAAACATATCGTGGAATCATGGGGTGTTACATTCTCCCCCTTCAAAAAATTTCATCATGGAAATTTATAGAATAATACTGCATAAAAAAATTCAGGTGGTTCTTCATCATATGTTCCTGAGGTTCCCACATCGCCTCTTCCATTTTACGGTTTCTCCATAGAAATTTTATCAGACAAGTCACCTGGTTTCTCAACACTTGTTCTATGGTATCAAGATTCCTGATAGGCTTCTCACAGTGAGATAGATCGGGGTTTAGTTCAATTTTATCATAGGTGCGTAAATGTGTTTGGTCATGTATGTATTTTCTCAACAGTTATACAAGTAACACAACATGAACTTTGGAAAGACTTGGAGGCATTGCCAAACGGTAAGCTACTGCTCCAATTCATTCTCATACATCGAATGGTCTGATGTACCTGGGACACAATTTACCCTTCTTACATATTCGTAAAACACTTATCCAAGGAGATACCTTCAAGAAAACATGATCTCCTATATGAAATTCAAAGCCATTCCTTCTGTTATCAACATATCTCTTTTTCCTAATTTGGGATTCTTTGATGTGGGTTTTGATAATCTTTACCTTTTCAATTGTTTCCTAAATATTTTCTATGCCTATGAGTTTTCTTTCACCAAAATCAACCCAACAAGAGGTTTTGATACATCTATTTCAATATAATGCTTCATATGGTTCCATTTAAATACTTGAATGGAAGCTATTGTTTTATGAAAATTCTACCAGAGCTAAATTTTGATCCCACATACCTTGAAGGTCATGTGAGGAAGATATAAACATGTATTCTAAGTTTTGAATAGTCTATTTTAATTATCCATCAGTTTGACGGTGGTAGGCAGTGCTCAAATGAAGTTATTTATCCAAGGACTTCTCAATACTTTTTCAAAATCATTATGTAAAATGGGGATCATGATCAGAGACAATCTATGGGGGTACTGTATTAATTATTAAAACAACTTTAATATATAGTATTTGTAAACATTCAAGTGGATAATATTCTCTTATAGCATGAAAATGTGGTGACATTGTAAGATTATAAACAATGTCCCATATTGCATCATTCCTTTTAGGAAACTTTGGTATCCCCATGAGAAATTTTATTATAATATCATCTCATTTCAACTCATGTAAAGGAAGTGGTTGCGTGACTTCTCTAGGATATTGTCTTCCAGCCTTCACCTGTGGACAAACCTTACATCTTGACACATAGTTAGAAATCTCCCTCTTCATGATGTTCCACACAAAAATGTTTCTACAAGTCTCTATAAATCATTGTTCTACCAGGGTGTAGAGAGAAATTAAAGCTATGAGCATCATCCAACAATTCCCTTTTTAGACCAGGTATGTTAGGAACACAAAGTCTCTTCCCAAATTTCAAATTTCCATATTCATATACGAATTAAATCAATCTCTCATCATTCACAGCTTTAATTTTCTTTTCAAACTCTTCATCATTAGTCTGAGAACATTTTATCCAATCTAGTATAGATAGTTTGGAAAACATTTGAAAAAGTACTAATGTTTCTCCATCCATGGTTATTAACATATTCATCATTACTAGATCCATGAATATAATATCCCTTTTAACTATCATCTTTTTCAAAAATCAATGATCTTTTCTGGTTAATGCACCTACCTTCTTATTTTCCTTCCCCGTGTGTTAGTGCATAATGTGATAATAATCCTTGAGTATTTCAAGCTACCATCTTTGCCTTATGTTTAGTTCTTTTTATGAGAAAATATACTTCAATATTTTGTGATTGGTATATATCTTACATTTTTTACCATATAGATAGTGTCTCCATATCATAAAATAAATGATTATAGCTGGTAACTCAAGATCATGAGTGTGATAGTTTTGTTCATGAATTTTTAGTTGTCATAATGCATAGGAAATAACTCTATTATTCAGCATAAGGACACAACCAAGTCCTTTCTTTAAAGCGTCACTATAAATAACAAACCCATCATTCCTAGATAGTAGAGTCTAGATAAGATCATTTACTAATATTTTCTTTTATTCACACTCTTTTGTCCAAATAAATTTAACCCCTTTACATGTGATCTTGGTTAATGTGTTATCATGTCGAGCAAAATTCGGGTTGAAATGCTGATAAATATCAGCTAAACCAAAAAAACAACATAACTCAGTTATACATGTCAGAGATAGTCATTATTTAATTTTCTTGGCCATTTAATGATCATTATAGAATCCATCCTTAGAGACAATGTGGCCATGAAAATAAATTTCATGAATCTAGAATTCACACTTACAAAACGTCCAATATAATTGATTTCCTCTGAGGGTTTTCAGAATAGTGCGCAAGTGATTTTCATGATCCTTGTAGCTTCTTGAATATACCAGGATATCATCAAAAAATTCCACTAAAAATTTAACAAGATAATCACCAAAAATTCTATTTATTAGATCCATGAAAATAAAGGTGAATTAGTAATTCCAAAAGGCATTATTGTAATCTCGTAATGCTCATACCTGGTTTGAAATGTTGTTTTCAAAATGTATTCCTTATTCACAAACAACATATGATATCCAAATCAATGGTCAATCTTTAAAAAATATTGAGATCCATGAAATTCATCGAATATATCATTAATGCGATGCAGGGGATACTTTTTCTTTATTATTAATTCATTGATATCCCTATAGTCAACACAAAACTTCATAGATCCATCTTAATTCTTAACAAAAAGAACAGGGGATACCCATAGAGAAAAACTAGGGAAAATAAATGCTTTATTACTCAATTCCTCTAGTTCTTTATTTAGTTCCACTAATTCCACAGTGGACATTCTATATGGGGTCTTTAGTGGGCCTTTAACTATTAGTTAAATCAATTGAAATGTAAATTTATCGTTCTATAATATTTTAAGGAAAACCCTCTTGAAACCCATAAAAATATTCTTGCACAATAGGTATGTCATTTATTTGATCATTTCATTATTCACCCATAGTAATTTCACTCTATTACTCCATAATAATTGAATTTAGTAGAGTTATTAGGGTTGGATCATGATGATAAATGAATGGTGACATTTCTGCTCTAATGATAAGGCACTCTTTACCATAATCAAAAATTGTAACCTCCTTTTGTTATAATAAATTTTTTCATCGCGGTCTGAAATCCAATCCATTTTGAGGATTGTATCATATTCAATCATGGTTTTGACAACAATATCATCAATTAAAGCACGTTTATATTTCCAAATGGGAATATATTCACAAAACATTATTGTAATGATACTTCACTTAGGAGTTTTGACTTACAATTACCTTATTAAATCAATTTGTAAATATCTAATTTTTGATGAAAGCTATGAAGATATGAAATAATATGACTATCCAGAATCAAATAAAGTAATGGATAAATTTATGGAAACAATTAAATTACGTACTTCCACGTCATTCAGAGATTCAACCTTAGCAATAGTGATCACATAATATTTTCCATTCCCCCTTGGCCTTTTCTGATGTATGTTTCCCTAGCACATAGGACATTCATTTTCATAATGCCCCATTTCACTACAATTGTAGCATTTCACATTGGCAGCCTCACACTTTCCTTTAGAATCACGAGCATGGTGGCCTTTTTCACCACACATATAATAGACTCCCATTCCCTTCAGGTAAGTATAGTGGTGTTTCTTCCCACATTTACTATAGGATTTAAATCCAACTTTTCCCTTCTTCCCCTTAATACTATTTTCAGAGCATTCAACAGATCTCTTTTTCCCCTACTTTGCATTAAAGTCATAAGACTTACGGAATTCCTTTTCAATCTTGATGGATCCTATGTCTATATCTTAATATAATAATTACGATATTAATTATCAATGGATAAATGGATTTAAACCATCAAAGAATCGATCTATCTTACTCCTTGGATTACGTATATAATCTATTTCATACATTGCTAACCTTCTAAAGTTATCCTTATACTTTGCGAGATTTTTATCCTCCTTTTACCTCAGACTCGGAAATTTTCATTCCATATACACTTGATGATCACGAGGAAAGTATTTTTCTATGAAAATATCTTTCAACTCCCTCCATTCTTTTTTTGATACTTCCTCATTATCTTTTGTGTTTTGAATTAATGACAACCATTGATCTGTATCTCCCGTGAGGCGATAAACAACCATGAAAACTTATTCCCTTTCAATAATCCCAAAGCATGAAATATTTTATCTATGAACCTTATCCATTGCTCAGGTAAAAATAGATTTGTAGTCCCGTTGAATATTGGGGTTTTTTTCCTCATGAAGCGGTCTAACATTGATCATCCACATTTTGGATCAGGGTACTCCATATGGGTAAGTTTATTATTCATAACATTTGTGAGTTGTCTTAGTATGGTTATAAGCTATTCAGCTCTAGTTGCATCACCCGCTCCACTATAATTATCTTGAGTAGGGGGGTAATCCCCACATGGTTTACGGGAATTGAAACAGTTTCCATTCCTTCCACTTGTCGCCATTTATAAACAATGGCATACAGTAGATTATTTTAGGAGTCACAGTACATAGTTCCAAACAAGTAAAATACCTAATATATATTGAATAGTTTATTAATATAATTCATAATAATAATAAAAAGCTTTCATTGCGGAAGTATTTACTCATAAATCCTTCATAATTTTTTGTAAATAATATTTTAATTATACTAAGAATAACCCATATGAGTGTCGTAACCAAGAGTCCAACAAGGAGTATTTTCATGTACCAGGATACCCCAGGTTAAGCCTGAAACTCCTTGTCGGAGTTTTCACTCCTAGGTACATCTTCGCCAGAGCCGCCTCTCCCCTCTCTTATCCAGAAAGAGATTTATTGATTCGAATATTCAGAAAAATATCTATATTACCAAAATTCAATGATGTTATTCTATACGAATCCTCAAAGTCTAAGTTAGGGTAATGTTTCCTAATCATAGGTTTCATAAATCTAGTTTCAATAGTTTGTACTAAACCTCATCTGATTCCTACAATAATGTCTTAACCCTAGTTACCCATAGTCAGTGCATTTTTACATAACACTCGCATGATCACAAGAGCTGATGTCTTTATAGACTGATAAGTTTAGTTGCTTTGGAAGTACTACAATCATTCATAAGTTTTACATTACATCATGAAATTCTAAAACAAGAACAGTGTGTCAACTTGGAACACACTCAAATCCATTATCATATTCTTGTAGGTTAATCATAATTTACTTCATTGCTTCCTAGGAAAAGTAAAACATAAATAGGGGTGAGCTCAAATGCACAGTAAGGATAAATATATAGAAGAAACAAGAATAAATAAGCATAAGCATTTAATGAAATGTATAAGAATAAAACACCATCCATTTAAACATTAAAATCATTATAAAATGGAAAATATAAATAAAATATTTCCATTTACATATTAACATGTATATTCAACTAGTCAAATAATCACATGTAATATCAATAGCTAATTTTATAATGATGGAATCCATAATGTTGGACATCATAACCACATAGTCAAGGCCTTGTGCCTATACTTCAAATAATATTTCTTTTAGGACATGATTCCAAACACTAGTTTGTCTTATGAAACTTACCGATGCATCGAGAAACAATAGCAGGCTCCACCTGTCACATACCAAGTCAATTCATTTCTTATATGAAAATTTTGAAACATAACATTAACATTCGTATTAAAACATGAATTCAAAATTATAATACAATAACCATAAACCATTAATGGTATATAAATAACGCATCCATAGTAAAAAATATCAACAAACCTTCAATACAATGAAAAGGATTTGTATCATAATAAATCAACTTCAAACAAGATTAAAATCCCTCAATAGATGTTGACATAGATGATATCAAAACTATTTGAGAGAATCTTTTCTTTCTATTTTGAAATCATATATAAGTCACATAATTATAATAGAAAAAATTTATTTTGAAAATATTATTATAAGTGTGTAAGGGACGCTTCTATATTTTTATAATGGAAAAATATAGCCACACCTGCCGTATAAGTTAAAAAAACATTATAAACTTAAGTTGTCGAAAAGTCATAAAGTCCCTTGTTTGGAAAACGATGGAAAGATTAAATTCCAATAATTTTATAAATATTAAATATATGCTATAAATTAATTTAACCCATATTATTAGAAATATTAAAAATGTTCAGAAATGAATTTTTAAGAAACACAGATGTGGGTGATAATGAAGTCCCACTAGATACTTACATATAAACAACATCATATATATTAACAGATTGTAAAATTAACCCATACCATGTACATTTCATTGGTCGAGGGTAGGTTAACCTTATATATAATAGTTAAATATTTGTTATTAACTTATTAAAGAACCACATACATAAATATTATATCATATATAATCTTCTAATATCGTTTTGTTAATAATATTTTAGTACTATCACTATTTCGGGTGTTAAGTGATTCATTTTCTGTTATATGTTTTGTTACGTAAGTAATGGTTGATATGGATATAATGTATTATGTTCATATCCAAATTGATATTATGTTCTTAAAAATTATGTTTAATCATAAAATGAAATTTATTCTTGAATGGTTACGATGGGGAAATGAATTTTTTCACGTTCGTGGAGACGGTATTCCGTATGTACGCATGAGGGACAATATCATTATTTTGATGGTAAAATAATATGTAATTTTATGGCATATCATATATAATGAATAATTAACACATTATATTTATTATTAAAATCAATTTTACTAATTCTTATACCCATCAAAATAATTAAGTGTTGAATAAAAAACAACACCCCAATGTGGAGATGGCAAGTCGTATGTATGCAAGTATAGTGACATTTTCATTCATAGGATGGAGAGAATAATGAATATGGTTTTACCATATTTATAATAACATCACATTATGTATAAGTTATTAGGGTTCTTAATTTTTTATATAAATAAAAAATAATGAGGAAGTGGAAGAAGAAAAGAACTTTGAAGGAGGTGATGAAATTATTACCTCTTCTTTGGGTGCTTTCGTTTTATTTTATCCAAATGGTGCCTTAGGTTGGATTTATGGTCAATGTAAGGCCACTAAGATGACGTGAGGGTAGATGGGGAAATATTTGAGTAGGGTATGGCTGATCTAAATGCCCTTGGAGTTGTGATTTTGAGATAAGGGGATGTACACTTTAATAAGAAAGGTGAGGGTCACTTAAAGAAAAGTTTGAAATATTATTTTATTATAATTCATTTTCTGTTTATAAGGGCTCCAAAAAAATTTATTTCGAGTATATGGTGGGGTTGGGTCGAAACCCCCACAAATAATTGGGTTTATACAGCTTTAGTTCAACATATTAACCTTATCCTTTTGATTTAACTCTTTGTTAAATAGTTTTACTTTTACACTATCTTTTTGTATTTATATATAACATGGTTAATATACATATATTAAAATGCTAATAAAACCCCATGTGGTTAATTAATGACATATATATTATTATAAAAGTACTTGGGGTAAATATTTTGTTTTTAGGAATAATATTTCAATTAATAATATATTATTTGTTTTAAAAACACATTTTTGTCAATATTGAAACAATTTAGAATTTGGTTTTTGTGAAAGTAAAAAAATCTTCATTACTTTGAACACGATAAATTAAATGAATCCTAAAATTTCATATTAGCCTATAAAATTAGTGTAATTCATAAAATTTATAAATTTAAATTTACTTGGATATTTATTATATCAAGTATTTTAATCATTCACTAATAAGGTAATTACTACATCATCATTATGTCCTATGTAAATTTAAATTTTTATTGTCTAAAAATTATAAATAAATTACCATTATGTTAAAAATAAGATTATATCTATAATGAATATTTATAGTTGAATTTTTCTTATGTATAACCAAATATTAAAATTATTTTAGTTATGATAATTTGAATTTGACACTTTTAACTCTTCTTTAAATAAAATAATAATAAATGTCCTAATCTTATCCATGTGGATCATAGAGGATGATATTTTATTCCTATTGTTTCATTTGGTCAAAATACAATTATCAAACAGAATTAGGACATGTGTTAGTGTAATTACAATATCATTTTTACCTTTAATTACCATATTGACTCATAACTATGGTAAACAAAATTCAAAAGTCACTATTCAACCAAAAAATATTTTCATCCTATTGAAAAAAAATTTACATACTGATGTCAACCATGTCTCTATGAATTTTGGAATTCAATTTATAGAAACGGATAAATTACATTTTAAACAAATTTTCAAATAAGCATAGAAAGTGGGTAAAACACGTTAAAATGATCTATATAATTTTTAACATGTAATTTTATTATAAAATGACTCCAATAAATTACATTGAACATATATAGGTATTATGTATCTATTTTGACATAAAATAAATATAAATAAAATAAACAAATATTTAAATAAAAAGTTAGTTTTAATCAATAACGCATTGTTTTTCACTATTCATCCAAAATTTAAAGTTTTCCTAAAAATACCAAAAATTAATCGTAAGAACGTTTTGATATTCCAAATCAATAAATGAATTAATTTAAAAAAAATAAAATTTATAAAATTTCAAAACGCGGGTATTTCTATTCACAACTGTTTGTTTGATTGGTCATGGTGTGCTAGAATGTGAAGTTGCGGACAACACAAGCTATTGTTTTATTCAAAGAGAAATGTACCGTGGAAGCATGGGGTGTTACCGCACCATGATACATTGGTAGGTCACATTAGAAAAACATGTTTTGGTATTTTTTTTGAGGCCTTACAAATTTATGTAATATGTCCTAGCACAAGACCATTATTGTTAGTTTATGATATATGGCATTTTTTATTCGATCATTATTAGATTATTTATTGATATCTATGTGTTTGTTTTAATTTTTATGATATTACTTGATATGTATCCAGTTCGTGTGTTTAGTTTTAATGCATTATTTGACCATCATTTATTTTCTTCCATATTATTCTCTATTCTCGTTTTATTGATTAAAAAATTATGTTTTAAATTATTTACCTGTACATATTAATTATTCCTGATCTACTCATGATATCTTCTATTTTAAAAACCATTACTGTGAATTTGATCCCACCATTATTTATTTCCTTTTTTTATATATAATAAAGGAATATATTAATGAATTCAAGGATTTAAAATATTTACTTTCACTATGCTATACATTTTGGTTTTCAAATATAATGTTATATTTAACTATGTATCTATATTATCTTGACTACTAAAATATTCAGTCCTTTATGTTGTTATCACTTGTACTTGTGCTATTGTAGTAAAATAACCACTGAATGTGGGATACTAGATTCAGGGTATTATAGATTCCACTTGTTATATCCACATCCTCAAATCTGAGTGTCTGTGACTTCCTTAAGGTCATCAACTATAAATCATGAAACATGACCTTTGACCTATATATAACGTAAAGTTCATTAAATAATAAATAGATATAAAATCAATTGAAATATTTATTCTTATTCATGACATGTTAGGATACACTGGATCAACACACTCTTCATTTTTTTTATTTAAAATAAGATGAAGTGTATCCTCCTACTTCTTCTTCAATTGATTTAGTTCTCTTGACAAATTTTTCTCTCTTACACATGTTTTATATTCTAAAATGTGTATTTATTTTATCAATGGATACTTGGATTCTTTATCACTAATATCCTTGTGAGATACACATCTAATGTGGAAATTCATATCATTAATTCACTCATTTTTTCCAAATACCATAAATTTCACTTAAATAAAACTATGTAGCTTCGAATTAAAAAATAACTATTGTAGAATACCAATTTGAGTTATTATGTGTTCCTATGCAATGTTATTTCAACTTGTTATTTATTCCATTAATACCAATTATAAATGAATCCAACTTTTTATACATGAAGGTATTGGGCATAAGAATATATCTATATCATGATCGTTGAAATATTCTTCTTTAACTCAATATAATCCCACTATAGTAATCCACACATTCATTCATCACATCTATATAATAATATACAGTAAACATATCTTAATGTGGAATTAAATATTTGGAAAATTATCTGACTTTATTATCAGTTATTTTAGAATGTATAGAAAACATCATAATATAGGACTTGTTGGTTGGATCAACATTAAATGTTTTTATAGATTTCTATATAAATGAAAATTCAACCGCTTTTTGGAAAAATAAATACTTAAAATATCATTTTGTAGTATTATTCTTTAAATTAATATATATTAATTTCTAGAATAAAAAAAATACTCTTATAGGAAATCCTCCTTCAATATTCCATAAAACATGCTCATATCAGTTAATTAATAACCATTATGATGTTAAATACTCAAAATCATATCATCAAAATCACTATATTTATAATTTTTCATAATTAAAAATTCATGATCCTCCATTTTACTTTTTTATTTGATATTCCCTTTTTAAGGATGAGCATAATCTACTATTATTTTTATCAAGCTTGTATCACACCCTAATTTAGGTATTTTTAATTTTTTTTACCATGATCGGACAACTCTTGCATCATCACTATTTATTTTCTAATATATCATATTAAATAATTAAAAATCATAATTTCCATCCATTAAAAAAATTCAATTTTTTCTAATTGTAGAAGTATTAAATTGGGGACTTTAAAATAATAAACTCACTAAGTCTTATGGTAAAGAACTATATTCTACTTTGGGTTGTTCATTTTCATCAAGAATCTTTAAAAACAATTCCTTAAGTTTGTGAGACTTAAACCCACATAGTATTAAACTATGAGACTAATGAAAAACTCTATGGATGATTCAACATTTCTTAATTTTCCAAGGACTGTTTACATATCCAAAGACTTATGATCAAGAATAATACTAAATCTGAATAATTATAATCACAGTTATGTCATATATTCTTGCAAATAATCTATTAAATTTAGGACTTATCCATATTTTAATGAACACAAAAATTCTAGATTTCTTCACATCGATTATGAACAAATTTCAGTGACTTCATAGATTCTCTAAACTCCTCAAATAATTTCAAAACTTCATTAAATAATTTTTTAAATTAAAAAAATAGTTCAGAATTCATTCTAACTTAGTTATAAGGTATTGAAATATATAAAATATTCATCATTAATGTATTTATATAAACTATAGTAATTGATCAGGTAAAACTCTTCAGTAATCTATCATAGTTCATCTATAAAAATATAAACATTCATTTATTAGTGCTTAAACATAGATCATAGAAACTAATATGAACTATACACTTCATATTGGTTCTTCAATTTTATCAAGCTCTACTCCCTATTTTGAAATTGATTTTCCCATGTTATCCACTCCCATATTGGTTTTCCAATCATAGGGAAATAACCCCCCTCCTATTTGATGTTCAACTTCATTCTAGTTTTTTAATATTGTAAATATAAAAATTTATTTTTTGTCATAGATGTGATGGTTAACTCATAATGTCCCCTAATTGTATGGATGAATAGAATCTATACAATTATATTTTCTAGGGATCTTTGTTTTTCCTATTTTCAACAAAATCACCATGAAAGATTTTCCATCAAAATAATTGGTGGACATCCCAATCCATCACAGGAATCATATTATCTATATTTTGATCACTCATATTATTGACGGGGCCTTTCATAAAAATAAATAAAACATTGATAAATATAATTACTAGACACTATAACATGTTGCAGTATTTTTTTTATCAAAAAACATATCATTTCTATAATTTTTAAGTCAGTGATATTCTGTAATCATTATCATAATAAATATCTAAGGGTAAGAAAAAGACTCATAATTTCCATGATGGGAATTAATAATAATCTTATACCCTTGTTTATATATCACATGGATACAAATTTTAATTTTAATAGAAGGTTATTTAATAAATTACTCCCCATTTTATAACTTCAATTATGTAGGTTTTTGAAAACCAATTATATTTTAAGAAATACATATCCTCTCTATATTATTTGTATCCCATTTTGAGAGATACAACCAACATCTTTTTTAGAGAAATATTTTTTCAAGAATCAATATATTTCGTATTCATGTGATTTGAAGGGCTCGAGAACATTATGGAATCATCATAAATCTAATATAAATAACATTTATTATTGAAATGTTCAATCATAAAATAAACATTATGTCTAAAAGGGATAATTATTTTGGAAAAAAATAGTGTAATTTTAATAATAAATGATATTTTTATTTTCACCTCATTTGATTCCAATTTCTATCTTTCACATTTTAACATCTCCTCATGAATATTTTTAAGAAAACATAGCAACTGACACTCACCCGATCTAATTCATTAAAAAATCTTTTCTGTGGGCCCCACTTTTTTTTATAAGAACCCCACATAGATAACTATAATATATATATATATATATTTCTAAGAGAGTGAAATCATAACATGTCATTTATATTTTTAATGGGTTGTATAAAATTCCAAGATTCAATATTAATGTCACAAAATTATGAAAACTTAAAACATTTTATCAGATACTCTTTTAGATATGCTCTTCAGTATTAATTTCTATTTGTTCCTAGAATTTAGTCACAGTCAATATAATGCAGATATAATATAGATCTTATAGAAAATACTCAATTTAAGAAATTTTCTTAAGAAAATTTATCAACACATAAACTCATTTTATTGATGTTTTGAAATATCCAGTCCTTTTCATGCTAGATTTCAATCTTATTTTCAAATTCTATTAACATTAATAAATCATGGTTTATATCCCTTTTCAAACATTATTCATGGTCGGAATATGATTCGTTAATTAATAAAAAATTAAGTTTGATTATTCTCAGATATCTCCAACTTCTTAATTAACTCCAACTCATCTGGAATTATGATCTAGATATCAATAGACTCATGCTCATAATTTTATTTAGGTGTTATTTTATTCTTTATAGCAACATCTTTTATGCATTACATCACAATTGATTTATAAATTTGGTATATATATCAAGTAAAAATAGTAATACATATAATAGTCATGTTTTCTACCGTGTTTCACTACCCACACACCCTTTTATAAAATTTTACATTTCCATTTTGGTGTATATTATCACACACTTCACTAGGAGATTTAACAACCATGACAATCCTACTATCTATTTATTGGACTGAATCTCTTTTTTTCAAAATGTCTCATAAATTCATGAAATACATTTCTATATTTCAATTGACCAATTTGTGGTCTCTCTTACCACAAAATAATAACCTCTTTGCAGTTGTATTGACACAATTATTAACTTTATGAATCGAAATATTCGGAGTGGCTTCTTTTGTAACTTTCTTCACTAATTCATATCCCAATATAGATATGTCTTTTTGTATTACCTATTTCTTATCTATATATAGTTAATTAATTTATCATTATGTGGATGATACCTAAAAGGGGTTTACCAGTATTTATCATAATAATGGACACTTATCTTACTCAATTCCCTGATGTTCCTCAATTATTCAAATATTTTCTCTATAAAAATACTCTTATTTATCAATAAGGTATGATTATTTTAATTTGGTTTCTTCTATTGAATAAACTTAATTACACATAAGATAATAGTAATATTAATTTCAAGAAATATGTTATTAATATAAAAATACATATCACTTAATTCAAATGATTATAATTACTAACACCTTTCAGTAAATATTGACTTCATTTCATGTAAGGGTATTCAGATAAAATAAAAATACATTATAATTTTTGACAAGAAAAAAAACCATTCATGATTCTTTTAAGAAACTTTTCTTCTAGAAAATTAACACCCCTATATATTAAATATTGGTGGTTGAAAAATAATTTTAACACTTTATATATTTTAAAATGTTTTTCTTTTATCCACTAGATGTAGTGGAAATAAATTAAATGGTAACTAATGTTTCATATTTATAGGTTATAATTTTTTTCTTTTGGAGATGGATTCTTCTCCGAATAATCCCAATATTTATTAACCATAATAATGGTCTTATTACATGGATATGTCATCAAAGATACATGGGTATAAACACTTTTCATCTCAATTGATTGGTATTACTGGGGATTTATATTATCCTTGTATCTCAATTTAAATTCATCCCTACGAACATCATATTGATATAATTCATTTCAAACATTACTAATCTCATCCTACTATTCCTTTCAATATTCATCTTCTAGACCTATTACTTATATATTCTCCTTTCCTCAATAAAAAAGCTTATAACACTTTCAATATTTTTTATATAGCTTTTCATTGGGCACCTTTGACATCCATAGTGTCATTTATTATTTTCTTTAATGTATAGACCCCTCCATGAAAACCTTATTAAATACATCATTCTAAAAAATAAATATATTTACTTATTTATCACATTGAAATAATATTTCAAATTAAAGTGTTGAATTTTCTTCCTCGGATATTTTATGCATTGTTATAGTGTTTAAAAACATACCTTCTTATCAAGTTCCTCTTTAAATTCATTAGTATCTTCCTCTAGATATAATTTTTAATCTATTAGTCCATTTACCCATATGAACAAATATTCAGAAACATATTATTGTAAATTTTTTGATGATTATTTATCTTTAGAATAAAATTCATTTATTCAATCACTAAACTCATCTCATTCACATCATGATCATTAGTCACCAAATAAATTAAAAACATAAGATTTCCCAAATAAATTTTCAAAATAATGACTATCTTTAGAAATAGTGTTTCCTCTTCCTTCATTGAAATTATTCTTATCCCCATGGTCTCTCTATTATACCTATTTCTAAAAGTATTTTAATATACCTCCAAATCTATTTTAATATGGTTGGAATCTAAATTATCCATATCAGTCCCATTTTCAACCGTAAAAAATGTACTCTTCATATATATTAGATAAAAAGAACTCTGAAAAATTTCTTAAAATATTACTGGTAACTCTTTCATATTATTGTAGTTATAATATCAATAAATAATTATTCATAGTAAACCTATGATCCAATCAAACTTATTGTGTCTTGGTGGATAGTGAATATATACCTAAGATGGGGTGAATTATGTTTTTTTAATCCTTTTAAATAAAAAATAATTTTTTTATCCCTTTAGTTTTTGAACACCTATCTATGGTTAAATAATAGATGGATGTTTTTTTCATTATATTAGAAGGCCACGATAATATACAATTTTGATATATAAAAAATATCAATATGCCATATTTTTACAAAGTTCGACCCTAATATGAAAAACCTAATACTTATTGTGTAATAAAATTATGATCCATAGATTCCCAGCTACAATTTGATAAATTATTAAAATGGATGGATATGTAAAATATTAAAACCACTACAATAGTATTACATAGTTTTGGATTCCATTTTACTAATATTTCATGCCTACAGTATATGATGCATGTGAAGGGATCATTATACTACTTTCCACAGACATCAGCTCCCACACATACTATGTTTACTTATTCTTTTAAAGTGGATCAATAAAATTTTGTAGGGTTGTCACTTCAACCACATAATAATTAATACACTACCTCAAATTAGATCATTTCAGAAACCATTGTGCAATCAATGTAAACTCAGGAAACTCGACATCTAAAATGACTACGACTTCTAGTTATTCGTAGAAATTTTTCTCGAAAATACATTCTAATCTATCTTATTCTTAAGGACCTAAGAGGTTTCAAATGATTGAAATAGTATTCATATTATTCATTAATGCATGTTATTGTTGATCCTTCTTCTTTATATTTTTTATATTAAAGTCTATCAACTTCGTTTTCCCACATTAACAATTTTTCCTATTAATGATTATTTATTTTATTTATAAACACAAAGATTCTTCGTATGTACAAACCTTAAGATCCAAACTTTATAAAATTAATGTAGGCAAATTTATGTTTTCTTTATTTTATGTATACCATAAATGGTATGTTGATAATACCCATAAGCTTCTAGTCGATAATGAAATATTATAGTATACCCATTTTGAGTTACCATGTGTTCATGGGAGCTGTTTTTTCAAATAATGGTGTATTCCAAGAATACCCCTAATAAATGAATCACACTTTTGAAACAAGGACAACTAGTTATTAATAATATATATATATATATAATGATCATATTAATTTTTTTCATTAACACAAAATATCTCCACTTTTGAAATCCATGATTTCATTCATTAATGATATATAAAAATATATATTAAGTAGATCTTTGTTGTGGAACTCAGTCTTGAAAAAGATGTAACGCCCCGACCCTAGTTAACCAGAGTTAGTGCATTATTACATAACATTGGCATGATGATAAGCAATCAAATCCTGAAATACCTGTTAGTTTAGTTTCCTTGGAAGTACTATATACAAACATATGTTTTACATTGCATTATGAAATGAAAAACAAAAAAATTGTGTCTCATTTGAACCCATTAATATCCCTTATATTGTCCCTTAAGTCATTCATTATATATTTCATCACATCCTAGGAAAATTAAAACATATAATGGGGTGAGAATAGGTCATCAGTAAGGATAACAATATAGCGAAAACTTTTATAAATAAGAATAATCATTTAAGGAAATGTATAAGACTAAAACACACAATTTTTAATAAAAACATCAGTATAATATAGAAATGATAAATAAAGTAATTCCATTTACTTATTCACATAGATATTCTACTAGTAGAATAACCACATGTAATATCAATAGCCAATTTCATATTTATAGAATGCATAATGTCGAACATCATAACCACATAGTCAGGGCCTTGTGCCAAGACTACGAATAAAATTTTATCAAGGCCTTATTCCAAGACACTAGTTTGTCTTATGAAACCTACCGATTCATCAATGAGCTATAATGGACTCCAACCATCACATACTAAGTCCAATGCATTCCTCATATTAACAGGTTGAAACAAAACATAACCATTAATATTAAAACTAGCATAAAATGTTTTAATATTTTGACCATAAACTATGAATGGTATAAAATATCACATCAATATTAAAACATATCAAAAATACATTAATAAAATTTGTAAATTGTATCATAACAAATTAACTTCAAATAAGTGTAATATCCATCAAAGGGTGTTCACATATAAGATATAAAAACTATTTGAGATAAATACCACTTTATATTTTGAAATAGTTTTAAAGTTGCATAATAATAAAAGAAAACATTTATTTTGAAAATATTCTTGGAATCTTTTAATGGATGCATCAAAGGTGTTATTATAATGGAAAATAGTCGCACCCTCTGTATTTGTTAAAAAACATTGTTACCTTAGGTTGTCAAAAATGTCATAAAAACCATAATTGGAAAGAGACTTAATGATTATTTTCAAAAAAAATTAAATAAAGTCGAACAAAGTATAAATAACATTATCAATAAGTCTCATAAATATTAAAATGTTTTCAAATAAATTTTTTAGAAACACTGATGTGGATGATATAGATGTCCTAGTAGAGACTCACGTATAAACAACCTCATATAACAAAAAGATTGTAAAACTAACCCTTAACCTGTAATTTTCCATGGATGAGGTTATGTTAACCTCATGTACAATATTTAAATCATTTTTATAAAATTATACAAGACCACATACATAAACTGGATATAATATATGATCTTCCAATATTTAATTGTTAATAATATTGTAGTGGTATCATTGTTTCAGTTGTTAACTATTTTTTTACTTAAGTATTGTTTGATTTGGGTAGGATTTATTTGATTCATATCCAAAAAGATATTCAGTTCTTAAATATTATTTTAAATCCTAAAATTAAATTTATTCTTGAATGGTTAAGATTGGCAATGAATCTCGTCGCGTTCATAGAGACGATAATTTGTACGTACGCATGAGAGACAATACAATTATATTGATGGTGAAATCATATGTAATTGGATGGTATAGAATATATACAGAGTAATTAGCATTTTATATTAATTATTTACCTCAAATATACTTATTATTATTCCCATCCAAATGATGAAGTGTTTAATAAAAAACTACACCACGACGTGGAGACGGTAAGCTGTACATACGCACGTATGGTAACATTATCATTCATAGGATGTATTAAATAATGAATATTATTGTACCTTATTTATAATATATTTATAGTATGTATAAGGTACTGGAGTTATTATTTTTGTTTCAAAAAAACAATGAAAGAGAATGTAGAATAAGTAAAGAACATTGAAAGTGGTGATGTAATTATTACCTCTTCATTGGGTGATTCCTTTTGATTTGATCAAAATAGCTCCTTATGTTGGCTTCATGATAAAAGTATGGAATATAGATTTATGTGAGGGTATTTTGGAAGATATTTGAGTAGGGTATGGCCGAGAAAAATGGATTTCGATGTTTTATTTTGAGAGAAGGTGTAGTGCCTTTATATAAGAGAGGTGAAGGTCTCATTAGAAAAAGATTGAAATGTTAATTTATAATACAATCATATTGGGTTTATAATGGAACCCAAAGGATTTAGTTATAAGATAACGTGGATCTTTGTTACAAACCTCTCAACCAGTAGGTTTTATAAAGGTTTAGGTCACCATATTAACCTTATCTTTTAGATTTAACTGTTAGTTAAATAGTTTTACTTTTACTATGTCTTCTTGTATTTTTATAATACTATGTTAATAAATATACTATATAATAACATGAGAACCCCAAGTAGTTAACTAATGACATATAAATAATTATTTAAATCCTTTGGGTGATCCTTAGATTTTTAAGAATATTATATCATTTAATAATATAGTATTTATTTTACAAACTAATTCATGTCAATTATGACACAAATTAGTATTTTGTTTATCAGAAAGCCAAAAAAACTTGATTACTTCAAAAAAAAATTCAATGAATCCTAAAAATTCATATTATATTATAAAATTAACGGTATTAATCAGAAGTCTCAATTTATATTTTTTGTTATATTTATAATCTCAACTATTTTATTTATTCATTAATAATGTAATTACTGCATCATCATTGTGTCATAAATAAATTTAATTATTAAATTTATAAAAATATTATATAAATTAAAATTATGTAAAAAAATAATTTATCTTTATAATTAATATTTATAGTCTAATTTACCTTTTTTATAGCCCTAAATTAAAAAGCTTTTAGTTATTAAAATTTGACTTTAACAATTTTTACTCTTCTTTAAAAAAATAATAAATATCCTAATCTAATATATGTGGATCAAAGAGGATAATAATTTGTTACTAAGGTTGATTTATGTCTAAATACAATTATCAAATAGAAATTTAAAATGTGTTATTGTAATTATAATATCATTTATACTGTTAATTAGCCGATTTATTTTTAACCTTATTAAATAAAATCCAAAAGTTACTATTACTCAAAAAAATATTTTCATCCTATTGAACCACATTTCACTTACTGATGTCAACCATGTCACTAGGATTTTTTAAATTGAATTCACTGAACTAGTAAATAATGTTTTATGCAAATTTATTAACACATATAGAATATGGATAAAAGACATTAAAATTTTCAATTAGATTTTATATATCTAATGTTATTATAAAATGACTCCAATTAATTACATTGAAGTAATATAGATATTATGTTTCTATTTTAACATAGAATAAATTTAAAAAAAATAAATAATTATTTAAATAAGATGTTGGTTTTAAACAATAACACAGTGTTTTTAACCATTAATAAAAAATTGAATGTCTTCATAAAAATACAAAAAATTCACCCTAATCTAATTTTGACATTATGAATCCAAAAATGAAGTCCATTTTGGAAAATTAAATTTATAAAATTTTAAAAATATTGTATTACTATTGAAAATGGGTAGTTTCATTGGTCGTGGTGTGCTATAACTCGATGTTGCGTACAACACAAGTTATTGTATTATTTAATGAGAAACGTACCATGGATGGTTGAGGTGTTACATTCTTCCCTCCATCCAATAATTTCATCCTTGAAATTTCTATATTACTGCATTATAAATTGATTTCGGTGTTTCTTCATCATATATTCCTCAGGTTCCCACATTTCCTCTTCCATATTATGATTTTTCCATATAACTTTTACAAGACTACTCATATGGTTACTCAACACTTGTTCGTCGGTATCAAGAATCATGATAGGGTCTTTCCAATAAGATATATTAGGTTCCATTTCTATTTTTTCATGGGAGTTTACATGCGTTGAGTCAGGCATTTATTTTATCAAGATTGATACATGGAACACATCATTAACTTTTCAGAGACATGCACGCATTTCCAAACAGTAATCTACAAATCCAATTCACTCTAGAATTTATAATGGTCTGATATACCATGGACATAGATTACCATTATAACATAATTTTATAATATATTTTCATGGAGATACCTTCCAAAAAACATGATATCCTACCGAAAATTCCAAATCCTTCCTTGGTTATTGACAATTCTATATTGCCAACTTTTAGCTGCTTTGATGTGGGTTTGTATAATCTTTTACTTTTCCATTGTATCATCAACATGTTTTGGTCCTATGAGTTTTCATTCACCAACATCCTCCCAACAAGTCAGTTTGCAACATCTCTTTCCGTGAAATTATTTATATGGTACCATTTGAATACTATAATGAATGCTATTATAATAGGAAAATTCTACCAGAGGTAAATATTTAGCCCATGTATCTTGAAATCCAATTGAACAAGATATAAACATGTCTTCTAATGTTTGAATAGTCTATTCTGATTATCCATCAGTTTGAGGGTGGTAGGCAGTGCTCAATCAAAGTTCATTATCCAGGGCCTTCTAAATACTTTTAATGAATATTGACACATAGTTAGAAATCTCCATCTTCATGTCCCCCCCCACCCACAAAAATTTTCCTTCAAATCTCCATACAATGTAGTGATACAATGTTCTATATAGAAATTGGATCTATGATCATTATCCAACAATTTCCTTTTTATATTAGGTATGTTGGGAACACAAATTATATTCCCAAATTTCATAATTTCATCTTTATAAATGAAGTCAATCAATCTCCCATCATTCACTGCATTAAATTTCTTTTGAATCTCTTCATAATCAGTATAAGAACATTTTATCATTTCTAGTAAAGATGATTGGTCAACCATTTGAAACGATATTTACCTTTCACCTTCCATGATTATTCCAAAATCCACCTTTACCATATCATTGAAAATAAGATCCCCTTCACCTCTCATCTGGTTCAAAAATCCATGATCATTTATAATTAAAGCAACAACCATATTATTTTCCTTCCCTAGGTGATAGTGTGTAGTGAAATAATAATTCATGAGTAGTTCAACCCATCACCTTTTCCCCTTGTTGTGTTCGTTCTGTAAGAAAATATACATCAATATCTTGTCATCGGTATATATCTCACATTTTTCACCATAGAGATAGTGTCTCCAGGTATTCATGGAAAATATTACTGATGATAACTATAGATCATGAGTTTGATAGTTTTGTTCATGTTTTTTTAGATGTTGTGATGCATAGGCAATAACTCTACCATTATGCATAAGGACAGAACCATATCCTTTCATTGAAGCATAACTATAAATAACAAACCCATCATTCCTCGATGGTGGATTCTAGATAGGAACATTGACAATATTATTTTTAGTTATTAAAAACATTTTTATCATTCTTTTTTCCAAACAAATTTAACCCCTTTACATGTAAGCTTGGTTAATGGGTTTTCTAATCTGGAAAAATTCTGGACAAAATGCCTATAATAACCCGCTAATCCAATAAAACTGCATACCTCAATTATACTTTTCAGTGCTAGCCATTCTTGGACTACATTATTTTTCGAATGATCGACATAGATTCCATACTTAGATACAATATGTCCAATAAAATATATTTCCTACAGCCATAATTCACACTTACTAAACTTCCAATATAATTCATTTCTTCTAAGGGTTTTAAGAATAGTGCGCTATTGATTTTCATGGTATTCGTAGCTTTCTGAGTATACCAAGATATCATCAATAAATACCACTATAATGTCTTCAAGATATTCCTTTAAAACATTATTCATTAGATCCATTAAAACATAGGGTGTATTATTCAGTCCAAAATTCATTACTGTAAACATGTAATTCACATACTTAGTTCGAAATACGGTTTTTGATATGTCTTCCTTCACCACACACAATAGATGATATCTAGATTGAAGTTCAATCTTTGAGAAATTTTTATCCCTAATAAGTTGATCAAATAAATCATAAATGTGAGGTAGGGGATACATGTTCTTTATTATTATTGAATTTATCTCATTGTATTCAATGAAAAACCACATAAATCCATATTTCTCTGTAACCAAAAGAATAGGGTCCCCCATCGACAAACTATGGGTAGAATAAATCCTATTTTATTCAATTCCTTTAGTTTTTTCATTATTTACACAACTTCCAAAGTGGACATTCTATAAGGGGTCTTTGATATGAGCCTTGAACAAAGAATTAAATCAATGGAAAACTCAATTTCTCATTCTGGAGGATGTCCAGTTAAATTTTCTAGTAACACATCAACATATTCATGCACATAGTTACATCATATATTTGAACATTCATTTCCACACCCATTGTTATTTCACTATCTTCCTCCATAATAATTGAATTTAGTAGAGGTACTAAGGGTGGATCTAGATGTTAATCAGATGGTCACATTTCTGATCAAATGATAAGCTACTCTTTATCATCATCAGAAATTGTAACCTCCTTTTTCTTATAATAATTTTCAAATCATTTTTTGAAATCCAATCCATACATAGAATTATATCAAATTATGTCATTCTTATAATGATGATATCATCATAAAATGAACATTTATATGCCATAATGGGAACTGATTCAAAAAAAAATTGTTGCAATGATACAACCCTTAAAAGAATAGACTGAAAAATCCATTGTTAAATCAAATTTTTATTATCTAATTTTCATAGAAAACCGGGAAGATATGAAACAATGGGTTGAAAATAAAATCCAATAAATCATTTCCTAAACTTGAGGAAACCAATAAATTACCTACCACCATGTCATTCGGAGCATCAACCTCAGTAGTAGTGATCACATAAGCTTGGACATACTCTCTTGGCCTTTTCTGATGAATGATTCCTTGGATATTAAGACATTCATTAGAATAATGCCCCATTCCTCTAAAAATGCAGCATTCAAAATTGACAACCTCTTTATGTCCATTACAATCATGAGATTGCTTGCCTTTTTCACCATACTTGTAACATAATCATTTCCCTTTAGGAAAGTAACTTGGTTTTTCTTCCCATATTTACAGTATGATGGAAATTCAACATTTCTCTTTTTCTATTTATTTTCATACCCAATGTGTTCAGCATATCACTTCATCTCTTTCTTTTCATTAAAGTCATAAGACATAGAGATTTCATCTTTTTTCTTGATATCAAATGATAAAATATCCTCATACGAAGAGAAGGATTTTGAGACTAGTTCTCGATAGAGAAATGGTTTTAGCCCTTCCATGAATCAATCAATCGTACTTCTTGGGTTACATATATAATATACTTCATGCCTCTGTATCCTTGTAATGTTTTCCTCATACTTAACAACATTCTCATACTCTTTTTGCTGCAGACTTAGAAATTGTATTTCTATATCTGATCGATGGTCATGAGGAATGTATTTTTCTAAAAAAATATCTTTAAGCTACCTATATTAGATATTTGATACCATTTTTGTTTTGTATTAATGACCACCATTAACCTGCATCTCCCGTGAGGCGATAAACCTCCAATAATTTTTTTCCCTTTCACAATTCTACAAAGCATGAAATATTTTTTCTAAAGAAATTATCCATTTCTCAGGAACAAATGGATATTTTGTCCTATTGAATGTTATTGGTTTTTTTCTAATAAAGTAGTCTAACATTGATCCTCTGTGTTGTGGATCAGGGTGATCTATATGGGTTATGTTATTATTCATAACATTAGTGAGTTGTCCCAATATGGTAATAAAATTTTCAACACCAGATATATCACTCAATCAACTATAATTATATTGAGTAGGAGGGAAATCCCAACATGGATTACATGCTTTGTTAAAGTTTACATTCCATTAACTATGCACCATTTATAAACAATGGCATACACATGAATAGTTTATGAATTGCAATACATAATTCCAAACTTTTAAAATACCTAACACAAATTGATTATTTTAAGAATATAATCTATAATTATTAAAAAATGATTTCCTTTAGAATTTACTCATTAATCCTTCATAATTGTTTGTAATGAAATTTTGAATTTTCCTATGCATATCCGTCATGATTGTCGTAAGAAATAGTGCAGCATGTCTCATTTTAGTATACCAGGATGCCCTAGGACAAGCCTATTACTCTTGGTTGGAATCTTCACTCCTAGGTACATCTATTCCAGATCCGCCTCTACATGTCCATATCCAGATATGGATGTATTTCTTTGAAAACACACAAAATAACCTTTTCAAAATTCTAGGATGTTCTTCTATCAAAATAATTAAAGTATATCTTAGGGTAGTGATTTCTAATCAGAGTTGTTCTAAATATATCCTCCAAGGTTTTTACTAAAAATCCTCAGATATTAACTGTAATGAATCGACCCTAGTTACCCAGAGTTAGTGTAATATTACATAACATTGTCATGATCACAAGGGATCAAATCCCGAAAGACTGATCAGTTTAGTAGCATTGGAAGTACTAGATAGATTAATAATTTTTACATTACATTATGAAATGATAGAAAAAAACATTTTGTCTCATTTGAACACATTAATCACCCTTATAATATCCCTGTTGGTCAGTCGTAAAAGAACCACATACATAAATATGATTTCATATATGATTTTCTAATATTGCTTTGCTAATAAGATTTTGGTATTATCATTGTTTTAGTTGTCAACTGTATTGTTATGTAAGTCATGTTTGATATGGATAGGATTTATTGGATTCATATATAGAATTATATCATGTTCTTAAACATTATTTTTAATCATAAAATGAAAATTATTCTTGAATGGTTTTGGTGGGGAATGAATCCCAACGCGTTTGTGGATATGGTAATATGTACGTACGAACGAGCGATAATACCATTATATTAATGGTGAAATCGTATGTAATTGGATGTTATATCATCTATAAAGAATCATTAACCTGTTATATATATTATTTACATCAATTATACTCATTATTTTACCCATATAAATGATGAGGTGTGGAATAACAAACTACACCCCGATAAGGAGACGATAAGCCGTACATACGCATTTATGGTGACTTTGTCATTCATTAGATGTATAGAATAATGAATATGGTTGTTCCATAATTATAATAACATCATAGTATATATAAGGTACTGGATTTATTATTTTGGTATAGATACAACAAATAATGAAGAAGTGGAAGAAGTAAATAACACTGAAAGATGTGATTAAATTATTACCTCTTCTTCGGGTGCTTCCTTATGACATGATCAAAAGTGCTCTCTAGGTTGGATTTATGATCAATGTAAATCCTATAAGATGTATTTTTTGTAGTTGGGAAGATATTTGAGTTGGTTTTGGCATACCCAAATGGATTTGGAGCTGTGATATTGAGATAATGGGAAGTACCCTCTTATAAGAGAGGTGAGGGTCAAATTAAGAAAAACTGTAAATATTAATTTATTATACAATCATATTAACATTATAATGTTTCCAGAGAAATTATTTCAAAGATAAGGTTGGGATGGGTCCAAAAACTCTCAACCAGTAGGTTTTAGATAGGTTTATGTCACTATATAAACCTTATCTTTTAGATTTAACTCGTAGTTATATAGTAAAACTTTTACAATGTTTTTTCGTATTTTTATATTACATGGTTAACAAACATACTCTTAAATTGCAATAGAACACCAAGTGGTTAATTAATGACATATATATAATTATTGTAGTCTTTTGGATGAACTTCATATTTTTTAGAATATTATATAATTTAATAATATAGTATTTGTTTTAAAAACTCATTTATGTCAATTTGGACACTATTTAGTATCCGGTTTTTGTGAAAGTCAAAAAAACTTTATTACTCAAAAAACATTAAATAAATCCTAACAAGTCATATTAACCTATAAAATTCATGTAATGTATCATAATTCTCAATATACTTTTACCGTTATGTTTATAATATCAATTATTTTAATCATTCATTAATAATGTAATTATTGCATCATCATAGTGCCATAAAAAAATTTAGTTATTTAATTTAAAAAAAATTAGAAATAAAATACCTATATGTATAAAAAAATTTATATTTATAACTAATATTTATTTTACAATTTATCTTAGGTATAACTCTATATTAAAAATGTTTTAGTTATTAATATTTGAATTTAACACTTTTAACTATTCCTTAAATAAAATATAAGAAATGTACTAATCTAATCCAAGTGGATCAAATAGGATCATATTTTATTCATGAGGTTGATTTGGGTCTAAATACATGTATCCAATAGAATTAGGACATGTGTTAGGGTAATTATAATATCATTTTTACCTTTAATTACCCTATTTACTTTTAACCAAGGTAAATAAAATCCCAAAGATACTATTAACCAAAAATTATTTTCATCCTATTGAACAAAATTTTACTTACTGATGACAACCTTTCCACTCATTTTTTTAATTCAATTCACAGAAGAAGTAAAATTGTGTTTTAAGAAAATCTGCTAACATGTCTAGAAGGTGGGTAAAAGACATTAAAAAGTTCAATAAAATTTTATACATCCAATATTATTATAAAATTAATCCAACGAATTACATTGAACTAATATCAGTATTATGTATCTATTTTTACTCTAAATAAATTTAAATAAAAAATAATTATTATTTAAATAAAAGGTATGTTTTAAATAGTAACATCATTTTTTCACTGTTCATCAAAATTTGAAAGCATTTAGAAAAATACCAAAAATTCACCCTAAGATAATTTTGATATTCCAAATCCAATAATGAAGTCTGTTTTGAAAACTTAAATTTATAAAATTTCAAAAAGTGGGTAATACTATTCATAACTGTTCATTTCATTGGTCGTGGTGTGCTATAACTCAAAGTTGCATACAACACATGTTATAATATTATTCAAAGAAAAACATATCACGTATGCTTGGGTGTTAGAGAAAAAATCCTAGAAATAAATACAATTTCATTTCAGAATTATATATATATATTAAGATAAAAATAAATAAGTAAATTGTGTCTAGGTGATAAGAGATCTAGGGGAACTAAAATAATTTAACCCATGGGAATCTTTCCTAACATGATAAATACCCCTAGGGGTAGGGACTAAATATTATAAAATAAAATAAAAGGCTATTCTTTTAGCCATTAAGATTCTACTAAATTAGTTGGGTTATCCGCTTCTCTCTAAGTATGCGATTTTTCTATTTAGTTACCAATTAGAGTCGTACATTGGAAGATAAGGTTGATAATAGACCATGGAGGATAAGAGATCTCTTGTAGGGAAGTAAAAGTATCATGAGAATAATAGTACATATATGATAGAGAAATACATTTCAATTGTCATATGGAAAGATTCATTGGATCTTCATCCACATTATTATTGAATTCCCAAAAAAATCGATTTTCAACATCAATAAATACTTGTATTTGAACTATTCCATCAATAATCATTAATAAAATAGAATTTCATGGGTTTAATAAGATTCATGGGTTTAGTAACTCTAAAACACATCTTCAGTGTCATCAAATATTAGTTTGTTAAAATTTAATAAATTTCAAAAACTGGGTTTTTTCCCATTCATTGATCCTCCTTTTTTTTGAGATAAAGACCAACATCACTTTTTTCTCAGGATTGGATCACACAGACATTTAGGTGGATTTTATGTTTATGCTATTATTGAACATGTCTTGCATCATCCTAATTTAGTTTTTTCATCATCATATTAAATATTAGAAACTAGTGTTTTCCAATTTTCAAAACCTATATGTTTTCAAAAAGTGTTGAAGCCTTATGTTGGGGACTTCAATGGATTACACATTCCAAGTCTTATAGTGAAGAGTCACATTATTCTATAGGTGTCTCTTTTTTTCTAGAATCTATCTAATTTTTTCATTACATTCAAAAGAAGTATGATTATAATGTCTTACACTTGGAATCTTATTGTCATCTTCAGGGATGGCTCTACATCGATCTATATTCCAATGACTTATGTTGTAGTAGAATTCTTATGATCAGGAATTACACTTTGGATGGTGTCTTATAATCAAGAATTATTTAGTGGATAAACACATAAAATAATTTACTTTCCAATTTTCAACAACATTTAATTCATACAACCGGAATAGAAGTTATATGATGAATTAATAAATTCATCAAAAACATTTAATCTAGTAGAGTCATATGATGGAATTCAATGTCTTATGATAACCTAAAATTCATAGTCTCATCTAATTAAAGGCTTTCAATCATAGATAATACATAAATTCTAGTTGGAAAATTCTTATGTTTCCATCTTATCCATTTTTTACTGAGCTCTAAAATTTAATATTTCTTTAAATGGCTTCAACATGACTTGCAATGTCTCTATGGATTCTCCAAACTCCATAAATCATCTCAAAAATTAATTAAAAAATTATTTTACTTGTTAAAATAATTACAAAACAACCTTCATATTTATTCAATGGTGTTTTGGTATATAAAATTTTCATTATTAAAGTATTATTATGAAATCCATTAATATCATTGGTGTATCAATTTTTTAATAAACATTGATTCATCTCTTATCATATCAACCTCCATTTAGAATTATGTAAAAACTGGTTTTGAAACTTTCCAATTTTTACTCCTTGGATGGGTTTCTAGTTTTAGATTCTCTACTCAAATATTTTAGCCTTATTTTTACAGTTTATCCATATTTATATAGGTTATCCATCCATAATTTCATTAGAAAATGCATCTTTCATTATTTTTTATTTAAAATAAATTTAGACAAGGATCCTACACCTTTATCACTTATCACTAACATGGATACCAGTGTTTGCAATTTTTTATTATTACAAATCCAGGGAATATGTTTATCAAGTTATTAAATGGACCATTATTCCTCTTTTTTTCCATGTAATCATAATAGAATATTCTCAATCTCCTTTTTGCGACGATACTCCAATACATTTCCCAAATCAAATTTATTAAATTTTCTTAACTCATATCATTTAATTAGACTTTGATAATAATTAATACAAACACAGTTAATGCATCACCATTATCCAAAAAACTTGTGTAATTACATCTTAAATTTATCAACGTTATTTATGGACATTCTATAAATAATATTTATTATATTCATATTTCCTAGTATGAAATAAATAAAATATTTTATCACAATAAATATTAGGAAACTGGGTAAATCTTTAGGAAATGCATTATCATCTTTATTAAAAACAATAATATCCTAAATATTGAGTTCCTATATAACTTTTTGCGATTAATGAATTTCATTATTTGGTATAATGACCCATAAAAGTGAATGAATTTTTTAGGGAGTTCATATTCATCCTTACATAGTATGAATCATTTTCCTATAAACCTCAATCATATATGAATATTAAACTTGAGATTCAATCATCACACCTCTTAGTGTTTTCACTAATAGCACAATATATAATTATTGGGTTAGTGAAGACTTGTATTATATGAAGGAGTGGTTTTCAAATTGAATCAAATAATATGGTTACGATTATTGGGTAAATGATTAGCATATTTATCACCACATCATTATAATGACTTTTCTTGTAATCATTTTCAAAAATAATATAGGTTAGTGAGAGTATTAAAAAATGATAAAAGTATTAACAAATTATATTAAAATAATAATCAATATTAGGATTACCTAAATTATAAAACATAATTATTACATTATTGGTTATATATCACATTTGGTAGAATATACACTTATTTAAGTTTTACCATCCTATTTTGCATAACCTAGTCCCCAAAAACAACTATTCTCTAATATGATAAAAACTGATGCAACCGAAAAATAACATACATACATAACACATCATTATATATTAATAAACATTATATCACAAAGAAAATTAATACCCCCAGAGAAAAAATATTTCATTTATTATAAATTTTTTAATAAAAATGGAATTTTTTACAACCCAATGTACACATAATATATAGTTTCATTATAATTGTCACCCATGTAGACATATCACATTTTTTATTATTCTTCATAACATGAGAAATGGAAGAAAAAGACAATGTGATCTCATATTCTTAGTTAGGGTAAATCATAAGAGATATAAAATAGAAGATAAAAATAAACGATATTGAATATCAATATTGAGAACAACATGAATATGTGGGAATGTTAACCTAATCAATATATATGTTCATTACACAATTAAATTATACCCATGGGAATTTAAACCATAAATTATAAATATAAATCATAACATAATTATTTTTTAATGACATAAGGAACAAGGTTATATGAATTTGACTTATACATTACCATTAAAAATCATATCATATGTTAAGTCCCACATCTGATGACATCATCACACAGTTGAAAAACATGTCCCAAAACATGGTTTAATAATTAAACCTCCAATATACTACAAAATAAATATACACGTGACATTATATTTAACCAATTCATTATAAGGATTTATATTTAATTTCCTAACTATTACATAATTTTAAACCTTACATATGTGGGAAACATAAACATGAAAAAAATCCACGAAATCCTTTAATTAATTATGAGTATGAAAATGAAATATAGACTATTTTTATGTGTTATAAAAATAAACAATAAAAAGAAATAAGTTTTATGAATTTATTAAAACATTTCCATAGTGAAAATTTGAATAATCTAAATATTTAAACACAAAGGAAACCCCCTAAATGGAACGAAAATTAATTTTTTTAGAAAATATGATGAAATATCTATATATATTGTTAATTTTATTATAAAAATAAATGGTATTAAAAAATATAATTTTAATAAAATTTTATTTTATGCATAATAAAATTTTATAAAAGAATATTCTTTCATGTAAGCACAAAAAAATTGTTTGAAAAAATTTAAAAGTATGAAAAATAAATGAAGAGTGGAATAATATTCCCATTGAAATATTGTTAGTAGATAAAATCAAATGTAATGTGACCTCATGAAATCAAAAATGTGTATAAAATAGTAGATAATAAATATACGAAAAGTTATATTGTAAATAAATATAGAATATAATGTATCCAGACTGAAAGTAATTCATAAAATTAGATCCACATAGAAATATTTTTTTAGATACATTGTTTATAAATGAAATGGGAAATGGTTCCAAAATACCAAAACCAAGAATATATCCATAAAAAAATAAAATAAATTATTTGATTAGAAATATTGGTTATATAATTTCCACTAATGTATTTTCATATTTTAACAATCACAATTATTATGATTGATTGGAAAACCAAAACCATACATGTTTAGTAATTTATTATCCTAAAAAAATGAATGATATAACATGAGATGAATTTTTATATCTAGTTAATTATAAAAATTTTTAAGATAAAATTTATCCCTATGGAATTATGTACACTACAAAAATAAAAATAGAAGGTGAATATAGAATATACCTCAATAGATGGATAGTAAGATGAAAACACATTTACTTCCCTCCTATCTCCAACAACTCATCTATTTCACAATGAATAATAAAAATTGATATATAATAAAATATTTTATAACCTTATTCATGTATATTACATTTTATAATATCTTATTATATTTATTTATTTAATATATATTAGTTAGTTATAGCATATGTTCAATTTTGATTCTAGTGATTCTGATTAAATGATTCCAATTTGGATATGGTAGATCCAATCACCATTATTTGTAATTAAGATCATCATTCAAATATTATGAGTGGTATAGGATGTATAATATTACAAATAATTAAATATTCAATTATTTATCTAATGGATGATATGGGTATGATTTGTCAAATTATAATTTCCATTGTGAATGTTTTGGGTGATTTAATCAAAAATAAAAAGAAACATTTTAATGATAATTCATTTTAGTTTCAACTTTTAATATCCATAATAATAACATTAATTAATCATTAACATAAAATATTACATTTTTTTATTTGATATTAATTAATGGTGAATAAGGAGATTATATTATAGGAATTTTCGTGTAGGTGGTTGAATCTATCCCAAAAAGAAGTTTTTATACTGATTAATGAGTAAGATTATACAGTAATATTATAGTAATATATTTTATATGGAATCATAAATATGTTAATAGTATATCATTAGAATGTCGAATGATATTTATAATGATTGAATATGAGTTGGTTAGCTTGAGAAAAAACTTAGTGTAGTGCGAGATAGGGTTCTTCCTTAAAGTAGAACCATTGAAACCCATTACTCACACTTAAAAAATTTTCCCAACATACTAAAGATTATGAAGTAATATCCATTCTATCATGTTTTCTGTGGGATATAGGAAATTTTTAAGAAGAATTATATGCACCATGGAAGACACTTTTTAATTCCTTCCACTAGTAGACAACAAATTAAGCCCCTCTCTGATATTAGTTACCTATCTATGATTTTTGAAAACCTACTCCACTAAATCCAAAATTATGACACTTAGATTAAATATACTTTAAACAATTAAAATATCAATATATTTCTATGGTAACGCATATTTATTTTTTTTAACTACATTTAATACTCAATAATATCAAAGATGAAGGGGAGGTGACATTCTATAGACACTAAATGAGATTAATTTCAATGAATCCCGACTACCTATAAAAAATATTCCCACTAGCTGGATGTTGAAATTTAAAAAATTCCATGATATATTTCAAGAAGATTTCAACTATCCCCTAATGGTACCTCATTCCCCAGTGATATTTCATGTCCTCTGAAATTAAATCGATAACTCTGACATATACCCAAACCTACCCTATAGATTCTCAAGCCCCAACCCATAAACCAGTCCATGCAGTGAAGATTGATCAAGTAATTTAATGGTTGAAATTATAAATATTGTTCTTTACATGAATATCATCCATATTACCCATGTATAACATGTAATAATGAAGAATATATTTTTGTAAATATGTTTTTCCAAATTAATTATATACTTCTGGAATATTTCTTGTAGAATAATTGTTTAAAGAGAGGAGGAATGATAACTCACACTAGATTCCTAGTAAATGTTTTGTAAAATACATGAATATCCTGAAAATTATGAATAACCTTATAAATGGAGCCATGTAAATTCATTCTATTCATCATTCATTTATTTTCATGCTGAAATTCATTAATATGGTATGGAATTCAATTTCCTATATAGAAGGGACCAAACACCTTCATTCATATGAAATTTGTAAATTCCTGATACCATTGATCCCATATCCTCAAATTTAATTATTCTATATTATGAATCACCCTTCTATATCATTCCCTTTATTAACTCCTTCAATTTAGATCCTTAAATTCACTTTAATACTTATTTGGATAGAGAGTTACACAAAACTACAACCATTCGAATAACCCTCTCTCGCATTCATATTTCATTTTACATGTTCTCGTATTCCTCCATATATAATAATTATGTCTATACCAAGAAAAACACTCGTATATTTTTCATCTGAACATTTTTATATTCTCTCATGATTATTCATCCATCCACTCCATATTCCAGAGGATAAGGATGTAAAAAACCTAATCCCATGAATACTAACAGGATGGGGTCTATAATGAAGAAGATATTCTCATTTTATTGGTATTTGATTAATTTTAATAAGATTGGTAAGAAAATATATGGTGGTTAGGGGATGTAATTAATTATTTTTCATAGGAATTGTGAAATATTTATGGTATTATGTATGATTTAGATCTTAATTTATTAATTTTTTTGTCAGAATTTAATTGATATGACGGTGAGGTTGATTTAATGATAACTAAATCCTTAACAATTAAGTTATTTTGTGAGAATTTCAACATAATATATGAAATTTATAAGGGTGGGGTGAAAAAATAATCATAATATATGAACTAAAATAACTAGTAAACAATGAAAATATTAACCTTGTAGGGACTCTTGACTTGGGAAGTATGTCCCTACCAATTTTTGGGTAGATACCATTTGTTTTGTTGATGTCTCTAATGGGTTTTTTAGTTAATTAGATTTTTAAATATCACACATATTATTACTTCATTAATTCATCAATAATTACTCATTGAGAAAAAACTCTTCAAATATTGTATCATCTTCCTACTACTAATTTCTTATACCATTTTCAGAGCCACAAAGAATAAAAAAAATACCCAAAATATTTTAATTTCTTCAAGAACGTATATTAAAACCCTTCAAAACATTTTAGTTTTCCATTAATTACACAATATAGTGTTACATGATCAGCCACCATATCACTATTTAAAGGATGTTGTTATATACAATTATAATTCCATTTATACAGAAATTCACTCAATGCACATTTTTCATCCATATTCAATGTTTAGTTGTAATTAATTCGCTATTTTTAATCCAGTTTTATTTGATAGAAAATAAAAACACAAAGATAAAATAATTATTTAATTCACAACATCTATATATTTAATTAAATAATTATAAACTCTTGAAAGTTAATTCTTAGAATATTAATTTTCATGTGTTATTGGGGTAATTTTGAATATTAATTTCATCTAATTTTCAATAACTGTTTCCTAAAATTAAAGGATACATCATGGGATAAAATAAAAAAATAATGAATGAAAATAGGCTCTACTCAACCATATATATGTAATGGTATTAGTGAAAAATATAATCAATATATGTAGATTTATAATTTGCATCATATTCCAGTAATCTTGATGGAATTTATGATACCTCAAGTGAGTAGAAGTTAATAAAAATAATGTTATCACTAAGGGAAAGAGATTACGGGCTGATGTATAACTAAATAGAGTTTATATCATCTTTATATATGATCCTATAGAATATTCCTTCACTTTATTCAAAAAAATTATTATAATTAAGAATATGTTTCCACTTAATGGGTTAACATATGATGAGATCTATTTAAAGTGATTCCCTAACATCATAAATGGGAAAATATATTGATCCTATTATAATAGTATGATTTGATGAAATATATAAATTATTAATGAGATTCCTTCTTAGTGTAGTACATTATAATAGTGAAAACATAGTATGGGAGAAGAAGTATCACCAACATTGTTAATAGTGATGAAACGAGTGTTTATGATGCATGAGAGTGGTGCTAGTTTGAAATCAATTATTTCCAACCCACAAAACCCTACCCTAGTTGTTTATAACTTTTACATTATGTAACCCCTATTTAATGAAAATTATTGGGTCATATAACTACTTGATGTTATTTTGGAAAGAATAATTATGTGTAATTAAATCATATCCTTATCAAGTTAGAAATGAATTGAATGGGGAAGGTTAATAGAACAATTAATTTTATAACCATGAAACTATTTCTCAACGTGATATGCATTAGTTAATTTGAATTTTGTAGATACAACATAATTAATTCTTTTTAAGTGATAAAAATTATGTAAGACTAATTTTTATATTAAATTTTTGCCTATAATTCATTTTATAAATGAAATTGTGGAATTTTAAAAAAATTTATAAGTCTGTTTTGAGAGAAATCAAGCATGGAATGACATGGGATTATGCCATTAATAAATTCAGTATTCTCAATAATAATATTCACCGTTGGAGGGGTAATTAAAACATGTATTTTAGGGATAAAATTCTATTCTAATAAGAAGTAATTTTTTGAAAAACGGCGATAAATGATGATACATTTTTAAATTCACATGTAGATAATGGAAAATTCAAAAAATAATTTTCTATAAAAATATAGTTATCTATATAATTACTATAATACATGAAAATTAAGTGAATTATATTTCATTTATAAAAAAATAATCTATTGAAGAAAAATATTTTTTTATATTCAGAATATCATGTTCAGAAAGATAAAATTGACTTACCTCTTAATTGTTTATATTGCACATAGAAAGAGAAACTTATATGGTAAAAAGGACATTTTAGCCTAATTATTTAGGGATTAATGGGAAATATTACTCACTTACAATTAATATAAACCAAGGTATAGAGTTTATTTTGATGAATATGGAGAAAATATAAAATAGGAATTCAAGCAATGATAATAGATTTGAAATTTTCAATCAATACACATAAAACCATGTTAAAAATACCAAAATAAACTTATATAGGATGAATATATAGATTTATAAACAATATAAAAATTATATCACACATAATTAAATTTTAAACTCAATAAAATATATTATTCATGAAAAAAATGAGTGTAATAAATGTATATTGTCATTTCAAGAAAAACATTATCCCATGGAGTTTGTGATAATAATAATCATATGTGAAATTAAGGATAATGAAGAAGGACACATAAATGGATTTATTATAGAGATGATAATTGATGGAAAAGGTTATCAACTATTTAAAAATGAGTAAGATGTTATTACAAATGGAATTAAGGTCATCAATTCATAAAAATTAAAATATTCTATTAAAAGATCAATAATACACTGAAATTTTAAATGTGAACTGTACTTTTTTTGAAGAGGAAAATGATGTAAGAGAAGTTAAATATTTATATGTGAAAATAAATATTGGGACTAAGTTTAAAATTTATTAACAATATAAATTCAAATATAAAAGAATAAAGAATAATGTGTAATTTAATAAGAATAAAATAGAACATTTTGGACTCATTATTAAAACACATAAAAGAGACATCAAATGGAACATAAATTTTCTCTTTGACATTAGAAGCTCAGTTATAGTAACAAACATGGTTATAATAAATTATATGAATAAGAAATTTATTCCAAAAAAATATAATTATTAGAGGAATCTAATAGTCATTCTAGAAATAAAAATTCCAATCCTACAAGAGTAATATTTATATACTTAAATCACTAACCAAACATGTTTAATAGAAATATATTTATTCTCAGAGATTATTTAATTTGAATACAGTGTATTCAAAGATGAATAAAATGATGATCAAGTAACCTTGATTGATATATAGTCACAAATGTGTATTATTAATAATAACATAGAAAATCCAGAAATACAATTCATTCAAGAGAATTTAATTGTTGATAAATTTTTGTTTTCTATGTGTTCATCTACAAAACAATTCCTAAAACTCTTCTATGTAGTATGATGGATAATTAGGGTTATCCCTACAAGTATATAATATTAAATCATGATAGTTACATCAATACAAATCTATAAATATTTATATTTAAATGAAATGGTAAAAGGATAATAATAGTTTGTGTAAGAAATATAGTCATGACTAGAAAATGGGGGAAATTATGAATGGTTAACCCCTTGATAGTTCTCTCTTCCACAGTGTAAAAAAATATCAAAATTAAATTCACTCCCCTTCCTAATAACAATAAGTTACTTAATACATATATACACTCTCACTGTACCTATTTTGACCATATAAGTTGTATAAGAAATTAGTAATATAACCCTACTTTACCTAACGATGGTGATCAAGGACCCCCAATCGCTCCTCATTCAATCCTCACTCCCCTCTAGCAAATTAAAATTTGAAATAATATCAAGGTTGAATTATCTAAAAACAAATTTCATGGATGAAACTATAAATAAATACATAATCATACAGATGATCATCTATTTCTCAAATGTAGCTCTCACTTCTCATGAAAATTAGAAAAAAATAGAAATTAAAATTAAATTCAATTGTTGGGATGATGAATCTCATCTAATCTAGGATAAAATAATAGCCTACAAAACAATCACTATACTGTGAAAAAAAACAATGAGAAACATATACATATATCAAACGTTCAGTGATAAACAAAACTAGAATCCCAATGAAGTTATTATTCTTTTAAATGATTCATGAAATCCCCCAAATCAAATGGTCTATCAATATATAGGTTATTATTGGGTCCATGTCACTATCTTACATAAAGTTCTATAATTTAACAATTTGGTCTCCATCTTCCATCTATACAGTGTGATGGGTAGTTATCTATGAGATTTTTTTTATTAGTTCTACATGTCACATTCTTTGGGTAATGCCTTATTTAGAAAATCATCTTGAAACCCCTCTTCCTTAATCATTCCACCCATGATCATTTTATCCTTATTTATATGGGTGTATGTCATGTTGAACACTCATGGATGTTCATAAAAATTTATTGAATCTATAGGATTTAAATATTGATTTTAGGTTATGATTTTTCCATTTTGGAAATTTTTTATTTAACATTCCATATTGCAATGAAATTATAAAATTTTGAATCCCTATATTTTATATGAGTTCTAACAAACATGAAATTAATACACTTTGAATTATTACTCTTTTAGGTATTATGAAACCTATAGTATCATTGGATCTATTTGTCTTGATTATGATGTAATGTCATAAAAGATGATTAGGATGTCATACTATTGTTAAAAACTCATATGATACTGCTTTAAAGACATACAAGGATCTAGGTGAAGTCATATGTTCTTCATCAGCAAGACTTAAACATATACAGTAAATGTAATGTGAAATTTCCTTTTGTAATTTTTTTGACCTATAACTATGAAAAATAAAACACAGTATAGGCTTTTCAAGATTACCATCATAATGAATTAAATAAAAAAAACCTATATTAAAATCCATTAAAAATATATGATGAAAAAAATAAAAAATCATTATACATCCTCACAAATTAATTAAAAATTTGAATAAAACACTAATACTAAATTACTATTCCATTCATCAATTTAATTAATTATTTGAAAAAGTATCAAAAATTATTTTTTATAAGTTTTTAAATATAATAAGTTGTAATTTTCTAATAAAAAATCATAACAATGTTAATAAAATATCGTCCCACATAACATCTCCCACACAGTTACACAGTTCACTCCTTGATAATACAATGATTTTAAAATAACAAAAAAACAACTAACATAATTACAAATATATAAAGACAAAAATAACAAAATGTATGATTAATTTATAATTTAAAACATCATGAATTGTCTATGAATATCTCTAATTTTCTAATTCTATTAGAGAAAAGTTAATGATTCCACTATTTTGAACATAATAAATGTTAGTGTAATTAAATATTAATAACAGATAATTTAATTTCTTTCTAATTCATAGGCTCTATATACCAATGATACATTTCCAACATCCTTTATACAACTCAAATGAATTAATTATGACTCATTTATCCCCTTATACAATGTTTTAATATTCCTTTATCTAAATTATTTCATGTATTTTATAATTGAACTTATTAAACATTTCCAACAATGTTACGTGAATGGTACATATTGAATTTAAGAGTTGATTTATTACTGACAGACACATTTCATAACTATCTCAGAACTTCTTGTTGGTTCCATGAGTCATATTTTATGCTAATTTCAAAGGAATTATATAAATAACTAATAATTTAGTTCCCAAATGTGTTTCTTTTGACAAAGTAAAATTTATATAATATAATGTTCATAATTATAGTTTCCTTATGTTTTAATTTTGATTCCACTAAAATAATTTTGGTTACACTCACATCCCTAGTTCTAAAACTAAAATATACTAAAAAATAGTTGAAAATAACTCATAAAACATATTACTTCAAAAAAATAAATTTTAAATTAAACAATTAAAATAATTTAGAATTTTCCACTACGAAATGTTATGGTTAAATATTAAATTCGTAAAATAAAAAGACATCAATAATAAAAAAAAATAACATGAATTTATTAAATAGATTCAAAGTACATATCCAAAAAAAAATTATGATGTAATTAAATATAATATAAATAGCTTAACAACCTTACCTAAACTTATTCAACACTAATATATTAAATCCATTTGAATTAAAAAAATATAATATCAGTTAAAAACATTATTAGTATAGAAACATATTAGTGTTTATTATACCTAATATTGTTTAGTTAATAACTTAATCTGATGCGCTTTATGTAATGGCCCCAAAATATCTGGTCTATTCCTCTATCGAAATCTTGTGTTTTATGTGTTAAGGGAGGTCAAGGTGACTTATCAACAACAATTTTCCAAATTTCAAATTCTTCTAACAGTTCTATTGGTGACACCGATTTGAACAGTTCCATCGGTGAGACTCATGAAAACAGTTCCATGAGTGAGACCAATGGGAACAATTCCATCGGTGAGACCAATGTGAATAGTTCCATCCGTGAGACCGATGTGAATAGTACAATATGTGAATCTGATGGGAATAGTTCCACCAGTGTGACTGATGCCAATAGTTCCATCAGTGAGACTGATGTGAAAAGTTCCATTAGTATCGGTGAGTCATTATGTGAACAGTACCAATGGCATCAGTGAGTTATTCTGTGAATAGAATAGTTAGAATTGGGGAGTCGTTCTTTGAACATTTCCATCAAAATTAGTGTGTCATTTTATGAATAGTACCATCGGCATCGGTGAGTTGTTCTATGAATAGTACCATCAACATCAGTGACTCATTCTCTGAATAGTACCATGGGTATCGTTTAGTCATTCTATGAATAGAACCATCGGCATTACTGAGTCATTCTATGAACATTTTATCTAGGATTGGGTATAGTGCTTGCATGATCGGTAGGTGTACAATTTTTCTAGGATTGTGAATAGAGTTCCCAACTTTCAACAGTTTTTCCACACTGACATTTTTCATTGTTGTAAAATGCATTGAAGGACATGTTTTAATGTATTATAAGTCAATTCTATTCCGATAAATCCAATATTAATTTTCCAAATGTCTGGGATATCTTTACTAGGTCAAATTGTGTGGTTTAATATAGTCTACATTTATTGGAAAATATAGGGTATCTTAAACAGCTTCTCCATAAATCTTCTAAATGGATGAGATATTTTTCTCCCTTTTCTACATTCTTGTTCCATTGTGAAAGAATCTTGAAACTTTATTTCATCCCATAGGTCATTGTGATCAAACCATAATCCTCAGATCGTTTCCCCTTGATGATTCTTCCTGCTACATACACACCCCATATTAGGGTGAAAGCTAAAAGTGTCGATCCTTAATCCTTATAAAGTATGATTTATCATCGTTATTTTGGGTTCATCTTCTCATGTTTGTACTTACCATGTTATGTTATGTCATCTCCCAAATTCTAATGTATTTTTCTTGGGCTTTGGTTAGTGCGGTCGTACTAAGGCATCCTTGGGTGGATACAGTTGTCACCGGAGGAGGCGATCATGATCCATTGTGTGGATCGTTCTCATATAAAGAATGAAAAGAACCGTTTGAGGTATGAGATTCATTGATCCTATATTATTTTACATGAAAATTTAGATTTATCCTGTTTTATCCCAATAGATCACAATGGAATTGACATAATAGATATTTGAATGGGATAAATAAATTCATATCGATCGTATGTTATAATCTCTTGTTTTACTAGATAGTGTGATATCTACGATTTCATTATTTATATTTTCAATCTTGATAGAAATTGGTAAAGAATATAAATTGATATTAAATATATATGAATTTTTCAAGATTAATATGCATTTAAATGTATCTGGCTCATATTATTGTAAATTGTTGATAATCAAATTTAGGTAGTAAGGATGTTTAATCATTTTTTGATAGATTATTGTTTTGGTTTCACGTAGTTAGAACCTGTAAATAATAAATTTGTTAATTATAGATAGATTAAAAGGCATGTTATTTGATAAATGGTAATGCCTCATAGTGTTCTGAGTTACCCTCTTTCTTGCTTAAGGGCTAAGAGCCTAGTTTATATGATGTTTGTTTTCCTACTACATGTGTTGTGATTTCAGTCTAGATGGATTTTGTGATATGTGGGCATAGGGAGGTACATTTTTTGTGGTAAAATTTGATGGCTATAGTGGTGAGATGCATCAGTTTATGCATTGGTTGTCATGGAGGACATCAGATATGATGAAACATGTTGCATAGAAGTGTTTGGATTCTTGAGGTATTTTATTGGTTTTTTATCTTCTTTACTTCCCCCACTTCTCAAGGAAGCTGGTCTTGCTTACCCTTCTTCTAAAAAGGAGTGAACGCATGTGGGGTATTCCACGTTCTTTCTGTGTTTAGCCTCCCATGGTAGGATGGGTCTATGCTCTTGTTATTTGTGGCAAAGACTCGATGGGTAGTTCAACTAATCACCGTGTCAATACCCCTTGTGTTTAGTATCATAGAATGTTTCTCTAGAATTCTTGGAAATATTGGGATGTAATAATGTTTTTAATAAATGATTGAATAAATGATGTTAACTCAAGGTGTTGGAGCTTGTTGGGATACAATATTGAGGTTTCAATTGAAAGTAATGGTGATATTTGGGAGTGATGCTAATGAAATATAATGTGTAAATTATTAATGGTTAATTAATATTTAAGGAAATAATTAACTTAAAGTGAAACTAATAATAAGGGTATGAATTGATGTAATAAAACACATTAAATGGTTGTGTGCATATAGGATACCTAGTCATAAAATTGGAAGCAGAGAGTCCGTGAGACATTGGCTGAAATTGAGTCTAAAAGTATGTTATGGCCATATTGTGGTTGTAAGATATAGTATAATATGTACTTTTTGAGTTTCTATATGCTACACCACCCCATCAGTAAGGGAAACTGACACCTCGGGGATTCTGATCCCTGGGGGTGTTTTCTATAACATTCCAGTTGGAGGATAGATTGTTGAAAACCCCATATGTCCCCACTCTTTTCTCTTGGTAGTTACTTGTACTGGTATGCAAAACAGTTAGTTTCCCCTTATATGTATGTAGTGGGATGTAATGGATTTTGGTTATTCACACTCATATATTCTGGAAATAGATTCCTTTAAATTACTATTGGTGTAATGTGTATAGACTGTGATTGCATGAGGATCCCTAAATAATGTATGAGTGGTATTGGCTTGAGGGATAATGCATGACATATAATCCATGTTAACTGAGTTGTGGTGGCTCTTGGAAAATACCTGGTTTCTTTTCTCACATGGACATGGTGGTTTTCTTGCTTGAGGTTCATGTTGTGGTTCTTCACCTAGGATTCTGCAGAAAATCCTTTTTGGGGAGAGATGCTTAGGATGTGCGACGTTGGGGTAATGCGGTAAACTAGTGGGGAAGAAGTAATGGGGTACCCACGACATTATTTATTATATTATATAATCTGGTATGCAATTCTTGATTAGATTAGCCATGGTGAGGCTGGGAACTTAGTATACCTGTTTAGGTGATGAGTTAGTTTCACTAGTTGTTGAATGTTCTTTAGAATCCATTCTTTAATTTTGAACGAGATGCTCTTGGGAGGATCCTGATGTGTTTACTGTTATACTCACCCTATGTATATATAAATTATTTTTGAGGTTACTTGGGGAAGGTTGGATATCACACTAGTTTCTACTAGCTTTGGGTTTCATGAGCTTTTCGGGAATGTTGTTGTTGTTATTTTTTTACTTTCCTTTGGTACTTTCATTTTTTCCATTCAGTTTTAGTAGTTTTTCATGACATTGAATATGTGCACCTGAGTTTTCATTAATATTTTAGTTTGAGTAATATTTTGTTGGTTTTTATCTTATCTCTATCTTTTTCATGTGTTCTATTAGAGGTTAATGCTTACAATTTATGTGTTTTACTATACCCATGGTGCTAGTCTCCAACCCATATCCTACTAGAGGTGGGACTCATGGGGTCCTTTTCTCTTTTCTCACATTGTCGACCTAGGATGGGTACACCTAAGGGGGGAGGGGTCATGAAAATTTTGTATCAGAGGTCTGGTTGAGGGATAGGATGGAGTTTGGTGTTAGGAACATTTTAGGTTTTAGGGGTTGGTATGGAAACAATGTCAATCATGTTCATAAAGTGATGTAAACACTAGAGACGGGCTAAGACATAGCCATTTTGGGCCCCCTGTGATCTGATTCATTAACCATTATGATTACAATGGCTACTAAATGAGTTGATTTTAGTTGCAAGATATAGATCTATGAAAGGATCATAAATCATTATTCATTTTTTGTATGTTTGAATGTGTAGACCCTAGTATATGTTAACATAAAATGAATAAAAGAAAACAATTAATTAACTAATGTTGAGTATTATGTATTATAAGTTTATGAGCTCTAACTATTTGTTATTTTCAGCTATGGGTCTAGGTAGACATCCTCATCAGGTTCACGTAGAAGATGACTAGTAGGCTATGCTAGAAGATCGTTGTAGGGTAGAGGTTGATGAAAATGAATCATGGAGGAGGAAACTCTGTGATTTTCGGCACCAGAGTCTTTAGATGTAAGTGGTCACCATTTTTGATGTAGCCCTAGAAGAATTCTTGGAATAGGTCTATAAATGAATCACTTTTCTCTTTTATTAGAAAGATAACTATGGGTTTTTGGTTAAGACAATGTTTCATGGAGCAGCAAGGCGATGGTGGTTTTTATTCCTCAAGGATCGTAAGGAGTCAGTGATCTCTTGGGAGGATTTCAGAGACAAGTTTATAGTCATGTTTCTTTCATAAACTGTGAAGGCCTCTAGTTGCCATGATTATATTTCCCTTCAATAGGGGGAGCTCGAGTGTGTGAGTGTTTGGAATTTGTTTCCAGAACCTTTTAAGAAATGCTTCAGACCTATTTCAAGATGAGTAGGACAGGGTGAGGCATTTCAAAGAGGCTTTCCATCAAGATATCCAGCTCCAAGTCACCCCATTTATGATGATGTCATATCATGAGGTGCTATTGAGGGAATAAGTCATCAATAAGTCATTGTCCTGAACTGGATCTTCATGAGAAGGTATTTTTCATGATTCCTCAAAAATCATAGATGGTGTTTGGGGTTCGTGATTTTCAGGGCAGAAGTGTTTTTGTTCGGTAGGGGGTAGGTCCCTGCCCTCTGCATCTCATTTTTCCAGAGGCAGCGGCTCTCAGGCCTATTCTAGGGGATGGAGTTCTTGATTTTCTTGTAGTGGTGGAGTTCATCAGCATCAAGATTTCCAGGCCATTCAGAGAATTTGTCAGGAAACTGGTGTTTCGCTTCTGGTTCCTCTGTAGGGGCAGTTCCAAATGAGGCATCAACAGTAGGTTGCACCATCATTGGATCAACAATGAGATGATGGGGTAGGAAGAGGAAAATAATGTGATTCTCCCATTCCTTAGAGAGAATAGTGTGACCATGTTGGTGGTTGTCATTAGGGTTATAGAGGACATGGAGGATGTCGTGTTCTACTTCATGATTTAGTATTTCCAATGCCAAGAGAGCCATACATCATTCAAGTTACCCTTTTATTTTGTTCTATTGGGTGTATTCCTTGGATGTTTTTGAAGAGACACACTCTATAATATCACCTTCCTTTTTCCATGAATTGGGACTTAGGTTAGAGAGGTTTCTAGTTCCCTTGGATTTGAATACGCCATTTGGCGGTCAAGCTGACTTGTTTGATGTATGTAGAGACTGTGAGCTAGTTATTGGGATCCACCACTCATGGGGACACTCCCTGTGTTTAAAAATAATAAAATATTATTTATCCCTTACATGGATTGGTTTTATTTGGTGTAGGCTATAATGGATTGCTTTAGGAGGCATGTGGTGTTATTTGAGGAAGATGGAGAGCCAGCAGTGTTTATTGGCGAGTGAGACACTCGAATGGGTCATAGGAATGTTCCATCCTTGTCATCCATTATGTCCGGGCTGATTTTTAGTTCTTAAAAGGTTCAGTATTTTGTGTTTCCTAGGGCCATAGAAGAGTATCCTGATGTCTTTCCAGAAGAGGTTGTAGCATTACCCCCTCGATGGGAGATCGATTTTGGGATCGAGCTACAACTAGGTGAATCATCTAACTCTCTGTCTCTATACAGGACGACCCCTTATATGTTATGAGAGCTACACATATAGTTTGATAGTCTATTATTGTGTGGTTTTGTTCATCCGAGTGTTTCACAATGGGGAGCACCAGTTTTGTTCGTGAATAAGGATAATGGCGGTTTTCTGTTGTGTATCGATTATCATCAATTAAACAAAGTGACAGTGAGGAATCTCTATCCTCATCCACATATTGATGATTTATTTGATAAACTGAAGGGTTCATGTCAGTTTTAAAAGATCCAAATGTGGTCAGGATATCATCAGATGCATGTGAAGGATGAGGATTTCCTAAAGACTAATTTTCATTATCCTCATGCGCATTATGAGTTCGTCATAATTCCATTCAGGGGTGATGAATTCTCCAATTGTGTTCATGGGATTGATGATTGATTTGTTATAGGAGTTCTTGGATAATTTTATTGTGTATTTCATCGACAACTTCCTTGTCTACTCCACATCTAAGGAGGAGCATACAGAGCTTATACATGCCGTTTTGGGAGTCCTTTGTCCACATCTGCTTTTGGGATGTTGTCCAAGTGTGAGTTTTGGGCTTAAAAAGTCTATTTCATAAGGAATGTTATGTCCCATCAAGGATTGGATATGGATCAATCGATGATATAATTAGTTTTTTCTTAAGAAGCCCTAATGACAATGGAAGAGGTGCTAATTTTTCTTGGTCTTGCAGGATACTACAAGAGGATCGTAGTAGATTTCTCTCGGGTTGAAACTCCAATAACAACATTGAAATGGATGTATTAGGTGTTCATGTGGACTGATATGTGTCTGGATGCTTTCGAGTGTCTAATGGAAATGTTTTTCAGTGGTCAATTTCTTTTCCTTATAGGAGAGGGAGTTAAGTTTGATGTTTTCTGTGAGTATTCACATCTGCGGTTAGGCTGTGTTATTATGTAAGAGAGATCAGTTGTTTCTTATGGGTCTCAATAGTGGTTTCCCCATTAACGTAACTATTCCACCCACAATATTGAGTTGGATTCTGTGGGTTTATCTCTTAATTTTTGGATACAATACCTCTTTGGTCAGCATTTTGTGTTTTTCATTGATCATAAGAGCCTAAGGTATGTTTTTGTCCTGCGTGGCTTAAACATGCTCCCATGTTGGTGGATGGGGTTCTTATTAGAACACGACATCGAAATATCATATTCACCTAGAAATGGAAATTTTGTGGCTTATGCACTAATTTAGAAGTCATGTGGAGATGCAATGCATGAATATATTGAGTTCATGAGAGTAATGGAAGAAATTTCAGCATTACATCTCGATATGGGAGATGTTTTGGGAAAATGTTTACTTTTTCAGATGAAATTACTTTCATCTCTGGTGCATCAGGTGGAAGGGTCCCAGTTGTTGGATCTAGAGGTAGTGGATTGTAGTGACTGAGTTTTTTGTGGAGAGGCCCCATATGGATGGTCTGAGGATGAAACAAATCGAGTGTTGTATCATGGAAACATATTTGATTATTAATAATTTTGAGAGACAGTTCTCATAGAGCTCCATACCTCTTTATTGGAGGTGCATATTGGCCTGAAAAAGACATACCAAGTCTTGAGGATTCAGTTTTGGTGTCCTAGGTAGAAGCGTGAAGTTGCAGAGTTTCTGTCTTGATGTTTGGTCTTCCAGATGCTGAAGGTGGAGCACCATGTCTCTAGTGGTTCTCTCCAGCCATTAGATATTCATCAGTGGAAGTGGGAGGAAATATAATGGGAATTTTTACTAGTTTTTATCGAGTTCAGTGTGGACATGATTCTATTTGGGTGGTACTAGACCGTTTAACAAAATCACCCAATATTAAAGCAATCAAGGAGTTGATCTCAATGGATGTTTTTTCGAGGTAGTATCTCGAGGAAGAGGTCAGACTCTATGGAGTCCCAAGGATGATCATTTCCGATCGAGACACTCATTTAACCTCTAGGATCTGGATAGGTATCCATCATGGTTTTGGTTCTCATCTATCCCTTAGCCTGTATTACATCCATAGATGGACAATCGTAAAGAGCAGACTATCCATCCACTTGAAGACATGTTTCTCTCTTGTGTATCATAATTTGGAGGATCGTGGATGGGGAAAATCACCTTGGTGGAGTTCATTTGCATGAATATTTTTCACTCCACCATCGGTATGGTGTCATTTAAAAACTTGTATTTCTGACCATGATGATCTCCATTGTGCCGGACTAGGGTCATAGAGTCAGAAATTCATGGACAATAACTAGTGTAGAATACAAAAGAGATTGTTCAAGTGATTTGTGATTGGATAAAGACAGTTTAAGATCATCATAAATCATATTATGATCAAATGAGGAGACCATTGGAGTTTGATGTTGTAGATCACATGTTTCTAAAGGTAACTCCTCATCGTGGGCAGTTATGGTTTGCTCGTGGGAGTAAGCATTCTACATTGATTTTTGGGCCTTTTGAGGCGTTGGCTCATGTTGGAGTTGTGAAGTATCGAGTAGAACTTACCATAAAGATAAGATGGATACAAGATGTTTTTCATGTGCCACGTCTCTATCATTATCTACATGTTTACTGTCACATCATCGATTGTGGAGAGATAGATGTTGATGTTGATGCGACCTTCAAGGAACCACATATGGAGGTCTAAGACCGCAAAGAGAGGTGGTGAATGGGAATTCGATCCTTTTGGTTCCTGTCTTATGGCGACATAATGGTGTGGAGGCGAGTACCTAGGAACATGAGTCACAGATTCGTGCTCATTACCCCAAGTTTTTTGTTGTTTAACTATTTTCATGTAAATAAATGTCTGCATTATGGTTTTAGACCTTTCGTGATTATGATATTGTTCTCACTGGATTCGTTTTGGGGCCTTCTCACTTTTGATAGAATTCTCAATGGGTGGTTGTTCGAGCACTGTTTTTGTTTCCCTTTAAGTGATTTTTGAGTTCACAAGGTCAAGAATGTTTTAAGAGGTATCTGATGTATTGACCCAAACCTATCTTGTCCATTCATTTTTGGAAATCTAGTGTTATATGTGTTCTGGGATTCCATGGTGACATTTCCCCAACACTTTTCCTAATTTACAATTCTGAAAATAGTTCCAACGGTGAGACCAATGAGAATAATTCCATCGGTGGGACCGATGTGAATAGTTCCATCAGTGTGACCGATGTGAACCGTTCCTTCTATGAGACTGATGTGAACTGTTCCATCCATGAGATCGATGTAAAATGTACCATCAGTGAGACCGGTGGGAACAGTTCCAATGGTGAGACCCATGCGATCAGTTCCATTGGTTTGACCGATGTGAATAGTTCCACCAGTGAGACTGATGTGAACAATGCCATCATTATCAGTGAGTCATTCTATAAAAATTACCATCAGCTTGAGTGATTCCTTCTATGAATAGTGTAAGTGGCATCGACGAGTCCTTCAGTGAATAGTACCATCAGAATATGTGAGAGGCTCTGTAAATAGTACCATTGCCATTGTTGAGTCCTTATTTGAACAGTACCTTTTTCATCATTGAGTTTTCTATAAATAGTACCATCGACATCGGTGAGTCATTCTGTGAACAGTAACATCGGCATCAGTGAGTCATTCTGTGAAGAGTCCCATCGGCATTGGCGAGTCATTCTTTGAACAATACCTTCATCATTGGGGAGTCATTCTTTGAATAGTACCATCAGTATTGGTGAGTCGTTCTATGAATAGTTCAATTAGCATCAGTGATTTGTTCTATGAACAGTACCATTGGCATGGGTGTGTTGTTCTTTGAAAAGTACTATTGGCATCAGTGAGTAATTCTCTGAAAGGTACCATGGGAATCAGTGAGTCCTTCTATGAACAATACTATCAGCATCATTGAGTCATTCTCCAAGCTATACCATTGGCATCGGTGTGACGTTTTGTGAACAGTACAATCTTATTCCATGAGTCGTTCTGGAAATAGTACCATTGGCATCGGTGAGTCGTTCTAGGAACAGTTCCATCAGCATCTGTGAGTCATTCTATGAACATTTCCATGGGCATCGATATTTTATTATATTATCAATGTCATCGGCATCGGTGATTCATTCTGTGAACATTGTTTCCTAGATCATGTATATTGTTTCCTGGATCGGTAGGGGTACAGTGTTTCCATGTTCGTGAACAATTTTACCAGCATCCTATAATTTCACCCCTTTGATGTTTCCTATGATGAAAAACTCATTCATGTCCTTGTATTAACGGATTTACTGTCTAATAAAATCCCATAAGTACTATATTATTTTTCATAAGGCTCGGGAAGTCTTTTCTTGGTCAAACCGAGTGGTTTAATTCCTTATTATTTTAATGGAAAATCCATCATATCTTAAACAACTTCTCTGGAAATAATCTAAAGGGATGAGATATCTTACTCAATTGTTATGCCTTCTTGTTCCCCAGTGTGAGATTCATGAACCTTTACATCTTATAATAGGATTTGTGTAATCAAACATCAATCCTCATATTATTTCCTCTTGATGTTTATTCCTTCTTCATGTGCTCCCCCTATTTTGGTGCAAACATCAAGTGTCAATCATTCATCGATATAAGGTCTGATTTATCATCATTATTTTGTGTTTATTTTCCAATATTTCTCCTCTTTATGTTATGGTATGTGATATCCTTACTTCTAATAGAGTTTTCTTGGGTTTCAGATGGTGCAGTTGTACCACGACATCCTTGGGTGGATGCAGTTGTCATGGGAGGAGGCGATCATGATCCATTTTGTGGATATTTCTCGTATAAAGAACAACAATAACAATTTTAGGTTTTGGATTCATTGATTATCTATTTTTAATGTGAAAATGTATAGTTGAGATGTTTTATCCCATAGTATCACAATAGAATTGACATAATAAATATTTTAATGAGATAAATAAATTGATATTGATCGTATGTTATTGCCTCATGTTTTTTTAGATGGTTTATATCTATGATTTATTTGTGTATCATTTCATTATTGAAGAAAATTGAAAAATATTTTTATAACTGGTATTAATTGTAAATTAATTTTCAATGATAATAGGCATGTAAATGAATCTGTTTATTCTTATTGTATTTTGATAATAATCAAATTGATGCTGTAAGCATGTTTAATCAATTTGTGATAGCTTATTGTTTATTTTTTCCATATATGGACCCTTTAAATAATAAATTGTGTAATTCCAGATGGATTAAATGACTAGATGTTTGATAAAATATAATGAATCCAAGGGTTATGAGTTACCATCTTGTTTGTTTAAAGGATAAGAGACCAGTTGATATGATGTTTATTTTCCTACTACTTATGTTGTGATGTGAACCTGGATGGTTGTTGTGATATGTTGGGGCAAGGAGGCCCAATGGTTATGGCAGTAGTTGATGCCAAGAGTTTCAAGATGCATCAGTTTATACATGTGGGTGTCAGAGAGAACACTGGAGATGATTAAATGAGTTGGATGTGAATGTTTGGATGCAATGAGTCTTATTGGTCGTTTATCTTCTTTGCATTCCCCACTACTCAAGGAAGGTGGTCTTACTTACCCATCTTCAAAAAAGGGGTGAAGATGAACCGGGTATGAAAAGTGCTTTATTTGTTTTGAATCTCGAGAGGGGATTGGTCTATGTTCTTCATATAAGAGGAGAAGACTCGACAATTAGTTCATATACTCACCATGTTAAGCACCATTATGATTAGTAGATTGATATGTTTTTTTAGAATGCCTTAGAATGTTGGAAGGTAATCATGTTTATAATAAATGTTTGATGAAATTATGTTAACACATGGGGTTGGAGCTTTCTGTGATGCAATGTTGAGGTTTTTATTTAAAGGATCAATGAACATTGGGTGTGAATGTAATGAAATATAATGTGGAAATTATTAATAGTTAATAAATGTTTAAGGAATTAATTAATGTAATGTGGAACTAATAAAAATGGAATGAAGTAATGTATTAAAGATCATAAAATGGTTGTGTTTTAATTGGATACCTAGTCTCAGATGTGGCAGTCAGGAGTCCGAGAGACGTTAGCTGCTGTTGAGTCTAAGTCTAGGTTATGCACATAGTGTGGTTGTGAGTTATCATATATTTCGTACATTTTGTGTTTCTACATGCTACTCCACCCCGTGATTTAGGGAAAATTACACCCAAGGGATTTTGATCCCTGAGGGGTGTTTTCCCCAACATTCTGGTGGGAGGATTGATGGCTGACTAACCCCTTTGTCCATGCTCTATTCTCATGGTAGATACTTGTACTGGTAGGAACTATATTCAGTTTTCCCCATATATATGTGATGAGATCTGTAATGGATTGTGGTTATTCACAAACATATATTCTGGATATAGTTTCATATGGACTACAATAGGTGTAACATGTATAGGCAGTGATGTATTCAGTATCCTTACTAAGCGTATGGGTTGTAATTCCATGAGGTATAATGCCGAATGTATGATCCATGCAATGTGAGCTGTGGTGGCTCGTGAAAAATACATGTTTACATTTCATATGTGGAGGTTGTGGGTTTGTTGCACGAGGTTCTTGTTGTGATACATCGCCCATGTGTCTGGGGGCAAGCCTTTTTGGAGATAGATTTTTAGGACATGTGACATTAGGGCAAAGTGAAAAACTAGTGGGGAAGTAGTAGTGGGATAAAATTTATATTCATTACTATATTATACACTCTTGTATGTGATACATGGTGATAGTATCCATGGTGAGGCTAGGAACAGAGTATACCTATTTAGGTGATGAGTTAGGTTCACCTGTTTGTCACTGTGATTTAGCATGCTTTCTTTACTTTTTCATGAGAGGCTTCAGGGAGGATCCTACCAAGTATACTATTATACACACCAAATGTATATATAAACTTATTTTTAGGTCACTTGGAGAAGGTAGGAGATTAATATGGTTTCTACTAAATTGGAGTTGTATGAGCTGTTCAGGCTTTTTGTTCCTATTTTTTTTACTTTACTTTGGTACTTATAGTTTATTCATTCAGTTGTAGTAGTTTTTCATGACATTAAAAATATGAACTTGTGGCTTCTTTTATATATACCTCTGAGTTGGAGTGGGTTGGTGTCTATCTTATCTCTATCATTCGCATGTGTTCTCTTAGAGGGAAATGCCTCCCATTTGTGTGTTTACAATACCCTCTGTGCTAATTTCCATCCTAGGGCCTATTGAAGGCAGGAACCTATGGACATTATCTATCTTCTCACATTACCAGAATAAGAGGGGTAAACCTTTTGGGGAGGGGGTCATGAAACATTATATATATTTTATCTAGATTAATAATATTTTATACATTTTGAGATAAAAAATATAATAAAAAATGATAAAATTTATTAAAAATAAAATTAAAAAATAAATATAGAAGAAAGGGATAGAGTCTTGTGTTATATTTTTGAATATAGAATGTAGTAAGGTTTTCCTAAGCTAAAACTAGTGCTATTATCTTTAGTATAATGGGGTGTGGATTATTTTATTTCAATAACCATGTTTTTTTGTTAATTTGTACATTATAGATTGATTCTCTAGGTGGGGGTTCCCTTTAGCAATATGATGTGTGTGTAGCCCCTTAGAAGTATGTCGTACCTTACATGGGGATTGATGGGTAGTATATGAGGCCTCCACATGTTATTTATTATTTATCATTATATGGTTTTATTTTTATTTTTATGTGGATTTTTCTGGGGGGAAGCCCCTGGTTTGTTTTTATATTTACCACCACCAAATTATATTCGTTTCTATCAAATTCCATTATGGCCTACTTCAATGAATTATTAATGTTTTCAAAATTTGTCTCCTATTAAACTTAAATGTGTTTTTAATCATATAAGTTGATGTATATGTCATATCTTTCTCCAATATCATTAGGAAAACAAAATTGGTCTTTTTATTCCTCTTTTAGAACCAATTATTCTTCGGCAAGGGTAAGAAAATTTTTCGAATCATTAATTTAAAAAATGGGGTAATGAAAATGTAGTTCATGCTCAATAAAATATAGATATATATATGTAATATAAATTATTTCTCCACTTGGTAGTCATATAGTCTCGTCAAATTCATTTTAATATTTATCGAAAGCTAATGTGAAAATGGATGAAGTCATGAATTATTCATAAGTTAAGACTTATGTGTATCTAAGAAAATTAATTTTCAACGTCCCTATGAAATTTATAGACCTATGATTAGGAAAAAGAAAAATAAGTGTTAACTAGTCCAAATATAGAATACAATGAATTAAATAACAAAAATAAGAATTAAAATCCTTTTGATTATTTTATACGTAGAATTAAAAATCAATTTATGGACTCACCAATTAATTAGAAAATAAATAAAATACTAAAAATTAAATTCTATACCATTTTTCGATTTAATTATTTATTTCGAAAATAAAAAAATATATATTATTTAACCGAATTTTAAATCAACTATTGGGTAAATTCATAATGAATCATACATCAATATTTTGAAAATATTATCTCTTTTCATTGATGAAATAAATGTGTTCCCACATAGAATTCCTGATATAGCCTGGATATATGGTTGATTTTGATGAGAAAGAAGTTAAGATGATGACATATAAATAAGTTCTTTTTGGGAGGCAACCCTAAAAAAGATTTTTTCTATCTTATTTTAGTTAATTTTAGGTATTTGATTTAAAATAATATCCAGTACAAAAATATGCTACATTATTTTTTAGACACGTAAATGGGAGGGAGGGAAGGGAAATGAAAATTTATAGGAAAAGTGACACACACATGTATTTTATGGAAAGGAACTACACCAAAATGAAGGTTTTATACTATCCCTTCACATTAATCTCTATAATTCTTTAATACCTTGATTACATCAGAGAAGCCTATAACTATTTTGGAATAATTTATTATATTTTTAAAATTAATCATATGGGATAAAATGAATGTGTGCTGTGGGGAACAAATTAATATTTAACACATTGAGAAAATCTCACCAACAAAACTCAAATATATAATTCACTTTTAAAATGATGAAACTATTGTTTGTATCACTAGACAACTCAATGTTAATATGGATGGAATTATGTGAAAAAAATATTTGTTCATTGGATTGATTAACTCAAACATGAGTGATTCAGTTTTTTCAAAATATGCATACCACATAAATGGTTTACCCAAAAACATAACATGAAAAATAATTTAAATTGGAGTATTGTGAGAAACTAAGATCCGAATGGGATTTTCATGAAATAGATTTTGATAACTATTTGCAGGTGAAATTTAAAAATCCATCAATATGGGTAAAATAAAATTTAATTCATGCCTATCGAATAGTGGTTCCATGCTAAAACTCTTCCAATTAGTCCTAGTGGATGTTTTTTTTGAAGATTTAATATGTTTAGATTAGTCACACTCAATTATTGAATAATTTCATATCACATCATGTATATAAAAAGGTGAAAACTTTATACCATATTTTTAGATTCTAAAATGGGATGGTGAAATTTAATATCATTAGAACAAGAAAAAAAGGAGGGACCTAATTGTTACATATTGATCCGTAATTGATTGGGTGAAATTACAAAGTGATATGATGATCTTGAGTGAGCAGGATTTTAAATGGTTATTTATAAAAACAATTGGATTCAAGAAAACTCATTAGATTTTAACATTAAATTAAAGATTCATGAACATACGAGAATATAGATTCTTTGGAAGAAAATTAATTTTATTAATTACTTAAGAATTAGTAAATTTCAATCATAATAGAATGTGATTTTTTTTATTTAAATCAATTTTTTAAAATTAGTATATATTTTATTTATTTTTTGAATTTACATGGATATATATATTAGGTTTTAAATTTTCTATAATTTAGACAATAAGAATTAAATATTAATTATTTTATTCTATAAAATATATGAATTGTTTGCATTATTGGAAAAAAATAGTTTTAATTTAGGTAACTAAAATGTTGTATTTTACCTGTTGATGGTTTAAAAAAGGATTTGGTGCTTGTTTACAATGGAAACAATTATTTTAATTTACTTGATGTATAAAAAAATTTACACTTTGAAAATAATTTTCCCAAAACTAAATGGTTTATCTAGGACACTAGATCTCCCAATGAAGCTGAGGGAGAACAGTGGCATAGGATATATCCAAGGGTGATTAATAGGAGGCACTCTTGCCCATAATATGCATATATAATACAATCCATGACAGGGATGACTCAAAGATAGATATAGCATAGAATGGGTTGATGCTACACTATAAATGACACCCACTAAAACCCATCATTCATACTCATAATATTTTTCCCATTACTCAAGGATTATGAGAGATCCCCCTCCCCAAAAATAATTATATGTTGGATAAGGTAAATATCCTAGAACCATTGTATCTTATAGGGATGATCGTGCCTCACACCCACACCTACTCACTATTGGATCATGCCTTTACCTTATCTCAATCATCTATACATGATAAAATATTACTTTCTCTACAAACTCAATCAGACCATCAATGGTATTAATTTTTTTTTGACTTAGATATCTTACCATCCCAATGGAAAATCAATGATCCATTATTGAAATAAAACACCCAATGATTTTAGTATTTTTTTCATTAAATAGATACTATTTTTAACAACCTATAATACACACAAAACTATTCTAATTTGATATCCGAAATAAAATATTATTTCCTTAATAAATTAAAATATAGTAATCAATTAAGATGATTACATTGTATTATTTTGTTAATATGATTAGATAAAAATAATTTAATGTTAAATAGGGATATTTTCTTAATAACTATTTTTATATTTTTTTTGTATTTTAAAAAATTAAATTTAACACTTCTATATGATTATTATATATGAAAATTCAATTTATGATCTAATATATCCACCCAAAAATTGATATGAAAAAATAATAAGGACAGTAAAAGTATAGTAGGGTCATTTAAAAAAACAAATTTTCTTTATATTTTTTATTTTAATTAAATAACAAGTTTATAAATTTTATTATTTTAATTTGATAAAATTAACATCATTTATATATAAAAAACACATCATTATCTTTTTCTAATTTTCAGAAAAGGATTAGTTTTAGGTGAATAATGAAAAATATATATCATTTTTACAAATACAGTTATCTTTATAACACCATTATGGATTAAAAATGCCTTCAAAGTTTATAAATCCTTTATAATATAAAAAATATATTATTAATATGTAAATTAGAGAATTTAAAAATATCATGTTGAATTTAGAATCCAATGTTTGACATTTTAAAACATATGTGATGTTTTATTCTAATTAAAATACATTTTTTTGTCCTTTTAATTAATTAAGTAATTAAAAAGTTACTTTAGTGTTTGAGTTTGTTTTAAAGTCACATAACTCTCCTTTTTTATTTTTAAATAACAAATTTATTGATATAAAATTCATTATATGAATTAGGTAGAAAATCATTTTTATGATTAATAAAAATTTTAATAAAAACATCTCTTCCCTTTCATTTTTTAGAATTATATTAAAAATAATTTCTACCGATTATAGTAATTAAATCATGAAAATTGGATTCTTTGTTTATAATTATAATATTAATATTATAAAACAGGTTCCATTCCATTTTTAGTCATACTAAATAGTTAATATAGTAAATTTTTTTCATTATAGTAATGATTATAAGGGTTAACTAGGGGTTTATGCTAAGAGAAAAGGATTAATATATAACTAAAACATGAGTATGATTGGTTGTATGTGTTTTTTCAGACACTAAAATAACCTATATTTTAAAATATTACAATTTTCTTCCACTTGACAATTCAATTTACATTATATTATCTTAATGTTTTTTCATGACATGTATGGGAGGTATCTGTGCCATGACACCCCAAGAATGCCTCCACTAGGCTATGGGATGGTAACTAGCACTGAGTAGGCATATCAATAACATGGGAGGCATTTCCTAAGTACTTGTACCCAAGCACACACCTCCAGGACAACAAATGATGAAATGTAAAAATACTAAATAAATCATGCATGCAAACCAGTAAGAATGTATACCACAACCACAGTGAAACAATATAGTAATGTATACTATGTCGAACCAAACAAAATACATGTCGACCAAAAGAAATATTGAACAAGGTGAAATCACAAACTCTTCAAACTCATCTGAAATGATCCATACCTGAAGGGTGGGTGAAGGATAGCAGCCTGAAGCCGAAGGTGTATGCCTCGTATGTTTGATCTCACTCGGTACCACATAGTCATTGTCTAACCCGGACTCCATCAATGCACCAATCATCTACACAATACATGACATGTGCGGGAAAATCCAATGAAGGGGTGAGTAAAACAATACTCTATACGACAGCCCAAAACCATAAAGGAAGAACCACAAAGGAAAAACCCACAAAAGAAAAAACACAAAGGAGTCTATAGTAATCTCTACACAGGTATATGCCTCTAACAAATATAAGAAGAATATCTAGATATCCTCATAACCATACATAAGGTAAAGAGGGTAAGTCACAACCAATCATCAGCCACCGATTCGGCTCAAGACACATTTCTTACGGAAGAACTCACTCCTTGAGCCTTGATGTCATCAGATACTCTTGCCAAGAGGTCCCACTAATTTGGGCCCAACCCAAGGAGGATACATTGTCCACTGATCAAGGGATACCGAGAGGGGATGCTTACCCAAGGATACTTACACTACTGGAAACTCACTATTTGGGATGGGTTATTTGCGACGGGATGAAATCCCGCCACAAATAACCGGTCCAGGAAGCTATTTACGATGGCAAAATTTCACCGTCACAAATAAAAAATTATTTGTGATGGGTTTTTGACTCCCATCGCAAATAGTATTGCATGACATGCGGGCCAAACCGTGCAAATAATATTTGTGACGGGGAGATGTCTCCTGTCACAAATAGTTTGGTGCGGCTTGCCCGCCAAACTACGCAGGGGTATTTGCAACGGGACCTGTCGCAAATACCCGGCGACGGTTAATAACTTTTTTCGATGGGATGTCATCTCGTCGCAAAAAGATTGTCGGCAGGAACTATTTGCAACGGGTCCCGTCGGAAATAACCTTTTAACCGCCGACTATAATGTACGTGGGCGACGGTAGTTGCGATGGACCACGTCGCAAATACCACCATTTGCGATGGGAAACCTTTCGCTAATAACCCCGTCGCAACTAATCGAACCTATATATACCCCCATCCGTTTTTTTTTCAAATCACTTAGATCTTGCTCTCTCCCTCTTTTCATTCTACAGTTTCAAGGAAAAGTTTTATTTTAGTTTAAATTTTTTATACAAGAACCAAAAGTGGGCGTCAATATCTTTAGAATATCAAAGATTAAGGTATTTATATTTATATTTTTTAATTTTTATTTAATTTTTTATGTTATTTTTAATTGTTTTTTATTTGTTGTAATTAAATTAGATTTCAAATGATTTATATTTATATCTATTTTTAGTAAGAATATGATATTGTTAGTGTTTATTATAAATAAATAGTATTCATTTGCAATAATTAGATATAATTATAGATAATTAGTGACAATTAGATATAATAAGTAATTATTAGAAATTATTAGTAATAATTAGATATAATTAGTATTAATTTGCAATAATTAGATATAATTAGTATTAATTAGTATAAATTTACAATAATTTGTTATAATTAGTATTAATTTGCAATAATTAGTAATAATTAGATATAATTAGAAATAATTATCAATAATTAGCAATAAATAGCAATAATTACCAATAATTAGCAACAATTACCAATAATTACCATAATTAGCAATAATTAGCGACAATTAGAAATAATTAAGAATAATTAGAAATAATTAGAAATAATTAGAAATAGTTAATAATAATTAGTATTAATTAGTAATATTAACTAATAATTACTAATGATTAGTAATGATAACTAATAATTAGTAATAATTAGTAATAATTACTAATAATTTGTAATAATTTGTAATAATTACTAATAATTAGTAATAATTAGTAATAATAAGTAATTATTAGTAATTATTAGTAATAATTAGTAATAATTACTAATAATTACTAATAATTGCTAATAATTAGTGACAATTAGTAATAATTAGTAATTATTAGTAATAATTTGTAATAATTACTAATAATTAGTTATAATTAGTAATAATTAGTAACAATTAGTAATAATTACAAATAATTACTAATAATTACTAATAATTACTAATAATTAGTAATAATTACTAATAATTACTAATAATTACTAATAATTAGTAATAATTAGTAATAATTATTAATACTTAATAATAATTAATAATAATTAAGATTAATTATGAATAATTAGGAATAATTAGGATAATTAGGAATAATTAGGAATAATTAGGAATAATTATGAAATAATTAGGAATAATTATTATTCATTATGAATAATTAGGAATAATTAGTAATAAATAGTAATAATTAGTAGTAATTAGTAATAATTAGTAATAATTAGTAATAATTAGTAATAATTCGTAATAATTAGTAATAATTAGTAATAATTAGTAATAATTAGTAATAATTAGTAATAATTAGTAATAATTAGAAATAATTAGTAATAATTAGCAATAATTAGTAATAATTAGTAATAATTATTAATAATTAGTAATAATTAGTAATAATTATTAGTTATATAGTAATATTTAGTAATAATTGGTTATAATTATTAATAATTAGTAATAATTAGTAATAATAATTAAGAATAAGTAATAATTAGTAATAATTTGTAATAATTAGTTTTAATTAGTAATAATTAGAAATAATTAGAAATAATTAGTAATAATTAGTAGTAATTATTAATAATTAGTAATAATTAGTAATAATTATTAATAATTAGTAACAATTAGTAATAATTAGTAATAATTAGTAATAATTAGTAATAATTAGTAATAATTATTAATAATTAGTAATAATTTGTAATAATTAGTAATATTTTGTAATAATTAGTAATAATTAGTAATAATTAGTAATAATTAGTAATAATTAGTAATAAAAAATTATATTATCAAAATTTTTGAAAAAAAAATATTAATATTATTAAAATAATAAAAAAATTATAAAATATTAAAATTATCAATATTCACAAATAGAATTTCTCTATTGTTATCATGTTTAAATCTCAAAGGGTCCCCAATTGTCAGGTCATGCGCAATAAAAAGTTTCTGTCAAACATGTCCATTGTAAACTCTATAATTTTCCTTGCAAGGTTGATCACCTCGCAAGTAGTGTTGTAATATGACAACTCATGTCATGCCTTTCTCATCTATAAGAATTATCTCACATAACCCTTTACATTGACCATTATTGCTTGAAAATTTAAGAGAGAGATACTAATAACCCCAGAAATTTTTAAGGAAGAATGATCTATGTAAACGAAGCGATATGATTCTTAGGGATGAGAACAACATTACATTGGTTGTCCTATTGCAACACTACTTGCGAGGTGATCAACCTTGCAAGTACAATTATAGAGTTTGCATTTCACACGAGTGACAAAAACTTTTTTGTGTGCATGACATGACAATTGGCGACCCTTTGAGATTTGAACATGTTAAGTATAGAGAAAAGTTTGTTACGAATATTGATAATTTTAATATTTTATAAATTTTTTATTATTTTAATAATAATAATAATATTATTTAATAAGTATTGATAATATAATTTTTTTATTAGTAATAATTAGTAAATGAAATCTGCTTGGATAATGAATGGGAAATTTGTAATCATCTCCACAACGATGATTACCAAATTTCTTTTCATTATTCAAGCAGTTTTCATTTTGCTATGTATTGATAAGTATTTCTATATTAGTAATAAATTTTAATAATTAGTAATAATTAGTAATAAATTGTAATAAATAGAAATAAATTGTAATAATTAGTAATATATTGTAATAATTAGTAATTATTGTAATAATTAGTAATTATTGTAATAATTATTAAGTAGTTTTAATTAATTATCTTCTTTTTTCAGATAGTGTTTTTATAATTTCAAATTATTCTAAAACAGTGATGATTTTATATTTTATGCAGAACAATATGGAAGAAGGAAGTCGACATCAGCCATTATTAGATGATCACGCTTGGATAAATCAGCACAGAAATCCAAATGGTTCTGGTTTTAATCCTGTAAATATTGAGGGTGTTGAAGATTTCTTATCATTTTCATCATCAAAACTAGAATATGTTTCAAAAGGAATAATTAAGAGTCCTTGTAAAAAAAGTGCTCTGAGAACGTTTGGCATATTTGACACGATTTGGGGACATATCTTGCAGTTTGGTTTTCAACCCGATTAGGTTTTTTGGTATCAACACGGTGAATGAAATTCCAGAGAAGATCCTATTAACTTGACTCTAGATCCATCACAGTTTCAAAACTTAGTACATGATACCGCAGGTCCATCTGTGCAAAAAACTGAAACTCATGATGATATTTATTTAACTCCTGAGTTGGTACCATCTGAATATTATAAGTTGTTGAGGTCTTCTGAGGATGCTTTATATCCTAGTTGCAAGATAAGAAAATTAGAAATGATTGCAAAGTTTATGTCTATTAAATCAGATAATGCAATGTCAAACAACTGTTTTGATCTGATATTTTCTTTGCTTAAAACACTATTACCTGAAGGAAATGTGTTGCCTGCAAATTAATTTGAGAGCAAGAGGCTAATTCGTAATATGTGCCTTAATTATCGGAAAATTCATGCATGTCCAAATGATTGCATCTTATATTCTAGCTAAAATGATACATTAAATAGTTATCCCACATGTGGAAAATCAAGGTATAAAGAAGCTCAACTAGGGAAGTCTAGATCGATTCCAGTAAAATAGTTGAGATATTTCCCCCTTACACCTAGGTTGTAGCATTTATTTATGTCTCAGAACACAACATTAATGATGTCATGGCACAATACCAATATTTCAACTGTTAAAAGCTTGAATCATCCATCTGATGGTGATTAATTGAAACATTTGGACCGTCTGCATCAGGCTTTTGCTATAGAAGCCTGAAACGTGTGATTGGGTCTTTCTACTGACTGTTTCTGTCCGTTTGGTTCCTATGGTAGTGAGTATTCATGTTGGACTGTATTTATAACTCTGTACAATTTTCCTCCATGGATGTTGATGAAGGAGCCTTATATCTTTTTGACTATATTAATGCTAGAACATCTGAAAAATAATATTTAGGTTTATTTGAAACTACTAATTGATGAGTTAAATGCATTGTGGAGTGATGGTGTTAATACATATGATGTTGCAATGAAACAAAATTTCATATTAAAAGATGCAATGATGTGGATGATTAGTGACTTTCCGGCATATGGCATGTTATATGGTTAGAGTACACATGGTCCGAAATAATGACCTTACTGTATGAAAGAAAAAAAGCCTTTATGCTCGTCAATGAAAAAAAAACCTTTCTATTTTGATTGTCATCGTAGGTTTCTTCCAACCGGTCATCCTTTTTGGAGGAAAAAATCACATTTTATAAAAGGTACAATTGAAAGGGATTAACCTCCATAGATGATCTCTGGTACATAGTTAAAATCTGTTCTATTTTCATTACGCCCCATAACATTTGGACCAACAGTAAACCAACCGAAAATTTACGGCTTTGGGAAAGAACATAATTGGATAAAACAGAGCATTTTTTGGGATATTCAGTATTGCTCTGATTTGTTGGTACGCCACATGTTGGATGTTATTCATATTGAGAAGAACTGTTTTGATAATTTATTTTATATAGTTTTGGATACACTAGGTAAGACCAACGATACTGTAAAGGAACGACTAGATCTTGCCCAAATTTTCCGGCGACCAGAACATGAACACTTTGAAAATGTCAGATCACATTGGTTAATGAACCCAAAAGAAGCTTATAAACTCTCCAAATAGAGTCTCTTATTATTTTTTCAGTGGATTGCAGATTTGAGACTTCCAGATTCCTATGCTTCCAATTTGGGAAGATGTGTTAAGAATGGTTATATTACGCGATTAAAAAATCATGATTGTCATGTTATAATGGAAAGTATTATGATGATTGGATTTATAGGTTTGTTGAATTCTATGATTTGGGATTCTAAAACAGACATATAATATTTTTTTCGAGACATTTGTGTAGTGAAAACAGACTATGATGTGCTATGAAAACTGGAAGAAGATGATGATGTAATTATATGTAAACCAGAAAAAATATTTCCGCCTGATTTCTTTGACTCAATGGAACATCTGATATTACATTTTCCACATGAAGCTAAATCTGGAGGTCCAGTAAAGCTTCGATAGATGTACCCATTTGAGAGATGAATGCATAAATTGACGAAAAAAGTACGTATCAAAGCATTAGTCGAAGGCTCAATTGCTGAAACTTATTTGCAAGATGAAATTGCTTTTTTTCTCTAATTATTTTGAATATCAATATCACTAAAAACACAATCAAATGGGACTAAATATAACACCCCCAGATTCTACGGTACGCTTCACTTTGAATAATGCAATAGCATGTGTTGTACGCAACATCGAGTTCTAACACACCACAACCAATGAAACTAGCTGTTATGAATAGTAATAACCACTTTTTGAAATTTATAAATTTTATTTTTCAAAATGGACTTCATTTTTGGATTTGGAATATTGAAATTATCCTAGGGTGATTTTTTGGTATTTTTCTGAAAAACTTCATTTTTTGATGAATAGTGAAACCACTAAGTGGTAGTTAAAAAACAGAATTTTTCATAAAAATTAATTTTACCACTTCTGTGAGTGGAATATATAAATCCGAGATACAAGGTTAATATCAAGGACTAAAATGTGGTTCAGTGAGATGAAAATAATTTTTGGTGAATAGTAACTTTTTACTTTTATTTACCATGGGTAAATGTAAATAGGGTAATTAAGGGTAAAAATGATTTTAATATTACCCTAACACATGTCCTAATTCTATTGGATAAGATTAATTCGACCAAAAACAGCCTTAGTAATAAAATAATATCATTTAGGTCCAATTGGAATAGATTAGGACATTTATGATTATTTAATTCAAAGAAGAGTTAAAAGAGTTAAAATCATGGTTTATTTATTAAAACATATTTAATATAGGGTTAAACATTAGATAAATTCGATTGAGAATATTCATTAAAAATATAAACAGATTTCCTACATAATGATATTTTATTTAAAATTTTTATACATTAAATAATTAAATTATTTATGACACAATGATGATTCATTAATTACCATAATAGTGAAAAATTATAATAATTGATAGTAAAAATATCCAAATAAATGTAATTTGAGACTTTTTATAATTACCAATAATTTACTCGGATAATATGACAAGTTAAGATTGATTTAATTAACTTTTTTCAAATTAATCATTCGGTTTTGATTTTCACAAAAAACAATTATTGAATAGTTTCAAAATTGACATAAAAGAATTTTTAAAAAAATATTATATTATTAATTGATATTAAATTCCTAAAAATATAAGGTTCGGCCAAGGGACTGATATCATGATAGGTGTATAATTAATGGAACACTTTGGGGACTCATGGATGTATATAGTAAGTTTATTAACCATATAATATAACAATACAAAGAGACATTGTAAAAGTGAAACTAAGTAACTAAGAGTTAATACTAAAAGATAAGGTTAATATTGTAACCAAAACATGTCTAAATCCTATTGGTTGAGTGGTTTTAGACCTATAACCACTTTAATCTTTATATAATCCACTTTTGAGCCATTAAAAACCGAATATGAATTTATTATAAAATAATATTTCTAACTTTTCCAAGGGCGCCCCTCACCCCTCTTATAAAAGTGCACTCCCCTTCTCATTAATTCACACCTTCAAAGCCATTTTTCTCGGCTAAAATCTGCCCCAATACTCTCCCAACTCCCCTAACTTCATCCTAGTGGCCTTCCTTTAGTCAGAAGGCCAACCTATGGAGCCCTTTTGATCAAATCAAAAGGAAGAACCCAAAGAAGAGGTAATGATTTCACCACCCTTTTTCAAGTTCCTTTCTTCATCCACTTCTTCTTTCATTGTTATTACCATTATAAAATAATAAATCTAGTATCTTATATATAATGTGATGTTATTATAAATATGGTACAATCATATTCAGTATTCTATCCATCCTTTGAATAACATGTCACCATACGTGCGTACGTACGGATTACCGTCTCCACGTCGTGGTGTAATTGTTATTCAATAAATTATTATTTGTATGGGTATAATAATGATGTTTAATTCATTTAAATAATAAATATAACATGATAATGATTCTGTATATATGATATACCATACAATTATATATTATTTTAATATCAAAAGAATGATATTGTCGCTTGTGCGTACGTACGGACTACCGTCTCCACGAATGTGATGAGATTCATTCCCCATCATATCTATTCAAGTAAAATTCTCATTTGAAGATTAATAATTGTATCTAAGGACTTAATATTATTATGGATATGAATAAGATACAACCTATCCATAACAAACATGGCTTACAAAACAAAACATATAAAAGAAAATGAGTAAGTTAACACCCGAAACGACGATATTTCTAAAATATTATTAACAAAGCAATATTAAAATATCATATATGATATAATATTAATATATATGATTCTTGTATAATTTAATAACAATTATTTCACCATTATACAGGAGGTTAACCTACCACAACCAACGAAAAGTACAAGGTAAGGGTTTATTTTGCAATCTCTTCATTATCCGAGGTTGTTTATACGTAATAATCTAATGGGATCTCTTTGACATCCACATCCATGTTTCTTAAAAATGTATTTCAAAACATTTTTATTATTTACAAGAATATGAGTTAAAGTCATTTATACCCTTGTTTTACTTTTTATAATAGGTTTATAAAAGAATCTTTCCGTCGTTTTCCAAACAAGGTGTTTTTTAACCTTTTCGACAGAATTAAGGTAAGAATGTTTTTTTAACTTATACGGCGGGTGCAGCTATTTTCTGCCATTATAAAATAGACAGAGCTTCCCTTACAAGCATATAAGAATATTTTCAAAGAAAATGTTTTATTTTATAAATATATTACTCTTAAACGATTTCAAAATAGAAAGAGATATTTCTCTAAAAAGAGTTTTGATTTCATCTATGCCAACATCCTTTGATGGATTTTACGCTTATTTGAAGTTGATTTATTTTGATACAAAACTTCTATATTGTATTGATGGTTTTGTGATATTTTTTACTGTGGATGTGTTATTTTTATACCATTTATGGTTTATGGATGAAGTATTTACATTTTTTATGCTAGTTTTAATATGAATGTTTATGTAATGTTTAAACCTTTTCATATGGGAATGCATTGGACATAATATGTGATGGGTGGAGCCCGCTATAGCTCCTCGATTCATCGGTAGGTCTCATGAGACAAACTAGTTTCTTGGCACAAGGCCTTGGAAGAATCTTATTTTTAGTCTTGGCACGAGGCCTTGGCTATGTGTTTATGATAGTCTGGCATTATTCATTCCATCATTATGGAAGTTGTTATTGATATTTCATGTAATTATTCGATTAGTAGAAAATCCGTGTAATACGTAAATGGAATTATTTCATTTTATTTTTCCATACTATGTTGAAGTTCAAGTTTAAAAGTATTTTGTTTTATTTATACATTGCCTTAAATGTTTATTCTTATTTATGAATGTTTCCGATATATTGTTATCCTTACTGGGCATTTGAGCTCACCCTTTTCTATGTTTTATTTTTCCCAGGATGTGAAATGTAAATTATGAATGACCTGCAAGGATAGTATGAGGGGATAAGAGTGTAGACTATGGAGACTATGTTGTTGTAGTTTTCATTTTCATGATGTAATGTAAATCTTTATGAATATATCTATTGTTTCCAAGGATACTAAACAAATCGGTCTCTTTAGATTTGATCTTTCTTGTGATCATGCCAATGTTATGTAATAATGAACCGACTTTGGGTAACTAGGGTTGGGGCGTTACAGTTGGTATCAGAGGAAGTTTAGTATAAACCTTGGAAGCTAGATTAGATAAACTCTGATTAGAGAACATAGATTTAAGATGGACTTTGAGGATTAGTATAGAAGAAACTTCCTAGAATTTTGGTATTGTAGAGATTATGTGAGTTTTCCGAGCAATACATCCCTGTCTGGATACGAGCAGGTAGAGGTGGCTCTGGCAGAGATGTACCTAGGGTTAAAACCCGAAAACACGGCTTTGAGAAAGACTCGAACAGGAACTGGTGCAAGATAAGGGGCCTTGCTGCACTCTTGGTTACGACACTCCCCGGGGATATGCTTAGGATAACTCTCATTTTCCTTACAAATCATTATAAAGGGTTTATGAGTATATACTTCCTTAAAGAAAACATTTTTATGATTATGGATTATATCCATAAATAGTTCAATTTATGTTAAGTGTTTTATACGTATGGAATTATGTATTTTGATTCATAAACTAATCTAGTTTATGCCATTGTTTGGAAATGGAACCTAGTGGAAGAAATGAAACTGTATCAATGCACTCACTCTATGTAGGGATTGCCCTCCTGCTCAAGATAATTATAGTGGAGCTGGTGATGCAACTGATTCCGATCAACTAATCACCATACTGGGATAACTCGCTCAGGTTATGAATAATAACTTTACTCGTATAGAGCACCCAGATCCATAGTGTGGAGGATCAATTTTATATCACATCATGAGGCAGCAACCACCAAGATTCAATGGGAGTACAAATCCATTAGTATCTTAGTAATATATAAGTTCTCTAGAGAAAATATTTCAGGCTTTGGGATGTAGTGAAAGGGAAAAAGTTATCATGGCAGTTTACCACCTCACTGGGGTTGTTGATCAATGGTGGTCATTGATTCAAAACAAGAAGGAAGATGATAAAGTATCAAATATGGAATGGAGGGAGTTCAAATATCTGTTTTTACAAAAATAGTTTCCTCGTGACCATCGTGCAGATATGGAAATACAATTTATGAGTCTGAGACAAAAGGAGGATGATAATGTCACAATGTATGAGGCTAACATTACAAGGTTAGCAAGGTATGATGGAGATTATATACATATCCCAAGAAGTAAGATTGACCGTTTCTTTGATGGGTTAAAAACATTTCTCTATCGAGCATTAGTCTCATAATCCTTTTCATCATACGAAGACATTGTCTCATGTGCTATCAAGACAGAAAAGGAATTCAATATGTCTTATGACTTTAAAGAAAATAAAGAGAAGAAGAGATCTTCTGATCAATCTAGGAATGGAAATATGGGGAAGAAGGGAAAGGTTGAATATCCATCCTGTGGTAAATGTGGGAAGAAACACCCCGGTACTTTCTTGAAGGGAATGAGAGTCTGTTACAAGTGTGGTGAAAAAGGCTACCAAGATCGTGAATGCAAAGGGAATAAGGAAGCTACCGATGTTCATTGCTACAATTGCAGGGATATGAAACATTATACAAATTAATTCTTAAGCATCAAATTAACATACCTCAGAAAAGGACAAGGGATCAATGCCAACCTTATGCTATCACTACTGCTGAGGTAGAAGCTTCGAAAGACATGGTTCCAGGTAATTTAATGGTTTCCTCAAGTTTAGAAAATGCATTATTTGATTTTGGATCATCACATTTTTTCATATCTTCCCAGTTTGCTAAGAAAATTAGATATTTCCAATTTGATTTAACAAGGGAGTTGTCAGTTAAAACTCCTAAGGAAAGTATCATTGCAACAATGTTTTGTGATTCAGTCCTCATTAGAGCACATAAATGTTCTTTATCCACTGATCTCATCATCATACCTATGATTGAGTTTGATATAATACTCAGTATGGATTGGCTTTCAGACCATGATGCGAAGATTTATTGTAAGAAGAAGGAGGTTTTGATTTTTGATGATGATGATATGGAACACCTTATCTATAGAGTAGAATCATCACCACCTAATTCTTATCTACATCCACCCCTAGTAGATCAACTAAATTCAATTATTGGGGAGGAAGAGGATGAAATTATAGTGGGTGAGGAAAGAAATGTTCAAATAGAGGATGTACCTGTTGTGGAAGAATATGTAGATGTGTTTCCAGATGATTTACCTGGACATCCTCCAGAACGACAAGCTATGTTTTCCATTAATTTAATTCCTGGATCAAGGCCTATATCGAATACCCACTATATAATGGCCACTATAGAATTATTTGAACTAAAGAAACAACTTGGGGAATTGAGTAATAAGGGATTTATTCTCCCTAGTGTTTCTCCATGGGGAGCTCGTGTTATTTTTGTTAAAAAGAAAGTTGGATCTATGAGGTTATGTTTCGACTACAGGGAGATCAATGCTATAACTATAAAGAACAAGTATCTACTCCCTCGCATTGATGATTTATTTGACCAACTTCATGGAGCTCAATAATTTTCAAAGATTGACCTTCGATGTGGATACCATCAGTTGTGTGTGAAGAAGGAAGACATTCTGAAGACAGAATTTGGAACCAGGTACGAGATTATGAGTTTACAGTAATGCCTTTTGGATTGACTAATGCGCCCTCTGTATTCATGGATCTGATGAATAGAGTTTTCAATGAATATCTCCATGAATTTGTGGTGGTATTTATTGATGATATCTTGGTATACTCCAAATGCTACGAAGATCATGAAAATCTCTTACGCATTATCCTGAAGACTCTAAGAAGACATGAATTATATGGGAAGTTTAGCAAGTGTGAATTCTGGCTTCAGGAGATTTATTTTCTTGGCCATATTGTATCTAAAGATGGAATCTCTGTTGATTCTTCTAAGACCAAGGCAATCCATGAATGTCCAGCACCTATGAGTATAACTGAGGTACACAGTTTTATTGGTTTGGAAGGTTATTATCGACGTTTCGTCTAGAATTTTGACCGATTGGCTATCCCATTAACGAAGATCACATGTAAAGGGGTAAAATTTGTTTGGACAAAATAGTGTGAAGAATGTTTCGAAGAACTGAAGTGAAGATTAGTCAATACTCATATATTGACTCTACCATCAGGGAATGCTGGGTTCGTTATTTATAGTGATGCATCGAAGAAAGGACTTGGTTGTGTTCTTATGCAGAATGATAGGGTTATTGCCTATGCATCATGATAGTTGAAAATTCATGAACAAAAAAATCCTACTCATGATCTCGAGTTGGCTGTGGTGATATTTGCTTTGAAGATATGGAGGCACTACATCTATGGTGAAAAATGTGAGATTTATACTGATCACAATAGTCTGAAGTATATTTTCTCACAAAAAGAACTCAACATGAGGAAAAGGAGATGGCTTAAATTACTCAAGGATTTTGATTGTACGATAAACTACTACCCGGGGAAAGAAAACAAGGTGGAAGATTCTTTGAGCAGAAAAGACCATGGAGTTTTGAACAATATGAGAATTGAAAGGGATCCAATTTTCATTGATCTAGTGAAGATGGACATGGGAATAACCGTGGAAGGTGAAACATCAGTTCTTTTTCAAATGGTTTCCAAACCATCTTTACTAGAAAGGATTAATAGTTCTCAGAACGATGATGAATAATTTCAAAAGAAGATTAAATCTATGAATGATGGGAGATTGAGAAACTTTGCGTATGAAGAAGGAATTTTGAAATTCGGTAAAAGGCTTTGTTTTCCCAATATACCTGATCTGAAAATGGAATTGCTGGATGATGCTCATAGTTCCAATTTCTCTATACACCCTGGGAGCACCAAAATGTATAGAGATTTGAAGGAACATTTTTGGTTGGACAACATGAAGAGGGATATTTCCGATTATGTGTCAAGATGTATGCATTGTAAACAAGTGAAAGCTGGAGGGAAACAGTCTGGTGGAGTATTGCAACCTCTTCCCATACCTGAGCGTAAATGCGATAATATTACGATGGACTTTGTCATGGGGATACCAAAGACTCTTAAAAGGAATGAGGCAATATGGTTCATTGTGGATATTCTTACCAAGTCAGCACATTTTCTTGCTATAAGGGGAGATTTACCACTTGAACGACTAGAAAAACTATATATTAATGAAGTTGTGAGACTTCATGGAGTACCCCTATCGATTGTTTCTGATCATGATCCCCGTTTTACTTCAAGATTCTGGAAAAGTCTTCAGAAATCCTTGGATACTGAACTTCATTTGAGCACTGCCTACCACCCTCAAACAGATGGACAATCCAAACGAACTATTCAAACCTTAGAATACATGTTGAGATCCTGCTCACATGACTTTCAGGGTATGTGGGATCAATATTTACCTCTGGTATAATTTTCCTCTAACAATAGCTTCCATTCGAGTATTCATATGACATCATATGAAGCATTATATTGAAAGAGATGTCGCACACAAACCTGTTGGGATGACGTTGGTGAAAGAAAACTTGTAGGCCAAGAACTGGTGGAGGAAACGATGGAAAAGGTGAAGGTAATCCAAAACCATATCAAAGCAGCCCAAAGTAGGCAGAAGAGCTATGCCGATAATCGAAGGATGTATTTCAAATTTCAAGTCGGTGATCATGTTTTCCTAAAGGTATCTTCATGGAAGGGAGTCATACATTTTGGCAAGAAAGGTAAATTGATTCCCAGGTATATCGGACATTTCGAAATTCTAGAACGAATTGGGGTTGTAGCTTACTGATTGGAAATGCCCCCAAGTCTCTCCAAAGTTCACGATGTGTTCCACGTATCTCTATTGAGGAAATACATGACTGACCCAATGAATGTACTCACCTCTGAGGAATTAGAACGGGAACCCGATCTGTCTTATTGCGAAGAGCCCGTCAAGATTCTTGATATGAGAGAACAAGTACTGAGAAACCGGATGACTTGTCTGGTAAAATTCTTATGGAGAAACCATAATATGGAAGAGGCAACATGGGAACCCGAGGAACTTATGATGAAGAACCACCCGAGTCTTTTCATGCGGTACTATTCAAGAAATTTCGAGGACGAAATTATTTGAAGGAGGGGAGAATTTAACACCCCAAGCTTCTACGGTACGCTTTTCTTTGAATAATGCAATAGCATGTGTTGTACGCAACATCGAGTTCTAACACACCACAACCAATCAAACTAGCCGTTATGAATATTAATACCCACTTTTTGAAATTTAGAAATTTTATTTTTTAAAATGGACATCATTTTTGGATTCGGAATATCGAAATTAGCCTAGGGTGATTTTTTGTAATTTTTCTGAAAAACTTCATTTTTTGATGAATAGTGAAACCACTATTTGGTAGTTAAAAAACTGAATTTTTCATAAAACATAATTTTACCACTTCTGTGAGTGGAATTTCGAAATTACGAGAGACACGGTTAATATCAAAGACTAAAATTTGGTTCATTGAGATGAAAATACTTTTTTGTGAATAGTAACTTTTTTACTTTTATTTACCACGGTTAAAAGTAAATAAGGTAATTAAGTGTAAAAATGATATTAATATTTCCCTAACACATGTCCTAATTCTATTGGATAAGCCTAATTCAACTAAAAAAACCATACAAATAAAATATTATCATTTAGGTCTAGTTGGATTAGATTAGGACATTTATTATTATTTAATTCAAAGAAGAGTTAAAAGAGTTAAAATCAAGGTTTATTTACTAATTTTTTTAATATAGGGTTAAAAAAAAGATAAATTCGATTGTAATTATTCATTATAAATATAAGACGATTTTCTACATAATTTTATTTTATTTACAATTTTTAGACATTAAATAATTTAATTTATTTATGACACAGTCATGGTTAAGTAATTACCATAATAGTGAAAAATTAGAACAATTGATATCATAAATACACAAATAAATGTAATTTGAGACTTTATATAAATAAAAATAATTTTCTAGGATAATATGACATGTTATAATTGATTTAATTAACTTTTTTCTAAGTAATCATTCTGTTATTATTTTAAAAAAAAATCAATTATTGAATAGTGTCAAAATTGGCATAAAAGAGTTTTTAAAACAAATATTATATTATTAATTGATATTAAATTAATAAAAATATATTGTTCGGACAAGAGACTTATATCATGATAGATATATTATTAATGGACCACTTGGGGGTCTCTTGGATGTATATAGTATGTTTATTAACCATATAATATAAAAATACAAAGAGACATTATAAAAGTGAAACTAATTAACTAGGAGTTAATACTTAAAGATAAGGTTAATATTGTAACCCAAAACTATCTAAATCCTATTAGTTGAGTGGTTTTCGACTTATACCCACCATAAACTTTAAATAATCCATTTTGGAGCCATTAGAAACCGAATATTAATTTATTATAAAATAATATTTCTAACTTTTCCAAAGGTGCCCCTCACCCCTTTTATAAAATGGAACTCGCCCTTCTCATTAATTCACACCTTGAAAGCCATTTGGCTCGGCCAAAATCTACCCAAATACTCTCTTAACATTCCTCACTTCATCCCAAATGCCTTCCTTTAGTCATAAAGCCAACCTATGGTTCCCTTTTGATCAAATCAAAAGGAAGAAATCGAAGAAGAGGTAATGATTTCAGCACCCTTTTTCAAGTTCCTTTCTTCTTCCAATTCTTCATTCATTGTTATTACCATTCTAAAATAATATAATCAGTGTCTTGTATATATTGTGATGTTATTATAAATATGGTACAGTCATATTCATTATTCTATCCATCCTTTGAATAACATGTCACTATACGTGCGTACGTACGGCTTACCGTCTCCACGTCGTGGTGTAATTGGTATTCAATAAATTATTATTTGGATGGGTATAATCATGATGTGTAATTCATGTAAATAATAAATATAAAATGATAATGATTCTGTATATATTATATACCATAAAATTATATATTATTTTAATATCAACAGAATGATATTGTTGCTCGTGCATACGTACGGACTACCGTCTCCAAAAACGCGATGAGATTCATTCCCCATCGTATCCATTCAAGTCTGATTCTCATTTTATGATTAATAACAGTAACTAAGGACTTAATATCATTCTAGATATGAATAAGTTACAACTTACCAATAACAAACCTGGATTACATAACAAAACATATAAAATAAAATGAGTCAGTTAACACTCGAAACGACGATAATTCTAAAATATTATTAACAAAGCAATGTTAAAAGATCATATATGATATCATAGTAATATATATGATTCTTGTATAATTTAATAAAAATTATTTCACCATTATACAAGAGGTTAACCTACCCCAACCAAGGAAAAGTACAAGGTAAGGGTTTATTTCGCAATCTCTTCATTATCGGAGGTTGTTTATACGTAATAATCTACTGGGATCTCTTTATCATCCACATCCATGTTTCTTAAAAATGTATTTCAAAACATTTTTACGATATACAAGAATATGAGTTAAAGTCATTTATACCCTTTTTTGACTTTTTATTAGAGGTTTATAAAGGAATCTTTCTGTCGTTTTCCAAACAAGGTGCTTTTTAACCTTTTTGACAGAATTAAGGTAAGAATGTTTTTTTAACTTATACTGTGGTTGTGGTTATTTTCCGCCTTTATAAAATATTCAATGATTCCCTTAAAATCTTATAAGAATATTTTCAATGAAAATGTTTTATTTTATAAATATATGACTCTTAAATTATTTCAAAATAGAAAGAGATATTTCTCTAAAAAGAGTTTTGATTTCATCTATGTCAACATCCTTTGATGGATTTAAGCTTATTTGAAGTTGATTTATTATGATACAAAAATTATATATTGTATTGAAGGTTTTGTGATATGTTTTACTGTGGATGTGTTATTTTTATACCATTCATGGTTTATGGATGAAGTATTTACATTTCGTATGCTTGTTTTAGTACGAATTTTTATGTTATGTTTAAACCTTTTCATATGGGAATGCATTTGACTTAATATGTGACGGGTGAAGCCCGCTATAGCTCCTAGATGCATCGGTAGGTCTCATGATACAAACTAGTGTCTTGGCACAAGGCCTCGAAAAAATCTTATTTGTAGTCTTGGCACGAGGCCTTGGCTATGTGGTTATGATAGTCAGGCATTATTCATTCCATCATTATGAAAGTGGCTATTGATATTGCATGTGATTATTCAATTAGTAGAATATCCATGTGAATAAGTAAATGGAATTATTTCATTTTATTTTTTCCATACTATGTTGAAGTTCAATTTTAAAAGGCATTTTTTAGTTATACATTGCCTTAAATGTTAAATCTTATTTATGAAAGTTTCTGCTATACTATTATCCTTACTGGGCATTTGAGATCACCCCTTTTCTAGGTTTTATTTTGCCCAGGATATGAAGAAGTAAATTATGAATGACCCGTAAGGATAGTATGATGTGATTAGAATGTAGACTATGGAGAATATGTTGTTTTAGTTTTCATTTTTATGATATAATTTAAAACATTATGAATATATCTATTGTTTACAAGGCTACTAAAATAACCGGTCTTTCGAGATTTAATCTTTCTTGTAATCATTCCAATGTTATGTAATAATGCACTGACTCTGGGTAACTGGGGTCAGGGTGTTACACTAAATGAGGGGATTGTTAATGGTGTAATGGACAATCAATTAACAGTTTTTAATCTTCCAAATATTGGTTTCGGTGGAGTTCATGAACGATGGATTTCTGATGATGAACATCAGAGAGATCATACATACGTTATGCTCAACTGTGAAAAAATGACATCATTTTTCTTGTGAGTGCTTCTATCACTTATTCAATAATTTATGTTATAGTATTTAAACATATTTTATTTTTATTTTATATGATAATCATATCAAGAAACAACTTCCACAAATTAAAGTAGATCCTCTTGAAGAATGCAGAGAAAAAAAAATTTCTCAATGGTTTAAAAAACATGTAACATAAATTATTTATGGTTTAACATCATTTCTGTTTATTATTTATTATATTGATAATTTTTTTTAAAAATTTTAGGTGTCTCGATATGCTGATAAAATTGATAAGCGACTGTATATATTGAGTAACCCACCATCCAAAATTGTTAAATCTTATAATGCATATGCTGTGAATGGTTTTCAATTTCATAAACATGCATACAAGGAATAAAAAAAATGAACAGTGTAGTTTTCTTGAGAGGATCACATCACAGAGAAACTGAAGTTGACTTTTATGGTATTTTGGATGAAATTATTGAGCGGTGTTATTTAGGACAGAATTACATAACAAAGTTTAAATGTCGGTGGTTGGATACTGAGAGAGTCTTGCATGTTCATCCGACTCATGGAATCGTCGATAATAAATATAAAAGTCCTCATGCAGTATGTGAACCATTTTTACTGGCTCAATAGGCACATCAAATTTATTATGTAAGGTACTATTATACTTCAAGAGACCTGAGCCATTGGTGGAGAATAATAAAAATTAAATCTCGGGAAAATCAGTTTACTCAAACTAAATGTGGTTCCACTGAAGTGGAAGGAATTGAAATTTGTTAAGAGACTACTCAAAATCAATCTGATTCACAAAGAGACATGAATATCGATGATGACACCCCATAATTTAGGATCGATAGTGATGAAGATGTTAATGATGTTACAAATTAATTTGAAATAACAATAGATGTGAAACATAAACTGATACAGATATTATGATGCTGAGGAGGAAGATGAAGACATTGACATTGACTGCTATGGAGAAGAGGATGAAGATGAACATTGACATAGTTATATGTTGTTTATAATAATAACTAATATATTTATTTTCAACTATCTGCTGACAACAATAATTTTTTGATTCAGATGGAATATGATATATTGAGTGAGTTAGAGGAGGCTGGGCTGCCTTTGGATGATGGGGATGTGGGATCATCGGACCATCAGCCTACTGGTGGTTAAGGAGTTACGTGGAGGGGGCGCGGTATTGCGCAACTGATGATTCCTGACCCTATCCCTGATCAACATCCACATCTTGGTTTCAATCCACGCACACTGAGTTATAGTAACCTGTATATTTTAGTTAGATTTCATTAATTTATTTATATATATACTAATTGTTTGAATATTTACTCCTTTTCAAGGTTTTCAACATGTATCTTTTGGACAGGAGAGAGCTATATTGCACAATTATTTTTCTCAGCCATGGTTAACATGGGATCAGATTCCCATTAATGTGTAACGTGACATGTTCCATCATTGGCTGGTACGTAAATAAATAATATTTATTTTGAAATTTATTTTATTAACAACATGATTTTATAAATTATTTTTAGGGTTTATGGTATCCTATCGATGATATCATGCGTGATGTTATCCACACGAGATGGAAGGTTTCTATGCATGACTTTTTCCGTCAGTTTTTTCACAATTTGAGAAGGACAACCATTAAGAAAGAAGGGGTGAAAGAATTCTATGAGTTGTGTAGAGCCCACCGACTAGTGTACATATCATCTCAAATTTGGGATGGATTATGTTTACACTGGTTGGGTGGTGGATTTCAGAGGAGATCTTTAGTGGGCCGACAGAACCAGGGGAGACAGGAGATGACGAATCGAACTGGTAGTCGTACATTCAGTTTGCAAATAGACAATCAGGTAAGTATATTTTTTAAATATTTTATATAAATTTAAATATAAAAAGTTTATTTTATATTTCTGGAGGAATTCGAGCATCCTGATATTACGGGGTATGACATTTATCAGAGGACATACAGTGATCCAGCCACTTGAGAGATTAGAGGTGATCGCTAGCGTCAGATTGTGGTTAGTATTATTTTTTCTGTTTAACAATTAACTATATATAATATTTTCACAATATTTATTTTAAATTGGAATTGAAGGATTCATATGAGGATGTGACCTCTCAGACACAGGCTAAAGGTCAGGACGAGATGAGTGAGGAGACCAGTACGCACCATTTCGATGAGGCGACATGGTTGCAGGAAACTCCGTATGGCTTTAAGAAGGGAAGAGTAGTTGGTATCAGCTCTCATTTGAATCCTGGTACTTATAATGGTACTGCTGCGATGTCGGCATCCAGCTCAAGAGGAGCTCATGGAGAGGAATCATTTTCTGGCTCACAGTATCAAGAGCATTTGCGAGCTAATGCAGAGCATATACAGACATTCCAGAAGCAACAAGAAGAGATGAGTCTACGGCGGCAGCAGCAGGAGCAGAATCACGAGGAGTAGATGTGTCGATGGCAGCAGCAACATGAGTAGGAGATGCATCGATGGCAGCAACAGGATCATGAGATGACGTAGTACATGCACCATCTGACTCGTATTTTAGGGAAGGAGTTTCCTCCACCAGCTCCTTCATCTCCTCCACCTCATCCCGAAGACGAACCCCCAGTGATTTTTTAAGTTAAAAACATTGTAATTTAACATTGTAATATGAATTATTTACATTTTATGTCTTTTATATCGATGAAAATATTAAATAATTTAATTTTTAAAATTTTACTATTTTTCTATATTTTTTTGTGAATATTGAGAATTTAAATTTTTAATTTTTTTTATTTTAATAATAATAACTTTATTTTATTAAATATTTTTTTAGTATTGTATTTTTTAATGTTTGTTTATTTACTAATAATAATAATAATATTATTATTTTAAAAATATTTTGTTTGAATATTGAGATCTTTAATATTTTATTAATAATAGTAATATTATATTTTCATTAATTGTAATTATATTTAATTTATTTTTTAGAAATTAATTTATTTTTTTGCGACAGGACCTTTTATGACGGGACCCCGTCGCAAATAGTCTAACAAAATATTTTTAAAAAAAATATTTGCGACAGGACTACTTACCCGTCACAAATACTTTTTTGCGATGGGCCCGTCAGAAAATGTTATATATATATATATTACGACGAGACGATGGGCCTGTCGCAAAAACTATTTTTGACGGGACCATCGTGAAAAGGTTTATGTATAAAGAATACATATAATCGGAGACTTATTTGCGATGGTGATGTTTCCCGTCATAAATATTATTATTTGCGACTGGACCGTTGCAAATAATGGAATTTGAGACAATGTTTTCTGCAACGAGATATTTGCGACAGGGCCCCGTCGCTAAAGCCTATTTGCGACGGGATCCCGTCGCAAATAAGACTTCACAATTGTCATGAAATCTAGTAGTGTGACAACCCAATCCACATAACCCCTCAACATATGGGATCATTCATAGAGGATACTGAACACCTGACTAATGTGGCTCATAATGTGGGGGATCCTTCTATGAGGATACCGACAACCCTACGAATATGGACTACTGGATAGCGGATTGACACCTTATTGTCAAAGGTCATGTAAATTCCAAAAAAACTCTATTAGTGGTGATAGATAATCAATCCATTCCCAAGGGTCGATTTCATAAATCAATATGGGACATGGACTCTAGAGGGGATTACTATCCAGTGATGTGGACGTAATGTTGTACTGAACCCTTTAGGAAAGTACCAATGGCAACACCATTCCTACACTGGTCCAAACTAAATACCCACCAAGCCATATTAGAAGGCCTTCTTTGTTGCTATGGACTCAACATAGATGATAACACATTAAATGGTCCTCTCATTAGAATGTTATGGTCAATTTAATGAAACTACTCAAGACCGGCCTGGGTCTGACCCGACATTGTCGTCCTAGTCCGGCCCGACCTGTTGGGAAACTAGGCTCCGTGGTCCAACCCATTGTGTTGCTAGACCGCTGGTGCCACACCATCAGGCCACTACAGCAGCCTGACCCTCCACATTTGGTCAGACACTTATCATTCAATAGATGTAGGCCTACTGGGTGTGCCCCTCCTGGGTACATATGGTCATACGACTATGTGGATCAATCTCATGCATGCCCGCGTCCAGCTATCGTGGGGTCTCTGGAGAAGGCAGAACACCACATTATGCAGACACTGCCCTAATCCAATGAAATTATATCAATCTAGATTCCTCCACCACCACGGCCTCCCGGTCACCACCTGCGGCCGCTGCCGTCATAGACACCCACCCCTACAATCGAGTGGGTGGCCGCATCTACTGCTACCCGCAGCCTTCCCAACGCATTTCCACCTGGACCATGTTTCATCGTTACTGGTAGACATTGACCCAATGTTCGTCCATTCGGGTCCACCTAGCTCCGCTGCACAACATGGTTGGTGTCATCTTGGGCCTCCGCCTCACACTTCCACCAATATATACCATGCCAGATTCAGATCACTGGCTCGAATCATGCAATGAATAATTTGGGAAAGAGAAAGGCACAAGAACACCCAAATGGATCGATGTAGTCCTTGTTAATGTCATCCCCAATCTGTACATGAAATAATGCAGGAACAGATGGTGAATTAAACTATTGTAAACATGGTTCATCCCAAAACAAATCCCCACATGGAATGCAACCCAACCAACATAACACATGATCTGTGGATTAGCATTTTCATTGACAAATCCACATTCCTAAGGGTAATAATGAATGGGGAAGGAAAAAACAATCACACCCTACATGGTTTTGGATCGATCGATGAAGAACGGTCGTCGTCATCAGGGATTCATCCACAATCAATCTTGATCTGTCATCTCATCGTCGTTCATCATTCTTCAACGAGATATTTTATCAATTATTTTCCTTCCATGAGCTTCCAGGGAAATTCTCTAGGATATTGAATCTAATATAATATCCCTACCATGATATTAAGTTAATGAAACACATTTCAGTGTTTTCATGTCGTTTTGATGTATTTTCACCATGTTGTTTCATTTATGAAGGATAACAGGATTCCCCATCAGGGCATCACCTCATCACTGTGAAATATAAAAAAAATAATAAAATAAACTTTTATGTTTTCTTATTCTCCTATTGAACATCCAAAAATTAACATTCAACCTTGACCTTCACCGGTCATGTTTGGGAACTACCCTAGGTAAGGTCACTATTCTGAAAGAAATGGTGCCATATAATTTTTTATCTGGGTCCCGTATTAAATGTCTTTAATTAATAGTGTTAATTTCCCGAGTGTTTTTAATTGAAAATTGATCATTATTCCAAGCATTTTTCTAGGAACACCAAGCCTTAGAATCACATGTTGTCTCATATCTTGGTCTCATAATTTCCCCAATTATTTTATAAAAATAAATCGGAGAAACATACAAGACATTAAATTCCCCCCACATTTGGGATATAGTTACCCAAAAGCCAAAATGAGGGATACTCAACCAAAAGGTGAGGGTAATAAACACGAATCTGAGTCACCGACTCCCATGTTCGCTCTTGGAGATTCACATACTACCACTAAATGTGTACTGAAGGAATCAAACACCCAAGAGGGATATACTCCTATTGACCTCAGATCTTTATTGAGTACTCCACAAACAACACCCTATCATCAATGTCTTGCTCACCCCAGGGTTAAATGTGTGATGGATAATGAAAACTCTTCCTCATATATGACATGTTATGGACATCATGAACCCAATGAATCTAAGGGGGTTGATCTAGGTGGTATGCAACCTCCCCAACTCTACTCAGAATTAAAAAAGGGATGATATATCTCAGAGATAACTTGTCGCCAAGGATAAATCTTCCCAATCTATAATGAGTTCATACCCTATGGAAAATTTTTTCTCTCTCCTCAAAATCTAGTTTTCTCCATCTCTAATCCACATACAATTTAATTCTGCTCTCTATAGACCTCATCCTCTCATGGATGATCTATAGCTACTCGGTAGTATCCCTCACCAACTATTGATCCATGAGTGCTAACTCCCTTGGGTCATTCCAACATAGAGGTGACCTGCATGGTCACCCATACAAGGCCTCTAAGGGTGTCATACCAGTGTTTTATTGGTTGATAATGTTGTATGGAAACTCCACAAGAGGTATTTGATCCTCCAAATTATAAAAAAAGATCATGATGTAAGAAAATAGAATTTCCTTGAGAACTTGGATGGTCCTCTCTATATGGAAATCCAAATAGGGATTAAATACCATTCTCAATCCCAAATAAGTACCCAATGCCTCCTGTAATCCCTCCCACAATTCGGATGTAAAGAGGGAATCACGGTCCAAACAGATCGTCAAGGGAACTCCAAGGAGTTGAACTATCTTTTTCACGTAGAGGCATCCCAATTAATTTATAAAAAAAACCATAGAAAAATCAGAGTTATTATATTCTCCCAACCAGGGTTTTACCTCGCCAAAATCAAAAGAAAGGGCTACTCAACAAATAGATGAGGGTACTGAGCATAAAACCGAGATTCCTACTCCTAAGTTCTCTCATAGAGATTAATGTGTTGGAACCGAATGCGCACACGTGGTATTGACTATCCACAAACGATCTGCTCCTTCCAATCCATGATCTCTACTAGCTACTCCACAAAATTCCCCCCATAATCAATTTCATGCTTATCCTAGTCCATAATGTGTGATGGTTCATCCACGTACCTCCTCACCTACGACACATGAATGACATTATACACCAGATGCGTCTATGGGGTTAGAGCTAGGTTATATGCCACCTCGCTGACTCTACTCTGAATCTAAAAAAGGTTGATGTATCTCGAAGAAAACTCTTTTTACCATCCATATACCTGCAATCCCCATCGATGTGAGACCTAAAGGAGAACATGGCCTCCATCCTAAAACTCCAAGGGGCTTTGTATCTTATCCACATATGATTTCTGTCTACTTCAAGTAGTCCGTATCCACTCCAGGATGATTTGAACCTTCTTGTTTGTAGCTTGATCCTACTATGGTCTCATGATGGATACCTCAACTAGGTTTTTTAATGGTTGGGGTCGAAGCCTCTATTTATAATTTATACAAATACCACTGTTTGTCTAGGTAGAGGGAGACCCATTACAAAGCCCGAAGGCCCAAGACAAAGTGGTCTTATTTCAAGGTTTGAAAGACAATTTTTTTGCCTAAAGGACCCCTCAATGAATAGTTCTTCTAAAGTAATAGCGCTGCTATATTACCGCCTCCATTACAGTCCTCGATATAGTTCCTCTTCTACTACAGTTTCACCGCTGCTATTACCCCTGCTGCTATAGTAATGCTACACTAACTTTCTCCACTAGGTCTTTCATGTATAGAGGTGACATGCATGGTCCCCCAAATAGTTCCTCGAAGGGTTTTATTCCAATCATGGGGTGGTCAGTATTGTTGTATAAAAACTCCACCATTGGTAGGTGATCCTCCCAACCACAGCCAATGTATATGATGTAAGTGCATAGCATGTCCTCTATAACCCAGATGGTTATCTATGTCTAGAAATCCTTCTGGTGATGAAACACTATGGTCAAGAAGAATTGAGTCCCAATCGCCTTAGGAAATACCATCCATAGAAGGGATGTGAAGTGGGAATCACATTATGAAAGACTGTCGAGGGAACTTTGTGGAGTACAACTATCTCATGCATGTAAAGGCGTCTCATTCTATCTATGAAACTCTACATCCGGATAGGTAGGATGTGGGCCAACATGGTGAGTTGGTCAATGATCACCCAAATTGTATCATGTCCCCTTGACAGGCATGTTAAAACTGTCATGATATCCAATTATAACCCATATCACTTCTACATTGCCACTTCGAGTGGCTGTTTTAATCTTACTAGGACTTGATGATCTACCTTCAGTTAATGGCATGTGAGGCACTTAGAATTTAACTTTTATACTACCTTCTTCATCCCCTACCACTAGAGATGACGTTGAATATCCCAGTACATATTTTCGGAAACTTCATATACTACAAAGGTGGTGTGTTGAAGTCTATATAAACATCATCCTACAATTCCTATGGTACAACCGTGTTCCCTCTAATGAGAATGAAATGCTCCCCATCTATTGAATATCTATCAGGGGAATCCCCTATAGGGAACTGAGAATATAGCTACTTGTTGTTAATATCCCCATATTTTTCCACCATGACACGCTAAAAGAGTGAAAGGGTGACCACCAACTACATGAGATAAGATTATCTATCATCATTTGTGATGGATATCTATAGTGCGTCCAACTACTAAAATATCTCACTCAACAACTAGAAGCTATATTTCCTCCTGAGTGCGTATGTCACCACATTCCCTTTCTCATAACTATATACAATCTTGAAGTCATAATCCTGGAGAAATTGTAGCCACCACCTCTGTCTCATGTTCAGATTCTGACCATAAATGATATAACTAAGACTTATACGATGGGATTAAAAGTAAATACACTCCCCCATCATGTATTTTTTACACTTATTCAATACAAAAACTACAATTTATTGCTCAAGATAATGGGTCGCTTAGTTATGGTCATGTTTCCTCAACTAGCACGAACCGTAGGAAATCACCGCTTGACCAAGCATTAGGATAAAACCAAGCTCATCCAATAACACATCACATAGCACTACATACCCCACAAACTACTCTGGTAGTCTCAAAATGGGGGTGCTCATCAACATCGTCTGTTGTTCATGAAATAATTGGAGTCATTTCTCTATCCACACGAAGGGTTGTACCATCCATTTACATGCCTTTAAGGTTACTCCAACCCCAAAAAAGTTCAGAACAACCCTCCAATATTTCCCAGCCAAACCTAGGAAACTCCTCAACATGGTTTTATAGAATAACAGACTCAATCTTTTCCAAATACACCACCACTTTAGCCATTGAAATTACATGTCATGAAAAGTAGACCTCCCAAACCTAAAACTGACACTTTGAGAGATTCCCATAAACCTGGTTCTCTTGGAGTGTGTCAAGAACAGTCCTCAAGTGTATAGCATGATCCTTCTCAGATACTAAGTACACCTGGATGTCATCAATGAAGACCACAATGAACCGGTCTCTGTATGGCTGGAAGATCCCATTCATTAGTCACATGAACACTGCCGGGGAACTGCCCATGCAAAATAGAATCACCACGTACTTTTAGTTTCCATACTGAAATATGTAGCACATATTTTTACATCCTCATCCCATACATGAATCTAGTGATACCCATAATTCAGGTATATCTGTGAGAACTACATATCTCCATTAAGTTGATAAAATAGGTCATCAATACTCTTCAATGGATACATGTTCTTCATGGTCACATGATTCATGCATCAGAAGTCCATACATAACCTCAAACTCCTATCAACATTTTGGGAAAACAAAAATGGGGCTTCTTAGGGTGAAATGTTTGGCTTCATTAAGTGCTTCCTATGTAGGTCATCTAGCTATACCTTCAACTCATGAAGCTTCACGGAAGCCATACGATATGTAGCTGTAGATATCGGTCTGATATCGGGGAACATATTAATGTTGTAGTCGACATCCTTATGGGTAGTAAATCAAGGGACATACTTAAGAAACCCATCATCATACTCCTCCACCACTATAGGAAACTAAGGTCTCAAATCATGTACAACACTGAGGGTGAAGCTATTAAACTGATGAGTAATGATTTTCAACCTACTCAAAGGAAGTCCCTCAAGTGCTACATGTGTTTATTTTTCACCCACAATGAAAAACCTGGTCTCGTCTCTATAGAAACATTACACTCTATGATTAAGGTAGTCAATCTAAGTATGGACTATGGACTCTTAGTCCATACCCAGAATTATCTTTTAAGGCCTCAATGATACTACTAAGAGATCCCAATAGAATCTATCACCTCTATTAGTATGATAACACTACCAGAACACGTTTTTGATCATCAAATACCCTCACATAGGATTCCTAAAATGTAAGGATCGAGCAAACTACTCCAAAGTAATCTTTGAGCTCAGAACAATGTCTATGGTAAGGAAGAAGTGACAGACACGTATGTTTATTAGAACTATATCCCGAGTTGAAAATGCATAGATCATACCTCTAACCATATTTTGAGGATAGGGGTTGTAAGCCTCTATTTCCCAAAGATGGTCTCACCCCTATACATTGTCTCTCAGAGCCAATGTGGGACCACCTATGGGCGGTGGTGGTAGTACCATGATCCTCCAAAAACCACATTCTACTCTACCTAATTGCAATCCACAACTGACACCCAGCATACCACTTTACTCAAACCACTACCTATAACATGGGGATCAATCGATAGTCCCCATATCGGTTGTGTGTTGGGTAAAAAAATCTCATGCTAGATGTCCCTGGCAATCACATGCGTAAAACTATCTATCTCTGGGATAAATAAAGACACCCTAAGAGCCATGAACCACAAAATGGGAATAATGGGGACATCTAACAAATCTCCAAGCCCACTTTGGCTCCTACAACCACCGTCGACTACCCGCTGCTGAAGACCCTGCTACCTGGTGCCTACTGGTATCTCTCATTGCTTGTGCCTTCTATACTAGAAATCTCTCTATGAGAAGATCTCCCAACATTACCCCAACATTATTTGGAATACTATGGGATATCATTGATTCCCATATATCCGAGCATATACCCTACTCAAAGGTCAATTCCCTGATGGATGGGTCCCACACCATATCTATAGAACAACAAGACACGTCCGTGAACCTCACAGGGTACTCCACTACCATCTAGATATCCTTCTATTGGTTCAGGAGCATTAGTATACACACTAATTGTAACGTAGGTAGAAATAAATTCTCCCGGAAGATCCTCTCAATTTATTCCCAAGAGTGAGTTGACAGATCAGCTGTCTGTGTCACTAAGCTCCACCATCGCCCCACTAATCCTTTAAGAATCCTCACGGCTAGGACCTCCATCTGCTCACCAGGTTTCCCCACTAGATGGAAGATACAAGTGACTTCCTCCAGAAAATAATCATCTACAAGGGGGTCAGTATCACCCCTAAACCTCAGAGGTTGATTCCTCTCTAACTCATGAAATTCACTCAGCCAACGTGCATCCTCTATGGATAGCACTGGTTGTAATTGCCTCTCAACTGGTGGTGGTATCACTGATTAACAACTTAGAGGTTACATCTCTGGTGCAAGGATTAACTCCGATACATGCCCATTTACAAACACCTCATCACTATAAGTACCATTCTCAAGGTCATGAAACAGAATCCTGGACGGTTGTATGCAAAGAGGAATTGAAAAATATATAATGATGAACACATTTAATAGAGTATATCTGGAGAGATAACTCAAAAAGGATATGGGGAACACAACCCATTCTAATATGATGCATGTACCATTAAATATTTTACAACTAGTTTTCTCATGTCGTAAGTCAAAAATAATGTTTCTAGAATCCCGATGTATAGATATATCGGCCTTTGCACCAACACTAGAGTCAATGTCTTAATAGACGAACTGAAAGCACATAAAAATATTTCCCCAACCCAATTTCACAGACATTATGTCACAATGTGGAAATGACAATCTTTGAAACCACTCGGTCAGGACCCGTCCCATATGGTTTCATTCTGTGACTCCCCAAGCCCACCTCTAATAGGGTAGGGGCTGGATACTAGCACTAAGTAGGCATATCACTAACATGGGAGGCATTGTCTGTTTACCTATACGCACACACTTCTCCAAACTCAAAAATGATTAAAGGTAAAAATACTAAATAAACCATTAATGTAATTTACTAAGAATGTATATCACAACCAAAGTGAAATAGTAAGGTAATGTATAGTGTGGTAAACTGGGAAGAATACAAGTCCACCAAAAGAAAGACTGAACATATGTGAAAGTACAAGTTCTTGAAACTCATCTGTAGAAAACCCTACCTGAAGGGTATGTGATGGAAAGCTTCATGAAGCCATAGGTGTAGGCCTCATCTATATATTCTCACTATGAACCACTGAGTTGGGGTCCACTGGGGACTCCATTAATGTCTCGATCATCTACACAAGATACAACATGTGCATGAAAATCCTATGCAGGAGTGAGTAAAAAATACTCAGTAGGACACCCAAAACAATAAATAAAGAACCAAAAAGAATTTCATAGTCAAATATACACTATTATATACCTATAAAACATATACCAATAAAATCCATATATACTCATAACCATCCATAAGGTAAAGAGGTTAAGTCAAAACAAATTAGTAGCCACGTGTTCATCTTGAGGCACACTTGTTCTGGGAGAACCCACTCCTTGAGCCTTGATGTCATCAGAGACTCTTACATAGAAGTCCTGCTAATTTAGTCCCCAACAAAAGAAGATACACTAGTAAAAGGTAAAGGTATAAATAGAGAGGATAAATCTCATAGGATCCTAACAATCCAATATGTATTACCACCACAATGTTGGGGATCCTTATCAGAGGATATTGACTACCCTATCGATGGAGCTCATAATGTATAGTATCCTTCTCAGAGGATACTGACAACCCTACAGATATGACCCACATGAAGGAACATTATTGCACTGAGTTTAGAGGTAATGTCAATTTCAACAAAACTCTATCAGGGGTGGTAGAGGGTCACTCATGTTTCAAGGGGGGATGCCACAACTCTATTCAGAAATCAGTCTCTGGAGGTAATTATTATCCAGTGACGTGGACGTAATGTCGTGTAGAACACTTGATGAAATATCCAAGGGGAACTATGCTCCTACACAGTTCCATAATAAAAACCTAAAAAGTCATATCTAATATACCATCTCATCAGATGGGTCACAATCCGTCAGATGACTCATCCAACAGACCTCCTTTTGAATGTTTTGAAACATTTAGTGAAATGGGTCCAAACTAACTCGTTTCGGCAAACCTGACCCAAATCAGTTGGTCTATGTCATGCCACTGGAGCTACCCGGTCTAGTCATCCTGGCCCACCTCATGTGAGATGACCCTTGCCTCATGCAGTACATGGACCGCTAATCCGTTCCCATCATGGGTCAACCTGATCATTCAACTGTTGGGCTCCACCTTGCGCCCGCCTGCATCTTGCTGCCACATGCCCTCTAGTCAATGTCACGAGCTGGGTGATGCGGTTTCCACCCCAGTTTAATTAGGCTCTGCCATGACACCTTCTTCCACAATCGTGGACTCCTTCTTCATCCTCCAGGTTTTCAAATGTGGTCGCTCCCACCACAGGATCCAGTCGTCAGTTGTCGCGCCGGTGGCCTCATCTGCTGTCGCTTGAAGCCTTCCCACCAGAATCCATCCCACCACTGTAGTCTTACCTGAACCATGGGTCACCACCATCACGATACCTCCTACACCGTGGGTCAACACTACCTTCAGTCGTCAATCTAACGATCATCATGTCGGCCTACCTCCACTACCGGCCTCCCTGTTGACAGACTCACCTCACCATACTCCGCCTAGAACAACATGAGCCCCCATCTTTTTCCTCCTCCCCATGCTGCCACCACCATATGTTGTTCTGATTTCAGATCGTAATCTCAAATCGAGCAAAAATGAACGTCGAAAAGGGAAAAGCACAAGAACAATGAAATGGATGGATCTAATCCATGTTTGTCTTTGCCCCAATCCAACCATCAGAGAATGTAAGAACACAGAATGAATAATAAAATTCAAATCATGGATCATCCAATAATAGATCCTTACAATGAGAAAATCCCAACCAGCATAACACGTGATTCATGGATAATTTTGTTCCTTGACTTATCCATGTTCATCATGGGAATAAAAAATGTGGAAGGAAAATCAATCAAAACTAACAACATACATTGGATTTGCATCTATTGATGAAGAATATTAAAATTCATTGGGGATATTCCATAATTGATCTCAATCCATCATATATTCTTTGTTCATCGGTATCCAATAAGATTTTCTTCAAATAAATTAATTCTCCAGAGCTTCTAGGGAATGTTTCTAGGATTGTGAATCTAATCTCACATCCCATCTAAGCTAATAAATGAAGTAAATGCATTTTATTATTTCTGAAACACTTTGTTGCAGCATTGACACGTTCTTTAATTTATAAAGGAAAATTTTATACCCTATCATGGCGTCATAACATCATTTTGTCACTATAAAATGTAAAAATTAAATAAAATAAACTTTTTTATTTTAATTTTATTTATAATTTTAAACGGCCAGAAATTTAATTTCACCATCGAACCATACTAGTCAAGGATAGGATCTACCTAAGGTAAATTTGAAATTCATAATGCAATGGTGCCCTTATATTTTTGATCCATGAATTGGTATAGAAGTTATTAAAGATCAAAGTCAGTCACTCATGAATTTTTAATTAAAAACAAAACATTATTCAAAGATTTATAAATAGAACACTGGGCATTAGAATCTTGTGTCATCTTAGAACATGGAATCATAATTTTTCTTACTAATTTATAAAAATAATCCTGATAAAAATATGAGTAATTACTTGTTTATGGTATTTTCAATGGCGTTTCTCACCTAACTTATTAAAATTCACATTCACTCCTCACTTCTAAACTCACGAAAATCTATATTATCATGGAAAATATCTACACATACACCCTCCTGATACCCATATACATGATCTATAGTTTCGTTTTGTCCATAAATACCCATCCAATAATCCTTAATGTGTTATTCAAAGGAGAATATTCAAGGAATAGTTATATGTTCTTACCAATCTCTTTCAATTTTCTTCTTCTTAATCATCATCCTATAATTATAAAACAATATCAACATAATTAAATAATTATTTTTACATTAATAAAAAAGGTTTTTTAATTTTATAATAAATTTATATCTTTTTCCAACCAATGGAAAATGAAAATGTAACTCTTGTATAGGTTTAGACAACTGCCACCATGAATTGAAATATTTCATTTTATCATTACTACCACACATGGATGCTTATATTGATTGATTTAATGAATAAAAGTAACATTTATTAAATATTTTTGTTTTCAAAATATGAATAATTATCCACATTCTTTCTATTATATCTTTTGAAAAATGAAAACTTCATCCTTGTGTACATGCATACTATTGCCTCCACAGACAACATGTTTCATTTTTCCCAACAACACTGCATTGATGGTTATAAAAGATTTATTTATATATAAATTATATATGTATATATATATTAACATTATGTAGGTGATGAAATCATGACCATTGTTTTTGGACTAGAATTTCTGAATCAAAACATGCCATAGAAACATAACAATTAAGACAAAAATAAAAGATTTTGACAAAGAATTATGAGTGAATAAGTAAAAAAAGGCCTGAATAAATAATATCTAGAAACATAGATATTAATTTTTATCTTATACATTTGAATAATAAATATAAGTCTATTATAAAATATAATATAACACATCCGACCAAGTGATAATTTATGTTAACATTTATTTTACATTCTCAATTTTATTCTAGTCTCTTTATGTTTGAATTTATATTATGGGAATTATATAAATGTTCTCTCCTTAGCACAATATATTTAATTCTATAATGGTTATATCAATGGTATTTATGTATTATATCCATTTTACGAATAATTGTTACTCAAAAATATCAAATGAATATTTTTCAGAATAGTTGGCCAAATTTCCTCTTATAGGTCGGGAGTATTTTCCATCAACATAGATATTATATATTTTCCATAAATAATTTATTTTATATACTTTAATGTTTTATTGAGGAAAAATTATATTAAATATTACATTATATTAAAAATAATAATTGAAATATTTAACTTAATTTCTATACAATCCATATTCTATTTTTTTTACAAAACTGTGAAAAGAACATGTTTTTATGTTTTTCTACCTCAATGTATTTTTCCTTAATCATGATAATAATTTATAATAAATTTTACTTTCTACAATTTTTTAATCAACCAAATTAGTATATATTCATATTATTTTTGTTTTTTTAGAAATAAAAATAAATTATTTTCATAAAACAATTTTATATCACTTTCACTCCAATAATGAATATTTTTATTATCAACAATACGCTTACATTCATAAGTAATTTTTCTATTAAATATTATATTATTGTAAATTATTTTATAATTAATTTGTTTAAATTTTACCTGAAACCACATTAACAAATTTTCATAAATGAATCACATCTCATTTTACCAAAAATATATATAAGTATTACGGATGTTATTTTATGATTTTTTTTTCCGTTTTCAACTCTAATTTTCAAAATAATTTTCTTTGTTACAAAATTGTTACCTATAATGAATTTTTTTCATTAATCCTTTATTGATTTATAGTTTTTGATATTCCACATGTACATAGACTATTCTCAGTTCTTTTACTACTTTAATGTTATGTTCTCTATCACACTCTATTATTATTTGGAAATTTTATCCATTTAATATTAAAGAATTTATATATTTATCATATCAATATTTTCATAAATGTACTCCATTTATAGATATATTATTATTTGATGGAATATTATAAATAAATTTATTATATTTACTTCTGAATATGTTCATTTCATATACTTTATTTAATATGGTTTTTATTAATTATTAAACCATATAGATTATTTATGGTATTGTTATTCAATTCATAAATATGATGAATATATTAGAAATAGTATATGATGAGTGGGGACCAATATTAGAAAGCCCCTTTATGCACTCTTAGGTATCATGATTCAAAAAAAAAATATTGTGTATCATGTGGTGTATGTTATCCCATATATGTAAGATGTATTTTTAAAAGGCCTTTATGGTATATAAGATGAAATAATAGAGGCCCTGATAGTGAGATCATGATGTCTTATCAGGAGACCTTGTTGGTAAGTTCATGATATCTTGGATTTATGATTATGATGTCCAACATTATACATTAAATCATTTTGAAATAATTTATTGATTTCCATATAATTTTTTTAACCATGAATATATATCTTGATTATGTTATTTATTATATAACACCTTTTTATTATTTAAACTTTTTTATTGATTAATATATCTGTATACAATATATATTCCATTGTACTATTTCCCTTAAAATGAAATTTAGATTATTCTTTATTATATTTTCCCATCCTTAGGGTTCTATGAAATGATATTTGAGGGATTTTAATATATAACTAATGAAATAAGAATGTTTAATGAATTTTATAATCAATGAGTAATATTTAAATTTATTTTTGGAATCATGTATGTATCTAGTATCCCAATATTTCTATGTTGTTCGATCTGGTTCTATTCAATATCATTTATATTATGAAATTATAATTTTGTAAACATTGTCTCTCTATTACTAGATTTTTTTTCATAGAGTGGATATTATGGGAAGTTTAGTAGAAACAATTAGAAATTTTTTTTTTAGAATATTTCATACATGATCATTTTGTTAAACCGTTATAAAAGACAACAAATTTTACTGACATAGAATATTTTTTATTTTTTCTCTATATATTCATAATTTTATGGGCTGATTATGTATTTACCATTGTTTTGAGATGTAATATATTGGATTTAATTACAAATATGTGAAAACCTATAATATTTATAATGAATTATGTCATATAATATTATATAATACTATATTTGGATTTAATAAGATTATAAATATATTGGGAAATATTGTGGAAATAAATCGTGAATAATTGGGGAAAACTATTACTTTGGAAAATAATACTATGACTGTTGACCACATCATGTACTAGAAACCTCCATCCTTTAATAAATATATTAATCCAATATTAGTTAAACATTTTATCTAGAAACTCAAATTAGGTTTTGTATATTTGGTGTACAATGAAATATAGAATTTAATTATAATAGTTCATTTTTTGAAAGGAAATTTCAATAGTTGGTGGTCATTGATTTGAAATACTAAGGAAACTATGGAAATATAGGGTATATAATAGGTTAATTTTAAGTATACATTATCTTTAAAATACATTACCCAGGGAAAATGATTTTATTTGGATAAGTGATATTTAAATTTGAGACCAATAGAAGAGAAATTTTTTATAAATCTACATTTAAAATATTTTCATAGTATGTTTCATACTATGTAACTAATCAAGAAATTCATATATATTATTTATTTTATGGGATAAATACAAGACATAAAAGGTTTTTACTCTCTCAATTATTTTCAATATATTATGAAATCATATTTACATGCAATAAGAGAGAGAAGGAATTCTATAATTATAATATTTTAAAAGGAAATAAAGTGAAAATTATATTTTGTAAATAACTATGTAAATAGAAATGTTAAAAAAGGGAAAAAGATAAGTGTGAAATTTTTAACATGTAATAATATTGGGAAGAATCTCATTATGTTTTGATTGATTATAATGTGTGTTAATTTCATGTGTGGTGATAAAGGCCATCAATATAATGAATGAAAAATAATTGTCCAATGAATCAATTTTTAAAAGGTGGGAAACTATGTTAACCCATGTAACAATTTTCAAGGTAATTTACCTTATGAGATGTTAATAGAAAAATACAAAACATTTTAAATTAAATTAAGTGTAGTTTAAGTCGCTTAAGTTGTGATAAAAAGTAATTTGATTATAAACTTATACATTCATTGATTTTGGATCTATGAAATATTTCTTATATTTTGTGAATATTGAATAATTCCTTAAAACATTGTGGAAGGAGTTTACAATCCAGGAACATAGTGTGAATATATTTTTTATGAGACTATATTCATCATTTCCTAATAGGATTCACATTTATTCTCTAGTTTCAAACAAATGTGTTATACCTATGATGAAAAATATCAAAATATTGATATTTTGGTATTATTAAATGAGTAATTACTAACTAAAGCATAAAATATTATATATTGAACTAGTGGTATTTATTATAATAAATAATTTTAATGTTAAAGTATTATATAAATTTTATGTTTGTTATTAGTGTTTATTTTTGAATTAATTAATTAATTATTCTCATGAAGCTATATTCATACTGAGATATTATCTTAGCTTGTTCTAACCATTTTGGTTTCAAGTAGAATTAATTTTCTTTCTTTAATTAATATTATAAACCATTAAATGTTTATTTACATTCTTCGGGCATGAAAAATAATCATAGTGATTCATCATTGAAATACGAAGTGGAAATTTATTAAGACACTCAATATAGTGTGAAGTTTTATTTAGGAAGTGGAATGGAATCATGTATTAATTATTCTCATACAATAAAAATTCAAGATAAAAGATAATAACTTATGTGGAAAGAAATAACACAACTATTCAGAATTGGTAACATGTTCAAAAATATAAGTCTTATAAAGATACATTTGTTTTTTCAGCAGGTTGGTGGGAACGCCATCCTCCCCACCAACACATTATTATAAATAGTAAACACATTTTTTATAGGTATAGATTAACCCATTACATATCCTTTTATGGCCATGGGTACAAAAAGTTCCAAGATACAGGTACCAATGAACTAAGAGGTACTAAATCCCAATATAAGGCCCATATGTGACTGACATCCCACATTGCATCATGCTTCTTCTTTCACTCACCTACGTCTGCACATCAGAGCCTAACACCATCTACTACATCACCCATTCCATCATCATCAGATTCCAATATCACTAGAGTTTAATATCCCCAGGTCACCGGTTTCATCTCCCACCACATGCACACACACCATTAATCCATTTCATGTATACCACCGATGTTGTCCCCCCTGTTGTACCCAAGTACCCACAACACTAGTATCAACCTGTTTTTTTCTTCAAGCTCCAAAATCACCCAGTCTCACCCCAAGTCATTCTTACCCTGAATCCACGCCATTGAAATAGTACTACATCAATTTAGTTATTCACTCACACCACTGATACCGCTATGGTGACCTTCGAATGCTCATGCATTACCAGCCTCATTGAGTTCCTTCATTCCCATGCATCACCACCAGTGGCCTCACCCCAATGTCATCTCATGTTCTGGAATGATTTTGAATCTAGATATATCATGTGTTATCATAAATAAGTACTTAATTACTTACCCTTAATTGATGGTGCAACTGTGGGTAGTGATTGTAAATCAATTCCCAGTCACAATAGATAAACTTTAGAACCCAAACCAACCCGGACAGGGTTTTAGTAATATCTATAACATGTTTCATTTTCTTACCTAATATAGTGATGTTTTTATCTTAATATAAAAAATATATTTATTCTTATTATACATATGGATACCCTAATATAATTTCATTAGTCATTAATATTTGAAATTGCAAGGATGAAATTTATGTACGTGGTGAAATATGCCACCCTAAGAATATAGTACATATTATTAATTAAATAAATACAATTTCAAATAAAAATTAGCATTAGAAACAACAAAATAAAATTATTTATGATATATAATAATAACACTTTAAAAAATATAAATATAGTGATGGATTTGGATGCATACATAGTATTATTCATCTTAAAATGATGTGACTAAAATAAGAAAATGTTAAAATAGATATTTCATTCATGTTTATTAAAATGTTGTCTACATTATTAAGTAAAATTTATTAATTTTAGAGGATTATAATTTTTAATAATTCAAAGAATAAAATAATATATTGACACTCAATTTTTTAAGAAATAATATTAGCAAAAGTTAGAGTTTTAAGGGATCAATTTTTCTACAAAATAAACATTTCATTATATTTTTTATTTTATTTTAATATATTAGTTTATAAATATTTAGAATAATAAATTGATAAAAATTATTATTATTTTTGGTTAAATAAAATCATAATTATCTTATGGTGTTTCTGGGGAATTTTTAGAATAATGTTGATTTTTAAGGGAATTGTGGAAAATACTATTTTTATAAATTATGTCAATTTTATGACACCATTATTTATAAAAAAGATTTGAACGATTTCAAAACCGAATTAATAGAATATATATATATATAATAATAATTAAAATAAATCATCTAAAACACTATATAATAAAGAATCTTTTTTTTGAAATTTTAAAACAAAAGTATAATTTTATTCAAAAAAACATGCATTTTTAATCCTTTTATTAAATTATGTAATAATAAAGTAACATTGAGTTTTAAATTTTTATTAATGTCACATTGATACCCTTTTTAATTAAAAATAAATAAATTACATGAGAATGAATTCTATAAATTATTTTTGTTTTAATTCATTTATATGCTTAAAAATTCATTTTTCTAAAAAGTGGTTTTATATTTGTTTTTCAGTATGTGTATTACAACTATTTTTACAATCTAAATAAATTTAATCATTTAAAATTTATTCAAAATTTTTAATCACATTATCAAATTATTTAGTAAGGAGCATTTTATTTTTATTCATAATGAACCGTTTCTTTTATAAAATTTTGTCACCATGTTAAAGATTAACAAGGATTAACATGGGGTTAAAATGTGTTATAAGGATTCAAATATAACTAAAACATGTATAAACTTGATTTTATGAATGTAATTAGAACCTACCTATTCCTATCCTCAAAAAAATTCCTTTGGGTTCCACTTTAGCATGAAAATGACATTAGTTATTTTTTATGATTTGAGGTTTACAAAGGTGCCACTCCCTTAACATATAAAAGTGAACCTCTTCTACCCATTTGAACGCACACCCAACAATCCCATATTATGAAAATATGTACCAAAATACCCCCCAACACCTTTATCCATGACTTATAGGTCCTGGTATTCCTAAAAAGACTAATCTATGAATCCTTATTTATTTTCAAAATGATATTATCCAAGGAAGAGGTATATGTTCTTAATCGGGTCTTTCAAGTTTCATTCCACTTAAAGCTACTCCAAATCGTATAAAACCATTTTAAAATAATTTTATTTGTATATATTTTTTAAATGTTTTATTATTTATTTTTCAAAAACATTCTAACTACTTTCCATCAAATATAAATTAAAAATGTCACTTGTGTGTACAAGAGAACAATTACCTCTATGAAATGATATATATCAAATTTCATCACTGCCTCGCATGGATGGTTATATATATTGATTTCATAAATAAATATTATATGTATAAAATAAGTATGGTTTTTAATGAAAAATTTATATCTAACTTCTTTCTTTTTCATTCATATAAAATTGAAAACATCACACATTCATAGGTGCAGACGACCTCCACTGTGAATGGTGTATTTAATTTATCATAAATGCCCCAAATGGATGGATATAAAAGTTTATTTATTGTAATAATATATATATATATATATGAAATGATTAATTTTATGGATATGTTTATACCTTAACTAATGTGAAATGACTAGAACCGCCAAATCAAAACATTCTAATGAAAGAAAATATTTAACCCATAAAAAACTGATTTTAACAAAGTATTGTGAGTAAATTGTTAAAATGATGATAGGGATAAATGATATCTTGAAATATAGGTAAAGATATTATTCTTATATTGATAAATAATAAATATAAAAATATTATATATTAGTTTGTAATGTGTTCGACCAAATTGGAATCCAATTTAAGGGTTATTTTATATTCTCATTTTTATTCAGGATTATTTATATATTAATTTTCATGGGAGAAATTATATGATTTTTATCTCTAAAAGAACAAATATTTAATTCTAATATAGTAATTTTTTATCATGTATTCTATTTTTTCCCTTTCTTTAGATATCAATACTATGGGAATAATATTTATAAGAAAAGTTGACCTTATTTCTTCATTTTGGTTGGAATACTTTTCCACCAATCCATATCATTTATTTTTAATTAATAATTTTATATTATATAATTCAATTATATCCTCAATTCAAATTATATTGATCTTCAATTTCAATTAAAATAAATTAATGGAATGTTTCTAATGTTTTTCAAAAAAATTAAACATTAAGTTTCTTAACAATATTGTGAAAAGAATATCTCATTAACATTTTTTTCATGATTGGATTTTCTAGATGTCATTAATATACTAAATTAATTAAATTAATTTATATGTTTTGATGTATTTACAATTCAATATATATTCTTTTTTACTCTATGAATATTTGGAATGAAAAATATTAAACTTTCTTAAATGTTTCAAAAATATATTTCATTACGTTTATGTATGTTATTATTTTACATTTCACATTTTCATACAAAACCATAATTTATATTCAAGAATAAATTAGTATAAATTATTTTAAAATTATTTTCTCAAAATTTTCCTTCAACCCTCATGATGTTTTTTTATAAATCACTTATATCTTTTTATCACTACAATGATACAAATATCTAAATAATGTTTTTTCAATTTTTTAAAATAATTTTACCCTGTAATTTCAAAAAGTCTCAAAATTACTAAGAAAACATTTTTATGAATTAATATTGTTATTTAATTCTATATATATTTTTTTGATACAATACTTTATGTACAATGAGTATTATATGTTTATTTATTACCTTGAATTTATGTTCTCTATCATTATCTATTATTAATTTGACATTACATCCATAATATTATATATATTGAATAAATTATAATTTCAATATTATTTTAGCCATATACCAATTTTAATTGTGGAATTTGATAAAAGAAACAAAAAAATTATTTTAGTGAATTAGGAAAATTTATATTCTATATACTATATTCGATATGGATATTTATTAGTTGATTAGTGTTATAAATAATGTGTTATATTTTTATTCATTTATTTCATATGATAAATACATTTGAATTAATAGGTGATATGTAAATATCAAATATTCATTAAATGCATCAATAGGTCTCATGAGACCAAAAAAATAATAGGTTTTCCTTGGTGTGTTCCTTCATATATATGTAACATATCTTTTTAGGATTCCCAAATGATATATGAGTTAACATAGAATGAGACCTTGATGATAAGACCATTATTTATAAGCATGATAACTTGACATAATATAAAAATATTTTGGACGAATAGTTAATATGTATGGTATTATTCATTCCATCATTATGAAATTTTCTATTATTTTTCAAATGAAGTTTTTATCCACTAATGTATTTCATACACAAATTAGATATTATATTGAAAATGTATTTATTTTTTACTCTACCATATTTATTATACCTTTTGTATTCATCTTTGATTCAATTGTACAATTTTCTTTAATGAATATCTGATCTTAGACTTTTTTCATTCCCATGGGATCCAAGAAAAGATCTTGAAATATGTTCAAGGTTGTACTAATGAAAATAAGAAAATTTTATGAGGTTTACAAGATATTATTTAGGTTTCCAATTTTTTATGGGAATCATGTATGATTATAGTCCCTCAAGAATAATAAACTATTCAATCTAGTGAGATATGATATATTATATCATTTACCAATATAATATAGTAAACACCAACATTGGTTTCCTAGAGTTAGGGTTTTTAAATGAAAGCAATGAATTTTTTATTATTTCAAAAAAAGGGTAGTGAGATGCCATTTGCATTGATTGTGAATAATTTTCAATAATAAATATAGACTAAACCATTTTTTCCCACCCACAGGATATGGAATCCAATCCCCTACCATGATTTATGACAACAACATATCAACTAGTTTCCAATGAAAAATTGTATCACAATGACATCTCTTGTCCCCTCTAACAGTATCTTAGGGTCCAATAAAGACACAATATTTTATTATATATTTAAAATACCATTTATTCCACCATATCATATAATGAAATTATATTGGTAAATTCATATGATGGAATTCTCAATTTAAATAATAACTTTGAATCTCATTCAAGGAATATATGGGTTATATGAATAGAGGAAGAATATATTGGTATGATTCTATTCTACTAAATTGGGTAATGAAAATGTAATATTCACTGTAAAATAATTTACTAATGATAGTGGATATGTAGACTTATAATGGACACCACTCAAATTTTCAGATAATACTAGGACCTTATAGAATTGTGTGGACCCATGAAGATGGGTAGAGGATATAATTTTGGTTCTGGGACAGAAATATTTTCACTCATAGATAGACAATACCATAATCCACTCCTGATACTATTCATCATATATTATCTCTTTAAATTTTTATATATTATATATCATTTATCCAACTCACTCCCACTGTTCATTTCATCTCCTACCATCCTTAAATTCACATTCATACCCATCCATCTATGGAGTTACAATCTATCTCACCCCTTCGAGAATATATCACGTGCCAACATGTTTTGTTTTCTAAATTCCCATTTCCCACTATATAACCTCATTTTCCCTCAAATAAATCTATATTAATCAAACCATATTATATATTTTCAATATTATCCCATAATTCATCACCCATCAACACTATTATACATGGATAGAAAAGAATGAAATTGGAGACCAAGGAGTAGAGTATGACATGATTTATAATGAACCATATATTCTTATTTACTTATTAATTAATTACCTTTAATATTAAATTCTAGTATCATTCAAAGGTATGATGGGGAAAGGATTGATTTTATTGTCGTTTAATATAATGAACATGTATATATTTTATTGAATATTTTTTTTCTTAATTTAATTAATCATTTATCCATTAGTTATGTAAAATTAGGGTTAGGGTTACTTAATGTGTAACACATGTGGTTTATTTTGAGGTATTTTTCTCATCTACATTGGTATTCTATAGGTTACATAAATTTTCTATGTGTTCTTGGTGAAAATGGAGTTTTCCTACCTATAAGTTGGTGGTGCATGGTTGGTGCATGATCAGTAGGAACAATGCACAAGCCTAAGAGAGAGTATACACCCTGGATAATCAGCATGTTCCAGAACCAGTGGTTCTGTCTAGGGAACACGGGTGTGAGGAATATTTTCGGAAAGTAATAATGCGACACACAATTACCACAAAATTTTAATGAGCACTTGGCATGAAAATTTCATTAAAAATGTGTAATTTCATATTTTGTCTACCTCGAAATTAACTAAAATACACCAATTTCTTTTCTCACTAGTGATTTCCACCATGGGGAACCTCTCCATATCCCTATTTTCTCCCTCGTACCTCTTTTATTTGGTAGATTTAGTGTGTATTATTTAAATAATCATAATGTATTCCCATTTCTTTCTTGATTTATCCCTTATTCTTGAGTTATTATTTCTTATTTCTTTGGTTCTTCTATTCCAACATTTGGGTTGACATAGTGAGTGTCCAATCATTGTTTTTTGGGTAAAAATTCATCTGTGTGTTATCGTCTTTCCTTTATAGTGTAACCTTTTTGTGCGGTTATGTTTTTACACTAGATTTTCGACTTTTCCATGCCTGAGCTAGGTGATTCGATGCTTTTAACTTATTATTTGATTTAGGTATGCTTTCCATGATTCATAAATATGTTGAATGGATTACGTGTGTGCTGTGAACTAAATTTTCAAAGGAATTTTGTTTGTGTATGGGATGAAATGAGATTTTTGAAATGAAAATATTTTATCTCCTTGGATGTTTCAAATTAGAAACATGTGTTTATGTGGTAGTGGTTTTGAAAATGGTTTTCCTATTAAAAATGGATGTTTTCATGGTTTTTTTCAACATTGGATGTTTTTGTTAAGTGGTGATTTTTTTATATTGGGGATTGTGTGGATGTGTATGTGGTGTGTCAAGTGACATTAAAAGAGTAAATTGATAAAAAATGTAATTCTTGGTGACTTGATGGGCATACTAGGTCATTTACACTAGATGGGTCGATAGGGCCAAGGCATGGTTCCCTCTAGTAATATTGATGCTACAACACCAACTAATCATTGATGATGATTTGGGGCCACTATACCTTGGCATTTATTCCCATTTATTGGATAATTCAAGAGGGTGTTTTGGGTTATGGTTGTTTTAAAATGTTCTCCAAGTTACGAGGTTCTTAGGGTCCCACTAAAACTAGTGATTATTAATTACCCATGGTGCTAATGAGATGATATGCATGTTGCTTGGCTATTGGTTTCATGTTATTTTCTTTATAGTTTTCAAAATAATATTTTTTTGAAATGTTTTCTCTATTTTACATTACAAATATCTTGGTGATTTTTAATATAATGATTTGGGATAGAATATTGTTTTGGATGACATCCTTCAAGGAACAGGATCACATACTTTATAAACCCATAGTTATATGTATATCTCATTATGTTTGACTCAAGTAAAGGAAATGTGTTCCTTAATGGTGATGGTGGTTATTTTTTATAGTAGTCTATTTATTTCAGGGGTTGGTAGTGGTGTCTTTAGGGTGAAGACATTCTTATTGCATATATATTTTGGTTATTCTCTAGTAATTAATCCATAAAATTTTTAGAAATGTGGTTTTTATATACATTTTTAAATATAATAACTTGAGATTGATATATTTCTTTTGGATGTGGTTTCTTTTTAACAAGTGATTCTTCATCAATTTAATTTTTATGGTTTTTTTACCTAATGAAAAAATATTCCGAAAATGTGAAATGTTGATACCCTGGCACTGGTTTCCAGCCCCTGATGATTAGAAACGCCCTTCTAGCCATTCCACGGGCCATGTCAAGTGTATGGTGGGATAGAATACGGGGCTAGTTCAGGAAAAATGGTGTCATACAATAGGTTTTTTCCTTCTTTTGCGTAATGCTATTTGGTGTATTATTGATAGACATGAGTTAGGACTGTTAGGGATTGTGGTTCTGGTTGTTAGTGGGGATTCTAGACAACACACCTCATAATGGGCATGGAGTCCCCATGAGATGTTTGGGGATTCAGTTTGACTTCTGCTCTGAATGATATATACAAGATTCACACTATCCATGTACACTAGGTCGGGGTGAAGTGGTTTGGTTTTTTATTGAGTTTGTTATGGTTTTATTTTTATTATTAAAAGAATGGGATTTTTTTTCTATTGTACCAAAAATTCAGAATTTTGTATTGATGATTATATTGATGGTTTCCTCATCATGATCCATTGTTTTAGAAAGAGTAATCCCAAAATTATTCATGTTTAAACATGGTAAGTACATGGATATAGTTCTCCCTCACTAGTTGATCATAGATTAGTGGAATTCACTATTCATTATTTGCAAGATTTGGATTTTGGAGTGGGATCTAGTCCTACACAAGTTGAGGAAGTCAAATCGGGTCCTGTCAAGGATAAGGATTATATTTTCCTCAATAAAAATCTTTCATCCATTTGCGGTAGAACATAAACCAAGAATATGATGATTCGATTCAGAAAATTGAGAGGATGATCAGGTTTCATGACACTCGGGAGGTGATCAAAGTAAAGTGTACATCATTATTCTTGGAAGGTTATAGTCATAGTTGGTGGGACTCAGTGGTTCATGATTGTAATCATTAGAAGATTGGACAGATGGATTTCATGTTATTCATTAACTAATAGTGTTTCGTAGATATTGTGTCTTTAACTATGTCCAGGGAGTTTAGGGATCACCACCAGGGTATCAGATTGTATTGGAGTATGGAAAAAATTTTCTTTGAGTCAGAGTGGTTCACACAAAATGTTATTTTTCAATTATTTTTTAATGTCCAAAAAAATTAGATGCATTTTTGGATGGATATCTGACACTCCAACTTTTTTTTTAATGATGAAAATTTATGATAAGGTGGTTAATCATTCTTTGATATGGGAAATTGACCTCTCTATCATGCCTAGTTTTTCTACGGTAGCTTCAGTAGTGGGATGAAAAAATGGTGTTTAGTATTAAATAAAGAGGATATGATATGATAATGAAAAGATGGGAATTCATAACTATGGAAATTTTTCATTACTAGTTTTATTTGATGCTTCTAGTGCTAGTTTGTTCATATTTTATTAGTGTGGAAAGGAGAGGAACATAAGGAAATCCTTCTCAACCCCACATAAGCCCTTCCATCAGTGGGGACCTATGGGGAACTTGTAGTGGTTATGAAAATAATCACATCCATATTAGTGTGGTATAGGATTTGTAGCCTATATTGTAATGTCATAGAAATATGAACCATCTATGACACTAGGTTCTCTGTTTTTTGGTCAGGGTGTTAGGGATGGATCTTCATCTAGGAAGATACAACTTAAGGTAGAGTCGCATGTTCGTGATTATTATTAGGCTCCGTCTAAGATGAGACAAATTCATTCCATATATCCAGCACAAATGGAATGAGATATTGGACTTACCACATTTCTAGGTATGATTCTTATTTCATCAACCAAATCATTTGTTCTATTTGATAGAGGGGTCTATGTTTCCTTTATATATACTCATCCTATGAATGGATTTAAATTTCCTACTTATCTAATGGATTATGTGATTAAGTTGTTGATGTTGTAATGTAGGAATAAAGAGTATGTTTTTAGGTGTCCATCATATTCTCTCACTCTATCAGGGGTCAAACTGGATTAGGATTTCATAGTTTTCTAAATTAACCACTTTTACATGATTCTCAATATGATTTGTAAGGTGCGTTTCCAAGCACACATTAATTTTTACCAGCAGTGGTTGTTTTTTTGGAACCCTATGGAATAACAATGGGTTTTCAGGAAGAATGGGGCCCTCATCAGGGATGTGTTGTTCCTCAAATTCTCGTGTTGGGTAGCCTTGTTTTCTATATGACAGAAATGTTGGAGGATAATGATAGAGGATTTGATGGAGGGTGACCTCTTGTTGTGGATAAGTTCCCATAGGTATTTCATAGATTTTTAGGTATTCCTCTAGAATTGGACGTGGAGTTATACCTTGATTTGGAATTGGGAAGAGATCTATTATCCCTTCCCTCATATCATATGGACACCACCGAGTTGAGGGATTGAAAGATACATATGGATGATTTGTAATCCAACGTATTCATTCGCATGAGCATATAACCTTGGTCCACTATATTTCAATTTTCTATGATGGGTTATAGATATCTTAGGTTTTGAATTGATTACTAGAAGATGAATAAGTTAATAATCAAGAATAAATATCCATTTTCCCAAATGGATGAACTTCTTATTATCTCAATGGGGAAATGTAGTTTCACATTATTGATTTATGTTATAAGGATCACTAGATCTGAGTCAGAGAGGTTGATATTCCTCATAAACATTTCTAATGTATGTATGGCTATTTTGAGTATTTTAGCATTCCTTTGGGTTTGAATAATTATATATTAGTTATCATGGTTCTCATGATGATGTTGTTAAATTAATACCTCAATTTTCTTCATTTTAGTGTCCATGGATGACATCCTAGTCTAAATCGTGACCATGGTGGGGAATGAGTTACACATGTTCATTGCATATATGGTACTATTTCCAGGTGTACCATCTTTAATAAGGAGTTGATGTTTTTCGGCCATGTGAACCCTGAATGTGAGGTTACAACTACCCCGATATAATCAGTTCAGTGATTTCATGGGAGCAATTGAAGAATGTTTTTGAAATTTAGATATTTTTGGATCTAGCGGGGTATTTTGGGTGGTTTTATCAAGATGTATCTCAGATTTATCCAACCATGATGGAGATTCCCTAAAAAGGGGATGATTTTGAGTGGATCACAGAATTTCAGGAATATTTTAAAGATAATACTTGGTGGTTGACCACAATCCCTATTTTGGTCTTTTTAGAATATGGAAGTGGAACGTGGACTACTTTGAATCATTCAGTATGGGTATCGGGTGAGTGATGATATAGGATGAGCGTCTGGTGGAATATGGTTATTTCTAGCTCTGGACACAGGAAAAGAATTATCTAAACCATGAAATAGAATTACAGTCAATGATACACGCTCTGAATACATGGATTTTTACCTATTCAGGGAGAAGTTTTTAGTATACTCTGACCAAAAGAGATTTTCCTAAATTTTCTCCCAGATATTTATGAATATAATTCTTCTTCAATGGGACGATTACCATCAGTAGTTCACTTTTGATATCGTTCTCACCCTTGGAAAATTAAATGTGGTTATAGGTGATTCTAGCAGGAATGTGTCAGTGAAAGTAGTGAAATATTTCAGCAAAGGAAAAACATTAATTTGCCTTTTTTACCAAATGAATCAGAGAACAAGGAGCATAGTGGAGGTGTTTTCATGGCTATTATTCAGCCGAGACACTCCCACCTAGAAAGGATTCCATATTAACAGCTGGGTAATGATTTTTTTCAGTAGTCTATTCTGTTCCAAAGTGGTTGGGGGTTCTTAGGGATTGTTCCATATCTTTTGAAGGATTACATTGCATCATGTTTTTGGGTGGTAGTTTCATTGTTTTTGTGAATGGTGGACATGTAGGATAGTCACCCATATTTTTGGTTCATTTATCCATGGACCACCAATATGTTTTCTGATGTGTATCATCGGTTTTAGTCAGCGAGCATAAGGTGGGACATAACTAACATCAAATCTACGTGTTATGTTCGTCAGTAGTTTAAAGAAGAGAAACTAAATCCCTCTTTTTTCTTTATACCATAAAAATTCCTACATGGAAGTTGGATGAGGTCTCCATGGAATTTATTACTGATTTATATCATACACCCTATGGAAAGAACACTAGATGAGAGGTGATTAAACGTCAAACCAAATCATCCCATTTCATCATGATTAAGAAATTGGCCAAAGGGGGGGAATGTGTTGGGTTGTATGTTTAGTGGAATGTTAGCCTTCATGGTGCGTCATCAGCTATCATTTGGGGTAGGTATCCCCATTTTTCCATTTGATTCTTGGAAGTCCTTCATAATGAAATGGGGTCCCATGTTAAGTAGATCAAGGTGTACCATCCTCACACTGATGGTCAGATTTCGTGGGTGAATCAGATCACAGAATAAATTCATTGGGAATGTGTGTTATATTTTGGAGGATCTTGGTATGGCTATCTAGAATTTTTTTCCTAAAAAACAGTATCCAACCTTGATAAGAATGGATCACATTGAGGTTACTTATGGTCAGCCATGCCAGTCATCTTTGTGGTGGGAAGAAGTGGGTGAGACCTCTCTGTTGGGACCAAGTCCCATAGAGGAGATGTCTGAGTAGGGATATCTGATCTTGTATTTTTTGTTGATAGTGTAGATCCACCATAATTATTTTATCAATCAGTAGTAAAGAGCCATGGAATTCTTTATTGGTGATCCAGTGTTTCTGAATGTGGACCCTCACTCAGGACAATGTCATTTTGGTATGCAATGGATAATGACATCAAGGCATATAGAACCTTATTATTTTATCTAGAGAATAAGTAATGTGTCATACTTGTTATATTTTATGTCTTAGTTAATATTAATTTTTGACATGTTCCATGTATCACAACTAAATATATATAATCTAGATTTTTCTCACATACTAAATTCAGAGTTTTCAGAGTTAGATCCAGATCTTTCAGGGTTTGAGCGACTAGTTTGGATTGTGGATTACTAAGGGAAATTACATCATTAGAATTTAAAATCATTATTCTGATTTATTTTTCAACATTATAACAATGAAAATTATATTTCAGAGAAAAATTATTTTCTTGAGGATTAGTACCCATTTTGTCCATTTAGATTTTGACTTGACCTTCATAGGGTGAAAAATATTCATTTTGTGGAGAATTGTCAAATCTATGGTTTCTTATGAGGTCTTTTACTTATTAATTTTGTTATTATGTTGGTTTGTTATCTTTCTTGGGTGTTCATGGTGAAAAATGGAGTTTATGTACCCACAAACATGTGGCGCACAGTTTGTATGAAATTCTCACCAGCCAAAAAGCAATCGTGCGCCCTATATAGTGGGATTCTCCGGGCCTAATGACGTACCACGTGATAATTTGGTTAATTGTTCTCTTTAAACAGTGGTTCTTTTTAAAAAAACAATGTTTTCTGTCTAATACATTAATATTGTTTAGTTTTTTGTTTTCCCTAGCATAATTTTAACCCTAATAAACCCATTTCATTCCCTAGTCAAGACTTCAAACCCTAGGAGCCTCATCCTCTGCCTCTTGGATCCATTATTCCTCCTTCATTTTGAAGATTCAGTGTGTATTATTTAACGAATCATCATGTAACCCCCCTTATATCTTGATTTATCCCTTCTTCATGGGTTCATCTTTCCTCATTCTTATGTTCCACATTTTCCAACTGATTGGTTGACCTTATGAGTGATAAATATTAGTTTTCTGGGTTAAATATTAGGGTTTGTGGTGTGATATTTCCATTAACGTGTTCCATTGAGGTGAGGTTGTGTTTTTCCACCAGGTTTGATAAGTTTCCATGATTGATGTAGGTGATTCTATGCTTTAGTAATATTATATTTTTTGGTATGCTTTCTTCCCTTTATGAATGTGTTATATAGATTCAGTGTGTAGTGAGAATTATGTTTTCAAAGTAATTTTGTGTGAATATAGGTGAGAAGATCATTTTTTTAAATGAAAATATTTAATTTCCATTAATATTTTAAATGTGGAACATGTGTCAGTGTGTCATGGGTTTTGAAAATGGTTTTCTTTTTGAAAATGTATATTTTTCATAGATGTTTTCAATGTTGGATGTGTTTTTATAAAATTGGTTTATTTTTTATGTATTTTATATTACATATTTTATTTATTTGAAAATTTTGTTTCATGTCACATGAAAATTAGAAATTGGATTCAAAGGGAATCCTATGTGACAAGATAGAAGGACTATGACTAGTATGCTAGATAGATTAACAGGGATAAGGAAAGGTTCACTCTAGTACGATTGATTCTAGAACAGTAACTAAACATTTATGATGATTGGAGAACACTAGTCCATGATATTGTTTCACCATTAGTGTTTTGTGCATGATGATGTTGTGAGCTACATTTTTTTACCATGTTAGCTTCGGTATGAGGTTCATAGGGTCCCACTCACACTAGTCCTTTGGTATTACTTATGGGGATCATGAGATTATATTCCTACATCTGGGATCTTGGTTTCAGGTTCTTTATTTATAGTTTTCAAATCATGCTTTATTTGAAATGTATCTCTATTTTTCATTAAAACTATAATAGGGATTTATTTTCTATTGTTTTGTCCAGGAATCATTCATTTGGGTCATATCCTACTAGGAATTGGCTCCAACCATACGTACACATTGGGTGTATATAGATATCATTATGTCTTACCCATGTAAAGGAAATATGTTCAGTATTGGTGATGGTGGATATAATTTCTAGTGGCCTATTTCATCTAGGTGTGGGTAGAGGTTTCTTCTGGGTGACGAACCTCTTGTTGAAATCATCTTTTTTTCATGGTCTAGTTCTTAAACCTCCCCATTTTTGGAAATTTGGTTTTTATTTAAATTTGTAAAATCATTAACTTGTGATAGATTAATTTCTTTTGGATATTATTATTTATATTTATTTGATTCTTGAATCCCATATTATTTATATGGTTGTTTATATTAGGTGAAACAATTCCTAAAAAGAGTAACATTGATACCCAGGCACTGGTTTCCCGCCCGTGGGATCAGGAATTCCCTTCAAGACATTATATAGGCCAGGTCAGGTGTTGATTTGGTTATAATATTAGTCCAGTTCATGACATAATAAGAATTAAATTACTGACCATTAATATTACATAAATATTAAAACCTGACGTGTTTAATTTTTATTGTTTATTTTAAGTATAATCATAATATATATATTGTAATATCTACTGATTCATTATATGAGAAACCTCACAATGTCTCTTGACATGGGTAATAAGTCATTGTCCATTTTAAATGATATTTACTATGTGTGTGTTATGTTTCTAATGAATTTATGTTCGTTAATATATTTATCATCTAAAATATAAGTCATCACTACCATAAATTTCCCACTAAACACTCATTGGGACACTACTCCATGAATTTTATTGCATCCTATCACTGACCATTTACTATACCATTAATATTGATAAACACAATAATGAAAATCATCAAAAAATAATTTAAGTCCAGTACATAAATAATATAGACACATCCATTAATTATTAGTTTTTTATCACTCATATGATAATTATTGGACTAATCACCATATCCAAGTGAAAACGACCATATTACTCATGGGAATAAATTTATTTTTTCTAACATTAACTAATTTTAATGATTATGTATAGAGATCATTATATTCTAGCATAGTATTGTGGATCAAGGTTGATACAAATGGTGCCTACAATGGTTAATTGATTTTTATTGTTTCATGTTCAATTCTAGCATGTTACTACATTAATAAAGTCATGTTATCATTATCAAAATAAAAAAGAATCTGTGATAAATCATTATCCATTCATACTAAGTTATATAATCAGAGTTTTTGCGCTCATGATGAGAATATAATTAATTTGATAATAGTGTAGGAAGAGGAATAAAAATGTCATCAATAAAATAGCCAAGTAAATGATTTAGTATATGAGACAACATCAATGAGTTTTAGGGATTGATTTCCATCCTCCACCATATAAATAAGCTTCTTTAATTCATCCCCATATTCCAAAATGACTTATTTATTATTATTTTTGTTAATTTAACTCTATATATAATAATTATTTATTAATTTTATTAATGGATCTTGGTTTCCCAATTTTTTAATTTATCAATTATTTAAATTTTTAAATTTTTATATTTTTTATATTTATTGATAGGGATACATCAGTCAAAACTAAATTAAAATATAAAATTCCTTCGTGATGGATTTAAATGTCCATTTCAAATAGTCTCATATTGTATATTATTTAACAATTTATTCAATATCCATCACTAATAACATCCCAATATTCACATTTTATTATATAAATGAATCTCAATCACTAAAAATATTTCACCACATGTAATTTATGGTGAACCATTATAAAAAATATTATTTGTGATAATGTTTTTTTTTCTGAATTAATTTTTATGTTCATCAGTCATATCATTTTAAAATAAAAAATATCCTTTTAATTATTGCTCCAATCCAACATAAAGAACCACATATTCTAATTCATGATACCTGATATTAATAATATCATATTAAAATATATTGATTATATAGTATAACTTATTAATATATTAGGTAATACATTTCTTTAGTTATAGGTAGTTGGGATCTGGATTGATGGGGTAGTATTGAATTGTATCGATAAGGGTGTGAATAAAATCATAAATATGATGGGATACAAGTATTACTATATTGTATATCCATATATGGGTTATTTATTATGTTGAATGAGTGAATCTCAACATATAATTTCACATGAATCAATTTGATCACTATTACCCAAAGAGTCGAGGTGAGTAGGTAAATCCTATTGGGTCATTGGTTGCAACCCTATCATAGTTAAACAATATCGGTTTTGATGTACATGGGTAGAATTCATATTTTAATATATGTATTGATACTGAATTGGAGCTTGATTTATGGCTCATAAATAGTAATATGTAGAGGCTAATGTTTAATTAGTTGTTTGGTAATTTAGTTGTCATAAGATCATTATATTTCATTTTAATTTTTCACTCAATATATTCTAACCATGGATCCAAAACACAAGTTTATGATGATTATTTTCATGTTTTTTTCTATACTAATACATTGTATATTGTTTCATTATGTAATATTATATTTACATTTATATATTAGACTATGAAATTCTAATTTTGGAACCGTATCTTATTTATATAGGTTTTGAATATATATTATTTTTAATAAATTATTCCATGTTTTTATTATATTTCGTCATTCACAATGAATTTGAACCCAAAATCATCTTGTGACTTTTAAACCCTCCCTCCTTCATGCCAACAACAAATTCTCTATGGGGATTTTTTATAGGGTAGTATAGTGATTATCCTCAGGATACATTTAGGAAATTCGGGATATAAAGGCTTCAAAATAGTATCATAAAGAGAGTTTGGTTAGGAAAATTTTAGTTATATATAGAGATGAGAAATTTTAACTTGGAAGATTGATTACTAGAATGCCTTGATTTATTGGATTTAGTTAAAACCCTTGTTCTTGGGTATTCTAGTGTTGGGTGTAGATGCTCTAATTATGAATAAAAATTGATTGGGAATTTTTGGAATGGAATATATGAAAAATATACTTGATTCATTGATCTAATATTGGTGTGAGTTTTGTATTTTCCCCATGAATCAAGGTAATAAAATGCAGAGGGCGTGGTACACATGCCTAAATGTTTTTTTAGTTAATATAATACCTTCAAATGATTCATTAATAGTTAACTGAAACTAATAATTAAAATAATATTTTCATTAATATATTATTAGGAGAGACTTATTTTATTTCGATAAAAGGGGTTGTATGTTATATATTATTAATTAACTATGATTATCCACCCACCATATTAAAATTATTGTGGATGTATTATGTTTTTCTATGAGAATAAACTAGTTTTTGAAAATTAATTTTTATTATTACATGGAATGTGTAAAATTGTTTTACAAGAATATATTTTAGGGAAATGAACAGATTGGATATATATTTTAGTATTTTAAATTTTATAGAGATATAATTGATTCCAATAGTTTGTTTGTAAGCTATTTTGATTTTTGGGGAGTATAAAATGATTTTACGGGTTTTTATAAACATGTTACTAGTGGTGCATAACTGGGTTTTCATAGTTTGGTAGTTAAGAATATGAATGATATGAGTGCTGTAAATATAAATTTCTTTATGATTTACTATATAATAAATTGTAGATATCTATGAATAATTGGTTCATGGAAATGGTTTTTGGAGTTGGGATTGAATTACTAGGTATAAGAATTAATGATATAACTATCTCTTCTATATGACATTTATTTTTGGTAGGATTTTCTAAATTGTTGAGTATTGTTTTTATTAGGTTATATTGGATTCCATACTAGTTATATTATTTATATATACTATTATTCTAATATTGATCCTGATTTGGTAAAATGATATCCCTCTATAAAATGTAATGGACTCATATTGGAATAATTTTCGTTAACGGATGGCATAGTTTCCAAGATATATCATTTGGTGGGGCCTATGATGAGTACTAAAGAACTATATTATATATCAAAAAATGGTGTGAGTTTATTTTTTAGTCATTTTTAACGAATTTTAGTGTAATTCATTTTTTAAATTATATTTTAAAATATAATAATTTAAAATTAAATTTTAAGTAGTGGAAGGGGGTTTTATGTTAACAGTGTGTTAAATAGAAATGAAAACAATGTTGATGAATTTAAAGAGGTATTTTTTAAAATTTTTGACAAGGATTTATTTTGAAACCTCCACTAGGAAACCCTAAATCCAATACCCATGATATGTTATCCATATGTACTCTTTTACATTCTATGTTTAATAGTTACAACCAAAAAGTGCTCAGAGATATATATAATCATTGGAGAATGATTTTATATAAAAATAGAAAAATTTACAATAGATAAAATGTATTAATTTTCTGTAATCCAGAGATAGAAATTATAATATCATCATGAATGGAAAATAATCACTAGTTCTAGCTTGACACAATGAAATAAGGAATATGAAACTTGTATAGTGTTGATAGTCCAACTCTTTCAGTAATATATGATCAAGAACTACAAATCCTTTCATATTCATAGCTCATAATATTCATAATTAATAATCATTAGAGAATCAAACTATATCATGATATAATTTATCTATACACACGCATTGAAATTTGTGAGTAGGGGTGAGTATTCAATCGCATGGTAGAATCTCTCTATATGACTCTGATGTAATCCCATGTCATTCATATTCCAAAAATCATAATAAATTACCTATAAAACACCTACCCAAATTTAAGAAATGAATAGAATTTTCATATACTGATAGATAATTTTATATCATAATTTATAAGATAGTCATATTATTATTTTTCCTATGTATGTATTCTAATTATTTTCCATAGATCTATGAGCCATGATAAATAACAAATAATTTATCAGAATGAATTTCCTATGATCTTCGTATAAAATTAATATTTATTGTATCCCACCTTTATAAAAAAAATATATTACCCACCCTACCCATAATATAGTAAAGTAAAACATCCTACCTATTACTATTACCAAACCCTTATATTTTTTCCTAACAATTTGTTTTTAATCAAGCCCGGTTCATTTAAATTAAAAAAACATTTTTACATATTAAAAATGTTTTTTCTAGAATAACACATCATAACCCATTTCTTAAATATAACCAATTTATTACAGTAAGAATAATTTTTCAATATAATACTCAATTAGAACTAATTATGATGAATTAAAATTAAATTACCAAAAAAATTCATTCAAATCATAAAAAAGAAAAAAATCAACAAAATTAGATATCTTTTTATAAAAACATAGAAAGTGAAATTTACTTAAATCATATAAATAACATAAAAAAATAAATCATTATCTATTGATGAATGAATAAGATCCCTCTAACATATAAATACTAAAATTACATTAAACCCTAGATCTATAGTTATAAACCGTGATCTAAATTTTTACTGTTTATATTCAGTTATAATCCATACAATTCAGAATTAATTTCATGTGGATTTTTTTAAAGGTAATGAAAATGATTATATAATACCGAAATATATTACAAAATTAATATTATTAAATAAACAAAGATTTTTGAAATTTTTTAGTGTAAAATAATTATAAGTCATTTTAACTCAATATATTTTTTCCAAAATTGGATATGTAATTTAATATCATTATATTCTATAAGTAAAATGATAATTATTATCGGATTGAGAAAACAATTAACCATAAAATACATATATAATCAATAAATAAGATAAAAATTATCCATATAAGTAATATTAAAAAATTAATTAAATATGTGTATTAAAATCATGTCAATATAAATTGATTGACACAATAAATATATAAATACAAGTTTTATATAATAATAATGAATTTTTTTGATAGAAATATTATATAAATCAATATTCATTGTTTCATGATTTTATATATAGCCATTATAAATGTATTTTATTACTTATATTTTTTAAAATTAATAAATATGTATTGATTACAATTGTTGTTATGAATATGAATTATTGTTTTATATATGTAAATTTAATTATTTTTCATTAATTCAACAGTTACAGAATGACAACATATAATAACTTATTGATAATTTTTTTTAATGGAAATATATTTTTATTCAAGTGTATTACGAATCTTTATTTACAATATTATTAAAAGATATTTATAAAATATAATTAATTATTTCTTTAAATTAATAGATTAAATTATGCTAACATTTATTAAAATACATAAATAAAATCAATGAAATAAAAGAGAATTTATAATAAAAAACTAATGATTCATTTTCAACGGATTTTGTTTTATTTTTGAACATCATTTTAAAAATGTATCTTTTCAATTTCAAGAATAAATTCATAATTTTTCATTTAATGAATCTAAATAAATTTATTTTTCATTTATATAAACAAAATAATTATATATTTATTATTTATTGGATAGAAATTAGAATAAAACTGTTTATTTTTTAGGAGCGATACATTCCTAATAATATTATGTGTCATTTTGTTTTATTTTAACAAATGAAATATATAATATTTAAAGACTGATACTATTTAAATGTATTATGAATAAGTATAAAAAATATGTTATAAATAATGTAATTATTAGCAATCGATGTGAAATATGAATAATAAAACATAATGTTTAAAAAGTCATTTTATTACAAAATCAATTTATATGTAGATATTATGTTTTATTTGAAAAGATAAATTTATCACAATTAAACTATTAATGAGATTAAATTTAGTTAAAATAAGCAGATATCACATATAAATTAATTATTATGGGTCATTTTATATTTTTAGTAAAAAAATAATTACCCTTGAATATTATTAAATAACGTAAAAATGAGTAAATTAACATGTCTCAAATGATTTGTAATTATATTTATATTTTTAAATTATAAAAAAACACTATCATGTTTTATAATCAATAAAAAATTTGTTAACAGTATTTCCATACCTAACTCATTTATCTCCCATATGATTATACCCTTATCCTTCACCTAAGTAATTTTTAAATGAAATTTCCAACATTTTTACCTAATAGAGGCGATCCTAATTAACCCATAAAATAGTTCTTATTATTCTATTAAAAATTTAATCCCTATATTTTTTTCCTATCATAAATCCTATATATAATTTTTGAAAGTTTTGGAACCAAGGAGGAAAAGGTTCTTCATTCTAGATGAACACGTTATAAGAATTAGTGATTCTATCAAACTAATTATCCAGTTCTTATCTGTAATTTTTAGTAGACTTCTCATATAAACTCTTATAAATACAATTCTCTAAAATAATTATGTTATATTAACATCATTATGATTTTATTAATATCATATTACTGTTATATAACTCTAATATCTTACATATTCAATAGAATAACATGTACTTGTGTGATATAGTTCAGCAACTTACATGAACAATTCTATAACAACAAAACAATTTTCATCATGAATGAGTATAAAGACAAAAATAATTTCATTATAGGATATTAAAGATTAATTGTTATATGAATATTTTTCTATAAGAGTTAAATAAAAATGAATTATCAAAATTAATAACTCCAAATTCGCAGTAAAATTACAGGGATGATGCTCATCGTAAATTCTATTACTAAAAAAAATACAAAATTATCAATTAGATTTACATGGTAATATATAAATATTTATATTAATATGATCCATCTATCATTAATAATATAGAAACAATAAACTTGTCATCAATAATTTAGTATGAATATATCCACTATGAAACTTGTATGAAATAATCAAAACCATTAACATTTGATGACTAAAATAAGGTATAACCAACTAGCATTTTTATATAATAAGTCAACATAATTTGATTCTATAAAAGATATTATTTATGAATAATATTTTTAAATAAGTGATTAATATGGGTTATAATATATATATAAGTTCAATGTCCTTTTGTGAAATTTTGTATTAAAGGTATGAGTATCTTTTACAATTTCATTTTGAAATTGATATTTTCAAAGTAAAAAATTTCCATTCAGGTAAATTAAATATTCTTCCATTCTAATAACCAATTTATTTTATTCTCCTCAATTTATTTATTTATTTTCTTCCTTATTACCATTTCACATCCCATAGGAATATAATTCACTTGAAATGATGCTTATTAAAGGAAATTACCTTACCCCTTTTTTTCAATCAAAAATATTTTTTATATATGTCATTTTTTTCAATATATGGAAACCCACTTAAAACATTATATGATACATAATTTTTAAATTCTATTAATTTTTAATATTAATAGAAAAAGTAAGAATGTAAATTTTTTTAATAGTTTCTATGTTGTCTTTTTCTTCTTCTATATTCAACAGTTTTTCTTTCAAAGCCTCCCTTACAAATTTTTATGACTCTTCTATGTTATTTTTATGTAAATTTTCAATATTATTATAATAACTTATTGATAATTGTTATTAAAAAAAATTAAAAATATAAGGAAACAAATTTCAAATTTTTATGTGAAATTTTAATTCTTTTACAATGGGGTTTTCTTTTATGTCAATATCCATTAAGGTATGTATAGTTTCACCAAGGATGTGTATGAATGTAATCATCTAGTTTCTTTATATGTATGGTTTTTTTCATTACATATGATATTTCTAATGAAAAAAAACCATTTTAGTAGGTTAACTATGGAGTGATAAAATAATGATAGTTTTCATATATCTCACATATGTATGGTTTTTCACTTTTTGACAGGTGAGATCGGAATTAAATATCCCACATTTTCATTAAGTAATGAGTTATATCCCATGAGATGATATGTATGGTACAAGGGACTGAACCCAACCAATAATGTTTATTGTATGGGGGATTAATCTTAATACATTATGCTATATATTATGATAGTCTTTTATGTGAACCTAAAAATAATATTTTTTTATTCTTATGTCTGTTCCACATAATTTTTTTATGTTTCATGTGTCATTATTGTTTTCACATGATTACAAATTTAAATTCCTCATTTCATATTTTATGGAAAAAAATATTATATAATGACACATGATTAATGATCCCTTATTTATTGGATATTTTTTCCTTATGTTATGTTCATATTCCTTGATTATGTTTTCATACCCACATTCTCATCTTATGTTAACTTATGATCGTTGATTGAAATCTATTATGTTCATATTTACTGAGTATCAATGATTTTTATTTCAAATATATTTATTTTTTTGGTTTTAATTTATAATATAAGATATGATATGTTTATAAGTTTTCATGTGTGGTGATAATATGTAAAAATGTTAATAGTTTTGTAAAATATGTATTTTAGGTATCTAATCCACCAAAATTCTAAACATATAGGTTCTAGGGTGTGATTTATTTTTAGATTTAATTAATATTCCTTAAAAGTGGTGAATTCTATTTGTATGTTATTATTGGGTAATCTATGTCGATATTCGAGTTGGGTTTAGTTATTTTTGGGTATTAAGGTAGTAATAATTATTTGATTTATTATTTATTGTTTATTATTTCAGATTTATGAATTTTGGTTTAACTAATACTACATAAAAATTTTAATTTTTAGGTGAAAGTATAAATCATATCATAACCTTTTAAGATTATTGATGATTTATATTACATATTTTTTACATAATAATAAATTTTATCTAATTTAGTGAGAATTAATCTCATAATGGATGGATGAAAGTCTCACACTACCCTCTTATCTCTCCCAAAGGGTATGATTTTGGAAATCACGGAAAAATCAAAATCACGTGGTTTTAAAAAATTTAAAAACATAAAAATTATATTAAAGTGAATATATAACATATCCATATATTCTTCTGTAAATTTATATTGAAATAGTACATGGGATTATTCTGACTATATTTTAGAAACCCAACCTCCCCAACAAACCTGATCTGATAAATAACATATAGATATTTATCAATTTTTATACAATGTCATAATAAAAAAATTCCTTATAATTCATTATACAACTGAAGAGGAGAGTGACCTATGAGTAGATTATAAATTTATCTTACTGGATGATTGTATTTGATATAATAATCACCATCCTTTACAAAAACATATCACATAAAATTAAATAATAAGGTTTTGTGGAAATCAAATAGAAAATGATTTTCAAAAAAAAATTGTATTTTGAAAAAATGATTATTTGAATCATTGTTTTTGCAGACATCCATTATGATCAAAATATTAAAGTGTTATTTATAAATATAAAGTGTTGGAATTTATAAATGTTATGATGAATTATATCAATTTGTTGAGTCAACCAAATTCACCATAGAGGATAAAATTTCCACAATGGTTTCAAAACACTGTGTTATTTCTATTTAAATAGTATTTATAAAAATATATCCATAATTAAATAATAAAGAGGATAATTTAGATGATTAAATTTATTTCAGAGTGGAAAATATAACAACCCTTATTTTAGTGTTTTCATTCTATCATCATCCATGTACCTCATGAGTAATTTTATTTTCATTTTAATTTCAAATTAATGATTTTTTTTGTATAAGATTGATTTAGATACATAAATGAATATGATAATATAACAATTATTTCAGATTTTTTCAATTTGAAATAAATATAAATTATGTACGCTCAATTTAAAGCCCTAAATTTTTTTTTCATATTTTTTAAGACAATTTTCCATGTTCTTAATTAATTCATTAGGTTTAATCATGTTAATATAAATAATTTTTAGGTTTCCACAAGATTATTATAGATTTTGGAGACTATTTGGTTCAATAGTAGATATACCAAGTTGTGGTGAAAGTCATTATTGTAGAGACCCAATATTGACATACATGGACATTACATTTATTTTTTGGAATACATAATTCAAGACACAAATTGACACAAAAAGACCATATTAGTATAGTGTCTTTGGAAACTCAGAACATAATCTTCTAATAATGTTTATAGACCATAAATATCTCCATTAAAAATCAACCCCTTTTTTTTCCTACCAAAAAAATTTCTATATATCTTACAAAAAATACTACATAAAAATGGTGATATCAAATACTGCGTAAGGGTAAAAATAAGGAACAAAAAACAACCTATAGACATTTGAATGTAAAAAATATGAATATAATGATTAAAAAACAAAATATTGAACAATAATGTAAATCTTGGAAGTACTTGATGCATAGAAAACAAAATATAATTAACCATGATACAATATCATTTACATAAATCATGTAATTTTTTAAATTTTAGAAGTGCCGAATATGATTTCCATAGTAGCCAACGCATTGTTACCAAGACCATCATAGTGTACAAAGTCAATTTTTGAACAGGGTTTACATTTCGTTTCATCCTTGTATTATTGATCCATATTTACTTGTCATTTCAGTCATGTCTATTTCATGAGATATAAATCATTAAACAATTCATTTGATGGAGATATAGGCCCCACCCATATCAAAATGAAATCATTATTACATGTATCACAAAACATAAATCATTCACCGTAGCATAACCCAAGATATAAAATGGGTTTCTTAAATATCATTCTGTCATAACATAATCCATAACAAGATAATTCTATCATTATAAAAATAAAATAATATTAAAAATATGGATAGAAAAATAAACTTATTCAATAGATTCATCTTATATGTAATGTAATTTGATTAAACATTTGATCTTAGTTCTTGATGAAAATATCTTTCCTTCTTCAAAAATATTTTCATTTCTCAAAATTCCACACAATTTAAAAATAATGAATTTAGTCAAAAAAAATTGAAATATTATAGAGGATGATTCATTGAAATAAGCTGTCATAAAACCATAAAAATCCATTCACGGCCTATAAATTAAAAAAAAATCATACTTTTTACAGAAAAGACAAAAACGTACCTCGTATGGTAAATGTTAGAATGATTCCTTCCAAAATGAGAATTAAAAGTACAAGACTGGGTAAAATATTTACTGGGTTTCTACATAGGATAACAAAGGTAGGAAGTGAAAACATGGATACAGAAGAGTTATCTAACCATCATGTTCTAGTGGATAGTGATAGAGAATAATTTTTGGATGAAGTTAAATACCAAAAAGCCATAAATTTGTGATTATTTAAGGGTCCATCTGATTCATCACATAAGAAGGTACATGGATTACATTTTTGTTTTTACTTATCACATTCCTATAGTTGGATGATTTTTCATGAGAATAAATACTTACTTTATTTTGGTAAAATATATCCATTGTCCGTTCCATGAACAATTTCTACATAATATCTTAATTAAATGATTCTAAAATTTTATTTTGTGAAGTATAAGTAAATCATGTGATATAATGATATTTCAATTCATCTATCTCAAAAAAATGTTAGAAAATGTTATCAAATAATTATGATTCCACCAATAGTGAGACAATACATTAATCTAAAAAGCATAAAATACAAAATAACATATACTATCCATAAATGGATAACATTACAATCCTTTAAAAAATATAAAACATAGAAATAGGTGAAATAAGTTGGCATAAAATTTATCTCCAATATCTCATAAGTTAGTTCATTGTTGTCACATTCAAAACATGTGTATAATTTAATCATGAATTCTCTTCAAACTAGAATTACCATAGAACCATATTGAAAACAAGAATGCTGTAAAAAGTAAACAGTTTTGACATAAAAAATCCCAAAAAAATTATATACTAAAACAATGACATCACACTGTCCTTATATCATTCATGATCTCATTAATACTATCAAACATCTCTTTATCGCTTTATCACTTCATTATGTTCTTATCAGGTTCATTACAAAAATATCTGAATAACCATTCAAGGTTACCAGTACCATTCACCATATACTATCAAATACTAAATGAAAAACAATAGTGTAATAGTCCATATATGTTTCTTTATTCTATAGTACCATTAAGTTACTTATAAAACATTAATCTAGATAAACATGGTATCATTCCACTACCATCATAATCTAATAACCGAGCTTCAACATTTTATTCCTTAACACTTCTTTAATCTCACATATCCTTTGCAGTCTCTTCATCATCAACAACATAAATACTACCCATACGTTCATTCTGATTCTCTTCATGATATTTTCCCTTAGGGCATCGATTTGTATAATGCCCATACATTCTAAATTTAAATCATTTAACCGTTTTTGTTGTCTTAGAAATACCATTAACCTTTTACATTGTGTTAACGGAACCTTTTCCTTTGCAATTATTGGAATTGTGTCCTTCTTTTCCACACCCAAAGAATCGTATCATTCCTTTGAAACATTATCCTTGATGAATCTTTCCACGTGATTTATATGAGTAAAATTGAACATTCACTCCTATATGATCATCATGAAACTCCATAATTATCTTATTAGATTCTTTAGGAAACTCAACAATGTCGAGATTATTTATCATAATATAATTTTGATGATTAAGAATAATAATGTTGTCTTTCCTTAAAAATCACATTTCATTAGGGTTTTGAAGAAGAATATCATTTCATTGTCCATAATACTCTCCATTAACATTAATCACACTATTTCATACTATTTTCTAAAACCCAAAAATAATATTTTGTGATGCAAAAATCATACTAGGAAAACAATATAATCTAGGGGTAATACATTTAATCTTTAAAATCATAGGTTTAATCTGAGGTTATTCATGATCGTTATCATAATTCTAAGATTGTAACCTACACATATAACTAACATTATAGGCATCCCTATACATCCTTTAGATATATTTATAGGGATCTCACTAAAGGTTTTTCATCCTAGTTTCAAAATGTTGACTAAACCTTTTCTCAGATTATAACTGTAAAGACTTTAACTTTACATACATGTACTTTAGAGTTCTTTTTCAGAATACTGAATACATGAAATAAATATATTCCCAATCACCATATTTGTTTAGTGTTTAGTCAATAATAAAAATGTAATAGTGTAGAGAAACCTTTGTAGAAGTAAATATTCATGAAACATTAAAAATCTATTCATGTCTTATAAGATGAAATAATATTCTTCTCGTACTTCTGCCGGAAAAGTCCAAAAATTACTATGTATGGTAGATATAAAAAAAATTCCTTCCAAACAATGTAGAAGATGTAAAAAATGGGTATAAATGACTGAAAATGTACATAGATGATTATTAAAAATTTAATTAAAACGTTTTTATAAAACATGTACTTGGATGATAAATATATTCCAAGCAAATACTTACATATAAACAACATCAGATAAAAGTGAGATTGAAAAATTATCCCTTGCCATAGGTCTGATTTATTTTGAATGTGTTTGAAAATCCTTTATAGTGGGTTTCAAATATATTATTAATTTTTAAATAACCATAAAATTATTTATGATATTATATATGATTTACTGATTACTTTATATTACCTGTTCATTTTTCAATTCCATGTTAAAGAAACGTTTTGGGTAATAATATTTTGTTTATCGTACGTGTTTGAACTAGTTATTCTTGATATTATTAATTATTTTAATATTTACACTCATTAAAAATTTAGAACATAATTTATATATATTATATATTTAGTATATAATTATATATATATATATAATGGATAGATATAAGAAATGGAATACACTGTTCATGGATACGGAGAGACGTATGTAAGCATGAACTCAATTTTCGTTTCCTTAGTAAATTGAATAAAAGTCAATAAATGAAAAAAACATATATATACATAAATAAATTATTATTTTTTATGTCAAATATTTCTAGATTATTTATTATATAATCTTTTTAATCATTCTTTAATGGTTAACGTGGAGAAAGAATCTCATCAAGTCGTGGAGAAGATAAGTCGTACGTACGCACGAGCGACAAAATCATTCCCATAACTATTGAATAGTATTGAATTGGATGGTGAATAATACCTAATAATTAGTATTAGGTTATAATAATCATATATTTTAATTATTTCCTCCATTATACTCATCCATGTAATGCGGTGGTGAAAAACAGATTACACCATGACGAGGATATGATTAGCCGTACGTATGCACACAAGATGATTTCGTTTTTCATAGGATGGATAGAATATAAAATAGTGTATTTTCAAATTTATAATAAAATATAATTATATTAGTGATAATTATTTTATTACATTTTAATGATATAACTAATGAAGATAAATTAGAAGAAATTTTATTGACAGGTCGGTGGAAGAGATTACCTCTTCCTCAATGGGCCTCCTTTAAATTTCTTATTAGGGAAATAGATATGGTCTTTTAAGAATACCAAAACATCTAAATTGTAAATAGGGATGTTGATAAGATAAATAGAAAGGTTTTTGACGAGCTTGAATGCTTAAAATGGAGTGAATAGGATAGGAAGGAAGTGCCCTTTTATAAGAGAGGATATGGGCACTTTAGAAACGTCCTGAAATATTATTTTATTATATATTATATTTCAATTTAAAATGGTAAAAAAATATATAGATAAATTATGAGATTATTTTTGTTTGAATACTCATAATAAAATAATTTTTAGATAGTTTTTTAATATTTTCTACCCCTATCCTTTTGGTTTAACCCTTATTTTACCCTTTTTAATCTTAATGTGATATCATTTTATTTAACAATTGTGGGTTAATGTAATTACCATATCTTCTCAAATGACCCAAAAGATGAAATTTATTAAGTATTTGGACTTATATTACCTATTGGTTTTCTGAATATTAGTTTTTTATGAATTTAATGTCATTTAATAATGAATTTTATGTTTTAAGTAATGAATTGCATCAATTATTGATACAACCCAATCATACCTTTTTAAAAAAATTCATATCAACCTCATCCATTCGAAACGAATGCATTAGATCGTACCTAATATGTTAATTTCATCCCTAAACATTATTCATGTATTCTAAATATTCAAATTAAATTTATTTTAAAATTTATTCATCCATTTATTTGAATCATTCATTAATGAGGTAATCACTACATCATAGTTGTGCCATAAATAAATATATTTATCTTAGATCTAAAAATTATAAATAAAATACCATGACATAGAGAAATATTATTGGATTTCTAATTGATATTTATATTCATATATATCATCTATATAAACCCATAAAACAATTGATTTAGTAAAAAATATATGTTTAGGTTATAATTATCTTTATTCTAAATTAATTCTCATAAAATGTCAATCTCACATCCAAGTAAATCACGGGGTCCCAAAATCTACCCAAGGATGAAAATGGTCTTATTTATCTAATCCAATAAAATTATAACATATTTTAGGATATTCTGATATAATTATAATATTATTTATTACCCTTATTTACTAGATTTACCCTATAACAATGGTAAATAAAATAATTAGTGAGGTTACTATTCATAGGATCTAAAAATAAAAGGTACCTATTTAAAAAAATTTACCTCATGATTCATAATTTGGAATACCTTTTTTCAAATTCAAAACAAATATGTTTTAGTAATTAATATAAAATTAATTCCCATTGTTAAAACCAAAAAAAAGTGCATTTTCAAGAAGTAATAACTACCAAAATAATGATATCTATTTATGTCCAATTTCAATGTGAAATTACTTCAAATGACCAAAATTAGATTAAATTATGTAAACAAAATCCAATTATAATTTAAAATTAATTAAAAATATTATATAACAATATAAAAAAATTATATAAAAAGGATGTTTGGAATTAAAATGCAATATATTTCAGTATTCATTAAAATTTGAATTTTATCAGAAAAATACCAAAAAATCCGAAAAAGTAAATTTTTGCCCCGATTCAAAAGAATTTTTTTTTATTTTGTCAAATTTAACTTATTAAAGTGTCAAAAACATTATTGAGAATGGTCGCACCATCCAAATGTAGTAAAACTACATTTTTTTAAAATAATTCTTTGATCAGAAAAAAATTGATTTTGTGATTATGTCTTGTTCTAGAAAAAGAGTAAGATGAATTATAATTTTATATAAAATTCAAAATGTGGTTAACACTATTCATAATGGATAGTTATATAATATTTTGAAAATATATCATTGTTTAGTGAAACTCGGTATTCCGTACAATAGAAGCTATCGATGAAGGTTGCTTATGCATGTAACGCAAGCCAAGTTAGTGTTGTGTGTAGTGCAAGCTTCCTTTGGTGTTGCATATAAAACAGTCCAAACATAGTTCATTTATACACTAAAAAAAATCTATAATATGTGTTGCATGAAATGAATTCTAACAAAGGAACATGAAATTGTGTGCAACACAAGCCAAGAAAAGTGTTGCGTATACTGCAAGCTAAAATGGTGTTGTGTATATCGAATTATAATACAGGTTTAGCATACAACAAAATACATCGAAGAAATTATAAATAATCCATGTTATAAATTCTTAGCGTGTTATAGTAATGGTCCCCTATGAGTTCTTATGTAAAACAGATATGGGGAAAAAGTTGGTTTAAGGTGTCCCCACCGTTGTGGTGCTTGAGGAAGGTTCCTATGGGCCATGGCCATACTGACCTAACAACAACTCTAGTTGAGGATCTATAAGGGAAAACATCCATGGAATAGAAAACAAATAATAGGAATTGTTCAGGTAATTTTGTCTTGTGAAAATCAACCACGATGTTATGGAGGCTATGGTGGAGGTCGCAGTGATGTTCGAGATAGAATTTGATTAGCCAAAAGAGTCACCATTCATTATGGGTCTTGACCAGTACAAAGAATAATGAAATTGTTATGTTATTAGACATATTTAATGTGATATTAGTCGATTCCATCATTAATTAATTGATTCATGCCTCCTATATTTATTTTTCCTTTGATATTTGTGTTCGTCATGTGAACCAAGTGTGAGTTTGGCAGACCCCTCTTACATTGAGGTTGTTGCCTTGAATAACCTCATTCTTCTCAACCCCCCCATGATAATGTTAGATGAATCTAACTATGTAATATTTAGGATATTCTTATAGAATTAGAACTATGGTTTCCTAACCTCTTTTCTATTTCTCATCATTCATTTAGAAACATATTTCTCCTCAATCAACCAAACTCGAATTTTTCCTTTAATGGTGTTGAACATAGGGAGTTCATATCACGAAATCATGTCCCAATTAGTTTGAAAATGTGGTTTTAGTGATTATTACCTGAATATCCTTGATGATCACATCAACAAACTTTATGATGGAAGATCTTTACCATATAGAATCTATATATGTGATTTTTCAGATGATATGGTCTCATGTGCTTATGGACTTTTATACCATGTTTGATGTTTGATCACATGTTTGTGCATTTATAGCTTGTGAGACCATGTTTTCATTTTTATGATAAGTGTGTGTATGTGTATCCAATGAGACCATGTTTGGTTGTGATTACTTGTGTGTATATGTATTATGATACTCATGATTGTTATTAATTTTATTCTTATATGTGTTATACTTTTTCTATTTAATGTATGTCCTTTTTTGTTTTTTTTCTTATAACAAATGATAGTTCAATCATCGTGGCTTGTTTATCCCTTACATGTTGAATGTGTTGATATGTGATTGTGATGATAGTGTACCATGTCCCATAAATATATGAAATATCATCTAAGATTCACCCAAGGTAGTTTTCGGATTTTTTGACCATGTGGCCTAACCCAAGGTAGAAACATTGTGTGATGATTTTATGGTATGACCCATGAGAGAGATGAGATTTGATGGAAATGTCATATAACCAAAGACTCATTAGCCTTATGGATATTTTTGGGTTTATGTGGTTATCTTTTGGCCAAATCTTGTTCACATCATCTACTATGACAATGTTTCCAACATGGAGCTGAATTATGTACAACTAAGGATTTTTTAGGGTATCAATGATTGAACTATGATAGGCACTTCAGTGATGTCTTAGTTCATTTTTTACTTACCTATCTTTTTCACACTCTTTTTTCATGGAACCTTTTCTGTCCTTTGTTTTTAATTCTATATGACTTGAGATATATTCCATTCCTTCTATAATAGTATTGTTTAATTTTTATACTATGTCACTATATGTTCCAACTTTTACTTGTATTTATTAATACTGAGGATATATTCTTCCCATAGATGGAATTTATACCCTAGTTACTAGTTAAAAATATCATGTCTATGGGGATTTGAGCATGAGACCCATTAGTAATCTTTCTAGGAATATGTGATTTGGGTTGGGTAATTAAAAAGTGGTATCAAAAGAGTATGATTCTATTTATTTATTTTGGCTTTATTTTTCAAATGACATAGGATTTTTTAAACACAGTTATGGTATTTTACATGTACATGGTTTGATCATATGTGAAGGACCTCCAAGTTATCAATTATGGTATTTTTGCTACAATTTAATGGTAATTTGTAGCATTCATGCATCATGAGTAGGCATGTAGGTTCACTTTTTATATATGTGTGTGTGTGGTTATTGAGTATTTCATGGTATTTCTTTAAATAAATTTCTTTATATGTGTTATATGTGCTGTGATATATCTATTTTATCTGTTTGAATGATATATTTATCCAAGAATTAATTTTTTAAACCTCAGAAAGATTTTTTGGGTATATATATATATATTATTGTAACTAATGTGAAGGTAAGGATAATATTTTGTAGAATAAGAAGGGGTTTTCCTTCTTGTTTTGGGTAGCCTAATATTTACGGTTTTCTTATAAAACTATCATGCATGCATTTAAACATCTTAAGTTGTTCTAGTGAGAAATATTTTATGGGCATTCTAAATCTCTATTTTCACTTTAGAATATACTACCTCCAAATAACATGACTGAAACACTTAGTGATGAAGCCTAAAATGATCCCATAAGGGTGGATGTTAAGGTTCTTCCATAGTAACATGTATTAAAGGGCTCCTTCACCCATCTTCATAGTTAAGGATGAAGGGACACTTCAACAAGTGGTCATTCTCTTAGTGCATGTTCACGGGGGAGGATTTTACAAGATTACGGTTGATTATACTTGAGAATTTAAGTTCCATCACCCACCTTCCTTATAGGGAACTATAGGGCCTCAATATGTTGAGGGATGTATTAATATCATTTAGGGAATATTTTATCTAGTAGATAATGCAGATGATCATTGAGTGAAGATAGATACCTATACGCTTCAAGGAACTGCTAGGAGGTAGTGGGGTCTTATGAACTAGGTAGGAAGACTTGTAGATCAAACATGTTTGACCTTCAAATCATTTTCTTCAAAAAGTTATTTACATGTATTCTGAATCTAGATCGTGATCAAGAGTTTATAGAGATTTATCAAGGTGTGATGATGATGTCTACTATTTTGGAATAATTCATAGAGTTCTTATTATTTTCTCCTCTCTGGAATGAAAAGGAGGCACATAAGTCTACGAATTTCAAGATCAACCTTCGATCAATGTTAATGCATCAAGTCGGTACCGTATACCTAACAACATATATAGAGGTTTTGTATAAGGAATTGTTGATCAAGAATTATGATGAGGGGATAGGGTCATAGGTCTTCTTTCATCCTTTAGAGGACTTCATAGTAATACTACCCATAATATTAAGAAGAATGTTGAGAACTCAAGGTAGAGAAGTGGTATACATCGAGAGCATAAGCGAGGTTCTTCAACACCTTCTATGGGAGAAATAGGTCTTCATTGTTTCAACTATTAATAGTGGGGGAATTATCATAAATTTTTTACAAAGCATCATCTCACATGTCATCAGGGTTGAAATATAGGGAATATGTATTATTTATTCTAAAAGGAATTATATAATAGGAATCACATGGTTTTTATTGAGACATAAGAATTATTATTTGGTGTTAGTCAGGGTCTTAAATAGTAGGTCGGTACCCCACATAGGTTGATTATATAGGATATTCATACACTATAGGGTCTGGGTCATGGTTTAAAGGAAGGCTAGATGTATTTTTTATAATAGGTTCCAGCTACTAGTGGTGATGGGAAAATTTCATTTTGAGCTACAATCATGATTATATATATTATTTTACTTGTTTAATATTGGTGCTTCCCCTTCATTTATATCTTATCAAATTATTTTTTGGATTGAATTGATGGTCAATTAATCATTTTTATTATTTTGTCTAGATATGCCATTTGGGGAGAATGTGGATAGTCATTAAATATATTTAGAATTTCTCATAGTAGTTTTTGTATAGGGAAATTTATGGTATTTCAAGATCCTTTAGATGAATAAATTCAATGTTATCTTTTACATGGACTCGAAGAAAATATCTCATGCTCACAGCTATTATCAGAGACTTGTATCCATTATTTCACCTAAGGGGAAGATGTTTGTGAGGACCAGTGAATGGAAAGTTAATACCAAAATAATGGGGCTAGACACAATTTATATTAGAGATATTATAGCACAATTTGAAGGAATGGTTCTTATGGAAAAGAGAGTGATAGCCTCCACCTTTCTTCCAGTGGTGGACCAATATCTGGATATGTTCATGGATGAATTTTTAGTTGTCCCTCTTGAAAGTGAAATCGAATTTTATATCAAAATCATGCAATGAGAAGAACCTATATCAATTATCCCATATCATATAACAAGATTTGAGCTGAAGGAACTCAATTTATAACTTCATGATATGGTGTCAAAAGGTTGTATCATACCAATAAAATATCCTTATGGTGGTCTAGTGTTTCTCATGATGATTTTGGATGGTAGGAATTTATTTTTTGTGCACCAGAGAAATTTGATCATAGTGACCAAGAAAAAATAAAAATTATCATAGATCGAAGAATTATTTGACCATTTCTAGGGAGATTGGTGGTTCTCCTAGATTAACATATGGTTTGGCTACAACTAGATTTGGTTATGTTATAAGGGTATTCCAAAGTCAGTTCTTAGTAGTAGATATGAACAATATGTGTATCATTTCATGACCATCAGGCGACAAATGCACCATCAGTTTTCATGGACCTCATGAACAAGATCATCTATATGTATCTCAACTCATTATTTTAAGTATTAGTTCATAATATCTTTTTATAATTACTGAAAAATGAAATTCAAACATAGAAACACGATAATGTGTGGAGAACAATTAAAGATCATTGGAATTATGAAACAAATATCAAACTATCTCTTTTTTATTAAAGATGTGTGATTCCTAAAGCATTTAATTTCTAAGGCTAAAATTTCTATGGACCTAGATACAGTTGAGATAGTGATGTATTGGACGTTCCATAAGAATTATTTTGAGATTAAGAGTTCCCTCATGTTGTATGGGTACTACTGATAGTTAAAAAAGGACTTATAACATTTTTACACCGATTAATAGGCTCCTAAAGAGTGAGTGAAGTTAAAATCAACCTATCATTATGAATAAACCTTCCACATGATGAAGAGAAGATAGATAGAAGTCTCAATTATGATATTTCTAGTTTTTTTATTGGTCACATGGTTTATTTTGATGCCTAAGGTGTTGGTTTAGGAGATGTGTCGGCATAGATAGGCTATATAATGTATTATGGGTCATTAAATATATGAACCCTAGAGTAGAACTACCTGATGCATGGATTGGAGTTTATTTTTGTAGTCTATTATTTGATGTGGTAGAGACATTATATTTTTTGGGAGATTTTTTTTCTTAAATTGACATCAAGATCCTCTGATGTATATTCCCTTAGTGATATTTTAACTCGAGGTAGAGATATTTGGTTGGGTATCTATATACATTTTAATTATAAATGAATTATGACATGGGAAGGGTAATTTCATTACATATTCTCTTAGTAGGAAAACTCTAGAAATCCAGATGCATTGAGAGTAGAATTTATAAGAGGAATGGAATATAATGAGTTTTATGGTAGAGTGGCATATGGATGAATCAATGGACCATGGAGTAATAACTTTTCAACCATTTTTTATCTCAGTTAAAATACTATATCATGTAAATATAGGCAAATATTCATATCCATAGTGTGTGGTGAAGATAGAAATATTATCAGAGGATGATTTTTTTGGGTGGGTCTTTATATGATGATGAAATTATTTATATCCATGGGATTTTTGTTGTTCTATATTCTTTGGGATATTAATTGATGAAATACTCAAATTATTTGAAATGTTATCTGAATATTAGGTTGATAAAGATGTTCCATGACATTTGATTTTAGTTTTTTTTTGATGTTTAGGAATATAAACATTTCCAGTTTTATTTTTTTATGCCTTACCTACCATAAGATAATGGTCAAGAATCAGATCCTAGTAGTTTGGTTCAATAAAATAATGTTATTATGTGGATGTGAGATGATATTAATATGTCCTTTTTTATGTGGATATCATGTACACCAAAGAGTTTTGAGATCATTTTTTGTAGTATTTGATTATATAACCGAGGTACCACACATAATCCAATCTGAGAGACTCACTCTATATATAAATTGGAAAATATTTACATCAGAGAGATTGTACAACTTCATGGAGTACCTTATAGTAGTGTATTGAATACGTATGAACATCTCATATCATTTTTTCCATTGCATGTCAAAGGTTTTAGGGAATCAATTTAAAACAAGTATTGAGTATCATCTACTTATCATGAGAAGTTAGAGTGGAAAATTTAGATCCCTGATGATATGATTTGAATGTGTATTCTTGGCTTTAATGGTGTAGGGAATGATCAGCTAGCTTTATTCATGTTCACATAGAATATTTTCTAGGATTCTATTTTGATATAACCTTTGGAGTATCTCTATGTAAAATATTGTCAATCACCACTACATAGATATGAGGTGTGTAAGGAAGGTGTTGTTGGGATATGTATGGTGATTAAGACTTCTAATGAGTGATCCTAGTCCGAAAGTAGCTAACCAACACCCAGAGTAGGTGGAGATCATTTTCTGATTGGATGATATATCCTTCATATTTATCTATTAGTAAATGAATATTCTTATGGTTGTCACCCTGATTGATTAATTGGTTTTTTAAAAAGTCGAGGAAACTAGATATATGATTTTTGTGATTTTTTGGGATGACTGAATGTATCAGAGTAATATCTAATTGACTGGACATTCTACCATGTTATTGATTCATTCATGTTGTGTTCTATGTTTCTAAACATCCGAGGTATGATATTGGTCCTACACATGTGATAAACTATGATGATATATAGTTAAGACTATGTGCCTCTTTTATAGAGCTCCTAGTGTTGATTATAGATCAGAGTGACAAGGTTTTAGGGGGGAATATTGTGAAACGTTTTTGAATATTATGGAAGACTGGAAGGATCCAAGAGGACATGTGGAAGTGAGAGTATAATTTTTGAGATAAGTGCACTTAGTTGTTCGATAAGGACCTATAGAGATTCTTCTTGTGGATGAGAATCCCCGAAGGTAGAGATTCTAATGCCTCAGAAAATATTTCTTAATATTTTAATCCTTATTTCCATATTATCCTTTAATTTTTGTGGTTCATCCATGTTTGCGTAAATAGTTTGGATTTTTTAATCATCTATTGGAGTTTTTTGGAGACTCATTGGTTCAAAAAACGCAACACCATAGCTATGGTGTAGTCCATGGTGGTCTCTAGTGATATCCTATATTAAACGGGTAAGGGGGAATGGGTAGCCCAAGTCATTTCCATGGAAATATTACTCAATGAAATATATTTAGGTCCACTTCCAAGGTAAACTCACAATGAAAGCGGTTGATTTTATAGTGAGGAAAAATATCCAAGGAATATTAATCATGTTTTATAAGTTGTCCATGATAGTTTGGTGTGTTTGAATCCACCATTTCATAGTGGAGGCCGTGGTGTAGGTCATGGTGATGGTCAGGTAGTAATTAAAACTACCAAAATAGATGTCCTTCTTTTTAGATATCGACCAAATCAAAGAGAAAATGTTTGTCATATTAAGAGGGGTCAGTAATGCAATCTTAGTTGGATATTTACTTAAATAATTGATTATATCCACCCCATGATTTTTAATTTGATTCAGTTGTTCTTCAGATAACCCTAGGGAGAGTCTCTTTGAGCCTTCTTGCATTGAGGTTTCTTTCTAGAATAACCTCATTTATATCAACCCCCATTCCATGATATTACTTTAATAATAACACTATAAAATATATAGGTTGTTCGTGTTTAATTGGAACTATGACATCCTAACTTATTATCCTTTTTTACCATTCCATGAGTGAATGATTTTTACTACCTCATATGGACTCAAATTGTATTGTTGACGTTGTTTTGCATCTTTTGTCTTGGCATGAAATCTTGTCCTGGTTAGTGTTAAAATGTGGTCCAAGTGAAGGGTCCTTGAGAAAACTTAACATTGACATTGACATGCATTAGGTGGGAATTTCATCATCATGTACAATCTATGTATGTCATTGTTGGCATGATATGGTTTTGTGTGATTATGTTCTTTTAGTCCATGTTTTATGTTTGATCACATCTATGTTTGTATCATGTGATACCATGTTTGATTTTTGATCATAGGTTTGTGTGTGTGTCTGTGGCGCATGATAGCATGTTTGAGTGTGGTCATAATGTATGTGTGTGTGTGAGTGGGTGGTTACTGATATGCATTATTGTTATTCTTGTTGTTCATATATCTGTTATTTCATTTGTGTGAGATGTGTGGAATTTTAAGGTTATACATCTAATAGAGAATGAAATATGGACTATCATGGTTTGGTTAACCCTTAGAGGGTAATCAAGTAAACAAGAAATGTTAATGATGATGATGTCGACGAGGATGATGATGATGATGGACTATGGAATAGACATGGTTATGATATCCTTGATTCTTGACAGGAAATATTTTTGGTATATGATGTTAATGTAACATGATCGAGGTAGAAATTTAGTACAATGACTTGGTGTCCTGAACTATGAGAGTGACAAGGTTTGAAAACTATGTCTCTTGACTTGAGACCCACAAAAAATGATTATATTATGGGGTACACGTGATGTCCTTGTGGTTAAATCTAATTTATGTCTTCTATTATAACTCTATTTATGTAATAGATTCAAAATAGGTATAACCGATGTTTTTAGAAATCCTTATTCATGCAAGATAACTCAGTATTTTATTATATATATTTTTATTTCAATTTTATCTATTATTATTTCATACACTCCTATAAATTTTCATAGGTGATTAGGAATCATTGGTGGCATCCTACTTGATTTATAGTCACACCATGTACAGGAATCTCATAGTTCATGAAGACTACATGATTAGGGATATGGAAAAGGGAAAGTCCCCAATGAAATGGATATAAGAGGTAGGTCATGGTGATCATAGGTGATGCTGAGATGTATTACAGAGTGATGTCACGATATTGGTTTATAAACATGTATTACTCACACTCTTAGTTTACATTCCACATTGATGTCCTTGGGATATTATTATTTTTGACATGTTGTACATTTCATGACATTTGATAAAGAATTTCTTATTTATTCCACTATGTGACTTTGTGTTATTATTTATACTTGTCTCTATTGATATTGAGGGTGTAGTCCCCCTACTGATGGAATTTTTACACCCAGTTCTATTCAGAAACCTATTTAATATGGGGAGGTGTGAATGAGGCCATGTGGCACCCTAAATTAGACTTAGAGATTCATAATGGGACATTACCATGAAAAAATTTAATCCCAAACAAAATAGTAAATTAATTTAATATCATCATCTTTGATAAGGGTAAAATTTATTAGTGTAGGATTGGGGAAATATTTAACCAAACAATATACATATAACCAATGAACAATATATATATTATCCCTACAAGAGATAATGGAATATGAATTAAATATTTGGATAAATAAGATTCCCATAGAAAGTGAAAAATATTATTAATAAAAAAAGTTTGTATAAGAAATATGATTTAGTTTATTGGGAATATAGGTAAAAAACTATATCCATTATTTTTTAAACATCAATGTTAAGGGTGATTCACACACCTTCCTTCGTAAACCCCGATGTAACTTCACAACTATTTTTATATTTAAATAATTTTTTTTGATTTAGAATACTCTATCAAAATACAATTAATACTAGAAAATAGTAAATATTATTATTTATTCAATTATGGATTAATATTTAGTAATTATTTATAGAAAAGTTTCTATGATTATTCAATTAAAAAAGTATTAGTTTTTATTAGCTAAACATTGTTTTCATGGACTGAATATTTCTATTTCAAATTTAAATTACTTGATTCTAGAAAATAAATTTTATAAAAAGGACTTCATTTTATAAGTTATCATATCTAATTTATCTTAGGTTGTTTTTTTTATTTTCCCTAAAGGTGTTGATATTTGTGTGAATAGTGAAAAATACCATTTTTTATTAAAATTATCATTTATTTTCCATTATTTATAAATTCCAATTACATTTTAGACTGATTTTAATGTGAATTTATACCCATTTATCTAAAATTTATTCAATTAATTCCATGTTAATCATCATTATTTTCATTTTTGTCTAAATAATTTTATGCTTAAAATTTAATTTTCTAAAAACTATTTTTATTTTGTTATGTTAATTTAAATTTAAATTAATACCATCCACTTATAAAAATTGAATCTTGAAAAATGGATTTCATATTTGGAATTAAGATTATAATTTTTTTAATGTGTTCAATTTCCTTTCTTATCATTATTAATAATAACCTTGGTAATTCTTTGTCACCACTGTAATGACTAAAAGAGTTAATGATGTTGTTAAAAATAAGATATAAGTTCTAAAATATCATAATATCTTGTTAAAATTTTATTTTATGGAATTATTTAGACACATAATCTTCTTAGATTCTAAATATTTCAATTTTTTTTTCACATTCCGTTGATAAACACATATAATATATTTTAATTTTTTAAGAATTTATAAGTGTGCAACTCCTCTAGATTATAAATGGGAAACTCCTCACCTCATTTATTCACCCACGTTAAACCATTTATCTTGTTAAATACAAACCCGAATATAATTCCAACAACATTAACCATGTTATATAGGTTATATTATAACCAAAATACTATCCTATTAAATACTAAGGTATATGTTGAGGGAGGATTTTAAAATAGGAGGTGTAATTCTTAACTGAGTGATTCTTATTTATTTATTCTTCTAAATCCTTCATAAATTTATCTTCCCTGATAAAATTATAAATTCATTATCTAAAATATAATTAAATTTTATTATGATTATATTCAACCCTTTTCCATCTTCTTTTTCACCCAATGAAAAATGAAAACATTAATAGTGTGTATGTAGAGACTACCACCTCTACAAAGCGTTGTGATTCATTTCTCATTTACACCTTACAATAATGTTATTAATATTATAATTATTGAATAAAAATAAAATCTATAACATATTAATAAGTTTATAATTTTAAAATATTAACTACTTTTTCCCACCCATTGGAAAAATAAAAATGGTGTTCATGCAAACATATAGACTATCATCTCCATGAAGTGGCGTGGTTTATTTTTTATAAATTTCCTAAATATATTGTTCTAAATGTGTATATAATATAAAATTATTATAATTATATAATGTTAATATTATATTTTAATGAAACGATAAACCCATTCACTATAGTCAATGAACCAATTTTATTTCGAGCTTATAAACTGAACATCCTCAAAAAGTCCAACATGAACATTACCATTTTTGTCAACAAATAAAGCAAGGTATCAAATTAAATATAGAGAATAATAATAACCATTAAATGAACATGAAAAAGGTTATTATAAATCTATAAATATTATATAATATTATTATTTTGTGTTTATATAACATACAAAGCTAGATGGATGTTAAGGTAAGTGGCCTTCTTTTAAAAAACTGGATTTAAACTTTTTTGTCCAAATATTTTTCATCCATGTCAATTTTATGTTAAATGTTTCACGAATGTAATTATTTATTCATAAATTATTCATAACTTCCATTATTTTAATATATTTTACTATTGTAAAAATCCCCGTTGATAATTTTTTTTTGTGTTGATTGTGTTTGTTAACAATATTTGATGTTGTTGACAATGGCCGGTTTTCGAGGAATGAGTGAAGAGTTTGCATGAATTTCTGAAATAATCACAAGGAGAGAGAATATTAAGAATTATCAAGTTGATTTAAAATGTTTTAACTAATAATGAAGAAATTTAATGTTATAATTGATCATGTGAAGCACCCAAAGACACCACAAGATTTTTAGTTGATCTTATTGTCAGATCACACGAATCACACAAGATTTTCTAGGGATCTCACAGTGAGATCACATGAAGTACACATGATAGTTTATTTATCTGAAGAATAAATCACATGAAGATCATGAACACTGATAGGATATAAATGATGATGTATTCTTAGAGTTGATAAAAATCATGAAAAGAACAAATAATTGTCATAGAATGTCAAGATGGGATCACACGATGACCACATGATTGTGTTTGGACCTAATGATGTGATCACACGATGTCTTGAAAAACAATTTCACGAAACATATAAATGTTTATGGATATTTCAATTAGATCACATTAATCATGTATTATTTTTATTAGATCACGTGAAGGAAATGATGATGATCATGTGTAGTGCTTGTGATATGTGGTAAGTGATCACTAGTCACAGTCACACGATGCACATAACATCATCTATTGAGGTTATGTAATGGATGGATATCCATTCATAACATATTAATGGTGGTGGATTTATAAATATAAATACCTCTAAAACCATACATAATTAAGATATAAATTTTTTAAGTGGTTTTTTTGGAACCAAAGTATTTCTCATGAGCTAAATAAGGTAATGTTCCAAAATCACATGATCTACATAATCAGAAGAAGGTCTCGTGAATGAGTCTCATGAAGAGATATCGCAATAGAATCATGGTAAATGAGTTATGTAATGGGTGTTTGAGGATATTGTAAGACCTATTTATATTATATTATTTTCATAACCATAAAAGTTTCCCAAATCCAGAGTCAAATGATCTGGTAGAATGGGAACACTTGTGAAATGATCACACAGAGGGGTAATGTAGAGGGGTATTGGGGAGGGTGCATAGAGGATTCTCATAGTGGGGTCTCATAGAGGGATATCAGGGGAAGGTCTCAAAAATCTATCTCATAGAGAATTCTTGTGAATTATTCTTGCAAAGGGGTTCCACACTCCTAGAAGAAAAAATTGTTTAAAAGGTGCTAATTATATATTTGATGAATCAATTGTATATAGAAACAAACAATTGTTAATAAACTCAAAAATTATTGTCAAAATATTATACTAAAATATTAGAGCATTCACATTAGTAGAGAGAGTTGTGATATTTCAAATATTCAATGGTTGTAAACTGTGTATAAGAATGAGGCATGTATCAACCTTATAATAGTAGTGAGCCTTAGTGGATTTTTGTATCATCATATTGCCTTTGTATGTTCATTAGATGTATCACAGTGAGGGTGAACCAAGTAAATTTTTTTATTACAAGATCATATTTTAATTTCTAATTACTCTAGGATATCATAAGGAAAGAGAATATAGTTTTTTAACAATTAAAAAAGATCCAAGGATAGTGTTGTTTTAATATGTCAAACCCAAATTCACCCCCTACCTAAAGGTATTTAACCTATTAGGTATAGTAATTTTTATCAAGGTAAGGGGATAAACCTTGAGTTTTTCACAAATAAGAAGTAATATGAGTTGTTAATAAAAAATTATTTATTATATTTGATTGAAAGAATATTTATCTATGGAAAATTTTGATTAGAACTACATGAGATCAATAAAAATGGATATTTTTTAAATATAAGATCCATGGTATATCATTTAGTTTAGATGGTGGAGTTATATTAGAATAATAACTAAGATAATTGGTTATTGATGCCTAATAAATCAATTCCTGAGGAAGTGTTTTATCTAAAAATTATACATAATGATGATTTTTTTTAAATCATTGCCTACTATAATGGGAATCTTTCAAAATAGAGATGAATGATATTCAAAATTTTGAAAATATAAATTATAGGTTTTATAGAAAAAATACAAGGACCTAAGAATGAACCCCCAATTTGTTTTTAGATTCATTATTTGACTAGATGAATATTATCATTTATTACATGCATGGTCTTAGTGAAATTCTAGAAAATTTAAAAATCAAAATGGAAATATTAAGAAAACATCCACCTCGATTTAATATAAATTTGTCAATTATGAAATATAAATATCCAAAGGGAATGACATTGGTTTTCTTATATAGTACTCTTTTTTCGTACGAGATGAGAAATAATGACAATGATTCTACAAAAATAAGGATTTGTAAAGAGGTTTCATTCAATGACATGAAGTAGAACACTATAGAATAAGGTTAGGATGAAGACATTATGGATGAGTTAATGTCACTTATTTCAATAAAACTAAATAGTGTATAATTAAATTTTAATAGAAACTTCCTCTAACATGTTTTAGGTGTCGAAATGTTAGAAATCATTATGAAAAGTGTAAAATTAAGTTTTATGATGTGAGGATGATAATGAAACACCTATGAAAGTCATTATCTTATGTGAAATTTAAGAAAAAAACTAAACAAAATTTCATCAGAAAAAATAATTTGACTTAATAAAGAAATGATAGTTTAAAAAAATTCAGTATAGGAGATGGAATACATCAAGGAAAATAAATAAGATTTTATGGTTCAATTTGTGGGAAATTATTAGTAAAGAAATGATAGAGACAATTTTGAAAGAGAAGTGTTTTCTTTGTGGGGCCTTTGTGAAGCATCTCCCCTTCTCTCTCCAAATTTAGTGTTTCTTCTTCTTTGGCGATTCGAAGGGTGGAGATCTGGGTGTTGTTGCATCAATGATCTCTCACCTTTTCCTCCCACTCCCCTACTCACTACTCCATTATGATGTCCCTCCCATGAGGGTTCCTTCTCTTTTCCCAATATCAGTGGAGTCTTAATTTTTCTGATATATGGTTCAATGGGTGGATTTCTTATGTTGTTTCATCCCTATGTTAATGACTTCGATGGATCTTCCTCTACTATTACTGCCCGATTATTGGTTTTCTAACCCCATCTTATTACAATGTACTACTGTATTTTTTGTGGTTTTGGTTGTACTGGTTGAGAACATGTTGGTTCTTTGGTATCACACTAGTGGCTTTTGTGGTTTTCTCTGGTAGCTATACCTATTCCTGGTTTAGTTTTTCATGTAATGTTGAGGCCCTTTCCCACTCAAAATCTACTATAGATTCCTTCTCCATTTCTCTTTCTCATGTTGATTTTGTGTGGAGGCCTTTCAGAGGTTTTGGGATGAGTTTTTTTGGAGATAAACAGTTCTCTAGGTGTTGTGAATTTCACTTAGTTCATTTTGAATTTATGATGGGGCTTCTTTTTAGATTTTCGTATTGGTTCGACTTTTGAAGATTGATTTAGTTCATCCGCACACATGTGGAGGTCCCATATTCTATTTTTGGTTTTCTCATTCATTGTTTTTTTCATCTATAATTGATGGTCTTGGATTTATTCTATGGATGGTGGTAGTGGTTATGATGGTTTTGGGTTACGATATTCTAGTTTAATGGTGAAGATCGTAGCTAATCTAGTTTTTGGTTTTTTTCTTATCAGGTTTGATAGTGGTCATTCAATTATTTTTTGTTTTTTTAGGGCACGACTCAGGGCTTATGATATTTTTCATGTATCGAGGTTCATGTGGTGTTGTGCATATTTTGGTTTCCTTTTTTAATTTTGATGATTATTTGTTTCATTTAAATGTAACGTGGTGACTAACGAATTGGTTATAGGGTTTTTTTAATTTCAAAACATTTTTACTTAGCATGAAGTGATATTTTAGTTTTTGGGTGGATTTTCTAGGTTGAAATTTTATTTTGGTTTTGTCTACATCATTTTTCTACATGGTTGTCCCTTTTTAGGTCCACACATAAACATTAAAAGTGTTTATAGAAAATTAAAAAAATATTGATTGGGATGAAAGAGAATTTAAAGTAAGAGTTGACCATTAGGTTGAATTAGACAATGCACTTGAGGAGATGGATTTTTGGAGGGACAAAATCAAATAAAACTAATATGGTGGTTCATGATTCCAAATTCTATATATAGAAATTAGGAAGAAAAGATGCATGAGATAAAGTTTGGATATGAAATTATGAGATTCTAAAAGCTAGATAACTAAGAAAAAGTCTGATAAAAAACTCAATTATTAAAAATAGACCTTGGTTATAGATATTATGTCTAAAATTAAAAAATAAATGTAAAATATATTTAAAAACATGACTAAGTAGTTATCAACTTATAGGGAAAGGTAAAATCTCAATAGAAATTATTTATGCTTGGTATCATGTTAGAAATGTAGGTTACAAAAGAGAATGAAAAAGGAATTTTATAGTTCATTGGTTCTGCAATAAAATCAATGGAATTTATAGGGAATAAAGTCACACATTATAGTGACCCAACTGGTATGTGTATTGAAAATAAATAAAAATCAGTAATGATTCATGTCAGAAAATAAGAACACACGATAAGGTAGAAGATTTATTTTGGAGTGAATAAAAATTATAAGACTCAAAAACCCAAAGTGAAAAACAGTAGTGTGCTAATGATGAACAAGGATACACCTTATATTAGGAGTTATTTTGGTGTAATGATGGGGCATTCTCAAAAACAATTCATAGCCAAGCGGTTTCAACAGATGAAAGATAAATAGAGTATGATATATATCATTTAATATTCTATGAATGATTTTTATGGTCACTATTTTTGGTGTGGAGGATTCGAACAGATGGCCAGATATTTCTCATTGACAATGCAGGGGAATATAATTCAGCAAACCCAAGGTTGTTGTATGTAACATCTCAAGGAATTTTTAAAAATTATAAAAACAAATAATAAATTTATAATATTTTAGTTGAGTTTAGTCTATAATACATTGATTATGATCAAGAATATCAGCCTGCATCATGTATTAAGTCTAAGACATGGATTGGAAATAAAAGGGATGATCAATAAATTGTTTTAGAGATTACCTTCGAAGTGTGAGATGATACTAAAATATTGATTATTAAATGTTGAGATACCTCCCATATTATAGAAAATAAAAAAATGGTTATATTAATTAGGTAAGAGAAATAATAATTCATATAATTTTGAAATGATGTAGTTGTAATGATTATTTTCTTAGGAAACCCCAATTTTGGGGAAATTACATGAGACATGATGATGTCTTGGTTGTTGAATATATCAGAAAAAAATAGAAATGTGCAATAAATTGTGTGACTCAATACATTCCTCAAGATTTAATAGGTTGTTGTGTATCATCAAGGGAAAATATAGTGAAACTTTTTCCCCAGAAAAGTGTATGAAGGGGAATCTCTATATTATTAGTGGAGAAGAGGAAATGTGATTTCTACCAATAGTAGAAGAGATAAGGTAGTAGAATAAACATCTTGATCATCTAAGCCGAATATACATTAAAGATTTGGTGAAATGTCATGGAACTATTGATCTCCCTATGTTATCTCATGATTATAGTCATATGTGTCATGTTTCCCAAAAAGTTAATCTTACTCTAATAACGTATAAGGAAAAATACTAATGGTCTATCAAAGATATTGAAATTTTTTATATTTATGTATGTAGACCTACATAACTAAAATATATTAATGGAATGAGATATTATGAAATTTTCATTTATTGTTTCATAATAATTACACAGGTTTCTATTATCACCCACAAGTCTAAGGTGTTTAGATTCATAACACAATAAGGGGGACGTTGAAATGATTCAATACAAAAAATTAAGCAGATTTTAATTGGTAATGGAAAATAGTTCACAAATAGAAATGTGGATGATTATCATGATAATAATGGGATACAAAACAAAGTTTCTGTATTAAACCTCTACATTAAAATAAAGTGCTTTGGAGAAGAAACAATGTTTAATTATTTCTATATTTATAATAGATACAAATTATTTCCAAATGATTATAAGAATCCAAATGATATGTGGTATGTAATTAAGTATAAATTGATGTACTTTCAAGACTATAGAGGGAAATATTTCAATATCAATAAGGATAAATATAAAATGCTTTAATATCATGGAGGTGGATGGATAACTATTGGTTACTCAAGAATGAAAAATAATAACATAAATTCTTAAATAACTTTCTAGGAAAAGTAAGTCAGAGTAATGTTGTTGTTATAGTGGAGAATGAGTAGAATATTTAAAAAAATCTATAAACTGTCTTAAGAGGATAGTGATGAAGAGGTGAGAATATTAGGGGGAGTGAAAATACCTACATAAGAATAGTAAAAAAATTTAGATTATAAGAATAATAAACCTATATAGAAAACAAAGATCTCAGAAAAAATCATTATAAAAAATATCAACAAGGATTAGACAACACTCATAAAAATAAATCGGATGAAGACTCATTATAAATAATCATTCTTATCATAGATAGAGTCTAAATGTTTTTTGAATAATAAATTAAATATTATAATTGGTTTTCGGTGATGAATGAAGATGTTAATCAAACTGAAATGAATAATATGTGATATATTATTTTTCAACTGAAAAAATATAATTTCATTAATACCAAAAAGGTTTTCTATAAAAACATAAATCAAGATTGTATAATAATTTGAAACAAATCATGATTTTTGTGCAAGTAGTACTCAGAGATAGAAGTTATTTATGTTATTGAAACATTTTAATATGTTGTAATGATGGGAAAAATTATATTATTCTTGGCCATTGTATTGAAAGGTAAATTCAAAATATTTAATATGGATGTGAATTTAACAATTTTTCATTTTGATTTAGAATAATAAGTATATATTAAATATATAGATTGTTTTAATTATGAATATGAGAACTGAATTTTCAGTTAACTAATCCTCTATACGGGTTAATATATGCTCCAAGAGCATGGTATTGATGACATTATTAATATTTTAACAAGCGCGATTTTTATTGTGGTGGATTTAATTATAATATTAATTCCTATAATGAGATAAATAATAAGATGTTGATTCTAGTATATATTGATGATATAATATTTTGTAGATTGATTGTAGTGAAGTGTGAATAGTTTTCATATTTCATAAAAAGTGAGTTCGGAATGTAAATGATTTGTGAGATAACATTTTTCATTAGTCCATAGGTATCATAAGGTGGTCTTTTAATATTTATTTTCCAATAAAAAATGAGAAGGGGGTCCTTAAAATATATGGAAAGGAAAATTATGAATATATTAAATGACTTATTTCCACTATGATGAAATTTTTCAAGGGACGATGAAGCAAAGGTAGTAAATATCATAAAATATAGAAAAATAATTGGTATTCTAATGAACTAAACAATTAAATTCCCCGATATTGTATCTTCCACATTACTAGTAGAATGGAATCAATGTAATCCCAAATAATGACACACACTTGTATTAAAAGATAATACTTTTTTATATATAAAAGGCATTTTGGATTTATGTTTACAATATAATGAAAAATACTAACTGCAGTTGTTAGGTTTTACCGATGATGATTGGTCCAATTTAGCAGATGATTGAAATTTAAAATCACGTGCTTCGTTATATCTTTTGGTACAATATATTTATTAGATAAATAAGATACATGATTTAATTTCTTTTAACATTATAGAAGTTGAATAAAATATGGGTACTCAAAAATTCATGTCGTTACTTTGTATGAAGAAGAAACATTAAGATATGAGATGTGAAGTGAAGTTTTTGATCGAAATTCATTGTGATAATTCAAGTTATAAAAACCATAAATTTTTTTAGTACATTCCTCAGAAAAAAAATAATTTTAAATGAAATATAAATTTATCAAATATAATGTTGAGTGTGGCCTTATAAATTTGAATTATGTTTTAACTAAACTACTTGTTGTAGACATCCTGATGATGGCCATACCCAATCAATAATTTTAATGACATAAACAAGCATATATATTTCTATTGAATCCCCAGACATAAATCATGTGGATGTTAACCCCATATCCCCACGGTATGTTAATTTTCTCATGTATACTAATATGTGTTCTTTACTATGTTACACATCACAAAGGATTGACCATTGGGTTTACTAACAAAATGAGAGAAATGTATTAATAAATATAGGGGAGAAACTAATGCGGGGATAAGTGAAGTGGGAGAATTTTAAATATTATGATGACAAAACTGGTCTGTCAATAAAGATTAATCATGAAAAGGGGTGGCCTTTAGGTATGTGAGGAATGTAGTTTACCTGTGGATGATGGGATGTGATTCATTGATTAATTTTACATGTTACTCCTATTTTTCACTCTAATATTGACTAATGTGGACATACAATATGATTAGGAATTACTTGATAACTATTTGTGGTTTTATAATTAAAATTGTTTCTTGTTCATGAATTTTAAATAATTTGATTTTTGATGATTATAATTGTTTTCAAAATTTCCAAAGGTGGTTTTTGTTGGAAAAATCCTTCTTAATGATTCTTTTATGTAGATTGTGTTTGTTAATAAGGTTAGATGTTGTTAAAAAACACTTCTTATGAAAATTTGAAAGAATGATCGGAATGAATGTATGAACTTATATTACGAAGCATGAATTCCACAACTAAACCTATAGACTAATAATGCATAAACATGTCACACCAATCATGGATTCCATAACAAATCACATAGAGAAAAAATGTATGAACTAATTATGAAGGGTTTTAATATATTAATTAAAAATTAGGAGCAACTAAAAACATAGAATTATTAACATTTGATATCATTGTAACATCTCACATAGAAAACCAAATTATCAGTGTATATCACTGTGAGATAATGAGAAGCGCATATGATATTCTAATGACCTCATAAAGAGATCACACGAAGAACATAAAGCAAAAGTCACTAGAAATGATGCTTCATTATTAAGTTCATTCAAAAACATATGAATAATGAATGATTGTCATAGGATCTCATGATGGGATAATGTGAATACTGCAAGATTATATCTGTATATAGTGATGGGATCATGTGATGTATTGGAAGACAATGTCAATGATTGCATGATTTTCTTAGGATACCAAAATCAGATCACATGAAGAATGTATTATTTTCAATAGATCATGTCAGGAAAATGGTGGTGATAATTTCAGGGGAATGTCACATATTGCAGGTGGTCAAGAGGTGACATCACATGAATCACTTAAGGCTACTAGCTAAGGTGCAATAATAGATTTCTAACTATGTTTAGTTGAGTTAATGTGTTGTATATATACTCTCAAATTCCCCAAACATGTCCTTATGTAAAAATATAGTTCTCTAAAGTCATTTTGTTTTAAGAAAATTATTCAACATCATATGAAGAAGGCCTTATGATAGAATCACACAATCCATGTAATATGAACAATGTCTCATGAAGGAATCTCATAGAGTGATATTATAATGAAATCATGTAAAGTAAATTATGAATAGGGGGTTTGTGTGAAATGGAAGACCCATTGATATCACACTAACAAAGTATCATTAAATTGTTATCATGATAGAGTCATGAAATCCACGTGAATGTATGGAATATAAAAGGGGTCTTGTAATGGGAACTTGGAAAAGTGTTTGCATGAAGGGGTCTTTTCGTGGGATCTTATGGTGGAATATCACAGAGAGATCCCACATTACCATATTATCAATAGGTCTTGTGAAGAAGTCTTTCACAGTGGTTACACACTCCCATTTGAAATGTCTTAACCAAATGTGTTTGTAAAATATATGATGAATTTTGAGAAAATAGATAGACACATGTGTGAATCAAGTAAGAATTGTTTTTCATAATATTCTACTGGAAAAGTACTGTGTTCACTTTAACAGAGATATCAGCGAGCTTTCAAATTATCGATGGTTTTAAACCAGGAAGGATAGTGAGTCAACTCTAAAAACTATAATAGAAGGTATCATTATAGTATTTGGAATATCAACAAGTTGACTTTGTATGATTCTGGTACATATCCTACTAAGGGTGAACTATGTAAAATTATTATCTCACATTAATTTTTTATTTACTCTTTTTTGAAGGATACATGAAGGATATTGAATATAGTTTTTAATTAAAACTAAATATGATCCCTGAAGATAGTTGATTTAATCGGACATTCCCTGACTCACCCCTACCCCTCGAGTTATTTAACTTAGTTTTGGATAAAATTTAATTTTAAAAGGCTTAAAAAGAATATTTTAAACATTTTTACAATGTGTTATTTTTGACAATTCAGAAAAGTGAAAACAAATGTATTTTGATTTGTGTGGCATGAAAAATATTTCCTATCGACATATATAATATTATTTATCATGATTACTCTATAATTTAATATGGTATATCAATGTAAATTATATTCCTTATCTTCTAAGTATTTTTCATTTTATGAGTTCTCAATGAAAAATGATATTTCTCTATATGATTATGTGAAAAATGGAAAGTGATTTTCTTATGTGTTCAAATGAGTTTATCGATGATTTCTTGATCAAAATTGAAATCTATAAAATGTTTGTTCATGATATAGTACTTGATAATTATATATGATGACGGGGATACCTATATAGGGCATAATGTTTGGTGATCCCAATATATCCTTACAACACAATGGGTAATAATTAGTCAATGAAGATGAAAAATGATAGTGATAACCTAGAAGATTACTCCTATTGAATTAACTAGAAATTAATTATTTCTGACATGGATTAAACATAGTTGATCATGGGTTACGAATTTGATTCTATAATATACTTATTTTTATATTTATAATTATTTTTATGGAATTATTTTTATTTGATTAGAGAAATAAATTTTTATATACATTTAATGGTAAATGGGTGGAATGTTTTCATGAGTTGTCATATACCATGTGTTTCCTTAGTTGTTTTAAATGATAATAATTGTTTTCAAATTATTTATTTTGGAAAATGTATATTTTTATTAGTTGGATATTTCATATTTATGTGATAAACATTTTATAGTGAAATAGGAAAGTATTATCATGGGTTTACATTATTTTCACTTGAAAAATGGGATTCATTTATTTTTATATCAGTTTTTGAAATTTTTTTATCATCCCAAGTTTTAAAATGTTTTTCGCTATATATATGTTTTTGTAAAAAAAATATCATGGTAGAACCTTGTGATTTATACTCATCTTAAAAGAAGAAAACGTTTCATGAATGAAATATGGGATTAATTGTAAAGATCTATTTTCTAGAAAAAATGTATGTCTTGTGGAAGTTTCTAATTTTTTATATAATTTTTCTCTTCATTATCTAAATATATAGACCTAAAATATCATAGGAATATAAGAAAGTTCAATACTTGACGTAAATCAGGAAATTAAGGGTTTTTAGGATACGGGGAGTTATGCTCAACACCCGAACCTCTTTGAATTGTAAAACCATTTTATTACTTATATTTTTTCAAGAAATAATTATAGTTAAATTAAATACCATGTTATATATTTGATGAAAATGGTTTATATGCATACAAGAAATAGTAATCATTAAAATAATTTCTACATAATGATTTTATATAATAACTTATAATAAAATCATTGTTATTTTAAATATATTATTTTTCAAATATATTTTTTATTTTTATTTAATGATTTTAAATAAAAATATCTAAAAAACTAAAAGAATTAATTGTTTTAAAAAGATTGATTAGATTAAAATAATGATGTTTAAAATAATTAAAATAATTCCATGAAATAATAATGTAATTATAAGAATTAAAAAATTAAGGATTCATAATAAAAGGTAATTAATATCAAAAAAATTATTTTTATAATGTATTTTTTATTTAACGGTAGGATTAATTATATTTTTTAAATGAAATTTCATGTAGGTTATTTTTTATTTATAAATAAAATTGAATAAACATTCATAAACTGATTATTAATTTGTTGTAAATACAAATAAAATCAATTAATGTCTATTACAATAATGTCGTAATGGTTATTTCGCAACTATTTTTAATTTTTATGTTAACGGACTCATATTTCATATTATGAGGTTGATTTTATTAAAATGTAATCCTTATAAGTACATTAAATAAGCTTTACTCATGTGAGGATTTATAATTAATATGAAATAATAATTAGAACACTCATTATTTAAAATTTATTTTTTCTATAAAAAACATTTTTTCTATATATATAATGTTTTTATTTAAAAGATAAATTTAACAAATATATAAATTTAATTGGAATATATGGGAATAAAATTTTTAATGAGGAAATTAAAACTAGTTAATATTTATCATCATATATATGTAGTTAAAAATAATTATCGGAGTAAATAATTAATCAATGTAAAATTTTTAAGTTATAATGGATTGAATTTTTGTTTATTAACATGATATTAAGATATTATATAACCTATTAATTGGTTGGTATATTCAATACTAAATATATCATCAAAAAAACTTCTTAACAAACTCACCAAACTCTCAATGGATTCCTAATTTATCATTCAATATACTAAAAATTAAAAAAACTCCTTCATCTTTATATAAAAATGGAACTCTCCACCACCCTTTTAAAACAGCCTGTATACTTTGATTCATTGTAACATCACGATATTTTATATCAGGTGCATTTTTTTGTTCATAATGGTTTCGTTTATTTTAAAAATTAGTGGGGACCTTCTACACCCTTTATAAACTCTTTTGGTTTTTTAATAAAGTATTTTAAATGGAAATTAAATAATTGTTCATTAATATATACCCATATGCATGGAATGAGGTCTATTTCAGGGAAAAGAACTCATACCTTAACATTAGTGAATTTTAGGGTGTCGCATAAATAAAATACATATTTCCAAAGGGTCATATAAGGGTAAAACTCTTGTTGTGGGAGGTTAATGGTGAAATTATATACACTGGGTAAGGGTAGAGAATCCTTTTGTGGTTTTTGTGAGGGTATAAATTTTTTTATTTGTGTTTTGTAATGGATGAGTCAGGTTATTTTCAAGGTTAATCTATGTTGTGTAAGAGGGTCCTATTGTTTTCGAAGGATGTGTAAGGGTGCCTCAAGTTCTGTGTAAGGGTTAATTGTGCTGGATAATGGTACAAATGATTTTTTCAAAGCAATAATAATGGAACTCAGCCACTTTGTATAGGTAATTATAGGTGAGTAACCTATATAAGGGGAAAACCCATTACCATTTCAAAGAATCAATGAGTTTTTTAATGGTAAATGATATTAGCCTTATATAATTCCCATTTAAGGAAAAAATTGTTTTTGAAATACAATTTTCATTGTGCATCCCCATAAATGACTTATCATGACATTTTGATTTGTTTGAAGCAATAAATCATGGTAATGGAATTAGTTTGACTCATCAAAAGTTATAAATCTAATTTTAAAATATTTAAAACCCCCTCATTAAATATTTTTATGAAATGTAATGTTAGTTGGTGTACTTAATTTTGTGGTTTCAATACTACAATGCATAGTATATTTATTTACAATTTCTCAAACCCTTCACTACTATCGATTTCATAATGTCCTCCTTTGAATGATTGTGGGAGTTCAGATACTACAGAATAATATATATTTCCTTTTATTTTTTTTATTAATCTGTACTCTAGAATCAAAAAGAATAGGAAGAAGTTTCTTTATTTAACATTTCAATCCTCGGCTCTCTATCAGTGGTTTTTTATTTCAAGAAACTATCAACCAAGTCTAAAGATAGAGTCTCTATACACTGGTTCTAACTGATTAAATACTGACACTTCTTTTGAAATCATTCTAGTTGATTTATTAATGAATTTAATTTGGAATATGTGGGTAGGGGTTCTAAAATTCCATCCCATAAGAAATGATTAATTTCTATAAAGAGATTTTCATTAAAACTTTATATATAAATTATGGTTTGATAAACTTGTTTTCTTCTAAAATCAATTTTCCAAACATGGGAGTGGTGATACTTCACTTTTAAAAATCTTATGTAAAATATTGATTATGGTTTATGTTTTGGTCTGTGAAAATGATAAAAATGTGGTCATTTGGGATCCTTTAGTGTGGATATAAGGTTGGAATCAATATACTATAGTATGACTAAATATCATAGGATTAACTTACCATCATAGTGACTTTTTCTTTATTCTAGAATGTATTAAATATGTTATAACCTAATTATTTTTTATAAATTATGTTACCACCAATGTATCATGTTTTACATTATCACTTGGTTTATTTTTATCTGATGATCACATTGATTACTTATTTTCATATTTATACTGATATGGATATTAAAATTTTTGTGTCTTTAAATATGAATTGATTTATAAAATTTATTATAAATGTAAATGGATTTATAAATTATTCCTTCTTTATGTTTAACTAAAAATTTCAAGATAGTAAACTTTTAATAGATTCATTCATTGTATCCTACTATGCTTTGTGATAACAACCCATCTTTTTATTTGGGTGACTTTAGACCATTTTTTACAAGACATGTGTAATGGGAAGTTTGAAATTTAGTTTTTTAAATATATATTAGTTATTGTTACCTTCTTTATGAGATTGGTCGGTGGTGTTAGATGGTTACATGGACACACTTTTTACTTTCAAATTTAGTTTGCTATCGAGTTTAGTATTTTATGGATTATATTATTTATCTCATGGATGTATTTACATTTATTCTATATATCTTATGGTTTAATATATATTTTTAGTTATTCATTAAACATGTATGTTTTTCATAAAACAATAATTATCATGTGGTGGGTCATCTTAGTGACATTTGATATTGAATTGGTTTGGTATGTTGCAAAATGGTATTAGATCTATTACCTAGCAAGTATTATTATGAAAATGCTTGTGTTTGGTTGAGGTTTAATGGGAGATACATGTTAGGACTATGATGATTAATTTAGTAAGTTTTGATGGGTTCATGACCATCATATTTCCATGTCTAAAAATGAGTTACCATGGGTGTTAATGGATTTTAATGATACATGAGCACAATTTTTCTAGTGTTTAGAGGAAAATTCAATGAGTATTATTTAAATAACATGTTTTTTATGTTTTTTTCTGTCATTTAATCAATGCAATATTTAAATTCATAGTGTTTAAATTTTTTAAAATGGATTCTTAATTCTTATTATTTGATTCTAAAAATATATCTTAAGATACTTGGATCCAGTTTTTATTCATCCATAACTGGGTTCAGACTGTACTATATTTTTTCTGTGCCTCCAGTATAGGATTGGGGTGTTTCTTGATGCATGGTGCAAGTGGTTGCCTATATCCCAATCAAATTATTCCCTCATACAATTAATTATCTTACCCATAACAATGATCCTTCAGTTATGATGCACATGAAAAAATACAACGTGACACTATCTCTTTATGGAATATCTTACTGTATATTCAGATCATAAGATCCTGAAGTATATTTTTTACTTATATCATTTTTAACATGTGATAGATACTTTGGGTGGACTTTTTTGTAATTTTAGCTTTCATATTTATTATATTCTAATAAATGGTTATTTGGTGGATGAAATTTTGAATAGTAACTAACTGATCCAAACCATAAAGAAACCAGTGATGGAGTGGACAATGATGTTTTTGTTCACTCGGATCATATTAGAAGAGGAAGAGATAGATTTAAATGGTTGTTTAAATTATGTGAATGTTGATTCATTATTTTTTTATCAAATTCATATCCAACAAACATTATACACTAATTTCTAGTTCTTTATAAAACATGAAAATAGTGGGGAAACCTCAAATGGTTTGTATCAATCTATAATTTGTGCCAAGTACTACCGAGGAAAGTTATTCATTCTATTATCAATGCGGAGAGAGTTTTTGGATAGTGTAAACTAGTATTCATTATCCATTTATCCTAGGACTACCAAGATGCATCATCATCTGAGACACTGATATTGGTGTCTACAGATTAGGCAACTAATTTTATATTTCATTTCATGATGCCTCACCTGTAGCCAAATACCTTCAAGATTGTTAGATCCATTTCTCATTCCTATGTGCATTTCATATTAGGTATCTATGGAATTATTCATCATATTTCAATGGAGTCTTAAAAGAAAGGATTTCATTTGGATGATCCATGATTGACCTATGAAATCAAAACAATTCCTTAATATTTTGGAGATGATAAAGGTTAAATTCCTTGGGAAATTGAATATATAATAAGTTGTAAAGATACATGACATTCCTTATTCAAATATATTAGAAAAAAACCTCAATTAATATACATGTTTTGGAATGTTTTTTAGGAGGTAATGGGTAGATAACTAAATTTAATCATGGCATACCATCCACATAGAGATTATAAGACTAATCAAGCTATCCAGATTCAGGAGGATATGTTCAGGTCTTTTGTTATTGACATTGGTGGTTCATGGTAAAATAATCTTCCTTTGGTATAATTTTTAAATAATAATAATTCTCATTATTAGATTAAAATGAAACCTTTTTATGCTTTGTTTGGGCGACCTCGTAGATCATCCATGTTCTAGGATGAGTTGGTAGAGCGGTCCTTGGTTAGACTAAGTCATTTCTAATAGACTACAGAAAAGGTAAGGTTGATTCGAAAGAGGTATTAAATATCTCATAGTCATTGGAAATCTTATAAGAACCATCATCATCACCCGCAAGAGCTTCATATTATTTATTGGATATTTCATATAGTTTCCCCTCACTTGGGACACCGTCAGTTGGTAAAGAAGGGTAAGTTGACATCATGGTTTGTTAGTCCTTTTGAGATTATTGAACATCTTTTAATGGTTGAATACCTATTATACTTTTCTTCATGATTTAAATTTATTGAAAATGTATTTATTATTTCACCACTCAAAAGGTATCAACTTCACCCTTCCCAAGTGATTAAATGGGATGATATTATTCTAGAGCATGATATTTTTTTTTGAACTACAGATTTAGATTATGGATCTCCAAGATAAGGTAAAACTTAGTAATAAAATCATTTGGTCCACGTAATATGGTATTACCAATATTATATCCATGAAATATGTTATCCGGAATCATTGTTGAGGAAATACTGGCCTTATCTCTTCATGAGTTCAGTATCTTAACCATTTTCTGGGAGAAGGAAGAATTTATGGTGGAGAGAATTTGTAATATACTAATGCATGTTGTCTCTATGCTTGACACTGATTCACTGATTCTGCATAATTCCCTTAAGGGAGTTGGGTCCATCCCATGGTCGATAACGTACACCATTAGAATGTTCTTTTCCATGTTTCCTGATAGCAACATCAAAGTGCTTCACAGGTGGTGTGAAGGGAATAAAGTGGCGGATCACCTTGCCTCCTTGGCCGAGCACACCTCCAACATCTACTGCGTCTCGAATGTTAACCTCTTGAAACTGAAATGTGTGGAACTAATAGAGGGAGATTCCCTTGGGATAGATTACTTCAGACCTCCTTAGGCTTGTGCCTGTTTTTCCTGGAGGTGTTGGTTATTCTCTCCTTCCCCCATTTTATAAACAAATAAATGATGATGATGATAAGGGTGAGGGAGAAATTCTACACACTGCATACATGTAAAATGCCTCTTATATGGGCTGCATAAAGGTATAGATCTTTTATTAGAGTTGTGTAATGGTAACTAGTGAATATTAAAGGTAACTCATGCAGCGTAAGTGTAAGCCTGTATTTTAAAAGGATGAATATGCACACCTCTAGTGATGCGTAATGGTTAGACACACTACATTAGGGTATGTTTGTGTTTTTTAAATCATTCTTAAGGGAACTCAGCCACTAAATATAGGCATTTCTAGGGGAGAGACCCTTGTAAGGTTAAAACCATTTAACATTATGTGAAAGATATAGGTTTTTTGAGGGTAATACATGTTACACTTATGAAACAACCTTGTAATGAAATTTAAAAAAAATTATTTTCCCCCAAAATAACCTATAATTCCATTTTGATTATTTTGAATATATTAAATCATGGGAATTGAATTCAATTGACCTCAAAAAGGTTGTAAATCATGTTTATATTATTTGAATCGTTCTATATTAAAGGATTGGTTGAAATTGAAAATTACTGGAGTTATTAATTTTGGTTTTTAATGATACCAATCCTTGTGTATTTATTTAAAAATACATAAAAATCCACTTCTCTTGATTTTCTAGTATCCTCTTCGGAATAGTTCTGTTTATTCATCTACCATATAAGACAATATGGTTCCATTGATTTGTATTCATTATTATCAAATTTGGAATCAATGGGAAGGGATAAATTTTATTTTTCATTGATTTTTCAAGCTTCAAAACTCTATCGGAGGTTTTTGTTTCAATAAACCATCAAACATTTCTAATATAGGTGTATCTTTACATTTTTTATAACCCATGAAATATTGGGTTTTCTTGACAAATCCTTCTATTTGATTTATTAAATTATTTAGTTTTCAATATGTGAGGGTATATTTCATAGAATCCATATTAGATTATTTGACTAATGTATTTAAATTTATTTTTATTTAAAAAAACGTATACACTTCATGTTTTTAGAAAATAGTTTATTTCAAAATGGATTTTCAAAGAATGGAAGTGGTGATACATCACTTAGGAAAATGTTTCTTAAAATAATGAGTATATTATATGTTTCTTTTTTGAAAACATACATTGTAAGAATATATTTGGAAGATTTTGATTGGACATATAGATGATATTGTTATTATATCGCATGAATCGATGTCATAGGAATCAATTACTATCAAAGTGTACATATCATTCCTAGAACATATTATTTAGGATAGATCCTATGGATTTTTCTTGCATGATGTTATCACCTATATATCGTGATATAAATTCTCACTAGGTTATATTCTGTGTAATTATTACTTTGATTAATTCTCACTATATTTCCACATAAGTTGATATTCATATTCTTGTGGATTTGGATATGGATAATTTTATACGAATTATTTTCAAATGAAATGGATTTAAACATGTTCCATTTTAATGTTTAAATTAGTTATTTCATGATGTTATAAATTGAATAGATTCTTGCATTTCATCCCACTCTAATTTGTGATGACACCATAATTTTACCTTTGGGTACTTTTTCACATTTTTTCATAGGACACCGGTAAAGGGAAGGGAACAATGTGGTTCATTAGATTCATTTATTTGTTGTCTTCTTTATGAGATGGGTTTTTGGGAGAAGATACTCATATGGAAATTCTATTTAGTCACTGTTTGTCTTATAATATAGTTTATTATTTTTATATTTTTTTTATGTCTCATATATGTGAACAAGAGCCTCATCCCTTTTGGTGAGGACTTGGAAAGTGCATCCAAGAGATCCGAGTTCAAAACCAGGTGGAGAAATAATTTTGGTACTGTAGGAGGAACTATTGCAGGCACTATAGCAATCATAATAGAAGACATTTTAGTAGGCATTGTAGCAAACATTGTTCAGTACTATTGAAGCGAGAACTATTCATCTGTTTGGGATTTCGGGCCACAGTTTGGGCCCCGAGTCCTTTAAGGAATTCGAGCCACCCAAGACTTTTCATCTACATCAAGGCCATTAGACCACCTGAAATTGTACTTAAATGATCTGACAGACTCTATGAGGAAAAGAATTTAGATGCATATTTATAGCAGCCACATTCACCCAAGTAGAATCTCAGAGGATTTGTCAGAAAAAGAGGGTATAGCATTTCCATCAAGATTAGAATATGATCGCATGGGAAGCGTAGCTGAATAAGCCTTAAAATGTTGGAGAGATGATATCATGATGAAGAATTTGGAGAGGATAAGTTCCATGTATAGTTTTTATATTTCACAATACCTATAGGCCATGTAATCTCTAATCCTACGGGCCTTGTAAGGGTTCCCCCCTCATCCCATGAGTGGGGTGGGGGTATCAAAAATCAATAAAAAAGAAGGCCTTCAGCCTATTAGAGTATATCTCATACATGTATTTATCTTTATTTTTCTTACACTCTGGTTTTTATCTTTTTTTAGTGGTTCATGAAACATATATTTATTTTATTTTAAACCATTACGAAATAGGGGGTTATATCTATGACATTTGATGTTGACCCGAGTTGATTCATTACATTCACTCATTATTACCTAGAAATTTAGATTCTCTTATACTCTTCTTGGGCATTTTGTTTCTTTTTTTTTTCACAATAATTATTCGAAAACCCTTTATTCTAAATGAAAAAATTATGAGACATGGTGAATTTGTATAAGTTTCTTCTCTTTCTATAAATTATTTAATAAATTTTTGATATCAAATATTCCTAAATATTAATATACACAATAATTTAGTTCTATTTCAATTATATTACTATTATATAACTCTAAACTATTACTAATTCATTAGTATAACATTGTTTTGGTTCCGGTCGGTTTAACTACCTATATGAATTATGTCATAATAACACTATAATTTTCACCGTGAATGAGTATCAAGATATTAATAGTGGAAATGTATGATTTCAAATAATAATTTATGTAATGAATATGGTTCTATAATGTCACATTAAAATGAACGATAATTATATAGTTACTCATTATTATCATTAAAATTACCCGAAAGATTCTTATTATAAATTATATTTTTTGAAACCATACACATATTATCCATAAAATGGTCATGTACATATAAAAATCATTATAATACTATTTTTACATCATTATGAATATCAAGTAATAGTGAAATTCTTATCAAATAATTAGGATCAATATTTCCTTTATAAAATTTGTATAAAAGAATCAAAAATATTATAATCAGATAAGGAAAATAAGAAATAAGCAACTAATATATATTACAAATGAACATAATTGAGTATAATAAAAGGAAATAGTTATGAATATGGTTCTAAAATGACTTATTTTTATAATTTTGTTTATTATAAAAAAATATAAAGCACTTTCATGCAAGTCAAGAATCAAGGTAAGGATATCTTTTCAAATATCACCTTGGAATCGATGTTATTTATTTATAAATTTATATTGTGAGAAATTATATATTCATTATATCTAAAACCACTTATATTTTTTCACATTTTTGTAATTATTTTTTTTACATTTCTTACTACCATTTCACCTCACATCTTTTTATAAATCACCCAAAATGATTCTTTTAACTAGAACTGACCTTATCTCTTCTTTATACGAATTAAACTTTTTTATAATACATGTTTTTCATATATAGATGTTAGTATCCATTATAATATAGTTTATTATGATTATTTCTAAATGATATTTACACTATTTGAAAAAAATAGAAGGATTCATTCATGAAATTATTTTCATGGTCTCATTCCCCATAATTCCCTTTAGTATTATTTATAAAGAATCATTCCCAATTATCTAGGATTCATTAAGTATATTTGTATTTGCTTTCCATAATTTTTGATTTTTTTTATAAAATACTAATTTTCTATTAAATAATATAGGAAAATTTAAAAGATATTTCTTCTTTTTTTCAATGAAATATTCTAAACCCCTTAAAAATTGTTTTAAATATATATCAAAATCTATTAATGTTTCTTGTCTTTAATTAGGATATGTTTAAATAGAATAAAACAATTTTTATCTCATAAACATTTATTTTTATTACTTGTCATTATTCTTATGAATACTATTTCTTTATCATGGGTTAATTAAATTATTCTGGATTTATGAATGATTTCATGTGGTAAGAATATATATGGTTTTTCATTTTGTGACTTGTGGTTCTAGAATTATCTATCCCTCTAGTGCATTAGATAATGATTTATATCTCATGTATTGACTTGTATTTTATTGGGGAGTGAACCCGATCCACAATATTTATAGTAATGGTGAGGGAACCTAATTCACCATATTGTGGGACTCCATACACTATATGATGATGGGATTGAATGTGAACATTGACATAATAGATGTTTTTTGATTTTTGTGTTTGTGAAAAATTATAATTGTATATTTCATAGATCGTGGTTATTTTCTCATGTTCCAAAAATAATATTAATTATTTCTTATAATAATACATTATACCAAGATTAATTATTTATTATCCATGTTTTATTTGGTATGATTTTCTTATCTTATGTTGTTGTTCCTTGATTATGGTTGAATACCCACATGTTCATCTTATTCTAACATATTATATTAAACTGATATATATTATGTTTACCACTTATTCGCCATCTTATATCACCCTTTATAAAATTTTTCATTGCCAGTTTTATGATGAAAATAATAATATATGATAAAGTGTGGTGAAAATATGTAGAAACATTCAAAATTATGTTAAATAAGTCTTTTATGTATCTAGTCTCTAAAGACACAAATCCTATAGGTTATAGAGTGGGATTTATGATGGTATGTAATGAATATTCATGAAACATGATTTATTATGTATATATGACTTGGTTAGGACTTGTAAATTAGTGTGTAAACACCTCCTTAATTAATTAATTAATTAAGTATTATAATATTATTGTCTCCGGAATATGTAAAAAAGTTAATCATTTTTATATGGAAATCCATAATAAACCACATAAAATCATTCATTAATGGTTCTATATGTTAAAAAATTAAAAAATCTAAAAAAATTATTCCCATTTACATGTCATCATAGATAAATGCAGTAAAATATTCGCACACCATGGATTCTTTACCGCCACATACTAGAATGTTAGGAACTGAGAGATGTGATCAACCACATCTCCATTTAAACATATAAATTATTTAAAATATATGATATAAGGATATAACATATCATTATAGGATGAACTAGCCAAATTTTGTTGTGAAATGAATTTATAGCTTATTTTTTCTCAATGAAACCACTTCTCTCTCACTGATATTGAATCTTTTCAGATGTTGGAATGCACCATTTAATGGAATACCCACTATATAAGGGATCATAAGATTTATTTATTTAAACAGAATTTATCTGTAGCTACCTTAGTTGGTGAAAAAATATTTATGTGGTATTACTACTGTGTGATGTCTTATTTCTCCCCAATTCATATTCATAAACATATAAATTTTCCATTAATCCAATCTAAAATAAAAATTTCATATAATTAATTCATGGATTCAATTATTCAAATTATTTTATCTGATTTGACATTATTATTATTAGGTGTATAGGATTACTCAAAATTAGAAGTCTGATGGAAATTTACCCATATATATTGTTAGATTTTTATACAATATTTGGATAAAATATACCTCAAACTTTTATTATCTAAAGAGACCATTGATCTATCGTTAAACAGATAATTTATATAACTCTTTAAGGTATGAATGACCACTTTTATATACAATTCATGTATGGGATATTTCATCTGATACAGTTATAACTAACTTGTTCTATATGTAACCAAATTATCCAATTGTATAATAATAATTTTTTGTTTGGAACTAGATGCATAATTGTATACTAAAAACCCTTCAATGGACTTAATAAAGATCAACACTAAAATATAATTCAACCTTATCATCATATTATTGATGTATCTATGGATCTTTGAATCACACTAAAACATGATACTATTTTTATTTAACACCACTTTCCATGTAACTAAATTTGAAAATTCTCAAATGAATATATTGTTTTAAAATTCCAAAATAAGAAAACTCCAAATCTCAAAAAAATCATTAAGAATATCCTATAACTTAATGAATTAAACATTCTCCAGGTCAACTGTGAAACCTTTATTAGATATAATATATCACAGTAACATCACATGTTTATACAAAATTGATATTTAGATATCATTTCATATAACTTATGCTTCCAAAATATCTCTAGAATAATCAAAAAATGACTTTCTTGATCTGATTATACTATAACATAAACATGAAAATCCCCTATAAATACCACGAAAATCATGTAAATGATTTTTTGGAAAAAAATTTATTGTATACCTAAAAATTAAAGGATTATTGATATCCCCAAATTCCATCCCTAAGAAAATATAATGTGTATACATACTCTTGAAGGAAGTATTTGGAATGTATATCTAATTTACCCTATACTAGTTATATTTTAATCAAATATAAATATTTACAAACTAACAATATCCCTTTAACTATTAAAATATATCATCCATATGGGGTACAAGATATTTATTTTTTATTCTCATCTGATTCAATATATGTAATCTAATGTATAACTATATTTTATGTCATCCTTCTTGGAAGAATAGAACTTCTTAAGGTAAAACTCAATGATTTTTAATATCGAAACCTGAGAATAATACATATTGAATTACATTTTTTTTAATATAAATATCTAAAAACAAAACCTAAAAAAACAAAGTTCTAGTGTCTTTGGGTTATTAGATACACAAAACATTAACATAAAAGTAAAATATAGTGTCATTATTCTAGTATCCATAATTTCCTCCAAGATACCCATGAACATATATTATTACATAGCACAACCTAGGAACTTACATAATGAAAAGGGTGATCAATATAGCACATTAAGGAAACCAACATGATAATGAGGTATAACAAATGTGTCAAGATGCATAAAAAGATATCATAAAAGAGGAGGTTCTTATGTAATATCAGGGAATCATGGAATAAATGAGTTGATATCATAATATTTTTTCATTATAATAATGTGGATGAAACATTAACCATGACATCATAGTCATAAGTTAAGGAATACTACCATGTCAATAAAACATAATTATGAAGGCTTATTAGACATATACCATACATGGCATATGACGAGATGAAAAAATTACACAATGAATTTGGGTTATGTATTATTCCTAGACCACCCATCAAATAATAATATATACAAACATATGTGGGTTACAAGATGAATATATATTATATCTAAATTATAATCATGATAATTCTCATTAGATGGAAATATGTTACATAATCATGTCACATAGCATAATAAAATGGTATGTTATAATACTTCCTAGAGAAGATAGTAATTAAATCATTTTGGACATTAATAATAGAGTATGTGGTCATAGGTCATGAATACAGAGTTCAAGTGATGTAAATTAATAATAAATTATTATATGATATATTTTTAAATTGGACCTCTTAAATTTTGTTATTGGAGATGGGTAAAGAACCTCTAAAGAAAGTGATCACATTGTATTTTCATAAATAACATAAATAGATCAAAATTATTTTACATAAAAAATTATCATTTTATTAAATAATTAATGGATGAAAATTTAAAAAAATTACCATATGATGAGGAATAATTAATTGGAAATATCGTTTTAAATATGAATGTTTCAAAAAATGAATAGAAATGGAACTTGAAAACATTTATATCCCTAAAAAATAATGGTAGAATAAAATTTTTATATATGTATATAAAATATATACAAGACATAAAATAATTAAATGTCACAAAAAATAGATAAACTAGGTGGACTGAGAGAGAAATCATAAAATAAATCAAGGAGGATGGTTCAAAAATTTTCATACCATAAGTCCGGGATCACATGGTGTGTGCATCTAGCTTCCTGAATAATCAAATTAAATTTTTTAAATACATGATTCTATACATTTTTTATGTATATTTGATTTATTATTTTCTATTTTATGTTTTATTATGATCATTTTATTATAACATTATGTCCATTTTTTCATCATAAAGATGTCCAATTCAGGGTACCATGGTTTTATTGGTCTCTAGGTAATTTTGGATACTATTATAAAATTGGTATAGAACCTGAGAAGTGAAATTATATGGAATAAATTTAATCCCAATAGATTATAATCTTTATAATAATAAATATTAATTAAAAATAATATTCTTTTATAAGGTATATATTTTATCATTTAAAGGCTTGTTTATTTATGTTGTTTTATGGCCACATTTATCTCAATTAGTTTCATTTAATATTTATGTTTATTCATTTATTATATAATATAAGATAAAATAAGAAATAATTATTTTGATCTAATTTTACCATAAAAAGTATAATAAATATACATGGAGCAAGTGATAAAAAATGAAATACATTATTCATGGAGGTAGTCAATTGACCATAATATGGGTGACGTTTTAATTTTAAACAAAATTAATGGAATATGTAAAATAGTTATTCCTTTAATATATAAACATTTAATATATTTATGATATTTATTTAATAATATTATGATTTATGTAATATATTTTTAGAAGGATTAATATAATGATTTAAAATAAAATATTCAAAAAATATAGATTAGGAATTCTTACCCAACTCATGGTGACGAATCATTACCTAAATGGATAATTCGTTCAAAAGGTTGCCTTTTTATGAGACCAAAAACTCTATAACATGTATAAAAAAGTTTATTAGTGGGTTCTGAAGAGTTTTTATGAGATAAAAATTGGAAAAGGTGTGTGGATAAGTTGGGTGGTTAAGGGAGGTGTTTTTATGGTGAGTAGAAGGTTGTTTTGGTATATAATATATGTTAGTTTACTATTTTTTTCTCATGAATACTCATAGTGATGATTATTGTGAGTATGTATATTATTTGGATCATTTATGGTAGGGATAATGGTTTCTTATATCCTCCAATATTTAATTAACCATTTATTTAACTTATAGTGTAAAATGCCATATTTTTTGTATTCCACTATTCAAGAAAATTGAAAATTAACAAGAAGATACCCTATGATAATCTGAAAACGAGGATTCAAAAAATAATACTACATTTACCAAAATATTATTCTAAATATGGAAATTTTAATTATTAAAATAAAATAATTATTTATGGAAGAATGAAATTTTTTATAGAATGACTAAATTTTCAACCAATACAAAAATTAAGAATTGTATCATAAAATAATATTATCATTTATACACCAAAAAATTATTGTTTTAAAAAATTATTTTATGAAGATAAAATATTATTTTTAATTTTTAAATTTATCATAAAAAAATGATTTTAATAGATAATTAATAAAAATTTTGTTTCATTATTCCATAAAAATATTTTATAATATTTAAAAGCTTCATTTAGTTACCTTAAAATATAAATTTCTTATATTTAAATTCCATAAGATACCCAATATATTATTATAAAATAGCATTGGGCAAGTTAATATTCTAACGTCTGAGTTGTTACTTCTAATTGTAATGTTACTATTCCAATTGTCATATTTCCAACAGTAAAATAAATTTTCTACCATCAATTAACACCTCATATTTCATTCATTCTTAAGTAACTTCTATTTATCTCATTTTTTAATACTTAATTTTCAAAACTATAAATTAAATTACTAATTTTCTTCATTTATATAGTAATTTGTTCTGGTGTGATTATTCTAGGGGACCAAAGTTATCCAAATTTCCATATTCTATTTCTTTATATTATTTTTGTTTATTCCCCCGCTATACTATTAATTAATTTTGGGTTTAGATATTCTTTAAATATAATTCTCTAAATTAAAAAAAAAATTGTTATGAATATATAGTTATATTTTTATAATAAAAAATATTACTAAATATGAAACACATGTTTATTTAAGAGGAAAATTCCATATATAAATGTTTGGCACATTATAATGTTCCCCCATTTATAATTTTCATCCTTATAATTTAAACATAAAAATTAAGATGAAAAAAATAATGGTACTTTAGTTTCATTTATTTTATAGGATTCCATGATTTCTCTTCAAAATTATGGTTTTTTAAAGTACCTTGATAAGGGGTGTTTTTCTATTGTCTTGAGCATTGTATATATAGTCCAAAATCATAATTGATTTCTCCTCACATGAAAGTTAAATCTCCAGCTATACCTCTTGTGTATTTATTAAATGTTATTTTTATATTTGTACTTCTTAAAATGTGATACATTGAACACATCATTCTCTTAAGATATGTTTTTGGAAGTTCTAGTTTATAGGCCATAGCCCCAACACAATCAAGAATATCAAAGAATAAATTGTATCTAAGACGTATCTTTAACTTCTTCCCAAACCTTATGAATATCATACACGGAGATATATAGAGGAAAATTTTTTCTACAACCTCAAACACCAAGTATCTTTGATGATTAACATCATTTCTCTAATAAAATATTTTTGATTCTATGATGTATTGATGAATTTATTTCACCTTATCTTTTATTTGTTCAATTGGTTTAGATCCCCCTAGCTTACATTCCTTAAATTCATCAAAACATGTTAGATTAAAAACTTCTTTTACATATAGGGAATCATAATGATCTATATTAATTCATGATTGGAAAATATTATTGTGTGATAAAATGAACAAATAATGAAATTGATCTTATACTCTTTTGAAGTCAATATTTCAGGCTCTTAGTATATCCTACAGTGTCTAGATAGTCCTTTTAGATTGGATTTCTGTCTGGGGATGGAAATATATATTGATGAATAACTCTTTTATCCAGGATTGTTGATGAATTTTAAAAAACATTGAGGTGAACCATAGATATTTATTAGATACAAGCAAAAGTGATGTTCAATAAAGCATCATAACTTATATGATGGGAAAATTTAAAATTAATAGAGAGTGAATCCCTCTCAAATAGTGATGAAATTTGTAGTTTTTATTTAAAATTCCACTAAGATCCATATTGAATTATCTTATTTGTACATATTTAAAATAAATATATCAGAATACATGGTGATGTTCTCCCATCTCCATTTAGTCATGGGTAATGGTTGTATCATCCCATTGTAATTTTTTCTTTCTACAAACACATGTTGGTAGAAATAACACTTTGATGTATATAATAAAATATACTTCATCATATTTTATCAATAGAAATACATTTCGAGATATATGATCATGATGGTTCCCCTAGGGAGGATTGAGAAAATTGAGATATGAGAATCATTCAATAACTCTTTCTCTATCTCTATTTCTAATAGTAAACATAGTTTTGATCAAAATCACGAAACCCATTCTGTATCTATTTGAAGACAGAGGTATTCCCATTTCTTATATTTCTTATATATCTCCATATCCACTCCTTGGTATTTCTCAATCATCTTCACAATCGATTATTGGTCCAAAATTTCAGTAAGGTAGGATATTTTTTTCTTCTTGATTCCCATAACCATGTTTTTCAACAATAAGAAAATTGTATCTATATTCATCCTCATTATGTATAAGGTTTTAGGATCCATTCTATATAGAGAATAGTACACATTATTTTCATACCCAAGATAATATAGGATGGATAAGTCATAGTATTTTTTTCTCTTTACCAATAATTATTGTCATGTGTTGAGTTAAATCTATGTCAATATATATTTCAGGATCTTTTGATCTATGTATATGTCAAAAATAATTATATAAATTTAATTCCTCCAAAATATTTAATGAACATTTTACTAAAAATAACTCAATATTATGCATTGGGTCATTTTTTCATTTAACTTAATCTATCATACATTATATTCTATTAATTTATCATTTTTCATGAGTAAAAAACCCAATCCCTTCTTTGATGCATCACTATGTTTAGAAAATAATTCTCTACATCAGGGTATTGTGAATACATGTACATTCATTAGCCTCTTATTCATAATATTTTAGGATCTCTTCACTTTTATCAGTCCATTAAAACAATACTCCCTTACATGTTAAAATAATAATGTACTTTTAAAATATAGAATAATTCTTAAGAAACCCTAGATCATACCCAAATAATTAAACTAAATTACATATATACATTATATATGTCAGTTATGGCCATTCATCCATTTGTTTTTTCTTTCATTTATCTAATGATATTTTTTTCATGTAATACATTCCTTAATAATTTTATATTATCTATACTATACTCACATATATTATAATTTCCATAAAACTTATCCTTTATAAAAATATTTAAAATAATACTGAAATACTCCTCATATTCATCCTAGATTATAGATAATGTGATAATATCATCTTCAAATACCGAGACGAGTTTTTCATTATAATATCTAATGTCTCTATTAATTAATTCCATGAAAACTACAGGAGCATTAATGAGTATGAATGTCACCATTATGAACTCATAGTGTCAATAACTTATACAAAATGAAAAAGTGGGAATATCATCTTTTTCAATTTAAATTTATAATATCTAGAATTAATATCAACCATAGTGATTTATCAGTCCATGTGTAGTCAACTGAATAAGTTATAAATATATGATAGTAGATACATTTCCTTTATCATGATCTTGTTGAGTTCATGATAATTAATACAGAGATTCACTAACCCATTCTTATTTTTAAAAATATAATTAGCACACCCCATGGTGAAGCACATGGGCATATGAAACCCTTTTTATAGATTCTATTATAGTTTCTTGTACAATTATGATATATTAATATGGTTAATTCAGTAATAATACATTGATATTTGTAGATCCTTAACTCTAATTTCAATTGATAACTTAACCTCTTTATCAAGAGGAGGATTAGGAAACACTTTTTGAAACACATTATTATATTCCCCCATAATGGATTTTCTTTAATAAGGTTCCTCTCCCTTGTATAAATCATTTTAAATAGACATAATATTATATAAGGAAATAATATCCATGATTGAGAAATAATTTTCAAAGGTAGTCCATCATTCTACTAGAACATGGATAGATTTAAAGGTATATTTGGGATATAGAAATTCATTTCCATCTCCTAATATTTGATATTGTCTCTATATAAATAGTAAATCCATACCTAGTATAATATAAAAATCCACTAAAGGTAATATAATGTGGTTTTTTGGGTCATTTATCTGATAAATGTTACTTTAGGGAGATTAATATACATGATATACAATAATTTTTCAAAATGGTGTTTTCAATGAAAACTCAACCTCAATGTCTTGGTGGGATGTTTAAATATTTCAACTAAACATACATGATATGATATAATGAATAGAGATAAAATCAAATAGAATATTCACTATTCCTTAATGAATAACATGTATATATTTCACCACTATGTTTTTATGGTCGACCTCAATTGTTGCAAAAACATAATCGTATTCATGTTATCTTGGCCATGCACATTATTGTCCTAATATTTATTATATTACCCTTGACCAAGTACACCAACCTGTATAGTCCATGTTCCATATAGTTCAATCATTACACCATCATTTCATCTATCATATTCGTTAGATTATACATCTCCCTTCAACATTCATTATCTGGATTCCCCTCATTTACACCCTTGAAGTATATCCATACTCATTTGAGGAATTTTTTTATTTTTCTTACACACTTATAATACATATCTAATAATATTTTCTTCCCTCCATGAGATTTATTTATAAGTCTTACAGAATTAAACACTAATTCTTTATATTTATATAGACCTATTTGAGTATTGAGAATCACTAATATCCTTCTGATCATTGGGGTCAAGTCAAGAAATATCCTCATATATATTAACATATATAATTGATTAAAAAATTTGAGACTCATCTTTATTCTAGGAAGAAGATCAATACCTTACATTCAGGATCAAGGAAAAATATAGTAAATCACTGATAATCCTTGTCAATTTTTCTTTATAAAACCTTATTAATTCATCTTCTCTTTTCTTGAGTCCAGGAAACTCCTTATGTATTCTAATATGAAGCGTGTGTGAAAAATATTTATGTAAAAATAATTTTCTGATTCCATCCAACTTCGTTGATTTAGTGTCTTCCTTGGTCTTTTTAATTTTTATCAGCACCTCTCATTTATCATATTCTCTAATTAAGATAAATATGTCTAATATTACATTCTCTTACCTAGAGTACTACATGATATATAATATCCTCACTTATATATTTATTACATTGATATAAAATTAATGAATTAAATTATCCACTAAACCTGGGAGATATTTTTTCATTAAAGACTCAAAAAAATCATGTTTTTTTCTAGGAGAAGGAGATAATTAATCATAACTCAAATTATTGTTTATAACTTTACCTAGTTATGTATATAAAGAAAAGAGTTTATCAACTCCCTCTTTAAAAATATTAGGAATCTCATTTATGTTTTCATTGTATTTTCTATCGCATAAGTTATTAGAATGTTTCAACTTGTTTTCATCAATTAAAAAAAACAACGTAATATTATGGTTGTGTTTGAACTAATTTATAATAATATAAATCGTAAAACTAAGAACATATATGGAATAACTCATAAATTAATATTATATATTTTACTAAAACCTTACCGGTTTTAATCTATAAAAATCATGTTATGTTTCTTATTATGTCTCTAACCTAATAGTAAAAAATATCTATATCTCTATCTAAAACATTAAATATAAACCTAATTATAATAAGAATATTATTATGTGATTTCTAACATAACATTTCAGAAAACACATCCTATAAATTTAGAGGCCAAGTGTCCTTGAGTGATTTGATGCATAAAATATAACTAAAAAATAATCGAAAATTTCCTTATATTAGTACCCATTATTATTTCCTATATCCATTTTAACTTATATTATAATATAATATACTCTTTGGATATTTATATATATATAAATAAAAAAAATCTATGTTATAGCAGCCAATATGGGAGTATACTAGATAATGAGGTATAATATATGTGTCAAGAGGCATAACATGATATCATAAAAGGGGAGGATCATATGTAATCATAAATAAATCTTATAATAAATTATATGATAGTGTAATATCATTTAATCATAAAAATATAGCAATACCATGAAACATGGAATCATATTAAAATGTTCTGATTCACAACAAGGACAACATAACATATTATGAAATGATTATTTCTCAATCCCCATATGTGGTATCTCATGAGATGAAAATAATTCCGAATTAATTTGGGGCTACATAACAGAAATCCCACACATAACATAATAATATGTAAGTGAATATGTGTACCACTTAATTTTATAAAATCATACATAATGTATAAATAAGATAAATTCCATCAGAAGGAAATGGATAAAATAATAATGTCTCAAAAAATAATAAGAAATAATTTCATAAATATTACCATGAAAAGAATGGATTAAAAAATTTTGAAAGTTCATAATTGAATAAGTAATAATATTTCATGAATAAGGGTTTTAGGTGAATTAAATTTATAATAAAAAAGTGGAGAATTTGGTATAAAAATTAAACCTCTTAAACAATGTTTTAAGAGATGAGTAAACAAAACATAATGATAGGGAGAACACTGTTCTCTAAGTAAAATGGAAAATGAACAATAATTATTTTACATAAAAATTTTATCATTTTTATAAATAATATAATGGATAAACCATTAAAAAATGACACATGAAATAGAAAATTAATTGGAAGATTACCTTCAAAACAATTGTTTAAAATAAATATTTGGAAGTGAACTAAGAAAAAATTTATATCCCTATAGATAAAAGTAAAATAAATTAGTTATGTATTTAAAAAATACATATAATGAATATAAAATAATTACTTTTAAATAAAAGATAAAAAAAAGTGTTAAAGAGAGAGAAATCATTACCTGAAGGAAAGAGGTTGGATTAAATTTTCCCTTACCTCAGGTTCTAACTCGGTTGATGTTTCCATATATACTATTGAAAAATGTAATTAAAAATATTAAAAAATCAATAAATAAATAAATAAATATATATATGATTTATGTGTTTTTTTTTATAAATTTTTAACATGGAAATTTTGATAATATTTGTCACCCATAGGATGTTTGTTTCATGGTTCTGAGGTAACTTATGTTTCTTTGTAATTATGCATATTCATTTAAAATAGATCTATAAGACTAAAAGTGAAATGATGGGAAAATAATGTCCTTTCGGAAGTTTAAAATTTCATGAATAAACAATTTTCATTAAAACTAATAATTATTTATAAGGTATAAATTGAAACGTTTAATTGTAAATTAATTTGGATGTTTTTCCAACTATGCTGAATATAGTGGTTTCATCTAATATGTATGTTTACTAAAAAATTAAAAAATATGGAATAGGAAATAATATTATAATTTTTATCATATTTAACCATAAAATAATTCGTATAACTATGTAATAATTTGGTTTAAAAATTAATACATCATTCATGAAGGTGGTGAAATGACCATAATATGGGAAACATTTTCGTTTTAAAAAAAAATTACTGGAAAGTGGAAATAATTATTACACTAATATAATAAAATTTTAGTATATAAATGAAACATAATATATCCTATTATGAGAGAACAAAAATATTTAAAGTAGTTATAAAAAGATATTTTAATGGGAAAAAATGAAAAAAAGAGAGATTAAATTTTTTACCCAACTCCTTCAAATGACTCTTTTTAAATGGATTATAACGTAGAAGGGTGGTATTTTGATGTGACTAAAACCTATAGGGTGTAGATAAAAGATTTGGGAAGGTATTTTAGAAAATTTGTGATGATATTAGGGGTTTAATTTGTGTAGATAACTGGGGTGGTGAATAGTGGTATTAATAAGGGGTTTTAAGGGTTTTTTGGGAATATAATATTAATTAGTTTATTATTTTTTCTTAAGACATAAATAGGGATGATTCTTAAGACTTTTTACGGTACTTTTTATTATTTATTCTATATTAATGGTTTCTTATATCAACTTACATGTTGTAAATCATGTATTTAACTTATAATGTGAGATATCATGTTTTTCTATATTTCACTATTAACCAAATAATTCAACTTTTTTTGAAAAATAAAAAAAATAAACCTAAGATAATTTCAATGTGATTATTAGTAAAAATTTATATATCTTAATAAAATATTGCCTCTAAATATAAAAATTTTAATTTTTCAATAGAATCTTTATTTATTGAAAATTATAAAATTTTATGCCATTATTAAATTTTTTAACCCTTTGAAAAATAACTTATGATTTAATAAATTCACATTATAATTTATTATAATATGAATATAATTTTATAAAATTATTTTAATACATAATATTTTATTTCAAAATTGTTACATTATCATGAAAATGAATTCAACCACAATAAATAAAGTTAGATTTTCTTTCTGTAAAAAACCATTTTAACATATTTAACACTTTTATTTAATTATATGCTGATATAAATTTCTAATATTTTCATTTTTCAGGATCCCAAATATATTATATTAATCTCTCATTATCAAAGTTACTATTCTAATTATCAATATACTATTTTTAATATTTAGGTTAGTATCCCAAAAGAATAATTTCCGTTGAAAATATAAGTTTCCAACCATCTATATATACCTTTTACATTCATCCTTCATCATTAAATTATGTTTATATCAAGGTTATATTAATAATTTTTAAAAAATTTAATTAAATTTCAAATGATTTTTTGTTTTTTATATTTTTTTTTCCAGTTTCATAATCCTAGGGGACTTATGTGATATAAATTTGCATATCTAGTAATTTAATTTATTTATGTTTATTTCCCAATAGTACTACGTTAAATTTAATTAGGTTTATATATTAATCAAATATAATGTTATTAGTTATAATAAATCAATTTTTATTTTTATTATATAATGATTGACATTTCTACTAGGCTAGATTATTAATACGACACAAATGTTTATTCAGAAGAAAATTCTCTTCAGCTTCGGTGTGCACAATGGAGGCTTTGGCGTTCCTTATGGATCCTAGATCTCTGCTCGGCTTTGTCTCGGCTTGACGTCTGCTATGGCGTGTGCCTGTGGGTTTGGGGCCGGCTCCAGTAGTCGAGAGGGGGGAGAAATTTCATTTTGGTGCTGCAGTTTTTTTCCATGTTTTGATTTTGTCAAGTTGGGATCTTGGTTGATTGGCTGCAGAATTGGGGGTATTTTGGTGGTGTAGATAGTGTGGTAGGTTGGTTGTGAATATGTCGATAACTTGGTTATTGATTATTGTTGGAGGACAAATGGATGTAACTGTTGGGGATCCCAATAATTCTACAAGGTGATGATTCAGATGAGGATAAAGCCGGTTGTCTTCATCATGCATGGATTTTCGGATTTGGAAGATTGAGACGGTATGGCATTGCCATCGGAACTGAGCCTGTGTATTTTTGCACGGGACACCTTACTGAGCATCCATGCTTTAGTGGAGGCATGCCTTAATGTTTTTGATGCTGGGTAGAAGCACTTCTTTATAGTCTTGTTCTGGGATGCAACCCTCTTACTTTTCAAATTTTGTTAACATCTTGATGTCCTTGATGTCCCGGTTTCCTCCTTTACCCTTAAAAGGAGGCTTATCCAAAATCAATAAAAAATTTCGGCCATCGGGCCATTTAGTTAGAATAAAATTCGATATGTAAAATTATATGTCTTTATAAATAAACCTCCTTCCTTCCAAATCATCCAACTAAATTATCATAACTCATTACTCTCAAGATTAACAATTATGAAATGATAATGATAAAATACTCATCATATTGAAAATTTTAAATGATAACATCACACCCCTCCCAGGTGTATGACTATATATTTCTTCAATAAACATATCAATTAAATCTTTCACTGATATAAAAACTATAAATAAATTTCATGGAACCCATTATCCAAAAAAATACCTTGTTAACGCAATTTTTAAATATATAAGGTCTTATTTGATAGGGAATCATTGACAATATTCAAATCTCATTCTCCTATGAAGATGTGAATACTATCATCAAGTATGAAAAAGTAAACACTATGTTTATATATGTTGAAATGAGCCTTGAATTTCACCATCAAATCAATCCCAATTATGTTATTGTAGTTTTTAATATCTAGAACTACGAATTTTCAAAATATTTAAACATCACCAATAAAAATGGAATAATAAATACAATTAAGTTATTATTCCATATTTTTTCCATGATGTGTCTCAATTTTCAAGGAATAAGACATCAACAACACATTAAAATTCAATTGGCCTACTAAAAATGTACATATAAATAAATTATATGAAAAAATGTCTAATATTACAGATAATAGGGTAGAAATAACAAGTATATTACCTCTCACTATTTTTGGTTCTACCTTAGAATCTTATAGAATATGTTCTACTATAAACAAATTACCATAATTATTTTGTGAGTATCTATTATAGATTAATAATATTCCTATCACGTAAATATACATTGACTAGTTTAAATTTCTATGAAATCATTTTTGATCCTTATTTCTAGTTATATCGACCAATGTTGGAAGCTTTATAGAAGTAACAACATAGTAATTTTAAATTTCCATGATTTCTATACAAGTTACATGTCCAAGGCTCACTAGGAATGCATTCTTTAAGTGTCGACTGCCTCAACATTTATAACAATGATGTTTTCTAAACATCATAAATGAATTTAATTTAATATAATTATTTTAACCACTTAACTACTAAGATTCATCAAAATAACCAATATTTTAATTAAAAAATGATTACCTCTCTCATGTTTGGGGATGAAATGCACTCTTAAAATTCACGTATGTCTCATCCACTTTTTTAAAGCATACTAGTTAACTACTATAAAATATGTGTTTAAATAATGTTATTTGACACTATATTGAGTCTCATATTTAAGTTTAATATTTAACATTTATTTTATGATATTATTGTTAGTTACAATATCATGCATGAAGGAATCCATTTCAATTGAATTAATAGTACAATTCAACACCATTATGTTTCTCTTCTCAAGAACCAGAAACTCTTGGGATTTAAAATTATTAAAAATAATTGGATAAAAATGTATAAATAAAGTATTATAGAATTCAACCTATATTTTATCCTATCAATACATCAATTCAACTATCATATCCCACTACTTAGCATTTTCCCCCTCAATCCTGTAAGTTATTAACTTCACTTTTAGAATCTATCAAGTATGTAGAAAATAGAAGAATGGGTTTATACTCTATCCTCAATCCTCTGCTCCATTCATTATTCCATTACCTTATAAGATATATGATTTTTATTTTATGACCCCAAAGAATAGTTCTTGAAAAAATCCATAAATTATACATTGAATTTTTTTGGTAAAATTTTATGATAAATCATGTTGAAAAAGCTCAAAATTTTATAAGATCATAGTATATTCATTATGGTATATGTTGAAGGTATGTTTTTATATGTTGCAATGAATTTATCATGAAAATTACGGATTCATTATCAACTTATAGATAGTCTCATTAAATATATATGGATTCATGGAATATTATTTCATAGTTTTAGTGAAATTCAAGAATGAATGTGACATGTTTACAAAATTATTAAATTTAATATGATAGGATAATTTATTTCTCAATAAATTATTTATTAATAATAATTAAGGTCATGAGGAAGATATACAGAATTTGTAGTGTTTTTTTCATGTAATACTTATTCAAAAACATTTCTTGTCTAGGAAAATCGATATGGTTAACTGTTACAAGAGAAAATAATGTCACATGAACTATGTTTATAGGGACATGTGTTAACAATAAATAATATTTTCTAATAAATTAGTTACATGGACATCATGAATATTCCCATAATTATTATGGTAAAATAGAATTCATAATTTGGATGAATGGTGAGCATTATGATAAACCAATTTTGGTCAAAACAAGGTTGATTTGGAATTTAGGAGGAATTTTATAATGAAATTGAGAGTACAATTTTATAAAGATAAAAGTTATTTATAATATTTTTCTTGGTTGTGAATATCAATCGATATTGATTTTTCATTAATTTTTTTGAACAATCAATTATTTTGATTAAAGGAGTATTGAATACTAACCAATTGATTTTTGTTGAATAATATAGGATAATTAGTTCACTCTAAGCATTGTAAACAAGTAAGCACATAGTGATTCTAGTATATCATTACATTGTTTTTGTATACTCATCATTTTATCCTATTGTTATTGAACCATTTAAAAATTAAATGTGTCTCTCTTTACTCTTTTTATCACTTTATATATACTATAAGGGATAAAATTATTCCTCAAAAATTGGAAAAATTTCATCAAACAATGTCACATAGGGAAATTGAAATACCCCAATCAACCCAAGGGTATTTACCTTTCCAAGATCCAATAAATTTTATCAATCAAAAAGGATCAAGTCAGTGGGATGCTTCTCTAATTGTAAGTCATTTTGTTATTAAATCCAAATGAGATTTCAATATTTAATGGAAATAATTTTCAACTATAGAATAGTAAAATGTCTCACTATGTATGATCTTAAACTATAGATACATACATGGATGTTTTTATGGGATTTTAGTCAATCTATATTGTAGATCCATATCAATGTGATATCCCAAATATTTTCTATTTGATTCTGAGGGGATCAGAATGTACAGAGATGCTTTTACCAATATAATCTACATGATAGTAATTTCATGTAAATCCTCACATGTAATGTGATAAAATCTTATTAGTATCTATAAATGTGAATAATAATAATGATAATATGAATTATATAATATTCATAACATATATGATAACTTGATTATGAACCTGAATGACTGTTTTGATTCATTGAATGATTTGGTATATTTGATTTTGTATAATTTACATAGACTCTATGAAGCCATCAATGATTTGAATATCTTAAAAAACATATTGAAAAGATAATAAAAGTTATTTATTATAAAAATATCTTTTTATGTGGATATTGATAAAAGATATACACATTGGATAATCCTCGTAGTACTCTGGTTGCATAAGAAATGATGAATGATGAAAATGAGATCAATGAAAAAGTAAAAGTATAAGGAAGTATAATTCTAGGATTTGATGAATGTTTCCATGGATAATTATCTAAAAGAAGAAGTTTTTGATTAATTCATTTCATTATTTTATATAATTATAATAGTGTAAAATTATATACCAAATAGAAATGTCTATTTGTGGTAGTATACAAATATGATTCAGTATCAGTATTTTAACACTAGTTTTTCCAATACTGACATTAAAATGCTTACACTGGGACTTAAAATGTTATTTTTCCTAAAAACCATCATTAAATGTTTTTATAATTTAATTTCAACATTGGTTTTTAGAAAAATTAATTTTAATTTTTTTATTTTTGATGTCCATTTTATTTAACGCCAATATTGAAATATTTTTTAAATTTATTACATTAGTTCTTACTAAATATGATGTTAAAATATATATTTATTCTTATTTTTAAGCCATTTTTTACTAAAACCAATTGTTATAACTAATCTTGTTGGGAATTTTAACGTTATTTTCATACATAATTGATGTTAAAATTAAAATTTCACATCACATGAAAGAAGGATTTAATTTTTTCACAACTTGATTTCTAATTTTTTAATTTCCACTTAAAATTTATTATGCCACATTAATATTTTTCAATAATATCTTATATATTTTCACACTCTACACTTATCCATTTCGGATATAATATTTTGATCCTCAATATTATTCCACTAGTTCTTCACTTAGCGATTTCCGAATAGTTGTTATAATTTTTATTTTATTGCTTGATTTATTTATGATTAGTTTCATCTGCTAATATAATTGTCAATGATTCTTTTTTTATGATAAAGTATACTTCATTAGATCATGTTAAAGGTATAAAGATTCCATAATATATTTATAGTTCATAATCTACAATTCCTTCCAAAACAAAACATTAGATTCCTCACGAGTTATTCCCTATAAAGAAAATTACATCGATGGACACTCTTCAACAATCCAAATTAAAACAATGTATTAATAATCAATATATATATTTGGAATGGTTTCTAAAATATTATACTATATCAATATTTTATTTTCTTCCCATTTATTTGAAATTTAATTTAAATATCTATATTACTTTTTCTATATTTTATTTAATTTCTATAGTTTTCAACCTCATCGATCATATATTTTCATCCAAGTGAGTAATGAGAATTAAATTATTAAAAAAAATAAATTTTTTGATAATTTTTTAACTTAAATTTAATGTGATGTTTGATATCTATTATAAAACAAAACCAGCATTGAATTAAAACTAGTATAACATTCAAATTTAGTTATAAAAAACTAACATCAAAAGTTATTTAGGTGAACATTTGAAATCAGTTAGGAAAAAAATGATGCTAAAAGTTTCATTTTTGATAAAAAATAATAATTTTTACATCGGTTTTAATAACTAAATAATAAATTTACAATGTTTATCATAAATATTTAACCTCAAATTTGATATTAAACCTCAATAAGAGACATTTAATTCCTTTTTTTCTAGTTTTTTTTTCATATAATGATTACAGATTGGGAACATTGCATCAATGTTTCATAAGATGTTTAATGATGATGATAGGGATGATAATAAAGTTTAGACAATGACATTTTGAAATGAAATGAATGGTGGGAGGTGTATTAAACATAACATCCCCAAGAAAAAGAATGTACTTTCACAAAAACATAATATCTCAAAAGAAACAAAAGATAATTAAAATGAATGTTGTAAATAACTTAATGAAAATGTGCATATGGTTTCCATAAATAAATCACAAACATGAGATGAAAGAGATTATTGTGAGGAATAATTAAAATGAGGTTTTATCTTCTAGAAGAGTTATAGGGTGAAATTTAATGGATAAATATCTAAAGAGGAAATATAAATAATGAAAATAGAATTTATCATGGTGAAACCTCTACATTAAGGCATCTCAAGAATAAATGTTTGGTTTCAGTGTAGAAATTAAAAATTTAAAATCTAAAAATCTAAAAATCTAAAAATCCCGAAATAATTAATATATTTGTTAAGTGAAAGATCAATATTGAATATAAAACATTTATAATCAATGATTGGGATAATATATTGAATGATCCAGTAAAATGAATTAAGAGGAATGACAATGAATTCAATAGTCTACGGTGAATTTTGGAAGATCATGAGAGATTCATGACTTCAAATATGAAATCAATAAATCAAACGAAACCAAATTTAGAAAATATTGAGGAGAATCATGAAAGTATAGGGAAATATTTATATTATTTTATACAAAATAAAAATACATATCAGAATGAAAATATGGTGTGGTACATGATATCTCTCTAATTGTAGTAATGGTTCATCTAAGTCCCAAGCACCCAGTCCAAAGTTAAAGGCCTATTTGGGTGTGGATAAAAATTAGAACACTATAAGAATACAATATATAACTTATGTGGAAGATAATCTACAAATAATGGCACAACTTATCAGGTTCTATTGTTGGGAAAAATGTTACATTCATAAAATGTGTGTTCTATAACCCTGAGGTACCGAAGGGTGATAGAGAAATGAAAGTATCCATGTGTGTTTTCTATAGAAACTTAGATGATTATGGTGAATAAGATTATATGGAATATAATAATCCTAAATAGTGTTGAAAAATGTACATATGACCACCTAGAGTGATAATATATATCCGCAAAAATGAGGCATCCTATGTTTGTGAACCAGATGAAATTTCGATGAAATTTTAATTTTGTCATTTGGTGGATATTAGTTTTTGTAAAATGAGATTTGTAATGGAATTATGAGTCTTGGACTGATTCAATGAATTATTTTTATATTATATTTTTGGAATTAGGGCTCCCTTTAGTGTTCTATCATGATTAACAAGTTCCATGGCATGAAATCCCACTTAAAGGAAGAAGCGGGCAGAGTGCATGATTTTTCTAAAACCATAAAGCACATTGAAGAAACCATACAGCCTAGTCCAGTAGAGATAAAGGTGTCATATTATTTTATCTAACCGTGTGGGAGGAGCATAATGTACATGAGAATTGCAGTTTGTTTTGGGATAGAGGGGAAACACTCAATTTTCACATTGTTTCCCAAACAATGTGCATGAACAGTGTGACCTTTCTCCTTATGCATCAGAACAAGCACGATTGGCACACAGTTTGGCCAACCACATGGACAAACCTTACACCTCAAAAAATGGATGAAATTACCCATTCCCTTTTTTTATTTCTTTTCCACCACATTCCTTCTTCCTCCTCCAGGCATATAATCCTCCCCTATGGGTCTTTTTTCACCTCTAGGAATGGGGATATATCCATCATACATCCTTTTATTCAATATCAATAATGTGAATCCTGGTTACCTTGGTAATTCTATGAATCATATTGATCTAGTTCATCGTTTTTCTTCTCCCCCTTTTCTCTATTTTAGTATGACCTAATTCGATATATTTCTTTGTCATTTGTCTATTTATTTGATTTCTCTCAAACTCAACTGAATCAAGCCTCGATATTGGATGTATGAGTCATCCATTGTATATGGTTGGTGGTATATATCCATTCGAAAAAATACTAATTTATTCATAATGTTCTCTTTTGTGCCACACACTAGTATTTCCTTGTGAATCCCCCAAAGTAGAATATTTGAAATATATAGCCTAATTCCTTCCCTCTAGTAGATATGGCATGTTAAATTTTCATTAATGTTTTCCTTAGCCTTTAATATTAATTCATCCTAAGGGTTATTATCCATGATTTACTTTAATTAATTAATTTTTTTCTCACCACAAAACATTTATGAGATGTGTTGTCATCAAAACTATGGCAGCCTATTTATTTGGACTATGATATAATGTGGCACTTCCCTATATTATATCATAGTGACTGAATGACCTCCATAGAATTTGGAACCATCCTTATTAAATGAATTGGATTAATTTTATTTCATGATAATTGTCTTGGTCTTTCTAATCCAAATTTATATATGGTGTTTCTTCTATGGGAGGTACATATGACCATAAGACCATTATTAAATTCCTAGAATTGTATAGTAATGGAAAAGTCCTCTTAATTGAATAAATGACTTGCATGATGTCATATAACACTTATATTGACTTGCTTATTATTTTATTATATTTAGGTACATGAAATCCCTTGTTATGTAATTATAATTTTATGGATTTGGACATCCACCTTGCTATAATTTTAATGCTTAAATGTTTAAAGTGTCGTTATACCTCAAACGATTCATGGGTTCACATTTACAATACACCAAGGATAGGTTTATGGTTTTTTGAGGCCTCATACGCCGATATTTAGACACACTATATCTTGTATGTTCTCAAGATTCATGTTACCTACCAGTGTATGAGCAACACCAGTTCCCATAGCAAAAAACAATGGATGGGATCGATGGAATGATGGGTATACCATTCCATGTGTGAGACTCGGACCCCCTTTATAGGATACCAGGTATGTGATTAGAGGGGGAATGCTCTTATTTATATTGATATTGATACTTAGGATTCCTTTTATAGATTAACATGGATAGGCTCCATTAATATTGGATAAACATTATTTTCCTTGGGCAGAACATGGGTTCCGTCATTAGGTTATCCTTGGATGATCCCAAAATTCTATTTAATGGAATACATTATGTTCCTATTTTAATTTAATAATAAATGATAATTTGTAAAATTAAATACATTAATTACCTAAAAAATAACATTCCATGGTTCGGCCCATCTTTAATAAATAGTTTTGATGACCCATCCATGCCTTATACCAATTTATAAAGGTTCATCTCAGTCAGAGAAATTCTAGATTTGGAAAAAGTAGGTATATTCAGCCCGGTGTTCTTAAAGAACATGAGCCAACATGTTATTATTATTATTTATTTATTTATGTTCGTTCACTATATATGAACACTATTTTCATTTATAATCATGTAATGGGTAATTGTTTAAACATCATTTTTAGTGGTTTACTATATTTATCTCACACCCTTATTAGGTTTCGTTGCATTGGGGTACTCATTAGACCTCATGTTTGTAGTTCCATAGTCAATTTCATATGATGTGTGTTATACCTGGGATTTTAGGATCATAATAAGGAGTTGGTACTTAGGATGCTCGAGGAGTTAGGCTTTGGGATTTTGATTCGTTTTGTTATTTTGTATTGTATGATGTACTTATCAGTTAAATTGTAGCATCATCAGCCATGTATTAATTGTTGTATATTATCGTTGGAAACATTATTCAGTTATTATATTTATCATTTGTTGATTTATAGTTATTATTATTTTATCATCAAATGTATCTTGATTTTTTCTTGAAAATAAAACTATGATACTTTAATCTTGAGGGTATATAATACTCATTATACCACCATTAGAACCTCACTTCTAGTCGAAAAACTATAACATGTGGGAAGGCATGCTTGAGTCCATGTGGTGACCGGTTTTTCTACTATTTCCATATACAGTTAGGTCAAGGCGTTACGTTACGGTATTAGAGATTTATTTTCATTTTTCTTTCTATTTTATCTAGTACACATGAGACTAGAAATATATCAGTACTTCATAAATAGTCGTTCCTTGGAGTGATCATACCATGTCTGGGGAAAATTCCATGTGGCCAAGGCTGGGATTGTTATTCATGTATTTCATTATTACAAGTTGATTATGATTTCACCTTGACTGACTAGAGTAAATTCTATTTCTTAAGGATTTTTTATATTTGTAGTGTTTTACCCTTGACCCTATATGGAAAGGAAATATCATTATGTAAATCATTATAGGAACATATATATTCATATTCCGTGCAAATTCCAGTCCACGTGTATTTCATTTCTATGTAGATTGAAATTTGGGGATTTTCCATGAATATTTATTCAGTGTGTCTTTTATATGCCATGCTAGGTGTTGTTAGTAACATGCTTAGATTTTACCTTCGTATGTATTTCATTGTATGCCTATGTATAACCTTCTTAAGTGTTTAATTAGTATTATTTCCATGAGAGTTATTCCATGATTTGATGATTTTACTTTTAGGATTATAAGTTTTTTTGTGTTTCCTTAGCAATTTAGTACCCATCAATGGTTAAATTTATTTGTTTCCCTTCATCCAAACAATTTTAACCATTTGAAAGTTTAATGATTAACATGTATATTTAAAAAATTTATAATTTACAAATTGTTATTAGGGTGACAACATTAACATAAACTGTGTTTTCCATTATAGATTGATGGTGAAACCACACTAAACAATTATGAGATTTTAAGCCATGAAAAATTGCTTCCATGAGCTAAAAATATCAGCTACTATAAAACGGGATCAAATTTTCAATTTGTAAAATTTTTCGGGGCTTTGTAAATTGAAAAACGGTAACCCATCTAATCAAACCTTTTTAGATGTTCTTATTTTTCTTAAAGATTGGGGTATAAATATTTTATATGTTAAAAGATTCTTTTTTCATAAAGTTATTGGTTGAAGCTACATGGGATCCTTCCATCAATTGGTAAAATGTATTGGCACATTACAAATGGATATGTGGGTACTAGTATAACTAAACCATCTGTATGGTCCCTATATACCTAAATACTAATGATTTAATATAAAATAATTTGAACCATAGTTTAATTGGAATACATATTAATTATTATACCTTTATTACTTAGGCATAATGACCTTTAAAGGTATAATTACTAAATGCACAATTGGTGCTAAGTAGGTCATTTGGGGTATGTAACTTGTTTAATTAACCACAAAGGGTGTTTTTAAAATTTTAAAATCATAAAATGGTTGATTTATTTTTAGTTGAACCTATAATGTACTAATGATACGATAGTAGGTCAACCTTCTTATTATATTCCTGATACTAAACCCCACTGGGGTATACTTGTACCATGTAGTTATGTTTTTTTAATGTTACCATGTATCTTTTATATATTTTTACATATAAGAATATGGTGGCATCATTACTGACCAATTATTTCCTTAATTAATAAAATATATTTAGTTTTCCCTTGATTTATAGATATATATTGTAACACCCCAAGATTTCATAGTGCGTTATTTCTTCAAAATAATTCAATAACTTGCACTACACGTAATACCGAGTTCAAGTGCACCACGACATACCAAACTAGCCGTCCAAAAGTGGTTATGAATAGTATTAACAAAATTTTTAATATTATATAATCCTTATAATTTTCGAATCTATATTATGAGTTTCTTACACATAATGTAAGAACAAATTATTTTTTCAGATAAAAGAATTATTTTTCAAAAATGCACTTTTACCAACTTTTAATAGTGAACCCTTTTTAAATTAAATATTTTAAACATTTATATATTCAATTTGACTAAATAAATTTATTCTTTAGAATGAGGACATCAAAAATTTACAATGTAACACCCAAGCTTCCACGGTACGCTTCTCTTTAAATAATACAGTAAGTGTGTGTTATACACAACTTCGAGTTCTAATACACACCACAACCAATCAAACTAATCGTTATGAATAGTAATACCTTCTTTTTTAAATTTTTTTAATTTTATCTCTCAAAATGGACTTCTTTTTTGGATTCAGAATATCATATTTATCCTAGGGTGAAATTTTGGTACTTTTAGGATAACTTTTATATTTTTTTGAATATTGAAAATTACTAAATTTTAATTAAACAACTTTTTTAATCAAAATAATTAATAGTGATAAATTATGAATTTTAGTGGTTTTAATATATATTTAGAATATATTTTTACCATTTCATATGATTTTGGTCAATGGACATAATTTCACAATTAAACGGACATAAACAAGCATCAATCTTTTGATTGTTATTATCTCTTAAAAACACAGATTTTGTTTTAACGACAGGAATTAATTTTAAATTAATTTCTGCCACTTGTGTGTTTTGAATTTCGAAAAATGGATTCCATATTTTTAATCAGGATGCCCAAATTGTGTAAATATGTAACTTTCATTTTTAGACATTTTTAATAATTAATTCAGTAAATATTTTATTTACCATGGTTAAATGGTAAATCCGGTAAATAAGGGTAAAAAATTAATATTATAATAATAATTAATTACCATAAAACGTGTCATAACATTATTGTTTGATGCATGTCCGAACATGGGAATCTTTGGGTCTATTTTGGGACTCCATGGAGCCACTTGTTGGCGATAAGGACAATTTATATTAATTAAGTTAAAATAAATACAAAAAAGACATAAGAATATATCTTTTAGGAAAATAATTTTTAAATAGGGTTATATATGATGAAATTTCGACTATAAATATTCATTAGAAATATAAATAGATTTACTACATAATGGTATTTTACTTATAGTTTTTAGACATCAAATAATTTAATTTATTTATGACACAATGATGATGAAATAATTAATGTATTAATGAATGATTAAGATAATTGATATTATAAATGCCCAAATAAATTTAATTTGAGAATTTTTATAAATTCCATTAATTTTCATGGTTAATATGACATATTATTATTATTTATAAAAAAAAATTTCGAAGTAATAATGCTGTTATGAATTTATCAAAAACAAAATACCCAATAGTGTCAAAATTGACATAAAAGAGTTTAAAAACAATATTATATTATTAATTAATATTCAATTCCTAAAAATATAAGGATTATCCAAGATACTTATATCATGATAGGTGTATTATTAATGGACCACTTGGGGTCTCTTGGAGATATATAGTAAGTTTATTAACTATATAATATAAAAATACAAAGTGACATGGTAAGTGTCAAACTAATTAACTGAGAGTCAAAACTAAACGATAAGGATAATATAATGACCCAAACCTATCTAAATTCTATTGGTTGAGTGTTTTTCGACCCATCCCTGCCTTAAACATTAAATAATACAATTTGGGTCCATTAGAAACTAAATACGAATTTATTATAAAACAATATTTCTAGATTTTCCTATGGTACACCTCCCCCCCTTATAAAAGGACACCACTTCTAACCAAATCTCCACACCTTAAAATCCTTTTAGATCGGCCAAAACCTGCCCAAATACTCTCTCAAATTCCCTCAATTCAACCTAGAGGCCTTATTTTGATCAAAAATCCAACTTAAGGAGCCCTTTTGATCAAATCAAAAGGAAGAACACGAAGATGAGGTAATGTTTTCACCACCCTCTTTCAAGTTCCTTTCTTCATCAAATTGTTCTTTCCTTGTAATTTCCATTCTAAAATTATAAATCTAGTATATTTATATACTGTGATGTTATTATAATTATGGAACAAATAAATTAATTATTTTATCCATCCCTTGAATGACATGTCACCATAAGTGCGTATGTACGACCCACCGTCTCCACGTTGTGGTGAGATTGTTATTCAATATATTATTATTTAGATGGGTATAATAATGATGTATAATTCATGTAAATAATAAATATAACATGATAATGATTCTGTCTATATTATATACCATCCAATTATATATTATTTTAATATCAGAATAATGATATTGTCGCTCGTGCGTACGTACATATTACCATCTCCATGAACGCGATGAGCTTCATTCCCCATCATATCCATGCAATTATAATTCTCATTTGATGATTAAAAATTATTTTTAAGGACTTGATATCATTCTGTATATTAATAATATACAAACAATCCATAATAAACATGACTTATGTCACAAAACATATAAAAGAAAACGTGTAAGTTAACACCTGAAACAACGATAATACTAATATTTTATTAACAAAGAAATGTTAAAAGATCATATATGATATCATATTAATATATATGATTATTGTATAATTTAATAACAATTATTTCACCATTATACAAGATGTTAACCTACCATCATCCAAGGAAAAGTACAAGGTAAGGGTTTATTTCACAATCTCTTCATTATCTGAGGTTTCTTATACGTAATTATCTACTAGAACCTCTTTATCAACCACATACATGTTTCTTAAAAATGTATTTCAAAACATATATAGTATTTTACAAAATTTTGGTTAAAGTCATTTATACCCATGTTTGACTTTTTATAATATTTTTATAAAGGAATCTTTCCGTCTTTTTCCAAACAAGGTCCTTTTCATCCTTTTCAACAAAATTAAGGTAAGAATGTCGTTTTTTAACTTATAGGGCGGGTGTGGCTATTTTCTGCCGTTATAACATCGTTGAAGATTCCCATACAAGATTATAAAAATATTTTCAAAATAAATGTCTTCATTATGTGACTCTTAAATGATTTTAAAATATAAAGAGATATGTCTCTAAAAAAGGTTTTGATTTCATCTATGTCAACATCCTTTGATGGATTTTATGTTTATTTGAAGTTGATTTATTATGATACAAAACTTCCATATTGTATTGAAGTTTTTTTATAATTTTGACTATGGTTATGCAATTTTTATACCATTCATTTCTTATGGTTAAAGTATTGACATTTCGTATTCTAGGTTTAATACGAATTTTTATGATATGTTTAAACCTTTTCATATGAGGAATGTATTGGACATAGTATGTGACGGGTGGAGCCCGCTATAGCTCTTCAATGCATTGGTAGGTCTCATGAGACAACTAGACATGGAATTGGCTGAGGCCCTTTCCCAGTTTGATTTATGGTTTTGGCCGAGGCCTTAATCATTTTAGACTTCTTGGCCGAGTCCTTGACAAAATGTTTCAGAATGCACAGTAATATATATTCCCTCATTATAGAAATAATATGGATGGTTCATGTGGTCATTCGACTAGTAGAATACCCATGATTATGTTTTATTATGGAATTACTTACTCATCTCATATTCATTCCATAAAAGTATTCATGTTTATTATTGGTAAAGGCATGTTGTTTCAATTATTCACCATGCTTAATATTTATGTCATTTTCTGTTGTATTACTTACCCTTATTGAGCATTTGAGCTCACCCTTTTCTTATGTTTCATTTTCCCAAGATATGTAGAAGTTAGTTATGAGTGACATGCATGCATAATCTAGAAGGCTTGGATGATTCTAATGAAATATATTTTTGTTTTATTTCTCTTCAAGCTGTAAAGTAGAACATATGTATGAATCTTGTTTCCAAGGATACTAAACTAATCGGTCTTTCGAGACATAGTTTCCTTGTGATCATGCCAATTTTATGTAATAATGCACCTACTCTGGGTAACTGGGGTCGGGGCGTTACAGTTGGTATCAGAGTATGTTTAGTACAAACCTTGGAAGCTAGATTTAGATAAACTCTAATTAGAGCACATAGCCCTAAGAAAGACTTTGAGGATTAGTATAGAATAAATTCCTAGAATTTTGGTATTGTAGAGATTTTGTGATTTTTCCAAACAATACATCCATGTATGGATACGAGAAGGTAGAGGTGGTTCTGGTACAGATGTACCTAGGGGTAAAACCCGAAAACACCTCTTTGATCATGACTCGAATGGGAACAGGTGCCCGACAACATGCCTTGTTGAACTCTTGGTTAAGACACTCCCGGGGGATATGCATAGGATAATTCTCATTTTTGTTACAAACCATTATGAAGGGTTTATGAGTATATACTCCCTCAAGGAATAAATTTTATGATTGTGGATTATATCCATAAAATGTATTATTTATGATTAAGTGTTTTACAAGTTTGGGATTAGGTATTTCCATTCAAAAACTAATATATTGTATTCCATTGTTTGGAAATGGTGCCTAGTAGAAGGAATGAGAACTCCAGCAATAAGCATGATCCAATGAGTAATAAGGGTCATATCTTTTGTGGTCTTAAGAAGAAATTTAGATGGGAAATAGTCTCCCACGTTTTATCATCATATGAAGAAATAGTATCATGTGTTGATAAGTTAAGTAAATATTTCTCTAAATCCTATGGATTCGAAGGGAAGCCAGAGAAGAAAATGATGGTAGAGAGAAGGACAGATAAAGGGAAAAGGTAAAGAAGGATTTTCCCATTTTTGATAACTGTGGAAAGAATCACCTTGTAAAATTCATGAAGGGAATGAGAGTATGTTATATGTGTGGAGAATAAGGACACCACATTCGTGATTGTGAGGGAAAGAAAAAGGTTTCAAATGTAAAATGTTTCATCTGCAAGGAGTGGGTACACTATGTGAATCAATGTTCAAATCATCAGAGTATGCCCCAAATGATGCTATTGTATAATAATAATGTTATGACACTACCACAGATAAAGAGGAATGACTAGTGTTCTTATTTTGTTATTAAAGAATTATTTCATTTGAGTGTTGTATTAATGATGTACTGGTTATGTGAATTATGGAGATAAATAAGGATTGTACTGTAGTACTATTTCATTGAGGATTTGAGATTATATGGTACTATGAAAAGTGACTCAACAACAAGTTAAACATTTTTTTTTGAAAATACATGGTTGAATGAAAGGTAATCCTTAATATATTCTTGATACTAAGGTAGTAATTTTGGAATAAGAGATTGTTTATTTGGATAAATTATATTGGATATTCTTGAATACCTTAGCACTGATTAATGGTTTGTTTATTTAATTATTGTAGGAATATTCAATGTTTTTGGATATAAGAAATATATATAATATTCTATATGGAATAAGGGATCATGAATATATTAAATAATGTTTTATGGTAATTCAGGGTGTTACTATATTTTAAAATAATACATGATGAAGGTTTTCACATGCAATTACGTGGGAAAAAAGGATCTTCCTTGTGTTTACCTACCTTATAAATTTTGGACTGTGAGTTTGGGAAGACGTATTTTGGAGAAATATAGTTTGAGATTATTTTGTATTTCCATCAAAATGACAAAACGAAGACCGTGTGACAACCCGTCGCGTCGGACAAAGCTGCAGGAATCAAACCCACACCCACAGTGAAATTCGGATTTATCACCTACCACTGGACTACGTGAAGTCCCTAGATTAAATAGTGCAGTTTTTTTAAAAGGTATGGTAGATGAATTATAAATTCATACAAATAGGATAAAAAGAATATTTTTACGTTCTACTATCTTTTAAAGTGAATGATGATTTTTTGGTAGAAATTAGTTAAAGTATGGAACTCTAATTGTCAAATATATATTTTTCTTCTTATATTATTCTATGAAAAAATAAATTCTTATACATTATTGAAGGGATATTAAAACCAAAAATGTGTTATCCTAATACCTTATGTTTTTTTTAACTGATGGTTTTTCAAATCATCATAGATTGATGAATTTAAGGACCTCAATTTTACCCTTGTTTGTGATTGATGACCACAATCACTACCTATAAATATTTACGTTTTCCCTCCAATTATATGTCTCTAATTTCCACTAATGTTCTCCTAATCAAGAACATAATTTGATGGTGACCCATTCATTTTTCTTTTCCTCTTATTAAGACTAAATTTTATTAACCCAATTTCCGATGTGGGTTTTCCCACAATGATATTTTCTATTTTCAACCATTTATATTCGAAAAACAATTTCAAATTGCGAGGAAGAAATTTATTGAAGGATGGGAGAATGTAACACCCCAAGATTTCATAGGGCGTTATTTCTTCAAAATAATTCAATAACTTGCAATACACGTAACACCGAGTCAAGCGCACCACGACTTACCAAACTAGCCATCCAAAAGCGGTTATGAATAGTACTAACTAAATTTTGAACTTTATATAATCCTTAAAAATTTAAAATCCATATTTTGAGTATCTTATACATAATGAAAGAACAAGTTATTTTTTTCAGATAAAAGAAATATTTTTCAAAAATGACATTTTACCAAATTTTAATAGTGAACCGTTTTTGAATCCATTGTTTTAAACCTTTATATATTCAATTTGACTAAATAAATTTAATATATATAATGGGGACATAAAAAATTTACAATGTAACACCCCAATCTTCTATGGTACGCTTCTCTTTGAATAATACAGTAAGTGTGTGTTGTACGCAACTTCGAGTTCTAATACACACCACAACCAATCAAACTAACTGTTATGAATAGTAATACCTAATTTTTGAAATTTTAATAATTTAATCTCTCAAAATGGAATTCATTTCTGGATTCAGAATATCGAATTTATCCTAGGGTGAAATTTTGGTACTTTTTGGATAACTTTTACATTTTTATGAATAGTGAAAATTACTAAATTTTAATTAAAAACATCTTTTTTAATAAAAATAATTTATAGTGATAAATTATGAATTTGAGTGGTTATAATGTATATTTAGAAGATATTTTTACCATTTAATATGATGTTGGTCATTGGACATATTTTCACAATTAAACTGGACATAAACTAGCGTCAATCTTTTGATAGATATTATCTCTTAAAAACATGCATTTGTTTAAGGACGACAATTAATTTTAAATTAATTTCTGCCACTTCTATGTTTTTTTAAAGACCCATAAATTTCAAGGAAGATTTTTTTTAATTTCTTTGTAATTTTACGAGTGTGCACTTTCTGACGGTACCTGATTCCGAGGCCCGGTGTGCCCAGAATCCATTTCCGAAGTTTAGATCGGGTACGTTCAGTGAACGAGCAAGTGGGTTTTTCTAAAATTAAAACAGGTGCATAGACTCGAAATCTGAGGGCACCGATGAAACCTCACCACCGGTTTTTGCTTAGGAAGACTTTTCCTAGAGTTGTGTTTTCTTGGGATGTGATGTTAAAAATGTGAGGAATAAAAATATAGTTGTTTTACAATTATATTTTTATTACGCCACTAGTGGTTTATGAGTTATGGGAAAAGAAGTTGTGAGGATGTGGGGTGGGTCCCACATGAGCCCCCACCTCCTTAAATTTCCTAACACCCCATTAAACACCCTCTCCCTCTTTAATACATGTCAACCCCTCATGTTTATGAAGAACCTTCCCTCCCTCACTTTAATTAAATGTCGACGTGTTTAATTAATGAGGATCCTTCATGCCTTTATAATGTTCCACTGCACCAGATTAATTGAGTTGGGCCCTATTTAATAAATCCCCAATTTATGACTTTCGTGCCAATGATGAACCCACCACTCTTATTTAAAGGAGGCCAGGGGGAGGAGTTCTGGACGGCTTCATAAAGCGGCTGAATGCTAGCAGCGAAGCATGGAGCCCAGCACATTGACAGTTTTCCTCTTCCTCCAATGAAGAACAAAGAACGTCGATGACACCCTCTACTTTATCCTTCCCAGCATTGATGGAACGACGATCGTCAACCTCGACGTCGTCTACCGTGACACTCACGAACGAATATTATTTGCGGGATGGGAATATTTGTTTGCGGGGAAAAACATAGGCGTTTGGTTTTGTGTTTGTGAATATTATTTTTCATCCAATGTTAAATTATTTAGACACTTGTTATCGAATTAACGGGAGGTTTCCGGACCGCACGAACATGCCCGACCCTCCTCCCCCCTTGCTGATGTACTCGTTGCGGCTCGAACTAAGGTGGCACGGTGCAACGACACCACGCAGGGACGAGGAAGAACGCGGCGAAGGAGCGCGGCGCCGTCGCCCCGTGCCATTGAGGATGAAAGAAGCTGCGGCGGGAGTCGGGCCGCGGAGGAGGAGCGCGGCGCCTGACGAACAAAGGTCACGTCATAAGGCCGCAGAGGTGTAGGGAAGGGTGGACGGAATCACCAGTTGTCGGCGCTTCGAAGGGGCAGGACCGTGGGGTCCCACGGCGGCGGCACCGGCCGACCAACCGGGCCGGCCATATCAGAAATCCGGGGGTCGTAACCCCCAGATTCTAAGGAGGCGGTCCCCCCATAGGGTGTCGTTTCGTAAATCAAGGGGGGCAGCGCCCCCCCCCCCCCCAACCTTTCTGCTCGTCCGCTCAGCCTGTGCCGAACCACCCCGCTCGGCCGGCGCAGAGACGCCCAGGCCGGACTGGCCACACTGGGTCGGGGCGCACTCGTCGGGCCGGGCCACACCGACTGGGCTAGGCCAGGCCGTGCCCTAGAGAGCTGGACCCGAACCCGGGTCAGGTCGACCCGGTTCGGGCCGTCCTAGGGGGTCTTGGACCGGGTCGGTCCGGGCTCAACCCCCCCCCCCCCCCCCCCACCCCAAAGAGGGCTGATTCGTTGAAACGCCCATTACATGGGTTATGGAACTCCAATGGGCGTACCATTAGTTGTGACGCGATCCTTGGATCAAGATGGTCGTTTTGGTATATTACACTCAAGGTTTCGGAAAACATTGGGTACGGCCATGTTGGTTCGAACACGAAACCAACCGGCCCCTCGGAGCGGAAATGCCTATAACTTGAGCTCCGGACGTCCGATTGACGTGCCGTCGACTTTGATGGATTTCTCATAGTGAGATGGACCTTTTGGATTCCTCCTCTCGAGGCTTGGACGCAGATGGAATATGGACGGGTTGGATTGTACGTGAAATCCAATAGAGCCCCTAGAACGGAAAAGCCGATAACTTTCAGACCAGATGTCCGTTTGAAAAATCATCAGCATGGTTGGTGATCACATTGAGAAACGGTCCCTATGAGTATACCCTATGTGGGTTTAGGGTAGAGTTGAGATACGGACTGTTTGGTTTTTACACGAAACCAATCGGGCCCTTGGGATGAAAAAGCTAATAACTCACAGACCGGGTGTTCGAATGACACGCTGTCTATTGTGTTGAGACCCCTATGGCGAGGCGGCCCTCTGAGATACTTCTTAGTGGAAATTTTTCATACATGGAGTATCTACCTGTAGCTCATGGATCGGACCCTCCCGGAGATGAGCGTACGGAGTACGGAGACCATGTAGCTGGCTGAGACCTGATGACTGCGTGTCCGATTCGATTCAGAGTGACTTGCATATCCCAGTGGGGAGCACTACGTTGTGAGGTGGCAGACCCATGGCGGAGGAGCACTAATTTGTGAGGTGGCAGACCCACGGTACTCGACAGAAGAAGTACCTCTGTAGGCTTTGAGGGGGCGCACTACTGTGTGAGGTGGCAGACCCATGGCGGAGGAGCACTACTTTGTGAGGCGGCAGACCCGCGGTACTCAACAGGAGGAGTACCTCAGCAGACATAGGTTAGTGAGAAGTACCTCAGATTCATGAAAGGATCACTGTACTAGTCAGAGACGGAGCGCTTTAGTTGTTATAGTTTCGATAATGAAAATTCTGGTTTGAGCTGAGTCATGGACCTTTGTTTTTTCCTCATGATTGATATGGGTTACTAGATAACATACGTATATGTATGGGAATATACCTATGTAGTGGTTTTCCATCGACTCTATAACTTACGTATATGTATGGGCATATACCTAATTAGTGTTTATCCGTCGACTTCATATCTGTGTGATACCTCGTGGCTGAGATGGGTTACATGGTAACTTAGGTATAAGTATTGGTTTATACCTATGTAAGGGTTATCTGTTGAGAGATTTTTTTGTGATTATCCTTGTTGGATTTAGTGAGACCTTGAGGGTTTCAGGGTCCCTACTGAGTATCATATAGTCACCCCTGCACGAGCATTGCACGCACCTTGTTGTGTTGGTTGTAAATGAAGAACATCACTAATTTTGGATGAGGCTTGTAGAGGTGGATGGTACTCGGAGGTGGATCTCTCCACGAGCCGGTACCCGGAGGTGGATCTCACAAAATGTCCGTACCCGGAGGAGACTGACAGACGTGGAGTGCCGAGGAGGACATATGTACTTACCCTTCAGGTTGGAACCCGGAGGACGATCCAGGAGCTGCTTGTCACCTTTCACCTATTGTCCTTTGAGTTGTAAATTACCTTCAGTTGTAGTTGTAACTTTCTTTTCGGCTTGTATTTCCATCCCCTCGTACTTTCATCACGTTTGTTATATTGCTTTACTTAGTGTAGCTTCATCTTGTACTCTATTTGTGTGTGCTTTCGTTTCGTAAAGCCAACACCTTCCCTTTTTATTTGGATTTACGCCTTTGGTGCTAATTGCCAGCCACTGACATATGGAAGGAGGGCTTGGGGTATTCACAACACGGGCCCCAAGGACGGGTCATGACAAATTGGTATTAGAGGAGTCGGTTCTTCCGTATAACTCAGGACTCTGATCATTCCTTTTTGTGAAGTAATAGTGTTAAGGGTACCGGGTGTGGTCTTCAGTTCAGGGACTCCAGTGTTGGTGTGGTGGCCGACGTATCAATACTCTAGGACCCTGACTTCTGATTTCCGACTTTGTGCATGAAAACACTGATTTCATGTATGTTTCCAAGAGTTTTAAGTCATCTCAAACCATTTCAGGTCACCAAGTATAAATCGTTGACCGTGTTGCATCTGTTCAGGATGTCTCCATGCAGACAGTCAGTTGGAGTTCTGAGATACTGCACTATGACGGCCCACCGAGCGATGAGGATCCGGTACTAGGCCCTTTTTACTATATTGGCTCCATCATGTGGTGTACCAGAAGCACCACCACCTGTTGGGTAGCGGATTCCACTTTCCATTCTAGCAGACGGTGCACGCCGTCAGAGTGCGTTGCATACGTTTCAGCAGTAGAGGCCTCTGAGGTTACGATGTGAGGCAGATTCCCAGACAGTAGAGGACTAGATGGAGGAAATTGCTAGAGTTTTCCACCTAACTAAGACATCAGTAGAGTGGATAGTGGACTTGGCTACTAGTGTTTTCCATTGAGTGACCTTGAGGATGTTCCGCATAGTGATGAGGCTTCAGTATGTGGACTGATGCCTGAGATTGTTCTTTAATGTAGTGTGTTAGCTATGCATCACTACTTTTTGGTCAGTAGTTACAACCGGTGGTACTGGTAGGTGACACATGTAGACTTACTGCCTTACACGTGTTCCAACACCAGATACCCTCAAGTTACGAGGTGAGCCCGACTCACAGGCGGCTAAGGACTTGTTTGAGGAGGTGGCTGAGAGTTTTCTAGAGCTTATACAGCTTCGGCAGGAGACATGTCCGTAGCTAAGAATTCATCGGGGCATACCAAACCATTCCTTGTACTCGATGAATACGATGTGATCGGTGCTTCAGGGCTCGGACATCCGAGAGAGGTATATTTAAGGACATCTGAGCCATCACCTTTTCTCTATGCATTCCTACTTATGCTAGGGTGCTAGAAAGAACCTTTGTGGTTGAGAATTCGTTGGTTGAATGGATGTAGTCAGTAATGGTTAGCAGTGGGAAAGCAGAAAACTGGCGCTAGCCTCAGAGACATGGGCGTGTAAAATGTTTCATGTAGAGGAAGTAAAAAGGATAGATGATTCTGCAAGGCGACAGACGTGGAAGCATAGCTAGGAGAGAATCATGGGGTGGTGAACATTTTGAGATGTTGCAACCACCTGTATTTGTAATCCCCGCTAGGCTCAGAGAGCTGGACGGTGGGGGAAAGACTATCTGCATGCAGTCAAGGAGTGTGACCGAAAGGCTCTACAGATGATTCAAAGTATGGACTATGTCTTATACTAGCTTCAGTAACAACAAGACATTGATACGAATCATCCCTTACTTCCATGAATCTTGTCCCAGACCTAGAGTTTTTGGTTATGCTGTTGACTTGAAACTCACGTATGGAGATACTTTTGAAAGGAGACTTGATAATCACACTTACGCCGAAGGTGTGATCTGGCCCTTGAGGCGAGAGTTTTGGTTGTAACCTCTTGGTGGCAGCGTCGAGGCCTTACAACGTTAGTTTGAGTATAGACTGGGCAATCACAGTTCATACACAAATTGATGGTATTAGGAAAAATGGTTGTGGTCTATCTAAAACATCGGGATGGGTTTTTCTTGGTCGGTGAAAAGAAAACCCCGAGAAGCACAAGATAAACTCATGCATAGGAGGGTCTGGCCAATCACTCTTGGGTCGACCAACTTTACCCTCATGGCAGTAGGAGTTTTGAGTTTCAGTTCTAATTAGGAAATTAATTCCTCTAGTGTTCGAGGATGGCGACCATGTTCTTATACGGGTCTCACCTCGACGAGGTTTACGAAGATGTGGTTGGGGCAGCAAGTTATCTCTGAGGTTCAATGGACCCTTCTAGGTCCTCAGTAGGGTAGGCGAGGTGGTTTACCGCTTGACCTTTACACCTCAGTTACACCAGGTGCATGATATCATCCACGTACCTCAGCTGAGGAGATACGTGCATGATACTTCACAGTTCATCGACCACATGGGTTTGGACGTCGATGACGGGGTGACATTCACAGAGGTTATAATGGGGAACGAGGATCGACAGGAGTGGGTCCTATGTGGATGTTGGATTCCTTAGGTTCTCTTTCACTGGCGGCACGGGGTCCTCCAAGAGAGCACATGGGAGTGGAAGGCTCTGATGTGTGCTTAGTACCACTTTTGTTTCCCTAGTATGTGTTGTAGCTTTACGAGGACATAAATCCCTAAGATGGGAGTAATGTAAAGACCTGAAAATTTAAAAGAAATTTTTTTCTTAATTTCTTTGGAATTTTACAAGTGTGCAGTACTTGACGGCACCTCATTCCGAGGCCTGGTGTGCCCGGAATCAATTTCCGATGTTCAGCTCGGGTACGTTCAGTGAACGAGCGAGCAGATTTTTCTAAATTTTGAACCAGTGCTCGGAATCGAAATATGAGGGAACTGATGAAACTGCAACGCCGGGTTTTTCTTAGGAAGACTTTTTCTAAATTTTCATTTTCTCGGGATGTGATGTTAAAAATGTGAGGAATAAAAATATAGTTTTTTTACAATTATATTTTTTTACGCTACTTGTGGTTTATGAGTAATGGGAAAGGAGGTTTTGAGCAAGTGGGGTGGGGCACACATGAGCCCCCACCACCTTAAATTTCCTAACACCCCATTAAATACCCTAGCCCTCTTTAATACATGTCAACCCCTAAAGTTTATGAGGAACCTTCCCTACCTCTCTTTAATTAAATGCCAACATGTTTAATTAATGAGGATCCTTCATCCCTTTTGAATGTTCCACCACAGTGGATTAATTGAGTGGGGCCCTATGTCATAAATCCCCCATTTATGAATTTCCTGCCAACGACGAACCCACAACTTCTATTTCAAGGAGGCCAGGGGGAGGAGTTCTGGATGGCTTCTTAAAGCGGCTGAATGCTAGCAGCGAAGCATGATGCCCATCACATGGAGAGTTTTCCTCTTCCTCCAATGAAGAATAAAGAATGTCGATGCCACCCTCAGCTTTATCCTTCCCGACGTTGACGGAACGCTGCCCGACAACCGTGAAACCGTCTACTGCGACACCGACGAATGCCTTCTTCGAGGTAGGGAATTGATTTGAGAATGATATCATTTCCCATGGATGATTCCTTTTAAAACAAAGAACGCAGATCAACTCAATATTAAGTTGATCTGCGAATGAATATGTTTTCGGGTTGGGAATATATGATTGTGGGAAAAAACATAGGTTTTTGGTTTTGTGTTTGTGAATATACTTTTCCATCCAACGTTAAATTCTTTAGCCACTTGTTACCAAATTAACGAGAGGGGGCCGGACCGCACAAACACGAACGACCCTCCTCCCCCTTTGTTGATGTACTTGTTGCGGCTCGAACAAAGGCGGTGCGTTGAAATGGAACCATGTGGGAATGAGGAGGAATGCGGCGTCGTCGCGCCGCGCCGTTGAGGCCGAAAGATGTCGCAGCGGAGGAGTCGGGCCGCAGCGGAGGAGTGCGGCACCGTCGCGCCGTGCCAGAGATCCATGGAGGGGCGCGACACCGTCACGTCATGCCGGTCGGACAAAGGCTATGGCCTAAGGCCGTACCGGCGTAGTGAAGGGTGGTCGGAATCACTGGCAGCCGGCGCTTCAGAGGGGTGGGACTGCGAGGTCCAATGGCGGCGGCACCGGCCGACCAACCGGGCCGGCCGTATCGGAAATCCGGGGGTCGTAACACCCAGCTAGCAAGGAGGCGGCCTCCCTGTGGGGGACCGTTTCTTCACTCAAGGTGGGAATCCCCCCACCCTTTTTGCGCGTCCGTTCGGCCAGCACCGAGCCGCCCCAATCGGCCAGCGTTGAGCCGCCCAAGCCGGACCGGCAGCACTGGTCCGGGCCGCCTGCGCCGGGCCAGGCCGCGCTGGCTGGGCCGGGCTAGGCCGCACCCTAGGGGGCCAGACCCGGACATGGGTCTGGTCGACCCGGTTCGGGCCGACCCAGGGGGTCTTGGGCCGGGTCGGTCCGGGCCCAAACCCCCCAAAAGCGGGAAGATTCATTCAAATGCCAGTAACATGGGCTATGGACCTCTGATTGGCGCACCGTCAATTGCGACACGATCCTTGGATCGAGACAGTCGTTTAGTTATATTACACTCAAGGTGTAAGAGAACCTTGTGTACTTCCAGGTTGGTTCAAATAGAAAACCAATCGGGCCCTCGGAGCGGAAACACCTATAACTTGAGTTTCGGATGTCCGATTAATGTGTCGTCGACTTTTTTGGATTCACTAAGACTGACCTTTTAGCATACTTCGCTCGTGGTTTGGATGCAGCTAGAGTTGGGCCGGGTTGGATTGTACCCAAAATCCAACCGGGCCCCTAGAACGGAAAAGCTGATAACTTTCAGACTGGACGTCCGTTTGACGAATCATCAGCGGCGTTGTTGATCACGTTGAGAAACGGTCCATATGAGTATACCCTATGTGAGTTCAGGGTATAGTTGAGATATTGTCGGGTTGGTTCGTACACGAAACCAACTGGGCCCCTGGGATAAAAAGGCTAATAACTCACAGACCGGGCGTTCAAATGACGCGTCGTCTGTTGTGTTGAGACCCCTATGGCAAGGCGGTCATTTGAGATACTTCTTTGTGGTACTTTGTGATACATTGAGTATCGACCTGTTGCTCGTAGAGAAGACCCTCCCGGAGACGAGCGTACAGAGTACGAAGACTGTGTAGCTGGCTGAGACCTGATTACTGCTTGCCCGATTCGATTCGGAGTGACTTGCATAGCCCAGTGGGGAGCACTACTTTGTGTGGTGGAAGACCCATGGAGGAGGAGAACTACTTTGTGAGGTTGAAGACCCGTGGTACTCGACAGGAGGAGTACATTTGTAGGCTATGAGGGGGAGCACTACTGTGTGAGGTGGAAGACCCATGGAGGAGCAACACTACATTGTGAGGTGGCAGACCCACGGTACTCGACAGGAAGAGTACCTCAACAGTCATAGGTTAGTGAGCAGTACCTCATAGTCGTGATAGAATCACTGTACTCATCAAAGACTAAGCTCTGTAGCAGTTACAGTTTCTATAATGAAAATCATGGTTTGAGATGAGTCATAGACCTTTGTGTTTTCCTCATGATTGAGATGTGTAACTAGATAACTTACGTATATGTATGGGAATATACCTATGTAGTGGTTATCCGTCAACATGATAACTTACATATATGAATGGGAATATACCTAAGTAGTGGTTATCAGTCGACTTCATATCTGTGTGATACCTCATGGCTGAGATGAGTTACTTGGTAACTTAGGAATAAGTATGGGCTTATACCTAAGTAATGGTTATCTGTTGAGAAATTTCTTTGTGATTATCCTTGTTGGATTTAGTGAGACCAAGAGGGTATCAGGGTCCCTACTAAGTATCGTATACTCACCCCTGCACGGGCTTTGACCGCATCTCATTGTGTTGGTTGCAGATGAAGAAAATCACTGACCGTGGTTGAGGCTTGTAGAGCTGGACGGTACTCTGAGGTGGATCTCACAACTAGCCGGTTACCAGAGGTGGATCTCCCGATGAGTCGGTACCCAGAGGAGACATATATACGTGGAGTTCTGAGAAGGACATATGTACCTACCCTTCAGGTAGGAACCCGGAGGACGATCCAGGAGCTTCTTGTCACCTTTCACCTGTTGTCCTTTGAGTTGTACTTTACTTTCAGTTGTAGTTGTATCTTTCTTTTGGGCTTGTATTTCCGTCCCCTCGTACATTCAGCACATTTTTTATACTTCTTTACGTAGTGTAGCTTCTGATTGTACTCTATTTGTGTGTTCTTTCATTTCTTAAAGGCAATGCCTTCCATTTTTTTGGGATTTACGCCTTTGGTGCTAGTCGCCAGCCCCTGCCCTATAGAAGGTGGGCTTGGGGTAGTCATGGAACGGGCCCCGAGGATGGGTCATGACAATTTTAAATTTTGAAAAATGGATTCCATATTTGGAATCTGGATGTCCAAATTGTGTAAATAGTTAACTTTAATTTTTATACATTTTGAATAATTAATTCGGTAAATATTTTATTACCATGGTTAAAGGGTAAATCTGCTAAATAAGGGTAAAAATAATAATATAATAATAATAAATTACCCTAAAACGTGTCCTAAACTTAATTGGATGATCTATGTCTGACTATGGGCATCTTTGGGTCAACTTTCGGACCCCATGGAGCCACTTATTGGTGATAAGGACACTTTATATTAATTAAGTTAAAATAAATACAAAAAACACATAATCATATATCTTTTAGAAAAACAATTTTTACATAGGGTTATATATGTTTCAATTTCGACTATAAATATTCATTAGAAAGATAAAAAGATTTCCTACATAATGGTATATTACTTATAATTTTTAGACATTATATAATTTAATTTATTTATGACACAATGATGATGCAATGATTACCGTATTAATGAAAGATTAAGATAATTGATATTATAAATACACAATAAATGTAATTTGAGTCTTTTTAAAAATTAAAATAATTTTCTAGGTTAATATTACATATTATAATTATTTATAATAATTTTCTTTAAGTAATAATGATGTTAAGAATTTATCAAAAACAAAATACCCAATAGTGTCAAAAATTGACATAAAAGAGTTTTTAAAACAAATATTATATTATTAATTGATATCCAATTCCTAAAAATATAAGGATCGACCAAGAGACTTATATCATGATATGTGTATCATTAATGGACCACTATGGGGTCTCATGGAGTTATATAGTATGTTTATTAATTATATAATATAAAAATATAAAGTGACATGGTAAATGTCAAACTAATTAACTGAGAGTCAAAACTAATAGATAAGGTTAATATAATGACCCAAACCAGTCTAAATTCTACTAGTTGAGTGGTTTTCAATCCATACCAACCTTAAACTTCAAATAATACACTTTTGAGACATTATAAACCGAATATGAATTTATTATAAAATAATATTTCTTGATTTTCCTAAGGTACCCCTCCTCCCCCTTAAAAAAGGACACCACTTCTAACCAATTCTCCACACCATCAAAGCCTTTTGGTTAGGCCAAAACCTGCACCAATACTCTCTAAACTTCCCTAAATTCAACCTAGAGGACTTATTTGGATCATAAATCCAACCTTAGAATCCCTTTTGATCAAATCAAAAGGAAGAACCTGAAGAAGAGGACATGTTTTCACCCCCTCTTTCATGTTCCTTTCTTCTTCAACATCTTCATTACTTGTTATTTACATTATAAAATAATAAATCCAGTATCTTCTATATACTGTGATGTTATTATAATTATGTAACAAACAAATTCACTATTCTATCCATCCCTTGAATGACATGTCACCATAAGTGCGTACGTACGACCTACCGTCTCCACGTTGTGGTGTAATTGTTATTCAATATATTATTATTTAGATGGGTATAATAATGATTTATAATTAATGTAAATAATAAATAAAGCATTATTATGATTGTTTATATATGATATACCATCCAATTATATATTATTTTAATATCAAAAGAATGATATTGTTGCTCGTGCGTACGTACGGATTACCGTCTCCACGAACGCGATGAGATGTATTCCCCATCGTATCCATGCAATTATAATTCTCATTTTATGATTAAAAATAATGTTTAAGGACATTATATCATTCTATATATGAATAAGATACATATTATCTATAATAAACATGACTTATTTAACAAAACATATAAAATAAAATGAGTAATTTAACACCTGAAATTATGATAATACTAATATTTTATTAACAATGAAATGTTAAAAGATCATATATGATATCATATTAATATATATGATTATTTTCTAACTTAATAACAATTATTTCACCATTATATAGGAGGTTAAACTACAATCAACCATGGAAAAGTACATGGTAAGGGTTTATTTCACAATCTCTTCATTATCTGAGGTTGTTTATACGTAATTATCTACTGGGACCTCTTTATCATCCACATCCATGTTTCTTAAAAATTAAGTTCAACACATTATTACTATTTTACATAATATGGGTTAAAGTCCTTTATACCCTTGTTTGACTTTTTTTAAGATGTTTATAAAGGAATCATTCTGTCGTTTTCCAAATAGGGTCCTTTTTATCCATTTTGACACAATTAAGGTAAGAATGTATTTTTTCTAACTTATACGGCGGGTGCGTCTATTTTCCTACGTTATAACATCATCAAAGATTCCATTACAATATTATAAGAATATTTTCAAAATAAATGTTTTCTTTATGTGACACTTAAATGATTTCAAAATTTAAAGAGATATGTCTCTAAAAAAAGGTTTTTATTTCATCTATGTCGACATACTTTGATGGATTTTAAGTTTATTTGAAGTTGATTTATTATGATACAAAACTTCCATATTGTATTGAAGTTTTTTTTTGATATTTTTGACTATGGATGAGATATTTTTATACCATTCACTTCTTATGGTCAAAGTATTGACATTTCATCTGCTAGTTTTAATATGAATGTTTATGATATGTTTAAATAATTTCATATGAGGAATGTATTAGAATTAGTAAGTGACGGGTGGGGACTGGTATAGATCCTTGATGCATCGTTAGGTCTCATGAGACAAATATACATGGAATTGGCCGAGGCCCTTTCCCAGTTTGATTTATGGTTTTTTCCGAGGCCTTAATCATTTTAGACGTCTTGGTCGAGGCCTTGAATAAATGTTTCATAATGTCTGTCATTATACATTCCCTCATTATGGAAATAATATTGACGGTTCATGTGGTCATTCGTCTAGTAGAATACCCATGATTATGTTTTATTATGGAATTACTTAATCAGCTCATATTCATTCCATAAAAGATTCATGTTTATTATTGGTAAAGGCATGTGGTTTCAATTATTCAACATGCTTAATATTTATGTCATTTTCCACTGTATTACTTACCCTTAATGAGCATTTCAGATCACCCCTTTCTTATGTTTCATTTTCCCATGATATGAAGAAGTTAGTTATGAGTGACCTATAGGAATGATCTAGAAGTCTTGGATGCTTCTAATGAAATATATTTTTATTGTATTTCGCTTAATACTGTAAAGTTGAACAGATGTATGAATCTTGTTTCCAAGGCTACGAAATGAATCTGTCTTTTGAGAAATGATTTTCTTATGATCATGCCAATGTTATGTAAAAATACACTGACTCTGGGTAACTGGGGTTAGGGTGTTACACATATGACTTTAGTTAATTTAGAATTCCAGTTGTAACCAACAAGGTGTTATCATCTATAGATTTCAATTGGAATTCTCTTTCACTAATCCAATTCTGAAAGAAATTTTGTGAATAAATGAATCATGTTTAAAATGGGGGTTTTCAGAGCCAATGGACTAATTATGATGGGATTTCAACTGAATAAAAAATAATGTTTAAAAGTAATTTAATATAACATTCCTATTTCTTCTTATGGCCTTAGATAAACAGAGTACTGACTAATGCGGTATTATGATCGATATATGATGTTATAAAATTGATCCTTTAAAATATTTTCATATCAAATTTAAATAAAGAAACCATATCAATAAAACCATTTGGTGTGATCTATTTTTAACATTCATGTAATTATAGCTTAAATTGTTTATGTGTTTTTCATTGATTATATGACTTAAAATGTATATGTGAGAATTAATTATAGGCCTCTTTCTGTATCGCTTGATTCTAAATGATAAGATCTTAATCTTGTTGACATTTCCTAGGTGTGATATTATTTTGGGTCAATGATTTGAGATCTAGTAAGGGGATATCCCATTATAGGTTGTTCCCTCATATCCTTATAATCCTTTCAAAATACTATGAGCATTCTAAAGTGTGGTACTATTTGGGTTGAATTTTCCATGTAGGACTCTTAGTTTCCAAAATAAAACCCTTGTTTGGATTGGTGTTCTTATGTTTTTATTATATTTTATATGAGTGTAAGCATTAAAGAATTCATAGTTCTAGGAGGATAGACATTCCAAGGTTATGTTTAGTTTCTTACTAGGTCGTGTGACACTTATTCTTTTTTCTCAGTGATGGAAAACAAAGTACATCATCATCTAGGTTAAAATTCATATCAAGAAGTATGAAGTAATGTTAAATCTATTGTGTGAGATAATAGGTATTGGGATCCAGGGGTGGTAAAACTATATATTGTATCAAGGATGTTCCATTTTCTCAGGAAATCTTGGGGTATTATGCATTGGTACACGAGGTACACATTGAGTTTCTAAAATGGGATAACAAACTATTTTTGTTTAGTGGAAGTCATTTAAGACTTGAGATATTGTGCTCTGAATGCCGATCAGATACAAGGTATAGTGACATTGGTGTTTGTAAATATCCAGAATCATCCCAAGGATTCTTCTGATGTTCAACGATACATCTGATTTTTTACACATTTTTCTTGTTTTTTGGCTTTTAAGCCTTATGATTTAGCATATGTGGATGTAAATCAGAAGGAATTCCACGTTTATTCCTAGACAAAAAAAATTTTAGCATCATTTTAAGCGACAATTATTCCTTTCCCTTTTTTTATCACTTTTTAAATAATATTGGATGCTTCTAGTAGTCGTAGTCAGTGGTTGATATAGCATGTTTCATGGGATGAGTTTCCATGTCTAGAGAATATAAATATATGGACCCTCCAGAGGTAGGGAGTGTCAAATCAGTTCTGGATAATATTTTCCTTCCATGTAGATGTGGCACACCCATGCAGAACCATTTATAAATGGTCACCTTTCTTAGGTGCATGATGGCTAAAATCTCACATATTAAGTTGGTGTATGCATGATAGAACAATGATTTTGTGAGTGGATGTTTAAGAAACCATTTAAAATTTTGTTATTTAGGTGTGTACTTTAAATATAGTGTTTGAGAAATCATGGAATTCTTCATGTGGTATGGTAATGGTGGTCTGTTAATGGAAATGTGTTGGTTAGTCAAGCCATGATCCTAAAAAAGAAGTCAATATGAGAGTTTTACTAACCTTTTAATGCTTTTTTTGGTATGGTTTGATCGAAATTATACTTCTCACATTATCTTAGATGTGATAGAATGGTATCATGTCCTTTTTGGAAATTACTCTAATCATCTTAGTGTACTCTCATCTAAATAACAATCATGTCATGTATCATGAAATTGTATGGGTACACTGAGAGAGCATCAGTTATATGTTGAGCTATGTTTTTAATATGTTGGGAATTTTATGAGGTCTCTATCATAGAGTGCACTATAATAATGGTTTTCTATAGTTTAATGGTTGTTCTTGAGTGATACTTGGGATCCCATGATGGTACACCACGGTTGGACTCATGAACACTAGTTGTTTCCCTTTGAATGATCACCAATAATATGTCACTTTGGGACCGGTCAGTGTTCTTGGTATGTAGATATTCGGTTTTTACCAATGTATATGTTTTAAATTTAAAATTTAGTTTTCCGCGGGTGATCTCCTTGGACTATAGTTTTCCATTATGAGGCAACCCCGATGCTTAGACTAGTTTAGATAAGATGTTTAATGGGTGAAAATACAAGTTTATTAGATGTAAAATTCACTCATGTTCATTATGTGTACATAAATTTAAATGGATTTTTCTACTATAGAAGTAACATAAGATTGTTACCAAAATCAGTGAGTATGATCTGGGAAAATATCAAGTAATCGACAGTCGCATCTAAGTGTTTTGAAGGTAGTTGGCCTATGAGGGTTCAATATGATATCACTTTCCTTTTTTGTATGTGGTTGGTGAGGAACCAATTTATGAATTTTCTAGGCTGAGGAATGTGTGTTGAATTCCATCCATGAATTTTCATGAAAGTGTTTCTCGACTTGGTCTCTGTATTCAATCAGGATTTGACCATTCATTTAATTTTTCATCATGCAAAGTACACTGTGAAAGAGATAAAGAGGTTCTTGAGTCTTTATTTCCCTTGGAGGAATATGGTGACATGACTCGAGACTTAAATATGATTGAACATAGTGTTGAAGGATATGAAAATGTCATCATGTCTCTGGTAATACGGGATTATGTAAGTTCCATGTCAGAGCACCAATTCGGAAAATTAATTTTTATCTTGAGATTCTATGCAATATGTACCTTATGATAAGGTGATTATTGAAGGATTTTTAGGTATTTTCCACCAAATGATTCAACTTGAATGAGACCACATAACCCTTTTAAAAATATTGATGTTCATTTTTTTCCTCGAGATTTCTCAGGAACAAGAGTTTTTAATGTGGGTATATTGTGGCTTCCTGGGTTTTTTGACCGATTAGAATTAAAAAGGAATTTTATGTTTTTTCATTTGGTGGATGGTTTTTTCTATAATATGATCTTTAAAATATAATTATTAGAGTTTCAATACTTCAATGAATCATTTATTTAATTGTATTATGGACTGATGGGGCCCTAGGGTGTTCTATAACATTTTATAATAAGAGTGGCTTGAAAGCATGCATAAAGGTAGATTCTGGAAGGGTGCACATTTTCTATAAAACTATGTGCCCCTTAAACAAATAGTGTGGTCTGGTCTAGTGGAGTAGGAGCTATAGAATGGTTTGAACTAACTGTGCGGTTGGAGAGACACAACCTTGTATCTTTATATAAGTTCTGGAACCGAGGGTAAATGCACAGTTTGTGCATAGTTTCTCAAATCATGTGCCTGGATCTTGAACCCTACCTCCATATGCAGTATCATGAGCATGGCTGGAAAACTGTTTAGACAATTTTTAATCCACACCATGTTCCTCAGTAAATGGGTGAAATTAACATTTTGACCCTCTTTTCTTATTTCAATTCCACTTTCATTCTTCTTTCTCTTACACGTGTAGTATCCTCCTTTATTGGTATTTCCCCCCACTAGGTATGGGGAGATATCCCTCATTTGACCATTAATTAAATTCATTATGTGTATTAGATATACCTTGGTATGTTTAAAACTACTCTTTATTCAGTTATTCATTTATCTTCTCTCCCTATACGCTATTTTGGTGTGATCTAATTTTCTCAATTTTCATGAAGTATTTTGTTTCATTGATTTCTCTCAAATTGATATAAATAAAAACTCGATATTTGACTTATGAGTCATACATGGAATAATATTGGTGGTATATATCTTTTCCTACAATGTTTTGTGTATTTATAAATTTTATTTTATTTCGTGAACAAATAATTCCATATGATGCCTCCAAAATGGGATTTTTAAATTATAGATCCTAATACCTTCCGTCTAAAAACCATGGAATGATAAATTATCATTTTTATTTGACTTGTGGTTTGATTAAATTTCATCCTTATTAGTGTGTCCCTTGTTTTAGGACCATAATAATGAGGATGTTTATCAATTTCAGATATTTTCTTTTTCTATAAAGAATGATTAAGAAAGAAGAAAGGTAGTTTGAGAGGAAAGGAAAATCACCTCACTTGGTATTTGAATCGCACTGACCATCATATTTAGTAAATCGGACTAACAGTTCTTGAAAAATTCTATCATACTGAGGAAGAATATTGTTGGATGTAAATGGTCATTAGATTCACTTTGAATCCTGTTTGAATGGTTTCTTCATTTTGGAGGAGAATAGGAGTCTTCATGACTATGATATAACTATGCTGATGATTTATATAACATTGAGTTCTCATAAATCACATGAATTCGGTCAACTAATGATGCAAACATGATGAATGAATGGTTGAGTAAAAGCATGGGAAAATAATGGGTTTCATATATATTTTCACAAAAATGTGTTAACGATTAACCTTAAAGGATACCAAATCAATAGGGTAATATATATATTTTTTAGATTTAATATTATCATAAAATTTTATAGGTTATGGAGACATGATAGAAACTAAGATGGAATAAATGAGATGTTTAAAAAATAATTCTTTTTTAGAAATTCATTATAAGAAGAATATAAATTATCAAAATGAATTAGAAACATTCATAGACAATTGATATGAAAATTTAATGAAAATTAAAATTATATTTATAAGTTATTTTGGAAGAATCATTAAAAGTGATACAAGAAAATAAGATATTCAGTATAAAGGAGTTTGGTTTGAAAGATTTCTCAAATAGATATTTTATAGATTTTATTGATCATAATGTTTTGATATTTCATCAAATAATTATTTAAATAAATTTAAAATTTTTATAAGAAATTTATTATCATAATTTAAGAAAACCATACATAGAAAATATTTGAAATAATATTAGATAAAAAGAGAAAATCACATATTGAAAGGTTGAATGTGAATCCACTTACCTTATGTCCTAATTTGTTTCATGAGGTTTATACCTACAATATAATAAATCCATCTTTACTAAAACAATAATCCATAATTTATTTCAATATATTTATGTTATTCTTGATAAACATTATCCATTAATATTTATTTATTTTTCTTTTTTAGTTACAGATAAAAGATCTAGATTGGAAAGTTTCCTTAAATTTTGTGATTTTTCATTTCAATTTCATATTGTTGATTACTTGAAATTTATATTTTTTTAAAATTTTATACAAAATATTGTAAAAAAATAAAATAAAATATATAGTCTAAACAAACCATCCTTGAATATGGTGATAAGTAAATCATTAACAACATCCTCCTTGGTTGATGAAACTGACCATTAATGGGATGTGTCAAAATGCGGTAGAAAGAGATAATATATACATTAAATGACTTAAAATAATTATTAAATATCGTAATAAAATTAATAGGTTATATAATTTTAAATTTAATAATTTTTAATGATATAAAAAGAAACAAGATTGGTAGAGAAGAAAGAAGAGGTGAAAAAAATGAAAAGAGAGGATCGCGAGATAACATCTTTGTTAAAGACTATACATTTATATGGAACTAAATATTTAATGAATTTTGGATATTTGGAAAAATAATTTCACAAAGGTGTTGTGGAGACAAAAAAATAAGGAATTGGGTAATGATTTTTTAGCACTCTAAGATTTTACTATATAATTCTTCTTTAAATAAACATTATGTAGATACCTTATTTCACAGACAAGACTAGACTTAAATAATTTTTGGAATATTATATGAATAATACTAGGAAAATTTAAAAATAAAAAATCCTCTTTTAAATAAAAAATATTGTAAGCATTTATAATTAATAGAAAATAGGATAAATAACACTTAATGTTTTAAAAGGACTTTTTTAAAAAAATATATATTTTTCTTTATATATTGTATTCTCATTTAAAATATAAATTTATAAATATTATAATTCCAATTTCATAATATAAAATTCATTTTTTAATTAATCATGTCAATATTATTTAAGGGTGAATTTGTTTGTTTCTCTAAAATAATTTTTTTAGGTGAACAATTGAAAATTACAGATTTTGTTAAAATCAACGGTTTTATAACATTATCATAATAAAATAATGAATTTAATGTATTTCTAACCATTTTTATATAAAATATATATTTATATATTAAAAAAATTATTTAAAAATTCCACGGTGAATTTATAAAACTCATGTTTAATATTTTGGAAATTTTGGTAATATTTAACTCAAAAATAGTTTTTATTTGCTTTTGTTAATAGTTTGTTTTCATCATATGTATAAATTAAATATTAAAAATGGATTTAATATTTCACATCATAATTTTCATATTTTTTAATATTTTAAATTTTATTTCTATTCAAAAAAATAATATTGCATGGATTATAGTTAATTAACATGATCATGGTAAAAATATTATTTTGGAAGAATTGTTTTATTAAAATTGTGTAATTTCAATATAATAAACTATATAAATATATTATAAAATATTAATATGAAATTATTTTTAAACGTATATATAAATATATTAACAAACATTAAATTTTAAATAAATACTAAATACAAATAATAAAACATAATATTTAAAAAAACTTTTTTTTACAAAATGGTTATATATATATATTAAATGTTTTAATTTAAAAGATATTTTTTTCTTACATATAAATTAATTTATAAAATATGAATTGTGACTTTTGGTTTATTACATAAATAATTGGTAATATTATTTACCTTATATATTCTTGAATTATTAATTACTTTGATAAAAATTAGTTTTCACGGTAAAAACTAAAATTGTAAAAGTGTAAATCTTTAGGGATAAAAAATTGAAACATGTTCCAAACATGTTTTAAAATAAATTCTAGAGGATTTATTGATATTATATAACAAAAAAAATTAATTATTAAATTTTTTTGGATCTGTTGACTATTGAATAGATTCATGTCATCATTGAAAATGTATTGCATATTTATAAAAATTTCACTTTCATCACATATAAAAGTAGACCACTTACACTTCATTTATACTCCCTTTACATGAATTACCTCTCACAAATATATTACCTAATATCTTATAATATTTATACTCACTTCTTATAAACCTATTCTTTTATAAATTACTTAGCTAAGAAGCCTTATGGTGTTACATAAGGGAGAACATGCAAAGGGAAATGTGATGCTCACAAGGGAGCTTCATTAATTATTTTTTTCATCTACCGCCTATAAATTATTATATACAAGAAATAATGATAAAATAAATATTAATAACACTACGGAAAAATCACTATTCGCGGCGGTTTTTAAAACTGTCACATAACGTTTCGCGGCGGGTTTTTAGAGGCGGGTCTTTAATTTTTTGTAATTTTTTTTATTTCTTTTTAAAATTTTAAACTATTTATTTATTTTTTTTATTTATTTATTTTATTTCGTATTTATTTTATTTATTTTATTTATTTCGTTTTACTTTATTTACTTTATTTATCCATGCATGCACATCCCATGCACATGCACATGCAATATAAAGAAATACTGCGTTTGATGAGATTTGAACCCCTAACCTCTTGTATATTTTCCAAATACATTACCACTCCCGCAAGCTCGTCATGTGGTTAATAAACAGAATTTAATATACTTATATATATTAATTGAAAAAACAAATCATACATAAATAATAGATATAAACACAATAATAATAAATAATCAATAATGAATAAGAAATAAGAAATAAGAAATATGAAATAAGAAATAATTATAAAAATAAATAATAATTAAATATAAATAATAAATAATAAATAATAAATAAATAATTAATATAAATAATAAATAACAAATAAATTTAAATAATAAATAATAAATAAATATAAATAATAAATAATAAATAAATATAAATAATAAATAAATATAAATAATAAATAATAAATAATAAATAATAAATAATAAATAATAAATAATAGATAATTAATAATTAATAATTAATAATTAATAAATATAAATAATTAATAAATATAAATAATTAATAAATATAAATAATTCATAATTAATAAATATAAATAATAAATAATAAATAATAACTAATAAATAATAAATAATAAATAATAAATAATAAATAATAAATAATAAATAATAAATAATAAATAATAAATAGTAAATAATAAATAATAAATAATAAATAAATATAAATAAAAAATAAAAAATAAATATAAATAATTAATAATTAATAAATATAAATAATAAATAATAAATAATAAATAATAAATAATAAATAATAAATAAATATAAATAAAAAATAAAAAATAAAAAATAAAAAATAAATAAAAAATAAATATAAATAATTAATAATAAATATTAAATATTAAATAATAAATACTAAATAATAAATAATAAATAATAAATAATAAATAAATATAAATAATAAATAATAAATAAATAAATATATAATAAATATAAATAAATAATAATCAATAAATAATAAATAATAAATAATAAATAATAAATAATAAATAATAAATAAAAAGTAATATTTAATAAATAATAAATAAATATAAATAATAAATAAATATAAATAATAAATAATAAATAAATATAAATAATAAATAAATATAAATAATAAATAATAAATAAGAATTACTAAATAATAAATAATAAATAATAAATAATAAATAATAAATAATAAATAATAAGTGAATATAAATAATAAATAATAAATAATAAATAATAAATAATAAATAATAAATAATAAATAATAAATAATAAATAATAAATAATAAATAAATATAAAGAATAATTAATAAATAAATATAAATAATAAGTAATAAGTAAATATAAATAATAAATAATAAATAAATATAAATAGTAAATAAATCTAAATAATAAATTGTAATTATTAAATAAATATAAATAATAAATAATAAATAAATATAAATAATAAATAAATATAAATAATAAATAGTAAATAATAAATAGTAAATTATAAATAATAAATAATAAATAATAAATAATAAATAATAAATAATAAATAATAAATAATAAATAAATAATAAATAAATAAAAATAATTAATAATTAATAATTAATAATTAATAATTAATAAATAATAAGTAAGTATAAATAATAAATAATAAATAATAAATAATAAATAAATATAAATAATGAATAAATATAAATAATATATAATAAATAATATATAAATATAAATAATTAATAAATATAAATAATTAATAAATACAAATAATAAATAATAAATAATTAATAATATATATATAATACATATAAATAATAAATAATAAGTAATAAATAAATATAAATAATAAATAATAAATAAATATAAATAATAAATAATAAATAATAAATAATAATTATAAATATTAAATATTAAATAAATATAAATAATAAATAATAAATAATAAATAATAAATAATAAATAATAAATAATAAATAATAAATAAATATAAATAATAAATATAAATAATAAATAATAATAATAAATTATAAATTATAAATTATAAATAATAAATAATAAATAATAAATAATAAATCAATAGCAACAAATATTATTATTATTAGTAATATTTTATTATTAGTACTAATAAATAATTAAAAATGAATAATAAATAATAAATAATAACTAAATATATATAATAAATAAATAATAAATAATAAATAATAAGGGTAACACATGAAAAAGTATGAAAAGACGTGGGAAGGGGTGAGAACTCTTGAAAAATAATGTAAACGGATTGAGAAGCATATGGAGAATGAGGCATTCGAAAGAATGAGATCGCATGAAAACTCATGAAAACTCTGGAAAACCCCTTAATAATTCAACATAATCATTATAATAACCCACATAAAACCATTGATAAAGATAACAAGTCATGGAAACACAAATAAACAGTAATAAATGGAGCAACCATTAAAACCCGTCAAAATGGTCATAAAGAGACAAAAACATTGGACTCACATTAACAGATATAACTTATGATCCGAGAGTCCGTTTTAGATCCAAGACCTGTCAAGTTAAAGATCCTGAAATGATCTTTGACCTGATAGGTGAAAGAGTCCGAATGGACAGGCGGATCAGATGTTATGACCATTTAAAAAAAGATGACGGGGAATGGGTGCTAGAAACGAGTCATCGAAAAACATAACAAACCAGATACGCACTAAAAAGGCCATAACATATGATCTATAAGTGCATGTGGGCGTCACGACCAATCAAACTAAAGCTCATGGAGTGAGCTATGATCTGGCAAGTGGAGGTGGCTGAACTGACATGCGGATGGAAAGTTAGGTCTGTTTGAAGACAAGTTTGACAGGACACCGGTGATGGAAACGGGGTTTCGGAGGCCTTCGCTGGCTTCGATTTGATATGTGGTAGAGCCCAAATGAACACCTGAAGTGAAAGTTATGGCTGTTTGAAGTTGGAGAACTTTTTTCTACATTCCTAAAACTCTCATATCTTCCGCACCTTAGACCCTCTCATGGATTTAATTATATGTGCCTCTAGAACTCTTCATGAGCTTCGATTTGACTGGTCATGGCGCTCCAACGGACGCCCGGATCAAAAGTTATGGTCGTTTTAGTGATTTCAGGGTGTCTTGTGTTTTTTTTATTTTTTCCTTTCATTTCACGGCAGTTTTACCGAAACCGCTGCTAATCCTAAAAAAAAAATTAAAAAATTAAAAAAAAATTTATGGAATTTCGCGGCGGTTTTTAAACCGCCGCGAAACGGCGGCCCGAAACACGTTTAGCGGTGGTTTTCAAAACTGCCGCTAAACGGCAGTTTTCTTGTAGTGTAATATGATGAAATTTAATTATACTAATGCAGTATCCATTTTATATCCTATTCCTAAACAGCTAAAAAAATACAACGACCCTTGTGTTACGTAGAGACTACTGCCTCCATAAGAGATGTGATTTATTTATCTTAAATTCCAAAAATGGTTTGTCCAAATATGTTATTTAATGAATTTATATTATATGTAAAATAATATTACTATTATTAAAATATAAAACAATTAACAATTCTTTTATGTCCCGGGAAAATGAAGCTTCCATATGTGGGTGCATGAGGACAACCACCTCAACAAAAGTGACATTTTTTTCACTATATTGTTTCCTTAAGTATCACAATATTCTAAAATATTGTTAAATAATTTAATTAAATATAAAAAATAAAATTTTAATTCTTTGATAATGATATGTTTTCAAAAGTATCATTTTCCTGAATATACTAACACATATATTATATTTTATTCATGTTTGGGTCGGTTTAACCACTTATATGAGAAATGATATAAATTTATATCAGGGATGAATATAGAAAATTATTTATTGGTGTTATTAGATATTAATTAACAAATAATGTATGGTTTATAGTTCTAGGAATATTATATTCATATTTAACTTATTATTAAGATACCACATCTAATTTGTCAAAAATTTCCAAAACAAGTTCTTCAACATCACTATAATCACGAATCACAACAAAAATACCTATGAAATGAAATAAGAACAGTATAAATAATTACATAAAATAAATTTTCAGTAGCCATAATTTTTTCAAAATGTTGATATTTTAATCTATACCAAATAATTCACATAGCTGTTATGTAACTAGTATTAAACAAATAATTAATGCTAATAAAAGTGGATGGTGAAAATAAAATATAACAACTATATTTGTAATAAATGATTATATTTGAATTTTATAAAAGTATATAGGCATGGGTATTGTTTTTAAATTGGTGTTAATATGTATATTATATATGAGGTTAGATGACATATTTACAAAGTGTGGATTACCATAAGGGATTTTTCATCTCAATTTTGATCTATTAAAATATGATGTATATTCACCACTAGTTTCCTTTTATGGTGTATATATTGGACAAGGATTTATTTTTATCACAATTTTCACTCATGTTAAGGTATTTATATATCTATCTCACATTCTATCTTTCATTGGATTTCGATCTAAATGAAACAAATGTTGTAAGGGTCTTCATTAACTCAACTCCCTTTGTTGAGATATAATAATTCTTCTTGAGTATATTTCTTTGAAGATTGGTTGCTTCCACCATGAATATTTAATTTCATAGTAATTTTTCATCCTCTCTAGAGAATTAATTTTCAATTCAAATATTTTACCTCAATTAATTTATTTCCAAAAATATATATAATTTTATATAATGATTATCATCCACTTTAATGATGGTTTCCCAACTTTTTCTAAGTTCTTCATATCCTACAATGATCCCATTTAAATTTGGATTCCCAATTAGGTTTTTTCTCATGTAACCTTCATATTTTCCATCTATTGTTTTTTTAAAATTTTTTATTATTAATGATCTGGGTGTTTAAAAAATATATTTCAAAATATTAAAATGGTTTTCTATCATTTCAAACCCAAATGTTTTATATTCCAATATCCATTTCATTCTTATAACCATTATGCCATTTTAAAGATCTAATATTTATGATTTCTTTTAAAAGTATAAATGTTGGGAATTTTTTCACATCACATTTTTGGAACCTTTATGTCTATTTCACATTTTAATTATTTACATTTATTTCCAAATAATTATTTTTAAAATTTCTTCTTTTTAAATAATCATAAATTATATTTCCTATTGTGACTCAAAAATTCTTTTTATGAAAATTTTATGGTTATGTTTATAAATACTTGTTTAGCTTCCCTAATATTTCATTATTTGACTCTAAAATATTTATCTCTTATGGGGGTTGTTTTATAAATCACTCCCTAAATACCTTTATTAAATTCTCTTAATTCCTGATTTAATTTTCATATCAATTGATCAGATTATTGAGTTCATTTTCTTGGGAACCACTTCAAAATGTTATAAAACACAATATTCATTCTATGGGTTCATTATGATATGATGAATGATTTTATTAATTGGCCCACATATGTATGTGTGATTAATGGTTGGGGTTTTATATCACACTATGATGTATTGGTTATGGTTTTATATCTCGTATTATAATTATGTTGAGTGTAAATCTGAAACAAATTAGATAGGTTTTCAATATAGAGTTGGTATCCAATGAGGATTATCTAGGTTCCGAATATTGATTGTGAACATGATGCACATTATTTAGGTTCATAATATTGAGCGTTCATATGTTAAGGATTGTCTAGGTTCATACAATTGAGTTTGGACCTGATATGGTTATCTAGTTTCACGATGTTATAGTTCTCTATTCATATTCTTATGCAAATTTTCTATGTTATAATCATATGATTATACACCTTATCTCATGTTTAATGTTTCATGATTCAACACATGTTTTGATGGTTTATGTTTATTCATTTGATATTTCATATACTTCTTTCATTACTTATGGATAACTCTTATTACTCTATATTATTATTAGTAATATATTTCTCCCATGGTTATGTTTTATCATTTGTTTTTTATATAATCTGTAATGACATGTTGATAAGTTTTCCATTACAAAGCATTTAAGGCCCCTCAATTTTTTCATTCCATTCCTTGGGTTATAAAGATGAGTATAACTTATGATAAATTTAGAGGCGATTATAACATTTTTTTATTATTTAGAAATGGTCATAAGTTTTCTAAAATAAGTTTCTTATATTACTATACCTTATAGAAAATAAAATTTTCATTATTGGGATTGAGTTTTTATTATGATATGTAATTTTAATATTAAGTAAATTATGTAAAATATTGATAGGTTCATATCACTTTGTATAAAAGCTAGTTTTTTATAAATTTGTTTTTCTGACTGGGCACATTCAATCGCTATCTGAGCGAAAGGTTCCCTTCTATTATTCCATACTGAGGGTGAATTTGAATTGTGTGAATAGTAAAGGTATTCCAGTTTTGGAGAAAATTAATTATCATATTGGGAATGCTATAATGTTTTCTAACATTATGTCTATTGGAAATGATGTTTTTGAAGCTCCAAAATTAAGGTTTCCACCTATTGATTGTGAAGTTCCTCTTACATACATTGATAAGAGGAATTATGAGAATGAGGAATGGACTAAGAATGATATATTATCATCACTTTATGAAATTTAATTTTTATAGGTTAAAGGTTTCTCCATAACCTATGTTATGTGTAATAAAATGAAAAAAAAATATATGAAGGAAATACAAAAGTGAAGAATGAAAAATAAAAAATATATAGATTGAAATATAATGATTTAAAGATGGAAGAATATGAATCTTTTGGGGACTTATTTTCCAAGGTAAATGACATTGTTAACACTTTCAGATGTGTTGGTGAAAAGTTAGATGATTCTACAGTTGTTGAAATGATTTTGAGAATACTTCTGGAAAATTTTGATACCAAATTTTCTTCACTAGAAAACAGATTTCATGAAACAATATCTCTAGATGATTTTCATATCACTATCATTAATTATAGAATGAGAAGGGGGAATGATATTAAAAACAAAACAAAATATGATAGAGAAATTTATATCAAGAATGATAATAAAGAGACATCAAGGAATATTCTTATTGGAGATGAAGCTATGGAATCCATTCATAAAAAGGAGTAATATTAAAATTTTAAATATATTTTATTATATTTTAAAAAAATTATTAAAATGCATAAATGAAAATAAAAAATGGAAACATTCCTAGAAATGTTTTCAATGTGGGGTCTTTAGGAAGTATGTGGCTAACTATCCTCAAGGAAGTAATGAAGTGGATAGTCATAAATATGAAATACGGTGAATAAGATCATGTAAGAAATATGTAAATAAAAAAAATCTTATTCAACATGGAAGGATATAAAATTATTCTAATCCAAAAGAAGAATTTTTATATATAAATATGATGAATAATTACATTGCGATGTTGAATCTGCAAAAATCAGTTTAATATGGTATTAAGATACCATTTCTTTCAATAGTGAATGATGATGAATTTGGAAGTAGTAATTCTAAAGAAGAATAAACTCAACATGAATATCAATTAAAAGACCAGTTTAGAGAATTCTTGAAAAACAATAAAAGGACTGCAAAGAAAAACATGAAGTTGGAGGAAAAGTTTTATTCAAGAAAAAATCATGACTGTTTTTATGATGATAAGGTGAAGCTGGTGAAAGAAATTGATTATCTAACGAAATATATTAATGAAGAAAATAATAAAAATGAGAATTTTGGTGGTGAAGTTGATGAAAAAATGAAGAATCATTGGAAGTTATCCAACAAAACCGTTCCAATGTACAATAGAGAAATACATGTTTCAAAAACTCTAACATAGAATTTTTTAGAATTTATTGAAATTAGAAACTTAATAATTATAATGAGAAGTTACCTTCAATGATTAAGAATAAATCTTTAAATGTTTCTGATAATAAGATTGCTATGAAATTTATGTAGGTGGACAAAACCTACAAATTTGGGAATTCCAAAGTCATTAAAAATGACAAATCTAAAAACTCATAATAATAAAGAGTTTTAAGACCTCTAGTTCTAAGAGTACTAAAAATAAAAAGAATTTTTTTATTGAAAATAGAATCTTTGTTGACCTAGATTAGAAAGACAAGATGGTTTTTGATAAACTTATCCATAATTATTTTATGTATGTAAGTTTCAAGGGAAATAATCATTCTATAGATACTGGTTATGTTGTGGTGGATTCAGACATATGAAAAACATGTTTTGTTTCAACAAAACAAATTACAGTTATTCCATGGCTTATTGAAGGAAATGTTTTAGGGGAATTCAATTCCATCAAAAGGATAATTCTAGATAATTTTTTTTAAAGAAGACTGAGAAATATGTTGAAATATTTTGAAATAGGTTCCAACATTTGGTAATTATTGGTGAAATATTTGAAAAACCTAGACAGCTTGAAAAATGAGTTCCTTTTATTAATTTTAACATAAATAGATTATTAAAAATATTTAGTAGATGAAGGTGAAGAGATAAATGGAATAAAAAAGCTATTGTTGTTGAAATCACTCTAAAATATATATAAATAGAATGAACATGGACTATTGATTGCATGTTTTCATCTCATATGACAAGATATTATATGTTTTTGAAAAATGTAAATTATATTAAATAAAGAATTGTGACATTTGGAAATGATGAATCTCAGAGAATCAAAGGTGTTGGATCATCCCTCATAAAAAAAAGATTCAATCCATGAATGATTTATATATATATGTGTTTAAACTCATATTGTAATGTGTTTCCCAATTTTTTGATGAGGGTAACATAATTTCCATTATAAAGAATTAAATTTTTGTGAATAGTGAGGAAGATGGAAAGATAGTTACAATGGGCTAACGTAGAAAAGGGAATTTGTTTCAAATTGGTGAAATACCAAATTCTTGTTACAAGAATATGGAGAAAGAAACAAATTGTGGAATAAAAGGCTAGGAAACATGTGTCATAAAAACCAGAGAAAATTATCAAATTGGGATACTATCTGAGACATTCCTAATTTTTGAATAATAATAGATATCTGATGCATTCTTTTCTAGAAAGGAAATATTAAAAAATCAGTTCATAAGATTGTTGAGATTTGTTCAAGACAACCCCGAGATCTGATTCATTTAGATATATATGGTCTAATTGTAAATTAATAGACCAATGGAAAAAACAATATCATTACATTGATTGATCATTATATTCTAATTACTTGTTTTATGTAAATGAAAAATAAATTATATTATTTGAAATGTTATTAAAGTTACATAAGAAAAGTTGAAATGTATTGTGAGTATTTAGTGACGAAGTTTATAACTAAAAATAGAGGGGGAATACATAAGTGAAGAATTTAATTGTTATCTATCTAAACATGTAATTTAGCATGAGTATAATTCCATATACACTCCTCAGCAAAATTGGGTTTCTAATAGAAATAATAGAAGTTTTTTGGAAATGGGTAGAACTATGTTGCTTGTACTTAGTCTTTCTCATTACTATTGGAGGCAAGCCATGTGTACTATTGTGTATATTTAAAACCAATTTTTCTATAGACCAATCTCACATATGACTCAATATGAATTTTTTATAGATGAACTCCATGTTGAAAAAATTTGAGAGTTTTTTGGAGTTGATGCATTATAATGAAGAAATGTGGAAACTAGGGAAATCTTGAGTAGAAATGTGAAGATGGAATCATTCTTCTATATACTCCAAAAGGATGAGGATATAAATCTTTCAAAAATTAAATAGGAATAATTATTTATTCAATTGATGTGAAATTAATTAAAATATCATAGTAAGACAAACACATTCGGGATTACAAAAAATTTGACCAATTAAGGTTCAATAACAATTTTGAATTGGATACAACCAATTATAATCTTATTAAAAGAGAAGAATCAGACTCATTAATTTCTATTGATGAGGAAGATACTCAAAAATATCATCCTGGGCTATGTTATTTGATGCTCTGAATATAATTAGGGATGAACATTAGAAGGTTCAAAAAATAAGAACAAAAAATACTATTACACATACTACTTTATATTCAAATGTAGAGTCAAATGATTAGAAATATGTTTTCTAGTATCTAGAATTGGTTTAAGTTATGAATGAATATCTAGAATATATTGAAAAGAATCATACATGGGAACCTTTACGGAATCCAAAAAATCAAAATCATTATTCATGGAAAGTGCATTCTTTGGAACAATTTGAATGAATAAGGTGAAGTGATAAGAAAGAAAACAAGATTAGTGTGTAAAGGTTATTCAAAAATTGAAGGTATTGATTTTTTTGAAACTGTTTCTCTGGTAGAAATATTATAAAAAAATTATAATTTTTCATATTATTTTTTCACAATGAGGTTAGAAGATATCTCAAATTGTTGTTAAAATCATATTCTTGAATATTAATCGTGATGGGGAAGATTACATTGAACAACATGGTGGATTTATTGTTCGGATTGATGAATGTTGTGTTTACATATTAAAGAATGCCTTGTATGGGATAAAACAAGATTTAAGATCCTGGTATTACAAATTAGATTCTTTCTAAAGGAACATGATTTTCAAGAAATGAAGAGTTTTTAGAAATCTTAATATCATAGAAAATCAAGAGTATTCCCTCATTTTATTTTTTTATATTGATGATATTATATTTATTAAGAACAATGAATGTAGTTTTCAAAGATTTTATAAATAAATTAAAAGGTATTTGAGATGTGTATTTTTGGGGATATTAAAAACATTACTGTGTTAAAAAATTTTCCAAAAGGGAAAACCATTTTCATACTGAAAAAAATTATTCTAAGGGACTTCTTAAGAGGTTCATCTTAGAAAACTCAACAGTTGTTTTCACCCCATTTTAAATGGTAAAATTTCTTAAAAGGGATGGAGGAGGAAAAGAAGTTGATCATAAAGAATTTTGAAATTTGTTTGGTTGTTTCTTGCATTAGACTTCCTCAAAAACCGACATTGTTTATATTCTTACTTTATCTACCAGATTTCATTGTGAACTGAAATAATTATATATAATTTCATGGAAAATAATACTCATGTACATTAAAGGAAGAATAAATTGGGGAATTAGGTATGGAAACTAAGAAAGTATTGATTTATTTTGGTGTGCAGATACTGATTGGGTCGAAAATATTAATGATAGAAAATCCATATCTTGTGGAGTACTCTTTCTGAGACATAATTTTGTAAGTTGGAATTAAATGAAATATAATTAATTACCTCACAGTATTGCTATTGTTTATTATGTTTTTTCCACTCAAGCATCCACTCAAATTATGTGGATGAAAACTCAGTTAGAATATTTACTTAATGATGTGAGGTTTCAGTTTCTCTTGGGTTGTGATAATCAAGGTACAATAAATATAAATGGGAATCCAGTTCATTATTATCATTAAAAACATATTGATATCATATATCATTTAATTATAAAACACTTTTTGAAGAAGGAATTGAATTTTGAGTATGTTGGTACATCAGAACAAGTTGCGAACATTTTTAAAAAACCTATACTGATGGAATCCTTTTCTAAATTATGGTTGCCCATGGGCATCCAACCTATTTCATATCAAGGATAATGTATGTTTTTTGTCCCATAACTCATATTACCTTTTTATAGTGTTATTAATGGGGAGATATCAATTTCTTCAAAAATCTATCCTTTTTAATTCATTTTAAAATTTGGAGATGTGGGTATGCTTTGAATTCTGCATTGTATGTGTGTGTGAACTATTATACCTATATTTAGAGGGTTTGTAGGGAAAAAAACTATACTTCTAGAAAGTGGAAAGTTGTGAAGAAAATTTAATGAGGTTTCATGATTATTATTTTTGGATCGAAATGTATTTATGTCCTTAATTTATGATTCTTTTAATAAGTTAGCACACATAGTCTTGGAATTGTTGATATGTACTCCATTTCTTGAGGATACAATCATTAGCGATTTATGAAACTTGGATGACAAAAAAATCCAAAGTGGGAGATTGCAAGGACCAAGCTGACAAAAAGGTGACCATTTTTCGATATTTTATTTTATTTTTATGAGTGTTTAATAAAGAATAAGGGAATTTTTAGAAGAATGGAATGTCACCTCACATTTTATTTGAATTATAATGACCATCATATTTGGTAAATCAGACTAACAATGCTTGAAAAGGTAATTTCTATTAAGGAAAAATATTACTTGAAGTAGATGGTCAAAAAAATGACTCTAAATCTGGTTTTTGGGGTTTGATTGTTTTGGAGCAGAATTTGAGTCTATATAATTATGATATAATTGTAATGGTTCTTTCCTGATCTTGAATTTCTCATAAATTGAAACTATTTGGTTAACATGTGATGCGATCATGATGAAAGAAAGGTTTAGTAAAGAAGATAATACTAGTTGTATTCAAACTGGTTGGATCTAGAGGGAAAGCGACAAGGGTGTTGGATATCATATTCAGTCTGATCGTCTTCATTTCAATTTTATTCATGCCAATATTATTCTGGCTCTGAAAAAAAGGAAGTAATTGACGGGAAAGATAAAATAATTTCTAATGAAAGACTGAATATGATGATTTTATTTCTCAAATTTATACAATTTTATGAAGGAATTAAATATACCAGTACTTGCTTGTGATTGAAGGAGGTTATAGAAGTCAAATATGCTAAAACTAGTTCATCATATTCAGTATTTCATCATATTCACCCGAGGAAATTTTTTTGTTCAGATACATCTTAGATAATAAGAAGTTTTTTATATTTAATTACTTCATTCAAGTGGATCAAGAGAATAGCTGAAGGAAATAGTTTGATGGGTTGTCGAGGGGGGTTTGAAATTTAAAGAAGATGTTTCGATTCTTTAATTAATGAAGTGAAATGTATTGAAGTAACCATATTGGAAATTGGGATGAATAATTGGAATAGAGATTGAAAAGATGATGAAAGATTCATATTTCATCATATATATAATTTGTTTAGAACTTGTTCATTAATAAATTGTATTAAGAAAATTGGTTTGGGAAATTAGATTAAGGTTGGTTTTTGTAATGTATGTCAGAAGAAAATTTGATGGTGGAAAGAATATTCAAGAAGAATCAAGAAGAATTTATGAAGTTAGAGATGCAACTGAAAGACAAGGAATCATAAAATTTCATGGAATTTGGTTGAGATGGAAACCATTTCAGATTCCCACCAAAAAGAGTCTTTATTAACCTATAAAAAGCTGAGGTACTATGCACTTTTTCTTACAAAATCACAATTCACAAGAGTTTAGAGAGAAGATATGATGTTTAAGGTAAATAAAGAACTTTATATATTGTGATGTGTTGAATATGTTTCATTGGATATATGTGAAAATAGAAGTGACAAGATCACAACATATTTATCTGGTCATTGTAAACATTGATAATCATATTTAGATGTTTATTGTATTCAATTTATCATAGTGTTTGGTTGATCATCACTTCTAGTTGTATAATCATATCAGGAATTATGTATTGGGATTTTCGAACTGATGAAGGAGTTATTGATTGTCTTAATCATATTCTAACTGTGATTTATTTTCCTTAGTGGGAAATCACATTAGAATAATTGGATTGGGAGAATCAGGTTGGGAGAATCAGATTGTTGATCAGATTGGAGTTTTATATCAACATTCCTTGATGTTCTTACCAGCTTCTAGGTAAGAATGTTATTAATTTACTCTTGAAATAATATATTTGGGGAAGTATAAAAGAATCATAGGTAACAAGAATTTGTATACTAAAATTGTTTTACCCTTTTTTTCTAAGATTGAGTACATGATCTATTGGATTGTTTACATAGTTCTAAATGAGTGTAAGGTAATATCTGAGTCATTATATTTCACATCAAATAATTCCTTCCCTTGTAGACTTTGTGGTATTTTATCATATCCATAATATTCCAAGGACATAGTTATTCATATAGAATAGTCATCCTTATAAATGCTTGTGTTCTTGTGGATGGGTCATTGAATTGTTTTCAGTAGTTAATGAAATCTTTTAATGTATGTGAAGGTTGTTTCATTTACATGGAAACATAAGATAAAAAAGTGTCACTAATTAACCCCTCATTCTCTTAGGGAAACAATTATCTTAACTGGGAACTTAAATCTTAAATTCCCATAATTAGTAAATTATATTTTAACCAAAACCCCTTGATGAGATGTGTTTTCTACCAATCTATAATGGTATATTTATATGGAATGTGTAAATGTGTCACTCCCCTATGTTATCTCCTAGTGACCAAACCACCTCCTTATGATTTGGAACCCCCATTACAAAATAAAATGTGATAATTGTGTGGTATAATATTTATCTTGGTCTTTTGACTCTAAATTCATGTATGGTGGTGCGTCCATGGGTGGTACACATAGTCCTCCTAAAATTAATAAAAGAATGGAATTTTACAGTAATGAAATAGACCACGTAATCAAATAGATTTCTCGAATATCGATATGGACCTCATCTTGTGACAAGATTATTATTTTCTCACTTTTAAGTACATGTCAAACCTTGTTTTATAATTGGATCATTTCTTGGATTGGTCCTCCTTCATGTTTTAAGAATAATTACTAAATGTTTAAATATTTGTTATGCCTCGAGATATACTTGGGATCCTTTTAATGAAATTCTATGTATAGGCGCATGGTTTTTTGAAGCATGTTATTCCAACAGTGATACATATTATATATGGGATGGTCTCACCATTCTTGTTACTTACCTCCTTTGAGTGACACTTTTCCCGAAGGGGGAACCCTTCGCCAGGTTCGATGGAAATATAGGTAGACCATTCCATGTGTAACGTCCCGGATCCTGGTGCCACTCAATGGGTGCCCCGAACCCGGTTGGTCACATGACCTTAAGAGCTTCTCCCCAAACCCCATATGCTTCTAAAAAGCAGTGAGGTCCTATTTCTGATAGAGGGGAAACAATGCCCTCATTTGTCAAAGTGTAATGTAGTGGAACAAAATACAAGTATACAAAAGTGGAAGCAGTAAAAATACCAATAGGGAAATGGACACAAAATTGATGTAATGAAATGACCAAAAATCATATATTACGAGGAAATATGTCCCTATGACTAAGAAATTAGTCAAAATAGAATACACTGCAATCTGAAATAATACAATACAAGGTATAAATACAGCAATGCAAAATAAAACAACGTAGCCATAACTCAGCAGCATTACAATCCTAAGCTCGGTCCCATGCTCTCCAACTCCTCCGCAACAATAAAATACCTGTATATGCACTCTTTCCCTTATCATCACCTGCATCAATATAATCTGTTTGGGCCCAAGACATTACCCAATCAGGGTGTGAGAAATAAATCCCTGTGGGAAACCAGCAATGGCCCATGCCCAACTATCAGGGAATTTGTGCAACAGCAGTGTGTAGTAATGAAAATGCAGTAAACTATGAAGTACTCAAAAGTAGATACTCCAACCAGTTCCATTTTCATTTAATTATAATTTTATAATTCAATATAAATGGATTATAAGTTCCTGAGACTCATCCTATACCGATAATCCCATATACTGTGCTGCAACAAATACCAAAATAAGATATCTGTCAAGTACAAGGTAAAACAATACCAAGATTGTGCTTTAGATTGGCAGATATAACATGTGAAATCACCATAGTGAATATGAAAAGTAAATAAAGTGCTCAGATATGTAAAACCTTACCTTTTGGTAATCAGAACCACACACTAAGGATAATCAGAATCGAAACCCTCAGCTGATTGCCTCCAGGCATAACGAATATTTCCCTCAGGTGTATGAGATAATGCCATTAGGAATGGAAGAAACTTCCCTTAGGCATATGAAACATTGCCCTCAGGCTAAACAAAATACTTTCCCTCAGGATAAAAAACACATTCCCTCAGGATAATAAAAAAAATAACCTCATGATAAGTAAGTAACCAGGCCGATCCAAACACATAAATATCAATTATATACATTTTCTCTCAAAAAAACTCAACGCTTGCTAAACACGGCATACCCTCGGGTATCCTGTCCAAAAGGATAAACAAGGGAAACACACCCATGGGGTCTCCATTAAACTAATAAATGATCCCAAATAGCTGTTTTTAATTATCATTTTCCTATCTATGCAATTCTATACAGCTCAATTAGTCAAGGCCTCATCCATATGACACACCAAACATGGGCACATTCCACATTGGTACACGAAAACAACATGAAAGTTATAATTAAACATTATACCACCTACCTTGATCTTGTATGATCAAAATACATGAACGAAGCCTCCCAAGACACCCAAGAACAGCATAGATATAGGATAAATGAAATCATGTTTGAACACAAATAACTTCCCCTGTGAAAAGAATTGGAAGAAAGGGTTTAGGAAGAGTTAAGAACTCACCTGCGCAGTTCAATCGAGACTGTCAGTGAAGGAAACCGAGTTTCGGTGTACAATTGGGAGCTCCTCCAAGCTCCAGCCCTCTCTCACATACTCTTCCGACGTTCTCAGCTTCCTCTTTCATAAGGGGAGGCTACTATCCGTTTTATGTGAAAAAAATACACGGTGTGTACTCTCAATTACATGGCGTGTACATTAAATTTTATAACTATTCCTATAGAGACTAATTTTCACTACCACACTATTCATATATTAACATGTGTACACGGTGTGTATTTTCGAATACACGACGTGTACTGTCGCTCCGCTAGTGGCTACTCCCACCACCTTATTGTTCACCTGTTGACTGATTACACGACGTGTAAATACTAAGTACACTACGTGTAGTTAGTTTTTACATCCTTCATCACTGACAGGACTACACACCCTATGTACTAATCCCACACAACCAATGTACACTACATGTGGAAAAGTACATGGCATGTACTCACAAAATTTGGTATTTTTTCCAATTTTCCTAATTTTCAAAAAAACCTTAACGGAACAAAGGAAAAGAAGAAACTCGTAACTCAAGAATAAGAATCGGGTTCTTATAAACATTCCACCTAAAATAAAATCATCCTAACATTTCCCTTCCACAGGTGGAGAAGATAAAGCTCATAACAACTCCAGCCATTGAGTACGTATGTTGGTCTCCTGCTCCCAGGTTTCGTCCTACACTCGGCCATGCTGCCATAGCACCAATACAAGAGGAACTAACCAGCCTTGGACAACCTTCTTGATCCTATCAACTATACGAATCAGATGCTCCTCAAAGGACGCATTGACCTGAAGCTCAACCTCCTTGAGCAGAAAGACAGGAGATGGGTCTGAGTGATAATGGTGCAACTAAGATACATGGAAGATGCCGTGCATGGCCCGGTACCTCTGTGGTAACTCCAACCGATAGGCAACCAGCCCGACTCTCTCTTGAATCTCAAACATCCCCACTTACCATGGTGATAGTTTACCATATCTCCTAATCCACATGTCTCCCAACCTCAGTGAAACTCGCAAGAAAACCAGATACCCGACAACAAACTCCAAGGGTCTTCGGCGGTGATCAGCATAAGATTTTTTATGAGACTGTGTGGTAGCCATCCGCTTATGAATCAACTCGACCTACTCTGAAGTCTCATGTATGAGATGTTGTCCTAGTAAAAATTACTCACCTACCTCCAACCAACACCTAGTTGATCAGCATGGCCTACCATATAAATCCTTTTAAGGTGTCATCTAAATAGTTTCCTGAAAAATGTTATTGTAGGAAAACTCGACCAAGGGTATGTTCCTCTCCCAAGAGCCCCGAAATTTCAGGACTCATGCACAAAGCATGACCTCATGCACCAATATCATATTCCTTGACTGGTCATTATACTATGGGTGGTATGCTATGCTCAGAAGCACATGTGTACCAAGTGCCCTCAGAAAACTCTGCCAGAAACGAGACGTAAAGAGGGTGTCCCTTTCTGAAAAGATAGAATGAGGAACCCCATGAAGGCGAACCACCTCTAGAATATACAACATTCTTGAGCTCGTCCACACTGAAGGCCTACTTGATTGGCAAAAAGTGAGATACCATTGTAAGTCTATCCACAACAACCCACACAGAATCACTACCTCGAGGTGACCTCAGCAACCTAGTCACGCAGTCCATCGCAACATCATCACATTTCCACTATGGAATGGGTAACTGTTGTAACTGTCAGGCTAGCCTCTGATGCTTCGCCATCACATGCTGATAGGTGGAACTTCTTGAATCAAAACCAGCTAATTCTCGTTTCATACCCGGCCACTAATACCTACATCTCACGTCACGGTACATTTTGGTAACTCCAGGATGCACTGCACAAGCTGATGCATGGAACTCCTTTATCAACTCCTCGTGTATATCCCCTGGAACCCACACTTGTCCATGGACACATAGTACCTCATCATCTCCTATCATCCAACCGGGAGGAGGGTCCCCACTTGCCACTAACTCTCGTAGAACTAGGCCTTCAGAATCTGATAGCTATCTCATCCTCACTGTATCGATGAGGGTAGAAGTCACAGTTAAAGAAGAATGATAGGCTCACCATTGACTAGCGTGCCCCTCCAAATGCATCTCAGAGAAAAAATCCATGAATTTCCACTCACCACTGGCCTCTTACACTTCTTGTATCTGAGTCCTCTTACTTAGGACATTAGCTACCGCGTTACCTTTACCATGTTTATAGGCAAGCTCATAGTTGAAGGATTGAAGATACTCAACCCACCAATGATGCCTCATATTTAAGTCATGATGGGTAAATCTATATTCAATACTTTTTTGGTCCGTAAACATCAAAAAATGTTCTCCCAATAGATAATGTCTCTAATAGTGTAACACAAGAAAAACTACGGCCATCTCAAGATCATGCGTTAGGAAATTCCTATCATGTGGCCTCAACTGCAGAGACCCGTACAAAACTACTCGATCTCCCACAATCAACAATGCTCATAGACCAATACCTGATGCTTCATAGTAAATTGTATAGCTCTTCCCTTAATTTGGATGTATTAAAACTGGTGCTGATGTAAACTTTCCATTCAACTCTTAAAAGGATATCTCACAATCTTCTAAAAAAACGAACTTCACACTATTCATAGTCAATCCCATCAACAGTGCTGCTAAGCAGGAGAAGTCCTTTATAAAGCATCTGTAATAACCAACCATCCCCCAAAAACATAATATATCAAACATGTTCTTAGGTTGCTCTCAAGAATATACTGATCTCACTTTCTCTAGGTCTACAACAACATCTTCCTTTTAGATAATATGACCAAGGAAGTGTATCTAGTCCATCAAAAAGTAGATCTTTAAGAGCTTAGCATATTTTTGATGGTCTCTCAGTGTACTCAGAACGATCTCCATATTGGTAGCATGGTCGTGTTGAATGTGAGAGTACCCCAAGATATCATCCATGAAGACTACCACAAAAGAATCTAGATATGGGTGGAACACACGATTAATAAGATCCTTGAAAACTGCTGTCACATTCGTGAGTCCGAACGGCATGACCATGTACTCATATAGACCATATATGCTCTGCAAAGCTGTAAGAGGTATATAGGATGGTCTAACGTGTAATTGATGATATCTGGATCTCAAGTCAATCATCAAGAACACTCATTATCCTGAAAGATGATAAAAAAGATCTTCAATCCTTGGAAAGCGATATCGGTTTGTGACTATCAACTGGTTAAGCTCTCGATAATCCGAACTAATTTAGAGGGTACAATCAGCCTTCTTTGCAAGTAGGATATGCGAACCCCAAGGAGATGTACTGGGTCCAATGAAACCCTTTTCATGCAACTCCTCCAACTACCTCTTCAGCTCCTGTAACTCTGGTGTATCCATATTATAAGGAGGAAGAGACACTAGTGCTGCTCCTGGAATAAGATCAATAGATTAATGCAACTCTCACTCTGTAGGTAGAACTAAAAAGTCATCTTGGAATACATACCTGAAATGATCAACCACCGGAGAAAAATCCTTCTGACAAGTTCCCTAGTTATCCAGATACAAACTCGCAATCTGGGCTATCACTCCACCATACCCACAATGCTCGGGTCTAGATCATTTATCCTAGACATCTCATTCACCCTTGTATAGAAACTCTATGCCCTCTGGTGATGTGAAACTAACCATGTGGTGGTATCAATATACAAAGGCTCTAAAGGGTACTAACCAGTCAATCCTGAAAATTACGCCATATATCATCATCTACAAGACATAGAGGTTCCATAGAAATTGACACCACTAGCCTCTAGGGGGCAGTCCCTGCACTGACACACAATTTCCCTTGTAATCCCCAACAGAGTGTATAGCTTTATAACATCAGATGAAGTAGAAAAATAGAGCCCAAGAATCTCCACAACGGACACAGATATAAATCTATGTGTAGTACTAGTATCAAAAAGTACTAAAGAAAAAAAGAAGCAACTAGAATCGTACCTCTGATAGCAGGAGGTCTGGGATCCTACTAATGTTGGGTTTGTTGCACTGCATATGCCTGCCCAGTGCCATGTCCCTACGACACAGCCTGGCTACCCTGAGCTGACCCGCCCTACTGTCTCTGAGTTCCTGGTGTCTAGCTACCATGGCTACGACCACCACCTCGGCATAAAAGTCTGGACATATTCCAATTACCTAAATGATAATATGATGTTGTCCCTTCTCCAGCATATGGAGTTTGCACAGAACCCCTCCCACTTTCCACTAGTGGAAACGCCCTGCACAAATGCTAGAGATGACCCATCTTTCCACAAGATCAACACTCCACTGGGTCACGTTGACACTAAGGTCTCTTGTGCCCCTCTTTTCCACACTGTTAGCACATCACTGGGCCACATGAAGAATTATCGTGGCTAGTAATGACACTATTAGGGAAATCTATATGGCTCTTCCTCTTACTTGTAGAAATAGTACCAAAAACATGTGCCGAACCGCCCTGGACTACACCACTAGCTTTTCGCAGGTTCTACTTAGTAATCAGTGCCTAGTTCACAATATCATGCACTCTTGGAATCCTGAATACATTCACTAGTTCTCGGATTTCATATCGATGACCATTCTCAAAGTGTCTAGCCCTCAACGTCTCATCTACCACCAGAACAGGTGAAAAGCACTGTAGCTCAGTGAAGCGGGCAGAATAGTCCGTCCCTTCCATAGCGCCCTGCTGCAGATTCAGGATCTCTCGAGCTCAATATTACCTCAAAATATTTGGATAGAAAAATTCATATATGACAGCCTGAAAATCTTCCCACTCCATGTCTCGGTGATGCTCGGTCTGGGTGGTAACATCCCACCATCTCTTGGTGGAATCACGCAGCATGTATGTAGTGATCTTGACCCTACACCCTGAAGGCATCTCCAGATTCTCAAAAATAGTTTGCATAGAACCCAACCAAGACTCCACAGACTTTGGTCCTCCATCCCCTAAAAACATAGGCAGATTCAGCTGCTAGAATATACGAGTATGATCTTCCATAGAAGTGGCAACCAGTGGTGCTCCCTGGAAGGTATGTATAAAACTACATGAATCCTTCATGGAATTTCACCTTTGTGCCTGTGTCCAGTATAACAAATAGAACCACATCTGGCTCTACTGGAGGATACATCGGTAGCCCATGGCCTACTATCTCTAGAGTATACTCGTTTCCGCTCTCCTGGCGAACAACTCAAGGTCAACTTGGTAGCATGAATCTATAAGTTCAAACACATTCCCTAGATTAAGATCATCAAGGACTGAAAACAACGAGTGTAAGAAGGAAATAGGAGAAATAATACATTCATGTTTTGAAAAAAAAGACTACACAGTGGGTATATTAACTACACATTTTGTTCTCTTATGTATTCCACATGGGCATGTACTTCTTCAAGAAACTAGTCATGTAACACCCTAAACACACGTCGTGTTGTCCACACACACGTCATGTACTTAAATTTTCTTCTCATGCATGTATCCTTCTACATGGCATATCCACATGAATCTCTTTTAAATTAGACTACATGACGTGTATAATATCTACATGGAATGTACTGGATGAGCTTCACCGACCCATGTTGTCCGTGACACATCCGGGTACATAGCCCGTGCTACATGGCGTGTTCCAGACAGACACGGCATGCACGAATTAAATTTAATCCGCCCATGTTGTTAGTCACACAGACGGCTACTCGAATAACAATACATGGCATGTTACACCCGCACACGGTGTGTATATAACCCCATTTTCCTAGACACATGGCCAAGTCCACACAGTCTCTCATGGTTCAATACTACAGGTTGTGTCGCATAGGTACATGACATGTCCAAGAAGAGGTAACACCTACCCGTAATTTTTTGTGACACAGATGAATTCAAAGGTTACACTACACGGCCTTTTCGTCATTGACATGGCATGTATAAATGAATATTTCCTCCATCCATGTTATTAGTTACACAGGCGGATAAAATGTCAACATGCACATCAAGTACAACCGGTACACATCCTGTTTCCTCTAGAAATTCCCCATCCTGTGTTTTAGCCCACACGACTTATGACACGGTTAAAGACTACACGGCGTGTACATAAAATTTTCCATTTCTTCCTGAATAATAGAGTACATGACATGAAGTCAAAACAAAATGGCGTGTATTTTGGGATTTTCCAAGCAGTAAGCCTTAGAAACTACTTCAAAGCCAATAAAAATACTAAAACCAACACCTAAGTGCCAAATTCCGATCTGTGAGGTCCCATTCTCCCTACAAATCAATACTTGGTATCTTATGCATGATATAACAAGGTAAACAGTCAACGATACACCAAATTCCAGTCCATGAGGGCCCATACTCCTCAAGAACCAAATTTGGTGATCATTCTAAAAAACCTCAAACAACAATACCTAATCAAATATCATGTCTTTTATACAAGAAACTATCAAAAAATCATGTATTTTCTAGCACAACATCAATCACAACAACAATAAATTTCCAATGAACCTACATGGTATAGAAACTATGCATGGAATATGATTCTAACAAGTTCCTAAATGATGCATGTGATGGCATACCCTCAACTAATTGGATTGAAACTAAATAGAACCTGGGTATAAAAATATAAACAACACGCAACAAGTACGTCACCCAACGGTGAAAATTAGATCAAATGTAAAATTGGAAAACCAAATAAATTGAAATTAAATGATGTAGATTGGCTATTCCCTATACACGGGTAAGCTACTCCCAGGAATAGATAATTACCAAATACAAATTCCTTCTTATCCTGGACTATAGGCTCCAAACAGTAAGTCAAAGAAAACCCTCTGATACCACTTTGTAACGTCTTGTATCTGGGTGCCACTCAACAGGTTCCCCGAACCCAGCTGGTCACATGAACTCAAGCTCATTTCCCCAAATGCATGAGGCTACCGATTAGCAGCAAGGGAATAGGTCTGATAGTGGGGAAACTGTGCCCTCATTTATCAATGTGTTACATAGCGGAACATAATACATGTATACAAAAGCGAAAGCAGTAAAAAATACCATTGCTGAAATTGACACAATACTGAAGTAAAGACATGACCGACAACCATATATAATGACACAATATGTCCCTAAATGTAAAAAAGAAGTCAAAACAAAATTATACTGCAATATGAAACAATACAATACAAGGGAAAAATATAGAAATGGAATATAAAACAGCGCAGCAGGAACATAGCATCATCGAAAGGCTAATCTAGGTCCCATGCTCTCCTACTCCTCTACACCAATCAAGTACCTATATATGTACTCTTGTCCTTATCAACACCTACCACAATATAATCTGGTTGGTCCTAATAAAAGACCCAAATAGAGCGTGAGAAATAAATCCCAGTGGGCAACCACCAAAGTCCTGTGCCCTACTGTTAGTGAATTTGTACAACAACATTGTGTGGTAATGAAAATGTAGTAAACTAGGAAGTAATCAAATGCAGATACTCCTACCAGTTCTATTTCCATTTAATTATAATTTAATAGTTCAATATAATGGAATAATAAGTTCTTGAGAGTCAGCCTCAGTCGAAAATCTCCTATACATTGTCACATAAAAAAACCACAATAAGCTATCTAACAAGTACAAGGTAAAACAATAGCAATCTTGTTCTTTAGCCTGGCAGAAATAACTTGTGAAATCACCTCAGTAAATTTGAAAAGTAAATAGATTCCTTAGACATAAACAACCACACCCTCAGGTAATCAGAACCACGCCCTCAGGCTAATCAGAATCGAATCCCTTAGGTGATTTCCCTCAGACATAACAAATATTTCCCTCATGCATATGATATAATTCCATTAGGCATGGATGAAACTGCCCTCATTCATATGAACCATTCCCTTATGCTAAACAAAACACTTGCCGTCAGCCTAAACAAACACTTTCCCTCAGGCTATACAAAACACTACCCACAGGATAATTAAGTAACTGGGCCGAGCCAAACACATATAAATAAATTATATAAATTTTATATCAAGAAAACTCAAAGCATGCAAAATCACGGCCTACCCTCTGGTATCCTAGACAAATGGCTAAACAAGGGAAACACACCCATGAGATGGCCTTGGATTTAACAATGATCCCATACAAAAGTTTGTAATTATCATTAGACTATCTATGAAATTATAGTTTTCTCAATTTGTTTTGGCCTCAGCTATACGACACCCCAAAAATGTGTGTATACCACAACAGTACATAGAAACCAAATGATAGTTCGAATTATACATCAGACCACCTACCCTTATATCCTATGATCAATATATATGAACGACGCCTCCCAAAATACCCAAGAATGGCGTGGATCTGGGATGAATGAAAACATGTTAAAACCCAAATCACATCCCCTCATAAATGAATTTCAAGGAAGGGTTCAAGATGAGTGAATAACTCACCAGTGTGATTCAATCGAGATGGTTGGCGAAGGAAATCGAGTTCCAATGTACGATCGGGAGCTTTTCCAAGCTCCAGCCCTCTCTACCATTCTCTTCTGATGTTCTCATCTTCCTATTTCGAAAGTGGATGTTACTACCCATTTTAACATAAAAAACAAACTACATGGTGTGTACTCTCAAGTACACAACATGTACTTTCAATTTTTTAAAAGTTCCTCTTGTGGCTACGTTTCACCGTTGCACTGTTCATATGTCGACATGAGTAAACGATGTGTATTCATGAATACACGGCATGTACTATCACTCCACTGGTGGCAACTACCACCGCCTTACTTTTCTCCTACCGACTGATTACATGGCGTGTAAATTCTATGTATATGTCATGTAGTCTGTTTTTACACCATTCATCACTGACATGCCTACACACCCTGTGTACTTATCCCATGCTACAAAAGTATATAGAATGTGGAGAAGTACACAGCGTGTACCCAAAACAATTTGGGAATTTTTTCCCCATTTTCTATATTTTTTCTAAAACCATAATGGAAAAATAAAAGAATAAACCCGTACCTCAAGAATTAGAACCAGGATCTTACACCATTAGTGAGACTCGAAATCCCTATGTGATATTTCTGGGATGGCCTCATAGAGGACATGTTTTACTATATAATGAGGGTAATACATGGGGTTCCTTTCATAGATGCCCATAAAAGGACTCCTTCAGTCCTGGATAAATGTTACAATCTTGTTTTAATGCATGGGCTCCTTCTTAATGTTATCCTTGTATGTGCCTATGATTTTTTATTGAATACATTACGTGCCTCTTATAATTACATGAAAAATGATAATTAATTAAATTAGAAGAAATTACCACCTAGAAAAATCACAGTCTTCTGTTCATTCAAACATTTCTTATTACTTGTGTTGTCCCATCCTTACCTTAGAATGTTTTCTATGTGTTAACCTACTTCATATACATTCTGGATTAGGTCTAATCATGTATACATGGCCAAGGGTCCTTAAGTATCATGAGCTAACATGTTATGATAATTTATTTATATATTTTTTGACCATTCACTATATATGTACACTATTTCCATTTATAATCATATACTATATTTTTCTTTATAAATCATTCATGATGTCCTGTAATTATATCTCACACACTACCCAGGCCTCTCTTACACTGGGGTACCCTGAGCATACCTCATTTTTGTGGGTCATTGGATGATGGTTTGTGTTGTGTGTTAGGTCTTAGGATCATAGTGTTGAGATGGTATCAGGATGATAATTTATTCAGCCTTTTATTTTTTATTCCTTTATTGTATTTTATTTTTTCATATACTTCCCTGTTATATTTTTTCATCATCTAACATGCATGAATTGTTTTACTTTATCATTGAAAATTTCTTATGTTTTTTATTTATTTTCCATTAATTTTCATTTATTGTTAATTCTTACAATACTATCTATTGGTTTTTATGGATAATACCATTATTCTACTCTAATATAGAGGGTATATTCTTTCCATCATACCATCATTATACCCTCGCTACTAGTCGGTAGCCTCTTTCATTTGTGGAGGCAATCCTAGGCCCTGTAGAGACTACACTGAGTAATATTTCAATACTAGTTCAATCCGAGATGTTACAAAAATAAACCATGATTTGGGATAATAATAATAAATCAATTTTCCACAATACAAAATAATTTTGGACCAACATATTTGGATAATGATAAAATCTACAGATCGTCATCAGGTTTATGGAAAATGAAATTTATAAAAAATAAATGAGATAATAAGTAAGTAGATCTAAATATTTCCTAAAATCATAAAGTCATACAAATATTTAAATTCATGATAACAAATTTCCTTTTTATATGATGTGAAATATGTATCTAGTTTTAGACATCACAATTGAAAAAGATGGTTTCATATCATTTTGAAATGGTGAAGACTAAAATATTTTTATTTATAAATAAAAGAAACATTCATAGGTAAAATGTATGCCATGTGGATTTCCTGTTTGTTGAAGACTCTAGTTAAAACATACTAGTTGTGAGATAATTATATCATTCAATAAATGAAGGCAATTTCACCAAGAATAATTATATCATAAATGGATGGGGTAGTGGGATGTAATGGAAATACACAAAGTGGCATATGAACCTTATGGAGGGAGATTTAGGTAGTTGGATTATATATAAAGAGTAAGAAAATAAAATTGTCGAATAAAAGACTAAGCCACGTGAAGCCAATAGTGAAAGGATGGTCTGGTAAAGAATGATATAGATCATTATATCTCTAAAAATTCATGGGATCAAACACACACAAGAGATATTTGAAAAATAAGTAAGACTACCCAAAATTGATATAATTTTAAATACTAGAAGTCATATTTGGGGATTTAATTATTGAATGTTAACATGTTATATTTATTATCTACATCATTTATACTCATTATTATAACCATCCAAATAATGAAGTGTTTGAATAACAAACTACACCACGACGTGGAGATAGTTGGACATACATACACACGTATGGTGAATTTTTCATTTAAAGGATGGATAGAATAGTGAATATTGTTGTAACATATTTATAATAACCTCACAGTATGAATAAGGTACTAGATTAATTATTTTGGTATTGAATAAACAAAGAAATATGAATTGGAAGAAGAAATGAACTTTGAAATAGGTGGTGATAATAATGTAATAATCGCTTTTTTATCGTGCGGGTTTTAACTTGTTCATCTTGATCTTATCATTTAGATAAAGATTTAAATACATCCTGAATACAAAACATGATTTGTATGTCATAAATATTTAGAATATAAATATGTATAATTGATTGTTATATGAAATGGAAAATACCATTTACAGAGATGGTAGGCCGTAAGTACGCATAAACGTTGTTTCAGTTTTCATATCATATTGAACAGATGATAGTGAATAAGATATATGTATGTACATATATATATATATATATATCTATAGTATCATTATTATTTTATACATTATATAATTATTGATAATATATATTTGTATAATCATTGTTGAATAGCGAACGTGGAAATGAATATCATCACGTCGTGGAGATGGTAAGTCGTACTTACACACGAGCGACGATATCATTTCCTTAATGATTAAAAGGTGTGGAATTGGATACTATATAAATTGTATAGAGAATAATTATAAACTATATATTCTTTGATCGTATCATTTAGATCGTGATTTAAATACTTCCATTATAAAAAACATGATTTATATATCATATATATTTAGAATATAAATATGTAAAATATATAGATATATGAAATAGAAAACACCATTTATAAAGATGGTAGGTTGTACATACACATAAACATAGTTTGTGTTTTCATATCATATTGAACAGAAATAATTGAATAAGTTATATATAAATATGTGTATATATATATATTGACTAGAATTATTATTTCCTATACTACATACTAATTAATAATATATATTGTTATAATCATAGTTGAATGGTGAAAGTGGAAATGAATCTCATCACATCACAGAGATAGTTGTTACACATAATTGGTGTATTATTAAAGAAAATTTTCATGATACAAGGAATCATGTATTGAAATACTTATCAGTTTAGTAGCCTTGGATGTACTAGATACATACAAAATTTTTTACTTTACATCATTAAATAAAAAACATTTTGTCTCTTTAGAACACTCTTATATCCCTTATCCTATTCCTATAGGTTATTATTAATATAATTCAATGTATCATGTGAAAAATAAACCATAAGAATCGGTTTATCATAGATGCTTAGTAAAAATTACAACATATCAGAAACTACCAAAAATAAGAATAAACATTTAAGGAAATGTATAACACTTAAACACAATCCTTTTGAACTTAAACATCAGCATAATATGGAAAAGATAAATTGAATAATTCCATTTATTTATTCACATGGATATTCTATTAGTCGAATAATAACATCTAATATCAATTTCCAATTTCATAATGATGGAATTCATAATGTCGGACATCATAACCACATAGTCAAGGCCACGTTCCAAGAAAACTAATATGATTTTATCATGGCCTTGCGCCAAGACACTAGTTTGTCTCATGAGACCTACTGATGCATCAAGAAGAAATTTAGGGCTCCACCCATCAATTACTATTTCAAATTCATTCCTCATATGAAATGTTTGAAGGATAATCTAAACATTCATATTAAAACTTCTATATTAAATGCCAAAATTTTAACCACAAACCCTGAATGGAATAAAAATAGCACATCCACTGTAAAACATAACTTATTAAATATAATATGGAAGATTACATAAATAATCCTAAACCAATAATAATAATGGATATTGAAATAGATGAAAATAATCAGAAAAACTATTTGAGAGAAATATCCCCTTTTCTTGAAAACATTTAAAAGTTTCATTATTTATCAACAAGCTGTTAATAATATATTTTTGAATAAAAGTGTCTCCTAACACTATGAAAATTTTAAGAAGATTATTAATTTTAATACATTATTGTCTATATAAAAAAATCCTTAAAACCATTTTTAAAACATGGATATTAATGAGAAAGAATTAGATGAATAAATTATTAAAACATTTAAAATGATATTTCCATTAGAGTTCCTAAACAAATGAGAGATGTATGAATAAAGATAATTGAGGTAGTAAAAACATTATAATATCATGAGAATAAAGAGATTCATGATATACTATGTCAAAGTACAGTATATACACCATATAAAAGTGAATTTGTGCATAACAACAAAGTAGTCACAAAAGAATGTAAATTGAGACGAAATTCCTTATAAAGAATGTATCCTTAGGTGAAGGATAAATCAATGACATAATTATGTGTAAAAAATACACTCAATATGATTGTATATTTAGGGTAAATACATCAGATTACAATCAAACATATTCTTGTAACAACTTCACCAATGACTTGTTTGTTTAACTTAGTGAATGGAAATCGAGTTAAAATTATACTTATCAAGTTCATATCGATGACTAGAGATTTTATAAATTGGTTGATTATGTGTATCAAATGTATATCCAAAAAATTTGGATTGGAAATTACTATATAAATAAATAAATAGTTATTTTAGAAATAATCTTGGAGTCAAATAATCAACGAAATTTGCGAAAAACCCAATGCGTGGGAATTGCAATTTTAAATTCATTTACTGATCTGGTAACCTGAAAAAGATAAACCTCATAAAATAAGGATCATAAAATGATGTTTTAAATAGCAATAAATTTTGTAATATTACAAAAATAATATAATTTTGGGAAGTATATACACCATAAAAAAGAAAATACTGGAAAAAATAGCATTATTCTCAGGAGAATAAAAATTGAGATGAAAACCGCTTACCAAGTTGTAATCAGTCGAGTCTTAAGACCAAAAGTTAATAAAAACCAAATGAATCACATATTAAAATGAATATAAATAGAATCATGATAATATATATCAAATGTTAGTACACAATACACCATATGAAATAAGTATGTGGTGAACAATGGAAATCTCACGGAATTAAAAGTGAGATAAGAAACCTCTTACCTGATACTTTTTCATAGTCGAGGGTACATTAAACTCATGTATAATAGTTATATAATTGTTTTTAAATTATTCAATAACCACATACATAAATATGATATCATATTTGATAATATAATATTTCTTTGTTAATAATATTATAGTAGTATCACTGTTTTGGGTGTTAACTAATTCTCTTTCCTTTTTATGTTTTGTTACACAAGTCATGTCTGTTATGGATATGATGTATCTGATTAGTATCCTGAATTATATAAAGTTTTTAAACATTTAATGTAATTGTAAAATTAAAATTATTATTTAATTTTTATTATGGGGAATGAATCTCATCGCGTTCGTGGAGATGGTAATTCATACATACGTACGAGCGACAATATCATTCAATTGAAGGTCAGATCTTATATAATTGAATTCAACATCAAATATTCATAATAATAAAAACATTCATATTTATTATTTACATTAATTATACATCATTATTATACCCATCCAAATATTGATGTGTTGAGTAACAACTACACCACGACGTGGAGATGGTAAGCTGTAAGTATGCAGGTATGGTGACATAATCATTTATAGGATGTATAGAATAATTAATGTGGTTATACCGTATTAATAATAAACTGACAGTATGTATAAAGTACTGGATTTATTATTTTGGTAATTTAACAACAAAGAAATAGGATGTGTATGAAGAAGATAACTTTGAAATAGGTGATGAAATTGTTTACTCTTATTAAGGTTCTTCCTTTTGATTTGATAAAAAAAGGCTCCTTAGGTTGGATTTATGATCAAATGAAGGCCTCTAGGATGTATTGAATGTAGGTGTAAGGATATATTATCAGGGGATGGCCGATCTAAATGGCTTTGGAGATGTAAAATCAAGAGATGGGGAAGTACCCTTTTATAAGAGAGGTGAGGGTCTGTTTAGAAAAACCTTGAAATATTATTTTATTATAAAATCATTGTCGGTATCTAAAGGCTCCAAATGGATTTATTTCTATGATATGGTGGGTACGGTTCTAAAACCGTTCATATAATAGGTTGTAGGTAGGTTTAGGTCACTATATAAACCTTATCTAATTGATTTAACTCTTAGTTAGATAGTTTAACTTTTACCATGTATTCTTGAATTATTATAAAAACTGTTTTATAAACATACTATAAAAAGCCATGAAAACCCCATGTTATTCATTTTTTATATATATAACATTACTTATATCCTTTGGACGAACCTTAAATTTTTAGTTATATTATATCAATTAATAATATTTTACTTGTTTTAAAAACTCATTTATTTCAATTTTGACACTATTTGGTATTTTTTAAGTACTAAATACTTGATTATTTTGAATAAAATTTATTTAATCAATCCTAAAATTTCATATTAACCTATAAAATTATTTTAATTCATCCTAAGTCCCAATTTTCATTTATTTGGATATTTATAATATCAATTATTTTAATATTTCATTAATAAGGTAATTATTGCATCATCATTGTGCATAATTAAATTTAATTATTTAATGTCTAAAAGTTATAAATAAAATACTATCATGTGGGAAATGTTTTTTTCATTATAATGAAAATTTATAGTCAAATTTATCATATGAATAATCTTATATTAAAAATGGTTTTGTTATAAAACTTTTAATTTAACAATTTTAACACATCTTAAAATAAAATAATAATAAATATATTAATATAATTCAAGTGGGGAAAAGGATCATATTTTATTCCTAAGGTTTTTTTGTCAAAATATATTTATCTAATAGAATTTGGAAATGTTCTTGGGTAATTATAAAATTATTTGTACCATTCATTACCCTATTTATTTTTAACTATTGTTAATAAAAGTCAAATGTTACTATTCAGATAAAAATATTTTCAACTTATAGATCCAAAATTTACTTTATGATTTCAACCGTGTCTCTCGAAGTTTTTAAATTCAGTCCATAGAAGCAATAAAATTACATTTTGTGCAAACTTGCTAACATGCCTAGAAGGTGGGTAAAAGACGTTAAACATTTCAAAATATAATTATGCATCTAATTTTATTATAAAATGACTCCAATGAATTACATTGAACTAATATAGGTATTATGTATCTATTTTTACTTAAAATAAATTTTAATAAAATAAATAATTATTTAAATAAAAAGTCAGTTTTTGAAAAAATAAGGCATTATTTGTCACTATTCATAAAAAATTTGAAAATTTTCAGAAAAATACCAAAAATTCACCATTAGATAATTTTAATATTAAAAATTTAAAAATTAATTCTTTTTTACCAATTTTAAAACATATAATTTGCCTAAATTATTTTAAAATTAATTCTTGTTGTTAAAACAAAAATGGTTTTTAAAAAGTAAAAACTATCATAAAATTGACATGTTTTGATGTCAAAATTAAATTTGAAATTACATATAATGACCTAAATTGTATTAAATTATAAAAACATAATATATTTATAGTTCTAAACCATTAATATTTATAATTTAACAGTATAAATTATTTTGATTTAAAATTGTTTTTTCAATTAAAATTTTGGATTTTTTACTATTCACCAAAATATGAAAGTTATCAGAAAAACACAAACAATTTATCAAAACTAAATTTTTATGTCTTTATTATAATGAAGAATTCTACGTTGTAAAATTTAATATATAATTGTTTCAAATATAGGATTTAGAATGTTTTCGTTATTAAAAGGTTGTAAAATTGCATTTTTTTTGTAAAAATACATCTTTTATCTGAAAAAATTGAATTTGTTCTTATATTATGTCTAAGAAAAAAATAATATGGATTATAAAATTCTATAGAATATATAAAATTAAAAATTTAGGTAATACAATATATAATTAAATTTTGAATGGCTAGTTAGGTTAGTCGTGGAGTGTTCTAACTCAGTGTTGCGTGTAGTGCGTGTTATTGAGTTACTATGAAAAGAAAATGTACAATAAAATCTTGGGGTATTACATTCCCCCATCATTCAATAAATAGTGTCTTCATAATTAGAAATTTTTCTTCAAAAATAAAAGGCTAAAAATAGTTAAATACCAATGTGAAAAACCAACATCGGAAATTGGGTTAATAAAATTTAGTCTTAAAAAGAGGGAACAAAAAATGAAAACAACGCCAACATATTATAATCTAAATTAGGTGAATATTGGTCGAAATTGGAGACACATAATTGGCAGAAAATGTAAATATTTATATTCAGTGATTAAGGACATCAATAAAAAAAAATTATAAAATTGAGGGCCTCAAATACATTAATCTAGGATGATTTAAAATATAATCGTCTCAAAAAAACATAAGGTATTAGGATAACACATTTTTGTTTTTTAAGATCCCTTCCTTAAAGTTTAATAATTAATTTATTCATATAACAATACAAAAAAATATATGTGACAAGTAGATTTTCATCGTTCAACTAATTCCTATAGAAAACTCATTGTTCCCTAGAAAAGAAAAATATTCAAGATGACTTGGTCACACCTGTAGTGCTAGAATCAGCTTCTAGAGGTTCACATAATCCAAAAAAGATGAACTATATATTTCCCATGCCGTTAAACATTATTCAAAATAAAAATGGTTAGTACAAGATCAGATTTTCTCTAAAAATTTTAATCCTTTATTGAATGAAAAACTACACTTAATCTCTAAAATTTAAAAAAATACCAAAAGTTCAACAAATACCATTCAAAAAAACATTTTCCCTTAAAATTCAACAAAATAATCCAAACTATGTTTGAAACCCAAAATTCAGAGGCATTTGATCAGATATTCTTCCACGATAAATCTTAACATTTATCTCCAAATAACATCGAGTACTCTTAATGTCACATACATAAATGTAATGAACCAAATCACATATTCTCAATGGTCGGTTTATAATATTTCATAAATAACCCAAATCTCTATATTCCCAAAAAACATACATTCATAAAAAATAAAAATCCACCATTACTCCACAAATGAAACCCCATTGTATTCTATTTTCCTTAGGCATATAGTGTTCCCAAAAGAGAAAATATCTTCCAAAATAACATTTTTTTACTTATTCACCAAATCATTTTCATATACTGATGATGAAAAATAATTTCCCAAAATCAACATGTTGTTGATCATTTAAATAAATATAATTAGTCAGACTAACTAGGGAAGTCACATAGTCTAGTGGTAGGAGATAAATCCCAGTCACACTTTGGTTGTGGGTTCGATTCTTGCATCTTTGTCCGACGCGACGGGTTGTCACATGGTATGCGTATTGTCCATTTTTAAAAAATATATAATTTTATAACATTTCAAAAAATGAGAAAAATTTCACAAAAATAACCATAACATATTTTAACCACGATTGTTATCTCATACCTTTCATTTTCTTCCCAAAAACTAATAACTTGTAATTGAATAAAATTCAAGGACCATATAAACCCAAAAGGTTCTTCATAACTATATCAATATAATAAAAGATAATTCTTCCACAAATATAATTTTCACATAAAAAACTGATGGGTTTCACACACAAGAGAAAATCCTTCCAAAGTAATCCTATCAAAAAAATCATTAATACTATAACCACTTATCCATCCATAAATTTCCACATTGGTTCTTCATTAACATAGAGGTTTTCCTATAGAATAAGACATTGAATCAAGTAATTCCTTGGTCCCATACATTTACAAAAAAATACTGTAAATGTATTCTTATGATGATTTTTATATTCATACATAGTACCCTTCATTTTTCCTCGGAAGTTCTTTACATTATGTCCTTTCCCACACATAAATCACTTCTTTATTCCATTGAGACACTTTCCTGGGGGTCTCCTTCTACATTTCATGAATGATGGAAAATTATCTCTCTTTTCTCCATGGTCTCCAGTGATAGAGATCATATCATTCTCCTCCTTTCTCTTAATTATTGAGTTCATGTGTTTGTTAATATATAGTTTGTTGATCATATATTCTGAAAATTTATTAGAAATGAACACGATATTTTTTCTCCTATCTACATTCCATTTTTTTCTCATTTCCTCCACTGTGCCGACCATGTACATCATGTTCAATGTTACAGTGTCTTCCTCGGAATCCATCCATTGACTAAAACTTGAATGTAGAGTGTGAGTAAAATTTTTCATAAAATCATTTAAAGAATATCATGACACCTTATTTTCAATCTAAAAAACCATAAGATTATTCAAGGATATTTATTCTAATCTTATATTAAAATCCCTCTAATTGGTTTATAAAGAAAATGTGAATTATCATAAGCATATCTATGAGGAGTGTTGTAACCAAAAGTGCATCAAGGATCATTGTCTTGTACCAGGATAACCTAGGTCAAGCCTGAAACTCCTTGTTAGAGTTTTCACTCATAGGTATATATGTGAAAGAGCCACTACTACGTACTCGTATCAAGATATGGATGTATTGCGTTGAAAACCCACATAATATTTACATTACCAAATTTTTTCGATGTTCTTATATACTAATCCTCAAATTCTATATTAGGGTAATGTTCTCTAATCAATGTTTTTCTAAATCTAGCTTCTATGTATTGAACTAAAAATCATCTGATACCAGCTATAATGCCTCGACCCTAGTTACCCAAAATCAATCCATTATTACATAACATTGGCATGATACAATAAATAATGTTTTCAAAGGCTGATATGTTTAGTATCCTTGGATGTAAAAGATACATACCTAAGTTTTACATTACATAATGAAATAAAAAAACATTATGTACCCTTTAAACACTCTTATATCCCATATCTTATTCAAATAGATTAATCTTAATACACATCTTTGCATCCTGGGTAAAATAGAACATATGAAAGGGTGATCTTAGATTCATATTAAGGATATCTATATATAAAAAATAATCATAAACAAAAAATAACAATAAAAGAAATGTATAAGACTAAAAGAAAAGACTTTTAAAATTAAAATCATGTATAATATGGAATAGATAAATCAAATTAATCAATTAACTTATTCACAAAGATATTATACAATTCGAATAATCACATGTAATTTTAATATCCAATTTCATAAGGATGTAATTTATAATTTCGGACATCATAAACACATAGTCAAGGCCTCGTTCCAAGACTACAAATAAGATTTTGGCAAGGCCTTGTGCCAAGACACTAGTTTTTCTTGTGAGACCAATCAATGCATCGAGGAGCTATAGAAGGATCCACCCATCACTTACTATGTCCAATGCATTCCTCATATGAAAATGTTGAAGCATAATCTAAACATTCTTATTAAAAATTGCATAAAAAATGTCAATATTTTAACCACAAACCATGAATGGTATAAAAATATCCCATCCACCGTCAAACATAACTCATTAATTACAATATGGAATATTGTATAAATCATCCTCTATCAAGAATAATGAAGGATATTGAAAAAGTTTAAAATAATCATTAAACGATTTATGAGAAATAATTTTTTTTTTAAAAATCATTTAAAAGTCTCACTATTTATAAAGAAGTTTTTAATAATAGATTTTTTAATCAAAGTGTCCTATAAAACATTGAAACATTTAAAAGGAATTTTCATTTTATAACATTAATTACAATAAATAAAAAACCTTAATATCATTTTTAAAACATGGATATTAATGAGAAATATTTAGAAGAATATATAATAAAAACATTTAAAATAATATTTTAATTAGAGTTCCAAAGCAAATGAAAGACGATTGAATAAAAATAAATGAGGTAATAAAAACATTATAATATCACGAGAATAAAGGTATTCATGATATAATGTTTCAAAGTACATTATATGCACCATATAAATGTGAATTGGTGAAGAACAACAAATAATTCTTAATAGAATGTAAATTTATATGAAATTCTTTACAAAGACGGTATCCATAGGTTAATGATAAATAAATGACATAAATGTGAAAAACATAAATACACTCAATATGATTGGATATTCAATGTAAATAAATTAGGGGACATTCAATCATATTCCTGTAACAATAACTCCAATGAAATGGTTGTTTAACTCATTAAAGGGAAATTGAGTTATGATTATTCTTATCAAGTTCATATCGATGACTTTAAAATTAATAAATACAGTGATTATGTGTATCAAAAGTATATCTACACAAATTGGAGTAGAAATTAAATAGTAAATAAATAAATAGGGATTTCACACAAAATATTGGATTAAAATATGTAATGATGTATGCGTAAAACCTAATTAGTGGGAATTGAAATTTAAAATTCCCTTACAAATTTGGTAACTTACGAAACATACACGCCATGAAAAAATGGTTGTACTGTGAGTTTTTAAATACCCATTAATTAAGGTATATTACACAAATAATATAATCGTGAGCAGTACATACACCACACAAAATAAAATAGTCGAAAATATTGCATTAATCTCACTAAAATAAAAAGTGAGATGAAAAACCAATACCATGTTGTAATCAATCGAGTTGTATTACCAAATGTTAATAACCACAAAATAAATCATTGAATACCCTGAATATAAATAGAATAATGATAATATATATCAAATGGAAGTACACAATACACCATATGTAATAAATAAGTGGTGAACAATGGAAATCTCATGGAATTAAATGTGGGATAAAAAACCCCTTACCTTGTACTTTTCCTTATTCGTGGGTACATTAACCTATTTTATAATAGTTAAATAAACGTTCTTAAATAATACAATAACCAAATATATAATTTTTAAATTATATATTATCTTCTAATATTTCTTTTTTAATAATATTTTAGTAGTATCATTTTTTTGGATGTTGACTGATTCATTTTCCTTTATATGTTTTATTACGTAAGTAATGTTTATTATGGATAGGATGTATATGATTCATATACAGAATTATATTAATATTTTAAAAATTATTTCTAATCATAAAATTAAATTTTTTCATGAATGGTTATTATGCAGAATGTATCTCATCGCATTCATGGACATGGTAATCTGTACGTACGCACGAGCAAAAATATCAATCAATTGATGGTGGGATTGTATATAATTGGATTTTATATAATATATAAAAAATAATTAACATGATATATTTATTATTTACATCAATTATACATCATTATTATACCCATCAAAATAATTAAGTGTTGAAGAACAACTACACCATGACGTGGAGACGGTAAGTTGTACTTATGCATGTATGGTGAATTTTTCATTAATAGGATGGATAGATTAATGAATAGGGTGGTACCATATTTATAATAACATAACATTATGTATAAGGTACTGGAGTTGTTATTTTTTAAAGGAATAAAAAAACAAATAGGAAGTGGGAGTAGAAGATAACTTTGAAATAGGTGATGATATTACTACCTCTCCTTCAGGTTCTTCGTTTTCATTTGATCATAAGGGCTCATTAGGTTTGATTTATGATCAAAGGAAGGCCTATAGGATTTTGTGAAGTAGTTGAGAGGATATTTGGGTAGGGTTTTTCTGAGACAAATGGATTTGGAGGAGTGAAATTAAGAGAAGGTGAAGTACCCTTTTATAAGAGAGTTGATGGTCACTTTTGGAAAACCTTGAAATATTATTTTTTTATAAATTAATTGTCAGTTTAAAATGTCTCCAAATGGATATATTTAGAGGATAAAGTTGTTATGGGTTAAATAAAACTCAAAAAATAGTATTTACATAGGTTTGATCACCATATTAATCTAATATTTTAGATTTAACTCTGCATTTAATAGTTTATCTCTTACCATGTATTCTTGTATTATTATAATAAGTGGTTAATAAAATTACTATAAAATTCTAAGAGAACCCAAAGTGGTTCATTATTGATATATATAACATTATATAAGTCCTATTTCTGAACCATAGATTTTAAGGAATATTATATCAATTAATAATATAGTATTTGTTTTAAAAACTCATTTATGACAATTTTGACACTAGTTGGTATTTAACTTTTGTTAAAGTCTTATAAACATGATTAAATAGAATAAAATTTATTTAATAAACCATAACATGTCATATTAACCTATAAAATTAGTGTAACTCATCATAAGTTTCAATTTACATTTATTTGGTTGTTTATAATATCAATTATTTTAACATTTCATTAATATTGTAATTACAGCATCATCATTGTGTCATAATAAAATTTAATTATTTAAAGTATAAAAATTATAAATTAAATACCATTATGTATGATATATTTTTATATTTCTAATGAATATTTAAAGATGAATTTATCTTATGTATAACGCTATATTAATACTAGTTTAGTTATTAAACATTGAATTTAACACTATTAACTCTTCTTTAAATAAAATAATAATAAACGTCCTTATCTAATAAAAGTAGTCCAAAAGGATCATATTTTATTTATAAGGTTGTATTTAGTAGAAATAAACTAAAAAAATAGAATTAGGACATGTTTTAGGATAATTATAATATCATTTTTACATTTAATTACCCTGTTTACTTTTAACCGTGGTAAATAAAAGTCAAAAGATACTATTCACCATTAATTATTTTCATCATATTGAACCAAATTTTACATACTGATGTCAACTCTGTCACTATGATTTTATAAATTCAATCCACAGTAGTGGTAAAATTACGTTTTATGCAAATTTGCTAATGTGTCTAGAATGAGGGTAAAATACGTTAAAATTTTCAATAAAAATTTATACCAGTAAATTTATTATAAAATGACTCCAATTAATTAAATTTAACTAATATAGGTATTATGTATCTATTTTTAATTAAAATAAATTAAAATAAAATAAATAATTATTTAAATTATTGTTGGTTTTTGAACAATAACATAGTGTTTTTCATTATTCATCAAAAATTAAAATTTTTCATAAAAATACCAAAAATTCACCCTAAGATAATTTCGATATTCAGAATAAAAGAAAATTAAATCTATTTTACCAAATTAAAAACATTGAATTTCCATTAGTTAATTAAAAATTAATTCTCTTCATCAAACCCCAAAAATTGTGTTTAAAAAGTAGAAACAATCAAAATATTGCATGTGTTTATCTAAAATTTAAATTTGAAATTACATATAATGACCTATATTATATTAAATTAGAATAATATAATCTAATTATACTTCTAAACCATATATATGTACAATTTATCATTATAAATTATTTTTATTAAAAAGTAAATTTTTTCAATTAAAATTTAGTATTTTTCACTATTATCGAAAATATGAAAGTTATCATAAAAACACCAAAAATTATCAAATCTAAATTGATATGACCCGATTCTAATGAAGAAGTTTATATATCCAAATTAAATATATAAATTTTCATAAATTAAATTTAAAAAGGGTTCGTCATTAAAAATCTGTAAAATTGCATTTTTGGAAAAATACTTCTTTTATCTGATGTTGACGCTCCATTTCGTCACATTGTTTAATGGAATGGAAAGAGAAATGACTTAGCATAAATTGATTAATCTTTTGAAGAAAACATAAAAAATTGACAAAAGAATGAAAAATGAGTCATAGGACCTTGGGTCGCGCATGTTCCCTTACTATCGTGCAAGTACACTTGCGCTACACCCAATGGTCACGCAAGTGACCTGCAAGCCCTCTTTGAAAACTGCCTGGGGTCTTCTCCAGCATATAAATACCCCTGGTGGGCCCCCCCATTTTGGGAGGATTTTTTTCCAGAATTCACATACAGTGCTCTGAATGCCCAAGTCTCTTCTTCAGGGCTTATGAACACTTCTAAGGTAATTATTTACCTAGAATGGAAGGTCTAAAAAAGAGGAATAAGGTATAAGTGTCATAATTCACTAACACTTGCACGCCCAAGTGTTTTACCCTTAAAGGAAAATGACAGACTTGCGCTCCTCCTTACCTACTAATTGAAATGTTTGCGCCACTCTTTTGGAAGTACCTCGGTATAATTATAAAGGCTTTGGTCAAGGATCACCCAAGTATTTCCCTAAGGGATGAAAATCGCAAAAGTACCCATGTGACGTGCATGTATACTTGCATGACCAGGACTTGCGTGCCCACGCAGTACCTACGCGCCTGCTAGGAATTGCGCTCCCTTCTATATTTTGGGTGCCCTTCCTGCCCATTTAACCCCTCTTATGTCATTCCACCTATCCTATTCGAGATTCAGTCTTCAAGACACTCTTTAAATCCATTTATGGCAAGATTTCTTGATTGACATCCTTATCCGAAAGGAATTCAGTGAAACATCTCTCAAAACCTAGTGAGTTCCACATCTTTATGTCACTAAAATTATAGATTTCATTCATTCATCCTCATCCATTAAGATGAAATAACCCTATATATGGGAATCCTCCTTAGGAGTAAGCCCCAAGTCCTCATTTCCCTTAATCTGGGCCTCCTTTCCAAGAATTATCCCCAACAATAATTCCTTTAACCTGGGCCTCCTTTTATGGAATAATCCCCAGTTTTATATCCTCTTAATTAGGCCTCCTTCTCAGAAGTAAGCCCCAAGTATTAATTTCCCTTAATAGGGGCCTTCTTTTCAGGAATAATCCCCAGCCATAATTCCTTTAACTTGGGCTTCCTTTTCAGCAATAATCCCCAGTCTTAAAGTACCCACATATGGGCATCCTCCTCAAGAGTAATCCCCAAGTCCCATAATTTTTTCAGATCCCTTAACCTTGGCCTTTTTCTCCGGAGTAAGCCCCATCCATAATATCTCTTAACCAGTCATAATTTCATTTTGATATGGGATTCCTTCTCAGGAGTAAAACCCAATCATAAGTCCCCTCTTAACTTGGGAATCTTCCTTAGGAGTAAGCCCCAAGATTAAAGTATCCAAATCTCCATGAAGCACATATACCATTGTGGATCCTGTTCCTGGATTTCATGCCTGAAGTAAATCTTAATCCTCATCTATTTAGGCAGTAATACAAACATATGCCACACATCATTTCAGCTTTCATAGAACAATTTGTTGGTTTCACCAATACCTCTTGTTTCTCACACCGAGCATGACTCACGTGATCTTACAGTGTAAAATTAATCATGACATCTTTCTTTGAGCCATCAATCATGCATAAACATCATACTCCCTAACTCGAACCATGTGGGTTCTGATTCCTTTTCCAAAACAAAGGATACGTAGGTATCCCATCTGTAGTTACGATCCCAACTCTGAAATAATCAATGTCCTTCTGAATAACAGTAAACTTCAAGTGCCCCACTGAGTGGATTTAAAACCAGTTTGGTCATCAGAATGACCAAGAGACTTTCATGTATTGAAGGATACCATTGGATAAGAATATCTAAACTAATATAGATCATTATCTATCGATGAAGTACCTCGAATACATATAAAAGATTTTATAAATTTCATACATATCAATTATTGATTTTCATATCTAAAGTAAATCTCATTTTATACTTGGTAATGTAATAAGGATTCACGAACATAACATAAATCCATAAAGAGAGTCTCGTAGTAGACAATAATTCCCCTAAAAAAGGTGTGATGAGTCCGACCTCCCATCCTCTCGACCAATGAAAATTCCAAAGACTCATCAGTCGACAACTAATGAGCTCCTACCATTAAAAAGTAGGTTCAAATGGATATGGAATCATTGGATGTTTCTGGTTCTATGAACAAACCTATTTGAAACTGCTTGGAATGTTTGAATCTTTAATCAACGAGATCATCCCCAATTATAAAGGGAAACAGAAAATGGTGAACCCGACGTGAATATTTAACCATGTTAAAATGATGTTATTCTTATTTTTAAGGCCCCTATTTAAACTCAATGGGAGGGAAAACAAAACCATCAATAACATATTTTCTCATCCAAAAGATGTAGTGGCCGGAATTATCTTGATTATGTCTGTTATATCAAACATGCACTCTTTTCCAAGATCTTCTCCATTTACAAAATTGATTCTCTTATGTTCAAACCCGTGAATACGTCTGTTGTGAAGACCTATTCTGCTAATGCCACTACTGCTACTCCTACTGGATTGTCGTCTGCTCTGAGGATGACATCACCTACTCACCATCTTCAACGTCGGGTATCAGACGTGCTGGTTAAGGAGTACCATCAACACGGTACCATTACAACTCTGGAGGCTGCCTGACAAGCCCTCCAACTGAACAACTCACACCAGTCACCCGGACAATGGCGACCAGTGATCAAGAATCAGGCGGTGCTAACCAATGTCTCCAATTGTTTCGGGTCGTTATCCTTGGAACACAATCACCATTCACTCCCATACTCTGAGGAGGTGAATGATCAGGCCCATCAGGTCCTTAATTCAAAGAAACATGAGTTATTCCCAAGGGATCCTATCAACAATCTCTGCCAGACTCATGGGGCAGTGCGCCCTCAAAATGATGAGGGTATTGACTCCAGGCGTTCAGCTCAGGTTCCTCAAACCCGAGCAGGCAAGGCGAACCGCCAGAGGTGAAATCCGGTCAACAATGAGCAAGTTCTTATCTCTGCCATCTCCGAAGAATCCCACCAACCTAACTTGGTGGAAAGCAACAAGCGAGAACATACACCCATCTGTTTTAATCTCGCTATTCAGAAAACTCGTCTAGCAGCAGCACACCAATCCCTCCAGGCAATTCCGGCAGAGTACTATAGGAAGGAACATACACCTGTTTATACGTCATTAGCTAGACAACAGGCTTGTCTGACTACATATGATGGATCTCTTTAACCAAATTCAGCGAAGTACAATCACCAGGAACATACACCTACTAGTTTTGATCAAGTATACCAACAGTATCGTTTGGTAGCACCCGGAGAAGTCATTCGGAAAGCTACGACGACAAACAAGAGGCAGACTCAATTCACTGCCCCCACACTTGAGTACTGTCAGGATTCACTGACAGGAAAAGGAGGACAAGAGCAGGAACATACACTTGCTCCAAGCATGGAATGGATGTATATCACTATTCCATAAACTGAAGACACCAAGAACATTCTATCAATGGTGAAATAGTAGAAGCAAATCCCTTCTCATGTTCTGGATGCCATTTAGGATATTATAATAGCTTCAGCAGCATCACAAGGAAATAAATGCAAATCTATCCCTACAAGTGGAGTGAATCATCAACATATCACTCCAGAGTAGATATAAAACTCTTTTCCAGTCCGAGAGGGTTGTGAGGCGTACTCCCCCATATCATATGGACAACCAAGTAAGGCACATACACTTGATTTGAGTGGATATCGTCAGCCTAACCTGGCCATCTCTCCTGATCAGGCACATACACCTGCTCAGAGTAGCCACTTTTGACAACAATTGGTTTCCAAAGCGAGTAAGAAGGCGTCTAAGAAGACGACCCACCCAACAGAATCATGAAATCAAGATCCAATCAGTAACAAGGACTTTCTCGATGCTGGAGTTTTTGAATCCCTCAGACAATTATCTGTTGGAATCCATGATTCTACTCCCTCATTTTGCAACAGTGGGAACATAAATTCCGAAGGTCTTCAATAGACACTTCCTCGTGAAGGAATTCTTTATGATAGTTCGATCGATCATGAAGATTAATCTTTAGATGAGAGCTATAATAACCCTCTGCGTGGCCAGAAGACCAAGGAGAAAGAGATCATATCTTTTGTTGAAACCCACCATGGTGATTCTCCCCATGATGATGAATTTCACTAAGAAATTCCTGTATGTAGTAGTGATGCACATTGCCTGGAAAATGGTCCAGTGGACAATGTAGTGCTGAGATATCCCTCTTATATTGAGGAACTTGAAAATTTGAAACCAGCCATGTCTGATGCTTCATCGCTAGCAGGTGAAATACTTTCTCAATCAGAAGATAGCCCAGGGTGTAGTTCATTCTCCGAACCACCCCTAAGTCATGCATCTTCTATTTTAATTAGAGATTTCTCTACCAATCTTGTTGAATCCGATGAAGCAACAAGGAAGCACCAGCTCTGGTGAAATCAGGTATAATAATATTCATTTAATGATAAAGAGGAAGTGCTGAATATGGGAAAACAACTGGCCAAAGGTGAAGTGCCAGTCATGTTTTGGCCTTTGGATGACTCTCAGTATGACATTCCAAAAGTGTTGACGGAAGATTATATTCAAGACATTCTTCTCAACATTTGTAAAAATCTTTGTCAATTGAAAAAGAAAATATTATATTATGATGAATATCAATATAATGTCAAGATAATAGAAGGGTTACAATGCCATATTGATTTGGCACCTCTCTTAGTCTCTCGATATCCGAAGGATAAAAAGCAGCAGAGATCCCTTCAGCGTTCATGCCTTGGCGCACTAAGAAGATTGCGCCAGTTAATTGCCAATACCCCATTTATTATTCATGTCAGAGGATGGGGTGTTCACGGAGTACTACATTATACTGTGCTCTCTAGTCATCAAGTCCCTCCAAAAATGGTTTCATGCAATGTTATTGACCATGGTCGACAAAATTCATTGGGTTTTGTTTTTAATCAAAGGCTTTCCCAAGAACAAGATTCAACTAGTTCCTCTCAAAATCATGAATACAGAGAACAAGTTGTTTAATTACTCATGCATCAAGCGAATGAGAATATTGAACAAGCCTCTTGTATGGAGCCAGCACATCATCAAGTGACAGAATTATCATAAATCATCCAACGGTCTTTTGAGACGGGTGATAAAAGTGGATGTCGATTGATGCATCCAGCTAAATTCCGGAGCAAGGTCTGCAAGATCAGGAGAGATTTTAAGAAAGTCTCAGACATATCATGTCAAGAGCCACCCCATCTTTCCAGACCGGAGATTATTTTAATCCAACCCTTAGAATCAACAAATACGATTCGAGGAGTTGAGCGAGAACAACATGAACATCTCCAGTCCACCGGAATAGGGAATATTTCAAATCATCAATCCCCTCCTCAGCGAAAGTCGGTCTACTCTCGATTGGGGAAGAAGTCACAAGAGAAACTAAGAGCAAAATTATTAGGAGATTATCTCCAAATTATGGTTCTCCAAGAAGTTCATCAGGGGTCAAATCAGCAAAAGACAATGTCTCGTCAGGGGTATGGTAGAATACAATATCACAGAAATGCTAATAGATTATATGTGATGCGTTATGCATCAATTAATGTCATTAATGCCATTGTTTTTGATCCTTCAGAACATGAGGCTCACTCAGGGAACTCGGATGAAGAGGTTCCTACTCAAGTAGTTGTATGCACAGACACAAATAAAGAAGGTGTGCGTACACAAAATCAAAGGTTTACCCAGAATCTAGGTATTCCTTCAAATAACCCACTTTCCCCTCTCTGAAGGGGATAAAACACGGGAAATGGAAAGAACCTGGTAACATATCCTTCCTATAGAGAAGGCCAATCGCTCTTCCTAGAGAAAATATTTTCACAAAAAAGAGGAAGAAATGAAGTAATTAAGGAAGATAAATGCAGAACTATTTCAGGGTAGTCATCTTTCAAAACGTGCTGGAGTCAGTCAGCCAATGGAGTTTGTTGCAGCTACTAAGATGGATCAATAATATCCTTCTCCATCAGTACACCCTCATAGGTCTAATCCTACGGGTCAAGTGCAACAACAGTTGGAGGTGCTACCATCAGTTGCAGCACCATCCTCCATACCAGTCCAGACTCCAATTATTGCACCTGCCCAAGTCCAAGTTCAACCGGATGTTTATCAAAATATAATAACTCCCATTGAGTCATTAACAGCTCAGTTAGAGACTATGGAAGGGAACCGTGCGTAGGTTCAACTAGAAAAGAAAGCATACCCTGAATGGCTAGATTCAATCCCTCCCCCATAATGTTTTTTGAACCCTATGTTCCCTATTTTCAATGGATCAGGTGATCCTGAACAACATTTGATGCATTACATGTCTTGTTGCGATCCTATGATGGGAACTCCAGAGTAGCAAGAAGTAGTGAAACTTAGATGCTTCATCTAAACCTTGAAAGGACCAAATTTTGTTTGGTATACAAGCTTTCAATCTCGTTCAATTACCGGATGGGAAGATTTCCGTCAACGATTTCTTCTTCAGTTCAACTCAACTTTGCTAAAGACAACAGTTTTTTGTCTTACAAACTGTAAGCAAAGGGAGAATGAATGGGTATCAGATTTCATTGCTCACTGGAAGGGATTAACATATTCCCTAAGCTTAGAACTCCCTCAGAAAGAATTGTTTCCAATCTGTGTGGAAAATATGCGTGATCAGTTGCGCACATCACTGATTCCTGTGAAATACAAAAGAGGGTTTTGAGACATTACTTCAATCGCTCCGCAAATTGAATATTCTCTTATAAATACTAAGGATGAAGCTCGTGTAATTCCATTAGATCTAGGAAGGAGAATGGGTAAAGCAGAGACTGCTATAGTTATGCTTAAACAAGCAGCTGTACCTGATTCTACCTCAAAACCATCATCTTCTCGAAGGGCTCCACCTCTTGAGTATCAACAACAAAGGCAGTTTCGTCAATATGATCAAAGAGATCAATGACAGAAATAGTTTGATGAATTGAAGAGTAAAGTTTATTCTTTCCGAAATGGAAAAGTTCTTAGTTACTTCATTTTGGCCCTGGAGAATAATTTGGTTCAGCTGCCGAGGCCCAAGAGGCCAAACAAGGAAAGATATGAAGATCGTCCCAATTTTTTCCCATTTCATCAGATGTTGGGGCATCACATCCAGGAGTATTTTTTCTTCAAATTCCTCCCGAAAAAGATGGTTTATTCTGGAAAATTAAAACTAAAAGTCTCTTCAGCCCAGATAGCATGTGTTCCTGCTACAGTTCTAGAGGAAGAAGGAGAATGGCGAGAAGTCAAAAGAAAAAATGCGTAGAAATATGATGATTGGATGGTCTGAAAAATGATCAACTGAACTCATGCCATTTTGCGAATGCAATTGAAGAAACCAATTGTGTCTTATGCTATGGATGCGACAACAAAATCCTCTTCAGAGGGAAAATCCTCAAAAGGGTAGCATAATTACATGAAAGAGGAACAATCAGAAGAAGGTGAGTATGTGTCAAAGCCTAAGCTGTCTTTGAATCTAGTAGATTTCATGCCATCTACTTCGAAGCGACGGGCACCATACCACCAAACGGCATTGCCTAAATTGGCTAATCAAGCAGAGTCTTCATCGGATGAATAATTAATCTTTGGTTCTATTAACATGTTCCACTAAACAGATCCTTTTTCCAGTCGCAGTTTCAATTTCAATGAACATGAATTCCCTGTATCAAACAGAAGAATTAGAGGGAGTTCTAGGTGTGTAGGATAAAGAGGAAGACGTGGATATACCAGAAACCACTATTCCAATTCTAACCTTTCTAAAACTGTGTATGCAGCAGAAAATCATGGTAGAGCCATTCAGTGAGTTCAGCAAAAACAAGCAAGTTCTTCCACCAATAGCAAATTTAGTCCTGGCATAGTTATTCTGGAGGATCGGTTGGGGGTTCCATCATTATACTCTCAAAAAGTGAATGGATCTAATCGGTCTAATCTTCTAATGCAAGGAATATTTCCAACTCCTATCCCGATACAAGATTCATCAACTTCTAAAGCATCAACATCCAAGGAACCTGCTAAACCACATGTTCTTATTGGGAAATGCAGACCTTTGGATCAAAATTATGATATATTGAAACTCCTATCCCAAGTACCGGCCACATTATCAATTCCGGATGCTTTGAATCTTTCAAAACATCTTTGGGAGGCACTCATTGAGGCGTTGTCATGTCCTCAGGAGATTGAAACTGAAATTGCTGCATCTGAAGTCTATCACGTAGAGAATAATCCTGTGGAATTCCATGCAGTGATATCTTTCACAGATAATGATGAAGATGATGTCATGCATGGACATATTAAACCTTTGTACTTATCTGGAAAGGTCAATGGCATAGACATCCAAATATCTTTCATTGATAATGGTTCAGGAGTCAACCTCATGCACATTCGTACACTTCGTCGATTGGGCCTCACAGAATCTGATTTTTCTCCTTCTACTATGATGTTACAAGGATATGATAAAATGAACAAGAACCATTGGGTGAAGATACACTCAGAAATCTGTTTGGAGATCTTGTATCCAATTCAGATTTCATGGTTGTTGATCAAGACTCAACCTTCAACATCTTGCTTGGAAGACCCTGGCTACATCAACATGCAGTTATCGCTTCATCATACCATCAATGTCTCAAGTATTGTTTCGATGGTCAAGTCGGAAAATTTTATGGTGATATGGACCCATTCAAGAAATGTGAATCTCAATACATTGAGGAAGAATTCTATCACATGAAGGGAAAGGAGAAATACACAACAAGGGAGATTAACAAAGTTAATGCTCCATATGGTTCAAAGAAGATTTCAGTAAATCCATTTGTATATGTGAGTACATACTATGTGTTTCCTATCAGTCAATTTGAAAAGATAGACCGAAATCAAAATACTCTTTTGGAAATATCTATAATGTCAATTACGGAAATCGAGCCAGACAACATGGGAGAAACTGGGGACCCACCAAGCAGCGATGAAAACCCAAACGGAAATCTCTTTATTTCATCTGCAGAAATCCAGCAAGTCAATACTTCTCCAACTATGTTAGAATAAGTGATAGCAACGTCATAGGTGAAAAATGCTGTTGATTCTCAATCCATAATCTCCTCTTTATTACCCATGGAAGACCCTTCATAACCAATTGGGTAAGAAATGGAAGCTTCTTCTTCAAGATGTTCAAATTTTAACATTTCTTCTTATCATGGAAATTCTGCTTCTTCATCTACTATGAAAGTCGAAATGGAAGAAATAACACATTCTGAACAAGAATAGGAAGATCTCCAGGATTATCCTCTAGCATTTGATGAGGGTATCTCTACCACCGTGGATGGACTCAGGGAAATAAATCTGGGTACAAAAGAAGATCCACGACCCACTTTAATCAGTGCGTCCATGACTCTTTAAGACCAGAGATGTATATTTCCTTTCTAATGAAAAATAGAGATATATTTTCTTGAAACTATATAGAGATGGCAGGGCTTGATCCTCTTATTTCCACTCATCGCTTGGGTTTGTCAGAAGAACATTGAGGATTCAAACAAGCTTCTAGAAGAACACACCCAACCTATGCTTCCAAAATTGAAGCTGAAGTGGATGAGATTATAAAAGCTAACTTCATCATAGATGTTCAATATCCCAAATGGTTGTATAATATTATCCCTCTGAAAAAGAAGAATATAAAAATTAGAGTTTGCATCGATTTCAGAGATCTTAACTGGCATTTTTCTAAGGATGATTTTCCAGTTCCGATTATAGAACATTTAATCGATGCAGCAGCTGTCTATGAAGCACTTCACTTCATGGATGGATATTCCAGATATAATCAAATCTGAATGGAACCAAAATATGATAAATCCAGAGCCTTCAGAGCCCCTTAGGGTGTGTTTTGCTATCAGGTAATTCCCTTTGGCTTAAAGAATGTAGGTGTAACATTTCAGCGTGCAATGCATCGCATCTTCAAGACCTTTTTAGAGAAGTTTGTTGAATGTTATGTGGATGATTTTTTTGTCAATTATAAACAACGTTATAATCACTTAGCTAATTTGGAAGTCATATTCTGAAAGCATCAACAACATAATTTAAAGATGAACCCCTTAAAATGTGCTTCTGGGGTAACCTCAGGAAAATTTCTCGGCTTTGTTGTACGCCATCGTGGTATCGATGTTGATCCTATGAATACCAAGACAATCCTTGGTATGTCACCTCCTTGAAATTTGAAATAATTAAGAGGAATTCAATGACACATAGCCTACAATAGGCGTTTCATCGCCAATTTGGTAGGCAAAAGTTTACCCTTCACCAAGTTGATGAAGAAGGGATTCACTTACCAGTGGACGGAAGAATGTCAAGAAGCATTCGATATTCTCAAAAAATACCTCTTTAGTCCACCGTTACTTATGCCACCTATTGAAGGAAGTCCACTTATCATCTACGTGACAGCCTTAGAGAAATCATTGGGTGCCTTTCTTGCTCAGAAGAATGATTCTGGGAATGAAAAAAACCTCTACTATCTCAGTCGGACTATGCTTGAAATAGAAACCCAGTATTCAAATATTGAGAAGTGCTGCCTGGAATTAATCTTTGCAGTTCAGAAATTGAGACACTACCTACAACATCACGATGACCAATTGTTATCTCGCAATAACCCGTTCAAATTCATCCTTAGTCGTCCAATCCTTACAGGACGTCTCGCAAGGTGGGAAGTTATTTTGCAGCAATTCGACATTTAATATGTGTCCCAAAAGGCAATCAAGGGCCATGCTCTGGATGATTTCCTTTCTGAACATCCTTCAGTAGAAGATACATCTTCAGATATTGATCTCCCTGATGAGGAAGTCTTCTCCATTCAGGATAGTCCTTAGATATAGGAAGTGTATTTTGATAGTGCTTCCAGAAGTCCAACATGGAAGAAAATGGAAGATCCTAAATTCAACAAGGTTGGATTAGGAGTTATTCTTATTTCCACGGAAAAGGCAGTGTTACCTTATTCCTTCTTATTGTGGTAAGGTCGTACCAATAATGATGTAGAATACTAAACTCTCATTGCAGGCTTGGAGTTGGCGCTTCAAGCACAAGTGAATCACTTAAAGGGGAAAGGTGATTCAGACATGGTAATCAAACAAGTCAATGGTGATTATGCAATCGGAAAAGAACTAATCCCTTTGTATGATTACGTCAGAGAGTTAATGGAGGAATTTCACACGGAACCGACATTTTCTTATGTCCTGCGATCACAAAATGCTCAAGCTGATGCACTAGCTAGTATAGCCACAGCTCTGGAAGATCCAAATCGGGACAAACAAACCATCTGTATTGGCCATTGTCGTACAATTTCAGCTTAGGTTTGAACCAGAACAGATGATATCAATGAAATTAGTCTCATTCCTAAACCGTATGGTCATACTACAGGATGGATGACACCTATCAGGGAATACCTTCAAAATGGAACACTTCCACCTGATAGTGTCAGGAAAGAAAAAATCTGGCGATGTGTGGTCAATTTTACTCTTTATGATAGCCCATATCACCTAGAAAAAATTCTCTACAAGCATGGTTTTGATGGAGTTCTCTTTAGATGCATCGATGGTGAAGAGACAATGGTTGTCCTGAAAGAAGTGCATGCAGGAGTCTATGGTGCCCACCAATCTGGACATAGACTGTCTTATCAGATTCGAAGGCTTGGATACTTTTGGCCTTCAATGATACAATATTGAGTCTATTTCACAAATACGTGTCATTCATGACAAGTACATTCCAATTTCATTCATCAACCTCCATAGTTGCTTCATAAAACTAAATACTCGTGGCCATTTTCCACATTGGGAATGAATGTGGTGGGACCTTACCCTTCAGCTACAACCAAGCAGTAAGTATATTCTTACTGCTACTGACTTCTTTTCCAAATAGGAAGAGGAAATACCTCTCAAAGAAGATAGTTCTAAAAGCAATGTTAGCTTCATAATGTCTAACATCATTACCAGATTTGGTGTCCCTTATACCATATTGACAGACAATGGCACCAACTTCTGTTCATCCGAGGTGAAGAAGTTGTATCAAGAATACAACATCAAATCCAATTATTAATCTCGGTATCATGTAGTGGAAAATGGAAAGAAAAAATGCTTCAACAATACTTTTTCAAATATACTGCAAAAGATGTTGGATAAATATAAGAAGTCATGGCCTGATAAACTCTTTCATGCTTTATGGGCTTATCGGACCACCACCCGCACTACAATGTGGTCAACTCCATATTCATTGGTATATGGAATAGAAGCAGTCTTGACCATTAAAATTAAATTGCCTTTGCTCAGAGTATCCTTTTTTGATCATACATCTACAGATGAGCAATCTCAAAAGCAATTGGATGAATTGGAACGGTTAGATGAGAAAATATTGTGCACACCGCACCACATGGAGGTTTATCATAATCGAATAGCACTAGATTTAAATAAAAAACTCCATCATCATTCATTAATTCAGGGTGAACTGGTATTAGTTCTCAGAACTCCAATGATACCAGGATAGAAACCTCCCAAGCTTGAGCCAAAATGGGAAGGACCTTATTCAATACATAAGGTCTACTCCAATAGAGCATATTCATTAATCTCGATGGATGGAAAACTCATCACTACTCCAACCAATGCCATATTTTTTAAGAAATATTTTGTATAAACACAAAATACATCTATGGTCTATGCATACGACCTTAAACTATTTTCATGTCCCTTACATCCATCACGACGTTAAACTGAACCATCCAGAGTCCATGCATATGACTTTAAACTATTTCTATTACATTCATCCCACATGACGTTAAAATGTAACGTCGTAACTAAATGATGCTAAACTATAAAGAAGTCCCTAACATCTAGAAATACATTAAACTCTATAACCAACGGTCCATGCATATGACCATAAACTATTTGCATTTTCGTCCAACATGACGTTAAACTATGTAAAAGTTCCCTAATAAGTCCAACATGACATTAAATAGTGTCCCCTTCATCGTCTTTGTTATATGATGTTAATCTATATAGAAATGGTCCATGCATACGACCTTAAATTATTTTCACTTTCGTCCAACATGATGCTAAACTGTGAAAAATCACCCTAATACTTCCAACATGACATTAAACTGTGTCCTATTTTGAGTTTACTACATGACGTTAAACTGAAAAGTCCCCTTTTTTTTCCAAACATGACATTAAACTATATTGTTCCCATTTTCCTAACTACATGATGCTAAACTATACAGAAATCCCGTAAATACGTCCTACATGGCGTTAAACTGTATTTTGTCCCTGCTACATGACAATAAATTGTGCAGCACAAATAGTCCTAATTGCAAGACTTTAAACTGCATAGTCCATTCATATTTCCTACATGACATTAAACTGTGCATCATTAAGGTTTTTGGTACCTCTTGTTTCTCAAATCGAGTATGACTCACGTGAGCTTGAGAAAACTTCAACCATAACACCCTCTCTGGTTCGTTAACCATGTGTAAGTCCCAACACTATTTTTTCAGGTCGTTGTCCCCAAGAACTACTTGATCAATAATTAATTCTTTAATTGAACTATGTGGACTTTGATCCTTGCCTTCTAGGATAGGTACGTATGAAACCTCTCAAGTTTCAAGCCCAAAACCAATCTATTCATATAGGTTCACCTCGATCTCATACGATGTTGATTTGTGAAACCGCCCCCAGAATCAATATCTTTACATTGGTTCACCTTTGTCATTGCTATACGACATTACACTGTAAAATACTTTTGTCCTGTATGACAATAAACTATAATATTCTTTGATACCCTCACTTGAGAGGGAATCATTATTTACATTGATTTTCAATCATGTTTTATTCCATAGACTACATGCATACATGGAAATGACTGAACCTTTTATTTTGGGTCAAACCAACATTGCACTAATGTCCCCCTTCACCCTTCACATGTACGAACCAAATCTGTACATAGGGTATTTCTAGAACTACATGGGATTGATTCCCATCCTTATGTGATACGTAAGAACATTCGAGTGTCCCTCAAATCGAGCCCCAAGTCTTTTGGGCCAAACTCCAAATTCCAGTTTCTATCCATTGAATGAAAAGTCCCCATGAAAACACAAACAGTGTATTTATTATAATGGTCTAAACTCTATGAACCTAAAATAAGATCTCCAATCCTTTTGTCCCGCATGACGTTAAACTATAGTTCAAGAACTACGTATGGATTGATTCTCATCCTTATGGGATACATAGTGAAGTCCAACATTTCAATTCTGGACCCAACCATGATGTGATTATGGTTAGAATTGATCTATGTATCTTTAAATACATTGAACAATACCCATTTTTATGTGTCATAATCCTAACCTTAAATATTTTCAGATCTTCATAACCCTTTTTCTTGACTTTTAGTCACAAAAAAGTCAAATTTATGAGAGTTATTTTGCTTGACTATACAACACGTGCCCTTAGGCGGCCTAGCATAGAAAATCTCCATAACAGATTTTTCAGCCAAAAGATAATATTATTTGACTATGCGGCCAATGCCATTAGGGGGACCTACATAATTCAACCCCCTAAGTGGTTTTTCAGAAACTGGTAACTTCATTCATGGGAAGAAAGCCTCTTTTTTCCTTATTGGTCTTATCAAAAATATGTAAGGATCCGTAAAAAATAGCTATCCTTAACCTATTTATTTCATGTTATTTTTCATGATCTGAAAGTATTCAAGTCTATGGTTTATATTTACCTTCCCTACACTTGGGTCGGACCTTCATAGGTGTAACATTCATCCAATTCTTAGACAGTCATGATTGAAAATATCTTCTTCATATTCAAGTACCTCTTTCCATACAACAAAATACATACTTTGGAAAATTTGAATCCCCATAAACTTTCACTTGCTTCTTAACACTAGAAAAGTAAATTTTTTAGAGTTCTTTTGCCTGACTATGCAGCATGTGCACTTAGGAGGCTTTGCATAAGTAGTCTACATAATGGACCTGTCAGCCAAAAGATGCTATTATTTGACTATGCAGCCAATGCCCTTAGGTTGCCCTACATAATTCAACCCCATAACGGGTTTGTTAAATAATGGTAACTTCATTATTGGGAACTACATCTTCTAATTCCTTTTTAGATTTTTTTCATATCATTCCCTAGATTCAAATTTTCATAAGTCGTAGTTTACATATTTTTCCTTCATACTTGAGTATGGTAATATATTTTCAGATAAATTGTCAAGGAATTTAGTGAATTCTAATTCATTTGGTCAAAGCTATTTTGACCTTAAACATTATACTTTTTTATGTCCGACATGCATGAGTTTAAACTACCCACAAAAGACAAGGGAACTCTGAATAAAAGTCATGTTCAAGCTCAATAAACATATTTTTTGTATGATTTAGGTAATATTGAGCAATTAAAAACTCAAATTTTGAAGGATTGTTTATAATAATCCTAGTAAAAAGCATACTATGGTTACTAGGCCCATTGGATTTGGTAAAATATAAAGCAGGTAGCAGGAAAATACGTGCACAAGTGATTGAAGATGAAAGTATTATTTCTATTTGTTGCACAACAATTATAAGGACATCCACAGATTGGAGTCTCTTCCCTTTTATAAAAAATTACAAGAGGCTGTCAACGTAAGTCTTCAATTGATGAAAAGCATCCCGAGCATCATCAACAGCTACTTTAAGCTCATGTACCTGACCAACTTCACTCCTTTTAGCCTGATGGAGAGCTTTCATGGCATCCATGATGTCTTTCATACCATTCATTTGAGCTCCCTCCAGTGAATTATTGAGTTGGTCAAGTTCCCCAGTAACAGCATCTATCTGCTGTTGGAGGTGCATCTGCTGGACGACTTTATCATCGATCTTGTGCTTTAGCTCCTTCATCATGGAAGCGTAATCAGCCTCATCTCGGGATACCGTAGCCCCATATTCGTTGATATTTACTGGCAGCTTCACCCCGGTCAGATCTTCACGACACTTATTCTCATGCTCCCTATATAAGATGAAATGTTTCACCACGGTATGGATCTCTTGGTATCAAAAAACGCCAAGTCTGAGCAAGACGAACTAGGATGAAAATCAGGAAATCATTGATGACAGCTCTTCAAGAGGAACTTCAGATATGATTTTCCATATGTTGTTCCATGCCTTGTGTCGTGAAAATCTGAGTTCCTTAAGCACCTCTGGGTATGATTTGACATCATCATCACAGGGGGGTATATAATATAGGATTAATGAACTGAGAGAAGTTACCTATTCTGGTCCTTCCCCCCTGACCCGTATTTCATCACATTCAATTCTTGTTGGGGCTAAGGCAGAAGCATCACCTCCAGATCTAACAATTGAAATTGATGGCCCTGTAAAATCAATTTAATGTCTTGGTTAGTTTCAAAGGATAACAAAAGTTAATTGGTTGTCTTTAAAATTAAGTACAGTTGCAAGAAAAATGTGTTATTCCTTACTCAATGGTAAATCAACAACCTAATAAGGCTCCTCCCCTTCATTCCTAACTTCGACAGGATCTTCAGGACGATTATGAGTAAGCTCTTCTTGGTTCAGATTTACATGCGTTAGCACTTCTGCAATAGTAGGGTTTTCTGTTACCCCTTCAGGAATTGGTAGTTCAGAAGCTTCTTCAGATATAACTACACATTTTTAACCAATCATTATTAGACATGTAATAAGAAGTTATTCTTAGTAGGACTAAGGATACCACTCACGTCCATAATCTTATAAATTACATTTTAATTTATCATGATTTAATAAATCTTAGAATGATGCACCATGTTCCATCATTTCATCTAATGTCATCTCAGAATCCTGGTTTGTCTCACCAGTGGGAGCATTTGATGTATCTTCTCAGTGACCTTCATCCTGTGGTCCTTGACCCTGGACATCTTCTTCATTTAAAATGGCGACAACGGTTGCAATGGCAGCCAAGAGCTATAATATAGGAATTGAACCTAAAATAATACATAATGAAAGTCATAAAATGTTTCATTCAACATTTTATTAAGCATTATTAACTTACAAGAAGCAGGTTCTTCTCTTCTTGCAACAGTAGTAGGAGGGATTCTGGGAACAGATGCTGGCTCTTCTCCAGAAGCAGCTAAGTCAGCCTGAACATGGCATTGTTTAGTAGCATCCTCTGTGGTCCTCACAGGAGGGTCAGTCCTCTCCCTCAGAGGGGAAATTTAATAATCCCCTGCAATCCCAAGGAAAATGACCAATATTTTTCATGGTTTAAAATTCATGATTATCCGAAGGACATACCACTACTGATAAAGTTTTTAGAGATGGATTTCCTCCTTCTTATCCTTTTTCCTTTTGGATTATTAGTAGTATAATTTGTATCCCTTATAGGAACATGAATTGGAGAATGGAAAGCCATTTCCAACTCCTCATTCATGGCCTGCTGGCCTGGAGATATCTCACCCAATTCACGAGGAGATTCATTAGCAGCCCCAATGGCAGTTCCACTAGGGCTATATTGTGGAAAAGGAACCTCAATATTTCCTTTATTTACATGCTAAAAGATAAATAAAATAACTTCCTTATGTAACAAAGCTTCGACTGAAATCAAGTTGCAAGGAAAACAAGGAAAGAAAACATACATCTTCAGGAGCCACCTAATCATGCCCCTCCTCATCAGTCCCCTCAGCGGCACCACGATCTATATATTCGTTCACTCGCTTGGTGGAAGAAATGGAATCATCAGTGGCATAGATGAGAATTTCTAGATCTCTTATGAAAATCCACACTTCATCGGGGTTATTCTCAAAACTGATGTTCGTAGAAGCCTGAAGATTCCCTATTCCCAGGAGGTGTATCCCCTCGCATAAATCCAGCAAGGCAGTTTCAACACCACAGTATAAACTCTGCCATGTCTGGGCAGCCTCTGGTATTAGATATGAAGGTTGATAGGAAGGTCCTACAGTCTTTGAATTCAGTTTAATCCCATCTCCTGCAACTACATATAGAGAATAAGAAATTAAGACTTATTGCTTAATAAAATAGTAGTGATTAAAGTACCCAAATTAAGTAACTCACCAGGAGTTGATGGAGTGGGTATTTTGATTCTGATTGGAGGATTATATCGGGCACGAGGCCACATTTCCACTTGTTGCACCTCATCATCTCCATCTTGGGAATCTGGTGAACCAGTCCTAGAGGAGGGATTTGGAGAATCAGCTTTAGGTGGGGAAGTATCACCTTCATGAGGGAGGGTTTCTTTCTCTAGAGTCCTTTTCCTTTTCCCCACCTGATAAACTGAGTGATTCCTCACCCCTTTAGGGTATGACGCTATCCAGTGCTCGGCATACCATGTATTCAAGTTATGTGCATCTTTTTTTACTGGTAGATCAAACACTTCCCTAGTCTTCTCCCTAGATGTCAGCAACCACAGTTGTCAAGAAACCATCAGATGTTGCTCTAACCTAAAATTTATAGGGGGAGATACAACAATTTGTTGCAGACACTTGAATTGATGTGAAAATCTATATGGAGCATGGGCCTTGCATATAATTTCTCTGTTAATCCTGGAAACTTGCACACCATCTCTACAAGCCAGCATGCATGCCCTCAAATCAAAGTGGGTTGTTCCATCATCAACAAACCGCCCGGTTGGCATATTTCCATAAGGAAACAAGTTGAATTCCTTAAACATGCTCAGTCTCACATTCATGTCATAGTCATTACGATCTAATGGAGAATCTCCATAGAATTCTTGCACTGATGGCCTGAATGAACTTCAAGAATTTGTACTCCATTATGTGCATTACATGTCCTGATGTGAGTGATGATCCATCCCCATAAAACATGGAATGGTCACACTATTCTAAAAGTAGACTCCTATGAATATTTTCTAAAATGGGGGTATCCAACACAACCATTTGTTCCTCATCCAACATTGCCACAATAATGAAGGTCCCCGGCCTGACGCCTCCCTTCGAGTCCATGACTGGAAAGAGATAAATTTTGAGCTACCAAGCCAAGAAGCCTGCCAGACGAGTCTTCTTTGGGATCCTTTGATCCACCTAATATCCCCATTTTTCAAACTCTTATACTTATAGAGTTTGTTAGAATGTTCCATGAGCACCCCTCTTCTCAGGTTTTGGGAAGGTGGTAGGATGGGGGGACCTCTTATACTTGGATTTCATTTTCTTGGATTTTTTATTCTTCGACTCCTTATCTTTTGTCTCCTTCTCTTTCTTCTCAATATGAAATATAATCATCCACTACTCCGGATGAATATCCTTTCTAGAATGAGTTAAGGAGGTCTCTGAACTCTTGAGCCTATGGAAGATTTTATATAATTCTCGAGCAAAAGTAGGGGTATTCACTGAATCATTCCAAGTCACCTTGGGAGGAATAAATTCATCATACATGTCGCCCCAAATTGGAGCCCCTGAGATCCTGTTGACATCCCACAGACTGATGCCTACTTCTCAATGAGTCAGATGGAATGAATTGGTTTCTGGGATCTAGTGGCTATGTATATTTGTTACAATGTTATAATGTCTGTAAACATATGTTTTCCCAACCTAGATAGATTTGTATATCACAACTCCTTTCAGATCATCGACAAACTCTGCACTGGTTTGTCGCACCCAATATGCCCACATATAAGTTGGCTTCACACCTTCTCCAAGATGGAAGTCACAACTTTTCTTCCAGCCTTTGGATTGATCCATCTGAGCATTTTGGTAGATTGAAGGATGACAATGTGGTTGCAGCTCAGGCTTATGAGGATTCATATTTGGTGTAAAAGGGCTATGATGCATCATGTGGGCCTTCTCCACTGTTCTAGTATTTATAAATCCTCCTACGCATGAGATATTTGCTGAAGAAAAGTTGGTGTAATTATGAAACCACAATAATGGGAGATAGTTCTTTGCTTTTAGAATAGTGATTTCTCACAGATGACCATAACCGTACAGAGGTAAATAAATGCTTTGGGGGAATTTGCGATGATACTTCTTAAAATACTTAGCCAAATCTGGGATAATGATGTCGCAGACGATATAATAATCATGTCCAATGATACTCATCATATCCTCAAGTCACTTTCTTTCCAGTTCATCATCTATTCTGATTCTCTTGGGATCCATTGATTCTGCAAAAAAGTTGAATAATTCACTCTTATGTAAGTTGATTTTTCATAAAATTTTAAAGGATTTTGAAAAAATGGCTATGTAATTAATGCATGCAAGTCTAAATATGGTAATCAAGTGTTGATGTGTTGTGTAAGTATAATGTGCCACGCAAGTATTTGGATAGCAAGTATCACTGTGCTGGTCTAGATACCTTGACAGTAGTGCAACAAAAAAGGAAAAGTGGAAGAGAGAGAAACTTCTGCGGCGGAGATGACCTGCGCGACGAGAGCTCAAAAATCCGAAGTTTTGTGTAATGCGCGAAAAATTAGCACATATATATAGGCCAGCCTGGCCACCTGTGTGCCTACAGCCAGCACGATTCAGCCCAGCACAACTTGCACCTGCGCGATGACAGTTGCGTGATGAAGACCTATATGCCTCTTTCCCTTTGGTTTTCTTCTTTTCATCAGAGTCACATCCTTATTCATTCGAATCTAACTCTGAAGGGGGACTTTCGTTGACGCTCCTTTTCGTCACATTGTTTAAAGGAATGGAATGGGAAATGAATTAGCAAAAATTGATTCATCCTTTGTAGAAAACATCAAAAATTGACAACGGAATGAAAAAGTAGTCAAAGGACCTTGGGTCACGCAAGTTCCCTTAATGTCGCGCAAGTACACTTGCGCGTCTCCCAATGGTCGTGCAAGGGACTTGCACACCCTCTTTGAAAACCACCCGGGGTCTTCTCCAGCATATAAATACCCCCGGTGGTCCCCCCATTTCGGGAGGATTTTTTCCAGAATTCGCATAGAGAGCTATGAATGCCCAAGTCTCTCCTTTAGGACTTCCAAACACTTCTAAGGTAATTACTTACCTATAATTGAAGGTGTAAACAAGAGGAATAAGTTCTATGTGTTAGAATTCACTAACACATGTGCTCCTAAGTGTTTCACCCTTAAGGTAAATTGACACACTTGCACGCCTCCTTACCTACTCATTGAAACTTGTATGCCAATCTTCTGGAAGTACCTCGGGGTAATTATAAAGTCCTTGGTCAAGGATCGCCCAAGTATTACCCTAAGTGATGAAAATCGCCCATGTACCCATGTGCCGCCTAGGTATACCTGCACACCCACGCAGTACCTGCATGCCTTCCAGGACTTGCTTGCCCTTATATTTTTTAGATGCCCTTCCTGCCCATTTAACCCCTCTTATGCCATTCCACATCTCCTATTCAATATTCACACTCAAGCCACTCTTCAAAGAAATTTATGGCATGTTTTATTGATTGAATTCTTTATCTGAAAAGAATTCTGTAAAACAACTCTCAAAACCTAGTGATGTACACATATTTATGTCACTAAAATTAGGGATTTAATTCATCCAACCTCATCCTTTAAGATAAGAGAACCCTATATATGGGCATCCTCCTTAAGAGAAAGCCCTAAGTACCCATTTCCCTTAATCTGGGCCACCTTTTCAAGAATAATCCCCAGTCATAATTCCTTTAATCTGGGCCTACTTTTCAGAAATAAGCCCCAGTTTCAGATATTCTTAATTGGGCCTCCTTCTCACAAGTAAGCCCCAAGTCTTAATTTTCTTTAATCTAGGCCTCCTTTTCAGGAATAATACCCAGCCATAATTCCTTTATCATGGGAATCCTTTTCCAGAATAATCCCCTGTCTTAAAGTTCCCAAATATGGGCATCCTCCCCCAGAGTAAGCCCCAAGTCCCTTAATTTTTTCAAATCCTTTAACCCGGGCATTCTTCTCAGGAGTAAGCCCCAGCCTTAATTTCTCTTAACTAGTCTTAATTTCATTTTGATTTGGGATTCCTTATCAGGAGTAAAACCCAATCATAAGTCCCCTTCTAACTTGGGAATATTCCTTAGGAGTAAGCCCAAAGATTAGAGTATCCAAATATCCATGAATCACATATAACTTTATAGATCCTGTTCCTGGATTTCTCCCCTAATGTAAATCTTAATACTCATCTATTTTAGAAACTTACACATATAAGCCCCACATCATTACATCTTTCATGGAACAATTGTCTGGTTTCCCCAATACCTCTTGTTTCTCACACTGAGCATGACTCACATGAGCATAGAGTGTTAATGTAACCATAACATCTTTCTTTGAGCCATAAAGCATGCATAAAAATCATACCCCCTAACTCGAACTACGTGGGTTCTGATTTCTTTTCCAAAACAAAGGATACGTAGGTAGCCCATCTGCAGGTACGATCCCAAATCTGAAATAATCAATGTCCTTCTAAATGACAATAAACTTCATGTTCCCTACTTAGTGGCTTTAAAACTAGTATGGTCATTATAATGACCAAGAGACTTTCATGTATTGAAGGATACCATTGGCTAGAAATCTCTAAAGAAATACAGATGATTTTCTATCAATGGAGAACCTAGAATACATATAAAATATTTTCTAAATTTCCTACATATCAATAATTGATTGTCAGATCTAAAGGAATTCTCATTTTATACTTGGTAATGTAATAAGGATTCATGAAAATAACTTAAATCTACAAAGAGAGTCCCAGAGTAGACAATAATTCCCCTAAAAATGTGTGATGAGTCCGACCTCCCATCCTCCTGACCAATGAAAATTCCTAAGACTCATTAGTTCACAACTAATGAGCGCCTACCTTAGGAATGTAGGTTCAAATGGATATGGAATTATTGGATGTTTCCGGTTCTACGAACAAACCCGTTAGAAACCGCTTGGGATGTTTGAATCTTAAATCAATGAGATCATCCCCAATTCCAGAGGGAAACATCTGAAAAATACATTTATTCTTATATTATGCCTAAGAAACAAATAATATGGATTAAAAAATTATATGGATTATATAATATTTAAAATTTACTTAATAATATTCATTACCAATTTTTGAATGGATAGTTTGGAAAGTCGTGATGCGTCCGATCTTGGTGTTGCCTCCAGTGAAAGTTATTGAATTACATTGAAGAGATAACATACTATGAAATCTTGGGGTGTTACACAAAAGTCCAAGGATGATCTGGTGAAGATTGATATAGATCATGATATCTATAAGCTTTTATGTGATCAAACACACACATGTGATATTTGGAAAAAGGGTAAGACAATTAAAAACTAATAAAATTATAAATACTGGAAGTTAACATGGAGGATTGAATTATTGAATGTAAATGTGTGCGTACTGATTTCATCAAGGGACATTAATGGGAAGTCGTATTATGTGATATTTGTTGATGATTATATCATGGAGGATTTGTAGACGCCGGAAAAGTCCGTTGCTCCCAAACGAAGCTCCGGATGCGGAAAGCGAGGTCATATTTGGAGTCGGAAGGATGTTTCGGAGGGCCCGGAGGCCGTGCGCGGAATTTCAGAGGCCCGCGCGCAAAGGTGATGTCCCGCGCGGAAAACCACCGGGATGCGCGCAAGGCGCCGGCTCGGCGCGCAATTCTGCGCGCCGCGGGTCCGCGCGACTCCCTTACGCGCCGCGCCCGATTCCGCGCCCGCGAGAAGAATTTCGCGCTCGCACCCTGGATTCCGCGCCCGGGGTTGCCTATAAATACAAGGCGACCCCCAACGTTTCAAAGGTTGCTGGAAGTCGAAACGTCTCCCGTGCGCGCAATTCAACCCCTTCCGCGCGCAATGACGAACTTCAGGTAACCTCCTTTCTTTCGCGCAAGAAAGCCTCGGGGTCCGCCTTCGCGCGCAATCCCCGCTGGCTCCTTTCATTTGAATAAACACTCACCCTAAGGCCTTTGCGCGCAAAAGAACCCGCTTGCGCGCAATTGCCCCGGGGTGCGCGCAATCCGGCCCGATTGCGCGCACCCCCCTTCTTTCAAGTGGCCATTCATTAGAGAATGAGCCGTTGCCCCCGCGCGCTATCCGAAGCCCGGTGTGAGCAATCTGAAGCATCCGCGCGCAAGGCGCTGGCCCAATTGCGCGCCAGCCGTCCCGATTGCGCGCCGGCCCGCAGTATTGCGCGCAAAGCTTCCTTTTTGCGCGCAATCTGCCAGGGTCGCCCCCGTTGACCTCCCAAGGTTACCCGCCTGTGTGGCACCCGATGATTCTCATCCCGGGTGCCCGCACCGTGCGTTGTCTTCCCGTGCGGCCCTCCAGGCTTGCGCGAAGTGACACGCACCTATGTCCAGCATGACGTTAAACTGCATATATGTCCAGCATGACGTTAAACTGCATACTCGTCCAGCATGACGTTAAACTGCATATACGTCCTGCACGACGTTAAACTGTACATCGTCCGCGCTGCAAGACGTTAAACTGCCAAGTGCTTCGTCCGGCAACCTATGCCCAGCATGACGTTAAACTGCACACCCGTCCAAGCTGCACGACGTTAAACTGCCTAGCCCCCATCGTCCGTGCTGCAAGACGTTAAACTGCCAAGTGCCTCGTCCTCAACACATGACGTTAAACTGTACTTCGTCCGGCAAGACGCTAAACCGTCCGCAACCTGATCCCGTGCTCCGCACGCAGGGTCTCCCCCGGTTTGGACGTGGCCCCCACCCGCTCGTCTCTGCAGGGATGTCGGGATTGTCCCCCTTTTGAGACGATTTAATGGGAGTGGCTTTTCCCTACGGGGGCAGGGTATTACAAACCCCTAGTTTCTCGTGGGAGGCTGCACATGTGTATCTCCATTGCACCTCCCCACTGCCGAAGCCAGTAGAGGGTCTGACTGGGATCGAGGTGTCTTTTGCTTTCGGTCCAAGTCCCTTCCAACTGAGTTTTGCAGTATCCGGGCTGCCCCAAGTGCGTAAGTCCTGACAGATTGAACTACGTGGACTTTGATCCCTGTCTTCTATACAGGGTACGTAGGAAGCCTCCCTGAGGTCCAAGCCCACCACCTGGTCGTCCCGGTCGTATTTACGTCGGTTCGTCCATCAGTGGACCCCTCCAGGGTTCACGCTTGCGTTGATTCACCTATGAATCCGCCCCTGTGGGAGACCGCCCGTGTGTATCTCCACGGTGCCTCCCCACAGCCCCCCTTTTCCATTTCCCCTTTTATCGTCCAGCATGACGTGAAACTGTGATCCACCCGGCCGTTCCATCCCCCTCCGTGCGAGGTGGTTCGGTTCAATCCTCCGCCCGGCGGCCTCGACCTCTTCGTGAGTCGGCCTGCCGACGTCCAGCATGACGTTAAACTGTATGCCCGAACTACGTTGACTTTGATCCGTGTTAACGCGCGGTACGTAGGAAGCCCCCCTGGGGTCCAAGCTCTTTACTCCATCATCCATCCTGATCCTTACCCGGGCCGCCACATCCCGGTGGGGTCATGCCACTTCACTTCACTCCACGTTACTTGGGAAGCCGCCCATGTGCTGGCCCCAGCGTCGGAGGTTCCCCGCAAGGGGTTCTGTCAGCTGATCCACTTTTCGTGTTGATCGGTCCGATGCCGTCCCCGCTGGACGTTAAACTCGCGGCGTACCCCGTGTTAAACACGGGAAGCTGAGGAAAACCTCAGGTGACACAGTTCCCCGCACCTAGTACGGGATGCCTCAGGCCATCGTGCCTTCGAGAAGCCCTATTAGGGACGGAAGACAGACGTGCAGAGCCGCAGTGTTACGACACGCCCCCAGCACCCAGAGCCACCCGGCCTTCTCACCGCAGGTTGCTGCCCCGCCCAGACTCCTTGGAACGTCCGGGCGGAAGCAGCGTAATTAACCGGTGTCCATGAAGATATGGCGCCGGGAACGAGATTCACGAACATTCTTAAGTCTATGAGGGAGACCCGGATTAGGCGACAAGTTCCGAGGAGACGTCCAAGGAAGGAGAAGCCGACATCCCATCATCCCGGTTTCGATCAAGGAGCAGACGCCCCTGAATAAGGGACGGATGCCGCCAGCCCTTGGAAAGCGGGACTGCGGGACCACAAGCCGCGCGCCCATCCCCTCGGGTTGACGGGTGCACGCGCGAACGCGTCCTGGCGGAACAGCGTAACCCGACGCACATCCGCACCGAAACAGAAAAATGGTGAACCCGACGTGAATCTCTTCTCCTCGATACGAAGACCGATGGCTTTCAGAGGTGTTGGAAGACCGGCGTGTTGCCCGGCCAAGCATTCAGTCTTACCCGCCAGGGGCTGGGGAAGGGACATCGGGCACTCCGTCTCGCAACGTCGAGGGCCTGGGTTCCCCCCACGGAAGGCGTCGTGGCGCTAATGGTTGGTTGTCGATTCCTTTTTCCTGTCAGTATTAATGGGTCATTCTCCCTGCTTTCAGAAATCAGGTCGCCCGATCTAGTGCCCGAACGCCACCCGCCCACTGGCGCAGGGACAGGGGAAACACCGACGCGGCTACTCCGCGCGGTCCCGCCCGTTCCACAGCCGTCCCAGCAGCCGCAATTGCGGGACGACCACGCCCTCTCTCCCCCTCGGAGGTCATCCAGAGAAGGGTGATCAACACCCTGGTGCGGAGATACGAGGAAGAGGGAGTCATCCCCACTAGGGACATGGCTCGCCTAGACCTTGAGGAGGCTGCGCCTCGCCACCACCGCCGCCCCCGAGGGCCGCGCAGGGAGGCACCGCCGCCCACCTCAACGTCCAACCGCTTCGGGAGCTTATCCCCGGAGCGCTCTGACAGTTCCCTTCCCTATGCGGATGAAGTGGAAGATGCCCAGGATCACCCTATCCGAGGTCCGCTCCAGGGATCCACGATAAGGGCTCCCGCCAGGCCACGGCGACATCGCCGCCAGGCCCCTCAAGTCGAGGAACAGGCTCTCCACCTGCCCGCGCCGCTCATCCCGGCTCGTCTGTCTCGACGCCAACGTCGGGCACGAGCGGAAGAGGATGCCCACCTTGGGGCTCTAGCAACAGCGGCCGCATTGGCCCAAGCCACTGCTGGCTCCAGTCGCCAGGCCTCTGCGCATCCTGAGCGGGGGAACTCCTATGCCCGACCCGGATCGAGGCCCCGACCGCCCCAAAGGCAGGTTGGGTTGACTCTCCCGGTTGCTGGCACTGGCAGTAGCCACCGCGGACCACCTCGCGGTAGCGCTATTCACCGGCAGGATCTACTCTGTGTGGCCGATCCAGGAGGCATGGGTCATCCCACCTCCCGATCCCGGCCCGGAGTCCTGCCCGGGATCATCTCTCCCCGCGTCCCCTTTGATATCTGTCCCGGTGCCCCTCGCACCTTGGTTCCCAGTCCTCTCGGCCCCAGCACCAGTGCGGCCGGAGGACGCCAGGACAGAGATCAGCCCTGCCCCGAAGAACCACCCAGGGGCAGGAAGGCAAGGCGTCGACGCCGAGGGAAGAATGTTGCGGAGTTCCGGACAGAGATCCGACCAGTTTGCTTCTCTGACTCAGAGGCAGAGTACGATTCGGCGACAGAGCCCCTTCCCCAATCCCGCCAGTCAAGGGCAGGGGTAGGAATGCGGCACGTCAGCCTCGTGCTCCCCGAGAGCGAGATCGATGTGATCCCCGCGTCTCTCCGAAGGTATATCCGGAGTAACGAGGGCCTGGTAGACCCCCAAGGATCAAACTTGCGGTTGGTACCGGCCCCTCCGGAAGTGCCTTCCGTCTCGATCAGAGAAGCCGGAGACTTTTTCTGGGGACCGACGGTCGAACCACGATCTGGTGCGCCCTCGGCGAGCACCGATGCTACGGCAGGATGTTCGCTCGCCGGCCCGTCCTATCGTGATGTGGTAGCTGGGGCACCGCCACCCTCAGGGGGAGGCCCGGGATATGGAGGCCAATCGGCCTGCTCGCCGTATTCACCGCCGGCCAGCCCGTCGGCCCGACGGCCCGCCTCGGCACCACTACCAGTTCCCCGTCCGTTCCCAGCCATGGAAGAGGACCGAGGAGATCTGGGTCCCGAGTTTGAGTCGTGGAGCTTCTGGACCGTCCTTGCAGAGGGCCACTTCCCTGAGAAGTTTTGGCCAGTCGCAGGACCGGGCTTTGATGCACCCGAATCGCTCACCCCGGATGAGTTCGAGTGCTTCCGCCGAACTCTCCGGGAGACTCACTCCCGTCTTCACTGCCTACAAATGCCATACCCCGGGAATCAACTACACCTGGAGGATATTGGTGAGCCGTGCCGTCAAATTGACCTGGCCATGCTCCCCGCGGTTCGGCACCCCGGGTCATTTGGGCACCACGAGGCCCTCCAACAACGATGCGTTGAGTGCTTTCAAGTACTCCGCAAAGTTATCGAGGAAGCCACTCCCCACGTGTATATCCGTGGATGGGGGCAGTACGCTGCCCTACGCTTCAGTGTGATTCGCCGACAGCCCGATTCGTTGGGTGGCCCTGAGGGTATATCCCCAGGGACAGGAACAGTCAATATGGCTGACCTGTCGGGAGAGGGGAACGACTTGGAACTTCTCGACGGGGGCTTCCCCCCCGAAGACAAGCCGTCGTCAGACCCATCAGTGAGAGTTACTCGTCATCAGAGGAACCTCCTGGGGCTCCCCGCACCCACTGAAGCACTGACGTTGAGCCGAAACGTCAGCAAAGGAAAAGAGCACAGCGAGGCTATAAGGCCCGCCGACCCATCTGCCTCCATGCGGAAGGCAGAGGAGGATCCCGAGAAGGCTACGCTACGTCAGAAGCTCGCCGAACAGAAGAGGCTGGTTGACCAGCTCCTCGCCGAGCGCGCTGCAGAACGGCGGCCTGACTACGGTGATCCCAGGCCAGGGCAGCAGGGACCGGAACAACCACCCCTCGATGAGACTCTCCCGGGAAACCGTGATTACGCCGTGTTCGCCGACAGGAGAGAGGCCATTGCCTACGGCAAGAGGGCGCGGTATGTTTCGCCACACCCTCCCGAGCGGCGCGACTACCCGGGAGATCCCGCTCGGATTCCTCCCGCTGCCCCAAGGGCCGCTCCGCCAGCCATCCCACGAGCTGCCGAGTTCGACGATCCGGTCGACGACCCGATTGAAGGGCCATGCAATGCGCTCGTGGTTAGAGATCCTCGCCAGGACTGGAACCCATGTCCGGACGATCCGATGGCGGCACTCATTGCCCGCTTGGAAGCCTTGGAGACTCGGCAGGTGGCGATCCCACCGGATGGCAAGCCATACCCAGCATGGGTGGATGACATGCCGGCGCCTCCGGGATTCGGGAATCCCACTTTCGCCCCCTTCAACGGGACCGGAGATCCGCCACAACATTTGGCCCATTTCAACTCGAGGTGCGGGCCTATGTTGGGGACTCCGGCGCAGCAAGAGGCCGCTAAGCTTCGCTGCTTTGTCCAGACACTGGAAGGGCCAGCATTTGTCTGGTACAGCCAGCTTCCCGTCGGGTCGATAACTAGCTGGGAGGACCTTCGTAGACAATTCCTCTACCAGTTCAGTTCCACGACCCGGAAGACGAGTATCGCAGACCTCTTCAAGTGCAAGCAGAGGCCTGATGAGCGAGTCGCGGACTTCGTCGCCCGATGGAAGGGTCTCACGTATTCCCTTGACATGCCATTGACTCAGGAGCAGTTGCTGACAATGTGCGTCGGGAACGTCAAGACCGAGCTGGTCCCTTCCCTGATCACTCAGAATTACCCCGGAGGGTTCAGGGACTTCTCAGACAAAGCTCAACGTCTTGAGGAAGCCCTGCAACAGGCCAGCCAGGCACACCCGCTGCCTCCTATGATTCCTGCAAGGAGAGCCAGCAGGGCTGAGCCCGCTGCTGTGGCCCAGATAGAGGCTCCCAGGCCGTTGGAGCTGCTGCCGGTGAGGCCAGCTCCGCAGCCTCACAGGAATCCGCCTCCACGGGCTCAGGTCCCGGCCCAGCAACGGCAGCCTCAGAACCGGCCGGCCCCTCCGCGTAATGTACCGCCGCAACCCCGGCGAGATAATCAGGGTCCACCTCCTCGGCAGGCCCCTCCGGCCCCTCGTCAAGACCGCGCTCCCAGGGGCCCGCGACACCTGACGTACTCATTCCATGAGGATCAGGTCCCCGGTTATTTCCGGAGCGCCCTGGAGCAGAGGATTGTGCGATTGCCTGAGTGCTGGAGGCCAGAGGAGGCACATCTCACGGATAACCCCCGCTACTGCCCCTACCATCGGGCCCTGGGGCACACCATCCAGCGGTGCTATGTGTTTAAGGACTGGCTCCAAGACCAGATTAACAACAATGTAATCAGGTTGGGCCCAGCTCCAGCACATGTAGCGGGCGTGTTCGTGGGATCAGATGACGATAGTGGCAACGAGGACGAATGGCAACTGGTCTCCGACCGCGGGTCCCAGAAGTATAATAACTGGATGGCCCGCAAGACGACCATTCGCGCCCAGGGAATCATCCGTGCGCGCTTGAATCAGCCTGAGCCCCCAGAACCTGCGGGTGCTGCTTCGGCATCGTCGTCCCAGTCTGCCTCCTCCAAGAGGAGCAAACGGCGGCAGCGCAAGAAGGAAGAGCGCGCCCCGCCAGTTCCGCCACTATCCCGTACTCTCGGCGATTTCATGCCCCCGGGGATGGGGGTCCCTCCTCGGATCCGCCCGGTGATGGATGATTCGTCCGATGACGGTATTGGGTACGCTTCGGTTAACACCGTCGAGCTGGTAAATCCCTTTTCGGTTCCCGACGTTGAAGAACACCAGGTGGACCTCCCTAGCGTCCCCGGTCGTCGCCACCGTCGGAAGAACCGCAGCAGCAGGAGTCGCCGGGGCACAGCCGTCGGTACCTCCGGCCAGGCCGTGCACGCCACTGAGACTAGGCGGCAGGCTCAAGATCGAGCTCAACGTACGCAGGCTCCCCATCCGGGGATGACGGATTCGCCTCCGCCACTGTTTGTGGTATGGGACCGGGCAGAACCGCCTCAGCCGCGTCGCGACCAGCTCCGCCCTGCCACAAGTCCATCCCGGCCTCCTGACTCCAGTACGGCGACCATTTCCCGGACTGCGACCAGTGAACAGCGAGATGCGCCAAGTACCAGTCGGCCGCCGATCCAACCGGTAAGGCCCGTCATGCCACCAACCGCAGAGCAATCTCCTGCAACCAGGAGCTCGCGCTTGGCCAAAAAGTATGATGTCCTGAAGCACTTGGCCGACATCCCAGCAAGGCTCTCCATCCTTGAGGCTCTGCGCATGTCATCTGAGATGCGCGAGGCACTCGCTGAAGCCCTGAAGAGCCCCCTCCAGTTCGAGACAGAGGTTGCGGCTGCAGAGGCCTTCCACGCCGAAACGATCGAGGACGCCGAATGTCAGGCAGTTATCTCGTTCTCTGGTAAGGATGAGGACCCTCCTATACAGGGACACATCCGTCCGCTGTATGTCACTGGCCAGTTCAATGGCCTTGAAGTCCGGCGTTGTCTTGTCGACACGGGGTCCGGGATTAATCTGATTCCAACTCGGACGCTCCGGAGATTGGGGTTGTCTGAGGATGACTTGATTCCCTCCGACCTCAGGATCCAGGGGTACGACCGCACCGAGCAAACCCCGGTCGGCAAGATACGTTTGAAGACCCAGTTCGGTGACTTGGTTGCCAACACCGAATTCATGGTAGTCTCTCAGGACACTGCGTATAACGCATTGATGGGCAGGCCATGGCTTCACCTTCATGCGGCGGTTCCCTCGTCATACCACCAATGCCTTAAATACTCCCTTAATGGTCGAGTAGGCGTGCTTCAAGGAGATGCCTCTCCTTTTGCCTCATGTGAAGCCCGCTATCTGGACGCGGACTATTACAAGAGCAAGGATAAGCAGATCCTGGCAGGTGAGGTTGAGCCTGTCGCTGTTGCAAGCGATCCCTGGGCAAGTCTGGATGACGCTTACGTCCTCCCGATTCACCGGTTGGACGTCGCCATGGTCTTGACGGTCCGCGAGTCTCCTGATGAGACGGCCGCGACCGCCCGCGCCAGCACCAGTGGCCCAGCAGGATCTGGTAGCCCCAATGCAGTTTCCAACGCAGTCTCTCCCGTGGATGATCCCTCCCCGAGTGGAGAGGACGTGGAAGACGCACCCCCAGCCTTTGAGGAGGGCGTCCCCGCCACGGTCGATGAGTTAATACAGGTGAACCTTGGAACCGAGGCAGATCCAAGACCCACATTGGTCAGTGCCGCCATGCCCTCTGAGGAGCGGCAGCAGTACGTGGACTTTCTCAGGCAGCACCGTGATGTGTTCGCTTGGGGCTATGACGAGATGCCGGGGCTAGATCCTCAGGTAGCCGTCCACCGCCTAGGTCTCCCGGCGAACCATCGCGGGTTCAAGCAGCCTCCCAGGAAAATGCACCCATCCCATGGTGCCATGGTTGAGGCCGAAGTTGACAAGCTTATCAAAGCCAACTTCGTGAGGGAAGTTCAGTACCCCAAATGGCTGGCCAACATTGTGCCGGTCAGGAAGAAGAACGGGCAGATTAGAGTCTGCATCGACTTCCGCGATCTCAACCGCCACTGTCCGAAGGATGATTTTCCCCTTCCAGTGACAGAGCTGTTGATTGATGCCACGGCAGGGTTCCAAGCCCTCTCCTTCATGGATGGATACTCCGGATACAACCAAATTCGGATGGCCCCTGAGGATGAGGAGTTCACTGCCTTCAGGGCCCCCCAAGGTACCTTTTGCTACCGGGTCATGCCCTTCGGCCTGAAGAATGCAGGTGCCACCTACCAACGGGCGATGCACCGCATATTCAAGCCAATCCTCGGCACACTGGTGGAATGCTACGTCGACGACTTGGTTGTCAAATCGCGCCAGCGTCAGGACCATCTCAAAGATCTTGAGAAAGTGTTCAGCTTCCTCCGGTCTCGCTGCCTGAAGATGAACCCGTTGAAGTGTGCCTTTGGGGTCACCTCCGGAAAGTTCCTTGGATTTGTGGTAAGATACCGGGGTATTGAGATCGACCCAGAGAAAATCAGGGCGATTAGCCAGATGCCTCCCCCGGGTACCGTCCGGGAACTGCAAGGGTTCCAAGGCCACTTAGCCTATATACGCCGATTCATCGCGAATCTGGCCGGCAAGTGTAAGCCCTTTTCTCGGCTTATGAAGAAGGGTGTCACCTATGTATGGGATAAAGAGTGTCAGACCGCTTTCGAGGAAATCAAGCAGTACCTGCTTCAACCTCCGGTCCTGATGCCGCCCGTATCCGGAAAGCCGCTGGTCCTTTATGTGACCGCCCTGGAACGGTCCCTGGGTGCCCTTCTCGCCCAGAAGAACAACGAGGGAACAGAGAATAGCCTCTATTACCTCAGTCGCATGCTCCTCGATGCGGAGGTTAGGTATTCCCCCATCGAGAAGAGCTGCCTGGCGCTCGTATTTGCTGTACAGAAATTACGGCACTACTTGCAGCACCATGAGGTACAGTTGGTTTCTCGGGTAGACCCGTTGAAATATATCCTGAGCCGACCTATGTTGACTGGCCGTCTAGCGCGGTGGGCTGTGATTCTCCAGCAGTTCGACATCAGGTATGTGTCTCAGAAGGCCATCAAAGGGCAAGCGTTGGCAGACTTTCTGGCCGCTCACCCGACCTCCGCGGATCAGCCGCTGGATCTAGGCTTTCCTGATGAGACCATTCTCTCGGTTGATCGAGCCGATCCATGCTGGCAGATGCACTTTGACGGTGCCTCCCGGAGCCCCACCGGTAGAAGACTCGATAATCCTAAGCTCAATAGAGTGGGCTTGGGCATCCGTACTCCCTAGCGACTATGGATGGTGAGCGTGTCACTCCTCCCACCAACGCTAGGTTCCTCAAGCAATACTTTGCCTGAGTGTCACCACGTCCTGCACGACGTTAAACTGCATTCGTCCAGGCTACAAGACGTTAAACTGTTTAGCATTCGTCCGCGCTGCAAGACGTTAAACTGCCAAGTGCTACGTCCTGCACGACGTTAAACTGCATTCGTCCAGGCTACAAGACGTTAAACTGTTTAGCATTCGTCCGCGCTGCAAGACGTTAAACTGCCAAGTGCTACGTCCTGCACGACGTTAAACTGCATTCGTCCAGGCTACAAGACGTTAAACTGTTTAGCATTCGTCCGCGCTGCAAGACGTTAAACTGCCAAGTGCTACGTCCTGCACGACGTTAAACTGCATTCGTCCAGGCTACAAGACATTAAACTGTTCAGCATTCGTCCGCGCTGCAAGACGTTAAACTGCCAAGTGCTTCGTCCCGCATGACGCTAAACTGCACTACGTCCGAGCTACAAGACGTTAAACTGTTCAGCATTCGTCCTGCATGACGTTAAACTGCACTTCAAGAACTACGTATGGCTTGATTCCCATCCTTATGGGATACGTAGGACCGCCTGGACATCATGTTTCAGGCCCAGCCCCATTTCCCGGGAATCCCTATCCCGCGTTGGGCCTCTGGCCCCAGTTCCCCTCCTTTTTGTGCGAGGCGTATCGCGTGAGCGGGGGATTATGTCCTCATTCGCGTCGGTCTACTGGCCGCGCCGTACGCCTCCCCCGTGTGTGGGACTACCTCACACCCCTCATCGTCCTGCATGACGTTAAACTGCCTTTCAAGAACTACGTATGGCTTGATTCCCATCCTTATGGGATACGTAGGACCGCCTGGACGCTTGTGTCTCAGGTCCAGCCCCGTCTCTTGGTTGATCACGGGGACCTGCCCCCTTCGGTTGCTCTCAGGGTGAGTCCTCCGACCCTTTCCGGAGATCTGTTAACATGTTTTGGGGTGCTTCGGTCTATGACTCGTAGTGTCAGATTCAATCCCGACAAGTCCTATGTTGCTTGTCAGGCCTCGCGCTTCCTCTTGTTCGAGCCTTCACTCAAAGGGATCCTCGTTAGCGGTTTGGGTACGATGCCTCAGTGCTCTCCCACCGCTCCGGGTCGATTTACCGGCGGGTCTTGGGCCGCAAATCGATATGAATCCTGCGATTGAGCGGTTGATGCTCGTTTGCTTGCCCCGTCTTAGGCTGACGCGATCGGATGTTGTGTTGCGAATGCGTCAGCAACGTCCTTGATCGCCATGTCAGCTCTCTCGGGCTCTGAACATTGGTTGCGCAGTCCTCATCACACTCCGCCTTTGTGCGTTGTAGTGGGATCTTGACACTCTCTTCATACCGACCTCCGGTACGCCTCTACACGTTAGGCAGACCAACCAGGGTAATGATGTCGTTCGAGGCTCCCATGATCTGAGCACCAAGGATATATGCAGATATCCTCCCTAAGGGCCATGCGTAGCTGGACCCTCGTCCCCATAAGGAGGAGGGAGTCGCCCGAACAATTGCGTTCTGGGCCCAGTATATCCGGAGGCTAGCATCTCTGCCCCTCGGGTGATGGACATACGCAGACCCCTATCCCAAGACTCTTTTCCTGGAATCGTGCGTGACCGCAGGGCTGGGTATGTTCCCACCTCCGCCGTGTCCGCCGTACCGCGATAAGCGGGTTCCTCCATGGTCCGAACCACACGACCTTAAACTGTGTTGTCTGGTCCTACCACACGACCGTAAACTGTGATCGTCTTGGCCGCCCGACGAGAAACGGCACTGCATCGTGATGTCCTCCTCAGGGGACACTCATGTTGGGCGCTGGTTAATGACCACGCCATTCATCAATGCCTTCCATGGCTTGATTATTGTGGCGACGCCAGCGATTTCTCAATCACGGGCATGTCGCCGCACAAAGAAAAACCATTCATCTTTAAGGACAAACAAGAAATATCAAATGCCGCTCCTTTTGTGTGCGAGGGTCAGACCCGCACTCTTCCCCGCGCTGGTGCCCGATTGTGTTGCACCGCGCTTCAAGAACTACGTGCGGCTTGATTCCCATCCTTATGGGATACGTAGGAACGCCCGGATGTTTGAAACTTCGGGTCCAGCCCCCCACCTCTTAGAGATTCCCCCTTCTCTGGGGAATCCGCCGCCTTCAGGTCACCCTCAAGGCGTGTTCCCCGACCCCTTGCCGTGGTCCACCGGTGTCAAGAGTACTCTGGTTTATTGCCAGGAGGGTCAGGATCCGCTTGGTCAGGTTTCCTCCACTTTTCAGGCTTCGTGCTCCCTTTCATTCGGACCCATCGTCTACGCCCTGGGTGGAGCCCCCGTGAACGGTTCGGACACAATGCCTCAGTGCTCTCCCACCGACTCGGGCCGGTACCCCCAATGGCCTCGGGCAGCAAATCGATATAAATCCTGCGATTGAGCGGTCGATGCTCGTTTGCTGCCTCATTCCACCAACGGTTGGTGCGATGTTGATGCTGCTTTTCCGCCACGGTCGGCAGTATTCTCATATCGTCACGCCGGTGCTCCCGGTCCTCGAGTGAATGGCCGCATGATTCACATTTTCCACCTCCCATTCTGACCAGGCGAAACCTCGACACTCTTGACACTATCCCTCAGTGCATCTTCGCATATCCAGGGGATATGACCACGATGTGGCGTGCTTTGAGCCCTTATGGTCCGAGCTCTAAGACCTTAAACTAAGATCTAGCCCTTATGGTCCGAGCTCTAAGACCTTAAACTAAGATCTCCCCTTATGGTCCGAGCTCTAAGACCTTAAACTAAGATCTCCCCTTATGGTCCGAGCTCTAAGACCTTAAACTAAGATCTCCCCTTATGGTCCGAGCTCTAAGACCTTAAACTAAGATCTCCCCTTATGGTCCGAGCTCTAAGACCTTAAACTAAGATCCCACCCTTATGGTCCGAGCTCTAAGACCTTAAACTAAGATCCCCCCTTTATGGTCCGAGCTCTAAGACCTTAAACTAAGATCTCCCCTTCTGGTCCGAGCTCTAAGACCTTAAACTAAGATCTAGCCCTTATGGTCCGAGCTCTAAGACCTTAAACTAAGATCCTCTAGCCCTTATGGTCCGAGTTCTAAGACCTTAAACTAAGATCCTCCACCTTTATGGTCCGAGCTCTAAGACCTTAAACTAAGATCCAGCCCTTATGGTCCGAGCTCTAAGACCCTAAACTAAGATCTACCCCAAATGGGGTCCTACGTCCTGCATGACGTTAAACTGCACTCACAGAACTACGTGTGGCTTGATCTCCAGCCTGATGGAGTACGTAGGAACGCCCGGACATTTCGACTCGGGTCCAGCCTCAGGGATCGATAAGTCCCGCCCCTCCTCGTCGCCGGTCGTCTGGCCTGACTTCGGGTAGAGTGGTGCAGTTGTGATATTCTCCCCGATTCAGCTCGGGATGCCCCATCGCAATGATGGGAAGCGACAGTTTCCTCGTCAGAGAGGTGCTGTCTGAGAATTGAGGTGACTCACGGCCAGATTAGTGCATCCGCCCAATACGCTTTCCCCACGGTGGCGCAATTTTGAGAGCGTTGGATTCTGTCCGAACAAATCGTCACTTCGCCCCACGCTTCGCATACCCTGTTGATCTGGATTTTCCACCCTTGTGTCTGAAGGAACCCCAAAGCGGTATTCATGATGACATGTGGTCCGCCTCCTGCAATATGAATGATGGCCTTTTTCGGTCCGTCTATTGCAGTTGTTATGGTCGATCCACTGTCCGCCTACCGTCTTGGGCATTTCCTGGAAGGCCGATCGTTGTGGACGTCTGGATTCGGGACACGCGATTCACCCTTTCTCATTTCCCTATGTTCGGATAAAATCTCAACGCCCCTAGCGTTGTCCCGCTCGTGTGTTGGAACAAGTTGGGGGACGATACATTGGTTAGGTCTGAGGTCTCCTTTCCCAGGAATGACCTCCCTCTTTTCTCCAGAAACCCAGGCCCAATTATGGATGCCTGATGCTTGGTTAACACTCCCGCAAAACAACGAATTGTGGTTGAGCATGTTAAACCAAAAGACGCAGATAAATATGGCGATTCATACAACTGGATCAAAATATTAAGTAGCGGAAGCAAATGTTCTGGGAATGGCAAAAAACAGCCCTTAGGGATTAGCGTGCTGAATGAGTCTTTCTAATGCCGCTACCCTTTGGCTGGCGGCCTCCAGGGCTGCTTCTCGTTCTCTGCGTGCCCTCTCCTCGTCGGCGGTCGCAGCACGCAGTTCGTCAATCCTGGCCTGTGCACGCTCCCGCTCGACTTGGAGTGTGACCATCTGTTGGCCCGCCTCCGTCAGCTGTACCTGAGCGTCGATCAGTTGTGCCGATAGTTGCTCCACAAGCTCGGTACATGCTGCGACGAAGGCCTCCTTCTCTGCCGCCTGCCCTTCGAGGCGCCAGACTTCCTGCTCTGCCGCGATGAGCGCCTGCGTGCTCTCCGACATGTCCCGACTTTGTGCGACGTCGGCACGCCGGCGGCTCTCGCGCATCTTCTCGGCCATGAAATCACGGACCGTCAGATGGAGGCGTTGAGCATCAGCTCCCCCGGCACACAGGAAGCGCAGCCAGGTCTGAAGTGATCCCATGCGCCCCAGCCATTCCGATGGGTCTCGCTTGAGGAAGCGCTGGATGCACTTCCACCCCCTGCGTCGCGTTACCCGGCTATCCTCGACCGCCTCCGCGTCCGAGTCATCCATCTCCTCTGGGTCGGCAGGCCGGTAGGCAGGGAAGGCAGCCAGCAGGTCTGCTGCAGGGTCCGCCCCTGGGAGGTCCTCACGAGGGATAGGTTCCCCAACATCCGGGCAACCTTCTTCTCTCTCCCCAGCGGCGCTGACACCCTCGTCAGCCCCCAGCCTCTCTCCGGTGGCAGCACCGCCGACGTCCGCAGCCCCTTGATCAGCAGTTGGTGGGGCCGGCTCGGTTTGGGAAGCCTGTTCCGGAGCAGGCGGCATGTCCACCACTGGTCCACTCGTAGATGGCCCGGGTTCGGCAACCCGACGAGCCTCCGATGTTGAGATCACTGCGCAGGGCATGCCATGGTTAGTCACGGATCGTCAATGGCAAGCACCAGCAGTAAAGTAGGGAGACTTACGGGAGTTCGGAGCATCATCTTCCGCTACCCCGGTCGCCGCAGGAACAGTTGCAGCAGGGGACCCCTTAGCGCTTGTCAATTCGATAATGGGTGCCTGGCCCCCGCCTTGTCCTGCTGGCGCCTCTCCTACTCCTGTTGAGGACGCCTGACCGACGTCCGTGTGCTCCTGAGAAGGATGGAGAAACGGGTTAGAAGCTGCATAAGAGAATGGATGAAGCAAGTTGAGTAGGGATAGAAGCGGACCTCGAGGAGCTCAGTGACATCAACGTTGTCAGAGCCGGCCACCTCGCCGCTCTCCCGTGGGCTCCCCCGATGGGACCTTCCCTCGGAGCCTTCATCCTCCCCCGTCTCCTCCTCCTCCTCGGAGTCGTTACTGTCATCTTCTTCCGGCGGCATCTGTTCCGGAGCGGGCTCGAGACCGAGCATCACCTTCACCAGAAGGGATGGCTCCGCACGCTGACCACGTTGGCGCGCGTACTCGTCCATGGCCGTCAGATATGCATATTGCCGGTTGAAGTCCACCCTGTCGGTGATCTGGAGGCGCCCGACCTCTGGCAGATAGATTCCTTCTCTGAGTATCTTTCGCCAGATGACGTCGGTCCCCAGTGACTGCCGCAGGGTCATCCAGGCCGACCACAGCGCCGGGAAGACTGCATCGTGGGAGGGTTCGAGCAGACGTCTCACCTGCTTCCCGGGCCGCTCCTCGACCGCCGCATGTGCCCCCTCTCTGGGCGCTGAGGTCGTAGCGGCAGCCTGCGATGCGCCCGCCGCCGAAGTCCCTGCTCGCGCCGGCCCCGCTGCTTGGCGCGCCTCCGTTCTCCCCCGTGTGGCGGCGCCTCGCCTCCTTCCTTGACGCCCGGTCTCCGCACGGGTAGCCTCGAGCCGCCGAACTAGCTTCCGCAAGAGCCCCTCAGGGTACGCGATGGCCCAGTGTTCGGCGTACTCGGTTGCCAAGCCTGCGTTAACTCCGGTAGGAGGGAGGGTGATGACGTCGCCAGAGCCGAAGGCGACGAACATCAGCCACATCTGGCGAAGGACGCCGGGGTTCGTCTCCTCCCGGACAGCAGTGAATACCCTCTTCGGCATCCGCTGAAGGCACCCGAACTGCCTGGCGAACCGGGTCGGCACGTAAGGCTCGCAGATCACCTTCCCGTCGATCCGAGCCACGAGCACCCCGCCCCGCATGTTCAGGAAGTATTCATGCTGCTCCAGCGGGCCCTGTCCGTTGTCGATCATCTGGCCGACGGGAGTGGGGAACGGGCTGAAGTTGAAATTGGCATGATTGCCAATCCGAACCCTCACGCCCTCCTCACTGAGGGTCATCGGAGCGACCCCCGCAATGTTCAGCAGGGAGGGTCGCAGGCCGTTGCCCGGAGGACTGATGGCATTTGGGAACGTATACCCACCAAGGTGAGCAGCCACCCAGCCGTGGAAGAACTGAAAGGGCCCACAGATCCTTCGTGGCGACCCCCCTCGTGAGATGCGTCCCAGAATGGCATACAGCCTCGCCAGTACTGGGACCCCGAGGTTGTACCTCTTATTGGCAGCCATGGCGCCCGCCATCGCCAGCGTCGCCGGACGGACGCCCATCCTCGCATCCCGCACTGGCAGGAGCCACCCGCTCAGAAAGGCGGCCAGGAACGCCGCGTACCGGACGTTCGGGTCCCGGGCCTCGATGACGCGGTACCCCCATGAGCGGTAATCGCCCGTCTCCAGGACCCTCCAGTACGACCCGTTCCGGCTCCTCTGAGCTGCGGTCGGGCACCGCTTCCCCCTGCCTGGCATCTTGACCGCCGGGTCATGCTCCAGGAACTGGCCGAACCAATCCTTGTAGGCTATGTCCTTCTGGAAGTCTTGGATCCCGAGCCGCTGCGTAGCCAGGTCAAGAAGATGCCAGGTCAGAATGGGAGTCCGTGACCTGTCCTCCCAGATGTTCTTCGGTGGCAGGAACTCATCGTACTGGTAGCCCTCCAGCGGGATACCTCCGATGCAGTGGATGTCCCAGAGACCGATGCCGACCTCCCCATGGTGAAGATGGAAGGTGTTGGTATCCGGGGACCAGCGAGTGAACAGCTCCGGCCCGAGCTCAGACTGCTGGTAGAAGTGGAACTGCGACGTCCACACCGCCTCGAACAGGCCGATGTACCGCAGCTCCTCTGCGAAGTGATCGCAAGTGTGGCGTACCCAGAACGCCCAGGCCCATTCACTGGTAAAGTTGCCCCCGGATCGCAAGTCCCAGTCCTTCAGCCAGCCCTTGGTGTCGTCAGTGACACTCTGACGGTATGTGCTCGAGTAGAGGGCTGGAGAATTCTCCACAGTAGGCTCACCCCCATCAATGGTTCGCGTCCTCGGGTTCAGGACATAGACATCCAAGTGTCTGGTCTCCCTGGCAGGATGCCCATTGTTGGTGATGTTATAGCGGAGAAGCTCGTCCTCCCGGGTCACCCAGGTCCGCGGCGCATCAATCTCGAACCCTGGCACCGGAACCTCATCGAGGATGCCGAAGTTCCAGAGCGGCAGGTTGTCCGACAGTGGATATGTCTTCTGGGCCGGCGTTAGTAAGTCGAACAAGGATTGATTGTTGGAAACAATCTCCTTGGCTCCGTAAACCTCCTCGTTCGTCGCCATCTCAGCTCTGCGAGTGGCGGCATCCCCCTCATTTCCTCTGTGCGCGGCCATCTCAGAAGTTTCGGGAGTCGTGCGGGTTAAGGGATGAAGAGTGCGGGATCGGACGAGGCTGGTGGAAAAGTTTGAAGGTTGGCGCGCAATCCAAGTGGACGGCGCGCAATTGGGAAGACTGTCGCGCAAAGTTCCGGGTGTTCGCGCAAAAGCAGGCGAAATCCGGACGGTTTTGCGCGCCGATCGGGCGAATTTCGCGACCGGAAGAGGCAATTTCGCGCACGAGAGCTTTGGAGCTTATCGCGCGGAAGGCCAGAGTACGGAACGCGGGACCCAGCGCCCCTATTTATAGGCGAGGCCGGGCCCGCGCTGCGCGGAAAGCGCTTTGCGCGACCGCAGCGGCGAATTTCGCGACCGGTGCCCCTTTTTGCGCGCCTAAGTCCCGCGCCGCCCAGGACTTCGGCATTCCGGCGTCTCCCTCGGAACCCGATCGTTGCGACCTCTCGCCGCTCAGATTCCGAGGGGGGGCTTTTGTAGACGCCGGAAAAGTCCGTTGCTCCCAAACGAAGCTCCGGATGCGGAAAGCGAGGTCATATTTGGAGTCGGAAGGATGTTTCGGAGGGCCCGGAGGCCGTGCGCGGAATTTCAGAGGCCCGCGCGCAAAGGTGATGTCCCGTGCGGAAAACCACCGGGATGCGCGCAAGGCGCCGGCTCGGCGCGCAATTCTGCGCGCCGCGGGTCCGCGCGACTCCCTTACGCGCCGCGCCCGATTCCGCGCCCGCGAGAAGAATTTCACGCTCGCACCCTGGATTCCGCGCCCGGGGTTGCCTATAAATACAAGGCGACCCCCAACGTTTCAAAGGTTGCTGGAAGTCGAAACGTCTCCCGTGCGCGCAATTCAACCCCTTCCGCGCGCAATGACGAACTTCAGGTAACCTCCTTTCTTTCGCGCAAGAAAGCCTCGGGGTCCGCCTTCGCGCGCAATCCCCGCTGGCTCCTTTCATTTGAATAAACACTCACCCTAAGGCCTTTGCGCGCAAAAGAACCCGCTTGCGCGCAATTGCCCCGGGGTGCGCGCAATCCGGCCCGATTGCGCGCACCCCCCTTCTTTCAAGTGGCCATTCATTAGAGAATGAGCCGTTGCCCCCGCGCGCTATCCGAAGCCCGGTGTGAGCAATCTGAAGCATCCGCGCGCAAGGCGCTGGCCCAATTGCGCGCCAGCCGTCCCGATTGCGCGCCGGCCCGCAGTATTGCGCGCAAAGCTTCCTTTTTGCGCGCAATCTGCCAGGGTCGCCCCCGTTGACCTCCCAAGGTTACCCGCCTGTGTGGCACCCGATGATTCTCATCCCGGGTGCTCGCACCGTGCGTTGTCTTCCCGTGCGGCCCTCCAGGCTTGCGCGAAGTGACACGCACCTATGTCCAGCATGACGTTAAACTGCATATATGTCCAGCATGACGTTAAACTGCATACTCGTCCAGCATGACGTTAAACTGCATATACGTCCTGCACGACGTTAAACTGTACATCGTCCGCGCTGCAAGACGTTAAACTGCCAAGTGCTTCGTCCGGCAACCTATGCCCAGCATGACGTTAAACTGCACACCCGTCCAAGCTGCACGACGTTAAACTGCCTAGCCCCCATCGTCCGTGCTGCAAGACGTTAAACTGCCAAGTGCCTCGTCCTCAACACATGACGTTAAACTGTACTTCGTCCGGCAAGACGCTAAACCGTCCGCAACCTGATCCCGTGCTCCGCACGCAGGGTCTCCCCCGGTTTGGACGTGGCCCCCACCCGCTCGTCTCTGCAGGGATGTCGGGATTGTCCCCCTTTTGAGACGATTTAATGGGAGTGGCTTTTCCCTACGGGGGCAGGGTATTACAAACCCCTAGTTTCTCGTGGGAGGCTGCACATGTGTATCTCCATTGCACCTCCCCACTGCCGAAGCCAGTAGAGGGTCTGACTGGGATCGAGGTGTCTTTTGCTTTCGGTCCAAGTCCCTTCCAACTGAGTTTTGCAGTATCCGGGCTGCCCCAAGTGCGTAAGTCCTGACAGATTGAACTACGTGGACTTTGATCCCTGTCTTCTATACAGGGTACGTAGGAAGCCTCCCTGAGGTCCAAGCCCACCACCTGGTCGTCCCGGTCGTATTTACGTCGGTTCGTCCATCAGTGGACCCCTCCAGGGTTCACGCTTGCGTTGATTCACCTATGAATCCGCCCCTGTGGGAGACCGCCCGTGTGTATCTCCACGGTGCCTCCCCACAGCCCCCCTTTTCCATTTCCCCTTTTATCGTCCAGCATGACGTGAAACTGTGATCCACCCGGCCGTTCCATCCCCCTCCGTGCGAGGTGGTTCGGTTCAATCCTCCGCCCGGCGGCCTCGACCTCTTCGTGAGTCGGCCTGCCGACGTCCAGCATGACGTTAAACTGTATGCCCGAACTACGTTGACTTTGATCCGTGTTAACGCGCGGTACGTAGGAAGCCCCCCTGGGGTCCAAGCTCTTTACTCCATCATCCATCCTGATCCTTACCCGGGCCGCCACATCCCGGTGGGGTCATGCCACTTCACTTCACTCCACGTTACTTGGGAAGCCGCCCATGTGCTGGCCCCAGCGTCGGAGGTTCCCCGCAAGGGGTTCTGTCAGCTGATCCACTTTTCGTGTTGATCGGTCCGATGCCGTCCCCGCTGGACGTTAAACTCGCGGCGTACCCCGTGTTAAACACGGGAAGCTGAGGAAAACCTCAGGTGACACAGTTCCCCGCACCTAGTACGGGATGCCTCAGGCCATCGTGCCTTCGAGAAGCCCTATTAGGGACGGAAGACAGACGTGCAGAGCCGCAGTGTTACGACACGCCCCCAGCACCCAGAGCCACCCGGCCTTCTCACCGCAGGTTGCTGCCCCGCCCAGACTCCTTGGAACGTCCGGGCGGAAGCAGCGTAATTAACCGGTGTCCATGAAGATATGGCGCCGGGAACGAGATTCACGAACATTCTTAAGTCTATGAGGGAGACCCGGATTAGGCGACAAGTTCCGAGGAGACGTCCAAGGAAGGAGAAGCCGACATCCCATCATCCCGGTTTCGATCAAGGAGCAGACGCCCCTGAATAAGGGACGGATGCCGCCCGCCCTTGGAAAGCGGGACTGCGGGACCACAAGCCGCGCGCCCATCCCCTCGGGTTGACGGGTGCACGCGCGAACGCGTCCTGGCGGAACAGCGTAACCCGACGCACATCCGCACCGAAACAGGATTGTTTTATGGTCCTCAAAAAATATTCTAGATTATTATGGTTAATTGATATAAAAACAAGCATATTCCATACACGACGAACACCTCATTTTAAAGATAGTTAAGATAACAATAATACAATATAGAATTTAAGAGATTGGAATCTTTAGAAATTTTTTTATAGAAAAACATGTTATACACGGAATATTTAACATTATATTAATCCTTTTACATGGTTCTAATAAAAAATTTCATATACCTTTTAATTTAAATAATCACTTGAGGATATACATCAAATAAAGGGTGAGTCAAAATCCATGTTAGAGGAGGAATTAACTGGAAGGAACATGAGACATGAATAAATAAAGTAAATGGGTGAGCATATGCAACATCCTAATATCGTAAAATAGAATTATCATTGTGGTCATGAGAGAATCATATAAAAAACATTCAATGTGCAACATTTATTATAATGTATCATCATAATGTTTTTTAAAATTCCAAAAATAAATATTGAACAAAGCTAGGATCATGTTCTTTCATAATATATGTGTAAAAATTAGCACTTTATAAAGTGTTGAAAAATTTAATATCATGCTGACATATAATACAAATAAATTCATGAGATATATCACATTACCCAATAAATTTAGGGATAAATAATTTCAATCCAACTTGAAACATCATAAAAAAAATACAGAATGTAACATATATCAATCGTAATGATGAAATAAAAACATGGGAAAATAATGAGTTTAAGAAATATATCTTAAAAATGTGTGAATGAATAACCATAATGGTTTCAAAAACTAGTGGTTAAAATATAAATTTTATATTAAATATTTTCATAAAATATCATAGGTCATGGAGACAAGAATATAAAATCAAAAGGAATAAATGAGATGTCTAAAAAAAATTATTTTATCAAAAATCATTATAAGTAGAATATAATTTATCCTAATGAATTATATATATTCATATATAATGAAAATGAAAAGTGAATGAAAATTAAAATGATTTTTATAAGTTATTTGGGAAGAATCAATAGAAATGATAAAATAAAAAAAGAAATTCTGAATGATAGAGTTGGGTTTTAGAGTTTTTCATAAAATCATTATATGGATTCAATTGATCATAATGGTTTTATATTTAATTAAATAAGTATATAAATCCATTTAAAATGTTTATAAGAAAATAATTATCATAATTTATGGAAACCATACTTATAATATATATGAAATAGGATTATATAGAAAGAGAGAATCCCATAGTTGAATGTTGATTGTCAATCCAAATTCCATATGTCCAAATATGTTTCATCAAGTTTATGCCTTGAGTATAATAAACCTATGTTAATGAAAACACTAATATATAAGTTTATTTTATATATTTATGTTTTTTATTTATAAATTATAACCATTAAAATTTATTTATTTATCTTTTTTAGTTAAAGATGAAATATCTTCATTGGAATGTTTCTTTAAATTATCATAATTTTCATTTAAATTTCAATGCTATGATTCCTTTTAATTTATATCTTTTTCAAATTGGATAAAAAATTTTAAAATCCATTAATATTTCTCAAAAAAATTACAAATCACATCATTAAAATTACAATGCTTCACATAAATCCCAAATTACAACTAAACCATTTTAACACAATAATTATAAGGGAAAATATTACACAAATTAGCCAACATTCCTATTAGAGACTAATTAACAATAAATCACACACAATTGGAATAAGAAAACATAGTCCTAAACAATAAAATAATTAAATAGATATTTTTATAAAATTATAGTATCACAAAAACACCAACATAAGTTAACCAAAGCAATTATAGTGGTGAAAATGATGCCCGAAATATTAATTAATATCCACCAAACATTATATATATTGAATAAGAATGGGAAGAGACAAAAACACTTACCTTGGAGGTGTGTGAATACAATTTAACATCAGCATAAGGGAGAACATGGCCCCATGGACAAACCACATAACCTGAGAACAAGGGAGAAGTCAAAACTCGTTTTACCCAAAACTCTAGGTTTTGGTCGAACCAAACGGGGTGACGTATAGGAGGGAAAACACCAAAATGAGTGATGAGAAATAATTATAGGTATTACCTCAATGAGAGGACCATAGAACCAGGGGATATCAGTTGATTTAGTTGGAGAAGAGAGGTTCGTGAGGGAGGGTAGGCACTCATCCATGGGATGAGGAAGTCATAGACCGCGACACACAGGAAGATAATACGGGAGAAATAAAGAAGAAATAAATGAAATAAAAAACATAAAATATATAAAACTAAAAATTGAAAAACCAATAAAAAACCAAAATAATAAAAAGATTGCTAATAATATTAATCATTACATTCTTAATACTGATAATTATAATTATAATGTTAAAATTAATTTTCTTAATAACATAATAATAATAATAACACTAATATTGTTAATAATAATAATAATAATAATAATAATATTCAAAATAATAATATTAATATAATTATTTTTGATATTAAAAATTATTTTAATGTCATTTCGGCGTCATTTTATATTCTCTTCGATTTATTTTATTATCATTTAATTTATTAATTTTTATTTTTATATATATAGAAGGCCAGATGGTTTGGCATCACAGTCTGGTAGGCCATGCACAAACCATGAGTAGGCCTAAAAATTCACCTGAAAGGTGTCTCTATGGACGGGGTGTAAAAATTCTCTGAACCACATATTCTTTCTACCCCCAGAATGTCGCCATGTCAAAAGATAGCCAATGCTTATGTCAATTTCCAAACAGAACGTAAAGAAAAATCTAGAACCTCAGGTTGATAATTCACTCCACAAGTCCCACCCAACCTATCATAAAGAAACCATGACATAAAATGAGATGAGAACACGGGTGGGTTCTCACCACCTCAATAAATCAACAAACACTGATACTTTAAAAACCACACACCCACCCTGAGGAGGGGATAACCCAAGAACTCCCAACCTAAACATACCATCTTATCCACATGAGTAGAACCTGATCATTGAGACTTAAACAGAAAACCACTACAAGGCCACACGAAATACCAGGGCACTAGACCATGGAACTCCCTATAAAAACACCACTGAAACTAAGAATTCTCTATACTGATCCAAACCTCCAAATAGATCGAACTCCCTTAGTACGAGCGAGACAACGCCTCCACTGACACCTAGAACTCACAAACCAATCCTAAAACCCCCAATACTCACATATCCAAATGATCACTAATAAAACTAGGACCAATCAATAGAAGTTCCACATAATATTTTAATAAAAATAAATTATTATTGTGAACACAATCAAAAGTAAACAACTAAAAATCACAAAAGAGTAAGTTCATCACACTATCACCACAAAAGTTAAACATACAATAGCAGGAAAACATGAAAAAGGAAACCATGAATGTCTATATTCCAAAATTAAAGATAAAAACCCATGAAAAGGGCTCACATTCCCCTGGAACCTAGATTGTGCCTGAGCTTCGCCATGAGGCATGTGGCTAGGGCTCTAGTGGCTGAATCATATTATGCCTCACAGTCAGACACTTGCATCCACCAATTAGAACTCCTACCTTTTATAGAACTTATTACAAAGCATTCCATGGTGAATTGAATTTCCACAATGACAGAAAGGCTTCAGAGGGATGAGACAAGGGACCTTGGAATGCCAGAACCTATCATACTAATGGCACATCATCAAATGGTCTGATGAACTTTAAGCTAATACTTATGAAAGAGATTATTCATAAATGGGTTCCTCTGGAACACCCCACTCGCCAAAGGGGAAACCCTAATGAACGATGAGAGGCACCATATTTTCAAATCACATTTGCTCTGGAAGCCAATAAATTAATGAAACTGACACATGGCTTCACTATCCACTGGCCTTGTTAGATACAGATAGGCTCTTACCTCTATTCTCTTACACCTCCTCTAGTATGACCCATTGGATAAATAAAGACATCAACACCTCCCACATCATCCCAACTCTAACTATGATGATACACCCACCTCTGTTGGTACATGGTTGGACCCACCACTAAGCCGAAGACAATACGAACTCTAAGAAACCCAGGAGTCCCCAACCACCCAAAGACATTCTCTACTCCCCTAAAACCACTACACAACCCATAAAAGACCCCAAAAATCTCATAGGATAGGAATCTCCCAATAGAAACCAGAATGGGGAATGAGTCCTTAAAAACATCTGATGATATTTTTTGGTGTCATATTCAGAAAAATATGAAAAAAAAATCGAAACCGACTTCAAGACAAAACTCAATAAAAACACCCTGAGTCGAGACAATTAGTCTGGAATCTCGAACATGATTAAACACAACCAAAATCAACACCACAAGCCACAGGTAATAAGATTATAATTAAAAATATTATAACATAAGGAAAAAAAATAACTTTTCCAAAAACTACAATTTTAGAATTTAAAAACCACTTAATAAAAAACACCTATAATTTAAAATGTAATTCTAAAATTCCAAACAAAATTTCATTTTCAACATACTTACATCAACCAAACCCAAAATGAAACACAAAAAAAACAACAATAACAAGGAATAAAGAACTTCTGCTTACACCTGACTCGGGAACATTGTACTAGTCCACAACCCAATCAAGACATAACACTAAGAGTACCTTGAACCGGTAACCTAGGATCAATATGGGTCACTACTCCATGAGGCCACAACATTACAATAAATAACGTCTATTGTAATCCTTCAATTCCTAACAAAGATAAAAGACTAAAAACATAGACTACCCCTAGTAACTAAATTCTCGTCATGAGTGGTGGGGATAAGGTACTGACCCGTAACCTACCTCATGAGCCCCAAAAATTTCAATCACCTTCTAAAAAACACCCCAATCACAATAACCTACTCTGAGGCCATTTTGTTATGAACCATCTAGGGTAGACCCTAAACCGATCAACTAGGTCCACCCATGACATGGCCCGAGTGGTGTTCCCAGTACCCATGGGTTGGAAACTGGTGTCGAGCATCTAAAAAACTAGTGGGAATGATTTGGCCTAGAAAAGGAAGAAAATAAAATAAATAAATACTAAAAACAACATGAAAAATAGAATTGAAAGTAATAATAAATTAGTACATACCACTATGTGACACTATAGGTCACCACCGATCTCAAACCAACGTCGCACTATAGAGACCAAAACCCAGAAAAACACAACATCTAATTCTAAAAACAAATATAAAACTATAGGCGTGAGTATTAACAATCAGTAGTTGTTCCCAAAAAATATTTTCTCTTTTGACTTTCTTATAAATAAAATATCCATAATTTTGATGTTTAAGATACACATTTTAAAACTATTTTTTTACCCATTTTCTTCATAAAAAATTACGGTCCATTTCCACTTTTCAGTTAGAAACTAGATTCCCTTTTTAAGAAGCAGTCATTGAAATTTTAAAGGAGTTGATGCTTACATTAAAAATGGAGGAAGGAATTGTAAAACTTCTTTGAAATTTTTTTTCCATAATCACATGAATCCATTTTATCAACCTTTGTAAGAAGCTACAATATGTAAGGAAACAAGATCAACAAGCATACAACATGGGTAATGGAGAAACACCGCACAAGGGAAACCAATCTGCATATGTATCTCAATCATCTAATGTAGAATAATACTAAGTATGAGACAACATGGGAGAACATAGGAGCTCGTGAATAATCTAGAACATACTATAAATGTGACTCATCTCAAAGGTATGTCCTACCAGATGACTTTATAACACCTAAACACCCGATCGTCACTATACATGGCCTAACTGAGGGGCCAAATCCTATAGTAGTGATAATAAATAACCCCCTGCTATGGCCACTAACTAGTGTGTCATCTAAACTAGTTCAGAAATCATTCACCAAAAAATTGCTCGCAACGCTAGGTTCCCATGTTCAAAAAAAAAATTTGTGAACTAATAATATCAAACATGTATCCAATCACAAGTAAATTCCCCACACACAATCAAAACACACACAAAAGTTACCACTAATTCACCCCAATGAATATTTCCCTTTCCATTCAACCATTTGATCACAGGGGAGTCCTTCCCAACAGACCACACATAGCCTAGAACTCATCTAAAGCATGGGGACCACATCGAAGGAGGTTTTTCTTGAGATAACCAGTTTTACAAAACTCTAAAATGGGACTCACATGATTTTTTCTTACCAAACCATTTCTTAAATAGTCACACACACACCATATTAAAAACCAAAAACTATCTTTGAAACCCATTTAAGAAATCCACACCAGCATTTAAAATATAAAATACACATACAATGGCTAAATGAGAATTTCATTAGGTAATTGATGTGAAAACATAATCAAACTATTTACTGAAATACATTATAAGAAATAAACCACTCCAATTCAAGATATAAAATTTTACTAACAGTTCATTATCAATAATTAATATTAAAACTAGGTGTGAAATGCATGAAATAAGTGATTCTTATATTTAATGGTAATGGATAGAGATCCTACCTCAGAGGGGAACCAAACTGAATATTCATCCTCTGGATCTTTCAAAGTATGATTTTCTTCTCCCCCATTGTGCATATGCACATAACCATAAATATAAGGACACCTATCACCTACGTACACACGAGCATTCCATGAACGTGTGCATGAAGATCCATATTTAAATGAATATATGCATTTACCTGTCTCCACTAACCTACGTATTCATTTCCATATATATATACATAGTCACACATTGACCCATAAATGTATATTCACTTCCATGGATGAATATAAATATAATGGGGGAACCGACACACACACACACACACACACACACATATATATATATATACTTACCTATGCATATGCTGGTGAGTTTCCTTAAACCCGACAACTCAAAACCACCAAGCACTGACCAATGCACCTTAATTAAATAAAAACAGGAATCCCTAAACATTATAATACCCTATAAAAAATTATGTCAAACTATGGAACCTATATAAGAATCATTAACTAACAAAACTTTTAATAAATAAAACGTTAACAGAAGAAAATAATTATAATGAAAGCAGTGCCAAAGAGGCCTTTATGTTTTCCTCACCCTAAACACTTTTACCAAAAGAAATTCAAATACCATTTTTCCATACAATACGGAATATCATTTTTATAAATCATTTTCCAATCGTGCCTATTCGATCACTTACCAAAACCTGTTTCAAGGACAACTGGGAAAAAAATCAAGGAACACACTTGGTAACATTTCTAAAACACTGGAAGCACTGCTTCTCATATTTTTTTCTCAAAAAATGGAACAATTTTAAAGAAAGTATAAAACATGATTGAAGTGGAGTTCTTGAAGGATAATTTGTTCTAGAGTGACATTTTCATTTGATTATACACCCATGCGTTCACATGTTGCACCCATGGGTGTACCATCATCCAATGACACACTCTAAATTCCATGAAAATATCCAAACAATTGTTTAAACTATAACTTTATTTTCAAGACTATCTCATCAATTCCAAATCATTCCAGAAGTACATATTATCATTTTAGAAACCAATAAATCATTCTAAATCAACTTACAAATCACACTATAAAATCACTATGCAGCACATAAAATACAGAATTACAACCTACTTTTTTATCACAATAATTATAAGGTAAAACGACACACATATCATCCAAAATCACTATTAAAGACCAATTAACATTTAACAACACAAAATTGGCATAATCAAACATAGGAATAAACAATAAAATACTTCAAAATATATATTTTTTTTAAAAAATATACTATCAAAGAAACACCAACATAAGTTAATAAAAGCCATTATAAATGTTAAAATCATGAAAATAATAATAATTAGATCTTTTAAACACTATATGAATTTAATCGGAATGAGAAGATATGGAAACACACACCTCGTAGGTGTTATAAGGCATTAGAACTTCAACAAAAGGGGAAATAATGCCCCACCATTCAACAACACACCCTATGAAAAAGGGAGAAGTCAAAAATTGGTATACCCAAGACCCTAGGGTTCACCTGAGCCATTCATACTGATGTGAGGTAGAGAAATTTCTTAAATGATGTATGAGGAAGAAGAAGAGGGATTACATCGACATGTAGACCGCAAAATTGGGGGAGATCTGGTGATTTTGTCAGAGAATATAGGGTCATGAGAGAGGGGAGTTGCATGTTCAAGGGAAGTGGGAGGCACAACCCATGTGATGAATAAGAAGAGAAGAGGGGAAAAAGAATGAAAATAGAAAAATAAAAAATAAAAAATAAAGAAAATAACCAATATAAAACATACATAATAATAAACTTACTAATAATAATAATAAAATTCTTAATACGGATAATAATTATTATAACTTTAATGTTAATTTTTATAATTACATAATTATTATTATAATAATAATAATAATAATAATATTATTATTATTTATGTTTTTTTGTTGTTATTAATAATATTCAATATGATAATATTATTATTATTAATAATATTAAACACTCTTTTGACTTCACTTTGGTCACATTTTATATTATCTTCATTTCATTTATTTTTTAATTTTATTTTTTTATTATTGTTTTTAGATGTAGAGAAGGCCGCATGGTTTGGCCGCATGATCTGGCTGGTATTGTGCGCACTATGCACAGGCCAAAAACTCAGGCGAAATTTCTGTCCAAAGTTGGGGTTTAACATCCAAAACCCCTATGATCTAGGTATAAGTTGCTTCATTGAACACTTCTCATGTGGATTGGTTCTACCGTGTGGTTTCGTTGGTTGTGTCGTACTCCTTTCATTGGATATTTGAATTTGATAATGTTATGTTCTATAGTTTCTATAAGCCAGTTGATCAAGGGTTACTATCGTATGGATAAGGGGCTTTACGGTGTGGTTTGGAACCTCTATGTCATGGTCATTAAGGATTCTTTATGGTGTCATAATTTTACAATTTTAATATCAATACCAAGACTCCCCCAAACATGTTTTGTTCCCACATTGATCTCTTGAATTATAGGCACCTATGTGGTATTTTTTAAGTCCATGAATCCCTTCTTTGATCTCGTTCAACCTTAGAATTTGAGAGATCTAATCATAGCAATTTCCCTCTGTTTTAGAGGTAGGTATCTCAAAAGAAATATTCTAATCCATATTTTTTATGCCTCATATAAATTAATTTCGTTGGATTTATTAAATTCTTGGATCCATTATCAAAGTGTATTTTCTTTTTTAAATACATGTTTTTGAGAGAATTAACATTAAAAATGGTTTTGGACATGCTAGGTCTGGATGAAGTCCATTGAAAGTATATTTTATTCTAAAATGGATTGTCAAGGAAGGAATTGGCTTTGTTAAATTTTTTTATGAAATGTGATGGAGGTTTTTAGAAGTATTTTTAAATAATAGATTGTTGGGAACCATGGGTTAATCATTAAATAAAAATGTCACTTTAGCTGGTGTAACACAACTAGAGGTGCTGCTATCGATAGACTATGGAAGGACTTGTTATCAGTTGGATTAACATTATTACTATCTCATGAATACATTTTTTCCCATTATATATTCCCATAGTTTGGAGCCCAAATATTTTACTTTGAAATTTATTATTGGTTTGATACATGATATTATATTTATGGGATCATTTCTCACAACATTATCTTATAATGTATCCATCGATTGTTTTAATTATGTCCACATAATTTCTTCTTTAATAATTCAAATTCATGGTTTATGAGGATATATAATTCTTTTATAAAAACCAAACGATATTCTATCAAATGGTTTTATCTTATGAAAATTCATTATAAAGTAGTTTAATTTTAAATCATGAGGTAATGTTTTCATGATAGTTTACATTGTATATATTCATTAGTGTAATAAAACTGGGAGTAACAATCATACTATACATTATCTTTGTGCATTTATATATAAGTAATATCATGTCATGAGTAATTTTATGTGTTTTATGTACTACATCAGGTTCTCTTAAGTGTTGTCATCAATGTAGTGGGATTGATTAGTGGTGACGAATAGTCATATGGTGCTTCATGTTTTCCTTTTCTTATTTTAATTTTGGGTTTTTCCATTTGTATGTTCGGTATATGTCTCAGGGTTATATAATTTTTCTTCTATTGTGTACTTTGGTTTCTTATTTGAGTTATACGTGAGACATATTTTGGTTGTTTTTATGATGATAGACCTTGTGATGGAAAATATCGGGTGATGTGTTTGATCAACCCCAGATTGTTCGTTACAAATATGTATTAATGAAAATACCCGTCTTGATGTGCTAATTAAATTTCTAGGTTTGGTACAATGTCATTGGTATATAAGAGTTAGGATAGTCAGAATTATCTAGTAAGTGTGGAAAGGTTCCTGGCCATCTCACCACCATGTCTAAATATTATTTACCATGGGTGGTCGGGAAATTTATCAAAGCATGATACTTAGTGTTTGAGATCTTTTTAATGCAACATATAAGAGGTTTATCTAAATAGAAATGTTCATTTTTAATGTGTTTTAATTTAGATGTAGAATCCATGATTATAATAAATTAATTTCGTTAAAGCTTTAACATCGTGTTTGGAAGTTTTTTATTTGGACTTTGGAATTTTCAATTACTGTTTCAGTTATTGTCATGTGTTTGTTAGACAATACCTCCTAGAAGAGAACTTCCAAATCTATGAGAGGAAGTAGGGATACAAGTAACATTGGAAAATCCTCTGTTGGACCTTATTTTGGAATTAGTAATCCGCACTCTTAAGACTCTAGGTTATGTGGGTTTTGGACACCAAGGATGAGTAGTGGATCCTTGATTAGAATTTACATAAACGAACCTAACCAGATATTTTTGTAATAATGTACCCTAGGAATCTATGGTATGGAAAAACCATGTTGAAATGATCATATATTTTTAAAAACTCCAACTTTCTCTAAGCTGGGTTTCACAATGTATATACTTGATGAACCAATAAAGAGATGGTGGGACTCCATCATGTAAGTTAATTTATGTAATGATATTACCTAGACATATTTCATGAAAATATTCATCCATAATTTTTCTAATGATATTTTTTGTGTTGTTAAGAACCATATATATTTTACCTTGCATCTAGGGGAGAATATATTTTTTGGATTATTACAATTATTTCATTGAGTTGGTGCACTTAGAACCCATGATTTCAACTAAATACTTCCACAAATATTTGAGGTTTTATATTGGATTGAGGATTGATATTTTACTGATTCTCATTCTATTATTAATTAAAACTTTTATTGAGAGGGTGGATAAAGTGGTTATTGAATAGAAGTCTATATTTAGGGGAATAGGTTTGGGTGGAGCTTTGGTTGTTTCATCTATTCTCTAAGATGTTTCTTATAGATTGAAAAGTAATCACAGGGGTTCTATGTTTTCTTTAAGTATAGATTTATGTATTTTTAATGGATTTAGTTGGTTGTTTTCTATAAATGTGGTAGGCCTATTCATACCAAACATAAAAGTATGTAAACACCCAAAAAATATCATATTTTTTGAAAATATGGCCATCTAAGGAATTTTTTTTGAAGTACGACCCATGTATGTTAAGATAGATCAACTCTCACCAAGGATTAATAGGGTCGTTCTGGTGATGTTAAGGGTGGTGCATCTTACCTTTTATCCAATTTGGTGTTCATGCATCTAAGAAGGCACAAAAAGGAACTGAGACTATGTGTCATTATGAAGTGTAGTATACTCTAGAGGAATCTTGCGCTTGTTTTGATACTATTAGAGGAACACTGTCTATTTCATCCTATATGGTGTTGGCTTTGTTTGATATAGGTGATACATATTCTTTTATACCATCAATGTTTTTTGACATGTTGGAATTGTGTTCCATGATTATTCTATTATTGTTTGACATTTCCAAACCTTTCAAAAGGAGGGATGAACAACGTTTCAAATTTCATTTTTGCTTGTTGATGATAACAGACTTTGAAGTGTTGTGGGACTTATTAGTTCTTGATTTTTATATCATTATCCTAATTATTAGCATGTATTGCATGATCATTTTAAATTTAAGGATTAACATTTATAATAATCAAGTTCAGTTATTATCTCTTGATGGGTTATATCTAGTCTTTCAGGGTTAGTGGGCTTATTTATTTATGTGAATGGGGCTTATTGATATTTATACATGAGTTATCCCATTGAAGTTATCATATATTTTCCGGGATATTGTGGAATCTCATTCAAATAGTCTACTCCACATAGTAGTGAGTGTATATCATGAGATATTGTTAATTATTATAGGCTACTAGTGTCGAGAGCTTTCGAGTTTATAATTGAAATTCCATAGGGTATGAATCCCATTTATATGCTAGATTATTTCATGGAACCACATGAGTTAATGGAACTTAAATTCCAGATTTTTAACCATTAGGCTAAGGGATTTATTAAACCTTGAATGTCACCATGGGATTCAACTATCCTCTTTTTTATGAAGCCATATGGGATCCTCATATTTTTTATTGCTTTTTACTATTATAATCTGGTGATGATTAGGAACAAATACCCATTTCAAAGAATTAATGATGTCATTGATCAACCAAGAGGGGTTCATTGGTTTCCAAATATTGTAATTTAGATAGAATACTATTAGTTGAGTGTTCTAAGAGATGATATAACTATTGAAACATTTCAAATTTTCTTTGGTCATTTCAAGGTTCTATTTGTTCCATTTGGACTCACTAACACTCCTATAGTATTTATATAATTGATGAAAGAAATCATTCAACATTTTTTGGACTATTGCGTTTTTTTGGTTTATATTTTGGTGCACTATAGGTCATAAGAGGAGCACCAAGATCACATGGATATCATTCATCAAATATTGATAGAACATCACTTATATGATTAGATTTATAGGTTTTAATTCATAATCCATGATGTATGTTTTCTCTCGCATATTATATCTGAGTGCGGAGTTTCAGTGGTTCTTGATAACATATAGGTGGTAATGTCTTAGGAGTATCCCATAAATGTGTTTGAGATCTGGATGTTCATTGGTTTTCTTATTACTAGATGCGATTGTTTTAACAATTTTCGAATATTATATATCAAATGAGAGTTTGGAACTGAAAGGATGTAATGTTCTTGTGGAATAAAAATTATCAGATCTATTTTGAGGAACATAAGGTAAGGATGAATTTATCTTTAGTTCTAATTCTTATGAAACCAGGATCTGGTTATGATATTTTATATGATGATTCTAGAATGGGATTGGGGTGTTCCTTGATGTAGGAGAAGTGGGTGGTGGCATATGGCTCAATCTAGTTACACCCTCATTATAAGAACTACCCTACCCATGATCGTGAGTGGGTTTTGTTATGAATTCACTCAAAATGAGGTTTCATCATCTCTTTAGGGAGTCATTTATGGTATATTCTATTCATAATAGCCAAATGTATATTTTTACTCAGATGTATATGAACATGTGAAATAGATACTGGATTTAGTATCTCCAGAACATTAACATTGATAATTCATATACTCTTGAGAATGATAATGTGGTAAGGGATGTGTTGAGTAGTAAATTTCCAAAATAAGCCATAAAGGAATCAGTGGAAGCGTGGTCTATGATGATTTAATTCCTTGAGACGATATTAAGAGTGTAAGAGGTTAGTGAGAATATGTTACTTGACATGGTAAATGATATTTCATCATTTGATGAGTGATTTTATCTTGATAAAGTGTTAAATACTGATTTTCAACACTTTAGTAAAATCCTAAATGGTATGGAGACCTTGGGTGAGTGGTCTCTGTCTATTATGGGAACTTTGTGTTTCTGAGGTAGTTTGGTGTTTTTAATTTCTCTTAAATAGGTTTTAATGGATGATGGGCAATGATCTTGTTAGTTAATGATCCATGAGACTACCTTGATGTATCGTGATCTAATACATCAGTATTTATGGCCAAGGATGAGGTGGTGAATTATAGATTTCGTGTTATGGTACCTTACTTTTAATAGGATTAAGATGGAATATCAATTACCTACTAGTTTCTTACAGAGTATTCTAATTCTACTATGAAAGTTTGATATTTCCATAAATTGTTTCCTTGGTTTTCCAATGATTCCTATTAGGAAGGATTTGATTTGTGGGATCATTGAATTACTTATGAAATCATATCATCTCCTCCTTAACATACATATAATGTTGGTGGAATAGGTTGGGAACTTATGTGCTTGATAGGTTGTTATAATTCATGGGGATCCCTCTATGAGAAATTATGATTGAGGCCTAATTTATACATATTCATTTTGGAGAGGTTTTCAAGTGGTGATGGGATCTTAGTTAAAGTTGACCATGTCATATCATCCATTGGCGGATGAGTAGGTAGAGCTATCTATTCTAATTATTGAGGATATTATCTAAGCATGTGTACTTAACATTGGTTGTTTAAGGAAAAATTATCCTTCTCTAGTCAAATTTTTCTATAATATTAGATACCATGATTAGATTAATATCTTGACCTTTGAGGCATTGTATGGTAGGACATTTATATTTCCCTTGTATTTGGAAATGTTGGGAGAGTTGTCATTCATTGGACCATGCCTTGTCTAGGAGATGATGTAAAAGGTTATGTTGGCTAGGAAGCGATTTTTCATGGAATTGAGTTGTTATAAATTTTATGTGGACCATCACCATCAAACTCTATCGTTTTAGGTTGATGATTAAGTATTTTTCATTGTTTTTTCTTATTCGGACACCATTGATTTGGTAATAAGGGTTTTTTGGCACTATGTTTTGTTGTCCAAATTGAGATCATTGAATGAATTGTAAATGTGTATTATTGGTTGTACATATCATCTCTCTCAAAATAGATTCATGGCATGATTCATCATTCCTAGTTAAGGAGGTATCAACAAGACCCTTCCCATGTGATTAAAACGAAGGATGTTGACCTTGACCCCAATACCACCATGGTTGAGAAATTGATTCATATTATGGATTTATAGGATAATGTATTACGTAGTAAAATAATTACATTGGTCCATGTAATGTGGAAATGTTGATGAGATTTTTTGGAGACATGGGAGTGGTAATAATTGGTGAGCCATCTCTAGTATTCTATTTTTTCATATCCAAAGACTTGAGCAATTTATGTGCATATAAATATTTCATGTTGAGGAGAATTATGAAACCCATTTAGTTTTTTGGATGCATCATGGAGGATATAGGTTATAGCATAGTGTGGTCTCATTGTTGTGTGGAAGAGAGGGATGTGGAATAGTTTCCTAGAAGAGTACTGTTTTAGCTACTTAGATATTTATATAGAAACGTCAACAGGTGGGTTGTAGTGTACGAAATCATATGTGGTTGTGTGGTGGTGGAGTCTATGACATAGTCAACATGGGGTGGGATTTGTCCAGTTCTACCAAATTTGACACCCTTATAGTTTGGGGATAGGTTGTGTTATTTTCCACTTCTTAGGTATCTTGGTTATATTGTGTAGTGTCTCTGGCTGTGTCATAGCCTTTCCTTAGAAAAAGTGTATCTAGGGAAGTTCATTGATGTATTTTCTAGAGGCTAGTTGACCAAGGAGACTATAACATGGATAAGGGCTCTATGATGTGCTTTGTTGGATATGTGGCTAGGTCCTTGAGGATACACCATGGTGTTATTATTTTACTGATTGTCTATAAATAACATGTCTTTCATCATACATGTTTGGTGATTATTTTTATCTCTCGAATCTAAGGTTACAAAGAGAGTTGTTATAGTCCTTGAATTTCTAATTTGATTTGGATCATCTCTAGGATTTTAGAGATCAAATCTTGGGGTTTTATCGCTATTCATGAGTTACGTGTCTCTAAAAAAAGTTTTTAATATTTGAATTTGTAATTAATCATGAAATTACCTCATGTTGGTTTTATTAAATGGTTAGATATTATATAAAAGTGGATTTTCATTCTGGAATACATGTTTTTTAAGGGATTTTTCTTTGAAAAACTGTTCTGTACCTGCTATGTGTTGATTAAATTTCATCAAACATGGATTTGATTATAAAATGGATGATCAAATATGGAAATATAAAGTATTTAGTATAAAAAATATATAAAATTTGAGAAAAAAATTTCAAATTATTTTGAAAAGCATAGAAAATTGGGAACCATGTGTGCATCGAGAAATGTGCATGTCCATTTAATGTGTCTAACACCACTAGAGGTTATGGTATTAATGATTAATGAAAGACTTGATATTAGTTGGATTCACCTCATGACATGATTAGTGCTTCTTTTTATATCTATTTTTATTACAATATTCTAGATCCCATATCTTTTTCATTGAAATTTATTCTTGGGTTCGCACATGATGTTATATTTCATGGTTGTTTTCTCATATATTTATATTATGGTGTATCAATGGATGGTTTTGATTATTTCCAGTGGATTACCTTAATGTATAATATATATTCTCGGAGGATGGGGATATTTAATTATTTTATGAAAACCAAAGTTTGTTTTAAATTTTTTTTTAACTTATGAGTACTATTTTTAAAAAAATTAAAAAAATTTAGAGCTAATATTTTCATGATATTATATATTTTATAAATTATTTGGTGAAATACTTCTAGAATTTGTGATCACATACTACCTTTTCCTTTTATATTTTTTAGAATCAATTTTCAAGTATTGGATAAATGGAAGTTCATCATGTAGTTCATCAGTTTCTGTTTATTGTTTTCATCTCCATAGTGGTATGGTTTGGTGTTGATTGATGGTAACATTGAGTTTTAGATTTGGCTTTTATAGTTTTATTTTCATGATAACCTATTTTTATTTCCATTATATGTCCCTTTGTTATGTATTATTTCTTCTACTATGTAATATTTACTCCATAGGATATAAAAGAAACATGTTTCAGTTTTTTATAATACTAACATTATTGTGGGCCATCCCAATTTATATGTTTTATTGACCCCTGTTGGTTCATCACATTAAAATTTTGGTTTAGGATTATGTTATATAAGGGAACATTAAATTGAATATGTGAAAGTTATGCCTCTATAAAATATTATAATATACTATGGGAGCATATTTGTTAAAAAAAATTGAGATAAATGAAAAATCTGAATACATATTTATTATTAGGGAAATGATGAGTCTCCTAGTATCTAAGATTTTGAGATTGATATCTAAATATAGAATATATCTAGAGATTTTTATAGATCCCTTAGATTCTTTAACTACTAAAAGATAATTAAAATTTTTATGAAACAATTTATTTATAGGGGAGAATGAAATGCCCAAATATTTTACGTTAAGAACTTTCTTTATATAAAAATGGTGATGATATATTATTTCACACGCAACACTAAACTAAAACGAGCTACAACATATTAGATGAATATTATTTATAAAATTTAACAATAATAAATCTACTTGTAAGTAAATAATATTATTACCAATTAGCGATGGTTAAAAAATATGATTAAAAACATTTATAGTTTTAAAATTGAATTTTATAATAAAATAAATTTTCCGTCAAATATTTTATTTTCATTTAAAATCATAATTTATAAATTTTCAGATTTTAATTTCAAAAAATAAACATCATTTTTTAATTCTTCATTTCATAATTTGCTCTATGTAATATTTTTTATTTATAAAAAATAATTAATTTTTAGGTGAACAGTGAAAAAATACTGATTTCCCCAGTACCATAACATTTATAACATTATCATAATACAATAATGAAATAAAATTTTTTCAAACATTTTTTATATAAAATTTCATATTGAGAAATTTATAATTTAATTATAAAATTATTATATAGTATTTATATATCCCATGTTTTAATTTTCTAAATGTGGGAAATATTTTACACCGATGATTTTTATTATTCACTTATATAAAAATTCAGTTATCAAATATTATATAAATTAAATAAAAAAATAGATTTAATATTTTAGATCTTAATTATAATAATTTTTAATAAGTTCAATTTCATTTTCTTGTATCAAAATAAGATTATGAGGATTAAATTTAATTACAATGAAATTAGTAAAATTATTATTTTTAAATAATTTTTTCATTAACAGTAGGTATTTTCTATCTAGTAATATCAATTAATCTCCATTTATAAATGATGCTAATATAATTTTAAGACCTATATATAAATAAATTAACTCATGTTATGTGGTTCCCCGGACCCTCACTCCTAGATCTAATCCAAAAAACAATAACTTCTGCACATTAGATTTGATACACATCCATAATTACAAGATAATGAATCATTTAAAACTAAGGATCTTTAAAGTTAATATTCTTAAAAAATATATACAAAATATCTATCCATTATAACCGATTTTAATTGTATGGAAAATAGATTTTCCCTTTGTATAAGTAACTACTTAATCCCAAAAAATTATTCAATATTTCCAAAAAAAATTCTACAGAAGATAATATTCTAGACATACCACATGTTTTACCATACTTATTTACCTGGGGAAAATAAAATATAAGAATCAATATTCTCAAAACCTTAGTAATGGAAAGTTCTTGTAATAAAAAATAGATCGTAAGTAATCAGTTGTCGAATATATGGGTATGATAATTTAATTAAGGCACATGAATATAATGTATATAATTAATACCCAACCAAGAGGATAATCATAAACATGAAAACATGAAAAAATAAAATGATATCATAAGATCATATAATCGTTGAATAAGTGGAATCAACATAAGAAATTAAATTATAAAAAAAAGTTAGGGGTTGTTCCTAAGAACATATTCATAAAATTTAGAAAGAATCATGGTTGGTTTTGTTCACTACTCAATCCTATAAAATTAGTGGAAAAATTCCCATGGATGATTATTTTCACTAACTAATCTCATACAGAACATCCCATCAGATAAAAATCTTTACATTAATGGGATATATAATTTCAGAACCACTAATCACATCATATTTTGTACATTAGTAAGTGTTCCATATTTAAAACATTCATAATTTTATAACATAACTATTAAACCAATAAATAAATAGGCTTCATATACTTTTCAAATGGAATCATAAAAATAGAACTTTTAAAATTCCATTAATAATAAGAACATGATAGACCCAGATAAATAAATTAATATTCAATGACATCATGTACATTTGAAGGTAAATACCATTCAATCAAGATAATAAATCATATTGTATTCACACCATATAGATAGATGGTATGTGGTTAATTAAATAATTTCATTAAATAAATTGATGTATAGAATCTAGGTGAACACCCATAAATCAATGATACGAGATATAGGGTTTTCACAAAAAAAGCCTTCAAAAACATTTATGGCTATTAACGATGGATAATAAGTAAGGAAAATTAATTTATGGATCATATATATGATATAGAGAATATTATATAATCCATTTTGAGAAATAAGGTGGATGGAAACATTTTAATTAAATCCTTAACCCGAATAAGATATATTAATGTTAAATAATATTGATAAAAAACACTTTTTGGAGTTTTTGAAAATTAAATTTGGAAGTAAATAATGCTAAATATATTTTGAAGGAATATTTAAAGAAATATTTTTAAAAAATGAGATAAAATAATATGTTTCAGAAACTTTTAAAACATTGAGAAAAATTTTTACATTTAAAAAATGGAATACGAAAGATGTATTCACACTGAAAAATCATAAAAGATATGGATTTAACACATTCATGAAAATGACCCCAAAATAATATTTAATTTTACATTAAAAAATATTAAAGAAGATAATGTTGTTAAAATTACCTTAATCAATTATAAATGCATAGACAGGGACATATTTAAAAGAATACAATAAATATTGGAATGGAAAAATGAAATCCCGCTATCAAAAAGAAATGGAAGGACCAGTTTACATACAATGGGTAAACAATGAGACATGGGGGAAATTAAATATAGAGAAGAAAATAAAAACCCCATGAATTACCATAGAATAAAATGATATTTTTTAATAGAAAAATGTTTTCAAATTATTTAGATGGATTATCGTTCAAGAGAAATTTCTATTTGAAAATGAGATTGGTTAGAAAACCCTCATGATATGGATAACATAAGAATAAATGAATCTTGGGAGGAAATGGAATAGATATTAAAATATCTTGAAATTGAATATATCTTATACTTTAAATTAATTGGGTAATAAATTAACCCTAAAATAATATTCGTATATAATATAAAAAATGTCTCAGAAAAAAATTGATCCAATAACCACCTATCAACCTTATAATTTTTCGAGTAATAACCCAATGAAGGAATTAACATGGAATTGAATATTGAATATTATTAAGTAAAAGATAATATTTATATAAAATATTATTGTAATATTAGAGACATCATTCTATAGAAAACATGGTTGATAATAAGAAATATGTCGCTATGGGTAAAAATTAAAACATGAAAATCTTACAAGTAACATAATGCTTGAGATTAAGATCATTTCATAATTAATTTATAAGGAATAATTAACATCCAAAAAAATTAAATATTAAAGAAAATTAATTTTTTTATTATTTATAATAAATAAATATTTTTTTTAATATTGTTCAATAAATTTTTTTTAACTCAATGGAAGAAAATTGAGTCAAAAAAAATCTTAACTTGATCCTGATTTATTATGAACGTGAACCTAACCTTACAAATAATATAATTATGATTATTAGATAAACTCTTAATAACCTTATTATTCTATATATAATTTAATATGTGTAATTTATTATCATAATCTATTTATTTATTATATATGTTTTTCTAATTTTTGTGTGATAATTGGATCAGTGCTGAATTATTTCAGTAATTTTAATGAAAGTAGATTATATTTTGTTGACAAGATTATTACTTAATATAACCATTAATGAATAAAAAATATTACTGAATAAAAAAATATTCTTTCTTATGTTCTCATAGTCATACATGTTATTGTTTTACAGAATTATTCAAGTGGGGGGTTAAATCCACCAAATGATGAACACATTATATCTCAACGGGTGAGTATTTATAATATAATTTTAACATAAGAATAGTGAAATTTTATATATTTTTAAAATCATATTTTAATGGATTGGGATAAATAATTAAAAATAATGGTTAAAAAACATTACTTCGTGGAGGCAGTAGTCCTCATGACGAATAGTTTATGTTTCCATTTCGTGGATAATGAAATTGAATTAAGGTACATGAAAATATTACATTTGATAATCATATATATATATTATATAAATAGTATTTATTTTTAAATTTGATTATTAAAACCAACCATGAGTGGTGGTAAAAAAATCTAAGACATTGATTCATTGAGGGGATAGTCATCACACACGCACTAATGACAGTTTTTTATTTCTTATTAGATGGAGTGGAATAATTAGTGGTTGTTTAATTCATATAATAAAATATAATTATAAAAATAATTCTTATTAAATTATATTGGTATGAATATGAGGATTTAGAAAGAGGAAGAGTGAGAATAAAATATTATGGAGGTAATACATACATCGAGAGCTTAAGTATTCTCTTAGAAAACCACTTGCATATGAAGGCCCTAAACTAACAAAATGTGAATAGAGTAATAAAGAAGTGGGAGAGGGTTATAGAAGGATAAGAATTTCATTTTTTAGAAATAAATTTTAATCAAAATTTATAAAATGAATTAGTGTAATGATAACCTTTTATAAGTGAAGAAAGGTTCATTTTTTAATATTCAGGGATTCATAGTAAATGCATGTTTTTAATGAAAGTTTCTACATAAAATGGAAATTTATTTGTATTATATGAATAATTATTGATATATATATGTATATAATAAAAATATTTAAGGAATAATTTATTTAGGTATTTAAGAATTTTACCATTAATTTATACATTTACCATATTTTTTACAACAGAATATATTTTTTTACCCTCAGTAACATATTTTTCTCAGTAAAATTAGAAATAACATTATTACCAAATTTTATTAATAGGATTTTAAAAATGAAAATATTTTTATTAGTCAATATTGCTAACGGTGTGAAATGTTCATTTTAATATAAACACACATAGCTCATAAAAACAATTGTTTAGTAAGAGTGTTTTAGGCATAAAATTTATGGGAATGATAAATTTATAATTATTTTTATTTTATAAAAATAAATTTTTATGTTATAAAACAAAAAAAATTATGTGATGTTAAAATAATTCAATAATATAATGTTTAATTAAATGAAAAAATAAGAAGTATTTTTTATTAGAAATAGAAATATTACATTTTTTATAAGGTTAAATGAAGGTTTTAAAATTTTTAAAAATAACTTTAGAATAAATAAATTTATTCCTTTGAACAATTAAAATGTATTTTAATATTATTTTATTATTATATACTGATTAATTAATTAAATTCGATATTTTTTTCAAAAAGTATATTTTCTCCCAATTCAACTAAAACAACTATTTCATAAAATCCCAAAAAATATCTTAATGATAATATTGACAAGATGAATAAAAAAATAAGGTTTATTATGAAAACTAATTTTCCATTAATTTGTAATTTAACATTAAAATAATAAAAAAACTATAATAATATTTTTTATCATAGAAAAATAATTTTTTAATAAAATATTAACCATATCATTTCTTATTTTGTATAAATTAATATTAAAAATTGGATTGATATATTATTAATATAGGTAATATATTTTACCCCTAAATTATTTAGTTTCTTAAACATAACACATAAAAAATCGATTTTTGGAATGGTTTCGTTTTAAATCATAAATTAATATTATTATTTATTTAGTTGCACTTACATAATTTATAAAAATCTTAGCATTAATAAATACCATTATTTTTATTGATACATAATTTTAATAATTTGGTAACATGTATTTTTACCTTGAAATTCTAAAACTTTATTTTTATGGTCATATATTGTTTAGCGATTTATTTTTTTATTTGGTGTTGCATGTAGAATAAGATATTAACATAATATCTTTTATGGAAAATAATTTCTGAAAACTAGGGTCATTAAATTTAATCCCCTTTAAATAAATTTTGTTCTTAAAATTTTAAAAGTCATATGATGGGAGTAATTTCATGGGTATATCCTAATTAATGATACACTAGTAGTTGAGAATGGGTTGATGTAGGATATAATGTGATATTTCAATATATGTAATTTTATATGATGTATTTGTAAAATAGATAATCCATTGAAAATAGAATCCTAATAATCAGTAATTTTAAAAAAACTTGAAAAATATCCATATGGATATAATAATGATACCAATAAATGATATATTTATAATTCAATATCTAATAGGTTGAAAATTTGATTCCATAATAGATCCACAAATTAAGAGTGAAAATTAACTATTTTCTTCAATAGAAGACATTGCATAGAACTTTTCGTGTTTCTGTGGTCTAAGTAGTTGTCTGTGCCTATTCTACTAGATTTCCCATAAAATAGGGAATTTTTTGTAAAAATATCTAATTTATTTTCTATAAAATCCATTTATTTTTTGTATCTTCACTATTTTACCCACAATTTTTAGTTTGATAGCCTTCATATGCACATGTGTATCATATACCTATCCCTTTAAGTAAATATCCCCCCATGATTTGTTCTATATTTCTGCATTGTATGGAATCGAATCTTATTCCCTTCATTATCATTTTCATTAGAACTTACACAAGAATCCATCCTTGTCTTCTTTTGTTTTTTTGGTATATTAACTATGTTCACATTATTAGTCATATTTTTTGATATCTAGTTTGGAATAATCTCATGGTTTATCCCTCTAACTCTTATCCCATTAAGTTTCATATTAGTAAAATATATACATTGTCTCTTGTACCCATGGTTCCTTCTAGTTCCATCCATTACTAAAACCAATGTGGACTACATGTGGGATGAAAAATTAAAATTATAATATTCTTATCGTAAATAGGTATTGGAACATTTAACCAAAATATGTCAAACATTATAATACAAACACATTGACTTATAGTTCTTTTAGTTCAACCTATAAAACTATTAGTTCCATTGATATCATTCATGATTCAAACTAGGTTACTTTATGTTCAGTTCTCTAATACATATTATCCTAATCCATTAAAATAAATTTGGAATCAATCCTTCATGGTTTTTCATAAAGAGCATATGATTAACCAAAGCATATATCATATGATTTTTAAACTTGGTGTACAGTTCAAATATTTTTTGTGAACTAGTTTTTGATCGTGTAAATAATCAATTCAACCTTTTAGTAATTATTACCCCTAGTTATATATTTAATAGTTCCCATATCCACTTTTATTTTCTAGATTGGAATTTCATTGCAAAGGAAACAATATACTCTAAACATGGAAAATTTTAGGATTATATCCTATACTTAGACTTAACCCTTTGGTTTTCACTAATTTTATCACATCATAAATCCAAAAATATTTATTATTACCTCAACTAATCTAATTTTTTTATCAATATCATTTAAATTAGGATCTATATTATCTTATCATCTATTAAATTATCCTCAACTAACATCTTAACCTATATAAATACATAAACCCTCCATTAATACCAATTTTCAAACCCCATACCTACACTCTCATAACAGGTGCTAAAAATAAATAATTTGAACCCATTTATTTTGATACACATCGAATATTACAATATAATTTAATATTTTAAAATTAAATTATTTCTTGATTTTATATTATTAGATAATTAAAATGTGTATTTAAATTGATGTACCCATGTTCTTGGTAACCAAAGGACATTTATTCATCTATATAAACAACAACTTAATCCATATCTTGTCATTAATATATCTCATGGTTTTTATACATATGATAAACACCTAAATATACGAAACATATTACTTTTCTTTTTTATAAGGGGGGAAGGATTTTTATGATGGGGTGATCTCAAATGCTCAGTAAGGGTATGAATAAGTAATAATAATATATGATTATGTGTGATCATAAGATAAACATATTGTTATTATAATGTAAGAAAGGAACATGAATATATAATATATATCATATACCCAAACAAGAGGTTGATCATAAGAATTGAAACATAACGTAATGAATTATATCATATGATCCTGGAAACATGGAATATTTGGAAACAATATAATCCATGACATCATAAACATAATTAAAGGTTCACTACCAAGACTAGTAACTTAAAGAGGAAAAATTATCATTGTGGACTAGGTTTACTCCCCATTCCCATAAAAAAATGTTGATAATGTGCCATGTTATATTAGTAACACTACCTAATCCCATAAATAAAATCATAAGAGATATAAAACATTACCTAATGAATTTGAGTGATATATAATTATGGGACGACCCATCATATCATATTATGTATATACATAAGTGAACCATATAAAAAAATTCATAATTTCAACTGTTAATATCAGATCAATATATAAATGGTTTTTATTCCATTTTTAAATTAAATCATATAAGAAAAAGATTCCAAATTCTATCAATAATAATAACATGATTAACCCATGAAAAATTAATTGGTATCCCATGACCTCAAGAAACATTATTGGTAAATACTATTTAATCAGGATGATAATTCATTTGGTAATGAAACCATATATAATAATGGTATATATTTAAGGGAATAATTTATCTTGACTAATTAATTTATGGAATCAAGGAGAACACCATTCAATCAATGGATGAAAATATAGAGTTTTCACAAAGAATATATATTACACCAAAGGTTATGCATATTCACGGTAGATTGTTAATAAGAAAAAGGAATTTATTAAACATATCTTTGGTAGAAATAATATTACATAACTAATCTAGGGAAATAAGGTGTATGATAAAATTTCAATAATATCCTTGATCAAGTATATGATATATCAAAGGAAAATTACATTGATAGGAAATTCCTTTTAGCAGCTTTATAGAAATTGCGTTCAAAACAAAATAAATTCATGATCTTTTAAAATAATTATTTAATTAATAATTTATAATACTAGAATAAAATAATTTATTTTATAAACAAAAAAAATTGAAAATAAGTTTCATTTAAAATGATAACGATTATTTAAATTTTTTTCACACCGAAAAAATTATGATCAGATTATATCGAAACCTTGATTAAATAATCGATAAAGAAAAAATAATAATTATCATTAGTTTTTTAAATTAGTTAAATTAATATAAAATTAATTTAATAAATTATTTATGCATAGATGATGAAATTTGGAAAAAATCAAATAATTAAATAAATAAAAAAATGGATGTCCTTGACTGAAAAGAAAAGGTACGATCTGTTTCTTTATAATGCGTTAATAATGATCCAAGGGGAAAAATAAATAACTAGAAAAAATGTAAAAATGAAATAATAAATAGAAAAAATGATAGGGGTTTTAAATGTAAAATTATAAAAATTTCCTTAATGTATTGTTTTCCAATAAAAATAAATATTTGAAAATGATATTGGTGACGAAACTCTGAAAGTACGGGTAATGTAATAGTCAAAAGAGTTTTTAGAGTAAGATGATAAATTTGTAATAAAATCTAATGAAATGTAATATATACCATACATAAATGAAGTTTTTTTATTGAGTACACCAAATAAATTAAATATTAGAGTGAAATATCAAACATATCTCTTGAAATTACATTTCAGACAAAGAACCCCTTTCAACCATAGAAAATTTTGATTCAAAACCCCATGAGAGAAAGAATATGAAATAAAAGATTGAAAAAATGAATTATAATACAAGCATGATAAAAATATTAATCTGGTATTATCAAAACCATTCTAAATAGAACATAAAGTATAATTAGAAATATTTAATAGTGGTGAAAATTGAGACAATAAACACTTACAAGTAATAAAATATTTGCATAAAAAAAACATTTCATAATGTGTTTTAAATGAAGAATTGAATGTCCCTATAATATAATTATGAAATAAAAAATAATTATTCATTGGTTAGAATAATTCAAAAATCTATCAACACATTTCACTATGAAATATTTCGACTCAATGGAAGAACATTGTGTTAGCACAATCTCATACCATATTTCTATTTCATTGTATGCATGCAACAAACATTATGAATAGTAAAATTATATTTATTAAATATATTATAAGTTACCTTATTATTCTATATTTAATTTAATATGTTCCATTTTTTTTATCATTAGATATTTATTTATTATATAATGTTATCTTTTTTTATGTGAAAATTATATTGGTGCCACCTATTTTTGGAAATCATAGGTGTCAAGTATGCTATTTTAAAAATAAGTTATGTACTTAATATAACCATTAGGTAACTAATAAAATAATTAATTTTTTATTATATTTTAATTATACTCATCTTTAGGTACACATATTTATCCATCATAGAGTTTTATACAATTAATCATGTAGGAGGTTAATCATTCCCAATCATGAACATGCTATATCTCGATGGGTGGAAATGGTTATGTGTATATTATTATTATAACAGAATAATAATTATATTATTTAGTTTTTTTAATTTGGTGAATCATATTTTAAGTAATGTTTATAAATAATAAAAAAACATGATGGAAATCAAAAAATATTACATTTTAAAGGAAGGGGACCACACTACGCATGGTTAATGTTTTCGTTACACGAATAATTAGATGAATTAAGGTATATGATTATTTTAAATTTGAAAACAATAGTTATATTATATATATCATATTTACTAATTAATCCTATCATTAAAACAAATGATGATATGTGGTACGAAATAACTACATACAATTATTCATGGTGGCAGAAGTCTGTCCACACACACTAATGACGCTGTGGTTTTAATTAGTTGAAAGAGATGAATAAAAATTGAATTTCAATTAATATAATAAAATATTATTATTATGATAATACTAATTTAATTATATTGTTATGGACATAATTATTATTAAATATTCAGATTAAGTATAAAATATGTGGAATGTGGTAGTCAAGAGGTGAGGTTTTCTTTTATAAATCTCCCTAGAAATGGAGGGCCTATGCTAACTAATGGTGACCAAAATCCTAAGTAAGATATAGTTCTATGAAGACTAAAATTAATTTTTTTATAATTAACTTATATCACAAATGTGTAACATGAAGTTGTGAAAGGATCCACTTATAAATGTGATGAAAATGACATTTTTTTAAATATTCATGACATAATGTTAAAGGGAAGTCATTTTTGAAGGCATATTCCTCCATAAATGGAACAAAATAAAGTTTATAAGAGTATTTATTTATATATCTATTACACACAAGTAATGAATAATGTTTTGAGGTATTTATTCCATTTCACCATAAATTATATTTTTTATATATTTACATTTACCAAGGTAATAATAATTTCACTTGGTAACTGATTTGATTGGAAAACTATAAAATTTTAATTATTGAAAATTTTATTATTTGAATTTATAATATAAAAATAATTTTATCAATTATAATTTATATTATAGTTAAATTATTATTTTGAAATAAATATACATCGCGCTTAAATATTTTTTTTTTCGAAAATTTTATTTTTAAGATTAAAATGTATGAGTAAAATTAAATTATCTATATTTTTTTTAAATATAGAAATTAGTTTATTATGAAACAGAAAAATATTAGGTGTCTTTAAAATCATACATAACACTAATTTTACTAAAATAATAATTAATTAAGTAGAAAAGCCAAAAACAGTTTTTATTAGAATTTAAAATATTATTTTTTTATAAGGATAGACATAGATTTTATAAATTTTAAAAAATAACTTTAAAATTAATATATTTATTATTTTAATAAATTAAATGGTTTTATAAAATTAAAGGCCTTTTTTCTAATAATAATAATGAAATAAAGGTAATTTTTCACTAAAAAATTATATTTTTCACTATTCATCTTAAAAACTACTATTTAAAAAAATCAAAAAATATGTCATAAGATAATATGACCATGATTAATATAAAAATAAAATTTATTTTTTCATGTTAAAATTATACACTTTGAAAATTTAACTTTACAATAATAAAAAAATATAAAGAAATCAACACTAATAGGAAAATATATTTTAAAATAAATATTAACTATTCTTTAAATTATTTCATATTAATGATAATTTAAATTATTGTTAATATATTGTTCATATAAAATATATATTTTAACGGTAATATATACTTTTTCTTAGAAAACTTATAAAATGTAATTTTTTTAGAATTGTTATGTTTTAAATCATAAATAAATACTATAAGTTATTTATAAACACAATTTCAATATATAAATGTCTTATCATTTATAATTACGTTTATTTTTACTTTAAAATATATTTCATAATTTAGTCACATTTATTTTTACCTTCCAATGCTACAGATACATTATAACGATATGTATTTTTTTGGGGTTCATGTTTTATTTAGTGTTACATTTACAACATGATATTAATATAATATTTACTTAAGGGAAAATTAGTTAAATCATAGGTAATTTTTAGTTCAATTCGTATTCAATACTAAATTTGATTAAGAATAGTTAATTGTAAAAACAATATTTTCTACAAAACATTATTTTCTCTATATTAAATGTTTTAATTTAATAGTTAATATTTAATTATTTAGAAATTGAAATATATTATATGGATTTTAAATTTAGGTTCATAAAATCAAAGTTTAGTTATATTTTTTACCATGTATTTTTAATAAAATATGAATTACTTGGGTAAAAATCGGTTATCTAGTTAAAAACAAGAAAATTGTTAGTGTAAAAATTGATTTTAAAAGAGTTTAAATATGTTTAAAATTTTTATTGATTTGAATAATATAAGATTTATTTTTAATATATTACCCTAAACTAAATTATATTTTACATTTAGAGCTATTGACTCTTTGATAGTTTCATTTTATCTTTAAAAAAGAAAAGGATATTCATAAAAATTCTTTTTTCTTCACCTATAAAGATGGATCACTTCCTGCCCATTTATACAAGCATTATAATTCCTAATCTCTAAAATAAATATTACCTTGTATCCCCTCATATCTCTCCCCACTTTTTTTAAGCATTGGTATTTTTAAACAACCAATCTAATGAGCCATATAGTGTTACTCAAGGGAGAACATCGAAATGAATAAGTAATGCTCTCAACCGATCTCTCTAAATTTTTTTCTTATTATACCAACTCAGAATTATTTTATAATATAAATTATGAAATAAGTGGTATTAAAAATATTATTAAATATTAGTATACTAATGGAATATCTATTTTATACCCTCCTCCAAACTATCTGAAAAATAAAAAATGTCACTTGTGTTATGTCATGACTACCACCTCCATGAGCGACATCAGTAGTGTTTGGTAACCCTATTATAAGGATTTTAAAAGGGTTTATTTGAAGAAAAATTATTTTATTTAAACCTTTATTAATATTTTGAAAATATAAAATTTTTTTGACCACCTTTACTCTCTATGTATATAAACTCGTCACATGTGTGTACTTACAGACTACTGCCTCTACGAAAATGAGGTATTCATTTTTGGCTATATATCGTTGAATATATATTACTCAATTAAAATATAGTTAACAACATAATTATTTAAAAATAATAACATTATAATTATTTTTTTGGTGATATTATTCCTAAATTATCACTTTACTAACCATTATCACTAATAGATTATAACTTGTTCTTGTTTGGTTCAGTTTACTAACTTATATGACAAATGCATTAAATTTATATCATGGATAAAAATGGAAACATTAAAAATATTGTTATTAGACATTAATGAGTATATAATTTTTTTATGGTCTATTAATGGATATATAACTATATAGTTAACAATTAATATACCAGATCTCATTCTTTAAAATTTGCTGAAATAAGATCCTAATTAACATCGTCATCATAAATCATTACCCAAATACTAATAAAATTCAATTACATAATTATACATAAAATAATGATTATATTATAAAAACAATAATTATATCATTGTGATTTACATTTAATCTTTAATCAGTAATTTACATTACTAATATAAAATGAGTATTAAACAAACAATTAATGCTAATAACATCTGATAATGAAAATAAAATATAAATAACTAATATATTTGTAATAAATAATTATAAATGAAGTTTATAAAAAGTTATAGGAATGAATAATGTTTTGAAATAGGTTATTATGTTATTAATTATTTTTATATAAATGTATAGAAAACATTATGAGTATATGGGATTTAAGGTAATGGTATAGGCATCTCAATTTTTCCTCATCGGTATGTGATGTGTATTCACAACTTAATTCATTTTATGGAACGCATAATAGACATCAATTTATATTTGGCATAATATTAATTAAAATTAATGGATTTTAAAATCTATCTGTCATTATTTATTTCATGGTATTTCGATTAAAAATATACCATTTTTTTAAGGATCTTTTGTAACATAACATGCTTCCACAGTACGCTTCTCTTTGAATAATACAGTAGCGTGTGTTGTACGCAATTTCGAGTTCTAACACACCACAACCAATCAAACTAGCCATTATGAATAGTAATATCCAATTTTTGAAATTTTTTTACATTTTATATTTCAAAATGAAATTCATTTTTCGATTTGGAATATCGAAATTCGCTTAGAGTGATTTTTTGGTACTTTTCTGATAACTTTCATATTTTGATGAATAGTGAAACTTACTAAATTTTAATTTAAATAAACTTTTTTAATCGAAATAATTAATAGTGATAAATTATGAATTTGACTTATTTTAAAGTATAATTAGATTATATTTGTACCAATTAATCCAATTTGGGTCATTGGACATAATTTCACATTTAAACTGGACATAAGAATGTGCCGATCTTTTGATAGTTATTATTTCTAAAAAACATACTTTTTGTTTTTACAATGGGAATTAATATTAAATTAATCTATTCCACTTCTGTGTTATGAATTTATCAAAATGGATTCCATATTTATAATCAGGAGGTCCAAATTTTGTAAATAGGTAACTTTTATTTTTAGACATTTTGAATAATTACATCGGTAAATATATTATTTACCATGGTTAAAGGGTAAATCCGGTAAATAAGGGTAAAAAATAATATTATTATAATGTTAAATTACCTTAACACGTGTCTTAACCCTATTGGATGATACATGTCAAACCATGGGCATCATTGGGTTGATTGTGGGAACCCATGGAGCCACCTGTAAGTGATAATGACACTTTATATTAATTAAGTTAAAGTAATTACAAAAATGGCATAAACATATATATTTTAATAAATTATTTTTTACATAGGGTTATATATGTTATATCTTAGACTATAAATATTCATTATAAATCTAAAAAAATTTCCTAAATAATCTTATTTTATATATAATTTTTAGACATTGAATAATTAAATTTATTTATGACACAATGATGATGCAATATTTTCATTATTCATGAAAGAATCAAATAAAAGGTATTATAAATTTTGTAATAAATATAATTTGAAAGTTTTGATGACATAAACTAATTTTATAGGTTAATATTAAATTTTAGGATTGATTAAATGAACTTAGTAATAATTAATAATGTTGTTAGAACTTTAAGAATAATCAATTATTAAATAATGTCAAAAATGACATAAATGAGTATTTAAAATAAATATTTTATTATTAATTTGTATTCTATTCCTAAAAATCTATGTATCATACAAATGACTTATATAAGGTTGTATATATTAATAATTAACCACTTGGGGTTCTCTTGTCTTGTTATTGTATTTTTATTAACCATATAATAAAAAAATACAAAGAGGCTTGGTAAATGCCAAACTATTTAACTAAGAGTTAAATATAAATGATATGGTTAATATAGTGACCCAAACCTGTCTAAAATCTATTGTTTTAAAGGATTTAGACCAATCCCCATCTTATTATTTAAATAAGTGACTTTGGAGCCATTATAAACCGAATAATAATTTATTATAAAATAATAAGATACGTTTTTCCTAAGGTGCCCCTCACCCCTCTTATAAAAGGGAACTCCCCCTTCTCTCAAATTCATACCATCAAAGCCTTTTGGTTCGGCCAAACCCTACCAAAATATCCTCTAAACTTACCTAAATTCGTCCTAGAGGCATTATTTCAGTCATAAATCCAACTTAAGAATCCCTTTTGATCAAATCAAAAGGAAGAACCCGAAAATGAGGTAAAAATCTCCACACCTCTTTCAAGTTCCTTTCTTCTTCCACTTCTTATTTATTTGTTATTTACATTCTAAAATAATAATTCTAGTATCTTATATATACTGGGATGTTATTATAAATATGGTACAACCATATTCAGTATTCTATCTATCCTTTGAATGAGATGTCACCATACGTGCGTACATACGGTCTACCGTCTCCACGTCGTGGTGTAATTGTTATTCAATACATTTTTATTTGGATGGGTATGATAATGAAGTTTAATTGATTTAAATATTAAATATAACATTATAATTATTCTTTATATATGATATAAGATCACATTATATATATTTTAATATCAAAAGAATGATATTGTCGCTCATGCGTAAGTACGGACTACCGTCTCCACGAACGCGATGAGATTCATTCCCCAACATATCCATTCAAGAATAATTTTAAATTTATGGTTAAAAATAATTTTTATAGATTTAATATCATTATGGATATTAATAAGATACAAACTATCCATAACAAACACGGCTTACATAACAAAGCATATAAAGGAAAACGAATCAGTTAACACCCGAAAGAACGATAATGTTTAAAGATCATATATGATATCATATTAATATATATGATTCTTATATAATTTAATAACAATTATTTCATCATTATAAAGGAGGTTAACCTACCCTCAACCAAGGAAAATTACAAGTTATGGGTTTATTTCACAATCTCTTCATTATCGAAGTTTGTGTATACGTAATTATCTACTAGGACCTCTTTATCATCCACATCCATGTTTCTTAAAAATGTATTTCAAAACATTATTACTATTTTATAGACTATGGGTTAAAGTGATTTATACAATTGTTTTACTTTTTATAAGATTTTTATAAAGGAATCATTCCCTCATTTTCCAAACAATTTCCTTTGTAACCTTTTCGACAGAATTAAGGTAAGAATGTCTTTTTTAAATTATACAGTGGGTGCGGCTCTTTTCTGCAGTTATAAAATCATTGAAGCTTCCCTTACAAGATTATAAAAATATATTCAAAGTATATTTTTCCTTTTATAATTATGTTACTTTTAAATGATTTGAAAAAAAAAGATATTTCTCTTAAATAGTTTGGATTACATCTATTTAGACATACTTTAATGGATTTTAACCTTATTAGAATTTGATTTATTATGATATTAAACATCCATATTTTATTGAAGGTTTTGTGATATGATTGACTGTGGATGTGTTATTTTAATACCATTCATGGTTTATGGAGAATGTAGTGACATTTCATATTCTAGTTTTAATATGAATGTTTATGTTATTTTTAGAGCTGTTCATATGATAAATTCGTTGGACATAGTAAGTGACGGGTGGATCCTGCTATAGCTCCTTGATGTATCTGTAGGTCTCATTAGACAAACTAGTGTCTTGGCACAAGGACATGACAAAATCTTATTTTTAGTCATGGAACAAGGCCTTGAATTTGTGGTTGTGATAGTCTGGCATTATTATTTCCATCATTATGAAAGTGGTTATTGATGTAGCATGTGATTATTCGACTAGTAGAATATCTTTGTGAACAATTAAATGGAATTATTTCAATTTATTTTTTCCATATTATGATGAAGTTCTAATTTAAAAAGATTTTTTTAGTTATAAATTGCCTTACATGTTTATGCTTATTAACTAAAGTTTCTGCTATATTTTTATCATTACTGAGCATCTAAGATCACCCCTCTCTATGTTTTATTTTTCCCATGATGTGAAAAAGTATTTTATGAAGGACCTGATGGGATAGTATGGGGATATGAGCATGGTCAATGGAGACAATATGTTGTTGTAGTTTTTCACGTTATGATGTAATGTAAACATTATAAATGTATCTAGTGATTGGAAGGCTACTAACCTAATCTGTCTTTCGAGACATGATCATTTATGATCATGCCAATGTTATGTAATAATGCACCGACTCTCGGTAACTGGGGTCAGAGCATTACAGTTTGTATTAGAGGAAGTTTAGTAAAAAAACATGGAATCAAGATTTAGATAATCTTTGATTTGAGCCCATAGACCTACGATGGACTTTGAGGATTAGTATGGAAGAACTTCATAGAATTTTGGCATTGTAGAGATTTTTCGAGTTTTCCAAGCAATACATCCCTGTTTGGATACGAGCAGGTTGTGGCGGCTCTGGCACAAATGTACCTAGGTGTAAAACTGAAAAACACCACCTTGATCTAGACTCGAACGGGAACTGGTGCACGACAACGGGCCTTGGTGATCTCTAGGTTACGACACTCCTGGGAGATATGCTTAGGATAATTCTCATTTTATTTACAAACCATTATGAAGGGTTTGTGAGTATATACATTCTCAAAGAAAACATTTTTATGATTATGGATTATATCCATAAACTATTGAATTTATGTTAAGTGTTTTACATGTTTGGATTTATGTATTTCGATTCATAAACTAATATAGTTTATGCCATTTTTTAGAAATTGCACATAGTGAAAGGAATGGAAATCATATCAATGCATGCACAACATGTAGGGATTTACCTCCTGCTCAAGATAATAATAGTGGAGCTGTTGATACAACCAGTACTGATCATCTTATCACCATATTGGGACAACTCACTCAGGTTATGAATAATAACCTTACCCATATGGAGCACCCTGATCCACAGTGTGGAGGATCGATGTTAGATAACTCTATGAGGAAACAACCACCAACATTCAATGGGGGTAGAAATCCACTAGTAGCTGAGCAATGGGAAAATTATTTATAGAAAATATTCCACACCTTGGGGAGTAGCGATAGGGAAAAGTTTTTCATGGAAGTTTACCGCCTCACTTGAGATGCTGATCAATGGTGGTCATTGATTCAAAATATGAAAGAACATGATGAAGTATCAAATATATAATGGAGGGAGTTTAAAGATATTTTCAAAGAAAAAATTCATTCCTCGTGACCATCGAGCGGATATGGAAATACAATTTTTGGGTCTGAGGCAAAAGGCGGTTGAGAATGTTGCAAAGTATGAGTCTAACTTTACAGGGTTAGCAAGGTATACTTCAGATTATATTCTATTCCCAAGAAGTAAGATTGATCATTTCTTTGATGGTTTAAAACCATTTCTCCATTGAGAATTAGTTTTACAACCCATCTCGTCCTATGAAGATATTGTCTCATGTGCTATCAAGACATAAAAGGAATTCTCTATGTCTTGCATCTTTAAAGAAAATCCAGAGAAGAAGTGATCCAATGATCACTCTAGGAATGGAAATAAGGGGAAGAAGGTAAAAGATGAATATACATCCTGCAGAAAATGTGGGAAGAAACACCTTGGTAATTACTTAAAGGGAATGAGAGTCTGTTACAAGTGTGGTGGAAAATTCCACCATGATCATGATTGTAAGGGGAAGAAACAAGCTACTGATGTTTAATTATTCTATTGCAGGGTGATGGGACATTATGCATATGAATTTCCTATGTGTTAGGGGAACTTACCTTAGAAAAGGCGAAGGGATCAAGGCCAAGCTTATGCTATCACTACTGCTGAGGTAGAATCTCCAAAAGACACAGTGGTAGGTAATTTAATGTTTTCCTCATGTTTAACAAATGTTTTATTTGATTCTGGATCATCACATTGTTTCATATTTTCCATGTTTTCTATGAAAATTAGATATATACAATTTGATTTAACAAGGGATTTGTTAGTTAAAACTCCTAAGGGAAGTATGATTGCTACAAATTTATATGAATCAGTTACCATTAGAGCATATAAATGTTCTTTATTTGCTGATCTCATCATCATACATATGATTGAGTTTGATATAATCCTTGGTATAGATTGACATTCAGACCGTGATGCGAAAATATATTGTAACAAGAAGAAGGTTACGATTTTTGATGATGATGATGATGAGGAACACATTATCTTTAGAGTCGAATCGTCACCACCTAATTATTTTCTAGATCCAACCCCAGTAGCTCAACTAAATTCAATTATTGGGGAGGAAGAGAATGAAATAACTATGGGTGAGGAAATGAATTTTCAAATAGCGGATGTACATATTGTGAAAGAATATGTTGATGTTTTTACATACGAATTACCTGGACATCCTCCAGAACGAGAAATTAAGTTTTCCATTGATTTAATTCTTGGATCAAGGCCCATATCGAAGACCCATTATAGAATGGAAACGGTGGAATTAATGGAACTAAAGAAGCAACTAGAAGAATTGATTAATAAGGGATTTATTTTCCTGAGTTTTTCTCCATGGGGAGCCCTTGTTATTTTTGTTAAAAAGAATGATGGATCTATGAGGTTGTGCATTGACTACATGAAGATAAATTCTATAAAAATAAAGAACAAGTATCCCCTACCTCACATTGATTATTTATTCAACCAACTTCATGGGGCACAATAATTCTCAAATATTGATCTTCGATCTGGATATCATCAGTTGTCTGTGAATAAGGAAAACATTCCAAAGACAGTTATTCGAACCATGTATGGGCATTAGGAGTTTACAGTAATTCCTTTTGGGCTGACTAATGCACCCACTGTTTTCATGAATCCAATGAACAGAGTTTTCAAGGAATATTTGAATGACTATTTAGTGGTATTTATTGATGATATCTTGGTATAATCCAAAAGCTACGATGATCGTGAAAATCACTTGCACGTTATTCTAAAGAATCATAGAAGGCATGAATTATATGGGATTTTTATCAAGTGTGAATTCTGGATTTAGGAGATTTCTTTTCTTGGCCATGTTGTCTCTAAGGATTGAATTTCTGTTGATCCATCTAAGAGAAGAGAAATCAATGAATGGCCAACACCAATGATTATAACTGAGGTATGCAGTTTTATTGGTTTAGCGGGTTATTATCAAAGTTTCGTCTAGAATTTTGCCTGATTGGCTAACCCATTAACGAATCTCACATGTAAAGGGGGTAAATTTTTTTGGACAAAAAATTGTGTAGACTATTTTGATGAACTGATGAGAATATTAGTCAATGCTCTTATATAGACTATACCATGGGGTAATGATGGGTTCGTTATTTATATTGATGCATCGAAAAATGGGCTTAGTTTTTTCCTTATGCAGAATGATAGAGTTATTGACTATGCATCACGACAGCTGAAAATTCATGACCAAAATTATCCTACCGATGATTTTGAGTTAGCAGCTGTAATCTTTCCTTGAAGATTTGGAGACAATACCTCTATGGTGAAAAATGTGAGATTTATACTGATCAAAAGAGTTTGAAGTACATTTTCTCATAGAAATAACTAAACATGATGCAAAGGCGATGGCTTGAACTACTCAAGGATTATTATTACACGATACACTAACACACAGTGAAGGAAAATAAGGTGGCAGATGCATTGACCTTAAAAGATCATGGAGTTTTCAAAAAGATGATAGTTGAAAGGGATCCTATTTTCATGCATCTAGTAAAGATGTATATGGGAAAAACCATGGATGGTGAAACATCAATGCTTTTTCAAAGGGCTGCTAACCCTTCTTTACTAGAAATGATAAAGAGTTCTTAGACTGATGATAAAGAGTTTTAAAAGAAAATTAATGCTGTGAATAATGGGAGATTGAGTGACTTTGTGTATAAAGATGGAATTTTGAAATTTGGGAAGAGACTTTGTGATCCCAATATACCTTATTTAAAAAGAAAATTGTTGGATGATTCACATAGTTCCAATTTCTCTATACACCATGGGAGAACCAAGATGTATATAGATTTGAAGGAACATTTTTGGTGGGACAACATGAAGAGGGAGATTGCTGATTTTTTGTCAATATGTATGGTTTGTCAACAAGTGAATGCTGGAAGGAAACAACTTGGAAGATTTATCCAACATCTTCCCTTACCAAAGAGGAAATGGGATACTATTACGATGGACTTTGTCATTAGACTATCAAAGAATCCTAAGAGGAATGATTCAATATATGTCATTGTTGATCGTCTAACCAATTCAACACATTTTCTTGATATAAGAGAAGATATAGCACTTGAACATCTAGCAATACTATATATTGATGATGTTGTGAGACTTCATGGAGTACCCCTATCCATTGTTTCGGATCGTGATCCCCATTTTACTTCATGATTCTGGAAAATTATTCAGATATCCCTGGATACTGAACTTCATTTGAGCACTTCCTACCACCAACAAAGTTATGGGAAATCAGAATAGACTATTAAAATCTTATAAGACATGTTAAGATCATGCTCACATGACTTTCATGGTATGTGGGATCAAGATTTACCTATGGTAGGATTTTCCTATAATAATAGCTTCTATTCAAGTATTCGGATGGCACAATATGAAGCGTTATACAGAAAGAGATGTCACACACCAGCCTGTTGGGATGATGTTGGTGAACGAAAACTCGTAGTCCCTGAACTGGTAGAGGAAATGATGAAAATAGTGAAGGTAATCTAAAACCACATCAAAGAAGCTCAATGGAGGGAGAAAAGTTGTGCTGACAACCGAAGGAAGGATTTGGAATTTCATGTTGGAGATCATGTTTTCTTGAAGGTATCTCGATGGAAGGGAGTTATACGTTTCCGTAAGAAAGGTAAATTGAGTCCCAGGTACATAGGACCTTTGGAAATTCTAGAACGAACTGGGGATGTACCTTATCTTTTGGAAATGCCTCCAAATATCTCCAAAGTTCACGATGTGTTTCATGTATCTCTATTGAGAAAATAAATGCTTGACCCAACACATGTAATCACCTCTGAGGAATTAGAACTGGGACCTAATTTGTCTTATTGCAAAGAGCCTATCAGTATTCTTGATACGATAGAACAAGTGCTGAGAAACTGAACGACTCATCTGGTAAAAGTTCTACGGAGAAACCATAAGATGGAAGAGGCAACGTGAGAACCAGAGGAACTTATGATGAAGAACTACCCGAGTCTTTTCATGTGATGTTATAATAGAAATTTCGAGGACAAATTATTTTAAGAAATGTATAATGTAACACCCCAAGCTTCCATGGTACGCTTCTCTTTGAATAATACAGTAGTGTGTGTTGTACGCAACTTCGAGTTTTAACACACCACAACCAATCAAATTAGACGTTATGAATAGTAATATGCACTTTTTAAAATTTTATACATTTTATCATTCAAAATAGACTTCATTTTTGGATTAAGAATATCGAAATTAGCTTAGGGTAATTTTTGGTACTTTTCTAACAACTTTCATATTTTGATGAATAGTGAAAATTACTAAATTTTAATTAAAAACAACTTTTTAGTTGAAATAATTAATACTGATAAATTATGAATTTGAGTGATTTTAAATTATAATTAGATTATATTTTTACCATTTAATCAAATTTTTGTCATTGGACATAATTTCACATTTAAACTGGACATAAGCAAGTGCCAATCTTTTGATAGTTATTATTTCTTAAAAACACGCTTTTTGTTTTGACAACAAGAATTGATTTTAAATTAATTTTTGCCACTTCTGGGTTTTGTATTTAGAAAAATTGATTCCATATTTAGAATCATGAGGTCCAAATTGTGTCAATAGGTATCTATTATTTTTAGAAATTTTGAATAATTACGTCTGTAAATATTTTATTTACCATGATTAAAGGGCAAATTCGGTAAATAAGGTTAAAGAATAATATTATATTAATATTAAATTACACTAACACGTGTCGTAACCCTATTGGCTGATTCATGTCCGACCATGGGCATATTTGGGTCGATTTTGGGACCCCATAGAGCCACTTTTAATTGATAATAACACATTATATTAATTAAGTTAAAGTAAATACAAAAATGACATAAGAATATATCTTTTAGTAAAAATTTTTTACATAGGGTTATATATGTTATCACTTAGATTATAAATATTAAATATAAATAAAAAAATATATCCTACATAATGATATTTTATTTATAATTTTTAGATATTTAATAATTAAATTTATTAATGATAGAATGATGATGTAGTATTTTCCTTATTAATGAAAAAATCAATTAAATGGTACTAAAAATGTTAAAATAAATATAATTTAGAAATTTTTATGGAATAAACTAATTTTATAGGTTAATATTACATGTTATGATTGATAAATTTTTTTAATTAATAAAGTTGTTATAAATTTAACAAAAATCAACTAATAAATAGTGTCAAAATTGACAAAAAGGAGTATTTAAAACAAATATTATATTATTAATTAATAATTTATTACTAAAAAACAATGTTTCGGACAAATGAATCATATAAGGTTATATATATTAATAATTAACCACTTTGGGTTCTCTTGGCTTGTTATAGTCTGTTAATTAACCATAAAATAGAAAAATACAAAGAGACTTGGTAAATGTCAAACTATTTAACAAAGAATTAAATATAAATGATACGGCTAATATAGTGACCCAAACCTTTCTAAAATCTATTGGTTGAAAGTATTTTGACCCATCCCAACCTTATCCTAGAAATAAGTCACTTGGGAGCCATTATAAACAGAATAATAATTTATTATAAAATAATATTTTATTTTTTTCCTCAGGTGCCCCTCACCCCTCTTATTAAAGGGCACTCCCCCTTCTCTCAAATTCATACCTTAAAATAATTTTTGTTCAGACATACACTGACCAAATATCCTCTAAACATCCATAACATCATCCTATAGGCCTTCCCTTAGTCAGATAGACAACTTAATGAGCCCTTTGATCAAATCAGAATGAAGAACCCGAATAAGTAGAAAAAATCTCACCACCTCTTTCAAGTTCCTTTCTTATTCTACTTCTTCATTCATTTTTATTTCCATTATAAAATAATAACTCTAGTATATTATATATACAATGATGTTATTATAAATACGGTACAATAATATTCAATATTCTATCCATCCTTTGAATGACATGTCACCATACGTGCGTATGTATGGCCTACCGTCTCCACGTCATGGTGTAATTGTTATTCAATACATTATTATTTGTATGGGTATTATAATGATGTGTAATTGATGTAATTAATAAATATAGCATGATAATGATTCTTTATAAGTGATATAAGATCCAATTATATATTATTTTAATATCAAAAGAATGATATTGTCACTCGTGCGTACGTACAGACTACCGTCTGCACGAACGTGATGAGATTCATTCATCGACATATCCATTAAAGAATAATTTTCATTTTATGGTTATGTGTAATGTTGAAAGACTTAATATTATTATGAATATGAATTATATACAACCTATCCATATCAAAAATGGATTACGAAACAAAACATATAATCTAAAACAAATATGTTAACACCTGAAACAACGATAATGTTAAAAGATCATATATGATATAATATTAATGTATATGATTCTCATATATTTTAATAACAATTATTTAACCCTTATAAAGGAGGATAACCTACCCTCTACCAAGGAAAAGTACATGGTAAGGGTTTATTTCACAATCTCTTCATTTTCTGAGGTTGTTTACACGTAATTATCTACTTGGACCTCTTTATCATCCACATCCATGTTTCTTAAAAATGTATTTCATAACATTCTTAATATTTTATAGACTATAGGTTAAAGTAATTTATACCCTTTTTTGAATTTTAATAAGATGTTTATAAAGTAATCGTTCTGTATTTTTCCAAACAAGGTCCTTTTAACCTTTTCGACAGAATTAATGTAAGAATGTCTTTCTTAACTTATACGACGAGTGGGGCTATTTTCTGCCTTAATAAAATCAACAAAGTATCCCTTAAAAAATAATAAGAATATTTTCAAAGTAAATTTTTACTTGTATAATTATATTAATTTTAAATTTTTTCAAAAAAAGATATATTTCTCTCAAATTGTTTTGATTTCATCTACCTAAACATCCTTTGATGGATTTTAATCTTATTTGAAGTTGATTTATTATAATACAAAACATTCATATTGTATTGAAGGTTTGGTGATATGTTTGACTGTGGATTGTTATTTATATACCATTCATGGTTTATGGAGAAAGTATTGGAATTTCATATGCTAGTTTTAATATGAATGTTTTGGTTATGATTAAACATGTTTATATGAGGAATGCATTGGACTTAGTAAGTGACGGGTGGAGCCCGCTATAGCTCCTCGATGCATCGGTAGGAATCATGAGACAAACTAGTGTCATGGAAGAAAGCCTTGACAAAATCTTATTTTTATTCTTGTCACAAGTCCTTACTATATGGTTATGATAGTTTGGCATTATGCGTTCCATCATTATGAATGTGGTTATTGATATTTCATGTGATTATTCGACTAGTATAATATCCATGTGAATAAGTAAATTGAAATATTTCAATTTAATTTTTCTATATTATGCCAAATTTCATGTATAAAAGGAATTTGTTTTAGTTATCCATTTCCTTAAATGTTTATGATTATTTATGAAAGTTTCTGCTATATTTTTATCCTTACTGAGCATCTGATATCACCCCTTTCTATGTTTTATTTTTCCTAGGATGTGAAGAAGTATATTTTTAATGACATACAGGGATAATATGAGGATATGAGTGTGGTCTATGGATATAAGATGTTGTTTTAGTTTTTCACTTTATGATGTAATGTAAAATTTATGAATGTATCTAGTGATTCCCAGGCTACTAAATAGATCGGCCTTTCGAGACTTGATCTTTTGTGATCACGCCAATGTTATGTAATAATGCACCGACTCTAGGTAAATAGGGTCGGGGAATTACATCTTTTTTTAACTAAACACCTTTAATTGTGTTATAACGATTCATTTTGAAATTATATATTCAATACATGGTTTATTCCACAGTAAGATTTTATAATATAGAAATTTATCTTCTACTCTATACTAAATAAATTTTTTAATCAATTATTTCACATTAATGAAATCCTTCCTCAAAAAGTATACAACTGTTGAGAATAATCCTTATTCTCATTAATGATAATTTCCCTTCCTGGGCCATATTGTAATTTACAAACAATATTCATATTTTATTTTGAAAACAAATTTGGTGCTATATCATGTGACTTTCATATTTACATTATCCTTTTTTAAAATTGAATATTTGAAATAATTTCTTTTGTTGGTTTTCATAAAACTTATTTTAAAATATTTAAAATCTTTTCTACCTTTTATAACAAAGATTTTTGTCATCCATTCTACTTTTCATTTTAATAACCTTTATGTATTCTCAAAATATATTTATTTAAAATTATTATTTAAATTAAATGTATTTAGAATTGAAATCAATTTCCCCTTTTTGAAACCATTATGTCTATTTCCTAGCATCATTAAATAATTTCGTTCAAAATATTGGTTATTAAAATTCCTTATCTTCAATTTATAAAAAGTAATTTTTTAAAGTGATTCATAAATTCTGATTTTTTACTCTAATGTGAGGAAATATTTTCTAAATAATATTTTTATGTTCTAGTTTTAAGTTCCTTTTTTACTTTAAAATAATTAATTCATATGTATTTTGTTTTATGAATAACTCTCTTAATGCCTTTACTAAATACTCATTTGGGTTCTTGATATTTGGAATCAACCAATATAATTAATTTTGTATTTTTAATAGATATCACATGGTAATGTTATGAACCCAATTTTTCCATTCCATGGGTTCTTTATAATGTGAGTAATTCATGTTTTAAATTGGAATAAATATGAATGGATTATTGAAGAGTGGGGTCCTATATCACCCCCTAATTCATTGGTTATGGTTTTATATCTCATGAGATAATTATGTTGAATGTGAACCACATGTATATTATCTAGTTTCATAAGAATGAGCATAAACTCTTTGAACATTAGCTAGGTTAAAAAGAATAGGTGTGACCCCAAAAAATATAATCTAGGTTTATAAGATAAATCATGACCTCAATAAAGATTAGTTTGGTTCAAACGATTGATTTTAGATCAAATGTGGTTATCTTTGTTCATAATGATATGTTTCCCTATGCTTATTATTTTTCAATATTTTTATGTTATATACCTATGATAACGTTCCTTGAATCATATTTATGGCCTCGTAATTCTTGATACCGTTTCCACGGTTCATGTTTGTTCATTTGAGACTACATTTCCTTCTATCTAGAATTGTATTCAAATCTTATTTGTTCCATATTATGTTTAATAATATATTTCTCCCATGATCATTTGTTCTCACTTACTTTTCATATATCAGTTAATGGAATTTTGATAATTTCTTATTTAATGAGTGTTTTTGAACACCACTTTTCTTACAATCATCTCATAGGTTATGAGGATGATAATAACTATGTGATGCCTATATTTGAGTCTAATGTGATTTGATAATAGAGAAATATTCAATAAATTAGTCAAATAAGTTCCCTATGTAACTAATCCTCAAATATATTAAACCTTTTATTCATTGGATTTTATGTTAATTATGAGATATGATGATTATTTCATAGAAATGATATAAAATGAAGATAGGTTAATCCCACTTTTTATAAAATCCATTGTTTAAATAAAGTATTTTTATCACTAGATTAGGAAGTTTGGGTATGGGGAAGCTCATATCGGGGTTTGAGAAGTGTTTGTGAATTTATTTTCAAATGGATGAGATAGGGGTTATTTATACCTAACAGAAGTGGTATTCATTGGGATTAAATACTGAATAAATTATTATTTCTAAGGTAAAACATTCAATAGTGATGATTTTTAAATTATAAATTATATTTTTTTATAAATGTATATTATTAGTTCTTTAAAACCCTCTATAAACGGAATTTATTAGTTTGTACCAAATGAAATAATATAAATAAAATAAATGGAATAATTTCACAATTTTGAAAGTGAGAAATTACATGTTTGGGTTAAAATTTAATTTTATTATAATTAAATTAGTCATTTATCTTATTTATTAAATCTATTGTTGATATAATTATTTTACGATATATTAGATCATTATTACATCATTATTATGTCATAAAACATGTGGTAATTGTTAATTTATATTTTTATTTTTCTATAAAAATTTTATTTTTTTATAAAATTTTTAATTTTTTTAGATAATTATAAAAAAAATTACCAATAATATAGTTTTAAATTTTAACTATAAAATTTAAATCATTTTATAAAAAAAAATTATTTTTATTTTTAATACAACAATTATCGTTTTTCAAAATACATACAATACAGTAACAAAAAATGTTCTTATAATTTATTTTGAGTTGTTAAATTTTCATATTTGTTTTATGGAATTATAATATTCACATATAAAAAACTTATTCTTGTTAAATAGAATTTATAATTCATTTTAATATTTTAATAGTCAGGTAACTATTCTAACAGCTATATTATTATTTAAAATAGTTATGTCACTATACATAATGGTTAGTTTTAGTATTCCAATTATCTTATTTGTGTTATACTACAATAAATACCTCTATTTTACCCATTAATAGTTCACTTAAATATCTATCATAGTTCTATATTTTTCATTTTAAAAATATCGACATATTTACAAATGTTTCATTTTTTTACAGTATTGGTCACGAGTGTGAAATTTCTATGAGATTAAAATTACTCAAATATTTATAATCTAGTAATATTGTTTATTGGTTTTATTTTCCAATTGGGATTTTAATTTTATTTGGTATATCTATTATCTATATATAATGTACTAAAATTATACAATAAAGTGTTGTAGGGTTTTTATTATGTTTTAAATATGTTTTATCTTTTAATTTATTCATAAGTGTGACACAATGCTTATTCAGAAGGAAAATTCTATATATAAAATTCATGGTTTTTATATTGTTCCACAATTTATAAATTCATTCCTTAAAATTTCAACTAATATATGTAGTTGAGAATATATGGGGTAATTCTATTTTATTACATGCCAAGGTTACATTGTTTCCACTCAATACATACTGTATTTTTTAAGTACTTTGACTTGCTGAGTTGTGTTATTGTTTATAAATATTTCTTTGAGAATAATTAATGAATTTTTTAATGGATTGAACCTTACAAGTTATTTATTCTATAATTTTAGTTATATAAATCATTCATTCCCAAATTTCATCTTAAAATGTAGGAAATCTAAATATCATCCCATATAGTGCATCATACAGGTCTGTCAGAATACTTGAGTGGAATCTATATTCATATGATAACTCTACCAATGGAAGATATTGAACATTACCTACATTAAATTATATAAATCAAGATCTGATAAGGTCTAAAGTGTCTTATTAATTCCTTTCAATTATTCATAAGTATTAGAGTGACAATCCATATCGAATTTCAAATCAGTGTTTATGGAATGTTAATGACTCATAAAAAACATAGAGGTAAACCCTGGATCTCATTCAGACATGATTGAAATTAGTTCTCAATGTTTCCTCATAACATCCTTTACATATATCTTCCAATTTTTTTCAAGTGAGAAATCATAATGAATGATGTTGAAGTGGAAATTATGGGTGTGTTGAACTATGAAAGCCCAAATGGTTTTCTTTCATATAGATTTCATTGGAAGTCCTATGAAAAAGAATAGAGTGGCATTATCTCATTTACATGCGGGTATCATTAATGGTTCAATCATTAATTTGGAATTTTATTTGTTTTCATTGATATTCTAGAAAACTAAGTATATTTCGGTAATCAAAAATAACATTCTTCATGTTTTCCCATGAGGACTGTAATTGATAATTGTGGTATATCATGGTACATGAATTGTTGATATATAATGATGAGATATGTAAATCATCCAATAACTATTTCTTTATATCAAATGATGATGGTACATAGAGTCTTATTCCAAAAACAAATTAACCCATATTTTTCAATGTTTAATTCAATAGGTTTATTTTATTTTGTTTAAATAATTTTATTATTAAGCATCAAATCATCCCTTTCTTCCTATTTTATTTTTTCATTAATAGATGTTTGGAAAATAATTTGGGAAAGGTAGGATGTCTTCCTTACATTTACGATTTCCAAGTCTATCCTTTGTATATCCATGAGTACAGTGTCTTTATAAATCCACATCATGGATAATGTAACAGATTCCTTTATGATTAGATTATTAGTTACCATGTTTTTTATTCTGTAATGGTAGTGAATTGAGACATCATAGTACATGATGAACTCCATAATCTTTTATTGATACAAGTTTCTCACCTTTTGAGTTAATTTATATTTCAATATCAATTTAGCATTATATATGTCTCACTTCTCTCTATATAGGTAGTTTCTGAAAATGTTAAATTAAAATAGTATAACTAATAACTCATAATCATTAACCAAACTTTTTTGTTCATTCATTTTTAATTTTTGAGCAGCATAGGCTATCAAATTATCAATTTTCAGGAGTATTCCACTCTATAATTTCTTTAATTCATCATTGTATATCACTAAATCTTATATAATCAAGGGGAGTGTGACTAAAGGTTCTTTAATTACACTCTTCTTGGGATCCATAAATCTCTCTTCAAATTATAAATATCCATAATTACTTTACCCCCTTTCATGTTATCATAGAAAGTGGGATAAAAAATCATGTGAAATATATCACAAAGCATCATTTTACCTAGATAATCCATGAATATTTTGGATCTCTATGATTCTTGTTGGGATAATTTATTCCTCAAGTTTATTTATCTTTAATTAATTGAGAAAAATTCCCTCACTCATTATCACATTCACCAATAATGTTACATTAGGTGTCTAAAATTCACACATGTTGAACTTAGAATACAACTTATCCATCCTCAATTTAATTAACATAATACATAGATTCTCTTCAGGTTCATCATTGATCTTGGATTATATGATAATATCATCAATAAAGACCACAAAAAAAATTATATATACTTTTTTAAGAATTTATACATCGATCTATGACTATTGTTGGTGCATTTGTGTGTCTAAATTTTGCCACTATGTACACATAATGTCCATATATCATACATAATGAAGTATTTTAATATTTTCAATATTCATTTCTTTATAATGATATCCAGAATTATGACCTAATTTTTTTGAAGTAAAAAACTGCACAAAATTAATCATATATGTCATTAATATATTATAATAGATATATGATATTTATGGAGACCATGTTAAATCTTGGTAATCTATGTTTTTTTTAATTTGTCCTTCTTTATTATGAAGATAACTAGAACAATCCAAGGTGATTCCCTAAGGTGTATGATCACATTGTCGAAATGTTCTTTCATCACCTTATTTTAATCCGTCGATTATTTTGGGTCAATATAATAGGGGATCTTGGACATAGTTGTGGATTTGTATGTTAGATATATTAATAACTCTACCTCATTATCTTGTGGAATGCTAGAAAATTGTTTATGAAATACATTAATATATTTCATCACAATGGGAATTTTATCGACGTTGATTCTTTCCTTTCACTCAACCATTTGGGAAAGATATGATTATTTATTGTGTATCAACACCCCTAAAATTGATGGATTATATACAAGAGATTCATAATTTTACTTCTTTTTATGTAGGATTATAGGATCACACAATATATGAAAATAGATTTCTGTTACTCTATAGTTGATGTGATCCACATATAATGAGATACAATGTGATCCTAGTATAATATAATATTCTACAAATGGAATATGAAATTTTCTAAAAAAATATTCCCATGGACATTAACTGATGTATATTCCAACGCTTGGGTTACAACGATTTCACCACTATGTGTTTTGATAGATATCTCTACCTCAAGGAATTATAGGGGTGATTCAGTAGTTCTAGAAAACATAATGATCTAACTAAATGTGTATAACCTGAATCAAATAAAATAATCTATATCACCCCTAGTTTCTAGAATTTAACCCTTTATTTATGATTTTCAAGTATAAGATGTACATGGGTGACATTTGGGAGAGTATGAAGAACTTTTTTATAGTATTTGGTTATTTTCCATAAGTGAACGAGTGGTGTAGAGTTTTTTAAAAGTATGAAACACTTGTAGGAAACCATGCGTAGTTAGACATGGGAAAAGGGAAGGTGTGTGGGCTATGCATACTTTTTACAAACCATATAGAGGCCTAGGATAAACCATGTCATTTTTTTCCTTTTTTGTATAGTGATCTTCTTCATTGTTTGTGTATGGTTTTGTAACCGTGAAAGACAACCATGCCAGAGTCATCCTTGAGGTAGTGGATAATGCACATTTAGTGTATGGTTTTCCGAACCATGTGACTAAACTATGAGTGGAAAGAAACCACTTCCATAAAAACTGGATATATGTCAGTTTGATCTTCTAACCCCTCTTTTTTACTTTTATACATCCTTAAAGTTTCTTCCAACAATTTGAAGGTGATCTGATGGATTCCTTGGGTGATTAGAAGCTGATTAATCATGGTAAGTGATCATTCTTGGCCTTTCATAATTTTTTCATTATATCTTCATCACATTTCTCATAGATTCATCGATCTATAACCATTGTGATTATATCTAATGTTGTGGATGCCAAATGCGATTATTTGTAGTCATTTGTGGATAGGGGAAGAGATCTATACCAGTTTTGTGAATGTTCATCCCATTGTTATTTTTTTATCCATACATCTTGAGGTAGGTAGCTTCACTCTTGACGACTATATTTTAGAACATTATGTTTTAGTTTCATATTTATTGTTTTTATTTTAAGTGATTGTGAACTTTTTAAAAACATTGTATAAACCATATTTAGTGAGGGTTTGTGATGTTTCTGAAATAGTGGATTAGGTTTTGCAAAGATCCTTCAATTCTTATTATAAAATGATTATTTTAAAATATAGATATGTTTGATTTTTTTATGATGTATTATTTTACAGTTTTTTAATAAAAAGATTGTTTTATTGAAATGGTTTTAAATGTCTTGTCGAAAAGGTTTTTTCATAAATTTAATTTCTATGAGTTCATGTTCGATGTGACCCTAAAGAAAGGGAGAGTTCTAGTGGGGTACAAGGGATGTAATCCTAAATAATGGGTATCTGTTCTAATTGAGCACCATTTTATTGGATGAGAAACCACTCATCAGTATAGAACTATCCAACAAGCATGCTTGTGTGGGTGTGTTGTGAATCATGGAATCGATATTCCAAAAATGAATGTTAAATTCTATTAAGAATTTTTTCTGTTATTTCATTGGAAAATAATGTTTGTGTGATCTTCTTGGAATTTATATAAATTGTGAAACAATTTTAATGTGTTTTATTTAAATTTTTTATATTACATTTCTAAAATATTCTATCCTAGTATCATGAGTAGTGAAGTTATTGGGGAAAATATATTTAATTTCATAACTCATCCCTTCTTTGGAAATTTAGTGATTTTTCATATATTGTTTTTATAAACATAGAAAATGATAAGGTATCAAACATCTTTAGCAGTACTTCATGATACAAGGTCTGTTTATGGAGTTGGTGCTTGGAGCATGTTTAGAGCATGTAGTTTTCATTAGATTCGTTGAGTTTTTACCCACATTGCGTACTTTGGTATAATAGTTTCTAGCTATGGTAGTTTCCCCTAGTTTGATTTTAATATAAATGGTTTTCATTGAGTTTTATTTCATTAGTATCATGAATCATGTAGTGTTTTATTTGGTTATGACATGTTTGGTTGGTTTTTCTTCAAAGGGAAAATCATCCCCCATTTGTTAATGATGACCTTGGAATTTATTACCAACTTTTGGTGCCATGGGGATTTCACTTAAGGCCATGTAACCACTCATCACCCTCTAAAGACACTGAATATAGGGTGGAATGTTACAAGTGGTATTATTTTTGATCAATCTATAATTATTTTTGAGAAAAGTGGTATCAGTTTGGTCCATTCTTTGTAGAACAAGAAGTCATCAGTTATGTCTGTCTTGGAGTTGAATTCATTCATTTTTATTATTTAAGTTGGGATCATGGAAAGGTGTAGGATTTTTAAGATGTGAAATGTATTTTATAAAAATGTGTAGATAACCTTTTTATGAGGAACATCATGTTATTAAAGAGTTGGGTACAGAAGTGTTTTTGGAGACACTTATAGGATTTTGAAATCTCATTGTAATGGGTTTAGCTAATGAGATGAGTATGACATGAATTATAGGAATGACTTCCCACTAGGATTGCATATTTCATTTTGTGTAATGATTTATGTTATGGTACAAAAAATGGTAGATTTTGGAAAATATAGAACTTTCTTTCAAATGTGAGATTTTTTAATGATAATTGATGTGGGATTTTGAAAATAATTTGATTTTATAAAGTACGATTAAATTTTAAAAAATTTTAGAATGTAAAAAATAGGAAATTTTTGAATGATTTTGTCATTGTTGTATTGTGATAAATTGAATTTTTAATAATTCAGTTTATAGAATATGAGTCTTGTGGATTATTTTTTTGATTCCGGGAAATGGAACCCAATAGGCATTATAGGAACTAGTCAGAAGAGGTTGTTGAGAATGAGGTGAACCTGAGCCACATGTGAACCAACAGTTGTTACAAATCATTTCTCAATATTCTCAACTCATTGAGATGGGATTGAAACCAGATAATGTTTTTATGATAACTATCACTGCTAAAAATATATGTGGATGAAGTAAGGTTTTCATCATGACAAGAGGTGAGAACCATAAAAATAAGGGAATGAGGAAGAGGGAAACCATTTATCAAGGTTGTGAAACACATCATAGTTGTACCATAAGATCAATTAACCTTCCTATAAGACCCATGACTAAGCTTGGATGTTTTTTGTGAGGTTCACTATGTCACATAAAGAGAGAGTGTACCACACCACCATGAGAATTCCACAATTGAAACAACATGGGGCATCTTAAGGGCTATTGATACAGTGCTCTAAGGACTGGTGTTTAAGACAATCCTCATGTGTTTCAAACATAGTATTATTTGATGGCATGAGGGAATTAAAATTACCCTCATCAACCAAACAATGCTAGACATGGTGATTACAACAATACCATGACACTTCAGACAGTGTCGTCTCAATAGGGAACCAAAGAACAATGTGCAATTTCAATTAAATTATAGAGAGTTGTGCAATTGATTCTGGATGACCAGGTTGTACCATCTTTAGTGATAGGTATGATTATTTTCTATTTTACCCTTATAAAAGTGTTTTTTTGTACTGGTGTTTCAAATTCCATTATTGTTTCTAGTACTATTGATTAATTGAGTCCAAAACATTATATGATTCCATCTATGATAAAATATCAAACTCCTCTATGGAAAAGAAAATGTAGTGCCTTTATATTTATATCATGTTCTACAAATATTAATAGAGTTGAGCAAAACTGGGATTTCTCTATGCTAGATATGGATTTCTATGATGTAATCTTGGAAATGGATTGGTTGAAAATTTTCAAGGCTCACATCAACTGTTATACCATAAAAATACATTTCATGACTGATGATGGAATTGAGCATCACTTTAGAATATAGATGGTTGTAATGATAAGTCCAATGGGGTTATTTGAACCATTAGTTGTAACATTATCTAACTAAATCTGAGTTCATGAATAATCATGAAAATCATCCCCTATGATAGCTTTAATGAAGAAGAATTTTTCATTTCAATGATATGAGATATTTAAGAAATCTTTCTAACGAAGAAATTTCTTCTTACATCTCCGCCGATCATGATTTTTTCAAAATTAAGACAAGGATACATGGTGTATTGGGATGCTTCAGGATCGGGGTTGTGGTTTGTTATCATGCAAGGATTCCATGTTTTTTCTTCTATTTCAATGTAGTTATGAGTTCATGAGATGAACTAACTAACCCATTATTCGGAGATAGCTGTTGAAGTCCATGCTTTGAAGTCTTTGCATCATTATCTATTTGCTGAGAAATTTATTGCGTTTAATGAACATAATAACTTGAAACATATTTTCTCACAAATAAATTTTAATATGAGACATATAATATGGATGTAGGTTCTCATTCTGTTTGACTTTGACCTAAATAATATATTGGGAAAATATAATATGGTGGAAGATTCATTAAGACGGAATTCATATACTTAATTTGAAAAAGCGTCTTTAGATGAGTAATTATTGAGGTCAGTCCTAGAAAACATGATTTTGTAATGTGAGGAATGAGGTAATGTTTTTTTTATAATTTACTATCTCTTTGATTCTTGATTTATTGAATATGTTTAAATAGGAACAAACAACTAATGCAGAATGTGTTTCTATGAGGTCAAAACTCAATGGTGGGGAGACCATTGATGGTATGAGGCCGGATAAGAGTTCAGTATTATGGTTCAAAAATCAGATGGGTGTACCAATGGATTATCAAAAGAAAATTCAACATCCATAAGACTATTCCAGATGGGTTTTACATCCTAGAATACATAAGATGTATAAGACGTTGGAAATTCAGTTTTGGTGGGTCATCATGAAATGGAATGTGGCTATATTTGTTTCAAGGTGATTCACTTTCCAGGAGGATAAAGAAGAACATCAAGGAAAAGTTGGTATATTACATTCTTTACCTATCCATATTTAGAAATGGATGAGTATAGCTATAGAATTTTTAGCAGGTCTCCCATGAGCGGTTTATAAACACACTTTCATATGGATGATTATAGATCATCTTAGAAAGTCATCCCATTTAATACCTATTTTCAAAACTCATATAGTAGAGGGTCTATCCCAAATATATATCCTTGAAATGTTAAAGAGACACAGAATACCAATTTCTATCATATCAGACATTGATTTGAATTTTACATCACATTTCTAGAAAAACTTATAAAATCCCCTATGACTCAGTTGACTATGAGTATAGCGTATCATCCTCAAATGGAGGGTCAATCTGAAAGGACAATAAAAATGTTGGAAGACATGTTTAGGGCTTCTATAATGTATTTTTGTGGATCATGAGAAGGGAACGTTCCATTAGTTGAGATCTCATATAACATTAGCTATCAGGTCTCGATACAAATTGATCTTTTTTAAGAATTTAATAGGAATCCTTTTTGATCTCCACTTTTTTGGGTGGAAACATTTGAGACATTACTAGTTGCTCTGACCGATTTCCAAGGAACAATGTAGAATGTTGAGTTGATTTCATAGAGGATGGATATGGCTCGGAGTGATTAGAAATTGTATGTGGATCATCTTTGATGGTTTTTGACATTTTCATCGAGTGATCATGAATTATTGAGAATTTCACCAAGGATTGGACATCATCGTTTTGGAACTAATGCTATGTTATGCACTTGATATATAGTCCCTTTCGAGATACTAGAATTGGAGGGAGTGGTGTCATATCAGTTTTCATTGCCACTTTGTTTCTGTGTGGTGTATATTTTGTACCATATATCTCAGTTGAAAACGTATCACCCTAATCATAACCATGTGATCAAATGGGATCAAAATGAACCATAGTTGGATGCTTCATCAGAAAAATACTAATGTGGATTATGGATAGAAAATAGAATTTATTTCAAAGAAAGAGCATCATTCTACTGTGGGTTTCGTAGAAACATGACCAGATTTAGGAGATCTCTTGGGAATGGTATAAGGAAATGAAATAGGAATGGATGTAACTCCTTCAAAATTGTTATGGTTTTTCTAATTTCTATGAATGGAAAGACTAATGGTGGGGATAATTTATCACTTCCATTTTCTGGTATGTAACCCTTTCTTTATAATTTTCAAGTATTTAAATTACATGGGTGATGTTTGGGAGGGTTTGAATAAATATTTGAGATTTTGTTTTGGGATTTTATATATGTTCATGGGTGGTTCATGCGATGTTGAAACCATAGAAAATTTGTAGGAAGATGTGAATAATTAGACAAGGGAAAAAAGGAAGGTGCATGAGTTGTGGACAATTTGTCCAAACTGTGTGGAGGCACAAGACAATATATGTCATGTAATGCATTTGTTGGACATTGAGATTTGTAATTATTGGTGAACTAGTTTGTAAGCATTTGAGATATCCATGTGAGGTCCATCCTTAAGGCAGTGGTTGATGCACGGTTAGCATACAATTAGTCTGACCATGTGAATAACTTGTGCACGGTAGGAAACCCATTCCTTAAAAAGTAGATATAGGCTGGCTTAAGATTTTGACTTTCCTTATTTCCACTTATGCAGTACTAACTCAATGTTATCTCTTCTCAAAGGTCAAGGAAGGATTTTTTCATCAATATGGAGGTGATCTGAAGACTTCCCTTGGTGATTAGAATCTTATTACTCATAGTAAGTAATCAGTATTTTTCGTTCTTGATGTTTGACATAGATCTAGTTCTTTCATTGACTTAGTTTCATAGATCTACACTCGTTATGGATAGAAATAAGTTTTTGGATGCCAAATAGGTATATTTTTTGGACTTTTTTATGATATTTTAATATGTATAACTTGGATTTTTTGGATATCCAACATAGTTTCATGAATGTTCATCATGTTGCTGTTCATTTTACCCAAAATAATCAAGGTAGGTGGATTCACTATCAACTCCTCTATTTTAGAACATAAAGGATTAATTTCAAATATATTATTTTTATTTTTATTTATTGTGAAATTTATGTGCAATACATGGTATACACCTTCTTTAGTGATGGTATATGAAGTCTGGGAAACTATATATTTGGTTTTATAATGTGCCTTGGATTCATGATTTTAAATTTTTTTCTAAAATATTGTATTGTTTGATTTTATTGAAATATCTTGTTAAAAGGTTTTAAATAAAAATGAAATTTTGTTGAAATGTTTTGAAATGGCTTGTTGAAAGGGTTTCGGCATACATGGTTTATGTGTGATTTCATGTTCGACATGACCCTGAAGATGGTGTGAGTGCCTGTGGGGTACAAGGGATGTAACCCTAAATACATGGGTGTTTTCTTGTCGTGCCAAGATAAATGGATGAGAAACAGCTCCTGATTATAGAACCATCAATCAATCGTGCATGTGTGGGAGTGTTGAGAATCATGGAATGGGTACACCAAAATGGAATTTAAAATGATTTTAAGAATTCATTCATTGATTTCCTTGGAAAATTGTATTGATGTAAACTGATGATGTTAATATAAATTGTGAAATAGTTTTAATGTGTTTTATGTAATTTTTTATATAAATTTGCTAACACATTTTATAATAGATGCATGAGTAGGGATGTCATTGGGGAAAATCAACTGAGTTTCATTACTCACTCCTGCTTTGGCACTTTGTTTCGTTTGAAGATGTTTTTTTGAGACATGTAAAAAGGAAAAGCATCAAACATCTTTAGTTGTACTTCGTGATACATGGGTTTTTTTAGTGTTAGGGCATGGGCATGTTTTGATAATAGATTTTTTAGAGTATTTTAGTGTTGTCTTTCACTGTGAAAATGGATATTGTAGTTATCCACTCTGGTAGTTGGTTTTAGTTTTATTTTAATATAAATGGATTTCATTGAGGTTTCTTTCATTAGAATCATGCATCATGTAGTTTTTTTATTAGGGTACAACATGTTTGGTTTCTTGTTTTATTTTCAAAGGTAACATCCTCCCCCATCTATTAATGAAGCCCTTGTAATTAATTTCTAGATATTATCACCTTGGGGATGTAGATTATGTCCTAGTAATGTCACACCTACCTCTCAAGCCAATGGTAACGGGGGGACTTAACACATTCAATATTTCTGATTAACTAGTCAGTATACCATATAAAAATTTATTTTCGTTCTTTATAATAGTGGCGGTGATAACATATGATTTCTTTTACTCCCTCTGTTTAGGTGGTTTTATCTATTGATTACCATCAAATACCCTTATGTTGGTGTACTAGATTTCATTATTTCCATGTTCCTTTAATTTGAATATTTGGACCACATATGGTGGATTGGGAGATTATTTCCATGCCACCATTATATTGATTGGCTTCTTCATGTATCTTTTACATTCAATATATTGGTGATTTTCCCACTCACTGATTAAGAATTTTTATATTCCTTAGTGGAAATTCCCATGGTCATGTCCACATCATTAACATGTGGATGGATAGATATTATTTCTTCATTTATCAGATGTTCCTATATCTTGAAACTTCATCTTAGTTTTTTATCTCTATATCCATGGGACTATTCATTAAATTCTGTCTCTAATTTTTGATTAAAATGAACCATTTCTTCATAACTCATAAAATCTCAAATATATTGAGCATTTCAAAGATGTGTTTTTAAAACAATAAAGAAAAAATATATTTTTTATCTTTATTGATAATAAAAACAGAATTCCTAACTTTTGCGACTTTTAAAATTATCATTTTAGGTCACAACATATTCATTATCATTCTTATTATGATTTTGAAATTATCTCTAAATCTTTATACAACAAGTTAGTGGGAAATAATTTTTGATAAATATTTTATTGAAGAGTTACCAAACCATTTCTTCCAATTCATATTTCATATTCATATTCATTATTAATGTCCACCATTGATCTAAATGTTAAATATATAGGGTAAAATACTTTTTTGGAAACAATTATTCATAAAAATATCTTTTATATGCAATTAATCCATTTTTCTTGATTTTGTTGATTAGAAGATCCACTAAATTTCAGTGGTTGTTATAGTGTTAAGGACTTAATATAAAATTTGAAGTTCATGTATAAAGTAGGATTTTATATATAATTTTGGATATTATTCATAACCTAGTATTACTTTCTTGGTACAACTATGAGGTTTTAAACTCCATCTCCCATTTCATTAGGAATAACCTTCATATAATTATTTCCTTTCCCATCACATAAATTTTTAGTGTGGAATATTATATTTTTAACCATTATATAATATATAATAGCTCTTAACAAAACATGATCTAATTAATCATGTATTACTAACATATTACCATGTGTAAATAAATTAAAAAGTATTAAAGAAAGGGATTAATAATTTTTTTCTATGTTATCTACAACAACACACCTTCTTCAACATGAGGGAAGGGATAATGACCCCAAAGTCTCACATTCAGTAGGCCCTGGAGTGAAGAATAACTACAAGGGTATATAATCTCACATAATATAGAATGAATAAATCTTTTTATAGAAAAAGATCAGGAGATAAGATGGTAAATCCTAGGAAACTCCAAATTCTAAACATTGAAGTAAAGCCAAAATCCATTCCAACATTAATTCTCAACAATAAATATGATACAAAGAATATCAAAAGTACCAAAAAAGTACAAAAAAATACTATTCAGAAATAGCAACAAATCACAATGCCTGAGCTAGTATAGTCCAAAACTGTCCTCAAAGTCCTATTGGAATCCTGAAAATTGTTTATATACGTAAAGTAATCATACAAGTATACTAAATAAGAGAAATGAATCTATCGGTGCACAAGTGGGGAAACATACTAATTACCCTGTGAGAAAATAAGAGAACCTCAAAGAACCTACTAAGGGGTACTAACCAGTCTAGCCTCAACATTTAACTCTCACAAAATAATGCAAGTCAAGTAAGGTAACATTATGAGAACATTGACATTTTGGTACACTGCACCACTTTCCCGCTGATTAACAAATTATCCCTAACATCTAAAATCATGGAGGTATCAAACATACCATAAATACTCCCACTACCACAACATTACCTCACAATCATGGGCCTCAAACCACACATAATCCCTCTTGCAAACACTTGGGCCACAGAAACCATGCCTTTCTCCCAAAGACACTTGGGTCTCATCTTGAATACACTTGGGAAAACAATCTTGGATCATAAAACTATAGTACAATCATCCACAAAAAATCAACCCAATGGATCTGGGACTATACTAATACTCAATAAATTACACCCTACCAAGATACACTCGAGCTTTAAACACATGTAAGAGGGTACACGGTAGAAAGTCAGTAAAAATCTATACATCCTCCCAACAGGATGATTGGAAAGACACCCTCCCACTGCCTACAAGTTCATCCATTACACAATAAATTAGTCTCTCAACCAAAGACTCAAACACACTAAACATACTTCCCCACACCCCAAACCAAAAACAACTACCATTAACCCAAAGCCCCATTCCACACAAGTAGCACTCCCTTTTCAGAGAACCAACTCCCTTGCCCACCCCTGCACCCATAACAGTGCTCCCAATAGTAGCACTGTGCAACCAACAAAAAACCCAAAAGAAAGTATCACTAATAGATATATGTATATATTCATATTTGGTTAACATTGTTCTTTAATCCATATGAAAAACAGGGGTGATCATAAAAGTGTTTTTATCATGGGTAATCCATTTCTTTTAATTGGGTATACATGATTAGTTGGATTAGTATTAACAAAAATTTTTTTATTAAGAAACAAAAATAGTTATAAAGAATTACTCATGAACAGACAAAGAATGCTGACATCCATGATTTTCAGATGGCTTTATAGCTAGAACGGGTCATATGGAAGTAAGGATAACAAAATAAAATAGACGATAAAACATCAAACCACTCTTATCCACTTATTTCATTGATCTTGTTATTTTTTTATCATAATCCCTTTCCATTGTTTATTTCATTTTAATAAAAGGATTCCACCACTATTTACAAGTAATAATTAGTACACCAACCCCAGATGATGCAAAATTATAGGGATAATTATGTAATCACTATCAGATGATCAAAGGATCAAAGTTCCTCCTTTTTACACGAATAAGGGATCACTTCAGCAGTAGGGAATACTTCCAGGAAAAATAAGAATGAGGGGCTCTAGTACAAGCACACGACTCATCTGGGGAGAGACTCTAGTCACACCAAATGGGAAAAAATACAAACTAGGAAGGGAATATCATGGATCTGAAGAGAAAGATCCAGTTTTAAAGGATGAACGGTTTCCAAAATTCATTAATGTGTGATCATGGTCAAGATCACATGGTTTCAGTATCTCAATTTCCCAAGGACATTAAGATATTAAATATATAGAAATTATATTTTGAAACTCCCTTTAAAATGATCATCAAGGATGTAAACATGGTTTATGTCCAATATGATGTAAGAGGTGTAAAATCGGAAAACTAGGAAAAACTGGGGAAACTAAAAATGAGTCACTGATGGGTGAGTTAATGATGGGTGAGTCACTGATGCGGAGCCACCGATGATCGAGCTACCAATGCAGCCTACCGACATTGAGAAACCAATGCTAAGCTACTGATGCAATGACCAACCAACGCCTCAATCTACCATCATTGAGCCATCAATGTTAAGCTTCTAACACAATATCCTAGCGATGCCTCAACCTATTTACGCCCTGACCTACCAATGTCGAACCTATTGACGATCTCACTCCTTACTCAATTATATTGATGCCCCTAACTCATTGATGCACTAAAATGTTGATACACTATTATTTCAATGCACATACATGCTAACACACTGACACATCGATGCACTGACATGTCGACATAGATACCTTGAGTAACTTACTGAAAAAATGGTAAAACTGGAAATCTGGAAAACATTGGAAAAGAGATTCAATTGCCTCCTCAAATACACTAAACACTAGTTTGTTGAAATGGAAAGGACCAAAGAAATCGTGGCCATTACATTAGATACCTATCAATCTATTCTTATCATTGATATTTCAAAACTAATCCAAAAGAAAAGTGGTCTGAACAACCATCCCTTAGGATACCTCTCAGAAATGAACCACCTAGTGTTGTTCAAAAGATGTAGGGAAATCCATGACATCTAGGAACCCCTCCTTATCATATATATCCAGAAAAACTATAGAAACACTAAGGCCCACAATTCTTTAAACAACCACACAAATATTAAATTCACACCATCTGTACAAATGGATTGGGGAGCTCCTTCCTCTATGTCATGATAGTTTCTAGTTTTGGCATCACTGTCTTGCCCGCACAAGTTTAATCGCATCCGTATAAATGCATCTTGGGTAGGAATGAAGTCCTCCAATCATCATACATCAAGACACTTCACACGCATTAAGAGAACAAGAAAACAATTAATCTTATAGAAAATAATTTCAAGAATTACATCATAAAACGAAGCAGAAAATTAAAATACAAAAAAATGTAGAATAGATATGGGTACTAGTCATGAATCTGTGCTTCTGGATCCCAAGTAATCCCATTAAAGACACCATGCCTCCAAAACACATTATCAAAAGGAATTGTCTATCCACAAAACACCTTCTCCTTACAATCCTAGTTTCTTACAAGTTGTTACATGAACATCACGTCGTCCTTGACATTGAACAATCCCCAGTCAATGACCTCTGAGTCATAATGTAGATAACGATGAATCTGATATTCATGGAAGATATCATGGATATTCTCTAACCGCAGTGGCCATCCCAACTGATATTACACTTATCCAACTTGTCCCAACTCCTTGTAAGGTACGATGATACTAGAAGAATGCTTGTTTCCATTATCAATCCTTTACTTCCCATGTTGATAAGAAACCACTAAGAATTCATGGTCTCCATCCTCAAACGCAAAGGGCCTCTGGCTATAATAGACACATGACTTATGTCATTATTGTGATGCCTTCATCCTCTAATGCACAAGCAGAACCTTCTCCATTGTTCTCAGTACTTCCTTTAGTCCAAGAAGGGATAATTACCCATTCTTGGTCCAGTATACTGGTGAAAAACATGAACTTCCATACAGGGCCTCAAATGGTTCTATTTAAATGGTAGAGTTATAGTTATTATTTTAGGAAAACTATACCATAGGAATGTATCGTACCCACCATCCTCCAAAGTCCAAAATGCATGCTCGCTGGATATCTTCCAATGTCTGGATGGTCCTCTTTGTCTGGCCATTTGTATAAGGGTGGAGAGAAGTGCTGAGGCATATATGGGTTCCCAAAGCATGATGGAATCCCCTCCAGACTCACGAAATAAAAAATGTATCCCGATCCAAGACAACGTATCTTGGAACTCCATGCAGTCGCACCACCTCATCCATATACCTTAGCATTAAGGCATCTACTTAACTTGACTCTTTGATTGCTCGGAAGTGAGTCAACATCTTCAATCAGTCCCCTACCACCCAAAGAGAATCACATCCTTCCTGAGTACTGGGTAATCCTATAACGAAATACATAATGATTTCATCCCAATTCAATTTAGTAATGTCTAAGGGCTGCAACAGAGCTCCAGAGAAATGGCGCTCATCCTTCAACTGATGACACAGTAAAAATCATGCCAAAAACTTCGCGAGTTCCCACATCATCATATGCCACCAAAAATGTTTCCTCTATCCTCGTTACATCTTAGAAATTTCTGGATGCACCGTTTGGGGTGATCTATGGTACTCACAATGAACTACCAGACACATTGTTACTGTGTAAAATAGCTTCCCATGAAATACCAACTGGTTTTTACTATCCTCCAACTATCTTTCTGGAGCATCACCCTTGGCAGTGCGATAACACATCACTTCAATCTATGAGTCTCCCCACTAAGATACCTCTACCTCTCAGACTAAATTATAATACACTATCATCTAAAATATATACCTTATTATACTTCCCTCACTAGTATCCATGTTCTAGGTGTCCAACACCTCCATGGCCATCCAAGCATCTGTGGATTCCCAAACTACCTAATTATATAACTTCTTACTCAAATAATTTTCTACAAAACTCCATTTTCCTAGGGTGTAAGATATCTCTATATTTTCATATTGGAGAAACTCTATACACCTTCACTCCAACAAGTTTAGGTCTCTCTGGGAGAAGATATACCTTATGATATTCTGATATGTGAAGAATAAAAAGCATTCCTTGATTAGGTAATTTTGCCAAAAATTTAGTGAAAACATGACCTCTAAAATCGTCAGATCATTTGTGGAATAGTTAGATTCAAAATAATGTAACATCCAAGACCCATAGGAGATAACTACCCAATAATGCATTATAACACATCCCTAGCCTACTCTAGAATCATCACAGAGCACCTCGATCTCTACACCTTCATCTATAAACCAATTCATTGGGAAATGAACATATTCCCTTTCAAGAAGTTGAATTCTTTCTAAAATAGCTAACACCATAAAATGTCTTATTCCATTCTGGTCAAACATTTCAACAGAGCTAAAACTAGAGTGAAGATTTGTTGGAAGCTCCGATAATAGTCTTCCAGACCCAAGAAGCTACAAATCTCTACCACGTTCTTGGTTTCTTCCCAAAAAATAACTGCTTTTACCTTCTGAAGTTAAAAAATTATCCCCTATTAAGACACTAAGTGTTAAAGGAAGTTCACTTCTAGTGTCTAAAACTTTCACTTGAAAAACATCACATAGATGGGGTGGTGTTAGAAGACCTCCAAGACAATCCTTTTTTTCTCTAAGTTATCCTCTTATGGCCTTAATTATATCAGGATTTCATTGATGAACATGATGATGAAAGGGTCCAGTAACTCAAAAAATATAGAGTTCATGAGCCCCATGAACATAGACAACACATCTGTTACACCGAAGGGAATGACCATGAACTCGTAGTTCCCATACCTATATCTGAAATCATTCTTTGTAATGTCTCCCTCTTTAACCCTCAACTGGTGATATCCAAACCGTAGGTCGTCATATATAACCAACCTACTCACTTTAACTAGTTGAAAATATCTTCAATCCTCATGAGAGTGTAATGGTTTTTGACCAAAACATGGTTCAGTCTCTGGTATTCTATGAAAATCTTCATACCACCATCCTCCTTCTTTAAAAAAATTCTGAAGAACCCCATGGCACCTCACTCGATCAGATAAAACCATTATTCATCACTTCATTAAACTGAATTCATAACTCCCACAACTCAGATGGTTACATCAGATAGGGAGCCATTGAAATCGGATGAGAATCATGTTGATTGTATATCCAAAATTCAACATCACATTGAGGGTGTAAAGTCAAAACCTCATATGGGAAGATGTCTAAAAACTCTATAAAAACTCATAAAAAACACAATCTCTACTTCTACTGACTCAACTGACATCTCAGCTAACATTGATTGAATAATTTCCACAATCCAGTTATCTACCAGACAACTCATCTCACCAAAGAAAGCATCGGAATCCCTATCCATATCTATGAACACGACTCATTATTGGAAGCAGTCGATAACTGTGTGCAAATAAAATAAATAGTTGATTCCTGGGATGAGATGGTACAACTGAATCATTTGTAATAAATGATCCTATAGGACTGATGTAGTTCCATCTTCAATCTGCATCGCCAGTACACATGAAACAAATGAGTCTGATCTCGGACTGACGTACTCAACACCAGGGGCATGAAAAGTCTCTCCACATATAGTCTCATGGAATGGCCTAGGCTAGGTGAAAAAAAGGAATGGGAAGCTTCTGAATCAAACAAATCACACAAAATAGTTCTAATTATACTAATCAGACCTCAAAAAATATATGATCATGCTGGAACTACTACCTCGGTATTGCGTAGCTGGCCACGTCCAACTCCTCTACACCTCTATTATCGTCCACCTCCCCAAACATGCCCTTTTCAAGGTCCCTAAGGAGAACCCTATGGTCGGGGTCACTTAGCACGATCTACCCTCAGTTGGTGATATCTCGCTACCCTTGCGTTTAGAAGGGCCTAACCGGAAACTGCTGCAGCTCATAGTGGGTGTTGTACTTTCCCACCCCCACCGTAATACGTTCGAACTGGGCACTGGTTCCAAAGATTTCCAAGACCACCATAGACCAAGAAAAATGTTCCCATACCCATGGGTAATGGGTGAGATCCAATATATCGGAACCGGAACTACTAATTCCTACATCCCATTGGACGAAACCTGGAAGGTCCGGACATTTTAGACCTGCTGGTGATGGCCATCCCCTTCGACAAACTATGTTGGATCCCCTCATGAAACAAACCTCCCAGCAAGTTCATCCTTTCCACTACATTATCCTTCTTATGAACCTCTATGCAATTATGTTTGATAAATTGAGTAAAAACATACTAGAGAGAAGGCCAGAGTTCCTCCTCTAAGCATCTCGCTCGAGACATCTCATCCAGAAAGATATATAATGCGAAGCATAGGATATCCTTGAACATGATCCCCATTTCCTGTACCAACTTTCTCCCTTGCTATAGAGAGAGTCGCTCCTACCTCTTAATATAATTCATCATGGAAGAATAAAATTTTTCATATCAGATCTTCTCAATGTCATCCCACCATAATTTGTCTCCTTCCTTTCACTAAGGTAAATCATCCACCACTGACGCGATTCTTCCATGATCTGGATCACCTCTAAAAAACCCAGTACTCTTTCAGAGCCCGAATCAAGATGAAAGTGATATCCATCTCATAGATCAAACTATTTATCTCTATGTCTGATATGTTTCCCACATACATTCCTAGAGTCTACTGCTGGAAAGCACCATGCATTTTCTACCATAGGTCATCTTCCTCCTCTCGATCGGCCCTCTTCTGATTAACCAGGTCAACCAGTTGGGCCTTAACTAATCATACCGTATGTGGGAAATTTCTATGTTCCATAGCTGAAAAAAGTCAGAAAGAAACTCCTAATCTAGGGTAGTGTGGAAATTTTCTTTTAAATCAGTTTTAACTCTTCATTTATATTAAATTACCAAAACAACCAAGACACACAAGAAAAATAGTCCTTATAATGCGTGTGCCATTCCTAGGGTCTCTACCCTTCAATCAGAGTATCTTGAATTGGTCGGTTAGTAAGTCCATATTCCTTGCATCAAATCACAGGGGCCCTAAAATCCAGTTCCCTAGCTAGTCTTCCCTTTCCTATTTTAAATACCCAGATTTCCTAACACTATTTCCCTACTATCCCACAAAAACCTCACTGCTCCTAACTATGATTTCTATCCTATCCATAAACCTCCTTTGATACCATTTTTTCATGACCCACCTTCTTAAATATGAGGTAAGGGATAATGAACCCTTAGTCCCACCTTCAGTAGTGCCTAGAGTGGCGACTAGAACCAAGGGTATAGATCTCACATAATATGGAATGCAATACCTTTTTAAAGAACAAGATTGAGAGATAATATGGTAAGTCCCAACTAAATCCAAATAATAAAAGGATAATTCAATGAAAATCCATTCCCACATGCATGTTAAACAGTAAATATGATAAAAATTATATCAAAAGTACCAAAAAAAGTTACAAAGAAAAGAAGACTAAGAAGCAACAACAACAACTAATTCAAATAACTAAGCTAGTAAAGTCTAGCACTTTCCTCTAAGTCCTCTTGGAAATTAGACAATAATATATATACATAGGGTGAGCATAAGATTATACTCAGTCAGGGAACAAAATCTTCCTGTGCACAGTTGGGGGAAGATACTATTGTCCCTTTGAGAAAATAGTATAACATCAAAGCACTTACCATGGATTACTAACCAGCCCAACCTCACTGATGCATGATCCTAAAATTAAGCGAGTCAAGTAAGGTAATAGTATAATCACATCGACATTTTGGTACCACACATGACTTTCCCACTGGTTAACTACTTATCCCAAATGACTAACGTCTTGATGCTATCACACTTCCCATTCGCAATACCACTACCACAACCCTCTCACACACACATGGGCCTCAAACCACACAAAATCCCACCAACATGAACCTATCCAAGAACAACCATGTATCTCGTCCGAAGACACCTAGGCCAGATCCTGAAGGCATGTGCGAAAACAATCATATCCTGCCAACACCTAGGCCTCTTATCAACAAAAAACCTACCAAAAGGAACTGAGACTATGGTAATCCACATGCCATTACAGCCTACCCGGATCTTCTTGAGTGGTAATAACCTAGAAGAGGGTTTGAAGAATAGCGTCAGTCCCTAGTCATCCATCCTCCCGCCGAGATATTATGAAAGACACCCTCCCCCATGATATGGGGTTGTTCAGCACATGGTTCTCAACACGGGTGGGGACCATATATAAATCACAAGTAACTTAAATTTATATATATATATATATATATATGTGTGTGTAAGAAAACACTTATCCACAACCTACAAATTCCAAAATAACCAACCAACCCATACGAAACCGTGTTTTTGTTTCCCCGATATGCACAACCACACAACATACACTAGAAAGAACAATCCAAACCATTTTCCTTAAAAAACATTCCATTTATTAATTTATGGATTTTCATTAATTTATTCTAGCACTATCAGGCAATTACCAACCGCGACCACATTAAAACAACAAACAAAACGATATTTGTAGTCCCACTCCACTCCCCCATTCAAACAATACCAACCATTATTCTTCAATGTTTTACTACACAATACTAATATTTCTCAAAGCATTCCAATTTAATACAAATTCATAAACACCCCTAATTCCCACTTACCAATTTCATTTTGCAACCACATCACAGACAAAGGCAGTCCCACTGCCTACAAGTCCATCCATTCTACAATCAATAAATCTCTCAACCAAGGACTTGAACACACCACACGTACTTCCCCACACATCAAACCCACAATATATACTATTAACCCACAACCCCTCTACACACATGTACCACTCCCTTATAAATTAACAAACTCTCATGCCCACACCTGTACCAATAACAATGCTCCCAACAATAGTACCACACAACCCACATAAAAACCGAACAAAACACAGAACTCAAACACACCTATCAATAGGATATATGTACATATTCAGATACGGTAAACATTGTTATTTTATACACATGATAAATAATTGTTATTATACAAGGTTTTTCATTATGGGGCAGCCATTCCATTTAATCGGTTATACGTGATTTTTCAGATTAGTATTAAGAGAAATTGTTCATAAGGAAACAATAACAGTGATAAAGTGTTACCCATACACAGACAAATACCACCAACATACATGATTATTAGATGAATTTAAAGCCACAAAGGGTCATAAGAAAACGAGGATAAAAAAATAAAACAGATGATCAGTCATCAAAAGACTCTCAGTCAATTATATAATAGATCCCATTACTTTTTGATCATACTCCCTTTCCATTATTTATTTCTTGTTAAGAAAAGGATTCAACCATTATACGCAAGAAATCATTATTAAACACACCTCTCATGGTCTATAATTAAATAGAGAAAGAATAAATCTCTACCAAATGATCAAAGGATCAATGTTCCTCCTGGATCCAAGAACTAGGGATAGTGAAAGTAGTAGAGAAGATCCCTATGAAAATTGAACAGGAGGGGATCTATCAAAGGTAGATGACTCATCTAGAGAGTAAGACTCTAGGCACACCAAAATGGAATGAAAAAAATACAAGCTAGGGAAGATCCCATCTCTGAATAACTAGATCATATTTTGAAGGATGACCGGTTTACTAAAGTTATTAACATGGGATTGTGGTCATGATCACGCTATTTTAGTATCTCAAATCCCCCAAGATGTTAGGATATAAAATATATCATAAATATCATTTGAAACACCCTAAAAATTTCTAATAATAGGATTTAAACATGGTTTTCATTAAATAAGACATAATATGGTCAAAAATAGACAAATGGTAAATTCTGGGGAAACAGCAAATGAGTCACCAATGGGAGAGTCACCGATGGGTGAGTCATCAAGTTAGATCCAACAATGGGTGAGCTACTAACATGACCTGCCAATGATGAGCCACCGATGTCGAGCTATCACTGCAATGTCCTATCGATGCCTCGACCTACTGTCATTGAGCCATCGATGTTGTGCTACCAATGTAATGACCTACTGACATTGAGACATGCCGACACCCTATCCTATCGATGCCTTGACCTACTGACGCCCCGACCTACCAATGATTATGCTCCTTACTCACCGATTTCGACGCCCCTAACTCACTGATGCACTGACATGCTGATGCATTATCCCTCAATCACACTAACATGTCGACACAAAAAATGTTGATTATGACGTCCTATGTCGCTGATGAAAACACTAGAAATTTAGAAAACTCGTGAAATAGGATTTCTTTTCCTCCTAGAACACCCTAAACAAGAGTTTATTCACAATGTAATGGAAGAAGGAAATATAGGTCATTACATTATACTTTGAAAACAAAATTATAAAATTATCTAAACCTTTGATTGATATTAACTTTATTTACCAAAATACATCATACATCATTATAAATAATTATTTAGATAGATAACATATAAAAAAATACAATAAATACTCAAAAGTTTTAGTTTCATGGGAAGATTATGTACATATGGCATGGTTTCACAAGAAAACATAAACATTATTTTAATCATTTTTCATATCCCTCTTAAAATATATCATTGCCCTATTAATACATGTACTCATCTATGGACATACATCAAAAAAAGATTGAGCTGAAAGCCCAATAAGGGGAATAATATATGGGTGTGAACATGGGATATTAATAAATATAATACATGTTTGAGCATAATCATCACTATAATATCATAATAAAATGATCATCACCATATGTGTGATGGTATCATTTTAAAGAGATATGGAATGTGGAACATGCATAGTAATGAAACATGATAACATTTTGGTCAAATATAATGTATAAATTTTGAAAAAAGATAGAATTATGTTCAGTCATAACATATATCTTCAAATCATAATTTGATAAAATGGTAAAAATGATAACATCATGTTCATGAATAATACATGTAATATGAGAAGGTATATCACATTAGCCATTTCATTTGAGAGGTATATAATTCTAGTCCTAACCATAACATTATAAAGATCATAATCATGGATACCACATATAAATAGAACATCTATGAACCATAAACATGAAATAAACCCATGATAAAAGAATTGGTTTAATTTTGATATCATAAATAATAAGTTAATGAATAACCTTGGAGGTTTCTAAAAGAAAAAGGGAAAAATATTTTTAGAACAGTTAATTATTTTCATTAAAGGTAATTGGTCATGGAGAGAAGAAGATGAAAAACTCAAGTGGAATCAATGAGATTTTTAGAAAATATATATTTTTTCAAAAAAATTATAAGTAGCATAAAAATACTCCCATGAAAGATGAAACATGTATATCCCCTAGAAATTAAGTGATAAAAAGTAATAAGAAATTTAGAAGTCATTTGTGAATAATCATTGGAAAATATTGATGTAATGAGAATAATCTAAAAGAATGAGTTGGGTTATAGAGTTCCCATTCTAAACATTATATTGAATAACTTGATAATAATTATTAGAAATTTTAGTGAATAGGAATTTAAATCCCTATAAAAGTTAAAAATAAAATTATTATATAATTAGGGTAGATCATATATTGAAGTTTTTTTAAATAATATTAGATATAAAGTGATATTACCAAAGAGAATGGTCTAGAGAGAGCCCCATTACGCAATGTCCGTATTTGTTTTATCATATTTACACCTCCTATATAAAAAAAATATGTTTATAAAAACACTAATTTGATAATTTAAATTATCTATTGATGTTTTTATTTATAAATTATTACAATTATAATTAATTTTTTTTATCATTTTTAGTTAAATAGGAAATGTATTAATTGAAAATTTCCTTAAATTTTCCCATTTTAATTTTAATTTCATTTCCCTGATAGCTTGTAATTTTAAATATTATATAATTGAATACAGTGGAATAGAATAAATTAAAATAAATCTCTAAGTATAATATATTTTCTACACAAACTATCCATGAATTTAGTGATAAGTAATGCATTAATAATGTCCTTGTAGGTGGATGAAACAAATATTTAACAAGATCAATAAAAAAGAGAGTGTAGAGAGAGTATATATATAGAAAATGATTTAAAATAGTTATACCATATTGTTGGACCCTCCATGATATTTTTGTTTTCACAATCACAAATTATTTCAATATATAGATTCTATTCATTCATACAATATTAATATCTCTCTATGAATCAATTTTTCAATACAATAACATATACATAAATAAGTCTATAAGCTATATTCATAAATAAATATGCTTACATGGGTAGTTTTGTATTTAATTTCTGATTAAAACTTCGTCTTGTAATGGTATATGAATGACATACTCTTCATAACCATTTTGGATTCACTAAAACCAAATTTGACACTCCGAACCGAAGTTGACACACCAAAACGAAATCCGACGCACCGAAACCGAAGTTTACACACCGAAACCGAAGTCGACACACCAAAACCGAAGTGGACCCACCGAAACCAAAGCCGACACACCGAAACCGATGATGAAACACAGAAACCGAAATCTACACACTAAAACTGAAGATGACATACCGAAGTTCTACACACGGAATAATGACACACTGAAGTTTGAGAGACTGAATTTCGACACACTGAAGTTCGATAGACTGAAGATGACACATTGAAGATGATAGACCGATGTTATTAATCCGAAGACGACTGACCGAAAATGACTCACCGATAGTCATTAATAGCTGTTTCCATTTATTAATTCAAATTTATTTTTAATGGTCATATTTAGAACAATTAATATTTCTGACATTATTTAATGTTTCTTGTAGGAAAATTTGTAGAAAAGTACAAGATACATGCACGCGTGAAGATCATTATTCCTAGAAGACCTAGGAGTATAAAATAACCTCATATTTCATGTTAAATATACAAGGGTAGTAGTACACGTAGAGAAAAATACTGTGCGAATAATAAAATAGAATATATAAGTGCTTGACATTAAAAGAAGACTGTCACAAGCTACCTTCTCAAAAAGAGGATCAGTATACATCGAGACATAAAAGAGTTGAACCTTTTAATTTCTCGAAGCTGTATTACAGAAACTATGATACTCTGTTCTAAAGACAGCTTTCAGAAGAAGACTCAAATACCATTTTCTCTACATTCATTAAGTCTAAATACCTACTTCACAACACATAGAGAATTCTGAACTCTAATCTCTTTCTTAAAACTGTTGTGTTTTACATTCAATATCTGAGCAGAGTGTATATTTGTTTTACACACACTGCCTCCTAAGCATAACTGGACGATATAAAAATATAATCATACTCAATCAAATATTTCATTTGTTTCCCAAGAATAAATGTGGTAGAGGTCAAGTGTGACCTGGACATCTTGGTGTGCTATTGTAAAACCTGATCTAGGGTGTGGATAAAAAGTTTATTTATGCATACAACGTGGTGGCAGGTGATCACCAAGTGGAGAGTATTAAGTCTATACTTAAGACAGAACCAATTTTTTACATTGTTGTGCCAATCATAAATTACTCTATTTTGTTTTATCCGCTGCTAACAACTTTTCAAAGACAGAAAACTGTTTTTATTTTAACTTCGATAGTTATTTTTGGTTAGTGTGAATTTATCGTAAATTAAATAAACCTATTTCAAAAGTTTATTTAGTGATCACATTGATTCAACTGAGGACTAATAAACCTTAGATAAGCTTGTTGAGCAATTAATCATTTATATCTATACTACCATAATTGACTGAACTGTTTTTAATTGCAGGATTTTAATATAATTATTTTAATAGAAATTTTAATTGGAACTCAATTCACCCCCCCTTTGAGTATCCACTCCATCCGAAATTTGGTATCATATGTTTATTTATTTTCAAGTTTTTCAAATTATTTTCAACTATTATTTTAGTTGTATCTTAAAGATCTTAAAATTTCTATCATATCTAAATTTTTAGTTCTTTAAATTCTAGGTAACTATGGAAACTAGTGTTGAGGGTGTTGATACTAATAGACCTCCTTTATTTAATGTTAATAACTATGATTAGTGGAAATTAAAAATGATAATTTATCTAGAGAGTATGGGCCCTGAAATCTAGGATACTATTGAAGAGCAACATATACTGCCTGCTACTGATAGGGGCACATGGTCTTAGTTAAATAAAGCTAAATATAATAATAAATGTATAGAAATGAATTCCTTGTACTTTTCTCTAGGTTATGATGAATTCAATAGATTACTTTCTTGTAAAACTCCATATGAAATTTGGGATACTTTAACTGTTTCCCATTTGGGAACAACTAATGTTAAAGAAATGTGACTAAATACATACACTATTAAATATGAAAATTTTAAAATGAAACCTAATGAACATATCTTTGAAATGTATATCTGGTTCAATGAGATAGTGAATACTATGAGTTTTCTTGGAAACCTAGAGGATAACAAGGACCAAATCATGAGACTGCTTCGATTCCTACTTAACAGATGGAGGGGAACTTCAGTTTCCATCCGAGAATCTTGTTATATAAGCAATCTACCAGTAAAAGAGGTAATTGGAAAAATTATGATGTAAAAGAATGAAATTAAGTTGAATCAATATATATATGTGGAACCAAGGATGAAATCTATGTCGTTCAAAAATACTACCTCAAAGAGTAAAAACAATGAAAAATCTCATGTTCTTGTAGACAGCTCCACTAGTAAAGCATCAGATTCAGACAGAGATGAGGAAATGGATCATTTTTCTAGAAGATTCAAAACGTTATTCCAAAAGAAGAAATTCTTTAGGAAGTCGAACTAAAAGGGAATGTATGATAGTAATGGACAATGGAAGAAAGACAGAAAATGGAATGACAACTCAAATGAAATAATCTGCTATGAGTGCAAACGAAAAGGTCATGTTAAGGCAGACTGTCCAAAGCTGAAATTCAAGAAGAAATTTGAAGACAAGGGAGAAGGATATAAAAAGTCTATGAATGCTACCTGGAGTGCTTCAGAAGACAGCTCCATAAGATCTGATGCTTCTGATAGTGAAGAGAATAATCATGCAAACTTATGTTTCATGACTAAAACATCTGATGTAACACTTAACTCTCTTATACATAATTCCAATTATTTTAACAATATAAGTAAGTCACACAATAATGAAGATATGTCTAAGGATGAACTATTTTAATATTTTTAAATTCTTAAGTATACCTTTAATGAGCTAAAGGACTAGTATAAATCCTTAAAGAAACAGTATGCTTTAAATGAAAATTATATGTCATCTCTGGATATTGGAAATGAAAAACTCTCCCAACTATTAAAGGAAAACACAAAACATAAGTTATCCAATGAGAAATAAAGAATAGATCATGAAAATTTTACTGCAGGTAGAAATATCATGACTCATTTTCTAGGGAAATAGATTGCCCCAAAATATACAACTGGTCTTGGATATCAACCAGGACAGTGAAAGATCATTAAAACTTAATTTATTCCAAAATCTGGACAATTCACTGCTAATTCAAGATCTGGACCATTCCTCAAAAAAAAAATCTCTGAATGACCAAATAATTTGTTTATGGCTAAAAATATATCGGCTAATTATAGGAAATCTGTGAGACAAGTATGGGTTCACAAAATTTTACTTTCTAGCCTCTCAGGACCCAAGAAAATCTGGGTACCAAAGTTACCCCATGTCTAATCTGTTTTGCAGGGATATTTCATAAATAGTTCCTATAAGACTCTATGGTACTTGGACAATGGATGTTCAAGAAATATGACAAGAGACTACTCATGCTTCAAAAGCCTAATCAAGGTTGGTGGTGGACACATCACTTTTGGTGATAATGCAGTGGAAAAAATCGTCGTCTTAGGCCAGATCAGTAACCTTAATACAATATTAATTTTCAAAGTACATTTTGTTGATTGATTATATTAAAATTAACTTAGCATCTCTCAGTTATGTGATGATGGTTTCAATGAAAAATTTGAAAATGATACATGTAATTTTTTTAATTCCAAAAATGATTTAATATTTACTGCTCTAAGAAATGAGAATGTGTTTGTTGTTGAATTAAATTCAATATCTAAGAAAAATGTTTCATAGTTAAATGCTTTTGATAAGGAATCCTGGTTGTGGTATTGAAGATTATGACACTACAATGTGCACTCTCTTAGGAAACTGACTAGGAAAGGATTAGTTAGAAACTTACCTAAACTGGAATTCTCACTTAACAATGCGTGAAATCCTTTTCAAAATGGAAAGAAAAACAATGTTTCTTTAAAACCAACGAAATAAGTTTCTACTTCTAAACTTCGTAAGTTGGTTCACATGAATTTTCATGGACCATAAATATTTTCATGATTAAATGGGAATCACTATGTTTATGGACATATAGATGATATTTCTAGATACACTTGGGTATACATTCTAGCTCACAAAAGTGAATCTTGTTATTATTTTATCAAATACAATAAGTCATTAGAAAACCATAGTGGAATAAAAATTAAGACCATAAGAAGTGATCATGGCCATGAGTTTGAAAATCAGAAGTGTGAATCTTATTGCTCAGACAATGGCTATAGTCACAATTTCTCTGCTCCTAGAACATCCCAACAAAACAGATTCGTGGAAAGAAGAAATAGGACCCTTCAAGAAAAATCTAGGAATATTCATAGTTAATATAATTTAACGATTTATTTTTGGCCTGAAGCTATAAATACAACTTGTCATACCATTAATAGAGTCTTGATTAGACCTGTTCTTAAGAATACCACTTATGAACTTTGGAACAATAGGAAGCCTATGGTTAACTACTTTATATTTTTTGGTTTCAAAGTATTTATCCTTAACAATAGGGACAATTTTGACAAGATTGCCTCCAAGATTGGTGAAGGAATTTTCCAAGGTTACTCAATCTTGAGTAAATCCTATAGATTATGCAATAAGAAAACCAAATGTGTGGAAGAGTTAGTTCATGTAAAATTTGATGAGACATATCTACAAGAACCCAAATCCTCTCTTGAATTTCTTGGGGATGATATTTCAATTATGAACCTTAATGATAATGATAGTGAATCCCCTGTAAAAGTAACCAATTCTAGGAATCTTCCAGAATCTACACCTGTTGAGTCTAAACCAATTGACAATCATGAGGAGTCTAGTTCAACTATTTCTAGAGGTATTCGAACTCTCAAGAATCATATTTTAGATGTTGTAGTAGGTGATTTAAATTGAGGAACACATACAAGAGCTTCTCTGAGAAACCAGGTTGAACATCAAGATTTTCATTCAGAGCTTGAACCCAAAAATATTAAAGATGAATTCAATGATGAATTTTGGGTGATGTATATGCAAGAAAAATTAAATCAATTTTAATGAAACAACGTATGTGAGATAGTTGAAAGAGCTAAGGACACTTTGAAAATAGGCACTAAATGGGTTTTTAGAAACAATGTTGATGTATTTGGTAATATGGTTTGAAAAAAATCTAGGTCAGTTTCTCAAGGTTATAGTCAAGAGAATAGAATAGACTACAAGGAGACATATTCTCATGTAGCAAGAATATAGGGCATTAAGATTCTACTAGCATCTTGAGGTCATCTTAATTTCAAACATTATCAAATGGATGTCAAAAGTTCTTTTCTAGATGGGTATATAGTTGAGGATGTTTTTATAAAACAACCCCTGGTTTTAAAAATCCCCATTTTGCAAACAATGTTTTTGAACTTTGTAATGCTTTATATGGTCTAAAGCGAGCTCCATGAGCTTAGTATGATAGAATTAGTTCTTTTTATATACAAAAGGTTTTACTAAATGAATAGAATATCCTAATTTGTTTATTAAAATAACTTCCAAAGATGATTTGATAGTATAAATTTACGTAGATGATATAATTATTGGATATTATAAAAATTAATTATGTACTAATTTTTCAAAAATAATGAAAAATTAATTTTAAATAAATTTAATGGGAGAACATAATTTTTTCTTGGGATTTCAGATTTTTCCAAACAAATATGGTATTATTTTAAATCAATGTAAATATACTAAAGATATTTTAAAACGTTTTGGTTTGGAAGGTAGTAAAGGTAGTGATACACCTATGAGTATTACTTGTATGTTGGATGGTTATGATGCAAGAGAACCAGTGGATCAAACCAACTACAGAGGCATGAATGGGAGTCTTCTCTATTTTAGTGCTAGAAGAACTGATATTATGTTCAGTGTATGCCGGTGTGCTCACATTCATGATAATCCCAAAGAATATATTTTAAATGTTGTTAAAAGGATTTTCAAATATCTCAAATATACTCCCAACTTAATACTATTTTATCCAAGAGGAAAACTATTTGATTTAATAGTCTATTCAGATTCAAATAATGATGGTTGTAAACTAGATAGAGAAAGAACCTCTGGGACATGTCACGTTGTAGGCAAATCACTAGTATCATGGTGTAGTAAAAATTAGAATTTTGTTGCATTATCTACTACTGAAGAAGAATACATTACTGCTATTAGTTGTTGTGCACAAATATTGTAGATTGACCACACTTTACAACACTATAGATATCAATTCAAACATGTCTCCATTAAATGTGGCGAAACAAGTGCTATTAACATTTCAAGGAATCTGATATCTCATTCTAAAACAAAGCATATTGATTTAAGAAATCACTTTTTGAGAGATCATTATCAAAAATGTGATATAAATCTAGAGTTTATTGTGACTGTACATCATCTTTCTGATCTATTCACTAAACCATTAAATTCTGAGAGAATGAATTACATCCGACATGAATTAAGAATGATAAATTTATAAAACCAATCTTTATAAAACATGTCTTTATGAAACTGATATTTATAAAACCGATCATTATAAAACCCATATTTATAAAACTGATCTTTAAAAAACTTATATTTATAAAACCAATATTTATAAAACCAATATTTATAAAACTGATATTTCTAAAACTTGTCTTTATGAAACCAATTTTTGTGAAACCAGTTTTTGTGAAACAAATTTTTGAGAAACCGATTTTTTGTGAATGTGATTTTTGTGAAATTGATTTTTGTGAAACCTATTTTTGTGAAACTAATTTTGGTGAAGCCTATTTTTGTGAAAATGATTTATGTGAAACCTATCTTCTTCAAACCGATTGATTGACACCGATCCATTTAAGGGATGTTTTGTAATTTAAATCTGTTTTATGTGAAACATCATTGTTTTATTTCTTTAAACTTGTCGTGTTTAAATTTTATGTTTTATGATTTACAATCCCTAAATGATATATTATGTCCAATCCATCCTGACCCATCACCTTCTCTATAGCCGTAAATCCTTATACATTTAGTCACACACTCTCTCTCTGACTCTCGACCTCTCAACAAAAGTTAGAATCCAATGCTTCATTATGGATAAGACTAAGCGTGCAATAGAAGAACCTCAAAAATCTCCTCCTACTAAACATAACAAATGTGAGTCTAGTGGGACTGGGAAACTGATATTAGAAAGCCGAGTAGTTACAGATGAAAAGGAAGTGTCTGCTAAGTAGTTTATGTCCAGAAAATATTTTCTTCTAAAGGTACTGGAATCTGAAGGGTGGCTTAGTTGGTTAACCGAAAATGAAAGACCCTGTTATCCTCAGCTTGAGCATGAATTCTATAAAAATTTGAGTATATAATAGGATGAAGCCGAGGAAGCAATGTTGAGATCTATAGTAAAGGGAAAGGAAGTGGTTTTCTCTTAGAAGGAATGGGTTGAATGCTTAGAGGTGCCTCATGAAGGTGTCTATGCTGACTATCCAGGTAATATTTTACCATCTTCAAATTTGTTTTAACATTATGATTCTCTAAAGGATATTACTGGAAGTGAAGAATCTAGGAGGACGATTGTAAATTAATTTGAAGGAGAAGTGAGATTTCTTTTTATGTTCATATAGCATAAAATCTTCCCTACGATGGGAGATTTCTCAACTGTGAAATATCAGGATGTCTTCATTATATTTTTTTGAAACATGGAATAAATGTGAATCTGTGCAAATAGCTCATGGTATATATTTCTAATACGATTAAGACATCTATGAAGGTAACATTATTATACTATCCGAGGATGATTTCATCCATATTGAAAAAATTATATTGTGTGGAAGACGGAGATGAAATGATTAGTTCTTGCAGTGGTTTTTTGTCTTTATAAAGACATTTGTAAATGAATGGAAATATTCAGGAACCCATGGAAGATATAATGGGTAGGAGATGAAGAAAGAATGTATGAAGAGTTCAATCTGGTTGACCATCCTTCTCGAACAAAGGATCAAGATGATCCAAGTCTCAAACTAAGAGAAGTTACTATTTATTCTGATGAGGAAGTTGAGGCTGAAGTGCCTAGGGAAGAAGGATCTCCTTTTGATGATAGGATTTGTTATGATATCACTTACAGTCCCAAGGATATGACTTATGGACCTGCTAGTCCACCTATAGAACTGCTTTCAAGAGAAACTATTCTAGGTGATGAAGAAGAGGAAGAAAGCAGATTTACTGGCATTAAATGATATGTTAGAAAATCAGATGAGTAATCTGATGATGATGATGATGATGATGATAATGATGATGATGATGGTGGTGGTTATAATAGTGATGTTGGAGGAAGTGTTGAGAATGTGAGTGACTCTCTAAAATAGGGACAATAAATGGTTGACATATCTGTTTAGGAATTTTTTTCATGAAGCAGGTGATGGAAATGAGCCTGCTGATCAACAGGCTGATGATCATAGAGATGATGGACATGAGGACAGACTACTCCATCCCAATTCTGAAAACCAAGATCTAATTCAGGAATTGAATGATATTATGGCTGCTGGCCAGGAAGAAGAATATGTAGTTCCACTGCCTCAAATTGTGGAAGTACCTGGTGAAGTGGAAATAGATGGAGCTCAGCCAGAACCTTAAGTTCCGTTGGTTTCATTCCCCATACATGGTTTTATGGGCATAGAATAGGATAAAAATATTAATGGTATTGATATTATTCCTGAGCCTCAGAGAAGAGGCGTACGAACTTATACTGTTGAGCCAACAGATTAGACATCTGCTAGAGAGTGTAATAGTAATCTAGGCTACATTATTTTCAGTTTAGATTATGACTTAGATGAGGAAAGGATACCTCCTTCTCCTATTCATAAATTCCATGTTGATCCCGAACCTATTTCATATGTTCCTCTAACTGAACCTCCACCTCAACAACCTATTTCTCATTCAGTGGCCAGTGACAATGTCACTAAGGCTGATATGGAAAATTTTAGGAATGATATATGTGAGTCTGTTATAGCTTCAATGGGATCCAGAAATGAAGCCTCCACCTCAATAAGTATCTCGGATGTTGATGCAGCAAAAATTGCAAGAATTGTGATTCAAGAGATTCAACCAAATATTATTACTATAGAAGAAACCATTGTGAGACACAACATTTTGCTGAAAGAAGAAGTAATAAAGATGGGAAATGAGCTTAATTCCTTAACCTATGACTTCAAGACCTCCTTTAGTGGTTTTATGGAATTTTTTAAGAACATGGTAACTCATCTACTCAGTGTATATTTGAAGAAGATGAAATAAGTGCTTTGAAAAATGTTGTCTGGCCCATCCAGTTCCATGAGTGGAAGAGGTGTTGCTGCTGATATGGAGTCTCTCAAGGGTGTGATGAGATAATAAATTCAAAAAATCCATAGTTTTTTAGAAAAATAAACCCTTTATAAATTACATTGGAATATATGTATTGTGTACAATATGGTCAGACAGTGCACCTACGAAGCCTCTGCAGTTGAGAAAGAAATTCGGGAAAAAGTGCATAAGTATTTCACTATGATATATATCAATCATGACCTCATCAACATTTTCATGTTTCTAGATGAAAATCATAGAATTCCCCCAGTCACAGAAGAATTCAGAAAGCATTTTCCTCAATTGAAAGTGTTTACAACTTTACTGAGTAAATTTATTGATAATAAGGATGTCTTTGAGAAGGAAATGAAATATGGAGGATAAATAATTAATCACATCATCAACATTCTCAAACCGTATCTACATGTTTAGTTCGAGGATATTGTGGTCCCTCCAGCTATTTGAATTGGTACTACCTCTGGGGCTCCTACTCCAATGATTGTCTCTCAAGCTCTTACTCAGATTCGACCAATCATTACTGAGAAGTCTCCAAGTCGTGTGTTGTCAGAGAGAAGGCCTACCCTTTCAGCTACTATTCTTATAGGTGTTTCTCTACCGGATGATATAATCAGATCACCACCATCCTATACCCCTCCCAAACCTTCTACTTCTCCATTAGATCCTTCAGACAAAGGAAAAGCTCCTCTTCATCAAAAGCTTTACTGATGTATTGTTTCTTTTTGGTAGGGATATGCTCTCTTTTCTTGACTTGTACTCTTATGACTTTGAATAAAAATCATTATGGTGTCTTTCTTTTATCTTATTTTTGTTGTTGTTTTCCTTAATACTTTTTTTTAATCCCAAAAGGGGGAGAAAATAAGGGTGGCATATACTATCTTTAATCAATTCAGTGAAGGGGATGTTTTTATTAAGTAAAATCTATATCAATTCTATCTTTATTCTATATATTCGATGTATTCCATAATTTGTGATTATCAATAAGGGGGAGATTGTTGGACTCTCCATGATATTATAGTTTTCATAATCACAAATTATTTCAATATACAGATTCAATTCATTCATGAAATTTTAATATCTCAATGTGAATGAGTTTTTTCATACAACAACATATACAGAAATAATTATATAACCTATATTCATGAATAAATATTCTTACAAGCGTAGTTTTTCATGTAATTTTTTATTAAAACTTTATCTTGTAATGGTGTATGCAAGAGAAACTCTTCATAACATTTTTTGATTCACCGATACCATAGTTGACACACTGAAACCGAAGTCAACACACCGAAACCAAAAATGACACAACGAAACTGAAGTCAACACACCGAAATTGAAGTCAACACACTAAAACCGAATTTGACACACTGAAACCGAAGTCGACACAATGAAACCGAAATCGACACACTAAAACTGAAGATTACAGACCGAAGTTCGACACACTTAAGTTCAATGGACCACAGTTGACACACCAAAGATGACAGACAGATCCTATCAAACCGAAGATGACAGACCGAAGATGACTAACCGATAGTAATAAATAACTGTTTCCATTTATTATTTCAAATTTATTTATAACACTCATATTTAGAGAAATTAATATTTCTGACATTACATAATGTTGTCTGTAAAACAATCCGTTGGCAAGTACGAGGTTCTTGAACATGCAAAGATACTTATGCCTAGAGGATCCTAGAGTATAAAAGGATCTCATCCTTCATGTTAAATATACGACAATAGCAGTACACACAGAGAAAAAGACTGTGTGAATACTAAAAAAGAAGAGGTATGTTCTTGAGATTACAAGAATACTGTAACAATATACCTTCTCAAAAAGGGGCTTAGTATACATCGAGACATAAAAGTGGTGATCCATTTAATTTATCGATGCTAGATTACAAAAAATGTGATACTATATTTTGAAGAAATATTTTAGAAGAAGTCTCAAATTCGATTTTATCATTATTCATTGAGTCTAGAGCCTTCCTTTACAACACATAGAGAAATCATAACCCTATTCTCATTCGTAACTCTGTTGGGTTGTACATTAAATATTTGAGTAGTGTGTATATTTGTTTTACACACACTGTCTCTGGATCATAACTGGAGGATATAAAACTATTCTCATAATCAATCACTTATTTCATTTGTTTCCCACGAATAACTATGGAAGATTTTAAGTGTGACCTGGACAGCCTCGTGTCTTGTTGTAAACCCCGATCCAGGGTGTGGATCAAAGTTTATTTATATAAATAGCTTGGAGTCATGAGATCACCATGTGGAGATGATTAAGTCTCTTCTTGAGACTAAACTACTTGTTTAAATTTTTGTGCCTATATTATATTACTCTTTTTTGTGTATCTACTGCTTACATATTTTCAAAGACAGAAAACTATTTTTATTTTAACTATGATAGTTAGTTTTGGTTAGTGTGTATTTATGCTTAATTTAGTATACCTATTTCAAAAGATGAATTAGTTCTCACATTAATTCAACTGGGTACTAATCAACCATAGAGAAACTTGTTGAGAAATTAAACATTTATATCTCTAAAACCTTAATTGACTAGGATATTTTTAATTGGGAGATTTTAATATAATTTTTTTAACAGAAATTTTAATTGGAACTCAATTCACCCCCTCTTGATTATCAACTCCGACCAACACATATCATAAAAAGTTTAATATATTATAAAATAAAAAATTAAAAAATTTATAAAATTAGTAAAGGAAAATTTGTTTGGGATAGAATAAATAAAAACATAATAAAACGAAAAGCACAAATCGTAGGATATCATCTTTATTGAAGCTTACTCCTTTTCTATAAAACTATATCCTTAAAGGATTGGAGATTAATGACACATAAACATCATTAAGCATATAAGCATACCAAATATGATAGAACGAGGTAGTTCATGGGATTTTTTACTTTTATGGAAATTTATTTTCCATTGGAATGGAGAGGTGTATTTATACTTTATAAGAGACATATTCATGTGATAAAATATTGAATAAATTATTACTTCCAAGGTAAAACTTTTAATAGTGACACAATTAATATAATAATAAATCAATGATTAAAAATATATTATTTTATGTCTTTAAAAGATATTATGCATGAAATTTATTAGTTTATAAAAAAAGAATGAATATAATGAGAAACATTTAATGTAAAACATTACATCATTAGAATTTGGGAGTTAAATTTTACGTTTATAAATTCATTTTAATATTTTTAAATGAGTGATTTATTTTTTTTAAATAAATTTTGGTCTTATTAATACATTTTAAAATTTATTAATTCAATTTTTAATTATTATGATGTAATAACACATTAGTTAATAAAAAAATTTATCTCTAAAATTCACAGAAAAATTGACGTTTCATAAATTTTTTTGAAAAATTATTCATTAAGAAATTTCATCATAATGATTCAAAAAATTAAATTCATACTATAAAAAATTATAAATTATATTTTTTTAATATTAAATATAAAAAATAATGTTTAAAAAAATACAAAAAATATAAACTACTAAAAATATACTTTCATTTTATTATTTTTTTTTCTATTTGGACTATTTATGTTTTGTAATCCGAGTATTTATATTTATTTTAATTATTATATTAATTTTATTTTAATATTCTAATAGCCATGTTACTATTCCAATATCCATGTTATTATTCTTAATAGTTATGTTACTATTCATAGTTGTCACTTTTACTATTTCAATTGTCATATTAGTTTTATGCTTCCTGTAAATACACTTATTTTATTCATTCACCATTCAATACTAGTCCTATCAATGTTAAATAATATACATTTTTAAAATATAAAATAAATTACATGTTTTATTTCTTTTTACCATATTATTAATGAGTGGGACATTTCTATGTGACCAAATAATCAAAATTTTATAATTGTAGTTATTTTTGTTTATTTTAGGATTGTTTTTACATTCTACTACATTCAATTTTATTGAGTATATTTATTCTCAAAATTTAATTTTCTAAATTAATATAATAAATAATGTTTTGTTTTATATTGTTTTTATGTGTTTTATACTATAAAATATTTCAATATATGAAAGAGTATTTATTTAGAATAAAAATTACATATATATAAGTCTAGGTCATTATAATTAATTGGTATTACAAAAAGGATAAAATGGTACTCAGATTGAAAATTCTAAAATTCTGAACTAACATTGTCATGGATAATAAAAATAGAAATGTGAAAGACAATATCAAGAGGCCTATGAAAACTCACTTAGATTCAGAATTAAGAAATCCATAACAAAATGGTGCAGTTAAGAAGAGAAAGAAAACAATAAATGACAAAGAAATAATGTTTTTCTTTGAGAAATACCTACTAGAGACATTTTGAAAGGTCTTAATCAGCACATCAGTATTTAACTCTAATATATCATTCTGTTTATCTATGAAATGAATTCATTATTAGATTTCACACAAAAAGAATCCAAATTTAAAATTCTTTAAATTTTTTTTCAGTAAGTTCTTTAATAAGAGTACTTAAAAACCTATAATTTTTTTGTTCCATGGTTATAAAAGGTTGTTTCTTGGAAACTCGTCCATTAAAAACCCATTGAAGTGTTTTAAAAATTCCTTAAAATGTTTTTTAAAATTCAAGACATTGTTTTAGTGGTGATTTCGAATAATCCACATCAAAATTGTGAAAAATTTATCAAATATATTGAATTGGAATTGGGAATATTAGGGGGGATCACAATGTATTGAAACTAATTCAAAGAGAGAAACTAATGATGAGAAATTTGATGTCATGACTAAAATATAATTAAAGCAAAACAATTGATCATAAATTAATGATAATAATATCATTATCGATAGATAACATGAGTGAAATTTAAGAGAATGAATTTTTTATAAGAAAAAATCATTCTTATCATATTAAATACCACATGTTTTGAATAAGAAACTAAATATTAGGGATGGGTCCAATCGTGCATAATGATATTAACCAAATTGAGAAGAATAAAACATGGGAGATTTTTTAGAGGTTAGTATTTAATAACATAATAAAAAAATGGGTCTTCTGTGATAAGCTAAATAAATATGGAATGGTCATTAGAATATACGTACGACATGCATGATAGGGAAACTATTAGATAAAAGGTATCGATATATATGAGACATTTTCTATAAAGTTATGAAATATTCTTGAGTAATTCATTTCCATTCTGGAGTGATTGGTGGTTTAAGAATGGTTTAATAAAATTTAGAAGTTATTTTTTAAAAATTATTATAATTAATATGGTGGTTTATTTATTTTTTTAAAAATTATGGAAGTAATTCAAATGTTTTAAAAAAATATTGCGAAATAAATTTGAAATATTTTAAATTTTTTTTATATATGATGATTTATTTAATTATAATAAATTATAGAAATATTGAATTGAAATATGATTTTCAAAATTTTAACTAAATATAATATATTAAAAATTATACAATATATTATACACATGTGTAAATATGTATATTTACAAGTATAATGTTATAATTAAATATTCCAAAATATTGATGTTACAAATGTTATATATATAGACAGACACACACAAACTACATTGTTATATAAATACATGTGTCTGTGAGTTTCCTGGTTATATGTTAAAGACACACACACACACATATATGTGTGTGTGTGTGTTCATATTTTAATTCATTACATATTTACAAGTGTGTATATTGTAATATATATACACACACTCTTATTTATATATGTTTGCGTTTGTGTACATTTATATATATATATATATGGTTTTTTATATGTTGAATATGTGTATATATGTATATCATGATTTTGTTAAACAAAGCATGGTATAATGAATGAAGTGAAAAATGTTTAAATGTGTTTAGATAAAATGGGAAATGATAGATTTAAATAGAGGTGGGAATTGAATTTAATTATTTAAGTAAATATTAGACAAGTGAGTGGGGAGGAGGTGTCAAAAATAAGTATAAGGTAAGAGAGAGATTTAGTTAGGCATTAGATAATAATAAAAAAAAATAAAATAATATAAAAAAGAATTTTCTTAAATAAGATATACAGAGATAGATTAAGGAGATGGAAGAAAAAAATGAAAAAAATGTGTCGAGGAATTGAATATTGGGTCTCACAATGGGGGTGGGTCACTAAAATTGAGGTGTGATTAGATAGAGGGGATTTATTAAAATTTTTATAGCTTATTTTATAGTTGAAAATGTGTAGAATTAATGATAAATTAATTTTTTAGAATTAAATGGAATTTTATAGACAAAGTCATTGGAATAAATTTTTATAATTCTCATGAAAATAACGTAAATAAAAAACAACTAAAATTCTTCAACTTCTCTCTGACATGTATCCCTTAATACCAATTATATTGTCATTTTTTTGGTGCCATTGGATATTCCATAATGATTAAATGGTAATCTCATGGAATTTTCATAGCCACTAAGTATTTATTTAAATATTTAATTCAATAAAATTTTGTACACTTAAATTGTTGAAGAAGTAGAATCAGACAATTATATCTATGTTTCACTCCTTAAAAAATTTGTTTCTCATGTCTCACTACTACAGATAGTGAGATATTCATCGATGAATTTTATCAGTGCTGAAAAAAGCACTCATAAAGAGGGGGGAATTTATAAGTGGTATCAAAAATATCTAATAAGGAAAATGTTTATCTTAAATTATATAATGGTATCCTTTGAAAGTAATTTTTTTCCTAGTGATTAAGGTGTCACTTTATCAGCGCTTTTCTCAGCACTTATAAAATATCCACTATTAACCACAAAAAAACAATTTTTAAAATTCATAATGAATAATTGAATTTATATATGCATATTTTTATATTTTTATAACAAGTATATATATAATATAATATATACTTATGATTTATATAAATTTTAAAAAAAAATTCTGACTTATTTTATGAATTTTATATATAAAAATAAACCAATTTATATTAAAAAATAAAATTGTTTAACATTATATTTATATACATTAATTAAAAAAAATTTCTATAATAAATATAAGTATTTTAGATAAATATTATATTTAAGAAATTATATAAATATATAAGTGAATATTTTTTTTTAAAGTTATGATTTATATATGAATTTATACATTTTTTTCATATTAAATAATTTAAAATATATAAACATGTATTTCTATGTTTATCAATGAATTTTTATGTATGTGGATTCGTGTGTATGTCTATATGTGTGAATTATTGTATGTTTTTTATGTGTATGCATGTGTTTTGTTGTGTGTGTGTGAATGTTTTGTGTGTGTCTGTGTGTTTATTTATGTACATGTATGTATTTAAGTGTGCATATGTATGTGTGTGTGTGTGTGTGGATGTACATGCATGTATGTATATGTGTATGTATATGTGTCTATGTTTGTGTATATTAATGCATATGTGTACATATAGATGGATTTGTATGTGTATGTGTATGTGTATGTGTATGTGTATGTGTATGTGTATGTGTATGTGTATGTGTTTGTGAATGTGTATCTGTATGTTTATGTGTATGTGTATGTGTATGTGTATGTGTCTGTGTATGTGTATGTGTATGTGTATTTTATGTGTATGTGTATGTGTATGTGTATGTGTATGTGTATGTGGTTGTGGATGTGTATGTGTATGTGTATGTGTTTGTATATGTGTATGTGAATGTGTATGTGTCTGTGTATGTGTATGTGCATGGTTATGTGTATGTGTATATCTATGTGTATGTGCATGTGTGTGTGTGTGTGCATGTGTATGGTTATGTGTATGTCTCTGTGTACGTGTATGTGTATGTGTATGTGTATGTGTATGTGTCTGTGTATGTGTATGTGTATGGGTATGTGTATGTGTATGAGTTTGTGTATGTGTATGTGTATGTGTATGTGTATGTGTATGTGTATCTGTATGTGTATCTGTATGCATTTGCGTATATGTATGTGTATGTGTAAGTGTAAGTGTATGTGTATGTGTATGTGTTTGTGTTTGTGTATGTGTATCTGTTGGTGTATGTGTATGTGTATGTGTATGTTCATATGCTTGCGTAAGTGCATGTGTATGTGTATATGTACCTGTATGTGCATGTGCATGTGTATGTGTTTGCGTATGTGTATGTGTATGTGTATGTGTATGTGTATGTGTATGTGTATGACCATGTGTATTTGTATGTGTCAATATGACATGTGTATATGTTTATGTATGTTTATGTTGAACGTGTATGTTTATATAGTTTGTATATGTATTCTTATGTATGTGAATGTTTGAACATGTGTATATAATTTTATGCATGTGTGTGTGTGTGTGTGTGTGTGTGTGTGTGTATGTGTATGTGAATGTGTATGTATATGGATGTATGTATATGTATATGTATTTGTATATATATGTATGTGTATGTGTATGTACGAGTATGTGTATATATATATGGGTGTGTGTTTGGGTGTGTGTGCATGTATGTGTACATATGTATATGTTTATGTATGTGTGTGTATTTGTATGTGTATATTTATGTGTATGTCAATGTGTATGTGTATTTGTTTGTGTTTATGAATGTGTATGTGTATGTGTATGTGTATGTATATGTGTATGTCAGTGTGTTTGTGTGTGTGTGTGTGTTTATTTTCTATGTATATGTATGCCGACATATATATGTGTATGTGTGTGCATGAACATGTATGTAATTGTGTATATTTATGCATATATACATATGTGTATACATACGTGTATACATAAGTGTATATATACGTGTATGCATACATTTATAAATACCTGTATTTGTATATGTATTTGTATGTGTTTTTGCAGACGTACATGTGCCGTGTGGGTGTGTGCGTGTGCGTGTAAGTTAATGTATTTGTACATATGCATGTTTATTCATACATTTGTGTGTATGTGTATGTGTATGTTTATGTGTATGTGTATGTGTATGTGTATGTGTATGTGTATGTGTATGTGTATGTGTATGTGTATGTGTATGTGTATGTGTATGTGTATGTGTATGTGTAAGTGTATGTGTACGTGTATGTGTATTTGTATGTGTATGTGCATGTGTATGTGTATGTGTATGTGTATGTGTATGTGTTTGTGTTTGTGTATGGGTATGGGTATGTTAATGTGTATGTGTATGTGTGTGTGTGTGTGTATATGTGTGTGCACGTGTATGTGTATGTGTATGTGTCTGTGTATGTGTCTCTATGAGTATATGTCAGTGTATGCATATACGTATGTGTATGTGCATGGGTATGTGTTTGTGTGTGTGTGTGCATGTGTGTGTGTGTGTGTACATGTCTGTCTATGTGTATGTCTGAGTGCGTCTGTATGTGTCTATTTATGTATGTTTATGTAGTATATGTGTATGTATGGATTTGCATATGTATGTGTATTATAGAGACCAGAAGCTTGATGTACATAGATATTACATTACTTTTGTGGAATACTTAATACATAACAAAAACAGACACACAAGGACCGTAATAGTTTAGTGTCTTTGGAAACTTGGAACGTAATCTTCTAATCATGGTGAAAGATCTTCAACATCTCCCATAAAGATCTTCCACTTTTTGTTTCCTTACATAAAACCTTTCTTTTAATCCGGGGGGAAAATTAAAAAAAAATGGTGAGCTCAAATGCTCAGTAAGGGTAAGCTTGGATAAAATAAAACAAAACATATACATTTGAACATAAAAACTTGAACATAATGTTTAAACATTAAAAGATTGAGAAATGACATAAAACATGGAAGTACGTAAGGCATATATCATAAAGAAACATTAAGAATGATAAAATATCATGGGAATAAAACATTTAATTGTGGCATCCATTAAGCACATGTAATGATTTCCATAGTAGCCAAGGCATTGCTGCCAAGACCATCTTAGTGGACAAAGTCCCTTTTTGAATCGAGTTCACTCCTCGTTACAGTCCTGTATTACTAAACCGGTTTAACTTTCCGTTCCAGCCATGTCTATCTCATGAGATATAAATCTTTACCCAATGCATTGGAGGGAGATATAGGTCCCACCCATCTCATAATGAAATCATTCTTACTTGTGCCATAAAATAAACATACATCATTCATAAAAACCCAATTAATAAAATGGGTTTCATAAACATCATCCCATCATCACATAATCCATATAAAAGAAATGGATATCATTTCATAATAAGAAAAGTGAAACCATGTAAATCATAGAGACATTCTACTTGAAACATACACATATGAAATAATGTCATCTTAGATGAAAAATGGTTTTGATAAAACACTTGAAATGAATTCTTGAGGAAAATATCATTTTTTCATCAAAATTAATTTCTTTTCACAAAACATCATTCAATTTTAAAAGAAAAGGATTTTGTTGAAAATAGTCTTCAAATATTTTGGAGGAAGCTTCCTGAAAATAAGGCATTATGAAACCGTAAAAATCTGTTCCTGCCGTATAAGTTAAAAAAACATTCTTCTCGTACTTTTGCCGGAAAAGTCAAAAAGTACCTCGTAACGTAAAGAAAAGAATGATTCCTTACATACCATGTATTAAAAGTCAAGAATGGGTAAAAAGGACATTAATCATACATTAATACACATTTATAAAACATGGACATGGATGATAGCAATAACCCCAGTAAATACTTACGAATAAGCAATCTTGGATAAAAATGAGTTTTGCAAAATTATCCCTTACCTTAGGTCACATATGCTTCGCACGTATTCAAACCTCCTGTATAATTATTTAAATAATGTCATTGACTTATTACAGAATCATATTCATTGTTATTATATCATATATGGTTCACTTATAACTTTATATTACCAGTTCTTTTGTAAATTCATGTTAATGTAGCATTTTGGGAAAATTGATTCATTTTTCGTTCGTGTTTTAACCTTTAATTATCCATATGATTACTTAAATCATGATTACTTACATCCAAAATGTAAAACATGATTTATATATAATATATATTCAGAATATATATATAATGGATCTATAAATGGAATGAAATACACCGTTCATGGAGACGGTAGGTCGTACATACGCAAGAACGCTGATTTCGTTTCATTATTGAATTGAATGGAATTAAGTAGATGACATGAATATATATACATAAATCTAGTAGCATTATTATTTCATATATTTCATGATTGCTTATTGTATATACTGTATAATCGTTCTTGAATGGTTATCATGGAGAGTGAATCTCATCGCGTCGTGGAGACGGTATTCTGTATGTACGCACGGGCGATGATATAATTCCCATGATCGTGGAATTGTATTAAAGTTTATTTATAATATTACATAATCAATATCACTTCAAAATAATCATATATATTCATTACTTTCACCGTTATACCCATCCATGTAAGGTGGTGGTGGAAAATAGATTACGCCATGGCGTGGAGACGGAATTTCATACGTACGCACGCGCGGTGAATTCATTTTCCGTAGGATGGATAGATGGTGAAATAGGGTTGTTTCATACTTATAATAACATATAAGTATATGAGTGATACTTATGTCATTAATTCATAATGAATCAACTAAAGAAGAAGAAGTGGAAGAATAAATAATGATGAAAGAATCGGTAACAGACATTACCACTTCTTTGAAGCGCTTCCTTGAGACCTCCACTTAGGGTACTAAAAATGGTCTTTGAAGAATACCAGGACCTCTAAGATGTTTCTAGGGAAGTGGAGAAGGGAATTTCGAAGGTTTTGGCCGAGCCTGAAGGCTCAATGTGGTGTGAGGAAGAGAGGGAGGAGGTGCCCTTTTATAAGGGAGGAGAGGGGCACCTTTGGAATAACTAAAAATATTATTTTATAATAAAGTAAAATTCGGTTTTTAATAGCTCCAAATTGATATATTTAAAATCTTAGGTGGGGATGGGTCGAAAGCCTCTCATCCAATAGAATTTAGAAAATTTTTGGTCGTTATATTAACCTTATCTTTTAGTTTTTACTCTTAGTTAATTAGATTGACATTTACCATGTCACTTTGTATTTTTATATTATATTGTTAATAAACTTACCATATACATCCAAGAGACCCCCAAGTGGTCCACTAATGATACACCTATCATGACATAAGTATCTTGGCCGAACATTATATTTTTAGGAATATAATAACAATTAATAATATAATATTTGTTTTAATAACTATTTTATGTCAATTTTGACACTATTTGGTAATTGATTTTTGTAAAAATCATAACAGAATGAGTAGTTCGAAAAAAATAAATTAAATCAATTTTAACATGTCATATTAACATAGAAAAGTATTGGAATTTATAAAAATTCTCAAATTACATTTATTTGGGTATTTATAACATCAATTATGTCAATATTTCATTAATAAGATAATTACTGCATCATCATTGTATCACAAAGAAATAAAATTATTTTAAGTCTAAAAAATTAAAAATAAAATACCATTATGTTGGAAATCTTTTTAGCTTTCTAATTAATATTTATAGTCGAATTTGTCTTATGTATAACCCTATATTAAAAATTATTTAGTTATTAAACTTTAATTTTAACTATTTTAACCCTTTTTTAAGAAAATTGATAATAACTGTCCGAATCTAATCCAAGTGGGCCTAGATGGTCATATTTTATTCCTAAGGTCGTTTTTGGTCGAATTACACTTATACAATAGAATTAGGACACGTGTTAGTGTAATAATAATATCATTTTTACCCTTAATTTCCCTATTTACTTTTAACCGTCGTAAAAAAAAGTAAAAAGTTACTATTCACCAAAAATTATTTTCATCTCATTGAACCACAATTTAGTCCTCGATATTATCCGTGTCTTTCGGATTTTCGAAATTCCACTCACAGATGCGGTAAAATTATGTTTTATGAAAAATTCAGTTTTGTTAACTACCACTTAGTGGTTTCACTATTAATCAAAAAATGAAAGTTTCCAGAAAAATACCAAAAATTAGGCCTAAGATATATTTGATATTATGAATTTCAAAAATGATGTCTATTTTACCAAATTAAAAACATATCAGTTTCATTAACTAATTTAAAAATTAATTCCCGTCGTCAAAACAAATAGCGTGTTTTTAAAAGATAATAACTATCAAAAGATTGACACATGTTTATGTCTGGTTTAAATGTGAAATTACATCCAATGACCAATATTGTATTAAGTTGTAAAAATATATTATAAATATACTTTAAAACCACTCAAATTAATAATTTATCACTATTATTTTTTCGATTAATTTTTTTTTTAATTAAAATTTAGTAATTTTCACTATTCATCAGAATATTAAAGTTATCCGAAAAGTACCAAAATTTCACCCTAGGCTAATTTTTTTATTCCGAATCCAAAAATGAAGTCAATTTTGAAAGATAAAATTTATAAAATTTCAAAAAGTGGGTATTACTATTCATAACAGCTAGTTCATAATAATATTATAATAATATCTCGTTTAGTGAAACTCGGTATTGCGTACTACACACACTATCGAGGAAGGTTGCGATTGCGTGTAATGCAAGGAAAGTCAGGGACACGTGTTGTGCAAGATCCTTTTGGTGTAGCGTACAACACAAGATATTAATTAAAAAGAATACTTTTCCTAAAATCTCGGGGTGTTACATTCTACCCCCTTAAAATGAATTTCGCCCTCGAAATTCATTGGGGTTATAAATGGTTTACTACTAGAAAGTTTTTTTAATAGAATCCCACATTGTAAAAAGGAATACCAATACTTGGATTTAAAAACTAAAGTTTGAAATGTAATGGTTACCCAAATTAATTCATCACTGGGTTTCCGCGTAGGAGAACATAGGTGAAAACTTGGATATGGAAGAAAAATCTAACCATCAAGTTCTAATGGAGAGTGGTAGAGAACATGGATATGAAAAAACCATCAATCACAAAGACATAAATTTTTGATGACCTAAGGTACCATCTAATTCATCGGATATAAGAGCACTAGGACAACATTTTTAGTTTTCAAGATCATTTCCCTAAAGTTGATGAAATTGGAATTAGAAGAAATACTTTCGTGATTTTGGTACAGTCTCCCAATTGGTCATACTTTGGAAAATTTCCACTTCATCTCTTAAATAAATGAAGTTGAATTTGTCATTCGTGATGTGTTAGCAGATCATGTGATAGAATGATGGGTCATTCCATCTGTCTCAAACAAAAGGTTAGAAAAGTTATCAAAAAATACATAAGTCCATATATAGTGACATTAATCATATATGGTTCCTAAAATGAACTTATACTTCATATATCATACTTATTAATATAATAAAACTAGTTTCTACTAAACATGGACTTCCTGTAGGCCAATGGTAGGCGATAAAGGCTAGTCGCACTTCGGTTGGGGGTTCGATTCCCACAGCCTTGTCTGACGCGATGGGTTGTCGCCCATCCTACAGGTTGTCTTTTTTCTAAAACTACATTACTATAAAATCCCATAAATTATATCAAAAAAACTTCTATCCTTAAACAATACTAACTTATGTCCAACATAATCCATTCCAATTGTTATGCTTATACAAAATACTGTTGTCCAATCTCATATTATAGTGAAAACGATTACCAAAGAGTTCATACAACTAGCATGTTAATACCATCGTTAATCCCCATATATCATGAGATATGCCTTGTTGGTCACATTCCAAACATTCGAAGGCCTTAATCATATATTCTCTTGAAAAAATGAATACCCATTGAATCTTAGTGAAAACATGAGTGCTGTCAAAAGTTAACTCTTTTCACATAACAAAACCTCGAACCATGATATAACAATTTCCGTATATCAGTCATGAGCACATGAATACTGTCAAACATTTCATTTTCTCGTTTTCCCTTCATTATGCGCATATCATTATTTTTCCAATAATTTCTCAATCTCTTTCTATGGTTACCGGTACCATAAAATTATAGAAAACCACAATAGACCAATACATAAATATTCCAATATTTCACGATACAATACAAAACATTATTTTGGAATCCCATTACATAAACACATAATCATTCCACCACATCGTTTTCATATTCAACATCTCCAATAGTGATTGCATGTGACTTCCCTTTGTCCTTTCCCTTAAGTGGTTTCTCATGTCGATCATCACTAAACCTTGGATTAGGGCATTTATTAGCATAATGCCCCATTTCCTTGCACTTGAATCATTGAAGTGTTGGTGGTGCGTTCTTTGTAGTCTTTTCTTTATTCACATCATTAGAAACCCTTTTTCCCTTACTTAGACACTTAGCTGCTTGATGACCTTCTTTTCCAAACTTAATACATTTTCTAGTCCCTTTAAGACAATCTCCACCATCCCTCTTTCCACACTTTGAGCATAAGGAAACATTCATCTTCTTTTCACCATTATTCTGAGATTTCTCCTTGAACACAACCTTTCGTTTCTTGTCTAAACCATGAGATGGATATGTAACACAAACTTCCATTTATACCTTAATAGCACAACACACAATTTATTCATAGCTAATGAAGTCTCTTATATCTAATGCCCTTCGAAGATTTGGTTTTAAGCCATTGATGAATCGATAAACTTTACTATCAGGTTGGATGATAAAGCCAGATGCATACCTTGAAATCCTTGTAAAATTAACTTCGTATATACCAACAGATTCATCATCTTTTTTCTTTACTTCAAGAAACTCTTTCTCCATCTTTGTTCGAAGAATGTGGGGGAAGTACTTATTGAAAAATATTTTCTTGAACTCATCCCATTCCATGGACTCAATTTCATCTCTTGGCCTCATATTCTGGATAAGATTCCACCATTGATCAGCTTCACCTTCCAAACAATATACTGCTACGATGACTTTATCATGTTCAGAACATTGAAGAACTGAAAATATCTTTTCATTGGTATTGACCCATTGTTCAGCAAAAAGTGGATCAGAAGACCCACTAATAGAAGGTGGACATTTCCTCATGAAGGACTCAATAGAATATTGTTCCCTTCTCTGCTCATTTGGAAGTACATAATGATTCATAGCTTTTGTAAGTATAGCAATATGATTTTTCACTCCATCTCCCATAAAATTTGTTTGTTCAGGAGGGCAATCATTGCATTGTCCATTGCATTGATCAACACGATTCTTTCGGGTTCCAACCATCGTCTAAAACCCAAAAATAATAGTGTGAGAGGAAAAAATCATGCTAGGGAAAACAACATAATAAAGGGGGAGTACCTTCAGTATCTAACATCTTAGGTTTAATTCTAAGATCGTTACCGTAATTCTAGGACTATAAACTATACGTATACTAATCCTTAGGGACATCCGTAGACATACCTTAGAAATATCTCTAGGGATTTCACTAAATTTTTGACATCCTAGTTTCCAAAGGTTGACTAAACCTTTCCTCTAATACAAACTGTAGAGACCCGAAGCGTGATGTACATAGATATTACATTACTTTTGCGGAATACTTAATACGTAACAAAAACAGACACACAAGGACCGTAATAGTTTAGTGTCTTTGGAAACATGGAACGTAATCTTCCAATCGTGGTGAAAGATCTTCATCATCTCCCATAATGATCTTCCAATTTTTTGTTTCCTTACCTAAAACCTTTCTTTTAATCCTGAGGGAAAATAAAACATAAAAAGGGTGATTTCAAATGCTCAGTAAGGGTAAGCATGGATAAAATAAAACATACCATATACATTTGAACTTAAAAACATGAACATAATGTTTAAACATTAAAAGATTGAGAAATGACATAAAGAATGGAGATACGTAAGTCATAGATCATAAAGAAACATTAATAATGATAAAATAGCATGGGAATAAAACATGTAATTGTGGAATCCATTAATCACATGTAATGATTTCTATAGTAGCCATGGAATTGCTGCCAAGACCATCTTAGTGGACAAAGTCCCGTTCTGAATAGAGTTCACTCCTCGTTCCAGTCCTGTATTACTGAACTGGTTTAACTTGCCATTCCAGAAATTTCTATCTCATAATATATAAATCTTTACCCAATGCATTGAAGGGAGATATAGGTCACACCCATCTCATAATGAAATCATTCTTACTTGTGCCATAAAATAAACATACATCATTCATAAAAACCCAATAAATAAAATGGGTTTCATAAACATCATCCCATCATCACATAATACATATAAAAGAAAGGGACATCATTTCATAATCAGAAAAGTGAAACCATGTAAATCATAGAGAAATTATACTTGAAACATACACATATGAAGTAATGTCATGTTAGATGAAAAAAGGTTTTGATTAAACACTTGAAATGAATTCTTGAGGAAAATATCATTTTTTCTTCAAAATCAATTTCTTTTCACAAAACATCATGCTATTTTAAATGAAAAGGATTTTGTTGAAAATAGTCAGGAAATATTTTGGAGGAAGCTTCATGAAAATAAGGCTTTATAAAACCGTAAAAATCCGTTCGTGTCGTATATGTTAAAAAAACATTCTTCTCGTACTTTTTCCAGAAAAGTCAAAAAGTACCACGTAACGTAAACAAAAGAAAGATTCCTTACATAACATGTAGTAAAAGTCAAGAATGGGTAAAAAGTACTTTAAATATACATGAATACACTTTTATAAAACATGGACATGGATGATAGCATTAACCCCAGTAAATACTTACGAATAAGCAATCTCAGTTAAAAATGAGATTTGCAAAATTATCCCTTACCTTAGGTCCGATATGCTTTGTACGTATCCAAACCTCCTGTATAATGATATAAATAATGTCATTTACTTATTACAGAATCATATCCATTGTTATTATATCATATATGGTTCACTTATGACTTCATATTACCCGTTCTTTTTTAAATTCATGTTAAATTAACGTTTTGGGTAAAATAGTTTCATTTGTCGTTTGTGTTTTAACTTTTAATTATTCATATGATTACTTATATCATGATTAATTACATAAATAATGTAAAACATGATTTATATATAATATATATTCAGAATATATATATAATGTATCGATAAATTGAAAGAAATACACCGTTCATGGAGACGGTAGGTCATACGTACGCATGAACACTGTTTTCGTTTCCTTATTGAATAGAATGGAATTAAGTAGATGACATGAATATATATATACATAAATCCAGTAGCATTATTATGTCATATATTTCATTATTAATTATTATATATACTTTATAATCATTCTTGAAAGGTTATCCTGGAGAGTGAATCTCATCCCGTCGTGGAGACAGTATTCCGTACGTACACACGAGCGATGATATCATTCCCATGATAGTTAAATTGTATTAAAGTGTATGTATAATATTACAGAATAAATATCACTTTAAAATAATCATATATATTCATTACTTTCACCATTATACCCATCCATGTAAGGTGGTGGTGGAAAATAGATTACACCATGGCATGGATACGGTATTCCGTACGTACGCACGCGCTGTGAATTCGTTTTCCATAGTATGGATAGATGGTGAAATTGGGTTGTTTCAAAATAATAATAACATATAAGTATATGAGTGATACTGATTTTATTAATTCATAATGAAACAACTACATAAGAAGAAGTGGAAAAAGAAATAATGTTGAAAGAATCGGTAACAGACATTACCACTTCTTTAAAGCGCTTCTTTGAGACCTCTTCTTAGGTTAATAAAAATGGTCTTTGAAGAAGACCAGGACCTCTAGGATGTTTCTAGGGAATTTGAGAAGAGAATATTTCAGGGTTTGGCCGAGCATGAAGGCTCAAAGTGGTGTGAGGATGAGAGGAAGGAGGTGCCCTTTTATAAGGGAGGAGAGGGGCACCTTTGGAATAACTAACAATATTATTTTATTATAAAGTCAAATTCGGTTTTTAATAGCTCCAAATTGATATATTTCTATGGTAAGGTGGGGATGGGTCGAAATAATCTCATAAAATAGAATTTAGACAAGTTTAGGTCATTATATTAACCTTATCGTTTAGTTTTAACTCATAGTTAATTAGATTGACATTTACCATGTCACATTGTATTTTTATATTATATAGTTAATAAACATACCATATACATCCAAGAGACCCAAAAGTGGTCCATTAATGATACACCTATTATTATATAAGTATATTGGCCGAAACTTAGATTTTTAGGAATATAATAACAATTAATAATATAATATTTGTTTTAAAAACTATTTTACGTCTATTTTGACACTATTTGGTAATTGATTTTTGTGAAAATCATAATAGAATGATTAGTTCGAAAAAAATTAATTTAATCAATATTAACATGTCATATTAACATTGAAATTTTTTATAATTCATAAAAAGTCTCAAATTACATTTATTTGGGTATTTAAAACATCAATTATGTCAATATTTCATTAACAAGATAATTACTGCATCATCATTGTATCATAAATAAATTAAATTATTTTAAGTCTAAGAAATTAAAAATAAAATACTATTATGTTGGAAATATTTTTATCTTTCTAGAGAATATTTATAGTCGAATTTATATTATGTATAACCCTATATTAAAATTGATTTAGTTATTAAACTTTGATTTTAACTATTTTAACCATTTTTATGTAAATTGATAATAATTGTCCTAATCTAATCCATGTGGGCCTAAATGGTCATATTTTATTTCTAAAGTTGTTTTTGGTCGAATTAAATTTATCCAATAGAATTAGGACATGTGTTAGTGTAATAATAATATCATTTTTACCCTTAATTACCCTATTTATTTTTAACCGTGGTAAAAAAAAGTAAAAAGTTACTATTCAACAAAAATTATTTTCATCTCATTGAACCACATTTTAGTCCTTGATATTAACCGTTTGTCTTGGATTTTCCAAATTCCACTCACAGAAGCGGTAAAATAAAGTTTTATGAAAAATTCAGTTTTTTTAACTACCACTTAGTGGTTTCACTATTCATCAAAAAATGAAAGTTTCCAGAAAATTACCAAAAATTAGGCCTAAGATATATTTGATATTATGAATTACAAAAATGATGTCTATTTTACCAAATTAAAAACATATCAGTTACATTAACTAATTTAAAAATTAATTCCCGTCGTCAAAACAAATAGCGTGTTTTTAAAAGATAATAACTATCAAAAGATTGACACTTGTTTATGTCTGGTTTAAATGTAAAATTACACCCAATGACCAACATTGTATTAAATTGTAAAAATATATTCTAAATATACTTTAAAACCACTCAAATTAATAATTTATCACTATTAATTATTTCGATTAAAAAATATGTTTTTAATTAAAATTTAGTAATTTTCACTATTCATCAGAATATGAAAGTTATCGGAAAAGTACCAAAATTTCACCCTAAGTTAATTTGGATATTCCGAATCCAAAAATGAAGTCCATTTTGAAAGATAAAAGTTATAAAATTTCAAAATGTGTGTATTACTATTCATAACGGCTAGTTCATAATAATATTATAATAATATCTCGTTTAGTGAATTTCATTATTGCGTAGTACACACGCTATCGAGGAAGGTCGCGATTGCGTGTAATACAAGGCAAGTCAGGGAAGCGTGTTGTGCAAGCTTCTTTTGGTGTATCAGACAACACAAGACATTAATTAAAAAGAATACTTTTCATAAAATCTCGGGGTGTTACATGTATGTATGTCCATGCACGTGTATGTAGTTTTAGGTACGTGTAGTGTATACTTACGTGTATGGGTAGACATACGCGTATGTGTATACATACAGGTATGTGTATGTATGTTTGTGCATGTGTTTGTAATTTTAGGTACGTGTAGTTTATACTTACAGGTATGTGTATGCATACGTGTATGTGTATGCATACGTCTAGGTGTATGCATACGTGTATGTGTATGTGTATGCATACGTGTGTGTGTGTGTATGTGTATGCATACGTGTGTGTGTATGTGTATGTGTATGTGTATGTGTATGTGTATGTGTATGTGTATGTGTATGTGTATGTGTATGTGTATGTGTATGTGTTTGTGTTTGTGTATGTGTATGTGTATGTGTATGTGTAAGTGTATGTGTATGTGTATGTTTATGTTTATGTGTATGTGTATGTGTATGTTTATTGAATGTTTAAGTGCTTGTACATATGTGTATATGTGTATATGTACATGTACGCATCTGTATATGTATGTCTATGCATATGTAGGTGTGTGCATGTATGTATGGTTATTAATTTAATATTATTTATTCATTTTTAATATTTCTCCATTTTTAGTCTTCTCTCTAATTCATTCATTTATTATTTTTGTATTAGATTCATTTTTATAGTTATATATAAATTTTAAAATATTTATATATTTAATTAAATAATATAGTTGTTAATTATTGTTAAAAAAATTAACGGGTAATAATTAATTGTAATTTTAATATAAAATCAATACACAGTATGCATCAATAATTAGCCATATTGTTATTATTTATTTATTCAATTTTTTTCATTTTTTATGTGTCTACAATTCATGTAATTAATGTTCGAGTTAATTTTTTTAAAAAAATGTAATTTATTTAAGTTTATTTATTCATTATTAATATTATATCATTTAAAATTATTTATGTTTCCTTTTTTTATATTTAATAATATTTTATATTTTTTGATTTTCTTCATTTTTCAAAATGTATACAATTTTTTTACTATGTTTTAATATAATTAATATTTTTTTAATTGATATGAATAATATTTATTTATTTATTATGTTTTAGAATTTTTAATATTTTTTATATTTATACAATTGGATCATATAAGATCATCTCCAAACCATGCAATTTTGGCATGAAAAGACCATTTTTGCATGAAATAGAACTCCAACGTACATCATCCACAACACCATTTTCGTGTTTTACTACAATGCAACACCAAATTTTGTGTTTTGCTACATCCACGTCAATGTACATTTTTTGTTTTAATTTTTCTATTAATTATAAACATAAATTTATATATTATTATGTTTATTTATTTTTATACTTAACCACACATTTAATAATGATTATTTTAAAATTTAAAAATAGTAATTATTGATCTTTAAAAATATAATTAAGTAAATAAATTGTATATTCATAAATAGTTTATATCATTATTTTAAAATATTTATATAATGAAATTTCTATAATAATAATCATATAATTAATAGAATCGTATAATAATTTTTAATGATACATGACAAAAAAATGATCTAAAAAGTAAAACAGGTTTTATGAATTATTTGTTAAAATAATGTAGTAATTAAAATAGAACCTAAATTTTTTTAATATATATACATATGAAAATGTTTACAATAAATAATTTTTTGCTAAAACATTACAAAATACACAAATGTGTGTTTATGCAACAAACTAGTCAGAAATAAACAAAACGTATCATTGAAAAATTTTAATACAAGTGATTAAAAAGATATTAGGTGAGAAAGAATAGATACTGGATTAAACGATACAACCCAACGATATACAATGACCATATTCTAACTTGACAAACATATCATAATGTTATTTTCCCCTAATATAACATTGTTTTTCCCTTTCTTAATATCTATTTACCCCTAAAAAACTTTTTTCCCCTTACATTACTTTTTATACTTTTACATAACTTCAATTTACCATTACAAAACTTGTATAAGTTTTTGTTTACCCTTATATAACTTTTTACCCTTACTTAACTTATGTTTACCCTCATATAACATTACTTTACCCTTATATAACTCTTTTTAACCTTTCTTCTCTTTTTTTACCCTTACATAAATTTAGATTACCCTATATTAACTTTTTTACCCTTTGTTAACATTATTTTACCCTTAGTTAAATTGTACTAGTTTCTGTTTACCCTTACATTACTTTACTTTACCCATAACTTCTGTTTACCCTTACACAACATTTTTTCAGCATTAAATAACTTTCTTTTTTTCCAAAATTAACTTCTGGTTTCCCTTGCATAACATTATTTTAACTTTAAATATCATTGTTTCACTGTTACATGACAATATTTTATTGTTACTTAACCTTAACCGATACAAGTTTATATTTACCCTTACATAACTTTGTTTTACCCTTATATAAATTTTTTACCCACACAAAACATTATTTTATCATTATATAACTTTTTTTACCCTTAACATGTGTTTACCATGTCATAACGTTAGTTTACCCTTATATAACAATATTTTACCCTTACATAATTTTTTTACCCTTACATAACTTTAGTTTACCATTACATAACTTCATTTTACCCTAAAATAACATTATTTTAATCTTATCATTTTCATGTTTTTTCACATACATGAATTTTTTACCCTTACTACACTTCTACGCAGCCTTACAAATTTTTCTTTTTTATTTTATTTTTATTTTTATGCATTTTCAATTGAATTTTATATGAAATAATAATGTTTTTCTTCATTTAATTTTATATTATTAATCATTGATATCACATTTAATTTTATTTAATCGTTAATTATTTTTGTAGTTAGTTATGTTCATATATCTTATACTTTATTAATATATAAGAAGTAGATATTATTTAACTAATTTATTACATTTTTAACCTTGTTAATAAAATTATGTAGTAATATTTATTTTAATTTATTCATTTGGAATATATATGTGTGTGTGCAATTTATTTTAATAATTAATAATTTTTAATATTCTATATAAATAATTTTTAATAATTTTCTTATTTATATAATTAATAATATATACTTATTCATTTTTATTCAATTTGTTGTGTGTAATTTATGTAGTTAATTTTTAAAAACACGTTTTAAAATATTTTTTTAACTCAATAAATTTATTTTTTTTATTTTTAATATTCATTTAATTAATATTATTTATTAATTTTTAGTATTTCTAAATATTTTATATTTTGGGAATTTATGTATTTTTCAATATCTATATATATATATAATTAAACAATAAGTTTTAATTTTTTAAATGGCTTTATAATTTATTTATTAAATATTTATTCAATTTTATTCATTATGTTGTAATATTCAAAAATTGTTTGAAATTTATATAATTAATTTTATTATATTCATTAATTAATATTTTCTCCATTTTTGTACGCGTCAGAAATTCATATAATTAATATTATGAATTCATTTTACGAAACAATTATGTTATCTAATAAATTTTATTTATTCTTTTTTAATATTCTTTCAGTCATTATTATTTATTCGTTTTTAGTATTGATTATTTTTTATATGTTGGGAATTTAAAAATTTTCTAATATTTATTTATTCATATTCATTTACTATGTTTTAATATCATCAATATGTTTGTAATATATATATATATATATATATATATTCTATTCATTTTTTATGAAATTTTTTCATTTTTAATATGTTTTATATTTATATAATTTATTTATTCACATGTGTTTTTTAATAATTTAATAATTTAAATAGTTATTATTATTAATTTTTAAAATTTTTTGTTATTTATATAATTAATATTATTTATTTATTCATTTAGATTTTCCCTAGGGGCATAGCCTCATTGTTACACCTTTGAGGGGTCTCTTGGGAGGTCTCATGGTCGACTCTCCCTGAGTACTTGTAGGCACAATAGGTTTCTTCATTTCTTTGTATTCCCCCTCCCTAAACTATAATAATTTTATTAATTCGTTTTAATTAGTATATAAGATATGTAATTAATGATCTGAATTCAATTTTTATCAACATTTTTTATAATTTATTGAAATATTTTTATTCGTTTTTAATATACATTCATTCAATATTATTTATTAATTTTTAACATTTAATAAATTTAAATATATTTTGGATTTTTTCATTATTAATATATTTTTTTCATATTTATTGGTTGATTTCTAATGTTTTCAATATGTCTTTAGTTTATATAATTAAATAACTTATATTCATTTTTAATACATTTTAATTTAAATATTTAGAATATGTTATTTTTAAAAAATTTATTATATATATAATTTTCACTCACATTTTCATTTTTTATTCGTTTTTTCATTTTTTTTAAGTTTTTCAGTGCTTTTTTAGTAGTGATAAAAATTGTCATTTATTATCACTAAGAATTATTAATGAGAAGTTGTATATACCAGTGCTAAAACATAATCATAGAAAAATACCATTTTTGTCCACAATTTTAATCACTGATAAATCCAATATTTTATTAGTGTTTAGGTTTTTAATATTGATAAATTAATCTTTAATCTATGGTTTTTTGTAATCATTTATAAAAATCTCACCCTCTTTATAAAAAATTACTAGCATCAATCCTTCTCACACTACTCTCAAGCTCTCATAGAACCAAAGGATGAATGTAGTAGAAGTCATTCATTTTGGAAAAATCAAACCTCAAATATTAATGTAAGATGTTTTGAACATGTTTTATAAGTGTGAGTCTTCCCTGTAATTGGTAATTCCCCCCCCCCACAACTAATTGTATTTGTTTCACTTGCAGTTTCATTTTCCCTCTTACTAATGTCCCTATGTATGTTTACCAAGACAGCATGGCTTCTAACACATTTGTTGGGTTTTAACACAGTCTGACCAAAGATTCTGTTTAACTAAAAATTATTGAAAACATCTTATATGTGAATCATAAGTCACTATTTTTTATAATATTCAACACTATATCTAAATTAGATCATCTAGTCTATTCAATAAATGTGTACGACTATAGCTTTTTAAGGATATGGATGTTGAATAAAATTTTATAACTGGGAATCATTACAACTCATGAGGTACATTTAATTCCTCTCAATTTAATGGATGTACTACTTTTCCTAAATGAAAATATTTGAAAGCACCGCTATAAAGAATTTATTACCAATGAAATAAAAATAATAGCTCAAACTATGGAATATTTGGATTATGAATCAACTAGTACATGATCTGCAGAAAAACAATTACCCATATTTAGGTTTTCTATCATACTTATAACAATGTTATGATTTATTATATATTTTGTTCCACCTATGAATATGTTCACTTTTCCGTCTTTGGTTTCTTAAATGAAATATTATATGTTTGATTCAACATATTGTAGATAAAATTCCTTTCAAAACATGAATATATCCTACTAGATTCTCAATCCTCAAATACATCTCTATCAGTTTACCAACAAAATTCTCCAAGAATAATGTTTTTTCCTCTCTTGAAATCTTTACCTATTATTTACACTTCTCTTTTAAGATAGACATTGAGTCTCCATGTATGTTTTCATTTTCATTCCTAAATTTATCTCATGAAAAATGGATCTAATTATATCATGTTGTCCCTTTACTTTATTAGTCATTCTTTCAATGGTATCCTTGGAATCTATCTCATCCTCCGTCAACATTATCTTATATTTATCCAAATATTCAAAATATGTAGAATTTTTTTCAAACATATAACTTTAAGAATTACACTTTACTTCTCAAGACATGAATAATATCGTATTTTTGTCAAAGAAAATGTCTTTATTTATGACATGATGTGATTTCCTATTTTCCACCATCAACTTCCAAGTATTCATGTGAATATAATATATACATCAATAAATAATTAGTTTTGATATATTTTTTCAAAATGAAATATTATTATTTATAGACTAATACATATCTATTTGTATAAATCCATAGGGTTCTTTTGAAAATAGATAATTATAGGGGATGAATTATCTCCCTTGATGAATCTCTTTCATAAAAATATTTATTTATGATAGGTTACTTCTTGAAATTATAAAAATACTATTATAATACTTTAAATCCATAAAATTCTTGGCCTTTATATGTTCTAACAAGTTGTTGGAATAATGAAAATTTATATAAAATATGTTTTTTATATGTGTATATATATAAATAATATACTTTTATTGTTCTAAGATAATAATTTCTATGTATTACATTATTCTCTTAAATATGGGTATCACTAAATAAAATAAGAATGACATGAATTCAAAATGGGTAAATGAAAATAATATGACAAGAGTATGATGAGGCGGTGAAAGTGTTCATCACGTAGGCAAAAAATCATGCCTATGAACCTTTTTAAATCCATAATCCATGTTTACAATTTAGTTATTCATGAATAATTAGTTTATATCAGTAGGAAGAACACATGATCCGTTATTGAATAGATCAAAGTTATAAATTTATTAATAAACATGAGGAATTACTAAATTTATCCAGTTATTGGGATAACACTATGTTTTATGGATCATTGTATTTTATTAAAAGTATAAAGAATGATGAATACCGTATGAGGGATATGATTATTGGTGTGAAATATTATTAAACTTTTATTGAGGGAAATATTATAATGGTTGAAAATGAACATGATAATTTTACAAAACTGCTTTAGAAGATAAATATTTGTTCAAAGATTCCATTGTAAGCCTGTTGTAACGAATATATTGAATTGAAATCCATATTGATTATATATAAAAAAATATCTGGAAATGGATGGAAGAAAAAGTATATCCGCTGAATCACTTTATCTCTTGAATGATATGCTTCCAGAAAATAAAGAGATTCCTTCCAGAACATTTGATGATAAATGAATTCTATGACCAATGGGTATAATCTCTAAAAGAATAGATGCAATTACAAATGAATATATACTATTTCTCAAGGATCATGAATCACATAAAAATTAATAATGTGTAGTGTGTCTCAATATAAGAAAGGTGAATCAAGTCCTCAAGAAGTTATATGTTACTTTATAATCATTCCAAGGTTTATGTGCCTATATGGATGTGAGGAGATTATAAGGAAATTAAGTGGGAATCTATATACAAGAAATCATGTTGGGAAGGTTTATCAAATAATAGACTCTCATCAATGGAAGAAAATTTATTAGGGGTATCCAGAATTTTGAAATTATCCAAGAAACATTTTTCTTTTACTATCTATAAATAGTGTGAATCCTTTTGGTTTACAAAGTATCACTCATAGTACATTGTCGATTATTTGTAAAATTATAAAATTCCATTGTTTTTATCTATAAATATAAAATTCAATATATTGTATCTTCTTATATCATGTCTAAAATAACTGGGTAATGATATTGATTATTATTTGGATTCATTGATGGAATATATCGAATTAATGTAGGATATAGATGTTACATTGTTGGACTCTTATAGAAATTAAAATTTCACATTGAGATCTATATAGTATGGGATGAAAAATTACTATCCTTATTATCAAAATTTGTTATGTTATATAATAAAATAAACTAAGGTGTTTACAATTTTTGAAAAAGGGACACACTTAGTTATGTTGAAAAATTCATCTAAGATTGTGTTTCTTAAAATTGTATATTTCTATATCGATGAAAAAATAATGATCATTGTTGACATCATTCTATAAGAATAGAGAAGAAGTTACAACACCATCTCCAATAACATGATATAAACTATTTGAGAAATTAAAATATATATACAACTATTTTGGTAAAAAATCCTTGAAAAAACCTATCCAAACCGGTTATAAAATGAAATTAGTTTCTTTTTAATTAATGTACTATAATTTCTTGTACGCCTGACATTGTCTTGAAGAAATGAATATAGAAAATAAAATGTATGTGATATTTTCATTGAGATAATACTAAATACACACCAAAAGATATATGAAGACATTATGTCTATGTTGGGCATGATTGATATGGGGACACAAGAAGGATTAACGCTACTGAATGGTGACAGAATGAATTTTCTTCCTCTAGCTACTTACAATCATTACAGGTAAGATAGATATCAGTTTTATAACATCCTGAATTATGTAAAAGTTCCAAATGTGTATTTATAAAATACATATAATATGATGGAAGTGATTTATTTATTGTTAAATGTGTTTGAATTACATAAATTTCATTTTTTACAGAATATCTAATGAATTTATCTTTACATTTAATTTGTCTTAAGATTATTTTTCATACATTAACCAAGATTTGAATTTTTTTTCAAGTATGTAAGTAGTAAAATCATAGAATCTAAAACATTTACAACAATAGAAATGTGAATTTATATCAGATTATGTAAATTAGAGTTTGTCTTCCCACTATTATTCTTTGAAATGATGGTTTACATGTTATTTAACATGGTTATATAAATCCAACTATATATACATATACATTATAATTAGATGTATCCCAATGAACAATTTATTAATATTTGAAAGGGAATATAAAAATTTGAAGTTGACTATATGTATAAATTACAGAGAAATATGTTTTAGAGGAAGCCCTTGAATTATGTATTGACTGCATTTCCAATGTGGAAAGCATTGGTCTACCAAAATCTCATTACACCATGAATCTTGTGGGTTATGTAATATATGGAATATATTCATTCAAATTTATAATTACAGAGTAGGATAGATATCACCTTTACATTTTATATAATAGTTTACAAGTTTCACCATATTTTGAAATCCACAATGTAAATCTCAGAGATTTGAATTCATCCCAGTATGAAATATTATATCAAATACACAAAATTAATAATTTATAGGGTGGTTTCAAGATAATATTTTCAGGAGTAAACAACAAATAAAAATTCAATTTCAAAACAAATTTCATGGTCAGTTTGGGGACTAAGTTCACATATATTATCTTTTAGTATTAATATAATTTATGGTCATATGTTCTTTATAATGTAACATGATAAACTCAGTGACATGAATAATTGTGGAGTTACACATGTGGCTAAATTGATTCATATATATAGTATTCAGGAAAAAATCGAATTTTTATAAATATGTCATGCTTTGGCATCATCAAAAAAATATAATAGTTAGGATATAAAACATTCTATGATTTAATTTTTTAATGATAATAGATTTATATTAGGAGTGAAGTTTAAATAAATGAATTGTGATTAGTAAAATTGGATTTCATAAATGTTGGAAACAAGGAAAACCCATTTATAATTGGATCATGGGTAGTTAAAGTATCTTATATTACAGATCCTGGAAACAAATTTTTTTCAATTGTTCTATAATCTACCAAAACCACTGAGGGTTTGGATGTCAATTAAATAATGGATGACCATTTTATTGGAACATCACAGTCATTTCATAGTTGTCTCAATTTATAGTGTCTTTTATTTCAAATTATTCCACAATGTGGGGATTTGGATACTTGATATAGGGGTCAAATTCATTTATCCATCAACGAACAAAAGAGAGTTCAATAATAAGGTTATATTTTTTGTAATATAAATTGGGTTACCTCATATTTCTATCTCTTCACTAATATATTTATATAATCTATATAAAATTTTCAACAACATCTATTGATAATTACTTTTACACATTTTGATTCCACTAATCCTAAGGAACAATAGGTTTCTCAATGTGTCGATGCTCCCAATATAGAGGAAGAACACATTTCTCAATATACCAATGATACCAATCCTGAGGAACAATATACTGATGATGTTAAATCCAAGGAAAAGGTAGATGGTGAATAACCTATGTCATAGAAAAAACAATTTAATACTAGCATGACAATGTAAAAAACTATATTAAGGAGAGATGTAGAGTCATCAAATTCACTATTGGATAGAATTAATGTGGCCACCTTATTTACCCCAAAAGTCTATTTTCATTATTTACATGGGTCTCACCCCTCGAATGCATATTCCAGATAATGAATATACATGGAACAATGTTGTTACCCGATTTAAGGCACTAATTTGTGATGATATTAGGGAAACATTATGGTATAATTTAATTATTTTTTTAAAAAATAAAATAATGAAATATTGATGTAGTATTTATTATCCCTTGCATATGGAATTTTTTGTAGATAATATATGAATTCATGTTATATTAATGGTATCTTGAAACGATCATATATATTTTCAAATATTTCAAATTAAGAATCATCTTAGGGGTGATAATAGGAAAATAACCCCCCCCCAAATGTATACACACATTATAAAATAAGACACATGGAATGTTTTTATTTCTCATTGTGAGGAGGAATATATTTAGGTACACTATGATAAATAATACAGTACATGATTATATGTGTATTAGTCAATTTGATGAAGATTTTTTAATTTATAAAATAGAAAGAGTGTTCTGAAAATAAATAGCTTGCAATAAAACCAATGTACCCCTACTGTAAAGAAACTATGTGGTAAACTGCCCTAGAGAAAAATGGGTTGTGTTTTAAATCAATAGTAATAATTTTATATGGCATGAAACAAAAACATAATTATATTTATTTTTTAGATAAAATTGATAAATCAAAATCCAAATAAACATTTATAGGTCGTTATAAGTAATGGATGGAGTACTGGGTAAATTAATTGTCAATACTAATAGATGAAAATGCATAAAAAGTATAAGAATCTATTATAAGTATGACAAAATAAAAAATAATTCATTAAATTGGAAATACATAATAATGAATACTTATTTTCATTTATTTTTTATCTGGTTTAGGCACAAGAATCTTTGTCACATTCACCTAAATAAAAACTAATTTTAGTGGCCAAGAAATATCCAAAAAAATGGTTATGTCAAATTTTTTGGTTTTAGAGTTTTGCACTGAACATGTTTTCAGAAATGAAATGCATAGAGGGATAAATATATGAAAATAGAAGAGGTAAAAAAATGAATAGCTGTTTTATAATAAAAAAATATTCGTAAGTCTAAATTTATTGGGAATTTTATGGGAAGAAATCAAAGATAAGAAACAACACATCCACAACCACTACATGAAGATCCCCACTGATTTAGGAAAGGCATTCCCTTATCAGGTCTGTATTACCAAAGGTAATAAATTTTATAATAAACATTTCTATGAAATGTAAAATTTTAAGATAATGATATTTTTTAGGTACATATATTAGAAATGGTGAAAATTAATGTGATCTTTATCTATCAACACCCACCCATTTACTTATAATAATGGGTATACTGTATAATTTCCAAGGATATATTCTATATAAAAAAATTCCAAAAGGTATTGTGTGATTGGGGATTCACCTATATCTTGATCTATACATTGATCTACAAATTACCCTTGATGATATAGATGTTAAGATAGTCTAACTTTCTATTATAACATCTATAATTTTTCCATTTGAAAGAGTTGTTTTGTTAAAATTAATTTTTACGAAATACCATTAAAATTTAATATTAAAATTCCTATACCGATGAATGTTATTATAAATGATAATGATAAGGGTATTTTGATGGTTAAATCAAAAAAATCTAAGGGATTGACCAATTGATGGAAAATTACATTATAATGTACCTTTATGCTACTAGTTCAACTTGTAATTTTACTAATATTATAAGATCATATGGATATAAATTGAAAAATAGTTATATAAACATACTTAATTTTGATGAAAAAATGTATGTAGAGGCTGTTAAAAACATTCTTTGACTTGAGAATTTATATGAAATCCTCAATAATGGATAGTTATGAGTCTTAGTTATAAATGTATACATATGGTGTATTTTCATATTCTTTTTCCAATAGTCAATCAACTATGTTAATTACAGATAAATAATTTTCATATTTTTTCAAGCATATATATTAGTTATTTTTGAAAGGAAAACCCTATGAATAAAATATAGACTCATTATTCCTCTCATAACATCTACTTAAAGAAGGTCATTGGTAGAAGCAAAATATTCAGTAATAGTGAAAAAATAGGCCATAATGTTTAGAACCCAAATTATCGATGATGGTCTCTTCTTAATAACCATGATGAAGAGTAAAACATTACAATTTTATCATACCAAATATCCTTTCATTAATTTCATAATTTATCACTTTTTATTAAGGGATAATTAGTTTCTCATTGAAATCAATTTCTAGACTCCAAATATATATTTTTGATTAAATTCATTTATACACAAAAAATGAACCACATGTGACGACGTTAATCAATTTTTAATACACTACATTACAAAATTTACAAATAATGTTCAAATTAGACATTTTATATTATATTTTATGAAAAAAAATTATGATAGGGTGGTGTTCCAAGATCATCAAAATCCTGACATGAGGATAGTCCATGAGGACCAGAATCCTATAGAATTCTACAAATGTTTATGTATTAGGGTATCTATAATAAAATTTCAATATACAAATATATATCAACATAAATTAATTATTCATTGAAATATTTCTTTAGTTTATAAAATAAACTAAGGGAAAAGATTTTGGTAATTACATTTTCATATTTATGAAATACATCACATTTAATCAATAAAATTTCCTCTCATAAGAAATATTTCTGTTGATAATTTCAATTTCATTTAAAAAATATATTCATACTGTGTTTATTTATATTTTTTTAGTACTAACATGACTTTTGATATTCCTCACATTAAAAATTGGAAATATATTTTTTAAAATCGAATGGGAAGAATACATGGTGTTAAAATGTATACATACATCATTAATAGGTGACTTCCTACTGCTTATTTACTTATTTTTATCATCATTTGATCTATTAATTTTTAGTTTATTTCATTATTTTTTTGATAATATACTTATTTATTCTATTTTCACAGATATTAAGAATAAATAACTTCATTAATAATTGTTATTTATATGACCATTTTGTGACCTATTAAGAGAATAAAATGATCAGATAAAAATATTTATTAATAAATTCTTCAATAAGGATGATTCACACATGTACTATTTATTCTCTTAATAGAGTTATTTGTTCTTTATTTGATCTGTTTATCGTTATTAGTGTGTATTTTCCGTATTCAAATCACCCAAAGTGTGTGTTTTCATAGGATATTTAAATTTTAGATAAAAATATGTATAACACACTCATAAGTACTCAAAAACAATCATATTGTTTTGATCCAGTAAGAAAATAATCTATAAGTCATTTTTGATATGTTTGAACAATTATTATCTCAATTTGATATATGGTTTTACTAGTATTACTATAAATATGTGTTTCCAATTTAAAAATTAAATTTTGTTTTAAAACATGTTTCACTAATTGAAAAGTGGTAAAACATTATTGGAATATCTTGCAACATTATTACAATAATCTGTACATTATTTGAGACATCTTAGAATTAACTAGATGTCAATCTATTGCACAATATGACTGGTATGACTCAAAGTGTATTTTTTTTGTTTACAAATGATATTTTAGTTAAAAAATTATTCCACTCAATGAAAACCTATAAAATACACTAATAATATCTTGATACTTTATAAAAATGATTTTTATGTCATTTTTGAGATATGGGAACCAATTATACATCAATCAAATGCACAATGTATCTTATATGACTAAAAGTGTATATTTATATTTAAAATTAATATTTTTGTCCAAAACACACATTAAATACTCCTTAATTAGAAAACACATCCATATTGCTTTTATAATTCTAGAAAAAAATTTCAAAAATCAATTGTGAAGTATAGTAAATAGTCGTACCACAACCTGATACATTATTTACCTGATAAGACTCAAAATGTGTTCTTTCAGTATAGAGATATCATTATAGTTAAAAACACATTTTACATACTCAAAAACAATAAAAAATATTCATTTTGTTTTAATACTTCAGAAAAATGATCCATAAGTCATTTGTAACATGTAGGAATCACATTCACTATAATCTGACACACAGTGTGACTCATATGACTTGAAATGGTTATTTCAGTTGAAAAATGGAATTTCAGTTTAAAATGTCTTTCACTTGCTAAAAACTATGAAAAACACTCATATTGCCTTAATACATTAGAATAATTATCCATATGTCATTTGTGGCATGTATGAATAAACCTAACATCAATCAAATACATATTATCACCGATATGACTCAAAGTGTGTGTTTTTAGTTTAAAAATTACATTTTAGTTTAAAAAATATATCAATCCAAGAAAACATATCAAAGAATCATAGATTTTCTTAATAAATTTGGGGAAAATCCTTATGAAATTTTTGACATGTGTTAATTATATACAAATTAATTTGACACATGGTGTTAGAAGTATAACTTAAACGGTGTGTTTTTTAATTTTAACATTTTAGTTCAAAATATGCATGATATCATCAAAAAAACCAAAAAAAAATCATTTTTTATTATAATTTATGAAAATTATCAAGAAGTAATTTTTTATGTGTAGGAATTTTCCATTCAATAATATATTTCACAATGTTATTTATTTCACTAAAAATGTGTTGTTTTAGTTTAAAAATGACATTTTATTAAAAAAGATGTGTGGTATAGTCAAAACAGAGAAAATTCATTCATATTATTTTGATAATTTAGGATAAATATCCATAAGTCATTTTCAACATGTAGGAATCAGTCGTACCTCATTCTAATACGAGGTTGACCAGTATGAATTAAAATGTGTAATTTCAGTTTAAAAATAATATTTTAGTAAAAATCTATGTCACTCATTAAAAACCAATGTAAAATGCTACAATTATCATCATATTTTAGGAAAATTACTGATTAGTCATTTTTTATGTGAAAGAATCAATCCCATTCCAATATGACACATAATGTGACTGGTATGTCCCAATGTGCATGATTTCAGTTTAAAAATGAAATTTTTAGTGAAAAACATGTGTCGTACATTGAAAACCTATAAAACATGCTCATTTTGTATTGATACTTTCTTAAAATGATCATCTAGTTGTTTTTTATGTGTAGGAATCAAACTAACATTAAGACAACACACAATGTGATCAATATGACTCAAAGAATATTTTTTATTTAAAATTGACAATATATTTCAAAATATGTGTTACATAATCAAAACCAACAAAGGCATTCATATTATTTTTATACTATAGTAAAATGATTCATAAGTCTTTTTTGATATGTAGGAATCATCCTCACCATAATTTGATACACAGTGTGACCGTTTTGACTCAAAACGAATGGTTTCAGTTTAAAAAAATAATTAAAACGAAGAATGACATTCCCCAAATAGAGTAAAAGAATTTATATTGTTATGATACTTTAGAAAAATTATCCATAATTTATTTGTGACAAGTATTAATTATCTATAAATAATCTAATACATGATGTGCCATGGATGAATCAAAATGTGTGTTTTCAGTTTGAAATGACAATTTAGTTAAAAACATGTGTCACTCACTATAAATTGAGAAAACACACTCATATTGCCTTGATAATTTAGGAAAATAACTTGTATGCCAATTTAACATGTAAGAATTAGATGTCTGTCAGTCTGACACATGGTGATAGTGATATCACTCAAAGTGTGTGCATTTAGTTTAAAGGAGAAATTTTATTTAAAAACATGTTTCAATCACTAAAAACCTATAAAAATAATAAAATTGTCTTGATACATTAAAATAATGTTCCATATTACATTTTTTATGCATAGAAATAAATATTTCATTAATTAGACACATGGTGTGACCGATATGGCTCAATGTGTGTGTTTTTATTTAAAATTGAAAATTTAGATCAAAAAACACATCACATACGTTAATCCAATAAAATTTATTATTATTAACATGATACTTTAGTAAAATTATCCATAAATCATTTGAGACATGTAGAAATCAACCACACATTAACATGATAAATGGTGAGTGCGGTGTGACTAAATATTTATGTTTTTAGTTTAAAATTGTAACATTAGTTCAGAAAACATGTATCATAGTTAAAACTAAGCAAATAAATCATATTTTCTTGATATATTAATATATGGTCTCATAAATATTTTTGTACATATATAAATTAACCACTCATTTATATGACACATGGTGTGCATGATATGTTTTGAAGTGTATGTTTTCAGTTTAAAAGTTGAATTCTAATAATATATATGTTTAATATTTTTCTAGTATTACTAACATAAGAATTATATTAATAGGGGCACTCATTTTCTCGATCTAGGTTAGTTTGTTTGGAAACTAGTGGCATGATCGAGCTATTTTGAGAGGTGGTTGGGGGCCAAAGACAACATAAAAATTATCTTTTTGTATTTTTTGATGTTTTTGAAACAATTTATTTACCATTGTAATTTTATGAAATACTTATTGAAAACTCTATAATATATAGTTTTTTTTGTATTTGTGATGTAAATTTAATTAAAAAAATATTTAAAACAACAGTGTTCAAAAATTTTATTAGCACACCACCGCATCTGGGATTTTATCATAATTATTTTGAACATTTATAAAATCTACCTTCATCAGTACTAAAAAAACATGATAATAAAGGTTCCCCCTTTATCATCACTATTTTAGGAATGATTAAGGTATCATTTACCAACACTATTTCAACTGATGATAAACATTGTGGGAATTTAAATATTGTTACAACATTATTACTCATAAAGGATACTTCTAGCACTGTTAAATCCCCTAACTATAGTAGTGCTTGTTGAGTATGAAAATAATGGAAGGGAATCTATGACTTCTTCCTAATTTAATTGTGTGATTATTAAGTAATCATGAATTAAAATCCTTTTTTATATTAATGAGATTATCTATACTCAATGAAAAATCAAGAAAATAATTGTATGATTGATGATTGTATAATAATTTGTAAATTGTAACAGATGAAGATGCAATTAATTTATTGAAAAACTGATTTTATGTTATTATGTAGTTATTTATAAAAAAATAGAATTGTCTTATGCTGAAATTATCTTGAAATATTCAATGAGAAAAAAATTATATTTCATGTTTCATAAAAAAAATTATTTAAAAAATTATTCCATGTTGAGGAATAATTATTATCTATTTAAAATTAGAATCTCATGTTGTAGAATGTTTATTTATTATAATGTATAATTATATGTGGTTATTTAATATTATTTTCTTGCAATTATCAACACATTTTATAAATGTTATTTTTTAATGATGTAATCATGATAATTCATCATTCATTAATTTTTATACTCTAGAGATTATCTAGGAAACATAAAGTGATTACTCATTATATTTAAAAATTATTATTTTCACGAAATGTTATAAATTATAATTTTGAAATAAAATAATTGATTTAAAAATCATATTTAATGATAGAATTATTATCTTTATTAAAAAATAGTTATCATCACCTATGGGAATATTAATATTCATGGTTGGAATATTTTGGGATGTTTGATAACATGATTTTGAGATGTATATTTTATTCCAAATGAGATTTACTAGATATTATTCTATCTATTGATATAGTAATTAGGCATTGTTGATATTCCAAGATATTAAATATCAACTTAAAGCTAATAATTCTTTCATTATAATAAAAGTGGGATATTGAAATAATTATCACTCATATTTTGTATATATAAATGTGATGCTTAAGGCGGGAAACCAGATTTAATAATTAATATTTATCCTTGGTAATTTGTATGGCCAGTACTATTTGGAATTTTCCATTATTAATTGGTTAATTAAGGATTTTAACTAAAATCTTATGTTTTTTTAATCATTACTATTTGTATGAGCGATCTCAACCTTGTTTGATAAAGGATCGAATTCCTTGTTTGATTTTTCTATATTTTCATTTTAAATTATGTATAGAATAATAATTAAAAAATATATTTATATTCTCTGGATTTCAAGACATTATGTGATAAATTGATAATCTTGAGTGGTGGGAATGTTTTAGGAATAATGGGTGGGGATTCTCAAGGCTGTCATGATGGGACGAGTTGCCGGTTATAATGAAAATGGTGTCATGGGGTGCAGAATATGATAATGATTTTGGAATGGGATGCAAGATGTGATATTATGTGAAATGGTGTTGAACACCATGAAGTTGATATGATTTTATATCTAGTATTACTTTTCATTATTTTTATTTTCTACTTGATGCAATCTTGATGGTCGATGGCTATATGTTATTTATATAATCAGTTTTCAACTGAAAAACATAGTTTATCATATTAATTTTGAGTGCATAATATAAGTGGTTGATTAAGATATGTACTAGTGCTCCTTGATATTTATGAATAATATTGAATTAAATAATTAACGAGTCTGGTTCATTGTGATTTATAATGATTATTAAATTCATGAGAGTACAATTAAAAAGTGTATTTGGTAATTATCTTAAAAGATTAATATGTAAATCTTGGAAACTATAATGGTAATAATTAATTAATGGTTAATTAGTTAATTAATTATAATGAATCTTGATGATTTTATGATTATTTTATAACTAGGATTTAACAGTAGCAGCTGGGAGTCCCATGTGAAGTTAGTGAAAAATGATTCTAAGACAAATTATTTTACCACTATGTAGTTGTGAGATATATTTAAATCATGTTTTCTATGTGATTTAATAAACTATCCCACCCATGTCGATAGGGTGACTGAAACCTCGTGGACTCTAGTAGTGTTTTCACCAACATCAAGGATAGTGAGGAATGGATGGATGCCTACCCCTATCCCCTCTCTTCTCATGGTAGTATTATATGCTAGTATGCATGTTGATAATCATTCCCCATATATGTGTGTAGATATTTGTGATGACTTTTTGTTATTTCACAAACATGTATCTCCAGATATAATATTCTATGGATTATTATAGGTATGTCATGAATGGGATATGATTAGTTGAGGAATAATTCATGACATACAAGTTGTAGTGGCTCAAAAAAATACATTGTTACTGTCTAAAGATATATATGGGATGATTAGATGATTTGAGTCATGGGGTTTATGGTATGGGGTGATGTGATTCATCGAGTGAATTGTATGATATATTTTACAAGGTGTCTTCAGTCAAACTTCATATTTAATGGATAAATGGCTCAGGATGTGCGATGTTGGGGAAGAGTGGAAAACCAATGAGAAATTTATAGGGAGGTCCCATCATATTTTCATATATTAGATATTATATTACTATTCTATGAATTATTTGGGTAGTAATCCATGGTCATAATGGGAAAGATTTAATATACAAATTTAGGTGATGAGTTAGTTTTATTTATTTACTCATTGTGATTTATTTTGTTCCTATCACATTTTTCATGAGAGTTTATAATGACCCTACTGAGTATACATTTTATTCTCACCCCATGTGTACATAAACTATTTTTCATATATGTTGGAGTTGGTTAGTGACTAGGATATGCATTTTTAGTTTTTGTAGTTGTTTAGGAGCTGTTAGAGCATCTTCGTAACTATTTAGGATTTGTTTTAGTGTTTCTAGTCACTTAAATTGCATGTTATTACATTGATCTCCAAATATTGCATATTTATTTATTCCAGTAAAGAGTTTTTTGAGGTTTTTCTTATCATATATCATATTACATAAATCTATAATGTTGTTAATTCCACCAATATATGGGATTTACATTTACTATGTGCTATTCTTCATCTCGTAGAGTATTTGAGTCAGGGTTTGGGTGTCATTATCTTTCATCATTTCCAACCCTGGAGGGGTAACATTTGGGTGAGGGGTCGTGGAAAAGCGGTATCAGCAGTCATGGTATATTTACTGTACGAAGTTTGGAGTTAGGTATTGGTGAGGATGAATGGGTTGGTAGGGAAATGATACTATCGGGGCTCAGTAAGTACTATAAAAAATGGATATTGTTGAGGACACCAAATTTAAGCACCACTATGATTCAATACCGGGAACATTATTTTTACAATACATACTAAAGGAATTTGTGATCCTTATGGTGAGAGAATTAGCAAAAATATCCTGCATTATTCTTGAATGGGATTGTGTTTGAATTTCATAGACAATGAAAAATAGGTTAAAATGAATTAATTGATAACATTAAATAATATGTATACTAGGTTTGGAGTCCCTAACATTTTTCCTTTTATAGGAGTGAATCCATATTGATATCGTTAACTGTATGATGTGCCTACAAATTTCTTCAGAGTGTAGTTCAATTATAAAAAAACTCAAAAGAATAAATTCTAATAGTTTTGGCACCATAATCTGCCAAATTTCGAGGGATCCTTTAAATATCATTGTATAGAGTTTTAATCAAAGGTTGTGTTGATATCCATCAGTTTGAATTTTTCTCAAAAAGATAAAAGGGGTTGTTTATAAATGATTATGTTCTATGGGCCAGCTCCTAAGTGGGGGTTATTATTCCATGAGGTTTGTGAGGAGTTGTGTATTTTTAGGGGGATGTTTTGAGATTAATTTCTAAGATGTTTTTCATTCATTCCCAAAAATGGTTTATTTTTAGATAATGAGGTTTCCCCCAATAAGGGAATTTCATATATTTTCTTTTGACGTGTGGTTATAATTTTGAATATCCTTTTTGAGCCTCAAACCCTTATATTATTATCCCCATGAAGTGAGTTTCTAGGACTGTCATTGTACTTTGATTGAAATCCTTCTAAATGAGTCTGTAGATACCAGTTCATTTCCTTAATTAAAACAACCTATTAAATCATTTATCCATAACTATATTTACCACTTCAACCATTATTCTCTTACTTACACTTAATTTCCTTTAATAATAGTATGTCCATTAGATCTAAATGATCTCTTTTTTGGTGAGGGGGAAGTGGTTTCTATTTTATCTCCCATCGATCTTAGTGGATATGATTTATTATGAGTTTAGGGGTTTCTATCTATTAATTCTTACTCTCTTGTTGGGCACTCTTTTTGTCCTGGGGAATGGGATATCATTTATTATGCATTAAGTACACTTCTCTCAAGCATGTTTCAGGGGATATTTTATCTTGGGGAGGAAGTTCTCGTATATCATATTTTGTTTTAGTCAATATCCTCATCACTCATTCCAAAGGATATAGGCCAATTATTGAGGAAGGATAATTTTTAATGTTTGGAATTAATTTATTTTCTAACTATTATTAATTTATTTAATCTATATATTATTAATTAAATTATTATTTATTTTCAGTTGTGCATGTGGCTTTGTTAGGGTATGAATGTTGTATTGTGTTTTTATATTATTGAATAGAATTTATCTAATATTGGTAACATGTGTTATGGCCTCAAGAATAATAATATATGAGATTCATCACCCATGATGATGTAATACTTTTTTAATAATACATTTTAAAAACCATGTGGTTGAGACTGTTCCACCCATATAGGATAATATTATAGTGTGGTGGATGGCTTCCATTGATTTGTATGTTTGTGGTAGCTCTGATTATATTGATCTGAGTTTTATAGTATGTTGAAGAATAAAATATGGAGTTAATTTAAAACACTATAATGTAATGGAAAGAACTTATGTAAATAGAAATTGGAATGTTAAATAGTTTGTAGTTTTTTATGAGTGTGTTCCAGATAAATAAGGTCTCTTAAAAAACTATAAAAAAATTGAATGAATGTTAATGGGATTATTTCAACCCCTTTTTTTTTATGATATACATCAAATATAAAATTTGGGATCTCTAATATTGAATTTTAATATTTTAATATTAAATTTGTAAAGATCATGGTAGTGTGGTATTAGTTGAATAAAATGAATTTGATGAAAGGATGCTACATTTAAATATATTTAAGTTATTATGGAAAGCATGTTAATTATGGTATGTTAGACATCCTTCTTTGAATTTTTTATATTTCTTAGTCATCAATCATATTAACATGATTCATGTTATCCTATAACTATCTTAGTTAGTGGGTTTTTTAAATACTATGATTTATGGTAAATTAAATTGGGTTGTTAACTAGACAATTGGGTTTGTAAATAAACGAATGAATGTTTTTAAAAAATTAAATTTGAGAATGATATTCGAGAAAATTTATTCCATGGTTAGGTAAAATGTGACATAAAAAATTATTTTTTTCTAACAAATTTCCTAAATAAACAATTTAATTACAACCATAAAAATTGAATTTATTTTATATGTTTTTTCAATCATGTGTTGGATTTTTTTTCACAAAGAATAATTTGATAAATAGTTTATTATTAAAGGATTAAAAGGGTTTTCACTTAAATGTTTATCTAACCATATATATTTTAAATGAAAAAGGCTTCATGAAATTTTTTTCCACATGATTTTGAAATTTATCATTTTTTAATATGAGTTGAATAAGCTGTCGGATGAATTTTCCTTATTTTTATTTAATAATAAATAAAATTTTGATTGTTAAAGTAGCTAATCTCATATTGATAGATGATATTAATTCACATCCTTGATGTAATGTTTTTATAATGGCCTTATTGTCATGACCCGTCCTAGGGACCTGTGCCGTGACTACCCCAAGCCTGCCTCCCATAGGCCATGGGCTGGCGACTAGCACCAAGGCGTAAATCTAGACAAAAAGGGGAAGGAATTTCCCTTATAAAGTAAAGAAACACCACAGAGTAAGCAAGAAGAAGTAAACACTAAGTAAAACCGGGTACAAAAAGTAATGCGGAAAAGTAAGTGGGCCAGAATACAAACACAAACTGAAAGTAAAGTACAACTGGAAAGAAAGTACAGTAACTGAAAGTAAAGCAGCAACGTCGAGCTGTCCACTGGAATTCCCCCCTGATGGGTGGGTACAAATAGCCTCCTCATCCACTGGGGTCCAACCGTTTGCTCCGTGTACATTCCGCCCAGTGGTCCACCTCCAGGTACTGACTTGCTCTACAAGCCTTAACCACGATCAGCGTTTTCTGTCGTCTGCATCCAACACAACGTAGTACGGGCATAGCCTATGCAGGGGTGAGTATATGATACTCCGTAGGGACCTCGAGACCCCCGATGGTATCCCAGAATCCAAAAAGGATAATCCAAAAAGGAAAGATACAATCAAGAAGTAACAACCAACACTACTTGGGTATATTCCCATACATATACCTAACTCATCAATTCCAGTTTGCCTCCAACACCCGAGCCCAAGTTCGATCACGTCCACACAAGATAGTCAACCCAAACCACATAGGATAACAAAACCAAATCCACATAGGAAATCAAGCCAAACATATCGAAGATATAGATTGAAAGTCAAGACTCGGCTCACACAGGTATACTTCTTCGTAAGGTGCTAGAGATGAACAGATATATCCACTGATTCATCTAAGATGGGACCCATGTATGATACTAAACTAGCCATACTATTGAACCCAGATAGGATACAGACCAGCTACTCTGCCAGACCCACATAGGATAGCAAGAACAGAGTCAAACACTTCGAGACCGACATAGGATAAAGAATAATAGTCATTGTCGTTGAACCCATGGAGGATTTCAGTACGGTCTTCATCGCTGCCGAACCCACAGAGGATTTCAGTGCAGTATTCATCTCCGTAGAACCCACGGAGGATTTCAGTATGGTGTTCATCGCTGCTGAACCCACACAGGATTACAGTGCAGTCTTCATCGCTGTCGAACCTATAGAGGATTTCAGTACTGTCTTCATCGCTGCCAAACCCACATAGGATTTCAGTGCAGTCTTCATCACCGTCGAACCCACAGAGGATTTCTGTACAGTATTCATCGCTGCCGAACCCATATAGGATTTTAGTGTAGTCTTCATCGCCGTTGAACCCAGGGAGGATTTTAGTACGGTCTTCATCGCTGCTGAACCCGCATAGGATTTCAGTGCAGTCTTCATAGTCACAGTCACATCCACCTCTAGAGATCCCGCACACAGCATGCTCGTTTTCGGGAGGGTCTGCTCCATGAGCCAAGGGGTCGATATATCAACTAACACGTAGTTCAGGGTTGAGGTATCTCGAAGTTCCGTCTCGATAAGAGGAACTCAACGTGACAGACATCGCGTCAATCGAACGCCTGGTCTGAGAGTTAATGGTTTTGTCGGTCCAGGGGCCTGGTTGGTTTTTACGCCAAAAAAAACCTGACTGCACTCCAACTACTTCCAAACTTTGATAGGAGTAAGCTGAAAGGTCCATATCACTAAGAGGAATCCAACATGGTCGATGGCACATCAATCAGACATCCAGAGCTCAAGTTATAAGAGTTTCCGCTCCGAGGGCCTCGTTGGTTTCGTATTCGAACAAACCAGACCGTACCCAAAGTTCTCCAAAATCTTGAGTGTAATATACCGAGAGGACCTTCTTGATCCAAGGATGTCATCGTAACTGACGGTGTGTTGTTTGGAGGTCCGTAGCCCAATATATGGGAAAAAGAACGAACCTGTCATGTTTTAGGGGGTTTTAGGCCCGGACCGACCCGGCCCGAGAGCCCCTGGGTCGGCCCGAACCGGGGAGACCTGGACCGGGCCCGGTTCCGCCCCCTTAGGACGTGGCCCGTCCTGGGGGGAGCGGCCTGGCCCGACCGGCGCGGCTCGGTCGGTGCGGCACGGTCCGGCCTGGGCAACCCCGCTCGGCCTGGCGCGCACGCGCGGCCCGCGTGGCCAGCTCGGCCAGCTCCGAGCTGAGCAGAAAAGGAGGGGGGGGGGGGATTCCCCCTTGATTGGAACCGCGTCCCCCTCATGGGAGCCGATCCTTGCCAGCGGATGCGGCACTGGGCGGCTCGTATCCCCCGGGTCCCGCGCGGCCGCGGGACCAGTCGCTTGCCGCCGCAGCTTCAGCTGTGGCGGTCCCTCCTGGCGGCGCGACGGGACGCTGTCGCATCCGGGCCGCCGGCCGGTGCCGGCCGCCGCCTCCGGCCTCCGGTGCCACCATGCCGGCGTCCCGCACCGCCTGTGAAGTCCGCGGGCCACCGGAGCCGCTCCGGTGGTCCGTTCTTGATCTCGTCTGCGCCTGGGGTCATCTCGGGACCTGTAGATTACTACGACAGCCTCCAGTCACTCAACGGTCCCATTTCATCATCGCCCAATGTTCCGTGCATCAATAACAGAGAATCGGTGGGTTCGGACTTTTTCGTTGGTCCGCACCCACCGTGTTAGTGGTTTCAATGAATTTAAACAATTTAATCACATGTCGAGGATATAATCCACATAAAAATAAATTAAACCAATCCCCCTAGCTCAAGAGTTGTAGAACGAAGGTTCGTCACGAGAAAAAGGACGTCGCGGAAGAAGGCTCTGTAAGCATCATCAGCATCGTAGTACACAGAATCGCGGTTAATAGGATTTTTCAGCCTCGTGGAGAAGAGTATCGTCGACGTCGTGGTGCACGGTGTCGCGTCGTCGATCTACGGGGGACTAGCGTTCTTCGTCGTCTTCCGTCGGAGGCCAGCATTCTTCGTCGTTCTTCAAGTTTTCCAACGAAGAAGATGAAGATTCGAAGGCTTTGAGAAATTCCTCTCCCAATCCTTCTCGCACCAGGAAAACAACAATAATATCATCCGTTATTTGAAATTCAAAATTAAAACATAATTTAATTGTCATGCGTCGACCAATTAATGAGTCATTTAATAATCCAATTAAACACGAGAGTTGACATTGCATTAATTAGGGGGTGCGGGTGAGTTACAAATTAAATGCACGTGGGGGGTAAAGGGAAATAAATGGGGTGGGGCTCGTATGGGCCCCACCTCACTAATATCCTACCTAGTGGAGTTAGGATATTAGTGGGTCCCACTCCAACCACCAACCATAGGTTATCATTACTTAGAATAAAAATAAAACTGCAACACAATATTTTAATTTTATTCTTTAGTTAACCCAATTAATTAATAACCTCACCCGAGAAAACGCAACTCTGGAAAAGGTGTTCTAAAGCAATTACCGGCATTGCGATTCCATCGGTGCACTCGGAATTCGATTCCAAGCACCGGTGAAAAAGTCAGGAAAACCCGCTCATTCTTTCACTGAATGTACCAGAGCTAAACTTCAGAACATGATTTCGGGCACACCGGGCCTCAGAATCAGGTGTCGTCAGAAACTGCGATCTTATAAAATCCCAAAGAAAATTAAAAAAATAAATTTCCCTTTAATTTAACGGGTCTTTACACTTATTCCTTTTTTATTGGTATCTTTCAATAGATATTGTTTTTATTCTATTTTAAATATGTTTCATGGTCATCATAATTTTCCATCTAGATTTATTGTTGTACTCCAAATAGATCAAGATTCTCGAGAGTCATCTCATGGGGAGGATGAGCTATCCTATAAGGCCCCAGCTGTAAGCATTACATAATATTGAGTTAAGTAAAAAATTCACATCAAGGATCTTTTAAATTTTATATTTTTTGAGAATTATTTCATACTATTACATAATATACCCATATATTACATGTGTATAGTTACACTCAGTGTCCAATTTTCAACCAATGGAAACCCGTTAAACAAAAAAAGATTTGTTTTTCACAATAAAAATATTCATGAATTATTCATTTCTTTTACCCATCCTTATACCCTAGGGAAACCATTTCAAAAACATTGTATGAGCATAAAAATCATTGTAAGGAATATAAAATAAGGATTAAAACCGTTATTCCATGAATATTTAAAACACTAGAAAATATTTTCACAAAATCATAATTTTCACCAATAATACATAAACTACTTAGATAACATCATATAATCATAATATTCCAACAAAACATTATAATAATTATAAAACATAAATGTAACTTGTGGAATCCATATAAAAAATACATTGTAGTTATTATATCTACCTAGGGAGTAAACTTCATGGTTACATTTTGAATACACATCACATTATATTCTATATATCACTTAGGAGAAACCTTATAGTTTACATCCATCAAATTACCAAATTCATTGGACATATATCACAATATAACCCTCCCTCAATTTATCATTGAACCACCCATATACATAAGTAATTCCCATGAACCATAAAATAATCATAACACATGAACAAGCTGAAAATAAAAATAACATTTCAACATTGAAATCATAAGAGATAATTTGAAGATATTGATATATTCAATCCATCATCAAAACCATTTTTAATACCAAAATAATTTAAAAGTAATATGGTAAATATTTTTCTTTTTTAAAAAATACGACTTGTAGAGGAATCCATATATCAAATAATACTCACGGTTTTGGAAATGCTGTTGTCGCCATCCATGATTGAAAGAAACATTAATTTTTTTTCATTTAGTAAATAATTTCATATAAATAATATTCCTTTTAAAAACCTTTGAATGAAATTAAATTTCAAAGTGGATGATTATACATCATATAAAATATGGTCGTATATTAATCAAAATATTCGTCAATGAATGGAGATTGAGAAAACATCTCTTGCGTTTAGTCTGCCTTGTCTCAATCATTCATTAATTTAAAAAATAATAAATGTATGATAATTTATACATAATTTTGAAAATTTAAAAATTCTATTGTTGATTTTATAACACTTAAGTCCATATTATGACAAATCATAAATTATTTGTTTTTATATCAGACGTTTTGTTGATGTTCAGTACATGAGTCAAAAATGAATTTGTATTGATAATAATTATCAATATTTTAATAAGTCCATAATATATAATATGATATTAATTATTTAAGTGACATATATTTATATTATATATATGTATTAATAATAGTCCATAATATTTGGAAAAAAGAAATGAAATGCACTGTTCAGGGAGATGGTAGGCTGTACGTACGCATGAATGCTACTTTCATTTGTTTGTCATATTAAAACAATGAAAACTAAATGATACAAAATAGTATTTTAGTATTAAATATATATGTTACATATGTTCATTAACTCTATACTTTATAAATTACAAGTATGTAATTAACGAGTCACATCATATTGAAGGGGCGGTATTCCACACCTCGTTAGATAAAATTACCGTATTTACACATTATAACATGTATAAAGGTATGATGTAAATAAAAATTATAGAAGTATAGCGACAATAAAAATATAATATATATCATACAGAAACACATTTTCATTGTAATAGAAACCATGATAGTTTGTTCGATAAAATTGAACAAACATCGTTTTGTGAGGTAGTAGTTCATCATACATAGAAACAGTATGTTATATATCCATTAAATGGACATGTGTATAATTTTAGGTAAAATCTATAGCATTAAAATATCCTAGTATATTTAGGATACTGTAGTTTTTATACAATAATGTAAAAATAGAGTTTTGGGGGATTGGAGAAGAAAATAAATGAAGGGGCCTTGAGAGAAGACATTACCTCTAGATCAAGTAACTCTTTTGATTTAAGCGAAACGGATTTTTTGAATTTCATTAATACAAAGGTAAGGAATCAAGGAGGAATTTATGGATGTTTGAAGCCTATTTAAGTATAATTTTTATGACCCATGAGGATTTATCAGTGTGAGTAAGTGGCTAGAGGTGGGGTCCTTTTATATGATGGAGGAGGGGCACTTTAGGAAAGTTATGAAATATTTTTTAACTATAAAATGATTTTCTTATTATAATACATCCAAAGTGATATAATTATTTCATAATATGATTATGTGTCTAAATACTCTCAAAAAATTGGTTTTAGAAATGTTTAGGTAATAAAATTAACCTTATATTTTAGCTTTATCCCTTAGTTAAAAACATTAACTCTTTCGACGTCTTCTTGTATTTCATAATATATGGTTACTATAGTTACTATAAAATTATAATAGAACAAAAATTGGACCACTAATGACATTTTTAACATTATATACGTCATTTGGACTAATCATGCCTTTTTTAAGACTATTAAATAATTTAATAAATTAGTATTTTTTTTAAAAATCATATTTGTCAATTTGGACACAATTTAGTAATTGATTTACGTTAAAGTCATGAAAAAATGATTAGATAGAACCAAAGGAAATAAATAATCCCTAAAATGTTAATTTCATCGAATAAATTATTTTATGGATTCAAAATTTTCAAATTACATTTACATCAAAATTTATAATATCATTTATTTGAATCATTCATTAATAAGGTAATCAATGCATCATCATTATGTCATAAATATATATATATATTTAATTAATAAATATTATATATAAAATACAATGATGTAGTAAAACATTATACCTTTCTTAATTACTATTTATGGTCTATGATAACATTTATATAATTAAAATTAAAATTAATTTACTAAGGAGACATATGTTTAGGGTATATTTTCTATTTCATTAAAATAAATATTATAAGTGGTCATTATCACACCCAAGTGCCTCCACGGGGTCCTAAAATCAACCCAAGAATGATCATGGTCGAAAATATATAATAAAATGTTATTATGACACATTTTATGGTAGTTTTATATTATTTTAATGTTATTTTTTAACTCTTATTTACCTAATTTACCATTAAACCATGGTAATCAAAAATAATAAATGAAGGTACTAAGGATAATGTCCAAAAATAAAAGGTAAAAATTTACATAATTTAGACCTTATGATTCCAAAAATTGAACCCAATTTATCAAATTCAAAACACCGAATTTTCATTAATTAATTTATTATTAATTTACGTTTTCAAAACCAAGAAGAGGAATTTTAAAAAGTAAAAACTATCAAAAGATTGACATGTGTTTATGTCCAATTTTAATGTGAAATTACTTCCAATGAGAAAAATTGGATTCAATTATAAAAAACACAATCAAACTAAAATTTAAAACAAATTATAAGTACAATCTATCAATATAAAAAATTTATATCCAATGAAGTTTTAAATTAAAATGCGGCATTTCCACTATTTATTAAAATATGCATTTCTACAGAAAAATTCCAAAATTTCAAAAAAGGTAAATTTTGAAGGCCCACTTCTAAATAAAAAGTCTATTGTGTCAAATATAAAATATAAAAGTGGTTAAAATTATATTTAAATAGGATTACCCATTAAAATGATGTAAAATTACCATTTAAAAATATTACATTATTTTAGGCATAAAATTGGATTCATTCACATTTTAAGCCTCTCAAATTCATTGTATAAATGTAAAACCATTCAACAAACATGTGTAATAATATTTTTTTATTTATTTTCATTCCAACCAATAAAATGGCTACATTTTAACTACTATTTAAAATAATAATAATTTTTTCGTATTATTGTTTGGTATAACACAATTTTGTGTGCAACGTAAGATTTCAGAGAAACACATTTTTACATGTCAAGTACACTATTTTAGAAATAATCCACTTTAACATAATATATATATCTTATTCATAAATATTAACATATATAAAAATTTATTATTCTATAAATTCATGAGATATTACATCATTCCCCCCTTTTGAAATTCCATCCTCACAATTATAAAATTTGGTTCGGTAACATCCTTAAAAATCCACATTGGAAAAAGTATCAATAAAACCAACACTTTAAATGGACTAAAGAGAAGAAAGAATTTCACCTAAGATAACACATACTATTATTCCATGAAGGATAACCTAGATATGGATGAAAAAAAAACCATCTTGTTCTGATGGAGAGTGATAGAAAACATGATCAGGAGAATGTTAACAACCAGAAAACAACAAACATGTGGTGGGTAAAAAGTTATTGATTTCATAGGAGGAAAAGTAAACAGATATTGTTTTTAAGATATTTTTCATAATGTTTCTGAATTCTTTTACTACATATAATAAGATAATAATGAAATATACATACTTGAAAATTATTGTTTCACCCATTAATATATTTCAACCAAAAACAAATTTTTCTCCAAACGATGCGTATTTAAGATGACTTGGTCACACATGAAGTACTAGAATCAACATCTTGAGAATTAAATAATCCAAAAAATGAAATATATATTTAACCCATCCTTATAAATTATCTAAAATGAAAATATTTAGTACATGATTAGATAATCCCCCAAAAATAATAATCCATTATAAGGAGAAGGACTACTTTTAATCTGAAAAATTCAATAGTAATTTCTAGGTTCTATATAGACTATTCAACAAAAAAATCCTTATAATTCCTCAAAATAATCCAAATAATATGGAACCACAAAACTCAGAAGGATTCAATCCCAATGTTTTCCATGATAAATTTTATCATTTATCTCATAATAAAATCAACCACTCTTAATGTCTCATACCAAAATGAAATTAACCTAATCAAAATTTCTACATGGAAAGTTAATAATTTACAAAAATAACCCAAATCTCCATAGGTCCCCTACAAAAACATATATTCTTCCAAAATAAAATTCAACCATTACTCCTCAAATGAAATCCCATAGTGTTATATTTTCCTTAGGAATATGGTGTTCCTAAAAGAGAAATCATCTTCCAAAATAACATTTATCACTTAAAAACCAAACATTTTCTTCAATAATAAGGATATCCATTTTATAAATCCTAAGTTCCAAAAATCTAATTTTTCATAATAGATAAAATCATTTAATGAAATAGAATTATTTATACTAACCAGAGACTTCATGTAGGGAAGTGGTAGGCGATGTTCCCTTGCATCACAAAATTTAATAACCTATAATTGCCTCAAATTCTAAGATAGTGTAAGCCTTAAAGGTTATTTATAACTATATCCCCAAAATAAAAGATAATCTTCCTCAGTAAACATTTTAATAAAACAAACATAATGGTTACACTGACTATATGTCTTTTAAACTAATCCCATAATTAAAAAATTAAAAAATATCATCATCTATAGATATATATAACCCTTCAATTCTAAATATATAGACATCAATCATCAAAAAAATTTCATGATACTTTATTCATGTTTTTCTCATCTTATTATTTAATAAATATTTCTTTCAAACAAAATCATACATAATCTCCGAAGATTCAATAATGTAATAAAATGAACTATGAAATATTTCATCCCATTCATATGTCATTTTCAGTTTTCTAATCTTCAGTTGGAATGGAATTAGGCATTGGTAAACTTATATTTTCATGGTCCTAATGATCCCATTCCCAAAACTTCTTCTTCGGACATCTATTTACGTAATGATCATGCACACCAAATTTATAACATTCATTTGATCTCTCAGAAATAACTTCTTCCCCTTTCCTGGTGTCAATTGATGATTCCTTTTTTCATGGTAGGTTATTGTTTTATTTCCTTCATTACCACATCCATAAAATCTTACCATCCCTTTGAAACATTTTAAAAAGTGTTTCTTTCCACATCCATGACAAATAGGTTGTTGAATATACTAACCTATATGATTATTACATGAACATCCATCGGGATTTGTTTCTCATGTTTATGAGGCCTTATAAAAATCACAAAAGTTCATGTGGTCATTCATGACTCCATATAGTTGGTTTAGAATAACTATAAGTGTTCTCATTGAAGCTCCCATATCATTCATTTACTTATTAAAATACCTCCACAGTTTCCTTTAAATCAATTATTTCTTTGGTTCCTACTACATAAATACATTTACTAAAATAAAAAAGGGTTAGTCTGAGTATATCAATAAATTCATCATATACTATCATATGAGTAGGATAAACACTAATATATACATATTCATGTTATCTCAAACTCATTAAATTTATCTAAAATTACCATGTCTCATTCTAATATTCTAACTATTTTGTTAATATAAAACATTTTATTTATACTTAAATAGCATCGTAACCTATAAACATAACTAAACCAACCTTTAATACCAACAATAAGTCCCCTACCGTAGACATTATATAATATTGAGTTATGTATATAATTAAAATTGAGGATATTTTTAGGTTTAGTGTTTTAGATAAATTTTTCTTAATATTACATAACAAAACCAAACTATACATGTTGATAGTTACACTTAGTATCCAATTTTACAACAAAGGAATGCATTTAAATAAATCCAGATTTATTTTTCTTGATATAAATATTCTTGAAAAATTAAATTTATTTAACAATCCCTATATCCTATGGAAAATATTTCAAAAAAAACTGATGAGAATAAAATGATTAGTAAGGAATATGAAATAATGAATAAAACTATTAGTCCATGAGTATTTAAAACCCATTATTTTTTTAACAAAATCATACTTTTTACTCATAAATCAACGATTACTTATCATATATCATGTAATCATAATATTCCTACAAAAAATCATAGAAATGATAAAACATAAAGGTAACATGTGGGATCCATATCAATCATACATTGTACCTATCACATCTACATAGGGAGTACACCTTAAGATTACGTTTGGAATAACCATCATAGCATATTCCCTAAATTTCATAGGAGAAACTTTATAGTTTACCTCCATCATGTTATCCAATGCATTGTAGAGAAATCACAGGCTCACCCACCCTTAATCTATCATGGAACCACCCATATACATAATAAATTTCCAAGAACCATAACATAATAATAATACATGAACAAGAGTAAAAGTAAAAAATCATTTCCCCATTGAAATCATACGATACAATTTCAAGATATTGATATAATAAATTAATTATAAAAACAAATTTCCATACCAAAATACCATAAAAAGATATATTGTATTTACATTTCCTTTTAAAAAAATTACTCCTTGTAGAGGAAGCCAGATATGAAATAATACTCACATCGGTGGAATGGTCTTTGTCACTGCATACGTTACAAAGAAACATTCCTTTTGTAATTCAGTAAATAATTTAATAAAAAAAGATTCTTTTTGAAAACCTATTACTGAAATTAAAAGTCAAAGGGGTTTATTATGCTTCTTATAAAATTTTGTTGTACTTAAATCAAAATATTCCTCATTGAATGGAGTTTGAGATGAAGTCACTTACCATGAGTCGAACTTGTCTCGTTCATTATTTAATATCATAAAAAATAAATATTTCTTAATGTATAAATTATTTCGAAACATTTTAAGGTTTATTATTCATTTAATATAACTTATTACCATATTATTAAATTAGTTAATTATTTATGTTAATATCGGACATTTTGTCATTGTTCGGTACTTGAGTCAAAAATAAAATTGTCTTGATTAATATTATCCATGTTGTCGTAAGTTTATAATTTCCAAAATTAAATTCATTATTGAAATATCATATATATCCAGTATATATATGTATTTAGAATTGTCCATAATATTTGGAGATAATAAATTAAATGCACCATTCATGAGACGGTGTGTCACGCGTATACATAAACACTACTTTAATTTATATTTCATATTAAAACAATGAAAACTAAATGACCTATACGAATATTTTAATATTTTTTATATATGTTACCTAAATTCATTAAATTCATCCTTTATGAATTCTATGTATGGCATGGATGATTCATACCACATTTAAGGGGTGGTAGTACACACTTCCTCAAATGAAATTATCGTATTTACATATTTTGGAAAGTATAAAGGTATGTTGTTAATAAAAATTACATAAGCCTAGATACAATATAAATAAAATATATATCATATATAAATATAGTTCAATTATAATGGCCCCCATGTGTTGTGTTAGAATAAAATTCAACAATCATCATTTCGTGAGGCAGTAGTTCATTGTACACAGAAATAGTACAGTGTATATCCATTAAATTGGGTGTGTGTAAGTGTAGGTTGAATACATAGAATAAAAAAAATCCTAGTAAATGGATTATTCTAGTTTTGTTTTAAAATAATGTAATTATATTTTTTAGGTGGTTGGACAAAGAAAATAAATGAAATGATCTTTAGAGAAGACGTTACCTCTATATCGGGTGACTCTTTTGATTTGATCCAAAAGGCTTTATTGAATTTTCTTTTTCATAGGTTATGGATTAAAGGTGGAAATGATAGATTTTGGAGGAATATGTTTTCATAATCGGGATGATCCAATAGGCTTGATATTTGTGAATAAGTGGGAAGAAGTGGTGTTCTTTTGTAAAAGGGATGAGGAGCACTTTTGGAAAGTCTTGAAATATAATTTTATTAATAATTTATTTTCGAATTATAATACCTCCAAAGTGATATAATTATAGGGTAAGATATTTATTGGTCAAAATATTTTCAAAAATGTGGTTTTAAACAAATTTCAGTCATAATATTATCATTATGATTTAGCATTAACCCTTAGTTAAAATCATTAACTCTTACTATGTCTTCTTATATTTTCATAATATATGGTTACTATAGTTACTATAAAATTCCAATAGAACCAAAAGTGGATAATTAATGATATTATTTTAAATATACATTTCATTTTATCGAATATTTTTTGGGACTATTATATCTTTTAATAAATTAGTATTTGTTTTAAAAAACTCAATTATGTCAATTTTGACACAATTTAGTAATTGATTTTTGTTAAAGTCATGAAAAATTTATTATATATTAGAAAAAGAATTAAATCATCACTAACATGTCAATGTAATCCAAATAAATTTTTTATGGAATAAAAATTTTCACATTACATTTATTTTAATATTTATAATATCATTTATTTATGCATTTCATTAAGAAGGTAATCACTACATCGTCATTGTGTCAAAAATAAATTTGTCTAAATAATGTCTATATATTATAAATCAAATACCATGATGTAGAAAATATTTTTATACTTATAATTACTATTTTAATCTAAGATATCATTTATATAAACCAAATAAAAATTGTATTAGTTAGGAGATAAATGTTTATGTTAAATTAAACATTTCATTAAGAAAAAAATTATGAAATGTATCTATCACAACCATGTGGCTCCATGGGTCCTAAAATTGACCCAAGGTTGTTAAGGGTTTGAAAAATATAATAAACTAAGTTTAAGAAATGTTTTAGGTTAGTTTTATATTATTATAATAATAATTTTTACCCTTATTTACATGATTTACCCTTTAATCAAGTTAAATAAAAATAATTAATAAAATTACTATTCATAATGCCAAAAAAGGAAAATATTTACATAATATGGACCTTATGATTCCAAAAATGTAATTCATTTTCCCAATTCAAAACAAATAAGTTACATAAATTAATTTAAAATTAATTCCTATGGTCAAAACTAGAAAATAGATTTTTAAGATTTAAAAACTATCAAAAGAATATCAAGTTTATATATCCCACATAAAAGTGTTTTACATCCAATGACCAATGATGTATTTAATGATAAAAAGATAATACAAATAAAAATTAATACCTATCAAATGAACAATCATACTATATAAATAAATTAGATGAAAAGGATGTTTTGAATTAAAATGCAGTATTTTCACAATTCATTAAAATATGAATTTCATAAGAAAAATACCAAAATTTCAAGAAAGTAAATTTGGATCTCCCACTTATAATGTATAGGTTTATTTTGTAAAAGGAAACATATAAAAGTAACAAAAACAAAATTTAAACAGATTTCCCTATCAAATTGTCGTAAAAACATTTTAAAAAAATTAAACTATTTTATGCTTAAAATTTTATTCATTCTCATTTAAGAATCTACAATTTATTGGATAAATGTAAAACAATTTAACAAACATGTGTAATAATATTTTATTTATCTTTTTTTTGTAACTTCATTGTTCCGAAGCCACCCAGAGGCACCCCGTACCCGGTTGGTCACATGGCCTCAAGCACATTTCCCCAAATGCCAGAGGCTGCCGACTAGCAGTGAGGGCCTTGGGTGCGATATTGGGGAAACTATGCTCTAATTGCTAGAGTAAACAACAGAAGTAAACAACACATACACAGTGGAAGTAGTAAATAGCCATTAACAGTAAACACTGGAAGACTAGAATACTAAACAACCGGAGTACACACAAATATATAAAATTATGCATGAAACATATGTCTAGGAAAGCAACCAAACAAGTCAAAATGCTAGAATTAAAATAGTACTAAACCAAAGTACAAAATAAAAGGTAAATAGTTCCTTAGAATCGCAAGCATATTCTTGGTCCCATGCTCCCCAACTCCACATAAATCATTTACCGCAAGTAGAAGGGCGCTTTACCTTATCTATAACTACAACAATAAAATATGTTTGGGCCCAAAAGCATGACCCAAATAGGGTGTGAGAATAAATCCTAGTAAGAAACCAATCGAAGATCTGTGCGTAACAGTTAGTGAATTTACCGCAGGTAGAAGTACATAAGGCAGTAAACAAAAAGTACTAAGCAGTAAACAATCCACAGTTCCAAAACAAGAAACAATGAAAGAAACAGCTAAAACTCAAATAAGTAACCCTTTGGAAAGTACTCATAGAAATCCCCTCTGGTCCAACCATTAATGTAAAAGCAACCCTCTGGGTATCACACTCGCTCTAAGCCCTTTGTTTCTTCTTGTTAATATAATAAGACTCTCTGAGGAAGCGCTTACAGTCAATCTCCATAATGTCAGAGGTAAGGAAATACTCTTTAAGGATGCTCACACAGCCCATTCCCTATATAGTATAGGGTAGTCAAGGACTCTATAATGAAGATCACATGTTAATTCCTCTTATGGCCCCAAGGTCTAGGGCTCTCTAAGTAAGCTCACTCGGTCAATTCCCCTTATAGCCCAGATCATTCAATTCAAACAAATACTCTCTCAGGAAAATCATGTGGTAAATCCCCTTATAGTCTAAATAAATCAAGGATTCTCTGAGGAATCTCACTCGGATGATTCCCCTTATATCCCCAAGTGGTTCTAGGCTCTCTGAGGATTCTCACTCGGTCAATCCCCTGTATAGCCTATGTGCTCAATGACTCTCCGAGGATGCTCACCTGGTTAATTCCCCTTATATTCTACTATACCAGGTTCTCAGGGCCCTGTGTAGGTCAAAAAGTATAGCAATGTAATATGGACAAGTAAATCTACAGAACTACTTGGCTAAATAGTCTATAGCCTAACAGGAATGTCATAATACAAACTCTCCATCCTACAGTAACAAGCATGGAAAACAGGCAAGGCAGCCAAACATGCTAAACAGGACGAAACAAACGTAAATAGAACATTCAAGGGAAATAAATCCAAATAATACCAATCATCCCTTTTCATAACCAAATTACCTCTTCATAGGAATATAAGCATGGCAGAAAATCAGCATGGGTAAAATGGAAAACACGTAATATCTCGTTCAAGGGTATTGGCGGAATTTACACAAAAAACTCAAATACATCAAATGGAAAGTCACAAACCACCTATCTCGGGGTTAGGATATTAATTTTCTTGAAAAATGAAGCTTTAATCTATTTAGAACGCTATAGATATAAGAAAACTCCAAAAACGTTCAACCCACGATAACGTGGAAAAGAAGTGAAATCAACAAATGATGCTCTTGGAGAAGAGAGAAGTAACTGATATTATTCCAATTCAATAAACGGTGTTCGCATCAAAGGACAGTCGGAATATCGGGGGCTCGTTGAAGATCCGCAGCCATATAGGTTCTCTAGGAAGAAGACGACCTAGATGAAGTGAGTTCTATTCGTCAGACGCGACACCTGCACATTTAATAAAAATCAAAATACATGGCGTGTACTTTTGGAGTACACGGTGTGTACATTCTATTTCTGTACTGCACATTATGTGTCCTCCAAGTCACTCCCACATGGCCATGTGTGTGGCTACCACACAACTGACACACGGCCTACTGCGGCAAATAAGTATACGATGTGTACTTATAAAGAATATGGTGTGTACTTGAAATTTTTTCAGAATTTACTATTTTTCCAAAAAATGACCATAAAAATAAAAACATACCTCATAATAAGATCTAGGTTCTTAAAAAATTCCTCCAACAATAAATTTCATCCATGAATTTCCCTACTATGGAGTAGAAGAAGAAACTCTAAACAATTTCAGCCTCTATGCTCGTACCTTGGCCTCCCTCTCCCAAATCTCATACTACACCCATCTGTGCTGGAACAAAACTCGTACTAGATGAACATACTGGCCATATATAATCTTTGTACAATAGACCAAAATCTAGATAGGACGCTCTGAAAACAATTCATCCACATCAAGCTCAACCTCCTCGGGTTGAAAGACATGACACGGGTCTGATAAGTAATGTTGAAGCTGAGAAACATGGAAGACGTCATGCATAGCCTGATACCTCTAAGATAACTGTAACCGACAGGCAACCAGACCAACTAACTCCAACAACTCAAATGGCCCAACATACCTTGGCTAAAGCTTACCATGTATCCTAATCCTATTGTGTCCTAACCTCAGTGTGACATGTAGGAAAACCTGATTCCCAACCTTGAACTACAAAAGTCATCTCCACTCATCAGCATAGAACTTTTGTCGTGACTGTACAGTAGCCATACTCTTCTGAATCAACTCTATCTTCTTTGGGGTCTCTTGAACTAGATGAGGTCCCAGCAATGCTGCCTCTCCTACCTCCATCCAACATAAGGGTGATCGGCACGACTTACCGTACAAAGCCTCATAAGGTATCATCTAAATAGTTTCTTGAAAACTGTTGTTGTAGGAAAACTCCACAAAGGTATATGCCTCTCTAAAGAACCTCTGTAATCAAGAATGCATGATCAGAGCATATCCTCAAGCAGCTGAATTGTGCGCTCATACTGGCCATTTGTCTAGGGGTGGTAAGATATACTCAAAGTACCTATATTCCCAAAGCCTTCTGAAGCCCCTTCCAGACCCGAGATGTAAAATGTGCATCCTTGTCTGAAAGAATGGAGCGTGGAACTCAATGTAGACGTACAATATGATGGATGCACATCTGTCCCAGCTCATCAACACTGAAGAACTCCATGATCATCAAGAAGTGATCAACCTTCTTGAGTCTGTCAATGAAAACCCAAACTGTGTCATTCCCTCATGGCGACCTCGGCTAACCTGTCACGAAGTCCATCGTGACGTCATTCCACTTCCACCCGGGAATGGGTAACTGCTGTAAAACCCATTTTGTCCCCTGATGCTCCACCTTAACCTGATGACAAGTGGAATACCTCATGACAAAACCAACAACATCCCTCTTCATACCTAGCCACCAATACTGATGGTGTAGATCATGATACATCTTGGTGACGCCAGGATGAACTGTCCAAACTGAGGAATGAAAATCCCACATCATCCCCTTGTGTATGTCTTCTAGAACCCATACATGCCCCTGTAAACACAAGATGTCATCTGAAACTATGTTATATTCTAGAATAAGGTCCTCTCTTGACACACTCTCCCTTAGGACTAGGCCTTCATAATCTGATAGCTACCTCATTCGAACTCAATCCAAAAGAGTAGAGGTAATAGCCACAGAAGAAAGAAATGTATGCCCCTGACTATCGTGCACCTCCAAATGTATCATAGAGAACCGAGCCATAAGATTCCTCTAAAAAATGGACTTCTCAAATGCTTGTAACTAAGTCCTCCTGCTCAACGCATCTGCCACTCAGTTACCTTTCCCATGCGTATAGGCAAGATCAGAGTCAAAGGACTGTATGTACTCCACCCACCTATGCTATCTCAAATTCAGATCACCATGAGTGTAGATGTACTTGAGACTTTTGTGGTTGGTGAAAACCAAAAAATGCTCTCCTAGAAGGTAATTTCTCAAATAGAATTGGGAATGAACAATAGCTGTCAACCCCAAATCGTTCATCGGGTAATTCCTCTCATGTGGCAACAACTGTCGAGGCTTGTATTCAATGTCTCCATAACAATGCATAAGCAGAGCTCCCAGCCCGATACCTGACACATCACAGTAAATAGTATAGCTCTTTCCTGGCTCTGGAAAGTCTAGTATCGGTGCTGAAGTCAACATCCCATTCAGCTCCTGAAAGGATGTCTCATAAGAATCTGATCCTAAGAACTTCGCAACCTTCTTGGTCAGACCTGTCAGTGGTGATTCTAAACATGAAAAGTTCTATATAAAACTTCTGTAGTATCCAGCCAGTCCTAGAAAACACTGTACCACAAATATGTTCTTTGGCTGCTCCCATGAAACGATGACTCTCAATTTCTCTGGGTCAACTGATACTCCTTCCGCTGAGATAACATGACCCAAGAATTGAATTTGATCCGTCCAAAAGTGGAAATTTTAGAGCTTATCATATAACTAATTCTCTCTTAGTGTACAAAAAATGATCTAAATATGGGTAACATGGTCGTGTCGAGTGTAAGATTACACTATGATATCGTCAACGAAGACCACCACGTAGGAATCCAAGTATGGATAGAAAAATCGGTTCATCAGTGCCATGAAAACTGCAGGCTCATTCGTGAGACCGAACGACATAAAAAAGTACTCTTATAGATCATACCATTTCTTGACTAATGAAAGATGTATATTTGATGTTATAATGCACAATTGATGATAACCGGACCTCAAGTAAATCATTGATAACAGCTAGGCTCCTAAAAGATGATCAACAATATCATGGATCCTCAGCGAGGGACATTGGTTCTTAACCGTCAACTGGTTTAACATCCGATAGTCCACAAAAAGCCTGAGGGTACTATCAACCTTCTTCACAAACAGGATAGGCGAACCCCAAGGAGAAGTACTGGGTTGGATGAAACCCTTTGTCTGCAACTCCGCCAACTGTTTCTTGAGTTCCTGCAACTCAAGTGCAGCCATACTATAAGGAGAAATGGACATCGGTGCCACTATTGGCACAAGATCAATTGAGAAATATATCTCATGCTCCATAGGCAAATCCAAAGAATCCTCTGGAAAGACGTCCCTGAAACGATCCACCACTGTACGAAAGTCTAAATGTGAAATCCCCTGGTCATCCAAATAAATACTAGTGATCTGGGTTGTAACTCCTCCCAATCCATGATGCTCTACACCCGCTCTGCTTGCCTGGACATCCCACTAGTCCCTATGAAGGAACGATCCACCCTATGGTGATATAAAACTCACCCCATGGTGATAATAGTCGAAGACTGCCTGGAATGGAACTAACCAGTCCATCCTAAGAATGAGATAATAACCATCAATCTGTAGGACATAGAGGTCCCACATAAAGTGACATCCATCAACTTGTAGAGGGAACTTTCTACACTGAAGTATACTATCCATTCTAGTACCCAATAGATTTTATAGTGTCAAGATATCAACATAATAAAATATTAAGAGCCCATGACTCTCCACGATAGAAATGAATATAATGCTATGGGAATCCCATGTATCAAAAAGATCAGAAGCTAAAACTAAGGCGACTAAGATCGTACCTCAAATGGTGGCAGGTACAGGATCCTGACCCTCTTGGGTCTGCTCCACTGAGAATGTTTGGCTTGTACCACAGTCCTGTGGCCCTGCCTGACCACTCTGAGCTGATCCACCCTGATGTCGCTAAAATCCGGGTGACTGGCTACCAAGGACACGACCTCCACCTTAGCCTGAATGGCTGAATGAACTCCAGTTCTCAGACTGGTAAGAAACTGGTGGTGCTGCTCCTAAACAAGGAGTCATAAAAGAACCCCTGTCACCAGCTTCTGGGGAGAAAAACTAACAAAAGCACTAAATGTGACCCATATTGCCACAATATCGGCACTCCACTGGGTATCTCAGGAAATGTGTCCTCGTATGAATTCTTTTTCTACAATGTTAGCACACCACCTGGCTACCAGAAGATGGAACTCGCTTGCTCTGATGTCTACATCCCGCCTCCCAACGGTGCTTACTGCTATCATCTGGCAGAGCACTAACTCTGGATGCCGAACCGCCCTGGCTCACAGCTCCAGAATCCCTCAGATTAGGCTTTGTAATCAGTGCCTGGTTGACGATAGGGGATATCAAAGTCAACATTAATATGTTCACCTACGACCAAATGTCGTGCCTCAGACCATCCTCAATCTTCCGTTCACAGAACAACTAATCACCTCCTAGAATAGGTGTGAAACACTGCAGCTCCGTGAAGTGAGATGTATACTCCATAATAGTAAGAGTACCCTACTCCAAACACAAGAACTATCGAGCTCGATTGGAACTCAAGGTGTATGGATAGAAGTAGTCAGAAAAGATGCACCAAAAATCATCCTAGGCCATTTTCTACTAGAGTCCCACATATGAGATCACATCCTACCACCTCATGGTAGAGTCTCAGAGCATGTAGGTAGCGAGCTTCATCCTCTTCTCTGAATGTATCTTCAGATTCTTGAAAATCGTCAGTGTTTCCTCTATCCAAGACTATGCAGCCTGAGGTCCTCCATCCCTTGAGAAGGTGGTAGGATGCTACTCTTAGAAGACCCGTGTCAAATCAGCAATCGACAGTTCAGGAGGTGGCACTGCTTGAAATGTCTATAGCATCCTTAGAAATCCCTCCATGAACTGTGCATCAGCCCCAATGTCAGGTATAATGGCTGGTTCCAAGGCTGGAACAACGGGAAGATATTCAGGTAGTCCCTGATCAGCCATGTCTAGTGTCTAATCATTGTCTGGCAACTGGCGCCCAACTGGAGGACATCTCAGTGGCATGACACCACAAGGTCATGTGCACACCTTGGATCAAGATTATCAATGGCGGAAAACAAGGAGTGTAAGAAGGGAACATGAGAAATAAAGAAATCATGTTTTATAAAACATGACCACACGACATGTACATTTCATACACAGCATGTTCCCTGAATTCAATTACATGGGCGTGTACTCCTGCCTAAACTAGTCGTGTAACACCCCAGACACACGACGTGTTGTCATAACACACAGCCTGTACTTGAATCCTCTTTCCCTGCCCGAGTTCTTATACACAGTTAAGCCACACGACGCTCCTAAGGCAAGTCTACACGACATGTACAATACCTACACGGCGTGTACTAGACAAGCTCCACCTGGCCCGTGTTATTAGTGACACATCCTAACACACGTCTCACACTACACGACGTGTTCCAGACAGACACAGAGTGTATGAGAAGGGATAAAACCAGCCCGTGTTGTTCATGACACAGACGGGTACCTGGGTCAGACTACACGACATGTTCAATGCAGAAACAACATGAACATGAAAGGGTAACACCAACCCATTTTTTTCTTGACACGGTCAGTTACCTAGGTCATACTACACAACATGTTCAATGTGGACACGTCATGTACATGAATGGGTAACAACAACCTGTGTTGTTCATGAAACGACCGAGTACCTAGGTCAGAATACACGATATATATAGATGGAATATGATGTGTATTAGACACGACTCTGCCAATGTGCATTGTTAGTGACACGGGTGGGCACAGGGTTGACACGACACGATGTGTATGGATGATAAACGGTGTGTTCACTCCAAGTTTTCCCCATCCCATGTCTCTACCCACACGACCTATGACACGGTAAGAGACTACACGGCGTGTACATAAAGTACACGACATGTACATAAGAAAATTGTTTCTTCCCGAACAGAAGAACACACGGTGTGTACATAACATTACACGGTATGTATTTCGGGTTTTTCCAAATAGTATGCCTCAAAAACGACTCTGGAACACAAAAAACAATGAAACAAGCATTTAAAGTGCCAAATTCTGATTTGGGAGGGCATAGAATCCGATCAAATCAATGTTTGGCATCCTATACAAGTTATAAACAGGAAAACAACGCAATGATCCACCAAATTCCCGTCCATGAGCATCCATAACACCTCAAGAACCAAAGTATGGCATTCATTCAAACAACACCTTAAAAAAAATACCCTATCAAACAACATGCATTTCTATAAAGGCATCTATCACAACATCATGCATATTCTACACAACATATATCACAACAACATGGCGTCGCTAATGCATCCTAGATGGAATGGAAGAAATGTATGACATGTGATTTCTAACAAGTTCCTATATGATACATGAGTTGGAATACCCTCATCTCAATAGGTTTCAATAGAAATAGAACCTTAATAATATCAACGTTAATAGCACAATACACATGAATCACTCAAGGTGAAATTAGATCAACTGTAATAATTGAAAAACCAGAAAATTTTCAATTAGCAAGGTAGATTTCTTTTTCCCAGTACATGGGTAAGATACTCCAAGGAACAAATTATTACGAAGTACCTATTTCATCATATCCCTGGTTAAGACTCTAAATAGTAAATCAAGAGAAAATAATTTCTCTGATACCAATTTGTAACATCCCGCTTCCGGAAGCCACCCAGAGGCATCCCGTACCTTGTTGGTCACATGGCTTCAAGCACAATTACCCGAATTCCAGAGGTTGCCGACTAGCAGTGAGGGCCTTGGGTGTGATATTGGGGAAACTATGCCCTCATTGGCAGAGTACAGAGAAGAAGTAAACAACACATACACAACTGAAGCAGTAAATATCCAACAATAGTAAACAGTGGATGACTGGAATTCTAAACAACTAGATCACACACATATATATGAAATGATGCATGATACATATGTCTAGGAAAGTATCCAAACAAGTCACAATGATGGAATACAAATATTACTACCAAAGTAAAAAATAAATTGAAAAAAGATCATCAGCATTGCATGAAAATTATTGGTCCCATGCTCCCCAGCTCCATAGGAATCACGTACATGATGTTAAAGGGCGCTTTCCCTTATCTATACCTGCAACAATATAATCGGATTGGGCCCAAAGAATGACCCAAAACAGTGTGTGAGAAAACATCCCAATAGGAAACCTCCCGAATATCTATGCCGAACAGTCAATGAATATATGGAAGGTACATGTACAAAAATCAGTAAACAAGAAGTACTAAGTAGTAAAAAATCCACAGTTCCAAAACAAGAAATAGTGAAACAATTATATAAAACTCAAACATGTAACTCTCTGGAAAGTACTCAAAACCATCCCCTCTAGTCTTACCTAAATATTATAGGCAACCATATGGGAACCACACTCGGGCTTACCCCTCTGGTTCAACTTATGAATATAATAAGAATCTCTAAGGAAGCTCTCATAGTAAATACCCTTATATTCAATGGTAAAGAAATACTCTCTGAGGAAGCTCACAAAGTCCAATACCAGTATAGTCTAGGGTAGTCAAGGACACCTTGAGTAAGCTAACAGGTCAATTCCTCTTATAGCTCCATGTTCTAGGACTTTCTGAGGAAGCTCACTCAGACAATTCCCCTTATAGCCAAGGTCGTTCAATTCAAAAAAAATACACTATGAGAAAGATCATGCGGTCAATCCATTTATAGTCGAATGAAATCAAGGACTCTCTGAGGAATATCAGTCGACCAATTACCCTTATATCACCATGTTGTTCTAGGCTCTTTGGGGAAGCTCACTCAGTCAATCCCTCGTATAACCTATGTGCTCAAAGTCTCTTTGAGGAAGCTCACATGGTCAATTCCCCTTATAGTCTACTACACTATCTTATCACGGCCCTATGTAGGTCAATGAGCATAATAGTGTAATATGGCCATTTAAACCTACAGAACAACTAGGATAAACTATCTATACCATAACAAGCATGTCGGAATACAAACTCTCCATCTTACAGTAACAAGCATGGAAAAACAGGCACGGAAGCCAAACTGGCTAAACCAGACCAAATGGTCGTAAATAGAACATGGAAGAGAAATACATCTGAAGCATAGAAATCATCCCTATTAATTTCCAAATAACCTATACATAGTAATAAAATCATGTAAGACAATCAACATTGGTTAAATAGTAAACATGAAATACCCCGTTCAAGGATATTGGTGGAATTTGAACATAAAAATCAAAAACATCGAACGGAATGGAACAAACCACCTACCTCTGGGTTAGGAGATCCCTTTATATGATCCTAGAAGATTGAATCTATTTATAATGGTATCAATCTAGGAAAAGTATTAAAAATTTCAACCCATGATAACTTGGAAAGGAAGATAAATCGGAAGATAATACTCTATGAGAAGAGAGAAATCCCCAATGTGATTCAAACGCAATAAACGGTGTTCGAATCAGAGGACGGAAGAAGGATCGAGGTCTTGTCGAAGATCCATAGACATACGGGTACTCTCGGACGAAGAGAAACTAGAAGAAGTGAGTTTTTTATGTCAGACACAACCCCGATGCATTTAATGAAACAAAAACAAAATACACGTCATGTACTTTTGGAGTACACGGTGTATACTTTCTATTTTTGTACTCTGCATTAGGAAGCCTCCAAGTCAATACCACACGGCCATGTGTGTGGCTACCACATGGACATCACACAGCCTACTATGGAAAATAATTACACGGCGTGTACTTATAAAGTACACGGTGTGTACTTGGAATATTTCCAGAATTTCCTCTTTTTCCCAAAAACTACTAGAAATAGAAAAACATACCTGAAAAGAAGATCCAGGTTCTTAAATTTTTTAATTCTCTAAAATAAAATGGATAATAGTTAACTACTATTTAAAATAATAATATTATTGTGGTTTTATTTTTTCCATAATTCAACGTCGTGAATAACGTATGATTTCATAGAAATCCAATGTTGTGTATCGAGTTCGCTATCAGAAAAAACATCCCATTTCATATAAAATTAATATCTTATTCATAAATATAAATAGATATGAAAATTGATTATTCTATAAATACCTAGGATATTACATCCTTTTACCCTTTTAGAAAATTCATTCTATAAATTTGGAAATTTGGCCCCATAACATCATTGAACATCGCATATCGAAAAAAGAGTTAATAAAACTACCACATTAAAAAAATTAATCATAAGCACAAAAGTCACTCAAGATAACCAATACTAGAATTCGATGTAGAAAAACATATATATAGAAGAAAAACTAACCATATTGTTCTGATGGAGAGTGATAGAAAACTTGATCCAGATAAATTTAACAACAAAACAACCACAAACATGTGATGGGTAAAATGGGCATTTATTTCACAGTAGGAATAGTAAATACAAAAAGTTTTAGTTTTAAGATTATTTCCTTAAATTCTGGGAATTATTTTACTTCTCATAATAATAACATAATGAAATATACTTAATCTCCATATAGAGTTTCATCTTTTAATCAATTTCTACCACTAACTCATCTTTTCTCCGAATGAGGAGTATTCAAGATGACCTTATCATGACTGAAGTACTTGAATCAACTTCTATAGAACCAAATAATCCACATAAAATGAACTATATATTTCCCCCATCATTAGACATTATCCAGAAACAAAATGGTTTGTACAACATCAGATTATCCCCAAAAAATAAGAATCCTTTATAGAGAGAAGGATTACTTTTAATCATCAAAATTCAACAGAAATAACCATGTTCAACATATACTATTCAACAAAAACAATTCCTTAAATTTCCAAAAAATAATATGACTAATATTGATCAAAAAACTCATAAGTAGTTGATCACATAGTTTTACATGATAAATTTTCACATTTATCTGAAAATAATTTTATCCACTCTTAATGTATCATAACAAAAGTAATTAACATAATTCATTTTCTCCATGATAGGTTAATCATTTCCACAAATAACCCAAATCAATATATATCTACAATAAAAACATAGATTCATCCAAAATAAAATTCAACCATTTCTCCCCAAATGAAATCCCATATTATTCCATTTTTCTTAAGCATATTGTGTACCCAAAAGATAAAACGTCTTCCAAAATATCATTTATAACTTAATCACCTAATCATTTTTCTATACTATGGATGTCTATTTGATAAATCATAAGTTCCGAAAATCAAAACATCCTTAATCCATAAAATCATTTAACTGAATATAATAAGCCATACAAACCCGGGACTTCATGTCAGCCAGTGGTAGGTGATGGGCCCTTGTCACACTTGAGTTGTGGTTTTGATTCTTGTGGTCTTACCAGATGTGACGAGTTGTCACCCATCCTACGGGTTATCATTTTTCTAAAACATTATAACTGTTATAACATTCCCAAACTAAGGTAAAATAATAAATATTAGTGAAACATAATTTAACCACAAGTTTCTCTTGTGCCTCTCATTTTTCATCACAAAATGTAATAACATTTAATTCCCTCAAATTCAAGGATGATACAATCACTTAAGGTTATTTTAATCTCTATCCATAAAATAAAAGATAATTCATCATCAATTAAAATTTTTACATAAAATAATAACGGTTAAAAATACTATAAGTCTTCCAAAGTAATCTCTTTGTTAATACATTTAATCTTATCATCGATCATCGATCTATATAACATTTCAATTCCTAAAATGTAGACATGTTAATCATCAAAAATACATCATGATATTTTATCCACGTTTTTTCATATTATTTTTAAATAGTTTTTTCCTACGAACAAAATATGGCATACTTTCCTAGTATTAAAAAATTTCAAAACATGAACTACGAAATAAGTGATACCATTCATTGGTCATTTTAAATTTCCCCATCTTCAATTTGAATGGAATTATCTATTGGTAAACATATATTCGTATCATCCTACTGATCCTATTCTTGAATCTGCTTTGTAAGAAATATATTTATATAATGAAAATGCACACCACATTTTAATCATTCAATTGTTCCCTTGGAACAAAATACATTCCCATTCCTGGAGTCAACTAAACACTTCCTTTCTTACAGGGTAGGTTATTGCCTTATTACATTCAATACCACATCTATAACATCTTCCTATACATATAGAACATTTTTCAAGGTGTCTATTTCCATATACTTGACACATAGGTTGTTGGATATATTTACCTATATGATTATTACCTGAACATCCATAGGGCCTCGTTTCTCTCATATATGATATAGTGACCCGACCTTTTATTACATTACTATTACATCATTTCAATGATAATAAACAAAATAGTATTACACATAGATGATCTGATGGTTTGGTTTCTTTGGAAAAATAGTACCATACATAACAAATACAACATGAAGCATACACATTTTTTTTAATTTCTTCTTCTGTAGATTCTTATTTTCACTTTTCCTCTCCTAAGTACATGTATCCACCTAAGGATATACATCAAAATGGGTGACCAAGAAGCCCAGTAAGAGGATAGATAAGAATAATATATCATGGGGTGAGCATAATCATAACATAGGAAAAAGATCTTTAACATGAGAGGAGCATAAATGAAAGACTTAAAATGTGGAAATGCATAAAAATGAAACATCATGTCGTAGTGGTTAACTATCACACATACTTGTGAAGAAAGATGGAAACTTATTCAAAAATAATTTCACATTTACTCATGAGATTCATATCATTACCCAATGCATTGGATCACTATATAATTCTGGGAGCAACCGTCACTTTGAAACATTCATAATTGCGTTATATAATTCCGGGCACACCCGTCACATCATAACATTATCATTATCATGCTTGAAACATGGAACATACATCATAATTGAACATAAATAACCCATGTCAAGGAATGGGTTTCATCTCATAATAATACATTCATAATCTTGGGGTTCCCAAAAAAAATAGGGAACAACATACTTGATACAAGAACCATCAACCATGAATGAGAGGTAAAAGTTGAGTTCTTAAAAGAAGAGTTATTTTGGAAAACATTTGTATTGACATATACTTAATTAGAATAAATTTATATCCTAGAATAGTAAATACAGGGATGAACAAATGATCTTTAAGGAGTGAACATATCAAAAATGTAGTGAATGAGGTAAAACCCAAAGAATTAATGTTGGGTTCGAGATTTCCCCTTACCTTGATCTGAATGATTATTTCTATTTAATGTCCAGTATAATGACATTATATTCATTAATTAGAAATTACATAACCTTTTATACATTAATATGGTTCATTCGGGTTTCATTATGTCATTTTAGGTTCCTTTGGATGACTTATAGAGTTTAAAAACACTGTTCGTGGATGTTGGTTTTTATCGTTGTTTTGGGTTGTTCACTTGTATTTTGAAATTGAAGTTTGGGTAGAACATGAGTAAACATCCATAAATTATATTACACGTCATTAATGATATTACAGAAGTTTTAATGATCTTTTAATGATTTATAATAGATCCATGTTGATGAATCATTAGATAATAATTAAATGATGATTATTTGGGTTAATTTGAGTGATTTTTCGATCATAATGAACTTGTGATATTTTATAACTCGAAATATGGTCATAAGTTAGTTCCCGAAACTTAAATAGTAGATAATACATATTAAATTTTCTGGTTCTACCATAAAAATGGTTTCATGACCAGATCTGAAGGTAGAAATGGAATAAGAAAGCATGTCGTTCATGAAGGTGATAAAATGACACCTCACGAACAACGGTCTCTTTAATAAAATAAAAGGAAGAGGGAAATGGGGCTGTATGATATAATATCCCATTAGAATAATAAAATTACAGTATATGTATAATAATGGAGTTACAATACAATTTTGATGAATATAGGTTGGGAGAGATCAAGAAATGAACTTGAACTTGAAAGGAAATTTAAGGAGAAGAGGGATAGAAATTATCTCTTGATTCATTCTCTTGAGAACCACCTTAAGGTCCTAAGTATTATATTTTGATGAGACCCAAAGCTCTTGGACGTGGGGAAGGGGATATGGAATGTGTTTGGGTAGAGTTTAGTGAAGGATGGGAGCTTGAGAGGTGTGAGGAAATGAGGGTGTGAAGGGTGGCTTTTATAGTGGAGGGGAGAGGGGTTTCCTTAATATAAATTTCATTTGTTTATTAATTTCACCTAGGAAAATGAATACTGAGTATTGAATGACCAATAATTGTAATTTTATCATGTGATCCCGAACCAAGTTGGCTTACATCAGCAGATAACCATCGATGACTCAATTAATCCATTATTTAGCATTTATTGTAAAGTTTCAGATTCTACTATTAATCAAAAATTCAAGTATCTCAGAAAAATCCCAAAAATTTACCCCAACCATTTTTCAATGTATAGAATAAAAAATAAAGTCCATTTTTCAAAAATAATTGTCTAAATATTATTTATTTAATATTTAATTAAAATCATAATTTACTTAAAAACAATTTTTAAGATTAAAACTGAATTTACAGTGCTTTGAAAAATTAAGTAGGGTCTTATAAAATTATCTAAAAACTATAATACATTGATTCAATAATTTATGAATAAATTTTAGTTAAAAAAATTTTCTTTTAAATTAATTAATTAATTATAATTAATTATTTATGACTTACAAGATACCAAAACGTTTACTAAGGTCAAATTTGTCATTTTCTAAGATGTCTAAATTTTATTGAATTATTCATGGCTAACGTTACAATTATGTAGGATGATTTACTATTCATAAGGGTCATATTACAATTCATAAGTGTATGTTACTATTCCTAAGGGTAGGTCAATATTCACAAAAAATTATTTTTATTTATTAGACTCCAAAAATCATATTGAACACAACCATGTGTGTCAGATTTTTAAGATTCAAAACACAGAAGTGACAAAATTATGATTAAAGGTCACTTATCACTTATTAGTTCATTATGCTGTGATTTAATGTTATTTTATAAATATAAGAAGGTAATTTCCATTGAAAAACTTTGGGTCGTTACATTCTTCACCCGTTAAGAAATTTCACCCCCGAAATTTCACTTTACACAAACAGGCAAGGGTGTTTCTCCTTCATTACCTCTTCTGGTTCCCATGTTACTTCCTCAAAATTATAGTTCCTCCACAACACTTTGAACAGATGGGTTGTCTTGATGTGTAGAACCTTATCTCTCCGATCCAGAATCTTTACTGGATGCTCCGTAGAGGAGAGATCATCTTCCAACTGCACCACCTCTGAGTTTAGTACATGTGAAGGGTCTGGTATGTACTTCCTCAGTAGTGATACATGGAACACATCATGAACTTGATCCATATTCAGTGGATGTTCAAGACAATAGAACACAAATCTTATGAAGTAAATGATCTCAAAGGGGCCAATATACCTTGGGATTAGCTTCCCTTTCTTCACGAATTGCATGACTCCCTTCCATGGAGATATTCAAAGGAAGACTTTATCTCCAATGTCGAACTCCAAGTCCCTTAGACTATTGTCAGCATGGCTCTTTTGCAGACTTTGAGAAACATTGATGTGTTTTTTATGACATTAAAATTCTATGTCATCTCTTGAATAATATCGTGTCCAAGTAGCTTTCTTTCTCCAACTTCATCCCAACAGGTGGGAGTTCTACATCGCTTTCCAAATAGAGCTTCATATAGAGCCATCTGGATACATGATTAGAAGCTATTATTGTATGAGAACTCAACCAATGGGAGATAATGATCCCAACCACCATTCAACTAAAGAGAGTAGGCTCTTATCATATCTACAAGCGTTTGAATAGTCCTTTTAGAATGGCCATCAGTTTTGGGGTGATAGGCCGTGCTGATATCTTATTCAGTTATCAAAGCATGTTGAAGGCTACTCCAAAACATAGATGTGAAACTTGGATCATGGTCAGAGGCAATTGAGAGTGGAACACCAAGAAATCTCACCAATTCCTTCTCATATATCATTACAAGTTGTTCATGCGAGAAATTTTCCCGAATAGCGATAAAATTGGATGTCTTGGTGATTCGGTCAACCACAACCCATATCGCATTATTTACCTTGGACATCTTCGAGAGACCCATGAAAATTTCCATAGTAACATTTCCCCATTTTCACATGGGTATAGGAAATGGTTGCATCATACATTTGGATTTTTTTCACTCATCTTTAAATTGCTTACATACCGAGCACCTTCATATATATTCCACAATTTCATTCATCATGTTATCCCAACAGAAGTGTTATCGGAGATCACGATACATCTTGGTACTCCCATGATTAATAGAGAAATTTGATCTATGTGCATTATCCAAAAGCTCCTTATTTATCCTGGGTGATGAAGTCACACAAATCTGCGTTCCAAACTGAATCACCCCATCATCATCGATACAGAACTCTTGTAGCTTCCCTTCCTTTACTGCATTCACCCTCTTTTGTATCTCCACATCATCCCTTTGTGCTTCCTTAATATTCTCCTAGATAGATGGTTATGCAATCATTTAGGCAAGGTAGGTTTTATCCCCTACTCTTATGGTTTCCAAATCCATCCTTTGCATATCTAAGAAGATATGTTTTTTCTCAATCTGTAACATTGATAGAGTAGCAGGTTATTTTCTTCTTAGAGCATCATCTACCTTGATCACCATTCCATGATGATAGTGAATAGAGAAATCTTCATCCTTAATTAGATCTAACCATCTCCTTTGAAGGATGTTTAGATCCTTTTGTGTGAATATATACTTTTGGATCTTGTGTTCGGTTTATATGTCACACTTCTCCCCATAAAGGTAGTGCCGCTAGATTTTGAAGGCAAAAATCATGGCTGCCTAATCTAGATCATGCGTCCGGTAGTTCTGCTCATGGATATTCAACTTCTGTGTGGGGTAGGCTATCACATTGTCATTTTTCATGAGTACACAACCCAATCCTTTCTTTGAAGAATCACTGTATATCACAAAACATTCTCTAGTTTTCGGTAGTGTGAGTACAGGTGCAGTGATCATCCTTTTCTTTAGCTCCTTGAAGCTTCCCTCACATTCTTCCATCCAGACATAATTTAACCCTTTCCTTGTTAACATAGTTATCGGGCTTGACAAACGTGAGATGCTTCTCAAAAAACGTCTGTAGTACCCAGCTAATACAAGAAAACTACAGATTTCTGTGACACTAGAGGGCCTAGTCCATTACTCAATTGCCATTGTCTTTGAAGGATCGACAGAAATTCCCTCACATGTGATCACATGTCCCATGAACGGGACTTGATTCATCCAAAAGTCACATTTTCTGAACTTGGCGTACAACTTCTCCTTTCTCAAATTCTCCACCACAAGTCTTAGATATTCTTCATGTCCCGATTTTATCTTGGAGTATATGAGAATATCATCGATAAAAACTACCAAAAATTTGTCAAGGTAATGTCTATAGAATCTATTCAACAAATAGATGAAGATTTCAGGGGCATTAGTAAGTCCGATTGGCATCAAAAAAATCTCATAGTGCCCATATCTTTTTCGGAAGGCAGTCTTCTGAATATCTTCCTTCTTCACCTTTACTTGATGATATCCTGAATGAAGATCCACCTTTTAGAAGTTTTGAGCTCCTCTTAACTGGTCGAACAAGTCATCAATCCTTGGGTGAGGATACTTGTTCTTTATGGTGATCTTTTTGAGTTCACGTTAATCGATACACAGCCGCATTGTTCCATCCTTCTTCTTCACAAAGAGCACTGGTGCACCCCAGGGTGATGCACTAGGGCGTATGAACCCTTTTTTTCGATGCACATATATCTACTTATTTAACTCCTCCAGTTCGATAGGATCCATCCTATAGGGACACATAATGATAGGAGTATCTCTAGTTATGAGTTCAATTGAGAACTCTACCTCAAGATCCGAATGAATGCTGGGTAACTCTTCTGGAAATACATCGATGTATTCCCTCACGATGGGCATTTTTTCAAGGTTGGAACTTTCCTTATACTCAACCATTTGGGCGAGGTATGCTTCTTCATAGAGAATCAACACCCACACCATTGAAGGATTTATCAAAGGAGATTCATGATCTTCCTTGAATTTGTAGAGGAGCATGGGATGGTTCTCAATAAGAAAAGATATTTCATTTTCCTGACAGTTGATATGTGCTCTATATAACGAGAGCCAATCCATTCCCATTAATGTGTCTAATTACACAAATAGATGTATTAAGAGATTTTCCGAAAGAATCTTCCCACATATGCCAACAAGAGAAGTGTCAAACACTTGGGTTGTAATGATTGCACCACTTGGTGTATTTATAGATATCTCTACTTCAAGGTTTTGGGGATTCGATTCTATAGTTATAGAAATAATGCAATATATAATGGAATGCGTAGAACCATAATTAAATAAGACTTTTTTCATTCTTGAGTGAATAGGAAATGTACCTTGTACGGCTTCATTATCATGATCCACCTCCGTAGTAGTTATGGCATAAGCCTTCCATTTTTCCTTTGGCATTGGTGGTTGCTGACATTGATTACCCTCGAGAACTCGAGTTTTAGTGCACTAATTTCCATAGTTCCTTAACTCCATACCGTTGTAGCATTAAACCATGAGTGTTTCTATCCTTTCATCGGCTACATTATCCTTCATTTTCTTGTATTTTTGACACTATTGAGCATGATGTCCTTCTTTCCCACACTTGAAGCATTTCCCCATCCCTTTGAGGAAGTTCCCATGGCGCAACATCCCACATTTTTGGCATATGGGCCGTTGATTTTTCTTCCCACCTTTGTCATTAGATCCACCAGATTGAAACTCCATCTTTCTATTCTTATAACCATATCCATCGGACCATTCGGCAAACTCTATCTCTACTTTGAGATCACACCGAACAACTTCTTCGTAAATCCCAAAGTCTTTAATTGTGATTGCCTTTTTAAGGTGTGGTTTTAATCCACTATAGAATCTATCAATTTTTCTATCATTGTTGATTACAAAACTCAAATCATACCTTGTGTGCCTTGTGAAATTCTCTTCATAGGTTTTGACAAATTCTACATCTTTTTTGTGAGCTCTATGAATTTTCTCTCTATCTTCGTGTGAATATTTCTTGGGAAATACTTGTTAAGAAACATTATCTTAAATTCTTCCCATTCCATATCTTCAATTTCCTCTCTTGGCATGGTGTTCTTAATAAAATCCCACCATTGATCGGCTTCTCCATCTAGATGATAAATGACTAGAGTCACCATCTCTGTCTCAGTACAATGATGCATATAAAATATACTCTACAGGGATTTGACCCACTATTCCGCAACTAGTGGACCAGAAGATCCACAAAACTTCGGTGTTTGTTGTCGTATAAAACACTCGATTACTAGTTTATCCCTCTTTGGTGAAGGAGGAAGTTCCCCATTATTATGGTTATTATTCATAACCTGAGATAATTGGGTAAGCATCGCCATGATGTTTTGAACTCTGCCTCCCAAATCATAGGGGATGTCGTTCGGGCAATCGTTGCATTGACCCTCGCATGAGTTGTTGGCCTTATTTCACCTGGATCCCACCATTTTCAAAAATTGAAAAGGATAGAACAAAACATAAGTAAACACTTCTTGAATAACTTATTAATTTAAACAATTTATACCAAAAACATAACATATGGGTTCCCTAGGTAAATATGCTTGTGTGAATATTTTTACTTAGTCTCATGCTATAGGTTTCCTCTAGAGTTCACTAATCCTAATTCCCAAATTAACTAAACCTTTCCTCTGATACCAACTATAGAGAACCGGCCTTTTCATACATTACTATGAAATCATTTCAAAGATAAAAAACATAATAGTATTATACATAGAGGATCAAAAGTTTTAGTGTCTTGGTAAAACTAGGACAATACATAACAAATACAACATCAAGCATAAAAATTTATTTAATTTCTTCTTCTCTAGCTTCTTATCGGCACTTTTCCTCTCCTTAGTACATGTAGCAACCTGAGGATATTCATCAAAAGTGGTGAGATAGAATCCCAGTAAGAGGATAGATAAGAACAATATATCATGGGGTTAGCATTATCATAACATAGGAAAAAGAACATGAACATTAGAGGAGCATAAATGAAAGACTTTAAATGTGGGAATGTATAAAAATGAAACATCATGTCTTAGTTGTTAACTATCAAAAATACTTGTGAACCAAGATAGAATATTGTTCAATCATAATTTCACATTTACTCATGAGAATAATCGATTTACCAAATGCATTGGAGCACTGTATAATTCCGGGCGCACCAGTCACTTTGAAACATTCATTATTGCGCTATATAATTTCGGGCGCACCCGTCACATCATAACATTATCATTATCATTCATTCCATATGAAACATACATCCAAATTTAACATAAATAAACCATGGTAAGGAATTGTTTTCATATAAAAATAATACATTCATAAGATTTGGGTTCCCAAATGAAAGACGGAGCAACATACTTGATACAACAACCATCAACCATGAATGAGAGGTAAAAGTTGAGTTCTTAAAAGAATAGTTCTTTTGGGAAAAATTTGGATTGAAATATACTTAAATATAGAAAAAGTATATCCCAGAAATGGAAATAAAATTATGAACAAATGATATTTAAGTAGTGAAAATATAAAAAATGGGGTGAAAGAGGTAAACCCTGAAGAATGAAGGTTGGGTTCGAGAATTAGCCCTTACCTTGTATTTGAATGCTTCCTTCTCTTTAATGTCCTCTATAATGACATTATATTGATTAATTAGAAATTAAAGAACCATTTATATATTAATAGGGATCATTATGGTTTCATTATGTCATTTTATGTTCTATTGGATGACTTATAGAGTTTAAAAACATTGTTTGGGGATGTTTGTTTTTATGGTTTTTCAAGGGTGGTTCACTTGTATTCTTAAATTGAAGTTTGGATAGAACATGAGTAAACACCCAAAAATGAAATTACATGTCATTAATGATATTACATAAGTTTTAATGATCTTATAATGAATTATATTAGATCCATGTGGATGAATCATTATATACGAATTAAATGATGATTATTTGGGTTAATTTGAGTGATTTTTCGATCATAATGAAGTTGTTTTATTTTATAACTAGAAATATGGTCATAAGTTAGTTAAAGAACTTGAAATATGATATAATAAATATAAAATATTATGGTTCTTCCAATTAAATGGTTTCATGACAATATTTGAAGGTAGAAATTGAAGAAGAAAGCATGTCGTTCTTGAAGGTGATAAATTAACATCTCACAGACAATGTTCTCTTTAATAAAATTAATTGAAGAGGGAAAGGGGTTTCAATGATATAATATCACAATAGAATCATAAAATTACATTATATGTATAATAATGGAATTACAATACAATTTAGATGAAGATAGGTGGGGAGTGATCAAGAAATGAACTTGAACTAGAAAGGAAATTAAAGGAGAAGGGGAGAGAAATTACCTCTTGATTCCTTCTCTTGAGAACCACCTTAAGGGCCTAAGATAGGTCTTTTGATGAGACCATCAGTTCTTGGACGTGGGTTAGGGGCTAGGTAATTTTTTTGGGTAGAGTTTAGTGATGGTATAGAGCTTGAGAGGTGTGAGGAAATGAGGGTGTGAAGGGTTGATTTTATAGTGGAGGGGAGAGGTGTTTCCATAATATAAAATTCATTTGTTTATTAATTTCTCCTAAGAAAAGGAATAGTCAGTATTGAATTACCAAGAAAAGTAATTATATCATGTGATCCCAAACCAAGTGGGCTTACATCAGCAGAGCATCATCGATGACTCAATTAATCCATTATTTAGCATTTATTGTAAATATTTGGATTCTACTATTCATCAAAAATTCATGTATATTGGAAAAATCCCAAAAATTTACCCCAACCATTTTTCAGCATGTAGAATAAAAAAAGAAGTCCATTTTTCAAAAATAATTTTATATATATTATTATTTTAATATTTAATTAAAATCATAATTTACTTAAAAACAGATTTTAAGATTAAAAGTGATTTTATAGTGCTTTCAAAAATTACGTATGGTCTTATAAAATTATCTAAAAACTATAAGACACTGATTCAATAATTTATGAATACATTTTAGGGAAAAAATTTCCTTTTAAATTAACTAATTAATTATAATTATTTATTTATGACTTAAAAAATTCCAAAACATTTACTAAGGTCAAATTGTCACTTTCTAAGATGTCTAAATTTTATTTAATTATTCCTGGATAAGGTTACTCTTATGTTGTATGATTTACTATTTATAAAGGTCATATTAATATTCATAAGGGTTTGTAACTATTCCTAAGGATAGGTCACTATTCTCCAAAAATTATTTTTGTTTCATTAGACTCCAAAAATCATATTGAACACAACCCTGTATGTCAGATTTTCAAAATTCCAAAAACAGAAGTAACAAACTTATGTTTAAAGTCACTTATCCCTTAGTATTTTAGTATGTTGTGATTTCATGTTATTTTATAAATATAAGAAGGTAATTTCCATTGAAAAACATTGGGTCGTTACATATTATGCCTTAGAAAAATCACCATGGTTTAATTGGAAAATCATGACTCCAGATAATTAGTTTAGAATAACCACCTAAGTTATAATTACAACTCCCATTTCATTCAGTTACTTATTCAATAACCCGTCATGATTTCAATCACATCCATTTTTACTTCTATGCCTATTAGATACATCCATTTACTAAAACCAAAAAGGGTTAGAGTGAGTATATTAATAAAATCATCATATACTATCATATGAGGAGGATAAAAACGTAGATATACATATTTACTTTTTCTCAAAATCATTTAATTTATCTAAAATAACTATAACTCTTTCAAATATTATAACCATTGTTGATATATAAAACATGCCACTTAGGGTTAAATGACAAAAAATCCTCTAATTTTATTTAAATTGAACTTTCATACCAACTATAAGGCACAAACATTAAACATTACATAATCTTATGTTATGTCAGGAATTCACATTTAGGATCTTTACATGTTTTGAGTTTTTGAAAATTAGTCCATACTATTAGATAATGGTCCAGACATTACATGTGAATAGTATCAATGACTCTCTACCTTTCTACAAAAGGAAACCCTTAAAATAGAACATGATTTATTTTTCTTGATAAAAATATTCTTTACTTCTTCCTTCATTTTACCCATACTTATACCCATTGGATAATATTTCAAAAACATAGGATGAGAATAATAATCTCAGTAAGGAATATAAAATAAGGAATAGAACTTTCAGTCCATCAATATTTAAATGCCATGAAAACATTTTAACAAAATCATACTTTTCTCCCATAATTCATAAACTACATATCTTACATCATGTAATCATAAGATTCCTACAAAAATTTATAGAAATTATAAAACATAAAGTTAACTTTTGGAATCCAGATGAAACATTCATTGTAGATTTCACAGATACATAGGGAGTAACCTACATGGTTATGTTTGGAATACCCCGAAAAAAATGAAACACCCATGTTTCCAAGGTAGGATTCATTTTTATATCATTCAATAGCATGTGATGTATGCAACACCAAGTTCAAGCGCACAACATCATATAAAACTTGCCATTTAAAATGATTTTATAAATAGTACTAACCAAAATTTTAATTTTATATATCCCATATAATTTTAACATTCATTTATTGTGTTTTTAGACATAATATAAGGGTAAATTCATTTTTTTAGATAAAGAAGTATTTTTTAATAAAATGCAATTTTTCCACCTTTTAATGGAGAAACCTTTTATAATCAAATATTTAAAACATTTATATATTAAATTTTCTTAAATTAAATTTTTCTTTAGAAGAATAATATAAATATTTATTTTGGATACATTTTAGATACTTTTATGATATCTTTCATATTTTTATGAATAGTGAAAAATAATAAAATTTAATTGAAAATAACTTTTTAATCGAAAACATTTATACCGTCAAATTATAAATATGAGTGGTTTTAAAGTATAATTAGATTATATTTTTATCATTTCATATAATTTAGGTCATTGGATGTAATTTCACATTTAAATTCTACATAAACACATGTCAATCTTTTGATTGTTTTTACTTCTTAGAAACCCACTTTTTCGTTTTGACAACGAGAATTAATTTTAAATTCATTTCTGTAACTTCGGTGTGTTGAATCTGGAAAAATGGATTCCATATTTGGAATCTGGAGGTACAAATGGTTTAAATAGGTAACTTTTATTTATATACATTATTAATAGAAACTTCCGTAAATATTTTATTTACCATGGTTTAAGGGTAAATCTAGTAAATAATGGTTAAAAAAATTATAATATTATAAAAAATTACCCTAACACATGTACTAACCAAATTAAATGTCACATGTTCATCCATGGGAATCCTTGGGTCTATCTTGGGACCCCATTGAGACACTTTTATGTTAAAATTACACTTTATAAAAGATAATTTAATGTTGCAGAAAATGTAACATTTTTTTAATAAAAGGGTGGGGCCCAAGACTCAATTTATTATTTAATGAAAATACCTCATTTACACTGGGTAAATGTAGAACCATTAAATTTAATTAAGTCCCAAGGCCAAGTGGCATGAAATCAAGGCGTGAAATCTTATTTAATGGCTAAAGGACCCCTCAGTGAACAATACTGCTATAGAACCCACACTGATACAGTACCTCTGCCGCTACAATTACTACTAAAGTGCCTCGCCACTACAGCTATGCCACTGCTACTGTCATCACTGCTAAAATACTTCTACAGTACCCCCAATGTTTTTCCCTTATCATATTTGATCATAGGTCTTTTGGATGCCAAACAGGATCCCATACCACTTGGCTACAGGATCGTTTGCAACAACGGAAAATGTAACATAAAATTATATCTTTTAGTAAAATTGTTTTTGTATTTGGTTATATAAGTTATATTTTAAACTATAAATAGTAATTAGAATGTTAAAAAACATCATACATTAATGTATTTTATTTATTATTTTTAGACATAAAAAAAATATATTTATTTAGGACACAATAATGATGCCGCAATTTCCTTATTAATGGAAGCATCAAATAAAGGATATTATAAATATTAGAATAAATATAATTTTAAATTTTTGATTCCATAAACAAATTTTATAGGTGAATATGACCTGTTACGGTTTATTAGATTATTTTGAAGTAATCAAGATGTATGAATTTCCCAAAAACCAAATACTAAATGCTATCAAAATTGACATAAGTGGGTTTTTAAAAGAAGCACAATTTTATTAATTGATATAAAACTCTTAAAAATATAATATTCATACAAAGGAAATATTTAAGGTATTATATTTCATTAATGAACCATGTTAGGTTCACTTGTCATTTTATAGTATATTTATTAACCATGAAATATAAAAATACAAAGAGACCCGGTAAATGTTAGACTATTTAACCATGATATAAATCCAAAATATAAGGCTAATATGGTGAACTAAACTTGTCTAAAACCTATTTTTTGAGATTATTTATAGCCTTAAACACATTATCCTCTAAATAAATCCATTTATAGCTATTTGATACTAAAAATTACTATATAATAATTTAATATTTCAAGCATTTCATAAAGTGCCACTCACCTCTCTTATAGAAGGGTACATACCCTTCTATAATATTCACTCCCCCAAAGCCATTTGGCTCCGCCAACCCTAGTAAAAATCTCATACTAACTACAATTAATTCATCTTATAGGCCTTAATTCAAACATAAATCAAACCTAAGTATCCTTTTTGTTCAAATCAAAAGGAAGAACCCAAATAAGAGGTAATTATTTCATCACCTATTTCAATGTTGTTTTCTTCTTCCACTCCATCTTTCTTGATTTTTTCCGTACTAAAAGAATAACTCCAGTAAAATATACATAATTATATTTTATTATAAATATGGTACAACCATATTCAATATTCTATCCATCCTATGGAAGAAAAAGTCACCATACATGCATACGTTCGACATATCGTCTCCATGTCATGGTGTAATCTGTTATTCCACACTTCAATATTTCGATGGGTATAATAACCAGTATAATTGATGAAAATAAAAAATATAACATGTTAATGATTCTGTATATATATAATATACCAACTAATTACATACAATTTCACCATAAATAAAATTATATTTTTTCCCTTGCGTATGTACGACTTACCGTCTCCACGATGCGATGAACATCATATCCAAGTTCACCATTCAATAATGATTATACAAATATAAATGATTAATAAGTATGTAATATATGACATATTAATTCTACATGAATATATAAATATATATATTGTGTGGGTGTGGGTGTGTGTGTATTTACATAAATCTCATTCCCTAATTTTTTTTCAATAAGATATGACAACGGAATCAACATTTATGGGTACTTACGGTCTATCGTCTCCATAAATGGTGTTTTCCATTTCATATATCTATCTACAATACATATTTTTATTTTGAATATATAATATACATAATTTTTTTTTAAATTCTAAAATCCGTTAAATTATGATAGATGTGATACAATCAAGAATAAGAAGTGAAAACAAGTACGATACAGAAAGATATTATTACCATAAATTTTATTTTATCATGGAAATTATTATTAAATGGGTAGTATAAAATCACATATAAATCATCTATGATATTATATATCTAAATATAGTTCTGGTATAATTTAATAACATACAATGGTCATTATACAAGAGGTTAACTGAACCCTCGACCAAAGGAAAGTACAATGTAAGGGTTGTTTCCTCAATCTCATTATTATCCGAGATTGTTTATATGTATGTATCTACTGGGACATATTTACCATCTATGTCCATGTTTCATTAAAAATGTTTAAAATAAAATATTTTTTGGTTTTATTGAAGGGACTATTTAACTATATTTTTTTTTAATTTTTTTATGATTTATTTTTCAAATTCTTTTTAATTAATGTCCATGATTTCAAAATGAATTTTTGGATTTATTTACATGGACATCATTATTTTAATGTGTTAATTTCATTCCAATGTTTCAATTTCGTATGGTACACTTTGATCCATAAATCTCTTTTAAATGACATCCTTTATAAATTTTTCAAATTTTAAATGATTTCATGAAAAGTGGTATTTCTCTCAAAGTGTTTTATTGATTATTTTCAACTATTTCAACGTCCTTTATTAGATATTATTCTTGATTGAGGTTGATTGAATATAATAAAATATTTTATATTTCAATTAATGATTTATGTTATGTTTGACTATGGATGTGCGATTTTATACCATTCATGGTTCATGGTTAATATATTGACGTTTCGTATGCTAGTTTTAGAAAGAATGTTTATGTTTCGTTTCACCTTTTTTGAAATGAAGATTGCATTGGACATAGTAAGTGACAGGCGGGGCCCAATCTAGACCCTCAATTCATCGGTAGGTCTCATTAGAGAAATTAGTGTCCTGGCATAAGGCCTTGAAAAAAAATTATTTGTAGTGTCAGCATGATGCCTTTACTATGTGGTTCTAATGTCTGACATTAGGCATTCCCTCGTTATGAAATTTGTTATTACATGTGATTATTCAACTAGTAGAATATCCATGTGCATGTTTATATATCAATGTTTGATTTATTATTTCCATATTATGTTCATGTTAATGTTTAAAAGGTTTTTTATTACATATCTTTCCTTAAAATTTTCTATCTCTTGCTAAATTATTTAGCTTTAGGGAGCATCTGAGCTCACCCCATTCTTATGTTTTGTATTCCCAAGATTCCAAGAAGTATATTATGATTGAAATGTAGGGTAAATATATGGGAATAAAAACATTTTCGAAGGATTATTTATGATGTGTTTTATGTTTGAATGTGTATTTTACGGTTCATGTTTGTAATCTATTTTCCAAGACTGCTAAATTGATCGGTCCTTTGAGACTTGATTCCATGTACTCATGCCAATTTATTAAAATAATTAACCAGCTCTGGGATTCTGGGGTCAGGTCATTACAGTTGGTTTCAAATAATGTTTAGATACCACCATGGAAATAGATTTAGAACACGTTGATTAGGAATCTTAACCCAACAATAGACATTGTAGATAAGTATAGAAGAACCCCGTAGAATTTCGGTAAAGTAGGGATTGTATGGGGTTTCTATGAAATATATCGATGTTGGTATACAATAGGTGGGCATGGTTCTAGCCCTGATGTACCTATGAGTGAAAACACCAACAAAGAGTATTGGTCATGACCTGTGATATCTTGGAACATGACAACGGGCCTTACTATGCACTTGGTTTGACACTCCGGGGGGATTCGCTAAAGATAATTCACATTATCTTTACAGACCATTGTGAATGATTTATGAGTAAATACGTCCCCAACGAATTTTTTTTATGATTAAGGATTATATTCATAAATTGTTCAATGTATTTAAAGTATTTTAAATATTTTAAATTATGCATTGTGATTCATAAACTATCCTAGGGTATGGAAATGTTTGGAAATGGTGCCTATGTCATGACCCGTCCTCGGGGTCCATGCCGTGACTACCCCAAGCCCGCCTTCCATAGGCCAGGGGCTGGCAACTAGCACCAAAGACGCAAATCCCGATAACTGGGAAGGGATTTCCTTTATAAATGTAACAAAACACCACAGAGTACAGGTGGAAATAAAACAGTAAGTACATAAAGGTAGTGCTGAAAAGTAAATGGGATAGAATACAAACCCAACCGAAAGTACAACTACAACTGAAAGAAAGTACAAAAAATACAATAGCTAGAAGAAGGGAAGCAGCTCCTAGGTCATCCTCCTCGGATCCTACATGAAGGGTAGGTACATTTAACGCAGCTCCTGGATCGTCCACCACGGATCCTACCTGCAGGGTAGGTATAGATAGCCTCTACAACGCTCTCCCCCTTCATCCTCCGCTGAGTGTCGCCTCGTCGTGATTTCCACCACCAGATACTTTCTCGTCGTGAGGTCTACCTCCGGGTAGCATCCAGTCCTCGAACACTCGGCCTCTTTCTTTGTTGCCCGTCGTCTGCAACCAACACAACGAGGTGCGGGAATAGCCCGTGTAGGGGTGAGTATAACGATACTCAGTAGGGACCCCAAGAACCTCATGGTCTCACTAAATCCAACAAGGATAACCACAAACAAGAACACAATAGATATCCTCTACATAGGTATATGCCCATACATATACCCAAGTTATCGAGTAACCCATATCAATCATGAGGTAACACAAAGATTTTATGAAATCAACGGATAACCACTGCCCAGTTATATCCCCATAAATATACCTAAGTTATCAACTTACCCATCTCAATCATGAGGTAAACACAAAGGTCATAGGCTCAGCTCAACCAGGATCTTATTCATGATGTAAAAACCACGACTGCTGGAGAACTCCTCCTTGGTCGAGTACAGTGGGTCTGCTGCTACAACCAAGCGCGCCGAACTCCTCCTCTGTCGAGAACAGTGGGCATGCCGCTACAACCAAGCACGCCCAACTCCTCCTCTGTCGAGTACAGTGGACCTGTCACTACAACCAAGCGCACTGAACTCCTCCTCTATCGAGTACATTGGTCATGCCGCTACAACCAAGCACGCCCCACTAACCTTGGACTATTGTAGTACTCCACCTATCGAGTACTGTGGGCCTGCTACTACATCCAAGGTCTTCCCACCTTGTGTCTGCTACTACAACCAAGCGCTTCCCCTCATAGTCTCCAGAGGTACTTCTTCTGTTGAGTACCACAGGTCTGCCGCTACAACCAAGCGCTCCCCCTCATAGCCTCCAGAGGTAGTACTTCTGTTGAGTACCGCGAGTCTGCCGCTACTACCAAGCGCTCCTCCGCCGTGGCTAGTAGCGGCAGACCCACGGTAATCAACAGAAGGAGTACCTTTGGAGGCTATGAGGGGGAGCCTTGGTTGTAGCGGCAGAACCACGGCGGAGGAGCGCTTGGTTGTAGCGGAAGACCCGCGGTACTCAACAGAAAGAGTACCTCTGGAGCCTATGAGTGGGAGCGCTTGGTTGTAGCGGTAGACCCATGGTGGGAAGCGCATGGTTGTAGCATTAGGCCCATATTACTAGACAGGTGGAGTACTACAACAGTCAAAGGTTTGTGGGGCACGCTTGTTTGTAGCGGCAGGCCCACTGTACTCGGCAGAGGAGGAGTTCGGCGTGCTTGGTTGTAGCGGCAGGCCCACTGTACTCGACAGAGGAGGAGTTCGGCGTGCTTGGTTGTAGCGGCATGCCCACATTACTCGACAGAAGAGGAGTTCTACGCACTTGGTTGTAGCGGCAGAACCACTGTACTCGATCGAGGAGGGGTTCTCCAGCAGCTGTCGTTTCGACATCATGAATAAGATCCTGGTTGAGCTGAGCCTATGACCTTTGTGTTTACCTCAGGATTGAGATGGGTAACTGGATAACCTAGGTATATGTATGGGCATATACCTGGGAAGTGGTTATTCGTTGATTTCATAAAATCTTTGTGTTACCTCATGATTGAGACGGGTTACTCAATAACTTGGGTATATGTATGGGCATATACCTAAGTAGAGGATATCTATTGAGATCTTCTTTGTGGTTATCCTTGTTGGATTTAGTGAGACCTTGAGGGTCTCGGGGTCCCTTCTAAGTATCATTATAGTCACCCCTACACATGATATTTCCCGCACCTCATTGTGTTGGTTGCAGACGACGGGCAGCGCAGACATAGGTTGAGTGTTCGAGGACTGGACGATACCCAGAGGTGGACCTCACGTCGAGACTATATCCGGTGGTGGATTTCACGATGAGGAGACACTCGGAGGAGGTTGAAGGGTGAGAGCGTTTTAGAGGCTATCTGTACCTACCCTTCAGGTTGGATCCGTGGTGCACGATCCAAGAGCTGCGCTATCTATACCTACCCATCATGTAGGATCCGAGGAGGATGACCCAAGAGCTGCTTCCCTTCTTCCAGCCATTGTCTTTGTTGAACTTTCTTTCTGTTGTAGCTGTACTGTCGATTGGGATTGTATTCTGTACCATTTACTTTTCAGCACTTCCTTTTTTATACTTAGTGTTTTACTTCCACTTGTACTCTATTGTGTTTTGTTACTTTTATAAAGGCAATGCCTTCCCAGTTATCAGGATTTACGCCTTTGGTGCTAGTTTCTAGCCCCTGGCCTATGGAAGGTGGGCTTGGGGTAGTCACAACACGAGATCCAAGGACGGGTCATGACAAATTGGTATCATATGGGAGTTTCGGTTCTACCGTAGAACTCAGGACTCTAATCTTTTTTTATGTGAAGCAATTGTGTTAAGAGTATTGAATGTGGTTATCAGTCCAGGGAGTCCAGTGTTGGTGCGTCGGTCGACGTATTCGTACACCAGTACCCTGAATTCTGATTTCCGACTTAATACACGAAAACATTGATTTCATGTGTGTTTCAAGTTTTATTTGTGATTACTTTATGTCAGCTCAACCAGGAATACTATTTAACTATGGCACACCTGTTTCTTTTCAGGATGGCCCCACGACGGCAGCCAGCTTGGGTTCTGAGCGTTGTGTGGGACGACAGCCCACCGAGCGACGAGGCCTCGATACAGGGCCCTTTGATAGCAGAGGAACCAGTGATACCTCTACCAGCCAAGCCACCGATGCTACCAGCCCCAGCCGCTGACGGTGCACGTCTCCTTAGTGCACTGCATGAGTTTCAGCGTCAGCGACCTCCCAGGTTCCATGGGGAGACAGACCCTCAGGCAGCCGAGGATTGGTTGGAGGTAGTTGTTCAAGTTTTTAGGTTAGTGGGGACACCAACTGACCTCAAGGTGATCCTCACAGCAAGCCTCCTGCACGCAGTAGTAGGAAGATGGTGGAGCTTGATGCTCCAGGTTCATGATGAGACATCACTCCTTTGGACAAACTTTGAGAGCATTTTCCGCTCTGAGATCATCCCAGCCACCCTCCGTGCTGTGCGAATCCAGGAGCTACTACACCTACGGTAGGGAAGCATGACAGTATCCCAGTACGCGGCGAGGTTTACCGATCTCTCACACTATTCCACGGACATAGTACGGGACCCATTCATCAGGGCCCGAACCTTCGAAAAGGGGATCATGCGAGAGATCAGATCTTCAGTTGTTTCTCACAGCTTTCCGACACAGACAGGGGTGTTGGAGCGAGCCCTCTTAGTGGAGAATTTCCTTGCTGAGTAGTCTCCAGCAGTAGGACCCACCACTAGCCGTCATGCGGCAGAGTCTTCTGCAGCGGGAAGTAGACAGATGAAGTAGAGGTCTAAGAGGACTAGACCTACAGGTGGTCGAATGCATGACACCAGATCATTTGTGCAAGGCACCCGGGGTGGACAACGACTTACCATGAGCGGACAGTGTTACTCCTACGGTGGGGTTGGTCACATGGGTCATGACTGTCCGACACGCCATACAGATGACCAGAAGATGAAAAAAGGACCTCCCAGGAAGAGGCAGAGGTTCGATCGAGGAGGACCGCAAGGAGCAGGAGACTGAGGCAGGGGAGCTGGCCGTGCAGTTGGAGGTGGCCGACGCTTCGAGGTGTTGCCAGCACCACCACCAGGAGGTCTACCCCGACCACAGGGAACATGTGGACATGGAAGAGCTTAGCTTCAGGAAGATGCGACCTATGATCATGGAGCTCCGAGAGCAGATGGACAGGAGCGGGACTAGTTCTAAACCTGAAGACTTTTGTTCATGTTGCTTCTAGATTTGTTGATGTTTGTTTGTAGATGCATTGTGCCTTTTGTACTTTGAGTTTTAGTGATAAAAGACACCTTTCTTGTGACGTTTACCTTCCTTTCCTCTCCTTATGTTGTTACTAAGATGTTCCAGTTTAAAAACTGTTGACTTGGCCCTCACGTTGAGATACCTACTAGAGGAGACCCAGTGACCACACACTAATGCCGAAAGTGTGACTCAACCCTTGGAGACGAGAGTAACGGTTGGATATCTTGGTAGTTGGGTCTAGTCCTTACGACGTCATCCTTGTTATGGGTTAGTATCATCCATGTCGGTATTAACTGTATTAGGAGAAAAATGTGGTTCATCCAGGGGATGAGACCAGATTTATCTTATCGGTAATGAAGAAATCTCAGCAGCTCTTGTAAGACTAGAAAGATCCATGTCATCTAAGAGCGGATGAGGACAGCTCAGAGCCGGAAAAATTCTTGTGATGACAGCAGACAGAGACCACTAGAGTTCGAGGATGGTGACCACGTTTCCCTATGAGTCTCACCTCGACGTGAGTTACGGAGTTGTAGCTGAGGCGACAAGTTATCTTTGAGGTTCAACGGAACATTCTAGGTCCTCAGAAGGGTAGGCGAGGTGGTTTACCGCTTGACCCACCAACCTCAATTGAACCAGGTGCACGATGACTTCCATGTATCTCAACTGAGGAGATACAAGCTCGAACCTTCAAATTTCATCGACCATGAGGAGCTGGACTTGGGCGATGGGGTGACCCTCACAGAGGATCCAATAGGGATCGAGGAATGACAGGAGAAGATCCTGCAAGGACGATCGATTCCTCATGTGCGCTTTCACTGGCAGTATGAGTACCTCTAGGAGAGCATATGGGAGCGGAAGGCTCAGATGCGTGCTCAATACCGCTTTCGTATCCCTAGTTTTTGTTAACGATTTACGGGGACGTAAATCCCTGAGGTGGAAGTAATGTAAAGACCCAAAAATTCCAAGGAATTGTTTTAATTTTCTTTGTGATTTTACGAGTATGCAGTTTCTGACGGCTCCTGATTCCGAGGCCCGGTGTGCCCAGAATCATTTTCCAAAGTTTAGCTCGGGTACGTTCAGTGAACGAACGAGCGGGTTTTTCTAACTTTTGAAACGGTGCTCAGAATCGAATTCTGAGGGCACCGATGGAATCACAGCGCCGATAATTTCTTAGAAAAACCTTTTCTGGTGTTGTGTTTTCTCGGGTGTGGTATTTAAATTTTTTGGTTAAGTAAAGGATTAAAATAAAAATGGTGCGACCAGTTTTTATTTTACTTGAAGTTGTTTAACCTAAGCTATGTTATTGGAGTGGGACCCACAATATCCTACCCACTAGGTAGGATATTTGTGAGGTGGGACCAACAAGATCCCCACTGCTTCTTTTCTTCCTAAACCCCCTCCATTAATAAGGTAATGCACCTGCACCCCCATTAATTGGAAGTCAACCCTTGCGTTTATCTATTTATGAAACGCCTCTTTTAATTTGGCTGTTTAAACGTTGAAATTAATTCACTTAATTTATTATTTCATTTTTTAAATTAAAAACATTAGTTTGTGTGTTAATAAAATAAGACAACTATTATTTTATTAAGGGTTATCGTGTTGTGAGAGGTTTGGGTGAAATATCTCAAGCTGTGAAGCAGTCCTTCCTCGACGAAGAACGCGAAGAACATGAAGAACGCGAAGAACTCGAAGAATGCGAAGAAAACGAAGAACACCGACCTCCGATGCAGGTCGACAAGAACGCCGGATCCTTGGAGATCGACGACGCGACACTGATGAATCCTTTCTCTGTAGTGCAACGATCCCCCTTCCGCAACGCCTTCTTTCGCGACGTGAAATTCCGCGACGAACCCTCGCTTGACGACGCATGAGGTAGGGGTTTTCGGTTCAGTTGAATCTATGTGATTTAAATCCTCGGCATGTGTTTAAAATATGTAGGAAGCCGTTTAAACTGCTAACTCAGTATACCAAAATATAAACACCACAGAGCAAGCAAGCAGAAGTAAACACTATGTAAAAACTGGGTACAACAGTATGTGCGGAAAAGCAAGTGGTCTAGAATTCAAACCCAAACTGAAAGTAAAGTACAACTGAAAAAAGGAGTACAACAACTGAAAAGTAAAGCCGCAGCCTCGAGTCGTCCACTGGAAGTCCCACCTGAATGGTGGGTACAGATTGCCTCTAAATCTCCTCGGGTGTATCCGTCCGCTCCGTGTATGTCCCGCCCAGTGGTCCACCTCCAGGTACCGACCTACTCCGCAAGCCTCAACCACAATCAGCGCTGTCCGTCGTCTGCAACCAATACAACGTAGTGCAGGCATAGCCCATGCAAGGGTGAGTATAATCTACTTAGTTGGGATCCTGAGACCCCCGATGGTCTCCCAGAATCCACAAAGGATAATCCACAAAAAAAAGATACAATCACGAAGTAACATCCGACACTTCTTAGGTATATGCCCATACATATACCTAAGTCATCAATTCCAGTTCAGATCCAACATTTGTGTGTTGTGCGTGACAATAGCCCACCAAGCGATGATGCCTTGTTACAGGGCCATTTGAAAGTAGAGGCACTAGCGGTACCTCTACCCACCGAGCCACCGATGCTACCAGCCCCAGCCGCTGACGATGCACGTCGGCTTAGTGTATTTCACGAGTTTCAGTGTCAGCGACAGCCCAAGTTCTGTGGGGAGACGGACCCTCAGGCAGCTGAGGATTGGATAGAGGTAGTTTTACTAGTTTTCAGGTAAGTGAGGACACCCGCAGACCACATGGTGATCCTCGCAGCTAGCCTCCTGCATGCGGCAAAAGGCAGATGGTGGAGCTTGATGCTCCAGGTGCACGATGAGGCATCTCTCCTCTGGACGAACTTTGAGAGCCTCTTCTACTCGGAGTTCGTCCCAGCCACCCTCCGTGCGGTGCGCATCCAGGAGCTTCTACAGCTGCGGCAGGGCAGCTTGACGGTCACCCAGTACTCGGCGAGATTTACTGATATGTCGTGCTATTTGACGGACATGGTACGAGACCCATTCTTCCAGGCCCGGACCTTTATGTATGGATTGAGGCATGAGATAAGGGTGTCACTGATCACCCTCATTATTCTGACATAGGTAGGGGTAATGAAAAGAGCCCGTCTCATCTAGATCTTCCTTGATGTGCCTACATCAGCAGCGAGACGTACCTCAGGGCAGCACATAGCAGAGTCATCTGCAGCAGGCAGTCGACAAATGACTCATGTGTCCTGACGGAACAGACCCTCAGGAGGACGACCTCAGGACACTGGATCAGTGGTGTGAGGCACACAACACAGAGCCAGTCTTTCGAGAGGTAAACTGTGCTACACATGCAGCGCGCAAGGCCACAAGGCTCGTGACTGCCCGACCCACCATGCCGAGGAGCAGCAGACGGTTGAGGGACCACCCAGGAAGAGGTAGAGGGTCGACTGTGGCGGTCCGCAGGGAGCTGGCGGATGAGGCAAAGGAGCTGGCTGAGAAGTAGGTGGTGGGGGATTCTTTCAGGCTCTACCACCACCACCCCAGGAGGTCCACCCCGACCACAGGGAGCTGGCAGGTAGATATAGGCACAGATCTAGGCAGCGGAGGCCTAGGACCACGACGCGCTAGAGATGATTCGAGGTACTATATGTGTCTATTCCACCCTTGTTGTAGTTCTTATAGACATAGGAGCGAGTCATTCTTTCATAGACACTGCATCATCTGTCTACTGCCCACTGCCGAAGAGTCTACCTCATGCCGGCTAGTGGTGGGTCCTGCTGCTGGAGACTGCTCAGCAAGGAAACTCTCCACTAAGAGGGCTCGCTCCAACACCCCTGTCTGTGTCGGAATGCTGTGAGAAACAACTAAAGCTCTGATCTCTCTCCTGATCCCCTTCTCGAAGGTTCGGGCCCTGAATAATGGGTTTGTATTCTAGCCCATTTACTTTTCATCACTTCCTTTTTGTACTTAGTGTTTTTATTCCGCTTGTACTCTGTGGGTTTTTGTTACTTTTATAAAGGAAATGCCTTCCCATTTATCGGGATTTATGACTTTGGTGCTATTATCCAGCCCCTGGCCTATGGAAGGAGGGCTTGGTGTTGTCACGGCTCGGGTCTCGAGGATGGGTCGTGAAGAATTGGTGTTACATTTGAAACCACAGCTGCTGGGAAACTCCTCCTCTATCAAGTACAATGGGCTTGCCGCTACATCCAAGCACTTCCCATTAACCTTGGACTGTTGTAGTACTCCACCTGTCGAGTACTATGGGCCTGCTGCTATAACCATGCGCTTCCCACCATGGGTCTGCAGCTACAAACAATCGCTCCCCCTCATAGCCTCCAGAGGTACTCCTTCTATTAAGTACCACGGGTCTGTCGCTACAATAAAGCGCTCCTCCGCTGTGGGTCTGCCGCTACAACCAAGTGCTCCCCCTCATAGCCTCCAGAGGTACCCCTTCTGTTGAGTACCGCGGGTCTGCCGCTACAAACAAGCACTGGTTGTAGCGGCAAGCCCACTGTACTCGACAGAGGAGGAGTTAGGCACACTTGGTTGTAGCGGAAGACCCATTGTACTCGACCGAGGAGGAGTTCTCCAGCAGCCGTGGTTTCAACATCATGAATAAGATTCTGGTTGAGCTGAGACTATGACCTTTGTGTTTACCTCATGATTGATATGGGTCATTTGATAACTTAGCTATATGTATGGGCATATACCTGGGTTGTGGTTATCCATTGATTTCAAAAAATCTTTGTGTTACCTCATGATTGAGATGGGTTACTCGATAACTTGGGTATATGTATGGGCATATACCTAAGTAGAGGTTATCTGTTGAGATCTTCTATGTTGTTATCCTTGTTGGATTTAGTGAGACCTTGAGGGTCTCGGGGTCTCTACTAAGTATCGTTATACTCACCCCTGCACGGGTCGGGCCGCACCCCGCCAGGTCGGACCCGAACCCGGGCCGGGTTGGCTCGTCGCTGGCCGAGTGGCCGTGCAAAAAGGGGGGAGCCGCCCCCTTGAATGAAGTCACGGCCCCCCGCATGGGGGCCGCCCCTTGCCAACAAACGTGGTCGAGCGCCGCATCCTGCCTCCCTCTATCCCGCACGGTTGGGGGATTAGCGGCCAGCCGCGGGGGCTGTCCGGTGCCGGCCGCTGCCTCCGGCCGACGGTGCCGCCGTGACGGTGAGGCGCACCGGTTGTGCTTTCCACAGACCACCGGACGCGCTCCGGTGGTCCGTTTTTCCTACTGTCTTCGCCTGCGGTCCTCCCGGGATCAGCTCTTCATTGCGAAGACCTCAAAATGTCCTTGCGGACTACTTTGTCGTCGCCCTCTGATCCGCACACTAGGAACGAAGAAAAAGTGGGTTCAGACTTGTTCGTTGGTCAGCACCCACCGCGTTAGTAGTTTAACTGGATTCCGACAAATTTTAAACAGAAGCCGAGGATATAAATCACATAGATTTTACTGAACCAAAAACCCCCACCTCAAGCATCATCGAGCAAGGGTTCGTTGCGGAATTGCACGTTGCGGAAGAAGGCGTCGTGGAAGGGGGACCGTCGGATTGCGGAGGAAGAATTTGTCAGTGTCGCGTTGTCGATCTCCGAGGATCTGGCGTTCTTTTCATCCTTTGTCAGAGGTTGGCGTTCTTCGCATTCTTCATCGGGGAAGGAGTGCTTCACGGCTTGAGTGATTTCTCCCAAACCTCTAACAACCCAAAAACCCTTAATAAAATAAGAGTTGTCTTATTTTATTAACACTCAAGCCAACGTTATGAATTTCAAAAATGAAACAATCAATTATGTGAATTAATTGCAACATTTAAACTGCCAAATTAAAAGAGGCGCTTCATAAACAGATAAACACAAGGGTTGACTTCCAATTAATGGGGGTGCGGGTGCGTTACCTTATTAAAGTAGGGGGATTAGGAAAAAAGAAATGGGGGGGGGGGGGGGGGGGGGCTCGTGTGGGTCCCACCTCACAAATATCCTACCTAGTGGGTAGGATATTGTGGGTCCCACTCCAATCACATATCTTAGGTTAAAAAACTTCATGTAAAATAAAAATTGGTCACACCGTTTTAATTTTTATCCATTACTTAACCCAAAAATTTAAAAACCACACCTGAGAAAACGCAAATATGAAAAAGGTGTTTCTATGAAATTACCGGCACTGCGATTCCATCGGTGCCCTCGAAATTAGATTCCGATCACTGGTTCAAAAGTTATAAAAACCCGCTCGTTCATTCACTGAACGTACCCGAGCTAAACTTCGGAAAATGATTTCGGGCACACTGGGCCTCAGAATCAGGCATTGTCAGAAACTGCGTACTCGTAAAATCCCAAAGAAAATTAAAAATATAATTTTCTTGAAATTTCCGGGTCTTTACAGACTAGTGGAAGGAGTGGAAATCGTATCAATGCATGTAATCCATATAATTATTTCGCTCTTATTAACGATAGTTATAGAGGAGCTGCTAATGAAACTATTGCTGATCATCTTATAACCATAATGGGGTAACTCAATAAGATTATGAATAAAAACCTTACACATATGGGGCACCCATATCCACAATGTGGAAGATCAATGTTATACTTCTTCATGAGGTGACAACCACCAATGTTTAGTGGGACTAAAAATCCTTTGGTTGTTGAGTAGTAGATAAATTTCTTAGAGAATATATTTCGTCCTATTAGATGTAATGAATGGGAAAAGGTTTTCGTGGATGTTTATCACCTCTCAGGATATGAAGATCAATGGTGGTCTTTAATTCAAAACAAAAAGGAGGAGAAAGAAGCCGAAAATATGTAATGCTGGTAGTTTAAATAAATTTATCTCTTGAAAAACATTCCTCGTGAACAGCGAGCTGATATGGAAATAGAATTTCTAATCTGGATATAGAATGAGGATGTGATTTTTGAAATATATGAGGCTAACATAACAAGGATAGAAAGTCCTGAAATATACTACATATGAAACAAAATAAGAATGATTGATAGATTCTTTGATGAGTTAAAACCATTCATCAGATGGGATTTAGTCTCACAATCTTTATCATCATGTGAATATATAGTCTTGTGTGATATCAAGATTGAAATGAAATTATATATGTTTTATGAGATTAAATTGAAGAAATAGAATAATATAATGATGGTGCAAGAGACAGAAAAAGGAAAAAAGGAATTATGTATTTACCCTTATGTTATAATTGTGAGAAGAAACACCCTAGTACTTGCCTAAAATGAATGGAAGTTTGTTACAAATGTCAAGAAAAAGGTCACCATGCTCATGATTGTAAGGGAAATAAAGATGTTGTGATATGTTATAATTGTAACGATATGTGACATTATAAAAACTATTCTCCAAAACATCAATAATGTATAGCTCAGAAAAAGTAAATGGATCATGGTCAAGCTTATGTTGTTACTACAGTTAAGGTGGATTAATTAATGTATTTTTGTTTTTAGGTTTAATAATTATATCATGGTTATAAGAAGTATGCTATATATATAATGATTTTAGTACATTATTATTATTTTTCATCATGGTTTTAATATGATGAAGATAATCATATATTCATTATGTGAAAATAAGAGAAACATTACATTGTTTGAGGAATCTGATTTTACAATTGATTTTGAAAATATAGAGACCTTTTAGACCGAGATTGGACATGAGTATTTTGGATAACTCTAATGGATATAATGGACTCAATTTAACTTTGTATAGTATTGTTTACGGTTAAAACATTTCTTAATGATTATTTTTGGAATATAATATTACTATTATTTTTATAAAAAAAGGAAACCAGATAGTCGGGTGATAACATGTCCCGTCAGACAAACCTAGGAGAATCGAACCCACAACCAAAGTGCAACAAGAATTTATCACATACTAGTATATTATAGAAAGTACCTAGTTATTATAAAATAGTTTTATTCATTTATGTGGTATATTTTTTTATTTTGATCCTTATACAATTATGATAAATGGAATATTTTTGAGCTTTATGTTTTGATGGGAAAGATGAGTTTGTGGTAGAGGATGAGACACTACATTTAAATTAAATATTCTTCCTTATGTTATTATTTTATTAATTAAATTAATTCAAAAACACAATGAAATGGATCATAAAACAAAACATGTTTTTAGCACATTCTTTTGAGAAGGATGAAATGGTCTCTTAGAACATTGTAGATTTATAGATTTAAGATTATTAACATTCTCCAAATAATATTCACTATCACATTACATTATAACATGATGGTTTTTTTCCCTTCCATATCCATGATTTCTTACATGGAACCCTACTATGTTTTATTTCTTGTAACCTTCATACGTAACTTCCTTTATTTTAAAATAGAGGCCTCACTAATCAATTTTTCGATATGGGATTTCAACTAAGTTATTTTGAAGTGTCAAAACCTGAGTTTTCAATCCTGATATTAAATTATGAAGACTAAATTTATTTAAGGAGGGGATAATGTAACACCGCACGATTCCACAGTATTTTTCCATTATAAATAAATCAATATCATGTGATGTATGAAACACTGAGTTTAAGTGAACCATGACATATCAAACTAGCCGTTTAAAAATAGGTTATGAATAATATTAACCACTTTTTGAATTTTATATATCCAATATAATTTTATCATTCATCTATTGTGTTCCATTGACATAATATAAGAAAAAATTTAATTTTTCAAATAATAAAAGTATTTAAAAAAAATGCATTTTTCCCTACCTTTGTTGGAGAACACATTTTGAATCCATTATTCGACACTATTATATATTCCAATTGACGGAATTAGATTATTCTTTAGAATAGAAACATAAAAAATATTAGATAAATTTTTGGTACTTTTTTTATAACATTCATATTTTGATGAATAGTGAAAAATACTAAATATTAATAGAAAACATATTTTTTAATGAATTGATTTATATTGTTAAAATTTAAATTGGAGTGGTTATAAAGTGTCATTAGATTATATTTTTATCATTTAATATAATTTATGGCATTGTATGTAATATGAAATTTAAATTCTACATAAACCCATGTCAATCTTTTGATAGTTTTTTTTTAATTCTTAAAAACATGCTTTTCAGTTTTTACAACAGGAATTAATTTAAAATTAATTTCTGAAAATTATATGTTTTGAATTTGGAAATATGGATTCTATATTTGGAAACATGGGGTCTAAAATGTGTAAATGGTTAACTTTTATTTTTATACATTTTAAATAGTAACTTCAGTAAATATTTTATTTACCATGGTTAAAGGGTAAATATGGTAAATAAGGGTAACAAAAAATATTATAATAATAATAAATTACCCTAACACGTGTCCTAAACCTATTTTATAATGCATGTATGACCATGTTAATCCTTAGGTCTATTTTCGGACCCCATGTATGCACTTCTACGTGAAAGTTGAACTATAAAAATTAATTTAATGTTGTGTAAAATGTAACATAAACATATATCGTTTAGTAATACAGTTTTTTTGGGGTTATATAAGTGATATTTTCTACTATAAATACTCATTATAATGATAAAGATATTTCCTACATCATGGAATTATATTTATGATATTTACACATTAAATAAATATATTTATTTATGACACAATAATGATGAAATATTATCTTTATTAATTAAATATAAAAAAAAAGAATATTATAAATATTAAAATAAATATAATTTGAAAGTTTTGATTCCATAAAAGATGTTTATAGGAGATTATTACATTTTATGGTTGATTAAAGGTATATTTTTCAATTTAATCAAGGTGTTATGGCTTTCAAAAAAAACCTAATACTAAATAGTGTCCAAATTGACATAAATGAGTCCTTAAAACAAATACTGTTTTATTAAATGATATAATGATCCTAAAACACAAAGATTCTTCCAAAAACATATATAAGGATATATATTTCATTAATGAACCACTTTATGTTCTGTTGTATTTTTATAGTATGTTTATTAATGATGTAATATAAAAATAAAAGGGGACATGGTAAATGTTAAACTATTTAACGAACTGTTAAATCTAAACAATAAGGTCAATATGGTAAACTAAACTAGTCTAAAACTAATTATTAGAGAGTATTTAGGCCCATACCAACCTTATCCTTGAAATAAATCTATTTTGAGCAATTAGAAACCGAAAATTGATTTCTAATAAATTAATATTTCCAGTTTTTCCTAAATTGCCTCTCACCTCTCTTATAAATGGTACTTCCCATTCACTCAAATTCACACCTCAAAAGCCATTTGGATAGGCCAAAACCTGCTAAAATCTCCCCCAAACCACCCTCAATTCATCCAAGAGTCCTTAAATTGATTTTAAATTCAACATATAAAGCCCTTTATTTCAAATCAAAAGGAAGGACCCGAAAAGTGGTAATTATTTAATCACCTCTTTCAATGTTCTTTTCTTCTTCCACTTCCTGTATCTCGGTTTTTTTCAAACCAAAATAATAAATATAGTACCTTATATATACTTATATATTTTTATAAAGATGGTAAAACCATATTAATTATTTAATCCATCTAATTAATGAAAATCTCACCATTCGTGCGTACGTACGACTTACCGTCTCCGCGTCGTGGTTTAGTTTGTTATTCGACACATCATTATTTTGATGGGAATAATAATGAGTATAGTTGAGAAAAATAATAAATAAATCATTTTAATGTTTATTTATATATAATAAATCATCCAATTACATAAAATTTCAACATCAATAGAATGATATTGTAATTCATGCGTACATACGGCTTATTGTCTTCACGACGTGATGAAATTCATCTCCTCATTCACCATTCAAATATGATTGTAAAAAAATATTATTAATAAGTATGTAATTTATGTCATAGTAATTATATTGTAATATATATATATATATACATATATCTCATTCACTTACTTCTGTTCAATACGATATGAAAATGGAAACAACGTTTACGTGTATGTACGGTTTAACATCTCCATAACCGGTGTTTTACATTTAATATATATATATAATATAAATATTAATATTTTGAATATATATGGAACATAAATAATGTTTTATATTCTAGAAGCCATTAAATCATTATATAAGTGGTACGATCATGAATAACAAGTTAAAACATTTATGCTAAATAAAGAGATTATTACATGAATTGTTATTTTAACAATGAAATTATTATTAAATGGGTAGTATAAATTCACAAAGGAATCATGTATTATATCAAAAAAAGAATATGGTTCTGGTATTATTTAATAACATACTTCTTTCATTATATAATAGGATAAGCATACCCTCTACCAAAAGAAAGTACAGGGTATGAGATGTTTCTTCAATCTCATTATTATCTGAGATTGCTTATATGTAAGTATATATGTGAAATATTCAGAATCTATGATAATATATTTTTGAAAGGAATTGTTTAAGATTTTATGGAAGGGATTATTTAACTATATCATCATTTTAAATGTTTTTAATGATTTATTTTTCTAAATCTTTTTAACTAATATCAATAATTTCAAAATGATTTTAAGGATTTATTTATGTGGACATGATTGATTTAAAGTATTAATTTAATTAAAAAGTTTTTTAGTGGAATGGGAGACTTTTATACAAAAATATATTTTATATTTCCTCCTTTATAAATTGTGCTACTTTTAAATGATTTCATGAAAAGGAGTATTAATCTCAAAGAGTGTTATTGATTATTTTTAATTACGTCAAAATTCTTTATTAAACATTATTATTGATTGCAGATAATTTACTATAATAAAATCTTTTATATTTTATTTAATGTGTTATGATATTTCTAGCTGTGGATGTTATATTTTTAAAGCAGTCATGGTTTATTGGTAAATTATTGACATTTCATATGCTAGTTTTAGTTTCAATGTTTATGTTATATTTCACCCAATTTCATATGAGGAATACTTTGGACATATCAAGTGATAGGTAGGGCACTCTATAACCCCTCAAAGCATCGATAGGTCTCTCGAGACAAATTATTTTCTATTACCAATGCCTTGGAAAAAAAATTATTTGTAGTCTTGGCACAAGTCCTTGACTATACGGTTATGATTTCTGACATTATCCATTCCCTCATTATGAAATTAGTTATTACATTTGATTATTCAACTAGTAGAATATCCATGTGTATGTTTATATGGTAATGTTTGATTTATTTTTGAAATATTATTTTCATGTTAACATTTAAAAGGATGTTGTTTTTATTACATATCTTTCCTTAAAAGATTATAGCTTCATCTAAACTACTTACCCTTAATGAGCATTTTAGCACACCCCTTTATTATATTTTGTTTTCCTTGGATTCAAAGAAGTGTATTATGATTGATATGTAGGGTTAAACTATGGGAATAATGGAATTATAAAAGTATTATTTATGTTGTTTTTTATTTTTTAATGTGTATTGTAACATTCATGTATGTAATCTATTTTCCCAAATTGCTAAACTGATTAGTCATTTAGGACTTGATTCCTGGTAATCATGCCAACGTATTAACATAATGCACCGGCTTCGGGCTTTTGGGGTCGGGGTGTTACACAGTATATTCCCTAAATCTCTTAGGATAACCCTTATCATTTACCTATGTCACGTTACCCAATTCATTAGAGAGATATCATGGGCTCATCTACCCTCAGTTTACCATGGAACCACTAGTATACATAAGTTATTCCAAAAAACCATAACATAATCATAACACATGAATAAGCATAATGGAAAAATAACATTTCCAATTTTCAATAATAATACATAATTTAAAAATATTGATATTATATATCCATTATCAAAACCATTTTCAATACCAAAATTCCAAAAAAATGGAATTTGTATTTTATGTTTCTTTAAAAAAATAACATCTTGTAGAGGAAGCCAAATATCAGACAATGCTCACAGCTGTGGAAAGGTCATTGTCACCGCATACGTTAGAAAGAAACATTAATTTTTTCATTTAGTAAATTGTTTCATAAAAAATATTCCTTTTAAAAACCATTGAATGAAATAAAAAATTTAAATGGATTTTATTATACATCTTATAATATATGATCATATATAAATGAAAATATGGATCAATGAAAGGATATTGAGATGGTGTCTCTTATAATGAGTCTGACATGTTTCGTTCATTAATTAATTTATTTAATAATAATATTAGGCTACTTTATACATTCTTTAAAACCTTTATAATGATTATTAATTATTTAATATCACTTATTACTATATTATGACAATAAGTTAACTGTTTTTGTTTATGTCGTTCGTTTAGTCAATGCTCAGTACTTGAGTAAAAAATTAACATGTCTTGTTGAAAATTTTCGACGTTGTCTTATGTCTATAATATCTAGAATGATATTTATGATTTAAATATAATATATATACAGTATATATATGTATTTATAATAGTCTATAATATTTGGAGATAATAAATTAAATACACCATTCATTGAGACGGAAGGTCAAATGTACCAATGAACCCTACATTCATTTCTTTTTCATATTAAAATAATGAAAACTAAATGACCCATAGGTATAATGTAATATTTTTTGTTCATGTTATATAGTTACATTAATTCCATCCTTTATATGTTCCATGTATGTAATGAATGAGTCATATCCCATTGAGGGGCGGTAGTCCACACTTTCTGAAATGAAATTATTGTATATAAACATAATGGAATGAAAAAATTTATTTTGTAAGTAAAAATAAAATAAGAGTATATATAATATAAATATAATATATATCATATATAAATATAGTTCCATAAAAATGGACACCATGAGAGCTGGTAGGAAAAAATTTAAAAATAATCATTTCTTGAGGCAGTAGTTTTTTGTACACAGAAATAATTTGTTCTATATCCATTAAATGAATGTGTGTAAAATTATTGGAAAAAATTTATCATGAAAACATCATAGTATATAGAATATACTGTTTATTTTATAAAATAATGTAAAAAAGAGATGATAGGGGTTGGAGAAAGAAAATAAATTAATGGAACTTGAGACAAGATGTTACATCTAGATCAGGTAACTCTTTTGATTTGAGCGAAAATGCATTCACGAATATACTTCTTCCCATAGAATGGAAAAAAGAATGAAGGTAGGGATGTTGGGAGATTATTTAAGAATGATTGGGATGATCCAAAAGGATTGAGATTTATGAGTATGTGGGTAGAGGTGGTGGCCTTTTATAAGAGGGATGATGGGCACTATAGGAAAGTCCTGAAATATTATTTTATTAAAAATCGATTTTAGATTTATAATATCTAAAAAGTGATATAATTAGAGGATAAAATGAGGATAGGTCGAATTATTCTCAACCAATAGGTTTTCAACATGTTTATGTCATAAAAATAACGTTATCTTTTATCTTCAACCCTTATTTAAATTTTTTAACTCTTACCAGTTTTCTTTTATATTCATAATATATAGTTACTTTAGTTACTATATAATGAAAATAGAACCAAAAGTGTATAAATAATGATATATTTAACATCATATAAGTCATTTGAATTAATAATAGTTTTTTAGGACTATTATATTTTTTAATAAATAAGTAATTTCTTTTAAAAAACTCATTTATTTCAATTTTGACACTATTTAGTGATTTATTTTTGTTAAAGTCGTAGCAGCTTGATTCCTACAAAATAAATGTATTAAATTATCTCTAAAATGTATATGTCATCCAAAACATTTTTAATGTCATAAAAATGTAAAAATTAAATTTATTATAATATTTATAACATCGTTTATTTGAATCTTTCATTAATAAGGTAATCACTTCTTCATCATTGTGTGATAATTAAATTTATTTATTTAATGTCTAAAAATTAAAAATAAAATACTATGATATATAAATTATTTTCATATTTCTAATTAATATTTGTAGTCAAATATATAATTTATAAAAACCAAATTAAAATTGTTTTAGTTAGGAGATAAATGTTTATGTTATATTTCCCATTCCATTAAAATAAACATTATAAAAGGCCATTATAACACTCAATTGGCAACATGGGGTACCCAAATTGACCCAACTATGATCATGGTTAGATATATATCATCTAACATGATTAGAACACATTTTGGGGTAGTTTAATGTTATTATAATGTTATTTTTTACCATTGTTTATCAGATTTACCATTTAACCATGGTAAATGAACATAATTACTGAAGTTACTATTTAAAATGACCAAAAATACAAGTTAACTATTTAAATACTTAGGAACTTATGATTCTAAAAATGGAACCCATTTTTTCAAATTTAAAATAACGGATTTCTATTAATTAATATAATATTAATTGTTGTTGTCAAAACCATAAAGCTAGTTTTCACAAAGTAAAAGCTATCAAAATATTGACATGTGTGTATGTCAAATTCAATAGTGAAATAATCTTCAATGACCAACATTGGATTAAAATATTAATTTCATCCATAAAATAACAAAATTTCATCCAAGGTAAATTTTGATGTCCTACTTCTAAAGGAGACGTCTATTTTGTCTAATAAAACATATAAATGTGAAAAAAACTAAATTAAAATAGGGTTCTCTATAAAAATGTGGAAAACAGCCTTTTAAATATATTAGACTATTTTATGCTTAAAATTGCATTCATTCCCATTTTAAAACTATAAAATTCATTTGATAAGTGTAAAAAAATTTAACAAATATGTGTAATCATATTTCAGTTAGTTATTTTGATTCGTAATAATACAATGTCTTGGTGTTAAAAACGATTTAAAATAAGAATATTATTATTGTATTTTTTTCAGTATAACTCAATGTTGTGTAAAAAATAAGATTTCTATGAAACTTGTTGTTGCATTTCGTGTACACTATCATATATACAATCCCTTAAACGTAAAATTAATATCTTATTCATAAATATTAACAGATATAAAAATTTCTTTTTCTATAAATACTTTTTATGATACATCATTTCCCCTTTTTGGAAATTTTATCCTCACAATTTTAAAATTTGGCTCGATAACATCACTGAAAATCCCACATTGGGAGACGAGTCAATAAAAATACCACTTTAAAAGAATGAATGAGAAGTAAAAAAGGTCACTTGAGATAACACATAATAGTATTCCATGTACAAAAACCAAGATATGGAAGAAAAACTATCCATCTTATTCTGATGGAGAGAGATATAAAACAATATATGGAGAAATTTAACAACTAGAAAACCAAAAACATGTGATGGGTTTAACAATCATTAATTTTATAGTAGGAAAAGAAAATGAAAAATGTTTTAGTTTTAAGATCCTTTTCATAATGTTTAGGTATTATATACTACTTATAATAGGAACATAAAGAAACATACTTACTTTACAAGTAGGGTTTCATCTTTTAATGAATTTCTACCACAAACTCATCTATTCTCCAAATAATGATTATACAAGATGTCATGGTCACACCTAAAGTAGTATAATCAACTTCTATATAATCGAATAATCCAAAAAAATGGAATATATATTTCCCCCGACTTTAGACATTATCCAAAACATAAATGGTTTGTAAAAGATCAGAGAATCCCAAAAAAAATTATCCTATACTATGAGAAGGTCTGCTTTTAATCTCCAAAATTCAGCAGTAATAATCATGTCCAACATAGACTATTCAAAAATAAAATTCCTTAAAATTACATTAAATAATATAACAAATATAGAAACCCAAAACTCATATGGATTTGATCACATAGTTTTACGAGATGAATTTTAACATTTATCTCTAAATAACATCAACCACTCTAAAATTATCATACGAAAAAGTAATTATCCTAATCAAAATTTCCCCATGTTAGGTTAATAAGTTCCAAAAAATGACCCAAATATCTATATATAAACAACATAAACATAGATTCTACCAATATATAATTCAACTACTTCTATTAAAATGAAATCCCATAGTATTCTATTTTTCTTAGGCATGTAGTGTCCTCAAAAGAGAAAACATCTTCCAAAATATCATTTATCACATAATCACGAAATCATTTTCATATACCAAGGATACCTATTTGATAAAACATTAGTTCACAAAATCAACTTATTATTAATAGATAAATTATTTAAATAAAGAGAATAATATATACTGACTAAAGACTTCATGTAGGTCAGTGGTAGGTGATGCGCCCTTGTCTCCCTTCTGTTGTGGGTTTGATTCCCATATCCTTGTCAAATGAAATGGGTTGTCTCCCCTTCTATGGATTTCCCATCTTATAAAATATATAATTCTTATAAAAATCCCAAAATGAGATAAAATCCTCAAAATAAACATATCATAATTTAACCTCAAGTTTATCTCACACCATTAATTTCACAACTCAAAATGTAATAAAATGTAATTGCCTCAAATTCAAGGATCTTATAAACCATAATGTTTATTTAGAACTATATACACAAAATCAACAATAATTCTCCTCAATTAACATTTTTACATACTAATCATAAGTGTTACATATACACGAATTATTCCAAAGTAATCCAATCATTAATAAATTTAAATATATCATTATACATAGATCTATTAACTCTTTTATTCAAAAAATGTATACATATTAGTCATAAAAAATTCTTCATGATCTATTTTCTAGGTTTTTACATCTTATTTTTTAACACTTATTTCCTACATACATAATCATGAATAATTTCCTAAGATTCAATAATTTTAATATAAGAGCTATGAAATAATCCATACCATTCATATTTTATTTTTAGTTTCCTAATTTTCAATTATAATGGAATTAGGTTTTGGTTAATATATAATCATATGGTGTTTCTAATCCAATTCTCGAACCTTCTTCGTAGGACATTTGTTTCTATAATGACCATGCACAACACATTTAATACATTTAATTTATCCCTTGAAATTAATATTCTTCCCATTCCTATAGTCAACTGAAGGTTTGCATTTTCCATGGAAGGTTATTACTTTATTACCTACATTAACACATCTATAACATCTTCCCATCCCATTATAACATTTTTCTATGTGTTTCCATCCACATAATTTACACATAGGTTATTGAATATACATACCTATATGATCATTAACTAAAATTCCAGTAAGAGTTGTTTCTCTCATATATGATGCCTTAGAAAAATCACAATGGTTCAAGCGGTGAATAATGACTCTAGATTGCTGGATTAGAATAACTACAAGAATTCTCATTGTTGCTCACATTTCATTAGTTACTCATTAAAAAAACCTCCATATTTTCCTTCACATCCATGGTTACTTTTAGTCATGCTAGATCCATCCATTTACAAAAAACCGAAAAGGGTTAGTGTGAGTATATTAATAAAATAATTATATACTATCATATGAGGAGGATAAGGACTAAGATATACTTATTCATGTTATCTCAAACTCAATCAATTATTCTAAAATTACTATGACTCTTTCTAATATTCTAATAATTATGGTTATATAAAAGATATAACTTATGATTAAATAATAAAATAACCTCTAAAGTTAACTAAACATAACCTTGATACCAACTTTAAAAAACTAGCATTAAATATTACTTAATATTGAGTTAAGTCAAGAATTAACATTGAGGATATTTTTAGGTTTATAGTTTTATGTAATTTTTCCATATTATTACATAATAGACCTAGATGTTACATGTAGATAGTTACACTCAGTATCCACATTTCCACTAAAGGAAACCCTATAAACATAACATGATTTCTTTTTCATGTCAAAAATATTCTTGATTTCTTCCTTTATTTTACCCATCCTAAAATCTTATGGAAATCATTCGAAAAACTTGGGATGAGAATAAAAATATTAGTATGTAATATAAAATAAGGAATAACACCATTAGACTATAAATATTTAAAACACATGAAAAAATTTTCAAAAAAAAACATTCTTTTCACTTATAAAACATAAACTACATATCTTATATCTTGTAATCATAAGATTCCTACAAAACATAATAGAAATAATAAAACATAAATGTAACATGTGGTATCCATATCAAACTTACATTTTAGCTTTCATAGCTACATAATGAGTAACCTTCATGATTATGTTTGGAATACCCATCATTGTATGTTCCCTACATATCCTAGAAAAAACCTTATCGTTCATATCTGTCATGTTACCTAATGAATTTGTGATAAATCTTGTGCTCACTCACCCTTAGTTTATTATAGATCCACCCATATACATAATAAATTCCTCAGAACTATAACATAATCATAACACATGACCAAGAATAATTGAAAAAATAACATTTCCACATTGCTATCATAATAAATAATTTAAAGATATTTATGTAATCAATCCATTCTCAAAATCATTTTCAATACCAAATACCTAAAAAAGAAATATAGTATTTAATTTTCTTTTTAAAAAAATTATGGATTGTATAAAAAGACAAATACTAAATAATTCTAACAGTGGTTGAAAGGTCATTGGCTCAACATACATTAGAAAGAAACATTGCTCTTATAATTTAGTAAATTGTTTCATATAAAAATATTCATTTTGAATTTTTTTTAAATAAAATTAAAGTCAAAGGGGTTAATTTTAAATCAAATAAAGGAAGTTCGTATATAAATAAAAATATGTCTTAGAGAAATGGGATTGAGATGATGTCCCTTAAATTGAGTATAACTTATCTTATTCGTTATTTAATTTCCTAAATAATAAACTTTTGTTAATTTATACTTGATTTAGATCATTTTTAACATTTATTATTCATTTAATAACACTTATAAACATATTATGACAATTATTTAATTATTTGAGGTAATATCGTACATTTTGTCGATGTTAGATACTTGAGTCAAAAATGAATTTGTCTTGTTGAATATTATCCATGTTTTTATAATTCTATAAATATCATATATATCAAGTATATATATGTATTTATAATAGTCCCTAATATTTGGAGAAAATAAATGAAAGGCACCGTTCATGGAGACGACAGGTCATACGAATGCAAGAACGCTACGTTCATTTCTTTGTCATATTAAAATAATGAAATCTAAATGATAAATAGTTATATTGTAATATTTGTAAAGTATTTTACATAATTTCATTAATTACATCCTTTATACACTCCATGTATGGGAGTTATATCACTTTGAGGGGGTGGTAGTCGACATATCCTAAAATTATATTATTGTATATGCACATTATGTAAATAATATAGGTATGTCATAAATAAAAAATACTAGAGAAAATATAAATATAATATATATCATATATAAATATAGTTCCATAAAAATGTCCATCATTAGAGGGGGTAGGTGAAAATTGAACAATCATCGTTTCATGAGGCAATATTATTTCATAAATCGAAACAATATGTTCAATATCACTTAAATGGAGGTGTGTGTAAATTTAGTTTGAACACATTTCATAAAAAATTTATATTATAATAAGGATAATATTTTTTTTATAAAATAATGTAAATGGAGAGGTTAATGGTATGGAGAAAAAAATAAATGAAAGGATGCTGAGATAAGACATTTCCTCTAAATCGGGCAACTCTTTTCATTAGAGCCAAAAGGATTTATTGAATTCCCTTATTCGAAAGGTAAGGCTTAAAATAATAAAGGAGGGATGTTGGAAGATTATTTGAGCATAATTTTGATCATCCAAGAGGCTAGGGAGGTTTTAGTATGTGGGTAGTGGTTGTCGCCTTTTGTATGTGGGAGGAGGGTCACTTAAGGAATGTCCGGAAATATTAATTTATTAAAAATTTATTTTTGAGTTATAATAGCTCCAAAGTGATATAATTATATGATAACATGATTATGGGTCTACATACACTCAATAAAATTTTTTATACAAGTTTGTGTAATATAATTAATCCTATATTTTATCTTTAACCATTAGTTAAAAAACATTATCTCTTACCATGAAATAATTATTTTCATAATATATGGTTACTATAGTTCCTATTAAATTCCAATAGAACAAAAAAGGATCATTAATTATATTTTTATCATTAGATATGTAATATTTTCGATTATTATATTTTTAGGACAGTTATATCATTTAAAAAATTATTATTTGTTTTAAAAACTCAATTATGTCAATATTGACACTATTTAGTAAATTTTTAAGTCATAAATACTTTATTCCAATGAAAAAAAAGGAATTAAATCATCCCTTAAATGTATATGTCATCTATAAAATTCTTGGATGGTTTAGAAATAATCAATTTATATTTATTTTATAATTTATAATATCATTTATTTGAATCTTTCATTAATACGGTAATAACTGCATCATCATTGTGTCATAAATGAATTTATTTATTTATTGTCTTAAAATTATAAATAAACTACAATGAATTAAGAAATAATTTAAAAATTCTAATAAAATTTTTTAGTCTACAATATAATTTATATAAACTAAATTGAAATTGATTTAGTTAAGAGTTACATATTTATGTTGTATCTCACATTTCATTAAAATAAATATTATAAAAGGACATTATCACACCCAAGTAGCTCTATGATATCATAAAATCGACCCTTGTTTTTTCATTGTTTTAAATATATCATAAAACTATATTAGTATTTATTTTAGGGAAGTTTAAAATTATTATACTATAATTTTTTTATATTTATTTACCATATTTAACCTTTATACATGGTAAATAAAAATAATTATAGAGGTTACTAATCATAATGTACACAAATAAGAGGTAACTATCTAAATAATTTGGAAGTTATTATTCCAAAATTGGAATCCATTTTTTCAAATTCAAAACACAAAATATTCATTAATTAATTTAAAATTAATTATCATTTTCAAAACCCTTAAGCGGGTTTTTAAGAAATAAACATTATTAAAATATTGACATGTGTTTATGTACAGTTTAAAAATTAAATTAATTCCAATGACAAAAATAGTATTAAATTATAAAAAAATATAATCTAACTAAAATTTAAAACCAATTAATTGGAATATCTATCAATATAAATATATTAGATGAAAAGGTAGTTTTGAGTTAAAATATAGTATTTTCACTATTCATTAAAATATGAATTTAATGAGAATAATACAAAATTTCAACAAAGGTAAATATTAATGTAACAGTTATAAATAATAACTTTATTTTTTCAAAAAAATACCTAAAATTAACAAAAACTATATTTAAATAGGTTTCACCATCAAATGGTGGTAAAGAAACATTTTAAAATATTAGACTATTTTATGTTTAAAATTGGATTCATTATCATTTTAAGCTTATAAAATACATTAGATAAATACAAAAACATTTTAAAAACATGTTTAATTGTATTTTAGATATTTATTTCCATTCCTTCAAATATAATGGATATGCGTTAACAACCATTTAAAATAATATTGTAATTATTTTATTATTTTTCAGTATAACTCAACATTGTGTGAAATATAAAATTTTGGAGAAAACCGTCGTTGCGTGTCGAGTACACTATCATAAAAATATTCCCCTTTAACATAAAACTAATATATTATTCATTTATATTAATATATATGAACATTTATTAATCTATAAACACTTGGTATGTTACATATCCCCCTCCCTTTTTTTCTTCATCAAATTTTTTATTTACATCTAGAGGATGATTTTTTTGAGAAGTATCTAATGTAAATTTCTAGAATAATCAGGAGTAATGATTTTCTATTATAGGTTTTCTTGGGGTTTGGTAGTATTTTCAAAAAAATGTAGAATTTTTTTTACATTCTTTTTTAATTTATAATGTTTTTTTTAAAATTAATTTACAAATTATATAAGTAATTACAAAGTTTTCAAACGTTTATTTTGGAAATAAAGTTGGAAATATTTGAAATTATTAAATTTATGGGTATTTATTTAATTCTAATAATTTCTATAATTATTGAATTTAAAAATGTTTTTAATATTTTCAATTTGGTACAATATATTAAATGTAATTCATCATATCATACATATGCGTTAATATAATTTTATTTATATGTATAATGTTTTGAATAATTGTTTCAAAAATTTTAGGTTTAGTATGTTATTATATATACTACATTGTTATAAAAATACTTGTGTGTGTGTTGTGAAATTATATATTATCCATATATGTGTATATATAAGTATACATGTATTCATATTTTTGTTTATTTTACATATGAAAGAGTGTATATTATTACACACACACACACATATTTATATTTGTTTTTGTGTGTGTGTGAGTGTGTGTATTTGTGTATAAATTTTTTATATACATATATATCAATATATATTTATATTATTTAGTGTATATTTATTATATATATCATGATTTGGATTATAAAAACACATGAAATAATGAAGGAGAAGAAATAGGATTAATGTTTTTTAGATTCAATAGGAATATTTTGATTTATAGAGGGGATAAGGAATTGATTTTATTTAATTTAATGAATATATGATAAAAGAGTGGGTTAGTATCATTGAAAAAAATGGAAATGAAAGAGATGTTGGGAGGTATGTGATAGTAATATGGAAAATGAAAGAATAGAAAAATAATTCGATAAAATAAGAGAGGTAGAGATTGGGGTGTTGGGTTAAAAAAAGTGGGGATGCACAGAAATGTGTGGAATGAAATGTTGAGAGTATCTAAAATTATGATGTGATTGGATAGGGAGTAATTAAGTGAAATGGGCATTACCTTATTTATAATTCAAAATGTGTGGAATTAAAAATAAATCGGTTTTTTGAATTAAAATTTATTTTATAATTTAAACCATTGGAATTAATTATGATAATTCTTGTGAAAATATGGTTAATAAAATACACTAAATTCAAAATAATATTACCACCATGTATCAATTAATACTTATCTGATTTATGTTTCATTAGTTCTATTTGATTTTTCATAATGATTAGATATTAATCCCAATGTTTTCCACTAGTGTTGAGTTTTTATTTCTAGATTTAATTAAAATTCCAATTTATTACATTTAAATTGTTGAATATGGAGAATCATGTGATTATTAATTCATTACAGGCCTTGAGAACATTTTTTTCTCATCTTTTTTATGGTTGGGAATCAATTTAGGGGATTTGTGAAATCCCATTAATTTTTTTTATTTTATTGTGAAATTAAATTGTTTTAAACTCTGAAATTTAGAGGAATGTGATTAAACACAGTGATATAAAAAACTATAAAATAATTGCATGATGGAAGATAATATAATAATTTGTTAATTCAAAAGTTTGAAGATGAAATTAATGTAGTGAAATATTTTTAAAATTTTAACATTAAATTAGTTAAGAAAGTATAGAATTATATCATATTGAAATTATCCTGAAATATTAAATGAATATAAATTAATATTTCATATTCAAGATAAATAATTTTTTTTAAAAAATATAATCACTAGTGGTGGAAGATTTATTTTTTCTTTGAAATGATCATCTCATGATGTAATAATTTATTTATTATAAAATATAAATATACGTGTAACATTAATATTATTCCCTCGTCATTATCATAATATGTCATAATGGTTGTTATTTATCAACGTAAGAGTGATATCGAATGTTTTGTTAATTGTGATAATCTAGAGATTATCTAGGAATTAAAAAGTGATTACTCTTTGTATTTCCAAAAGAGTATTTCCATGAAGTGTTAAAAAGTGATAATTTAGAATATAAAATAATTAAAGTAGAATTATTATTTCACACTATAATTATTATATTCATTAAATATAACTTGTCATCAGATTATTAAATAATTTATTATTTATTGTTATGAAAATGAGGAACTTAAATGATATGATTATTTATATCACATACAAAGAACATTATTCTATCCAGGACATGAATATTTCATGTTAAAATTTATTTATAGAAATGAAAATATTATCTCATTTTGGAATATTAATATTCATGTTTTGAAATATTTTTGGATGTGTGATAACATGCTTTTGAGATATTTTTTTTACCTTTGATATTTTATTGATAGTGTGTTATCAATTGATATAGTTATTAACCATGTTTGATATTCTTGTATATAAAATAAGATCATAAAAATACTAATTTTTTTGTTTAAAATAAAATGTCATGTTTAAATAATTATCATCAAGATTGTTGTTATATGAATGGTATGTTTAATTTGGGACAATGTATTGAATAAATAATATTTATCCTTAATAATTTTAGGGTTTGTACTACTTGGATTTATCTAGTATTAATTGGTTAATTAAAGTCAATAATAAAAATGAAATGATTTTTAGTCATTTATTTTGGGCTAAGTATAAGGCCCCAGCCTTAAACATTACTTAATCTTGAGTTATTACAAGATTACACATTAAGGATCTTTTCGGGTTTAGAGTTTTAGAGAATTAGATCATAAAACTTGCATTACATTCCACATATAAACAAAGTGGTTACATAAAGATAGTATTCTTCATTACCATCAATGGAAACATATTTAAAATAAAACATGGATTATTTCTTGACACTTCCTTGACACTATCATCATATCATGTACCTTTCCCTTGACCTGTGAAAAACATTTCAAAAAAAAAACATTGGATGAGCATAAAAAGCTCAGTAAGGGATGTAAAAATATGGAAGGGAAACATGGGTACATATATACATAAGAATGAAATCATACTTTACCCATAAAACATAAGCACTTCAACATACCTCATCAAATCATGAATAAATCATAGAAATCATAAGACATATAGGTAACTTGAGGCATTCATAACCTTCTTACGTAGGGAGTAACCCTCTTGGTTACGTTTGGAATACCCATCACAGTATATTCCCTAAATCTCTTCGGAGAAACCTTAACGTTTCACTCCTTCGCGTTACCCAATGCATTGGAGAGCTATATCGGGCTCACCCGCCCTTAGTTTATCATAGAACCACCCGTTTTCATAATAATGCCCAAGAACCTCAACATAATCATATCACATAAAACATGCATAAAAGAAACATAACATTCCCACCTTTCAATCACAAGATATAAATACAACACATTGATATAAAAAAATTATGAAAACCATTTTCAATACCAAAATAAAAGAAAAGTAAAACATGGTATTTATTTTTCTTTTAAAAAGAAGGTATGGCTTGTAGAGGAAGCCGAAACTCAAATAATGGTCACGACGGTGGAGAAGTCGTTGTCACCGCATACGTACGACAAAAACATTCCCTTTTGTCATTTAGTAAACTCTTCATATAAAAAAGATTCTTTTTGAATAAATGTAAAAGTCAAAGGGGTTTATAGACCGTATAAAAGAATGTTCTGTATAATATAAAATATGCCTCAATGAAAGGAGATTGAGACAAAGTCCCATACCTCGGGTCCGACTTGACTCGATCATTCTTTAATGTCCAGAATAATAAAATTGAGTTAATTTCTACTTGCTTAAAAAACTTTTTTAAGTTCATTATTCCTTTTATATCACTTATTACCATGTCATGAACACTATGTAATTATTTAAGTTAATAACGGTCATTTTAATGAACATTGGTACTTGAGTCAAAAATAAACCCTTTATAATTACAAGTAGTTCATGTATCAATTATATCCAGAATGGTATTCATGATGTAGATATCATATATGTCATATATATCCAGTACATGCATGAATTTATAATATTACATAATCATTTAGAGGTAAGAAATGAAATGCACCGTTCATGGAGACGGTAAGCCGTACGTACGCATGAACGCTACTTTCATTTATATTTCATATTTTATAGAATGGAATCATCATGATATAAAGGTATATTGTAATTCCCGTATAATATCATATATAATATCATAGTTCCATCCTTTATACATCCCACATATGGTATTTAACGAATCAACTCACTTTAAGGGGGCGGTAGTCCGCACTTCCTTAAATGAAGACATCGCGTTTACCCATAATGGAAACCATAAAGGTATACCCAAAATGAAAAATACAGAAGCTTAAGTAATACATAAACATATTATATATTATATATAAATATAGTGACATCTTAATGTCCACCTTTGAAGGTGTTAAAAGAATGTTGAACTATCATCGTTTCGGGAGGCATAAATTCACCATCCACGGAAACAGTATGTTCGTTAACCATTAGATGTAGGTGTGTGTAAGTGTAGCTAAAATACATATTATAACAACATCCTAGTATATTTAGGATACTGGAGTTGTTACAAAAGAAATGAATAAAAATAGTTTAGGGGGTTGGAGAAGCAAAATAAAACAAAAGGACTCAAAAGAAGGCATTACCTTAAAATCAGGTAACTCCCTTTGGTTTGAGCTCAAAGGCTTCCTTTGGAAGACTTCTGCCCAAAGTGAGGCTTAAAGGAGTAAGATAAGGAAGTATAGAGACAAAATGGGCAGGGGTTGGCCGATCCAAAGACTTTTGTAGTGTGGGTAAGGAGGTAGAGGTGGGGGCCTTTTATAAGAGGAGAGGAGGGACACTTTTGGAACGTAAAGAAATATTACATTATTTGAAAATTAGTTTCGGATATAAATGGTCCCACATTGATATAATTCGACGATAAGGTGATAAGGTTTCGAAATATACCCATCCAATAGGTTTTATACATGTTTATGTTTTAGATATTACATTATCATTCCATTTTATTTAAATCGTTAAATAATGAGGTCATCGCTGCATCATCATGATGTCATAAATAATTTAATTTATTTAAAGTGTAAAAATTATAAAAAAAAATACTATGATGTAGGAAATAGTATCAGATTTACAATTACTATTTATAATCAAACATATGATCTATATAACCCCATGTAAAAATTGTTTTCGTAAAACATATTATGTTTGTGTCATTCTTACTTTTACATTAAATAAAAAGTTATTTATGTCATTTCCCAACCAAAGTGGCTCCATGGGGTCCCCAAGATGACCCATGGTTTGTCTTGGTCGGCCATGACACATCCAATGAGGTTAGGACATGTGTCAAGCTCATCTCATATTATTAAAACATTATGTTTATCTTAAACTACACTAATTACCATTAATCGCGATTAAAAACTTAATAAGTTACTATTCAACAAAAAAATATTTTATTCTCATTGAACCACATTTTAATTATTAATGACAACCATGTATGTCTGATTTTTGAAAATCAAAACACAATGATGGCAAAATTTCATTTAAATGGAAAATCAGTTTTTATAAGTACCACTTAGTGGTTTCACTATTCATCAAAAATTGACGTTTTTTAGAAAATTACCAAACATTCACCCTAATCTATATTTGATATTCTGAATTCAAAAATGAAGTATATTTTACACAATTCAAAACATATAAGTCACATTAATTAATTTAATAATTAATTCCCGCTGTCAGAGCAAATAGCGTGTTTTATGAAACAATAAGTATCAAAAGATTAACACTAGTTTAAGTCCACTTTCAAAGTGAAATTGATTCCAATGACTACCTTTGAATTAAATGGTAAAAATATATTCTAATTTCACTTCAAAACCAATTCAAAACATAATATAATCATATAAATAAATTAGATTAAAAAAATTGTTTTGATGTAAAATGCAGTATTTTTCACTATTCATTAAAAAATGAACATTGTCAGAAAAATACCAAAAATTGACACAAAGTAAATTTTGATGTCCCAAACATAAATAATAAGTTTATTTTTAAAAACAGTGCTTATAAAATTGTCAAAAGATAGATTCAAAAATGGTTGGCCATCAAAAGGCAGTAAAACAATTTTTTAAAAATATTAGTGTATTCCATGCTTAAGATTGGATTTATTTTCATTTTAAGCCTCTAAAACACTATCTAATTCATTAATAGACATAGATAAAAATATATATTATTCATTACTTACTTGGGATGTTACATCCTTCCCCCATTTAGAAAATTTCGTCCCCGCAATTTATTTACTTATCGAATAAATGGGGGTACTTATCCCTCATTGCATTTTCAGATTCCCATATTGCCTCTTCCATCATGTAGTTTTTCCACAAAACCTTTACCTACGTAATCACCTTATTCCGTAACACTTGCTCCATGTGGTCAAGAATCTGGACCGGTTGTTCCTCATAAGATAGGTTCTCTTCCAGCTGAACTACCTCTGGACTCAAAACATGAGATGAATATGGCATATACTTTCTCAACATCGAAACGTGAAAAACATTGTGTACCTGAGATAAAATCGGAGGTAAAGCCACCCGGTATGCAACTGATCCAACTCTCTCGAGAATTTCATATGGTCCAATAAACCTTGGACTCAGCTTTCCTTTCTTACCAAATCGCATCACACTTTTTCATGGTGATACTTAGAGAAAAACATGATCACATACCTCAAAAGATAGATCCATCCTCCTGTTGTCTACATAACTCTTCTTCCTACTCTGAGCTGTTCTCATGTGATTCTGAATCAGCTGAACATGATCTGCCATCTCTTCTACCAATTCTAGTCCCATCAACTTCCTTTCACCCACTTCATCCCAGAAAGCTAGAGTTCGACACCGCTTCCCATATAATGTCTGAAATGGTGTCATCTGTATACTGGAATTAAAACTGTTATTATGAGAAAACTCAACCAAAGAAAGTTGTTGGTCCCAAATTCCCTGATAATACATCAAACAAGCTCGTAGCATATCCTCCCAGGTCTGAATTGTTCATTCTGACTGCCCATCTGATTGAGGATGAAAAGTTTTACTAAAATTTAATTCAGTACCCAACGAATTCTGAAGGCCTTTCCAAAAGTTAGAAGTGAACCTAGGATCACGATCAGATACAATGGAGAGAGTAACTCAAAGTAACCTGACTACCTCTTTAAGATACAAACGGGAAAGTTGATCAAGAGAGAAATGATCCCATATAGCAAGGAAATGAGCATATTTGGTCAAGCGATCAACAATAACCCAGATTGCATTATTACCTCGAGATGTCTTTGGTAATCCCACAACAAAGTCCATGGATATATTCTCCCATTTCCACTCTAGCACTGGTAAAGACTGAAGCATCCCTTTCGGTAACTGCCACTCTGCTTTAACCTGTTGGCATGTCAAACACTTCACAGTAAAATCAGCAATATCTCTTTTCATTTCATCCCACCAGAAATACTCCCTCCGATCTCTATACATCTTAGTACTGCCAGGATGAACTGAAAACGGAGAACTATGAGCTTCACATAACAACTCTCTCTTCAACTGTGAATCACAAGGCACACACAATCTCTTCCCAAATCTCAAAACACAATCATTATCAATGTTGAATTCAGCCAACTTACCTTTCTGAATCAGCTCTACCTTTTTCTGCAACTCACTCTCTTGCTTCTGTTCTTGCTTGATTCTGTCTGATAGAGATGATCTCACTGATACCAAAAACAAAACAGAAAAACATCCTGCACCAACAACTTCTATTCCAAATTTCATCAAATCCATAACCAAAAGATCACGTTCCAAACGCAACATTGTTAATGAAGCATTAATTTTTCGACTCAAAGCATCAACCACTTTATTTTCTTTTCCCGGATGGTAAGGAATTGTACAATCATAATCCTTGATTAATTCTATCCATCTCCTCTGTCTCATTTTAAACTCTTTCTGAGTGAATATATACTTTAATCTTTTGTGATCAGTATATATTTCACACTTTACTCCATAAAAATGATGCCTCCAAATTTTTAAAGGAAAACCAATAGCAGCTAATTCCAAATCATGTGTTGGGTAATTTACCACATGAGGTTTCAACTGACATGAAGCATAAGCAATTACCTGATCATTCTGCCTAAGTACATAACCAAGTCCTTTCAACGAAGCATCACTGTATATAACAAACTCACCATTCCTGGAAGGTAGTGCCAAAACTGGAGCATTCAACATTCTTCTTTTCAATTCCTGAAAACAATCATCACATTCTTTTGTCTAGATAAACTTAACACCCTTCCGAGTTAGCTTAGTCATTGGACTAGATAACCGTGAAAAATTTCAAACAAACCTTCGGTAATCGCCTGCCAAACCAAGGAAACTACGAATCTCTGTTACATTTGTGGGTCTTGGCCAGTCTTCCACAACCTTTGTTTTTGTAGGATCAATAGTTATCCCATCTTTAGAAACAATATGACCAAGGAAAGAAATTTTTTGCAACCAAAACTCACACTTGCTGAATTTTCTATACAATTTCTTTTCTTTTAAGGTTTGCAAGATAACCCTTAAATGTCTTTCATGCTCTTCTTCACTTTTAGAAAACACCAAAATATCATCAATGAAAACCACCACCTATCACATAATTCAACTGAGCCATCATTGCAGTAAACTGCTCAATTTTGATTCTGACCATCTCAGTATGCTGAATTGGAAGGTCATTTCCTTCTGCATTCCTTCCTAGCACTTCTTCCCTATTTCCTCTACGAAAAACCATTCTGAACAAACATTCCTTAGATGAAGCAACATGGTAATCTTCAAATGCTATATCATTTAAAAAAAATATATTTTTGGATAATCATTTAATAGAATTATAACTCCTAAAGTTATCTAAACCGACCTCTGACACCAACTATAAGGCCCCAGCCTTAAACCTTACTTAATCTTGAGTTATTACAAGATTACACATTGAGGATCTTTTCGGGTTTAGAGTTTTAGAGAATTAGATCATAAAACTTGCATTACATTCCACATATAAACAAAGTGGTTACATAAAGATAGTATTATTCATTCCCATTAATGGAAACATATTTAAAATAAAACATGGATTATTTCTTGACACTTATTTGACACTATCATCATATCATGTACCTTTCCCTTGACCTGTAAAAATCATTTAAAAAAAACATGGGATGAGCATAAAAATCTCAGTAAGGGATATAAGAATATGGAAAGGAAACATGGGTACATATATAGATAATAATGAAATCATAATTTACGCATAAAACATAAGCACTTCAACATACCTCATAAAATCATGAATAAATCATAGAAATCATAAGACATAAAGGTAACTTGAGGCATTCATATCATTCTTACGTAGGGAGTAACCCTCTTGGTTACGTTTGGAATACCCATCACAGTATATTCCCTAAATCGCTTCAGAGAAACCTTAACATTTCACTCCTTCGCGTTACACAATGCATTGGAGAGCTATATCGGGCTCACCCACCCTTAGTTTATCACGAAACCACCCGTTTTCATAATAATGCCCAAGAACCTCAACATAATCATATCACATAAAACATGCATAAAGGAAACATAACATTCCCACCTTTCAATGACAAGATATCAATACACCACATTGATATAAAAACATTATGAAAACCATTTTAGATTCCAAAATAAAAGAAAAGTAAAACATGGTATTTATTTTTCTTTTAAAAAGAAGGTATGGCTTGTAGAGGAAGCCGAAACTCAAATAACGGTCACGATGGCGGAGAAGTCGTTGTAGCTGCATACGTACGACAAAAAAATTCCCTTTTGACGTTTAGTAAATGCTTCGTATAAAAAATATTCCTTTTGAATAAACATAAAAGTCAAAGGGGTTTATACACCGTATAAAAGAAAGTTGTGTATAAAATAAAATATGCCTCAATGAAAGGAGATTGAGACGAAGTCCCATACCTCGGGTCTGACTTGACTCGATCATTCTTTAATGTCCTGAATAATAAACTTGAGTTAATTTCTAATTTCTTAAGAACCTTTTTCAAGTTCATTATTCGTTTTATATCACTTATTACCATGTCATGAACACTATGTAATTATTTAAGTTAATAACGGTTGTTTTAATGAACATTGGTACTTGTGTCAAAAATAAACCCTTTATAATTACAAGTCGTTCATGTATCAATTATATCCAGAATGGTATTCATGATTTAGATATCATATATGTCATATATATCCAGTACATGCATGCATTTATAATATTACATAATCATTTATAGGTAAGAAATGAAATGCACCGTTCATGGAGACGGTAAGCCGTACGTACGCATGAACGCTACTTTCATTTCTATTTCGTATTTCATAGAATGGAATCATCATGATATAAAGGTATATTAAAATTACAGTATAATATCATATATAATATCATAGTTCCATCCTTTATATGTCCCACATATGGTATTTAATGAATCAACTCACTTTAACGGGGTGGTAGTCCGCACTCCCTTAAATGAAGATATCGCATTTACCCATAATGGAAACCATAAAGGTATACCCAAAATGAAAAATACATAACTTTAAGTAAAACATAAACATATTATATATCTTATATAAATATAGTGACTTCTTAATGGACACCTTTAAAGGTGTTAAAAGAATGCTGAACAATCATCGTTTCGGGAGGCATAAATTCACCATCCACGGAAACAGTATTTTCATTAACCATTAGATGTAGGTGTGTGTAAGTGTAGCTCAAATACTTATTATAACAACATCCTAGTATATTGAGGATACTGGAGTTGTTACAAAAGAAAAGAATAAAAAGATTTTATGGGGTTGGAGAAGAAAAATAAAACAAAAGGACTTAAAAGAAGGCATTACCTTAAAATCGGGTAACTCCCTTTGGTTTGAGATCAAAGGCTTCCTTGGGAAGACTTCTGCCCAAAGTGAGGCTTAAAGGAGTAAGAGAGGGAAGTGGAGATACAAAATGGGCAGGGGTTGGCCGAGACAACGGCTTTGGGAGTGTGGGTAAGGAGGTAGAGGTGGGGGCCTTTTATAAGAGGAGAGGAGAGGCACTTTTGGATTGTAAAGAAATATTACTTTATTTGAAAATGAGTTTCGGATTTAAATGGTCCCACATTGATATAATTCGAGGATAATCTGATAAGGGTTCTAAATCTACCCATCCAATAGGTTTTGTACAGGTGTAGGTTTTAGATATTACATTATATTTCCATTTTATTTAAATCATTAAATAATGAGGTCATCGCTGCATCATAATGATGTCATAAATAATTTAATTAATTTAAAGTCTAAAAATTATAAAAAGAATACTATGATGTAGGAAATCTTTTTATCTTTCCAATTAATATTTATAATAAAAAATATGATCTTTATAACCCCATGTAAAAATTGTTTTTGTAAAACATATTATGTTTGTGTCATTTTTACTTTTACATAAAATAAAAAGTTATTTATGTCATTTCCCAACCAAAGTGGCTCCATGGGGTCCCCAAGTTGACCCATGGATTTCCATGGTCGGCCATGACACATCCAATGATGGTAGGACATGTTTCAAGCTCATATCATATTATTAAAACATTATTTTTACCTTAAACTACACTAATTACCACTAATCGTGATTAAAAACTTAATAAGTTACTATTCACCAAAAAATTATTTTAATCTCATTGAACCAAATTTTACTTCTTAATCACAACCATGTATGTCGGATTTTTGAAAATCAAAACACAATGATGGCAAAATTTCATTTAAATGGAAAATCATTTTTTATAAGTACCACTTAGTGGTTTCAGTATTCATCAAAAATTGATGTTTTTCAAAAAATTACAAAAATTCACCCTAAGCTATATTTGATATTCTGAATTCAAAAATGAAGTATATTTTACAAAATTCGAAACATATAAGTCACATTAATTAATTTAATAATTAATTCCCGCTGTCAGAGCAAATAGCGTGTTTTATGAAACAATAAGTATCAAAAGATTGACACCAGTTTAAGTCCAATTTCAAAGTGAAATTGATTCCAATGACTACCATTGGATTAAATGGTAAAAATATATTCTAATTTCACATCAAAAACAATTCAAAACATAATCTAATCATATAAATAAATTAGATTAAAAAAATAGTTTTGATGTAAAATGCAGTATTTTTCACTATTCATTAAAAAAATGAACATTGTCAGAAAAATACAAAAAATTCACAAAAAGTAAATTTTGATGTCCCAAACATAAAGAATAAGTTTATTTTGACAAACATAGCTTATAAAAATGTCAAAATATAGATTCAAAAATGGTTTTCCATCAAAAGGCAGTAAAACAATCTTTTAAAAATATTAGTGTATTCCATGCTTAAGATTGGATTTATTTTCATTTTAAGCCTCTAAAACACTATCTAATTCATTAATAGACATACATAAAAATATCTATTATTCATTACTTACTTGGAATGTTACACTAAGTGAGACAATCATTGTTTAGTACATTTTATAATAACTTCTTTACAGTGTATATATAGCCTTTGATATTATGTGTGGAATAATACATTTAATATTTATTTATACTCTATGAATTTAGAGTCATAATTTTTTTAATTTATAACATTTTGTGGATGAAATATTTAATGAAAATTTGTTAGGTATTCCCATGGTTGTGATGATGGAACAAAGTTTCTATTATGATAAATGTGGTGGGAAGGGTGATGGATATGGAGTTGTTTATTTTATGAGATTCTAAATGTGATATTATGTATAATGGTGTGGAACATATAGTGGTTATGAAGTGTTTATAATAGTGATTCTTCATCGATATTCATATCTCTTTATTGATTCACGATTGTTGAATGATGGTCCAATGTTAATTATATAATCATCTTTCAACTGCGGAATGTAGTTTCTGCTATGCAAATTGAGTGCATCTTATAATTGGTAGCTTATGATGAGTCCTAGAGTAACATAATATTTATGAATGATATTTAATTACAGAATGAATGGGATTGGTTCATGGTGATTTCTAATAATTATGACATTCTTGATAAAAGAACAAAATAATTATCAGTGTTGTTAGAACATGGTTTCAAATATTAAAATGAATTTTTTTTAAATGATAATGTTAATAATTAATAAATGGTTAATTAATTACTGAATTAAAATGAGGTTTTATAATTCAGTTCTTACTTTATACATAGGTCTTAGTAGTGGAAGATAAGAGTCATGTGTTACATTAGATGTAGTTATGTATAAGGTTAAGATTTTACCCACAGTGTGGTTGTGAGATATATTTATATCATGCATGTTATGTGATTTTATACACTACCTAACCCATGTTAGATGGTAGATTCAAACCCATTAGACACTGGGATTTTTTCCCCGACATCCTGGTTGGAAAGGTGTGAATGCATGACTACCCCCTCTTACCTGACTATCATCTCCTAGTAGTATTATGTGCATGTATGAATAGAGGTTATCTTTACCCATATAAGATTATATAGGGTTGTGATAAAATATGGTTATTTAACATACATTTATATTGATATATTGTATCATATAGAGTAATATAGGTATATTGGGTATGGGTATTGATGGATTGAGGAATAATACACGACATAAGAGATATAGTGGATCCAAAATACTAATTGGCTACTATTTAGAGATATAGATGGGATGTTAAGATGATGTGACACATTGGATAAATGGTTTAGGATAATGAGATGATTTGATTCAAATAGAACATGGTGTGATATAGTTTCATAGCTGTGTTCGAACAAAATTCTTCTTTTGGAGAGAGATGGTAGAGTATGTGGGACATTGAGGAAGAGTAGAAATCCAGAAAGGAAGTGGTAGTATGGTAAATTCATCTTTATATATGTTGGATGTTATATTATTATTATATTATTTATTTGGTGGGTAGTCCATTATTATGATGGGAAACAATTAATATACCTATTTAGGTGATTAGTTAATTTCATTTATTTACTCCCTTGGATTTACTATACTTATTTCACATTTTTTCAGGAGAAGTTATAAAGGGGATCCCACTATGTATACATGGTAATCTCTCACTATTAATATATAGACCATTTTTCATGTAATAATGAGCTGGTTAGTGACTGCGATGGACATTACTAGATTGAATAGTTTTCAAGAGCTTTGGGAGATTCAAGGACGTTGTTGATGATTTTTTAGTGTTATTATTAAAATAGGTTATATATAAATAACTTCATATACAAAGATTAATTTTTTATTTATTATATGAATGATTTGTTTGGTGGTTGTTATCATGTTTTTCTATTTCCATAAATATATTTAGAGTGCAATGCCTCCCATATGTATGATTTCTATACCCTCAATACTAGTCACAAACCCAGAGCATATTTGAGGTAGGATTCAGTTGATATTATTTGTCTTCCTTCATTATTGGCCCCGCAAGGGTACCATAAGGGGGAGGGGTCATGACATATTATCCTATGTTTAGGCTCAAAATAATTCAATTATTCATGGGAATATTAGCGCATCGGGGATTTAAGGTATTTCATAAGGATGTAAAATCAGTATTTTTAAATGGAATACATGAATAAGAGGAGTATAATAATTATTCGGATGGTTTTAAAATTCATAAACATGTGAACAATGTTTTATGGATGTGTAATGTACTACATTAGCTAATGAGAATGCCAATATCATGGTATTGTAGACTTGATCAATATATAAAAAATAATGATTTCAGTATGTTAAAGTTGATAATAATATCTATATCTATAAGGAGAGTGAAAAAATGATGATTCATCTCATATATGTTGATGAAATATTATTTTTTAGATTTAATGAATCTTTTTTTAATATGTTTCTATACTATATGAGGTGAAGGTTCAAAATATTAATAATTGGGGACATTCTTTTTCCTTGCTTATTAGGTGATATAAGGAATTCATATCAGATTCATCTATCAATCCAAATATACATAAGGTTTTAAGGTTTTTCAGAAGATTTGGAATAACAGATTCTAATGTAATGAAAATATTGGTTTACAATCTAATGATGATAATAATGGATGATGTTTTAAAGGTGGTTAACATTAAAGAATATAGAAAGATCATTCAGATAATCTATAACATAAAAATGAAAATACATATTATTGTGTTTTCCCTTTTCAATCCTACTGATACAAGATTATTCGCAATAAAGTACATGTTTTATCAATTATTAGAATACCATGGTATATTAAAGGCATAATGTATTTTGGTTTTTTTTTTGACGAAACATCAAATTATGAACTATTTTTATATATATTTGTATATTGGGAAAGTATAGAATGTTATAAACGGTAAACATTTGGTGGTGCCTTAAATATTATAGTATTATGTGTTCATTTATATTAAAAAAATAATCTCATTAGGTACTTCATAATTTGAATACATTATATCCACTAATGAATGAACACACTTTTTATGGATAAAAAATAAAAATAATGATATGGGAGTTGTAGTTAAGTCAAATTTATGAATAAACGATTAATGTTCAATTATTTTCATTCATATAATACTTCTTTTCTATCAATCATGTAAAACACATTGAAATCAGGTATCATTTCATCATGGAGATGGTATAACATGGGTTTGTGAAATTGAAGTATGTGCCTACTAAATTTCAATTCATGGATATTAATGAAAATAATTTACCTAGGGAGTTGTTTGAGAGGCATTTACTAGATATTGGAGTTGATTAAACCCCTGTCACTAATATATTATATCTATATAACCCCCACTACCTTATGTATAATGTAAATTTCCCTGGGTGCTGTTAATTGTTTTTTCCTTTAACATACCACAAATATGTTACATTTGGGTTCATTGAAAAGTGGGAGAGATATTGTTCATGAAAGGGGGAAAGAATTTTTAAACATTATTAGGGGGTTATTAAAGTTGATATAAGGGTAGATCCCATTAATGTTAATTCATAAGTAATTAATATGTTGGTGGAGATATAATAATTCATGCCATTTGAGAATAATATAAAAATGTGGGATGTGTATAATGTCCCAAACCGGATACCACTGAATAGTCCCAAAAGTTTGTAGACCACGTGGTCTCAAGCATGCCATCTCATACACCATAGGATGCTGACTAGAAGCGAGTGTATAAGGTGGTATAGTGGGGAGACTATAACCTCGTGACCAAAATTTCACAGTGGTCAAATATAGAGATAAATAGTGGAATCAAAATAAATAAATAGAAGCATAATGTAATGAATCAAAAATTAATAAATAATTCTCATCCAATATCATAAAAAAATGAAATTTCATGTGACCATAAAAGTAAATAGGGTAGAATAGTAGCAATTATTTAATATAGTACATTTATCAATATACCAAAATTCCCATATCTAATAGTATCACAATCCGTAGCTTGGTCTTGTGCTTCCCCATTCCCATGCTATAAGCACTCAAATATCAACAAATGGGTTCTTTCTACTATCACTTACTCTATCCACATATAGTTTCCAGGTTCCATCATTAACCGAGATAGGGTGTGTTATAAATATAGTAGGCCAACACCAATGGTGTCTATAAATATTTTTTTAGAGCATATAATATGGTAGTATGCATGTAATAAATGAAAATAGTTATCAATGATGGAAATGATCATCACTCATTCCAGAAGAAAACAAGGATGACACTACCTACTTCAGTCTAAGTTGGATAGTATTTGAACATGTAACCATATGTATACACATATATTGACTATATATGTAGTGACATGTAAAACCATATGTGTGGAAACTAAAACATGCCTAGACCCAAGGCATAACTATGGCCTTCATAATATGTATCATGGGTTTCACAAGTATAAAGGAAGAGAACACCAAGTATCACATGAATAGGGAAAACCATGCCCAGTATCAGAGTAGTAAGGTCAACATGTCTAAATCACATAATAAGGATCCTAATGACCATATATCATATCTATAAGGGTATCCATTCCCAATATCATATGAATAATGACACCATTCCCATATCACAATTTAAGGAATTCCATGCCTATACCATAATATAGGGACACCATGCTCATATCATAGTATAGGGACAACACACTCAGATCACAATATAGGGATTCCATGCTCATATCATAGTATTGGGACACCATTCTCATATCATAATAATAGGTTCTCCATGAAAATAATAAAAATATAGTCCCTTTCCCCAAGTTATTATATTAGGGTCATGATGACCATATCATAACCACAAGGGTCACCATTCCCATTTATCATAACAATTTAAGGGAAACCATTCCCATATATCGCAACAGTACAAAGGGTCATCCTGACCACATATGAGAATTATATAAGGGATACCATGATTGTATGTAACATACATAATTGTGATAATTCCCATACATAATAATCTATAATAATCATTCAAGTCTAAAATAAGATGAAACAATTAATTTATAACTTTTTAACAATCATTATTGACAATGGAATAACCATTGTTCAATTTAATCATGTGATGTGGTCCTACTACTCACCAACCTTCATTTCATTTTTACTTATTTTGTGTTATAGTTTTGTAATACAACAAAAAAAATATTTCATTTATGAAATCATGAATGAGAAGTTAGACCAAACACATTGATAGGTGTTTTGGTTATATAACCAATAAATCCAATTGGGCACATGAAAGGGCACACCCAAAGGGGTGGCATAAATGAGATAAATTTAATCAATGTACATTGGTTTCAAATATTGTCATTAGGTTCTAGAATGTGGAAACCAATTTTAGATAGAATCAATTTATTGGCAATTTACAATGAAACAATCTTGTGGAAAACAATGCATATTATAAAACATCTCATATTTTTGGGACAATTACTATACCACTTACCTTAGGGATATATATGAGAACTCATCTAGTATTGGTTGTTGGTTTGGACTATATTAGAATGAAATGGTAAATCAAATAAACTCCCATAAAAATAGGGCATATGATCCTACCCCTAAATAACTCTATCAAAGATAATATAAATGGTGAATGGTGAAAGTGGATTAAATATATCACCATTACGCATCTAAAGAGATGGAAAAAGGAAGAATCAAAGTCAATATTGATAATATGATATGTATATATATCCTATGTTGGGCTTCTACGGTGATCATACGCGAGAGATAAGGGAGGGGTGAGTACTTTTATCAAAAAAGGAGTCTCTCCCTCTTTTTTAAAAAAACTGACCTAGAAAGACTACATATTGTGTACCCTTTATATTTCGTGTAATGTTCAGGGTTTTCCCTCTTATGAAAACCCATTAAAGTATATAAAAAGGTAATTTATAGAAAAATAGACCACATATATTTAATACAGACAATGAATTATAAATACACTATGTGTGTTTTTACTACTACCAACCTTGAGTCACCTTCTCTTTTCATTCCAAACATATAAATCAACCTAATGGCATGGAATCATAATTTTATCAAAAAATATATATAATAAAAGGAGTCAATAAGAAATTAAAAGCTTCCAAACCTGAAAAAATTTCAAGTTTTTACAGTCTTCCCCTTATTGGAAATCATCCTATAGTTGTCCTATTATGTTTGGTAAAAGACTATCTGAGAACAACTCCAACCACTGGGCATGCACGTCAGCCTCCCGATCACAAGACTCGACTTGTATATGTTTTTTCTACCATATAAACATACCAATGGGATAGACTGTATTCATAAGAAATTTCTTCTATGATCAATGATGTTTATGGGATAATAATAAAAATAAGCATCAACATCTAACTCAACATCCTTATGACCAATATTATGAGGCAGGTTTGCATGATAACAATGAAGATATAAAATATGGAATAATTTGTTCATGAAATGGTACCTCTATGGGAATAGAAACCGATTGGCTATCGTCTAAAGTCTCTCTAATATCCCAAATTCATGAAAATTTGAAGAGAAAACTTCCCTTTCCTCTGTATCCTTCTATTAAAAATTTTCAGTGATACCCACTAGAAAACATGATTGCTAAAAATGAACTCTAGAGGTCATTTCCGATGATCAGCATACGATTTTGTTCAAGACAGAGAGATATAAACATGATTCCGAATACATTTTACCTAATCTTATGTCTCTTGAATGAGACGATTAACCAGTAGTGTTGCCTCTCTAACCACTAACTAGGAATGAGGTGAATGATATGAGAGACCGTAAAAGGCCTCATAAAGATCTGTTTTTATCATCACCTAATAGGTATTATTGTAGAAGAACTCAATGACGGAAATATGTTTCCCCAAAGAACCACTAAAATAAAGGATTCATACTCGGGTCATATCCTCTGACACTGTATAGTCTGTTTCGACTAACTATTTTTCTGAGGGTCTATTGTTGTGCTCAGAAGCATCAATATACCCATAACTCCTTGTAACCCCTTCTATATTATCAATGTAAAAGGACTATCACTATATAAAAAAATAGTACAAGGGACCCCGTTTAGCCATATTTTCTCATAGACATGTAGTATTCTCATCTCATCAACATATAAAGTCAAATAGATTGAAATGAATTGTGATACATTCATCAATATATCCATGTCTACCCGAACAATGTCTCTACCTCTAGGTGACCTCAATAAACTAATGAGAAAATCCTTTGTATCATCTTATTATATCAATTCCTAGAATGGTAACCACTGTAACAAGACAATAGATCAGCAATGTCCTTCTTTCATATACAGACATGTAGAACACGTCGTGATAAAATCACTATCTGACATTTCATCCCTGACCACCAATACTACCTGTGTATATCCTATAACATCTTGGAGATACCTGGCTAAATTTCCCAGTAAGAAGAATGTGAATCTTGCATCCACTCCTCTCCCATGTCCATATGAACCCAGATATTCCCATGTATATTTAGGATTTATTTGTCATCAATAAACCAATATGGAAGCTTGTACCCACAAATAAAACTCTATCATAGAGACAAGACATTATGTTCTGAAAACCTCCTCATATTCTCTGAATCTATATGTGAATAGGTCACTAATATTGATTCATCTAAATATTGTCCATGATGATATTAATCCTATATGTCCATCCTAGAAAACAGATCCATAATATACCACTTCCAACTAGTCCCACAAACTACCTTCATATGATTACTCCTACTCAGATAATTAAAAATGTTATTATATTTCCCATTCATATAATCAAGATCTATATAATAGGGTCATAGGTATTAAACCAACATTTGTTTCATAATATTCATGTCACACTGCAAGAAAAAGTACCTGAGCCTTTTATGGTATGAAAACACCACAAAATTCTCTCTGAGTAAGAGATTCCTTTGACAACACAAGGCGTGAACAGAAAATTCCAACTCGAGATCATGTGTTGGATAATTTTTCCCATGAGGCATCAATTTCCAAGAACAGTACGTGATGACTCAATCTTCATGCATTGGAACATCTAATAGCATGATACCAGATGCATCAAAATACACTATATAGATTTCACCCATCTCTAGAAAAATCCAGATTTACATTGAATTTAATCTCACTGTTAGATCCTAAAAGTCTTTCTCATAGACTTATAACCATATAAACATTACTCCCTTCTAATTCAATCCCATAAGAGTTATTATTAATCATAATAAGTCATGTATGAAATTCCTATTGTAACCAGCATTCCCCAAGATTCGTCATATATCAAAAACAATTATCAGGATTATACCAAGTAACTATAGCACTCACCTTATTTGGACCAACTGATACTCATTCCTATGAGATAATATGATTCTGGAAGTGAACCATAATAATCCAAAAATAAAATTTACTAAGATTATCATATTGCTAGTTCTCTCTTAGTGTATTCAAAATGATCTCAAAATGAGTCTCATGGTTTCTTAATGTATGAGAATTCACTAATATGTATCTATAAAGACCACATTGAATGAATCCAAATAGGTATGTAAAAAATTAATCATAAAATCCATGATAATGTAAGGTGTGTTCGTGAGATCAAACGACATAACTAGATACCCATATAAATCGTACCAACTATGAAAGGACATATGTGCGATATTTGTAGGTCTGACTCAAGCTTGATGTTAGTTTGATCTCATATTGATCATCAAGAATATCCTCGGACATCTGATCTATTTGAAAATATCATATATAAAAGGAAAATGATAACAGTTCTTAACCATCAACTTGTTCAATTTATTGTAAGCCCCACAAAGCTTGAGGGTTCTATCTGCCTTCTTTGAGAAAAGGACTTCTGAACCCTAGGGAGAATTTATGGGCCATATAAAACTCTTTTCCATGAAATCTATTATCTTCCAATTGAGTTTCTGTAACACTACAGTATCAATCTGGTAAGGAGTAATATATATTATCTCAACTCCATACACTAGCTCAATAGTAAACTCTACCACTATCTTAGGTGGTAGTATATAAAATTATTTTTGGAAAATATCCCCAAATTGATCAACTACCTAAGGGAATTCAGTCTAATGTAGTCCCTCATCATCCATGTAAAGGATATAAATTTCTGCAGTCTCTCTACCTAACCCAAGCTTCCTTTTTCCAACTCTATCATGTTGTACATTCAAATATCCATTTTAAATATAGGTATTACTTTTTGGTGATGTGAACAACACCCTCATGAAATTAAAAAACACATAGTGATGATAAAGAATTGACCACTCAATCATGAGAATGAAATCAAATATCATCATCTTGAGAATGAAGAGGTCCTATGAGAAATGATGGCTTCCTACCTCACGGGGGAATTTCTTTCACCGACGCACACTCTGTGAATGTAAAACCAACTGGGATTCAAGTTTCATAATTCTACATGAGTAATGAATATCAATAAAAAGTATTTCCAAAATATTCACACAGATAAATGAGTGTGAAGCACCCATTTCAAATAAATCAGACATAATAGTGGTGAATACATGAATATTACCTAAAAATATAGATTTCTTGGAAGCATACATATCTAGTATAAACTAAAATGAAAAAATATAGAGTGATTTATGCCCATGTGTTGTGACCAAACTACTTGGAGTAGGTATGATATACTAGTGTTATATATCATAATCCTGGATACATTTGTCATGACCTCCTCCTCTTCATGTAAAACCTTTAGTACTCTATATACCTTCCTAAAGAGGTTCTCCTGATCTTACTTCTAAAGTTTGAGTCGATATAGATCTTCTCTGATTTTTCATGGAGTGTAAAATCCTATGAAAACAATAAATATGACACAATATTCCGTAGTCTCGGCACATAACGATGTCTTTGGGACACTAGGGATTCTTATTCTCAGGCTTCCTACATGGATGAAAACCACATACATGTTAATGGGATTCACCTAGATATCATTTCTCATTCTTTCAGTCTCAAACCATATCATTCGACCATTTTTCGAACCACCACTCTTTATCGATTCTAAACAACCTAGGCTCACACCATCATCTTCCTTCAGTTTTATCTTGGAGATGAGGGATTGGTCCACTATATCAGAACTGATATTCAACCAAAAAACATTCTCATAATGATGAATAGAATGCATAAGGGGATCATGAAATAGTTTCTTATTCATTGTCTCATCAGCAATATATATAGGCACAAAACAGTTAAGGTAATTAAAACAATTTGAACAAAACATAACTATCATTGATTTTTTTTGCATGTTTATAAAATCCCGGGAACAATCTTCCATCAGGGTCTTATATAATAAATAGTCATCAATGATCAACTGAAAATCCCCCAAGTAACTTCATGACACTAACCTTTCTGGTTTATAATATCCCACCAATTCTTGGAAAATCCACAAAGCATGTATGTTACGGGATTCACTATAGTGAACCAGAATTACCGTACATGGATATTACATCATTTTAGTGAAATATTTAGAACAGTACAATAATACCTACTCAATGACCATAAAATTTTTGGTTCTTTGGAAACATAGAAACAAAATATTCTATCCTTGTGAATGATCTTCAATTTTGTCTTCAAATATCATCCCTTTTAGTACCTATTCATAAAAATCTTCATCATAACATGGGGAAGGGGAACATGAGGAAGCGGTGACCTAAAATTCATTGCTTGGGTAAATAAGGGTATTTCTTAAGAATAACATTAACATAATATAATAAGAACATGAGAATAACATTTGAATATCATACCCAACATATCAAATATCATACTCATGAGAAATAGAATAAATATAGGAACTTAATAAGACATGAATCATAATTTGATCATGATCATAAACCATGAAAGTGTAATGTATGAATAATATATTGAATTGGGGTAGACACATAAAGATATAAAAACACTATTTTAAGGATTCCTACCAAGACCCTGTTAACTGGTTAATCCTTGGATAATAACATTTGTACCTACTTGGGGCTTGGTATTCCATCCCATGTACCCTCTTTCTTCTCACCTTGGGATGTCCTCTCAAGTACCCTCTTGATTCAGGATTGGGATGTCCTATCATGTACCTTTTTTCTCATAAAACAATTATCAATATCCAATTCATTGGTTGGAGATACATGTCCAACCCATATCATAATAAAACCATTCATACATGTGCCAAAATATAATAAAAAAATCATCATATAATTATAATTAAAATAGATGTGTTTTATAATATTCATATCAAAACCCTTGAAATAAAATGGGTATCATTAACATTTCATCACATCATAACCTATGAAAAATAGATTGGTTTCATAATCATTTCATCAAATTATAAACCATTAAAATAAGTGATTTCAAAATCGTATAACATGTGGAATAGAAATTTGTATCATATAAATCATTCCACCATAAAATAAACCATTCAAGAAAATATATGAATGGAACCTTAGGATAATTTCCAAAAAATTCCTGAGTAACTTCAACAGATTTCATCAAATATGGATAATGACATGAAAATATATTTTGATGACATTTAATGATGAAAATATCTATTATTCATTGAAAAGTGATTTTAAAACATAGAACCATTAGAAAACCATTTTATTCCAAAATGCATTGAAAATTTATAATAAAATAATTCAAATAATTTCAAAAACTTTTTCCCTTAGAATCTTATAAAAGAATCATAAAATTATTTTTAAAACCTTTTACCTAGAAAACATACAAAATACGAATGAAAACATATTTAAAAACAATTTTATGAAAATACATTGAAAATTATAAAAATGATTGAAGACGTTTTGAATGTGATTTAACATGAAAAATTATAAACGATGTTTGCAAAAAAATTTAAAACCATTTCATTGAAAATTAAATTAAAAAAAAAATCTTGAAAATTAACCATTTAAGCGTGCATTGGAAGCTTAACCGAAATGATGGTGTTCAAATCCGTACATGGCATACGAGGTAAAAACAAATTACTTTTTCATGGTAAAAAGGTTAGAAAAATTCCTTCATCAGAATGTGATAGAAATATTCTTTTGAAAAAAATGTTTAAAGAAAAAAAGTGTAATAATTTCTTTTAATGATTATATAATAGTATAATATTCTTCAAAACCCATTTTTAAAACAAGTTTTTGAAAGTATAGAGATTTTCAACTTAAGAGGCGGTAATGTTGGGATTTATTAAAATCACTATATTAACTATTTTATCTACCAAAGAATATAAAAATGGAACCAATACATGAATATATAATGAATAACTAGAGGATATGAAAATTTATGAATTTTCTTGAGATATTGATCATAATATTTCATTAATGGAACATAAACATAAACAGTCTCAAAAGGAAATAAGATTGTTTCAAAAAACATACACCAATTGGTAACATTGAACCATAACCACCATGTAAGAAAATGATATTGAATTATTCATAATATATCATGAAAAGAATTATATTTGGGATATAACATCTCAAAGTTAGTATATACACTTTAGGAAAAAATATAGTGAAAAACATGGCATGTGTCTTAATGAAAGAAAATTGAGGAAAAATTACTTTTCCTATATAGTACTTTTTGAAAAATAAATTCCTTGAAATAAATATCCTAGAATAGAAATGTAAATAATAATAATTTTAATTATAATTATCATATAATAAAACCATAAAAATTATACACAAAACAAAAAAGGAATACGTGGTGACTAAAGAATGTATTTAACTGAAATAGAAAGTGGGATAAAATTCCTTTACTTGTTACTTAAATCTCTTCATGCTAAAAAAACTATTGTATAATAAATATATGATTATTATGGATATTTTAAAGAAGATTATTCTTATATTTAATTCTATATATGGTTCTATTATGACTTTATATTACCCGCTTGTTAACATTTCTATGTTACGGTTACGCTTTAGGTAATATTCGCTTTGTTTTTCATATCCATCTTGATTTCTAATATCCTTGGTACTTATACATATTTCATGATTTACATAATTTAAACAATTATTTAAATTTAATTTATATTATTTATATTTTTATCATAATTATCCATTGAATATAGAAGTATGAAACATAATACACCATTCATGGGGATCTTAGGCCTTACGTATGCATTAAGGGTATTTCTGTTAAATTGATATGTAGAAAGAAAGAAATTAAAATAAATATATGTCTATATATTACTATAATAGTATCATTATTATATCATATATATTTACTAAAAAATTCTTTAATACATCCCATGTGGTGTATGAATGAATCACATCGCTTTGAGGCGGGGGGACAGTCCACACTTCCTCATAAGAAATTATTTTATTAAAAAAATGGAAAGTATATAGATATGTGTTATAAAAGTATTAAATAGTATTAAATAAATAATGAATATAATATATAACTTATATGAATATATTTTCCATCATAATTTTTCACCATGGGAGGTGCTAATTAAAAATGAAGAACCATCAATTTGTGATGTGGTAGCTCTACGAACACATAAATAATATGTTCATTACCCATTAGATAGAGGTTTTTGTAAGTGTAGATTAAAAACATGGCATAAAATAATCCTATAACATTGAATATGTTAGTTTTTTATACAATAATGTAAAAAATTTAGTGTATGTGGTGGATAAATAAACTAAAAGAAAGGATCTTATGATAATATGTTACCTCTTAGTCAGGTAATTATTTTTGGTTTGTGAAAAATATATTCCTTAGATTTCATTTTTCCAAAGAAGGGGATTCTAGGAACAAATTTGGGATTTTCTGTAGTCTATTAGGAATATTTTTTTCAAACCTAAGTGTTATGAGAGGATTTTGGAAGAGGGAGAGGTGGTGGCCTTTTATATGTAATGAAAAGGCCACACTTGGAATTTCTGAAAAATTCTAGGTATACACACATCTTTACCATAAATAGTCATAAAAACAAAATAAACTCAATAATGGAGGTTTCATGGATGAATAATGTCTAGGAAATGTGTTTTTACAACTTTATAGGTTGTTGGGGTCTTAAATTTAGGGTTTACTACATTGTTAAACCAATTTTTCTCTTAATCATTGTAATTAATTTTAATCACATTCAATAATATTTTTTGTAAAAAACAATTACATTATAAGACAATTTATATTATTATGTTTTTAAATATGGAATCCATTTTTTCAAACTATAATTAAATAAGAGGACGAAATTAATTTAAAAATAATTTTGTTGATGGTACAACATTGTAGGTTTTTAAATAAATGTCCACAAGTTTACTAAGTTTTAAACCAAATATCAATGTGAAATTGTTTCTAATGACAAAATTTTTATTAATTTATAACATTAATCAATACACAAATTTATGATTATAAATTGATTAGATGAAAAATTAGTTTAAAATTAAAAATCAGTATTTTAATAAATCATTAAAAAATGAAACCTTGTAGAAAATTCCGAAAATTTATCATAACAATTTTTTTATTATTCTATAAAAAATGTTGTTTATTTTAACAAATTAAATCTTTATGAGTTTCAAAAATTGGATATAAAATGGGTTCATCATTAAATGGTGGTATAAATGCCTTATAAAAAATATAGGGTTTTAAGAATAAATTTTGGTTTTCTCTTATATCAGGTCTATAAAATCTATTCGATGAACATAAAATAATTTATCAAATACATAACATATATATTAACTAGATATAACTCACTAATTATAATTATTTTAATTTATTATTTTATAAAATATTTGTGACCAAAAATATAATAATATTTCCCTATATATTCAATCAGTTTTGATATTAATTTCTAATTAATTAATAACCTACGAAATAATATTACCTTTGTATAGACCATACATTTTCATAAATTAGTTAATACTATTCATAACCACTAATTTAAAAATCTACGATATATCTTATTATATTAAATACTAATATTTTAATAGTATAGTATTTCTTGGTAAACCTTAGACATGTATATTACCTAAGACATTGAGGAAAGTAATTATTGCATTTAATGAAAGCTAAACGTGGTGTTGCATGTAGAGAAAGCTAAAATTTATGGTTTGTTTATTGCATGATTAACTTGGTGTTTCATATAACGTAATCCAAATGGAGTGGTTTATCACTAAATAAACAACATTGATTATTGTGTGATTTAAAAATATTAAAAATGTTAAATTAATTAAAAAAATAATAAATTAAAAAATATCATGTTGTTACATTATACCCACTTAAAATTAAATTTTTCCTCAAAATTCCATTAGTTTATCAAAGGTTTAATACATGAATGTTTCATTCATAGAAACCCACATCGTAAAAATGAGTACTAAAACTTCCCATAAAAAAAGAAATATGAAACCAAAATGGTTACCCAATGTATCATATAACTAGGCTTCAACATATGATAACATAGGTTTGGAATTTATATTGTACATTGATGGAAAATAAAAATAATTATAAAGAGTAATTGAGGTCATGAATTACAAACAAGTGAATCATCAATGAAAAGTTGAGATCCTCAAAGTCTTAAATCCTTTATGATTTAAAAGGACATAGGTTCAACAAAATTATGTTATTAGGATAAAATTTATTTCAATATTTGTTTCCTAGAGATCAATAATTTTCATTAAAAGAAATAATTTTATTATTTTAGGATAACCTCACCCTTTTTTGTCCTTTAATCCACAACATCTCTTTCTCCAAAAATAAAGGGGAATATTTTATTCTTAAATTACTAACAGATCATGAGATCCATCATATTCCAATTTAATTTTCATCATTAATAATCACAAAAACAATTTATATCATGTTATCCAATGTTAAAAAAATCCTTGTGTAGTGAGGTAACACTTTCATCTTACTGACTTTATATAATGTTTAATATAAACTATCTATAATAGATAACATGATAAGCCTTCTGAAATATTAAAAACAAAAGATTTAAAAGGCATGAAAAAAACATATTAACATTGATCCCCCATATATCCCAAATTATATCTTGTTTTTCACATTCTAAACATATGAGTACCCTCATATTAAATACTCTTGAAACTTGTTAATTACCTGAATTCCCATAAATCCTTTTGGAAAACTTGCATGATTATTTATCACAATGATTACTATATACACTATTTAAATCCAATATATTATAAACTTCATCCATTATGAAATAGAACAATTTTTCAATAATCTATTATAGGGTAATCTGTATTATCCAATTTATTTATTCATATCCATCATATCATTATCCAAACATCATTATCTCAACATCATTCATTATTGAAGGGTTTGTTTTCCATAATAAAAATACCATCTTTCCGTGAAATCAAATTTCTATGACTTAATAATCATTCAACATGTATTTTTCATATCCTAGTGGAAACTTATAATGAAAATAATTATATATTTCATGATTCATATACCATATTCTTTGAATTCAAAAACATAAAAACTTCATTCATAAAAATATATTCTTAAACAATTACTCTAGATTCATCAACTTATTCCTTAATACCTATTTATTAGAATAAGAAAGATAAATCATGTCTTAAGATTAGTCAACCTCAACATATTCTTGGTTATTATGTTTAATTTAAACAATATAAGAAGAATATCACATACCTTTCACATGTCATTTTTTGAATCTTGATCTTTATAAGTATAACCAATAATAATACCACCTTCCTAATTTTTTTATGGTATTTTAAATTGGGAAATAAATTTTCATAATTCACATACTTTCGATATATAAAATCTTCAATGTTAACTATAATTGAGGCTTCAACCCCATCCTTATAAAACAAACTTTAACCATGTTCCTTCTAGATCATTCCATTCACTATAACTATAATTCATGGGGTAAAAAACTCATATCATATAAGAAAGTCACATAATCCTAAAAACTTACATATAGGATGTATAAATAATTCCGTATACCTTTTAATGAATGTCACCTTAGGTTTATCATATGTTATCAATAGTCTTATTATAATTATATCCTTCATAATGTTTTTTGAATATTCATTTGAATTCTCAAAGCATATCCCCTGGTAGTGTCAAATTAAGGGTACAACAAGGCTCTTTGTCGAGTACCAATTTACCTCGACGCAGACCTAGAACTTTGTGTTAGAGTAGTTACCCGTAGGTACATCTATGCTAGATCCACATCCACTTATAGTATACAGGTAGGTATGTATTACTGGGAAACTACTATCTTTATGCTTTACCAAATTTACAAGTAATTTTCCTAAATGTTTTCTCATACTTATACATATCCATAAGGAATTCCCTAGAAATATATATAGCAGTATACCTAGGTATTTAAATAATGTTTTATCATCAGATTTTTCAAAGGATCACTTAACCTGCCTTTGCTAGCAACTATAGCGAACCAGGTTTAACAATCATGGATATTATATAATTTTAATCTAGTATTAAGCACATTATAAAAATACATGCCTAAGGATTATAATAGGTTACAGTATTTGGAAACATAGAACAAAATAATATTACTTTTTGAATGATTTCAAATGATCCAAACAAATGTCTTCCCCTTTAGTACATTTACTTAAAACCTTTCTTCTTATTCTCTAGAAATAGAACATAATAAATGGGTGAGCTCGATTGCTCATTAAAGTTAAATAAGGGAAATTTATAAGTTTAACATGAAAATTATGATATAATAACATGATAATAACATTTTAAAATCATACCATACATATCCAAGATTATAAGAGTGAGACATGGTATAAATATTTTCAGTTCATAAGACATGACTCATAAAGAAATCAACGTCATAAGACATAAAAGTGTATCATATGAATAAGACATGGAATTAAGGAAAACACATAAGTATATTAAAACCGCATGTCCAGGATACCTACCAATACCTTTAAAACATGTTAGGCTTTGGATAATCACCTTTGTACCTACATCGGACTTGGGATTCCTTCTCATGTACCCAATTGTTTCAATATTGGTATTTCCTCACTTTTACCCTCTTATTTCGGTTTTGGGATGTCCTCCAATGTACTCTCTTGTTTTGGGACTGGGATGTCCTCTAGTGTACCCTCTTGTTTCAGACTCTAGATTCCCTCCCATATACCCATTGAGCTCAGAAAACATTTATTATTACACAATTAATTATAGGGAGATATAGGTCTCACCAATCTCATAGTAAAATCATTCATACATTTGCCACAAGATTATAAAACTTTCATCATATCATGCCCCATAAATATTGATGGGTTTTCTAAACATCCTATCATAACCCATTAAATTAAATGGGTGTAATAAAAATTTCATCACATCATAACCTATGGAAAATAGATATGTATCATAATCATTCCATCGAAGCATAACCTGTGAAAATAAGATGCTTCAAAAGAATATAATTCAAGGAATATAAATTGGTCTCATAAGAATCATTCTATAAAAACATAAACCAATAAAAAAAATACATGAATGGAAAAAATGTATCATTTATTATAAGGACTTGAGTAATATAAATAGATGTCAAACTAGATGAAAAATAACATGGATATATATTTTGAAAATATTTATTGATGAAAATATACTTTCTAATTTAAAATTTCTTTTTAAAACAAGAAAACATTAGTAAATTATTTTCTTAAAAGATTCATTTAAAACATATAATGAATGAATTAAATCATATTGAATACTCTTTTCCTTTAAAAATTATAAAATAATCATGAAATCATTTTTGAAAACATTTTTCAATAAAAATTCATAAAATAATATACAAAACTTTTAGAAAACAATTTCATAAAAATACATTGAAAAATTATAAAAGAAGTATTGAAAGCATTTTTAAAAAAATTTTCATTGAATAATTATTGAACTAACCATTTAAACATTCAAAGGATGATTTTCATAAATCATAGCAGATAAATAAGTGCATGTTGTACGAGGAAAAAACACATTCCATTTGCACGGTAAAATTTTTATAAACATTTGTTGATTAGAAAGAGAAAATATAACACATTTAATAATATTATTAAAAAAATTGTAAAATTTTATTTTAATTATTATATAATAGTATAATATTCTTCCAAACCCATTTTGAAAACAAGGTTTTAAAAGAACACAGATTTCCAACCAAAGAGTGGGTGAAATAAGGCTTTCATAAAAACACATTCATAACTATATAATGTAAAAAAGAGTTGAAAAATTGTACCAATAAAATAGAAAAATAATGATTAAATACAATAGAACAAAATTAATTAATTTTAATTTCGATATGAATCATAATATTTCATCAAAAGAAGCATAAATATACACAATCTTAAAAGTCAATTTGATTATTTCAATAAACTGTTACCACTTGGTAACTTTTGACCATAATCCCAATTAATAAAATGAAATTAAATAAATCTTAGTATAACATTAATATAATTAAATTTATGATATAATATTTCAAATTCAGTATATACATTTCATGGAAAAATATAGTTTCATAACATGACATGTGTCTGAAAAAAGAAAATTGAGAAACAATTACTATAGCGATTTGGTAATTTTAGAAACATAAATCCCATGAAATAAATTTCATAAAATGGATATTTAAATACCCATAATTTTAATTATATTAATAGTAGAATACATCCATGGGACATATATACAACACACAAAAGGAATGGGTGTTGAGTAAATCATGTATCTCACATTATTAAAAAGTGAAATGAAATACCCTTACCTTATGTCTTGACTCTCATCATTCTCATAAGAAAATAATATTTAATAAATATTTTTTTATTATTCATATTTTTCATAACCATAATCTTATATATAACTAAATATATATTTTTTATTATGAGTTTATATTACCCGCTTGTTAACAATTCTATGTTAAAGATATACTTCCTGTAATATTCTCTTTGGTTTTCGCACGTGTCTTAATTTTTATCTCATTGGCCTTTATTCTTATATAATGATTTCCATATGGTAAAAAATGATTAAAATAAAATTTATATTCATTATATATTTATAATAATAATCCAAATAATATTTATGTATGAAACAAAATCCACTATTCATAGAGATTGTAGTACGTACGTATGCATGGACGATATTTCTTTTTAATTTTCATGTTGAAAGAAATAAATTGAAAGATATATATAAAAAAATATATTTATTATATCATATATATCATATATATTCACTTAAATCATCCTTAATACATACCATGTAGTGTATGAATGAATCACATCACTTTGAGGGGCAGTAGTCCACACTTCCATAAATGAAATTATTTCATTAACACAAAATAGAAAGAATAAATATATGTGTTGTGAAAAGAGTAAATAATAATAAATAAATAATAAATATTATATATAAAATATATAAATAGATTTTCTAATCTAATTTCTACCATGAGAGGCGGTAAGGAAAAATGAACAATCATCATTTTGTGAGGTTCTAGTTCACCGCACACCTAAACTGTCTGATCGGAACCCATTATATGTAGGTGTGCGTATGTGTTAGTCAGTCCATTAGCATAAAATAATACTATTATATTGAAGATATTTTGGTTTTGATATAATCATGGAATAAAAATATTAGAGGGTTGGAGAAATAAAATAAAAGAAATGAGGTTGAGGGAAGACATTATCTCTTAATCGGGTAACTCATTTTTGTTTGTGAAGAAATGATTCAGAAGAATTATTGATGAAAAAATATATACTTATAAGATTAATTTATCTATTTTTAAAATATTATTTTATAGATATTGGCGAAACCTATGTGTTCTGAGAGTTTTGAGGAAAAGGGAGAGGTGACATCCTTTAATATGCAAGAGAAAGTGTACACTTGAAGTTTTTTATAACAACTTAGGTGTAGCCACTTTTGTATCTAAAATATTATTACCAAGTAAACAAAAATAAATAATTTAAGGTGAAGGAATGAATAATGGAAATAAAATGTGTTTTTACTACTTTTTATGTTGTTTTGGGTATTAAATGTAATGTTTAATACTTTGTTAACTTAATTTTTCTCTTAATTTTTGTAATTATTTTTAATCCCTTTCCCGAATAGTTAGGTTAAAATTTTTTTTACATTATTATACATTATATATTATTATTATTAGAAATATAGAATCCATTTTAAAAAAAAAATAAAATTGGCAGAAATTAATTTAAAAATAATCCCACTGATGAGACGACATTGCAGGTTTTTAAAGTAAAAACGTCCCAAAGATTGCTAAATTTTTATACCAAATTTAAAATTTAAATTGATTCCAATGAAATAAATTGGATTATATTATAAATTTATTATGTAATTAAACATTAAAACTAATTTAAAATATTATTTTAGCTTATAAATTTATAATATGAAAAATCAATTTTTGAATTAAAAATCACTATATTAACTATTCTTTATAAAATTGATTCCGTAGAGAAAAATACCAAAAATTCATCCTAATATAATTTTAATGTTCCAAATTAAAATATGAATTTTATTTTGAAATATTTAATATATAAATTTTTTTAAAAAAATTAAAATGGGTTATCCATCAAAATGTAGTATAAATGACTTAATAAAAATAAAGGTTTCTAAGAATAAAATTTGGATTATACTTATCTTATTTATATAATATTTATTTTATGAATATAAAAAAAAATTAATGAATATATAACTTATATTTTACATTAATAACACTTTCTAATTATAATTAATTTATTTTATTTTGTGAAAATAGATTTGTCAAAATAAAATAATAATATTTTCCCCTATATTCAGATAGTTTTCATATCCATTTATAATTCCTTAGGAACATATTATTTTATATTATATTTTTGTAAAATGTATATTTTTATAAATTACATAATAAAATTCATAACCTGTAATTTAACATTCATGTTTATATATTATTATATTAAATAATAATAATTTAATAATACAATATTGTTTAATAATCCTAGGTCATGCGTGTTACAGAAGCCATCGTGAACCGTCATTGTGGAATGTCATGAAATCTAACATCTGTGTTATGTGTAGATAAATATTAAATTTATGATTCATGTATTGCATGATTAACTTTCTGTTTCATATAAAATATTCCAAACAATGTGCTTTAATTTAAAATAACAATTTTTATTGTTTTCTGAAATGGAAATTATCCAAAATGATATATCAATTTGAAAAAATAATTGATAAAATACTAGGGTGTTACATTAAATCTCATATCTAGAGGCCTATCTTGTTTATTGAAGATATACATGACTCTCTGAAAACCATAACTTTGTAGACTGGGGGAAACTATCCCCAAAAAAGAGTGTTGATCTTTCTACAGAAACCCGCACATAAGTTCTCCTATATAAGGTGTAGGTTATAGAGCTCCCTAGATTGTTTTCTTAAGCTGTACGAAATCCACTCAATATAAAATATCATCTCCTATATCCAGGATAACAGTAAGTTCCATAGGTGTCACTACTAGACGTATCATTGGTTGCTTAGAGCCCACCACCTCTAAAGCATTCTTCTCCACGCCCTCCTAGAGAACGACTAGACAACCTTATTGTAGAAGAGAACTAAAAATTTATAATACATGACTCAAATTAGATTTAACAATGTTAACATCAGAAAATGACAAATATGATATGTATAAGCCTTCCTATGTAACAGTCCCACCCCTATGACTAAGCAAAGAGACATGTCTAGGTGATATGAACATTCATATAGAACACAAGAGACACTGCCTAATACCTACTACTAAGGTCAGGTATGGGTCATGATTTGTGTTATGAGTTCAAGGTCACTAGTATATACTATCAATTTGAAATTATGTAGGAAAAGACTACTAAAATGGAAAATTTAATCCCTATTTAATGGTGGCTATTTCATTTTAGGATTTCAATTTTATTTATTTTTATTTTCATTTATATAGAATTTATCTTAAAAGACTAAACTATATAGTTCAACACTTCCATTTAATAAGGGCTCATACACCTCATAAACTAAATTGTGGATTCTATTAAATCACAACACTCACATAATGAGTCATTGCATTAAATTTTATCAGAATTTGTGTACTTATAAATAAGCATCAAAACATTATATAAGAAATGAACACAATAATATAAATATGAAATGAAATATTAAATGATATAAAAATATTGTAAGGATCCTAAAATGATGAATGATCTTCTTTACCTTTTCATATCAGGTCAAGGATAAAATATAATCATCAATCATAATAATAAATTTTTCACATCATGCGTGTCACCCAATGGTGGAATCAAATCAATTTTAATATGCATAAACCACATCATAATGTCCAATATTAGGTGATTTTGTATTTTCCCTATACATTAGTTAGATACTCCAAGGCATAACTCATTTCTAAATTTTGAAACGTTCCTAATATCCTCTCTATTTTTAAAAATTAATAAGACAAAAAAAGAATTTTCTCTCATACAACTTTGTGACGTCCCGACCAAGATGCCACTAAACAGCGCCCCATGCTGGTTGGACACATGGCCTCAAGTATGCCTCCTCATATGATAGTGGCTATGGAATATCAATGATGATCAATGATGTTATAGTGGGGTGACTATATCATCATTATCATTGTATTACATTAGTGAAATATTGAGATAAATAACATAAACATAATAAATAACTAACAATTAAAGGTAAATCATCCAAAAATAACAAATAAAAAACATCCAGTATCATATACTAAATGTTGATATGTCATGTTACCATCAATGTAGGTAGGTAGGCTTAACATTAATCATGAGACATATTACATATATAAAAAGACCCAAAATACTAATAAATACTATATTCATTATATAAACGAGCCATAGCTTGGTCCTATTCTTCCCTGCCTCAATGATATAAAAAACTCAAATATCGACCAATGTGTGATTTCCCTTATCCCTACCCGCATACACATAATCTTATCAGGTACCTTCGGTGGCCCGGATAGGGTGTGATATAAACTCAGTAGGACACCACCAATAGGGACTATTAATTTTCATTTAGTGAGTATAATATATTTGTGTGTAGGTAATAAATGAAATTTATAATAAAACATGCAATGGTTCGACTCTAGTTCCAGAATGACACCATGCTGACACTACATGCTTCAGCTTAAGAAAAATAGTCTCAGAACACATAACTGTATATATACACATATATGGATTGTTTATGTAGTAACTTCTTCATGAATATATATGACTACTACAAGTATCCTTGAACCAAGGCAAAATTGAGGTCTCTATAGTTATAGCATGAGTTTCACAGGTATCAAGGTACTCAATTCATGGTATCGCATGAATTGGGGACATCATAACCAGTATCATAGTTATAGGGTTTATATACATGAATCATATATTATGTTACATCATGAATGTATATCATATCTATAAGGGCCATGATGCCTATTATAAGATTAATAGGGATTTCATGCCAATATTACAATTGATGTGATGTCATGCCCATATCATTGAATAGAGAAACCGTGACCATATCCTAGTATAGTGATTACATGATCATATCATATTACAGGTACACCTTTCCAATATCATAAAAATAAGGTTTTCATTACTATATCATAAATGTAGGGTTTCCATTCCTAATTCATAATGGTAGAAAAATCATGCCCATAACATACCTTTATGGGTCAACATTCCCATTTATCATAACAGTGTAAGGGACTCCATACCCATATATCACAAAAATATAAAAGGTCACCATTCCCATATATGATAATTATATAAGGGACACCATGCCTTTGTGTAATAAGAATAAGTGTCATCATTCCCATACAACATGAGAAATTTTAAGAAGCCGCATATCAAATAAGTACAAATAGTTTATTCATAACTCATTAACCTTATTTATTAACAATGGTGTAACCGTTGTTCTATTTAATTAGGTGACACGGTCATACCACTCAACTCCATTTAATTAATTATTATTTTATAATTGTGTTAGATCATGTAATACCAAAATAATTATACATTTCATTTATTATATCATGAATTAAAATTAAGAACAAATACACCAATAGTAGTTTTGTCTATATAACAAAGAAATATAATTAGGTACGTGAAATGTAACAACCAAAGGGGTGAAACACTTGAGGTTGATGAACTCAACATTTCATGAATTCTAATAAGGTCATTGTATTCTATAATAGGGAAACCAATTTATGAAATAATCAATTTATGGGAAACACACATTTAAAAAGGAGAACAGCAGAAAACACATATTATAACACATCTCAAATCTGATGGATAATTACTAGATCACCTACCTTATCTTTGTAGGGGATCATGTGTCCAATATTGGCCTTTGGAATGTTTTATATTAGAAGAAAATGATAAAATAGTTTAATTCCCTAAAAATAGGGCATTTGATCATGCACCTAAATAACTCTTTTTAGGAGAATATAAATAGAAAAAGGTATAAGTGGAATAGAGAACACATTGGAATAGATCTGATGAGATTGATAGTGGAAATATTATAGTATAATCATAAAACAGAACCAAATCCAAGGATAGTCTTCCGTGGCATTCCTACATAAGATAGAATGGAAAGACGATGTCACATGCCAACATAATGAGGCCCTAACTTATTTTAAAAAAAATAACCCAAAAAGATTACACAATGGGTAACCTTTACACAACACGGAATGTTATAGATTTTTCCTTCCTAGGAATAATCATTACACACTCTGAAAAGGGATTGGACACACCAACACACACCGTTTATTGAATTCCCATCGTGTATTACAAAATCAAGTTGTGTGTTTGGCCTACAACCAAACATCAATCCACTTCTCCATTATTTCTATATATATTAACTCGCATAAGGGTTCAACATCCAGATTTATGTTAAAAATAGAGCTATGAAAATGGTTCAATTTAAATTAAATGGATCCAAAACAAGATGAAAAATGTGGATCATACAATTAAAGATATGTGAGGTGATTCACTGATAAGTTTTACATTTATTCTTGATTAACATTCCTAGATTGACTCATATGGTCTTTGAGTACATATTGAAGAAGAAATTGACATCTATTTGATTATTTAAAGGTGTAATAATGTTCCATGTTAAGAGTGTGCTTGATTTTTCTTGAGGATAGCTAAGGTTTTTGATGTATAGTTAACAAACCGAAAGGGGAGATTATTTGAAAAAATCCATCAAGTTGATTTTTTTTGGTTTTCAGGTTTTTGGTTTGTAAATCATGTTAAAAATTATCCATAATGTAAAATTTCATGTTATATTATTGTTAAAATGGATATAGTTGAATTAATTTTCTGCTCGAGAAGGTTACACAATGTTTTTAGATATAATTAAGGATTATCATTCAAGTATGGGAGAGTTTCATGAAAACTAAATGGAATCATAGATGTTATTTTCATGATCTTATTGATGATCATGAATTAAGGTGAAAAATTTTCCAGATCAATGAAATTTTGTGTGAGAAGAATATTTTTTATAAATACAACAGTAGTCACCATTTTGGAGATAAGGAAGAAATATTGAAGATATAAGTTCCCTATTTTCATTTAAGACTCACAAGGACATAATTTTTAAGATATAAAATTTATGTAACCTGTAATTTCATGTATGAAGAATTTTATAAGATTAGTGTTCGTGTGGACATGTGTTACACAAAAATAATATTTTCACATAAAAGGAGTTATGAAAAACATAAATAAATATTCAATAATATCAATGGTAAAATATTATTCATAATTTATATGAAGTAAGATATTTATAACACATCAATTTTGGTGTAGAGAGGTTTTATTTGAAACATATGATGAATTAACTAAAGAAATAGTGAGTTCACATTAGCTTAAAGAGTAGTGAGTTCTAACAACCTTATCGGTAGTGAACCATGTGGAATAGTGAATTAGGTATAATCATCATAAAAATTTGAGTTTAATTTTGAGAATAATGAATTACATTGTAAATATGTAGTTAGTTTAATTGATAGCGAAATGAGTTCTCTAAATGTGTTTAGTAGTGAACTAAGAGGGATAGTGAGTCTTCTATGAAAATTGTATACAATAAAGTGTTTTTTGATTCTAGTGCATCATAAAATTATTATTGTTTAGTCCTTTGATTAGCTCAATGAATGTGAACTAAGTAAAAATATATGATGACTCTATTTACTTGGTTTATTTCTTCTTATATTATATTAGGGAAAAGGTATTAATACTAATAGGGTAACATGATCTTTGGAGAGGCACATTTAATGAAATTAAAGCGCCCTATTCACCCCTGGATATATGTATTTTCTAGGGACAACACATTATACTGTCTTTGTGTTTGAATAAAAAAGAAAAATTCATATAGAAATATATGATATAAGGTCATGATCATTGAATATTGATATTGTTTCATTTATTATGAAAAACTATTGGGGACACTTTATAATGGTTTACACATCATGATTTGGTGGTTGAATCTGCGGTGGAAAATTAACTATAGTGTATTGATCGTGATTGAATAATGATAGTGTGTATTAAAAACATCATGGTTAAATGATAATTAATTCAAGGATTAATGATTTTATATATATAACAATACCCAAAAAGAAAATAAATCATAATGGATTGATGATATTTGAGATCAATATTAAATGACTTGATGACCTGGTCATAATGACACTTGTGACACTATTGTTTTAAATTTCTATGAATAATAAAGGTGAAAATTTAAAAAACAATTATGATACATTAAGGATATATTTTAGGGGATAAAAGTGTCACGACTAGTCATTGGGGCCCGTGCCGTGACTTCCCCAATACCTCCTTCAATAGGCCAGGGGATGGTGACTAGCACCAAAGGCAAAAATCCCGATAAAAGGGAAGGCATTACCTTTATATAAGTAATAAAACACAAAAGAGTATGCAAGCTGAAGTAAATACTAAGTAAAATGAGTACAAAATTAAGTGCTGGAAAGTAAATGGGCCAGAATACAGACCCAACTGAATGTACAATACAACAGTACAGAAAGAACAACTGTAGTAAAGTAATCCACCAACCACTGAGTCGTCCTCCGGATATCCCACCTGAAGGGTGGGTACATATGGTCTCCTCAGCTCCTCGGGTCCGGCTGTCCGCTCCGTGTACGTCGCGCCACGTGGTCCACCTCCAGGCACTGTTCCGCTCCACTAGACTCCACATCAACCAATTCTATCTGTCATATGCATCCAACACAACATAGTTTGGGCATTGCCCATGCAGGGGTGAGTATACGATACTCATTAGCGACCCCGAGACCCCCAGAGGACTCCCATAATCCACAAAGTTAAAACCACAACGAAAAGATACAAAAACGAAGTATCAACCAACTGTACTAAGGTATATTCTCATACATATAACTAACTCATCAATTCCAGTTTGACTCTAACTCAAGATCCCAAAAACAACACAGTCCACACAGGAAAGCACAACTCAGTCCACTAAGGAAAGCACAACCCAGTCCACACAGTATGGTAAGCCAATCACATCGTTGATAATGAATGAAAGACAATACTCAACTCACAAAATTATAATACTCATGAAGAGGGGTGGATATGATAGATGTAGCCTCTGAATCATCTTCCCTGCCGAACCCACGTAGGATCCAAGTACAGAAGTCGTCGTTGCTGAACCCACATAGGATCCAAGTATCATAACCATCGCTGCCGAACCCACATAGGATACTTGTACTATCTTCATCACTGCTGAAACCATAAAGAATCCAAGTACAATCGTCCTCACTGCCGAACCCACGTAGGATCCAATTACAGTCGTCATCTTCATCATAATCACAACCATCTCTAGGGTTCCCGCACACAGCAAGCTCGATTCCAGGAGGATCCTCTCCTCGAGTATAATATTGATACATAAACTGTCATGAAGTCCAGAGTTGATGTGCTCCGTAGTTCTGTCCCACATAATAGGGGAAAAACCAATAAAAACATGCCCATGTCATGGAGAACAAGACGACCAAGCCATTTCCCCAAAGTACTTGATGTGTAGGTAAGAGATACACTTTGTGTCATCAGACACCGGGTACTGCCCGTGTGAAGTGGTCCATTTCGTAGGGATGGTCGTGTAGATAAGTAATTATACAGCATGTGGTATGGTTACATGCCGTTTCTAGACCTCTAGGGTCGGTTCCATGTGCATAGTCCATGCCTAGCTGTTTGGTGGAGTACATGCTCGTGTACTCCACTCGTGTCCATGTATTCCCAGAATACATGCCGAGTCTTCACAAAGCTGCTTTTGCCATGTTGATGGTAGTACATGCCATTTCTGTTGGTCGTGTGGTTCTTCCCATGTCCTTGTACATCCTAGATTTCATGCCGAGCCTCACGAAGCCACTTCTTCCTTTCTATGAAGAGAATACATGCCGTGTTACTTGGTCGTGTATTGTTGTCCGTGTCTGTGTATTTTCCCTAAATACATGCCATGCTCATCGAAGTATCCTATCTTAAACAGTGTAGAGAGTACACGCCATGTGTCTAGAGTCACACACCATGTGTTACTATTCTAACGTCTGAAAGAGGAGCCACAATATTCTTGTACTACACGGCGTGTGCTCATGGAGGACACGCCTTGTATTCTTAAATTTTCTAGAAAACGACGCCTCTGTCCAGCAAGCCTCCCGAGGTGTCCGTTCTTCATTTCGATGATCTGATTTCTATAAAACGTCCTCTTCAAGGATTCCCCAATTCTTTAAGGCCATTTACGATGTTTTCGGGCCTCCGTTTGGCTTCGAAAACAGAGCTTGATTTACAGCTCAAGAACGGCCGAAGAATTCCAAAAATTCACAAGAACAACGGATGAAATGGACCGTGTTAGTTTCTTCTAGTCCATTCCGCATTAGTCTGATAACAATCGGATTAATAGCAACAAAAACATGGAATTAAAACATTTCATTACTCAATCCAAACACACCCCTACATCGAAAATAAGTTCGCGATGTCATTCGCCACAAATGATGGCGTTGTTTCCATCATCGTCGGAGTTCACCTGAGGAAAAGACGTCTCCTATTTTATCACCGAGAGAAGATGATGATTTCACGTCATTGGAGAGATCCCATGTTAGTGTTACCTCCCTTGTCACGGAGGATGAAGTGGATAATGAAATTGGGGTCACCGAGTCATTCTTCGTTGAAGAGGTGAAGTTCTTCGCGGGAGGATGAAGATCTTCAAAATAAAAACTAATGTCCTCTCCAAATCCTCCTCATGCAATAATTCTAACTCCAAAATAAAATAAAACTCTCCTTATTCTATTTTACTTCTCCATGCAGTCAAAATTATAAAATTCCAACAATTAATTTCATTAATTGATGACGTTCAATTAATTAATTAAGTGTGTGTTGGCATGAATTAAAGTCGAAGAGTGGAGAGAGGAGGAGTTACCCAAATAAATTCAAGGGGGTTTCCAACAATAATAAAAGGAGATTGATGGGAGGATTAAGGGGTTTTAGGGAATGTGAAGGGTTGGGGTCATGTGGTCCCCACCTCACATTAATCCTCACATGGGTAGTTAGGTTGTTAGTGGGTCCCACCCTAACTCCCCCATGTAGGATAAAAACCACTTCAAATAAAAGAATAAAATTTTCCCACAATTTTATTCACTTCTTATTTAATCCATACATTTTTTTAAGACCTCCTCCTGAGAAAACGCATCTACGGAAAAGGTCCCCTTATGCAATTACCAGTGTTGTGAGTTCCCCGGTGCCCTCAGATTTAAATTCTGAGCACCGGTTCAAAAGATAGAAAAACACACTCATTCATTTACTGAATGTACCCGAGCTAAACTTCGGAAATTGATTTTTAGCACACCGGGCCTTAGAATCAAGTACTGTCAGAAGCCATAGAATTGTAAAATTACAATGTATTTAAAATAAATTCCATGAAATTTCTGGGTCATTACATTACTCCCACCTCAGGGATTTATGTCCTTATAAAGTTACATCATAATCTAGGGAAACAAATGAGGGTACTGTACACGCATCTGAGCCTTACGCTCCCACTTAATCTCCTAGAGGTTCCCGTGCTTCCAAATAATGCACACTAGAGGAATCGACTTTCCACGTAGGACGCACTCCTGTCGATCATTGATCTTCACCGAAACCTCCGCAAAAGTATCCCCGTCATTGATGTCCAGCTCCCCATGATCCATGAAATGCATCGGGTCGTGCAAGTATATCTTCAGCTTAGATACGTGGAAGATATAGTGCACTCGGTAAAACTGAGGTGGAAGAGCTACGCTATAAGCCACCGTGCCTGCCATGCTGAGAACCTGGAATGGTCCGATGAAGCATAGAGATAACTTATCGCCCCGACTAAATCTCTGTAATCCATGTCGAGGTGAGACCCGTAAGAAAACTTCATTGCCATCCTCAAACATTAGTGGTCTTCGTATCCTATCAGCATAGTACTTCTGTCTACTCTGTGCATTCCTCATCCACTCCTGTATGATCTGCACCTTCTCCGTCATAGCCTGGACCATCTCTGGTCCTATAAGTGCCGACTCCCCAGGTTCAGTCCAGCATAGAGGTGATCTGCATGGTCGGCCATAGAATGCCTCATATGGCACCATCCTGATGGTGGAGTGGTAGCTCTTGTTGTACGCAAAATCCTCCAAGGGTAGGTGATCCTCCCAGTTATAACCAATGTCAAGGAATCATGCACAAATCATGTCCTCGAGAGTTTGAATGGTCCTCTCCGTATGTACATTCGATTGAGGAATAAAGGTAGTACTTAGGTGTAGCTTCATCCCAAATGCCTCTTGCAACCCCTTCAAATGCTATTAAGTAAAGCGAGAATCTCGATTGGGGATGATGGAAGATGGAACACCATGAAGTCATACGATCTATTGAACATAGAGGCATCCCAAGATCTCCATTGAACCCTTCTCTCAGATAGGTTGGAGGTGGGATTACTTGGTGAGTTGGTCGAAAATCACCCAGATGGAGTCATGTCCTCTGGATGTATGTGGAAGTCCCGTCACAAAATCCAGGGATATCCCATCCCACTTCCACTCCGGAACCTCTAAGGGCTGCACCAAGCCTGCCAGAACCTGGTGCTCCACCTTCACCTGCTACCAGGTGAGGCATCGTGAAACAAACTCTTCCACAACCTTCATCATACCTGGCCACCAGTGTTGTCGTCTGAGATCTTGGTACATCTTCGCTACTCGTGGATGTACCACCAATGGGGAAGTGTGAAACTCCCTCAGCACCTCCTCCAGTAATGCAACTAGTACCACGGTACGTCCCCTGAAGAGGAAAATGTGCTCCCCGCCTTCATAAAATCCATCAGGTGCCAGCCCTGAGGATATCAGATCACATCGCGCCGCACAGTCAACATCCCCATGTTGTCCCTCTCTGACCCGCTGAAGAAGAAGAGGAGTGACTGTGAGGGACTATAGGAAGGATGCCCCATCTCTATCCACGAATGATATCTGCAAAGCGGATAAGTGCTCTGTCGCCTATCCAAGTAGCTAAATACCCGTCCTCCTGTTGAGAGCATCAGCTACTACGTTCCCCTTACCAGGAGTATAGACTATCTCAAATTCATAGTCCTAGAGGAACTCGAGCCATCACCGCTGTCTCAGGATCAGGTCCTTCTGTGAGAAGATATACCTGAGACTCTGGTGGATAGAGTGGACTATAAAGCGCTCACCCATAAGATAGTGCCGCCACATCTTCAAGGAAGAGACCACTCTTGCTAACTCCAGGTCATGGGTAGTGTAGTTCTTCTCATACTTCCTTAACTTTCGTGAACCACAAGTGATCACTGCCTACTCCTACATCAGGTCACACCCGAGTCTGGTCCCTGATGCATCGCAGTAAACTACATACCCTACACCCTCCTCTGGTAGCCTCAAGATGGGTGCACTAGTCAATATATGTCTCAGATACTGGAAGCTCTGCTGACATCTATCTGACCACACGAAGGGTTTCCCATTCTTCGTCAAAGATGAAAGCAGTTATGCAACTCTAGAGAAGTCTGGCACAAATCTCCGATAGTACCCAGCCAGACCTAGGAAACTCCGCACCTCCATCACACAACTAGGTGGCTCCCAAGCAAGTACTTCCTTGATCTTCGTAGGATCCACCGCAACTCCCACCTTAGAGATGACATGCCCCAGGAGGTGGACCTCTCGAATCTAGAATTGAAACTTCGAGAGATTACCATAAATCTGGTGATCTCAGAGTGTGTCTAGTACAACCCTCATGTTGTAGACGTCCTCCTCCCCAGTAGTCGAGTAAATTAGTATGTCGTCGATGAAGAATACGCCAAATCCATCAAGTTAAGGCTGGAAGATCCTATTCATGAGACTCATGAACACTGCTAGAGTTTCGGTTACACCGAAAGGCATAACCAGAACTCATAGTGGCCATACCGACACCTGAAGGCTTTCTTCTGCACATCCTCATCTCGAACTCTGAGATGATGATATCCTGACCAGAGGTCTATCTTCGAGAACCATCGTGCTCCCATAAGCTGATCAAATAGGATTTCAATCCTCGGAAGTGGATACATGTTCTTCATGGTCACCTAGTTCACAGGATGTTAGTCGACACACAGTCGCAATCTCCTATCCACCTTCTTTGCGAACAAAATCGGGGAAGCCCAGGGTGAAACACTAGGTCGAAAGAATCCCTTTCCCTGCATGTCCTCCAATTACACACGTAGCTGACGAAGCTCAGCAGGAGCCATTTGATATTCTAGTGTAGATATCAGGGTTTTCCAGGGGTACAAGTCAATATAGATGTATACCTCTCTATGAGGAAGTAGTCCTGGAACGTCATCAAGAAAAACGTCCGCATACAGATCCACCACAACAGGAAAACTTGGACTCCGCACATCAACTGCTCCTAGGTTGAGACTAGCCAACTAATGGGTGATCGGATGTCCTCTCCTCTGCATGAGTCCATCCTATGTAGAAAAATGTTCCCTTCTCCTTGGTGATGTTTAACCTGCTCCCATCTGTGCGGACACACTGCACTTTGAGCCTAATACAGTCAATATGGGCATGGACTGTAGATAACCAATCCATACCCAAGATGACGTCGTATGGCCTCAACACCCCTATAAGAAGATCCCAGCCGAAGATCTCACCTCCTAGATTAATCTCACACTGCCTGAACCAGTGTGTAATCGTCGATTCTACTTCCATAGGAGTCTCTAGCAGTAAGGATCGAGCCAACAGCTCTGTCAGAAACTCCAAGCTCCAAGCACGGGCAGTGGTAAAGAATGAATGACTCACTCCTGTGTCTATAATAACTTCAGAAATGTTTGAGTAGACATAGTTATTACCTCGAATCATCTCTAGTGTGACACGGTTGTAGGCCTCGACTACCTGATGTTGAGCCTGCCCCTATCTTCCAGCTCTTGTGGTCGGGGTGGTCCTCCTGGTGGTGGTGGTGGTACAGACTCGAAACGTCATCCACCACCTTTTGCTTGGCCTACTCCTATGCCACATCCTCTAGCTCCTTGCAGACCACGACAGTCGAACCTCTGCCTCTGTCTAGGTGGTCCCTCAACCATCTTCTGCTCCCCTACATGGTGGGTCGGGTAGTCACGAGCCATGTGGCCCTGCCCACCGCATGCATAGCACTTCCTGCCTCTCGTATGGATGGATCTATTGTGTGTTCCCCGCACATCTGAACCAGTATCATGTGGTCACCCACCTAATGGTGTGGTCTGCTTGGACCTCTGCGACATCTGTCTACTATCGGCTGAAGAAGACTCTGCTACATGTCGCCCTGCGGTAGGCCTCGCTGCTAGCGTCGACTTAGAAAGGAATCTCTCCACAAGAAGGGATTGCTCTAATAATCTTACCTATGTCAGGATGCTAAGGGAGATCATCGAAGCCCTGATCTCATGCCTCAGTCCATGCTCGAAGGTCCAGGCCCAGAAGAATGGGTCTTGTACCATGTCCGTGGAGTAGCGCGAGAGTTCGGTAAATCTCGCCGAGTACTGGGCCACTGTCATGCTACCCTGCCGTAGCTGTAGTAACTCATTGATGTGCACCACATAGAGGGTGCCTGGAACGAACTCCGAGCGGAAGAGTCTCTCAAAGTACATCTATATTATAGATGCCTCGTCGTGCACCTAAAGCATCAGGATCCACCATCTACCAACTACCGTATGCAGGAGACTCGCCACAAGGATCACGATAAGATCTGCTGGTGTCCCTAACAATATGAAGGCTCGAACAACAACCTCCAGCCAATCCTCTGCTACCTGAGGGTCTGTCTCTCCATGAAACATGGGCATCCTTTGATGCTGAATCTCGTGCAGTGCACTCAGGCGATGTTCACTCTCCACTGCTAGGGCTGGTGGTATCGGTGGCCCAGCGGGTAGAGGTACCGCTGGTTCCTACGCTGTAATGGGGCCATGCACTGAGGCCTCGTCACTCGGTGGGCTGCCACCTCGCAAGTAATTGGGAACCCTAGCTGGCTGCCATCGTGGGGACATCCTAAAAATACACAAGTGTGCCACGGTTAATATAGTGTACCTTGTGAGATAACACAAATTAATCACAAAGAAAACTTTCGAAACACACATGCAATTAGTGTTTTCAAGAACTATGTCGGAAAGCAGAAGTCAGGGTCCTGGTGTATGAATACGTAGGCAACCACCCCAACACATGACTCCCTAGACTGATAACCACACTCAATACCCTTAACACCACTTCTTCACAAGAAGAAATTATTAGAGTGCTGAATTCTGCAGTAGAACTGACTCCTCTAATACCAATTTGTCTCGACCCTTCCTCGGGGCCCGTGTCGTGACTACCGCAAGCCCACCTTCCATATGCCAGGGGCTGGAGACTAGCACCAAAGGTGTAAATCCCTATAAAAGGGAAGGAATTGCCATTATACAAGTAATCAAACACAACAGAGTAAACAAGATGAATTAAACACTACGTAAACTGAGTACAAAAGTAATTGCTGGAATGTAAATGGGCCAGAATACAAACCTGACTGAAAGTACATTACTCTAGTAAAGAAATAACAACTATAGTAAAGAAATCCAGCAACCACAGATTCTTCCTTCGGATATCCCACTTGAAGGGTGGGTACAGATGGTCTCCTAAGCTCCTCATGTCTGGTCGTCTGCTCCGTGTACGTCCTGCCAAGTGGTCCACCTATAGGTACCATTCCAATCCACTAGACTCCACCTCGATCAGTTCTTTATGTCTTCTACATCCAACTCAACGTAGTGCAGGAATATCCCGTGTAGGGTGAGTATACGATACTCATTAGGGACTGAGAGTCCCCCGATGGTCTCCCAGAATCCACAACGGATAAACCACAAAGAAAAGATACAAACACGATGTATCAACCAACTATACTTAGGTATATGCCCATACATACACCAAATACATCAATTCCAGTTTGACTTTAACTCAGGAGCCCAAAAACAACCCAGTCCACACAGGAAAGCACATCCCCATCCACATAGGAAAGCACAACCAAGTCCACACAAGAAAATACAACCCATTACACAGAGGATGGTAAGTCCATCGCATCATTGATAATGAATGAATTTCAAGACTCATATCACACATGTATACTACTAATGAAGAGGGGTGAAGATGATAGATGTAGCCTCTGAATTATCTTCCCTGCCGAACCCACGTAGGATCCTAGTATAGTCGTCATCACTTTCAAACCCACGGAGGATCCAAGTACAGTTTTCCTCACTACCGAACCCACATAGGATCCAAGTATAGTCATCATCATCTTCGCAGTCACAGCTAGCTCTAGGGTTCCCGCACACAGCACGCTCGATTCCGAGAGGGTCCGCTCCTCGATTCAAGGATTGATACATCGAACTATCACGAAGTACAGATTTAATGTACTCCATAGTCCCATCCCACGTCATTGGAGAAAAACCATGAAAAATGTTCCCAAGTCATGTAGAACATGTTGACCAAGCCATTTCCCTAAAGTACACGACATGTAGGTATGTGATGCACATCATGTCATCAGACACTGGGTGATGCCCGTGTCATAGGGATGGTCATGTAGATAAGTAAGTACACGACGTGTGGTATGGTTACACGCTATTTCCAGACTTCTAGGGTTGGTTCCATGTGTGCAGACCATGCCTGGCCATGTTGTGGAGTACATGCCCGTGTACTCCACCATGTTTCCGTGTATTCCCGGAGTACACGCCGAGTCATCACGAAGCCACTTCTGCCATTGTGAAGGTAGTACACAACTTTCCTCTTTCCCATGTGGTTCTTCCCATGTCAGTGTAACTTCCAGATTACATGCCCTGCCTCACGAAGCCACTTCTGCCATTCTATGAAGAGAATACATGCCATGTTACTTGGATGTGTATTGTTGGCTGTGTCCGTGTATTTTCTCTAAATACATGCCATGTCCATCGAAGTCTCCTCAGCCAAATAGTGTGGAGAGTAAACGCCATGTGTCTATAGTCAAACGCCATGAGTTAATTTTCAAACATCCAAAACGGAAGCCACAATATGCTTGTACTACACGGCGTGTGCTCCTGGAGGACATGCCGTGTATTCTGGAATTTTCTAGAAAATGACGGCTCTGGCCAGCACACCTCCCGAGGTGTCCGTTCTTCGTTCGGATGATCCGATTTCTATGAAACATCAGCTTCTAGGTCGCCCCGATGCTCTAAGGCCATTTACCATGTTTTCAGGCCTCTGTTTGGCTCCGAAATCATATATTGATTAACCGCTCAAAAATGGCGGAAGAATTCGAGAAATTCACAAGAACGACAGAGGAATCAGGCCGTGTTAGTTTGGTCATGTCCCTTCCGCATTAGTCTGATAACAAGTGGTTTAAGAGGAACAACAACATGGAAGGAAAACCAATCATTACTAAATTGAAACACACCCCTACCAAGAAAAGAAGTTCGTTGTTGTCAAGCGCCGCAGATGATGGCGTTGTTTCTGTCGTCGTCAGTGTTCACTAGAGGAAATGGCGTCTCCTCTTTTATCACGAAGAGAAGAAGATGATTGCGCGTCATTGGAGAGATCCCACATCAGTGTTCATTCCATTATTACGGAGGAAGAATTAGATAATGAAAATGGGGTCTCCGAGTCGTTCTTCATTGATGAGCTGACGTTCTTTGCGGGAGGATGAAGTTCTTCAAAATAAAAACTAATGTTCTCCCAAAATCCTCCTCACACAATATTTATAACCCCAAAATATAATAAGCATATCCTAATTTTATTTTACTTTTCCATGAATTTAAAATTAATAAATTCAAACACTTAATTTCATTAATTGATGAGGTTCAATTAATTAATTAAGTGTGTGTTGGAATGAATTAAAGTGGAAGAGTGGGGAGAGGAGGAGTTACCCAAATAAATTCAAGGGGGTTTACCAACATTAATAAAAGGAGATTAATGAGAGGTTTAAGGGGATTTAGAGAATGTGAAGGGTTGGGGATCATGTGGTACCCACCTCAAATTAATCCTCACATGGGCAGTTAGGTTGTTAGTGGGTCCCACCCTAACTCCCCCATGTAAGACAAAAACAATTTAAATAAAAGATTGTCCCACAATTTTATTCACATCTTATTGAATCCACACATTTTTTTAACACCTCCTCCCGGGAAAATGCATCTATTATAAAGGTCCCCTTAAGCAATTACCGACATTGAGAGTTCACTGGTGCCCTCAGAAATCAATTCCAAGAACCGGTTCAATAGATAGAAAAACCCGCTCGTTTGTTTACTGAACGTACCAGAGATAAACTTCAAAAATTGATTCCGGGCACACCGGGCCTCAGAATAAAGTACCGTTATAATCCATAGACTCATTAAATTACAAAATATTTAATTTTTTTTTTTGAAATTTTTGGGTCTTTACAAAAAGAGTTAATTAGTTTATAATTTAAACCATTGATGTTTTTAAGGGAAACATAAAGACATTTTAGAGTAACTTGTTGTCGTTTGTGTGGCTTTAGAATTTCTTAATAAATTCACATGAAATTAACACCTGATGTCTATAATTTTAACGGTGTTTAAATATTTTTTCTATTTTAAGTGTATTTTTATTACCTATTTTAACCATGAAGAAACCACCCCAACATGGTTTGATGTTTTAAACCATATTTAGCTACCATTAGCTTGATTTAATGATTATTCATCTGATAGATATATTGAAACATTGGGATAAATTTGTAGATATATTTTTCTTATAACACTCGAAATTTATAGAATATTATGATTGTATTTTTATATTAAATAATTGTTGTATATATAAGACATATATAAATATATAATTGTGTATTTTCTCTATAAAGGGATGAATTAGTATAGATAATGTGAACTACACATCAACATAAAGAGGAAGGAACTTCCACTCGATATTTAAAGAATATAAAGTCTATAGTTATATTTAAGATTTTTATTTTTTCTTAATTTTTATGTTAAATATTGTTCTTCTCATTAATTATTTAATTCAAATAATGGGTAGATAACTTGTGTCATGTTTTATATTTATGGTCATTAATTTTTTTTGGGATTCATATTAGGTTTCATCATTCACTTATTAATCTACATATATTTAATTATTTATCAATGATTAATATTTATTAATTGATTTGTTTCTATTTAATGAACAAATTATCTATTAATTTAATTATTTATTATGAAATGAGTTTGATTCTATTTTGTTTTAAAAAAAATTAATCAACTAAATACTTTTTGAATTTAAGTAATTGGTGAAATGAAAAGAATAATTTGGTATATATAAATTAAATTATAGGCCAAGGGTGTACATTTATTTTAATTTAATAATAACAAGATCATTAATTATAAAATGTGAGTATTAATTATCTCATGATCTCAGATTTATAAAAATTTAGTATACTCAAATTCCTATTTTAATAAATTACTTACAGACTAGCTTCGGGCCACCGTTGAACTAAGTAGACAATCATGTCTGTGATATAATCAGGGGAAATACCAATCAACATGGACTATAAATAAGCAATAAGTTATCATAAATGAACTCATCGGTATTATTTTTCATAGTAAATATAATTTAATAGGATGTAGAATTATTCAAGAAATTTTGGCCTGACTTATCCATAAATTGGACGTCTACGGTAAATAAAAAAATAGTATTACATATATGTAAACCTGAATAAAAGTATCAAATAAAATGAGTAATGTAACTCATTATTCAAGTATAAAAAATAAAAGGATATAGAAGATGTCCCATCTTAGTAAAAATAGTGATAAATTAAAATTTAACAAAACACAAACCCATATCTATGTGACTCGATGAGTCCACATCTTTCCTCATGAAAAAAATATCTATGATTGGTTAATAGATAATCATGGAACCTAGAACTCAAATATTTAAACAACCATGAGCATTAATGTTAATTTTAATTACAATAAAATCCACACCCCATGTATTACTTATAAATAAAAAAATATATCAAGCTTGTTTGAAATAAAATTTACATACCTATGATTTCCACATTTATTTTATTCCAATAACAACCCATTTCCATTTTTCTTAAAAATAATTTTATTAGAACATGTGAGTTTAAAAAATTTAAAATATAAGTACATTAAACATTGAATAAGAAAAAAATGAAAGGATCTTTTTGAAATGTGTTCATAAAAAAATATGGCAGAGGAGTTCTAAAACATTTACTATAAAACATTAAATAAATGGATTATATATTTAATATGAAATGGGAAAATGGAAAATGTAGGTATAATAATAACAATAATAATAATGGGATAAATAATGAGATAATTAAATCTAAGTGGAAAGCATATTCTACCAATATAGAAATAGAGAATTGTAATGAGTATAAGAAAATCAAAAAATAAATATCATTGCAATGACTAGGAGGTGAAGAGAAATTATAGAACTTAACACACATAATCCATAATATCATTTTTCATAACGTAATCATAACACCTTAATATCTTATCATAACCTTCCTAGCCTAATTGAATGGAAATTTCAACAGAATGACAAATATGTTCTAAGTGTCCATTAGATAGAGAATGATCTTAACCAGTATAGCATGAGTTATCCAAATTTATAATATCTATTCTTATTTCCAATGAAATATATAAAACAAATTGATGCAATGAAAAATAAAAAATGAAGAGATAAATATTAATTCACACATATATATTGTTATATGAAGCATGATCCATTAATAAAGCCTCACACATATGAATCCTTCATTGAAAAAACCCTCTATTAATCAATCATATCAATATAATAATTGGATCCTCAGATATAGATGTTTTAGTTATTTAAAAACAAAAAAGGAAAGGTCCATTTCTTATGGGATTTTTTATCAATAATCCTCTATTAAAATTTCCCATCGAGCCTCATAAACATATTTAAAAATAAATATCACTCCTAAATGTTTTAGAAAATCCAATTCATTTTTCTAAATAAATTTTTAAAAAATATATTTGGGAATTTTATTAAATAATATGTTTGTAAGGTTAAATAAAATTAATTTATACTAAATTTGTAAATTGAAATACCATTTACATTAAATTAAAATTGAGAGAAAACCTTATTTTCATTTAAAATATTACTCAAAATAGTCTAATTACCCAATTTTATATCTAAATAATAATTTGAAAAAAAAAACAAATCATGAATTTTTTATTAAAATTAAACTCCAAGGGATAACCTACCTCAAACCATATATTAATGTTCCAAAACATTGATTATGAGCTGAACACTAACTAGAAAAAAATTCAAACACCTAAAAAGTAGGAATCACATAGCACAAGGTCAATCCCTCACCCTAGGGTTTATACATGTAAGGAAAAATTTATGGAAGAATATAAAAGTAAGAATACATAATGAATAAAAAATTAATGGAGGAAGAAACATAACCTCGATGAAATAATTTTAATACATAAATAAATAACCTGGATTCACAATTTGGGGGAGTACAATCCAAGGGGAGGATAACCAAGGGCTATCCAAGTATAGTGGGGGAGAATATGAGGGTTTAAAGGTTAATAATTTGAGGTCTAGAATAATAATTTCATGATTTTAAAATTATAGGTATGATGTATGTTTTGGCCATATTATTTACAATACCCTACACAAACTATGCACCTCACACAAGACAAACTTGGGAACCAATGAGTTTAGCTATATAGGTAAGAAAATTTTGCATCACCTTAATGAAATGAATCTTATAAAACTATAAAAAAATAACAAGTTTCCCATATGGAATACTCTATCCATATGGAAGACTTACACTAATACACTTACACACAATGCTATTTCACAGTTTCCCCTAGGCTTCACATTGTTAAGACTCCACTGTGTGTAACCCATTTGAACTAAACCATGTAAAAACACCTATAGAAATGGATATGCTAAATGGTTTTGTAAAACTGTGATCTATCCATGTAAAATAGTTATGTTGAAAATGTAGAATAAATCATGTGATACTCACATGGTTTCCAATATCTATGAATTAAAACCCTTTTACAAAAATATCTCACATGTTTTGAATAAAACATGCACTTCCAACTCATACTAAACAATGAAATAAGAAAGTGTATTTGAAAATGATCCTATGTAAAGGAAATAACATTGTTTCTTCTATGATGTGATATCTAACTATGTAATAGAAGGAAAAACATCATTAACAAACTTGACTCTAAAACTACATAAAATAATAGGAAATAAAAAAACTAATAAAAATGAAATAATAATAATAAAATTGTTGGATGAGACAATTCCCTCAACCATAATTATTTATACCCCTATAAAATAAATTATACTTATCTGATCAGTGAAAGTGATGAAACCCATCCTCCTTAACCAATACACAACACTCAACACCAAGGAAAAAATAACATAAATTGATAAAATTTTTATGATAGACTTGGAATGAAACACATTTATCCACTAAATAACCTTAAAATCAATACTCAACAGATATAATATCTATCACCCAATACAAGTAAAACCCTAGGAAAAAAATCCAGGACAATTATAATGGTCTCCCCACCCTAATAGAATTCCTCTAAAATAATGATCCTATAAGGACAACCAACCATAACCAAATATCGGAAACATTATAATAATAAAATTATAATGATATGAAAAAATCCCAACATAAAATAATCCATAATATGTAGTTTCCATGTGAAATCACAATCCTAAGTAAAACCATACATTTTTTCAAAATCCAAAAGCCCTATAACTATTATAACATTAAATTAACATAAGGGTGTGAATACTATATTGATGTAAAAAATAACAGTAATTAATATATTTTATATCCATTAAACCAATTTCAGTTATAATTTTTTAGAAAATGGAGTATTTTAATGGGGTTAATCTAGCTCCACACATTTAATGTATGAATCCTTTGTAAAACATTTAAAGATAAACCAGATGGGAAAAACAATGATATTTCATCAGAGATTTCTGACATGATGAATTCTTAGGATCCATCCTTTTTCAATGATGGTAAACTTGTTTCTAACCATAAGAACATGTCATTGAAGATATATTTTGAAATTCCACTTTATACCAATACATGCCTACTCATCCTTATATTGATTTTCATTTTATTTAATGGATCTCTCTTCACTACTCTCGGTAATCAAGGAAGTAACATTCATTCCAAAGACTACTACAAATACTTACTCATCCTAAAAAACTGACCATGTCAATTCTTCAAATAATTTTATACCAAACTAAAACACCCTTGACTGATGATTGGGAGAAAGGCCTATTTCAAAATACCAAGCCATAAAAAATTCATCCATCAAATAAAAAATTATGATAGGGTAATAGGGGAATAAAATGGAGAATGTCCTCCCAAAAATTGTTTCCTTACTGAAGAATATGATGCTTTATTATCATATACACGTAAATGAACAAAGAGAAAACTTCTGTATGATAAAAGCATGAAAACATTCATGATGAAGTTCTTATCATGGTTTAGTCTGAGCAATATACTTCCACCACTTCCCACTCGGACCCTCAAGTAAAAACTTAGTGAAGTTAATTTTTAAGTGACTCAGGAGGCTCATGAAAGAAAATGATCTCTTGATATTTTTCATCCACTCTAATTCTTATGAAGAATCTGGTTGACTATAAAATAGATAATGGTTCAACTTCTATAAATCTAGAGTAAAATTTATAGTTTCATCAACTGGAGCCTTCACTGGTGGAAAACAACTGGAATCGCCCAATCAAATATCAATAGATACAAAATGAGGGAATAATAAATATAAAATATAAAAGTATAAACTTATAAATTAATCCAAAATTAGATAATACGCATCCAAAATTAAATTTAACATAAAAAGATCACCCCCATCCAAAATCAAATAATAATAACAAAAATGAAATAAAAAATTATTTTTTAAATTTTTTCAAAATCTCACATCCCATATTTTTTATTTATAAAAAAAATATTAAAAATAACTTGTAATATCAATAGATTATTTATTTAAATCATTTATTCATTTAAAAACGCCAATTTCATATTATTTTACCTTATTAAACCTATTTTTTAGATTATTGAATTATCTCATATTAGTTGTAATGTCAAAATTCCATCGTGAATCCCTTTCAGGGTATTCAACATATAATTCATTCTTTTCTAAATACCATCATTCAATTTTCAGAATACTAGATCTAGTTTACCCCATTTTAAAATAAACATTATTAATTTCAAAACAAACCATCATCATTTAAAAATATGATATATTTTTCAAAATATTATAAAACATAATGAAAATTTTTCAATATAACACATGACATATAAAAATTACTTAAGAGGGACTAGTGTTAATGATTTTCGTAGATATATGGCTTAGAGGACCATTATTTAATCATGAAGTTTTTCAATAAGAGTATCCTAAACTATGTAATCGTGCTCGACATGGTTTTCTATATCTCATGAGTTCACCATGTACCACTAGTTAAAAACCAAATATCATCCCCAAATCATAGTAATCCATTAAAAAATAATATATCATTAATATATTTTATAGAATAATATATTCAAAAAAATATACCCAAAATAAAAAAATAAGGATAAAATACAACGAATCACAACAAAATATCCCCAATTAACTTAAGGCTTTGAAAGAGAAAGAGCATGAAAGGCTCACCCTATACATACATCTCGAATTCCAATATTCCTATCTCTAATATATCATTAAATTAATAATAAAAAAATGTGTTCTAGAACCTAGGACCTCTTAATAAATTAGGATTTGGTATCATTTTATCATGAACCAACTTGAGGCCACCACAAAATCAAGAACACAAGTGGGCCCTCGATATACCTATTATTAATTCACAATTCCCATAGGATGGTGACAAGAAATAGGTAATAAAATATGAACTCATGTGAATTATTTCCCCTAGTAAACATTATTTAAATCATTGAAATTACTTTCTATATTTAGCGATGAATCATCCACACATTGGGAACCTGTGTCAAATCAAACAATTTTTTTCTTCAAAAATGAAATCCCAAAAAAAAAAACAAATGAAATAAAATATTGTAACCAGGTCATGATAAATGTAGAAAATAAAAATAAAATTTTATATAGGAGGTCACTTATTGGACGAAACAAGGATAAAGAAAAACTGAAACAAAAACGAATAACAATACCCATGTGAATCCATGAGTCGCTATCCAACCTCAAGACCATAGATACTCCAAAAAAACCTAAAATATAATCTTATAAATTGAAAATAAAATATATAGATAGGTATGATCACCGAGATTAAAATGAATTCAAAATAGAACAATAACCCAGGTATTGAATTTAAATAAAATATCCATTTTAAGTGAGTTAAAAAATATAATTTATAAACATAGGCTTTACTCATTTAGATTAAATTTAAAAAGAGACTATTTCCCATTTTCATTTAAAAGTATTTATATTTAGAACATGGTATTTAAAACATTTTATAAGAGATGGTCCTTAAAAATAAATTATGAAAATTAATTTTTTGAATAATTCTTTTAAAGGTTTTCAAATGTAAATTATAGTGGATGAATTCCAAATAATTTTTCATAAAGAGTTAAATTAATCATTTTCCTTTTTAAAATTAAAGGGGTATATTGGAAATAATTAATGATAACAATGATAACAATAAATAGAAGAAACAATTACATAATAAAAATGGAGAAAGAATGCATACTTTACCAGTATAGAAATGGAGAATACTGTCTGATATAACAAAATAAAAAATCATAAAATGTGTAAATATATTGTAATTGATGGTAAATTACAGAACATACTAAACATAATTCATAATATTGATATATGTGATGAAATATAACCATCATAAATCATGGTATCACTGTACATGTCCTAGATGAGGGGAAAATCCCATAAAAGGGCATATCCATACTAAGGGCCACTATTTAGAGAATGATCCAAAACTAGTGTTTCATGAGTTCTTGTATGTTACACATGATAATCCTAGTTTTTATGAAATATATAAAATGCATGTGAGGTTATTAATAAAAAAAATCATTGATAAAATTAAAAATACAAAAACATATATAGTTACATAATGATTGACCAAAGATAAAGCCTCACACCCGATCAAACTTTATTGAATTATTTCCTTTATAATCTATCATATTAATATACTCATTGATTATTATACCAAATAAATTTTCAATCTATAAAAACAAACTAGCATAATGGGAAAATCCCAAGGTTTGTTTCATATGAAACCTCCATTAAAACTTTCAATCATGCATCATAAACATCTTTTCTAATCAATAAATTTCTTAATAGTTATGGGCATGATTATTGAGATTTCATTGACCCTTTATAAAATCAAATTTTTTTATTTTATCAATCATTTTGAGTGTGAGGTTATTTAAAATAGATTTATACTAAATTTATAAATTATAAGATCCTTTAAATGGAATAAAAAGTGCATGAAGACCTTTTTTTCAAATAATCCTAAAAAAATTATAATATGACCATTTTATATCCATAAGATAATTTGAAATAGTCATGAAATAATTGATCTTAAATTTAAAATATAATATAGGTGTAACATACCTCAAACCAAAAGATAAATATTTGGATCTTTGAATATGTGGTGAACAAGACTTGAAAGATAATACGAACACACTCAACAAAAAATATAACAAATAAAAATAACAAACCCTCACTATAGGGTTGTCAATGATTGGAAACAACATGGGAATATGAAAATAATAATAAAAAATTAAAGATAATAAAGAAATATATGAGGAAGAATCCTAACCATAAAAATAAAATTCAATCCATGAAGAAAGCACATTGCTTCACAATGATATGGAATAAAATTTAAGGTGAGGAGGGATATAGGATTTGCGAGTCATGTTAGGTATAATAGTAGGGTTTGAAGTTAAAAATAAAAAGCGGGTGTAATATGAGTTTTATAAGTTTTTCAAATTTTTGGCATATTTCATGTTTTGGCCACAGTATTACCAAACCATGCACATTTAACTAGACAAACATGGGTAGCTATATTGTTTGGCCACATGGGTTCGAAAATAGTATACCAACCATGATAAATGGATATAATAAAAATTTAAAATATCATATTGGTTTTCCATATTGTTTCCACTATTTGTGCACAAGTCATGCTCCAATACCATTTCACACCAAGAACTTGCGTGGTTTACCTTGGTTTTTTCACAGTCTCAAACCAACATTGAACTATCCTTGTGGAAAAAACTATATAAGAACCAAATAAAATAGAACCTATCGTTGTGTTCAGTTAACAATGTAGTTTCCCCTAAACCATGCACAGTGACCATGTGACATACGGGAAAACTTCAAAAAAATAAAAATTTCACTCTAAAACTCTCAAAAATCAAGGGCAATACAAAAAACCAATAAATAACTAAAATAATTATGAAAAAAATATTTAAGATTAAAATAATTATTTTTATATTCAATTTAATCCGACACATTGTTTTTATTGAATTTATAATCAATTATTTATACAAAGGTTAACATATCAATATGGATTTGACCTTGATCAGGGGATATATGACACAATTTCGGTTTTAGTTCTATATATGTGTAATAAAATTCTTTAACTTGATTTTAAATTGGAATTAATTATACCCGGCAGGTGAGTAATTTTTTCCACACCATTTACATGGGATATAAATATTTAAATAATCATAGTTCTGAAGATTAGTATAACTATTTTCGTTTCTCTGTTATATATATTTTTTATTACACTAGGTTTACTCATGTTGATGTATTTGGGTGAAATATTTTTAATTCATGAGTAATCAACATGGAAAATGATAAATTAGAAATTGAAAAAATTGGTATAATACTATGATTGGTAATAGTTTGAATATATATATATTAAAATAGTAAATTGATGTTGTCTATCATTTATATGATATATATCAGGATGTGAAAAAATGTTTAAAATGGAAAAATGACTTTAATGGAGTATACTCTACCGTCAAGAAGGGTGCCCCAACCAAGTATTATATTACAATCAATTAATATTAACTAATTTAAAATAATGTTATTGATCATATAAATGATCTTGAATTTATTTTAATTAAATATATTACAACATGAATAACCAAACACACACATGGAATGTTTCCTTGCGCATTATAATACTTCCATATTCAATGGGGTTTCTAAATATATAGTATGGATGAGGTTATATAAATTTTATTTTTTTGATATTTATAAATAATGGATTCTATCATTAGAACTATTTTCTATTTTAGTATTGTATGAGATGTAAATATAATTATAATAATATTCTTTCCTCCCTAAAAATAAATAAATATCCAAAATTTTATGAATTTTTTTAATTATTTTAAAGACGAATGACTATATAAAACATGGTAGAGGTTTAAGGACTTGTTCATTAAGTATCACTGTTATATATTTCAGATTTTATTACTAATTAAAATGTTTTACAAAGATTTTATCAAGTAATTATTTTTATTCTAGATACCATTGATGGAGGATCCTTGATAAAAAACAACCATATAGAATAATGATTTTTTTGGATGAAATGTTTTGCAATAATTTCCAATGGATAGTAAATAGATTTATATGATATAAAATAGTTCATGTTGGAGATACAAATGTATGTAATCATTAATAAATAGGATCCTTGAAATATAAGATAGAAAAAATGATGGCAATAAACCAATGATAAGGTGTATACATTGAAGATTTAAATTTTATTCATTTTAAACATCAAAATAATTTCAAGGATAGAGGTGACAACCAGATCTATTATTTTAATTATTAGTATGATTTATCTGTTTCAAAATCTATTTGGACCCTCACAAAATGTTTAAATAAATTATTTTCAGGATACCATATAAATATTTAGGACAAAACATACAGAGACAATATGAAATATGGAATTATATATTTTGAAATTGGAAAAAACTACTGAAAAGTTTAAAAGGGGTTCTTTTAAGATATATATAAATTAATCCACTTAGATAGGTTAAATCCATCACTTTAAGTACAATAAAAATATAAAAGAATATTACTAAATAATATAGAATTAAAAGAAATAAAAAATGAGAGAAAGAAGAATAAAATAATGGAATAGCTAAGAAATATGTAAATAATGTTGTAGAATATCCACCACCTATCAAACCACATACACCATTTTTAAAAAGGATAATGAAATAAATAATTACAGAGAAAAGGATTAAGTTTCAATAATATTTTAATTAAATATTTATTAACACTATATTTATATAAGTATAACCTTATATGATAATTTCACGAATGAGTTAGTTTCAAATAAGAGGAATATTCAAGACATGGTCAAAAAACTTATCAGAGAGTGTTATGCTATGGTTTCAAGGAGCCAACTAATGAAGTAATAATATTTATGTTGTTTTTGAATCCATAATAATATTATATCTTATGATTTTACATGTTCATTATGTAATTTAGGTTATATTTTCAACATCATACTATACTCAAATTTTAAAATATTTTGATTAGATAATATGATTTCCACTAAGGTAAATAATAAAATATAAGATACAATAGTGTGTTATCCTCTAAGTTTTATTGATGTTTTTATAAGACAAGATATTATATCCTACATATTAAATTCCACTTTTACATGGATATAAAATTTCAGTAATGGGATGAGGAATAATTAATATTTAAATTAGGGAGCTATATTTTTGAGTGGATTTTTATAACGTAAATTTTAATATTCATTTAGAGATTAAAATATTTAGTGAAAATGATGAGTTATTGTGTGAGGTATACAAGATTATATCTAATGATGTTACTGAAATTAATGAATGGTAAGAATGAAAAACTATTAAAACTGAATTAAAGGTTGGAATATTAGAAAATAATTATAAAATTGGAATGGTTGGTGTGATTGCGGATACTAGAAAATATTTTATGAAAGTGGATATGAGAATGGACAATAATCAAGGTTAGTTCATGAATTGACATTTTATTTATGACACCATATTATCATTGATACTCTTTTTTTATGATATTAATATTTAATTTTTGGATAGTCAATATTTTTATGTATTGTTCTTAAGGTTTTTAAATTTTAATAATTTGTGTACTATGTTTTGTTTACAAAAAGTTTGAAGGAACTGTGTGGCAACCATGTGTGGGGGTCTATGAATAGGATAGTGTCATACAACATGATTAGTGCCTAGATTCTAAATCATAGTAGATATTAGAAAAAACAATGTGGACTATGTTGGGTTACCCAGAAGAGGTATCATGGTTGGCACATGGTTAGGTGAACTGGGGACCAAAACAGTGTGATCTACCCAAGAGCTAAAAATATTCATTTTTCTAAAAATTCAAAAAATGAAATAAAAATAAAAACAAACTCTCCCTCACTTATTCCCATCTCTTACTTCAATCTAGGCCCCACCTGAGGTGTATCACTCACATTCCCTCCTCCTATAACACCATATTATTTTATTGAATTATTAGATTTAAATATAGATAATTTCTTTAATAGATAGCGTTACATGCAACAATGAGTTGTGACAAACCACAATATAATATAAAAATATTATTATTTAAACATGATCATTATAACCTATCCATTAAAATTTGTTGTATGAATTGGAATTAATTTTTTTTTAAATAATGTGTGAAGGATTTAGATAAATAAAATATATTGATAAATAATTACTTAATTTTTTTTAAAGTCATTATATTCTTTAAAAATTCCAATTTTTAAATGATTATCAAATTTTTTATAAAAAATAATTTTTTTAACACTATTAGACAATATATTTTTAAAAATTGAAATAATATTTTTATTGAAAGTATAATTATTATATTATAATGTAGTTTTTTAATTTCTTGAAAATAATAATTTTTCGATAAATTGAGAAAAATACTGATTTTTATTAAAAACTATATTTTTTATTAAACCGTTTAAAATAACATTCTTTAAAATTGATTATATATATATAATTAGTTCAATTGAATTATTACTAATCAAATATATTTAACTGAAATTTATTTTATGATCATTTTTATTATAAAATCGTTTTATACCTGTGAAAGCTTATCTTTAGAAAATCAGATTTTTGTAGGGTCTATAAATTTAATTTTAAATAAAATTCTTTCCCTTATGTGAATTTAATTTAATAAAATGTATAATATATTTTTAATCATTATAATTAATATTATATAATATTTTTAACTTATTTTTCTTTCTATAATGAATAGTAAAAGCAGCAAAAATTAATTACTACTTTTATGGTTAAAATCGGTTTACTAGGGGGTAAACTAAAAATATAAGGGTCAAAATGACCTAAAATGTCCAATTAATATTTTGAAGACATATTTGAACATTTTTTAATCAAAGTTTTGAAAATGAATAATTTTGGGGCCTTTTGGGTGTGTATAAAGTTGGTATATCTTTTTCTTTTAAAAATTAACAAATGTGTCCTCTCACTTATGTATAAATAGACACCACCTTTCATGTTATCTTAAAACACAAAAGGAATTTTCTTTGGAAATTCCATTACAAATATCTTAATTTAATACTTATTATATATTATAATCCTGGTTTTTAATAGAAAACAATCCTATGAAATCTTTAACTATATACCAAAAGTGCTTCTCGGATGAAAAGGTATAGTCCCAAACCATGAATTTATTGTTTTGTTTATTATTACACCACCTACAGTATTATTAAAATATGATTATATAATATCATAAAAATATCCAATATAACAATATGTTATCATAATAATTTCATAACCTATATCCATCTACTCTTCCATCAAATAGGATACAAAATTTTCGTTCATGTGTACGACAAACCACCACCTCACAAAATGATGTCATTTGTTTTCCATCAACACCTCTCAATGGTGGATTTAATGATGAATGTAAATTATATATATTACATTTATGAAATAATTATACTTATTTAATTATAATATTTTATATAAATTATTAAATTCTATCTCTTTGGAAAACGATAATGTCACTTGGGTATACGTGTGGACTACCGCATCCATGAAACGACGTGATTCAATTTTGAAACTATTTTTACATGGAAGCTAATAAATATAAATTTAATGAAAATTTATTATTTATATTAGAGAAAAATTATTATATAAATTTGAATTATTTTTAACCTTTCTTTAATTTCATCATTCAAATAAATGGAAACAATGTCCATGTATACGTGTGAAAAACCTTCTCCACGAATGGTGTAATTCATTTTCTATCTATAAATATCATGAATGACTTTAAATATTTAAATAATGAATATTTATATTACAAATAACATTATTGACATAATATAACCATGATAAAATAAGAATTACCAAAAGAATTTAACAAAAATATATATGAAAAACAAACCAATTATTACCGAAAATATAGATCTTAACAAAGATTTGTTTATGAACGATAAATAAAATGTAATAATTAAATCCGATATGGTATGATATATATTATTATGGATTTATAATATATTTATATAAAAAAATATTCTTTATAATGGAATTAATAATGCGTACGAAGGAAGTTGATACTTGAGTTAAGGTATTTTCATCTCACTTTTATTTATATATGATACATGCAATATTCACTAATTATTTATTTTATGTGGTATATTTACATTCCATTAATGATTTTAGTACGAAATATATAGGTATTTTCATGTATATATAAATTTATTTATTTAATGGGACTTATGATTCAAAAGCATCAAAAGTTGTAAAGGATTTTCATCACACTTTTATTTAAGAGAGACGCATGCCGTATTCATCATTTATTTCATTTTTAGGGTTTATATAATTCCTATGACTATATTTTATAATGATATTTTTTATAAAATGTATGGGGATTTATACATTTATATATATTTATTTGTTTTATGTTAATTATGATTCCATATTTACCAAGGTTGGAACGGATTTTCATCTCACTTTTATTTGTGTGTGATACATACCATATCCACAAATAATTTATTTTATGTGGTGTATATTTTATACATGAATGTATTTTACGATGAATCCCATGAAAATATGTGTGTATTCATATAAATATATGATTTTATCCTTTATTTTAATTTTATTTTAAATCTACCAAAGTTGTAAGGGTTATACGTTACAATCTCATTATTTAATGGGATTGTTTATGGTTAAGATACGATGATTAAATATTATGATAAATATCTTAATAAAATTATAAATTTTGTTATAATATAGTTATTTCTAGAAATTACATGTCTTCCATTAATTTTCATCTCTATATGTTCTCAAGAGTCCAAAATAAATTTTTAAATAAAAAGCACTATTATTTTCCTCTTCTCTGGAAAAATATTTCTCTTCCAAGTACATGTTCTATAAAATTGTTTTCAAGGATGTATTAAATATTATCCAAATATTTTTTAATGTAATTATTTCCAAGGATTTTTTTTAAATTATTCTTCTTGTTGTTTTCTTAATGATTTAATTTTTGACATTTTACAAAATAGTGAAAGGCATGTTTTATTTTAACTTATGCACCACGTATTCAATTATCCTCTATTATGTACTCTCAGTGATTTGAATCTTACTATAAAATTTTTCATGTTTATTTTATAGGAAAACTTATTCCTTAATATTTTATTTTTTATATATTTTAATTAATTTATTTCAAAATCAAAATAATATATTCCACAATAATTTTTTAATAATATTATACGATATTTCAATCAATTAACAACAAAAAACTTGGATGTTGATTATTATTTACATTGGATATGATATTATAATAACATGTTTATCCATTTTTTGAATGTTTTATTATTATTATGAAAATAATTTTATAAAACCCATTACGTTTTCACCGGGTTATGTTATTTTGAAATAAGTTAATGATTATGAATCTAGTTTCTTTTCCATCGGTTATGCCATGATATAATGTTTATGAAACCCATTTCCATATCATAGGTGATGATATAATGAATGTTTTATGATCTTTTTGAACATAACTATATGATTTTTATTATTTGATGAGTGGTCTTGGAATTATATATCCCTAAAATACCATGGGTAATGTTTTATATATCATGAAATACTATTACAAAAAGGTAAATGTACTTAATCCTCTATAGAAAAAAAGATAATGATCTTGATCCATTATAAGAAATAAGTTTATGTTCTATATACACTATGGGGAACATGTTTATTTTCATAATCTACTATAGGAAATTGGTGATGATGTCTAATTCGTTATGATGTGGTAAACATGTGTTGATGCTTGATCCACTATGATTTAAAGGTCTTGAATGTTAACATTAACATTTAAATTGGTATATATATTTATGATGGATTAAAAAATATCTTACATTAAATTATGTTTCATGAATTATGTTTCATGATTTCTCACTATTGTGATTCAAGTATTTTAGAATGATAATGTTTTGTTCTATGACTCATTTTTACGATCAATGATCGATTAGAAATGATACATGTATGTTATATTCATAATCTCATACCTTTATTATTATCTTATGATTTCATATGACAATTCATTTTTAACAATCATGTTTATATTTAATGAGAATTTGAGATAACCCTTTCTTAGGTTTCCATTCCTTAGGTTATGAAGAATGGTATTATATATGATATGTCTAGTAAAGAATCTATTTATGAAAAACTTAGTGAGGGGTGATGTAGTTCACTTATGAGATATTTTTCTAGCTATCTATGATTCCAAATACACTATAACCATCTGATTATGGTATGTATAATTATGTTATGTAATCAATACTCATCTATTAAGATGTGATATTTATGTACGAAAAGTTCGATTTTCTAATATTTGTATCCGAAGAAGTTTTAGTTAACCTTTGAATGTAATATGATATATTTTTAGTGACAACCCAAGGGAAATGTCTAAAAAATATCTTTGAATTTTTATAAAAGATATAGTGAGTGGTTTCCATGAAATTAAATTTATGTCTAGATATTAAAAGTGTATGTGGATCTGGAATGGTTGTACCTAGGGTAATCACTCCAAAAAGGGATCACTAGGATTTAATTCGATCATCACCTGGTACATGACAATAATCTTTGTTTCAAGCCTAGTTTTAAACACCAAAGGGATATGTTTTTAAAAATAACATACTCTTTATGAACCATCATGAATTATTTGAATAGATGATGACCATGGATGAACTAGGTTAATCCTAGGGTTTCATATATTTAAAATATTGTCTCTTGATTTAGATATCATATAAAATATTTATTATTATTATGTGGGATTCCACTATGATTAATATTCCTCATTCTATTATATTTAGTTTTACTCAGTGTATGGAACCATAAGAAATCATATACACACATAATTTGATGGAAAACACAGTGGATATGATCAACTAAATTATATGATAACTATAGAGAATGATATTGTGATTATTCATAATCATCTTCCATGATATATTAAAAACAACCTAAAAATGGGTGAGTTTACTAACAAGTCATATAGGAGGAAAAATGTATTTAATGGAAATTTGGGTTGAAATGATCATGGAGGTAATAATGATCAATTTATATATTATTAAGAATGTCGTATAAAACACCTATAATAATATCTCAAATGGGGGGACTAGGTTTATATGTGGAAATAAATGTAATTTCATAATCACTTTCAAAACAGTTTAATGCCCTATATCTTGGTAAATGTCACATTATCTGAGTCAATGCCCTAAAATAAAAGTTATCTCTAGGATCAATGAAGAAATTTTGTTATTTATACCATTTAAGTGAATGTATTAGAGTTATTATGTTCAAGGATTCAATAATTATGTTGTATAAGTATTTTTACCAAATATGTTATATTTATAATAACTATGAAACATATAAGGATTTTGTTAATATTGGAGTCATGTAAGATTACCTTAAGAGATATGGATACCATCATGGATTTATGTGTATATGTTTGATATGAATTTCAATGTATTAAAGACGAATTTTAGGTTTTATGTGATTTAATATTTTTATTATTAATGGAATTTGATATAAGTATTATTTGGATAAGGTATATGTAACACTTACGTTCAACATGAAGTACTATTTGAGAATAGTTTTATTTTCATAGGGTATTCATAACCATAAATGTTTATATTATCTTTGATGATTAAGGTTATTTTCATGTATGTTCATTGTATTTATGGGATGTTATAAGAATTATATTAATATAGTTTAGTCAAAAGGATAACCAGTCACATTCGGTAAGTTAATGAGGCTTGAACCCATAACCAAAGAATAATAAGGTTGGAAAACCTACCACTGGACTATAAGATGTATTTTATTATTAGGTAATTTATTTTTAAAATAATGTGATAGAAAAGGATGAATTTGTTTGAAACTAATAATTCGATATAGATATAGTTAGGGGATTGAAATATAATTTGGTGATTAATGTTGTTTAAGAATAGGTTCACTATATTGGGAAGCTTATATGATTATGGTAGATAGAACAATGTGGAATTTTATTTGAGTAGTAATGGGTGAATTATATTTTTAAATAATATATGATTTTCAAATGGAATCATGGTGACTCAGGTTATTTTAGGAAACGATTAGAAATCTTAGAGAATACATTTTTTTTTGAGATGTTAAAAGTGACTGATATTATTTAGAAAAAAATGTCAAATTTCTCTTGAAATAGTACCTTATCAAGTTACTAAAATATTTGGGTTTCAATATTAGACTATATTTTTTTAGTTTAGTTATTTATCAAATGATTTATTTTTAAATTTCAATGTTATTACTTAGGCTTTGTGGATTAATTTCATATGGGGGTTTATTCATTTTTGAGAATTACCTTATTTAGAAAATTTTGGTTTTGGTAAATGTATAATGAAATGAGGAAGAACGTTCTATACTTTTTCGGGATTATGTGATCTATTAGAAGTTATTTTTATTACTTCAAGGATATAAAACTCATATTTTATATTCATTTCTCATAGTAATAATGAAGTAGAAATAGATCGAAGCATTAAATGTAATGAACCAATGTTTTATCAATTAAAATTAAAGTCTTATAAATATTTCATATGATCACATTAAATCACTACAATATGAAAAAAATAAGTACTACGGAACCATTAAATGTAATTTTGTCACTTCTTTGTTTTGAATTTTGAAAATCTAACATACACGGTTGTGATCAGTATGTTATCAGGAGTCCAATATAACCAAGATAATTTTTTTAGAATAGTAACATTCCATTATGAATATTAATGTAACCTTATGTATAGTGACATACCTTAATTAATAGTAGTCTAACATAAGATAGTATATAAATAAAATTCATTTGGTAGTAAGATATACCTATATCTTTGAATACGAAAAGAAATGTTTTAAAATTGTTATTTTTCGTGTAAATTGTGATTTTCATTAAATATTAAATTAATCATGTTAGAAAATAACTTTTGAAAAAAGGATTTCATTTTTGGACTCAACATGTTGAACAATGGTTCGGATGAATTTTTTGGATTTTTCTGAAATATTTGAATTTTTTGTGAATAGTAAGATGCATTAATTTACCCTATAAATACATTTTAATTTAAATCCACTATTCTTAACATCATAATTGATTTAAGAACCAAAATATCTAACTCAAATGAATTTATTACTATTATAGAAAATTTAATACCGACAATTTATTGTCCGGTGATGTAATGATAAATTTATGATTATAATATTATGATAAACCCTCATCCCCTTCACTATAAATACCACCCATCATTATCTCCTCTCTTCACTCCACTAAAGAAATGTTCCTTGCCAATATACTACCAAAATATCTTCTAATGATCCTTCCCAACGTCCCATATCTCCTAGACACTTCAATATACTAAATCATCTCCCCTTAAGAGGCTCTCAGATGAGGTAATGTCAAGAGGTAAATTCTTCTTTCCAATTGATTTATTTATTTTATGTTCTTTTTATTTTCATGTTTATTTCCTGAAATACCTTCACCCAAATACAATGTTAAATATAGTAATATAAAAGTACTATAATTCTATTATTGTGATGATATAATTCAATATCTTATCTTTTTTCCCAAATTTTATTTTAAAAAAATGAAAACACAATTTGAGATGTGTTAATTTAGCACAATCAAGGACGATAGTTTATCAATTTTTATTAATATCATCAATTACAACAATGAAACCCTTTTTATAGTTGAACCAGAATATTATATGTGTATTTTATATTATTTAATGCTCTTTAATCCTTATTCACTCATGATTTAATATAATAATACAAAACAAGATAATTGTGAGATAAATCGCTAAAATTAATTCAAGAGTTTATCATTAATGTTTTATATAATGATTCGACTTCACTCCCAGTATCAAAATTAAATATATATCTATTTAATCTAATATATGTTCAAAAATTTCATATAACTTTAATTTTATACAACCACTTTCATCTTTCATGTTTATTTTTTCATGAATATAATTAAATCCATAATAAAACCCAAGAAAACAAATGGACACGAACCATGAAATTCAACAAATTATCACATAAAAATGGACATGAATGATCTTAAAAATAATATAATAAATAATTTAAATATAAAATTAGTTTTCTAATAGTTAATTAATAAACCTAATTTTTTTATTTAGGTTATTAATAACAAGTGTAGAACACCAACGGACTTAAGGTAAGGGGTCCTCTACATTTCACTTTTAGTCAAGAATGTCCCCTATGTTATACCATTTTATGTGTAATACATTATAATGAAGTATGATTTTGTGCCTACCCTATAAATCCATAATTATGTATAAGTGATGAAAAACCCCTTTTTCTCTCGTGAATCCCTCTTAAGTACACCTGATACCATGCTGATAATCGGTAAGTAATTCTACCCGAACTGCCTTTATTCTTTCGAGTTACACTATCATTCATTTTTACCCAAATGAAGTTGCCTATTATTTATATGTAAAAATTATATGTTCTTTTTATATGCTCTTAAATCTTGTTTAATGATCCATCCCTCATTTAATTTCATGGATATTCATGGTTTTATTTGAATCTCTCATCGATGCATCCTAATATGCAAACTCATTTTAAGAGAGCTTTTCAAAAATTTTACCAATTTTATGTGAACTCTATCCACTATTTTAAGAAACAATTCCATTAATAAAATACTAATTTTATTATGAAAAACTTTTTTGTTCACTTTTTAATTATATAAAATATTTTTCCTTTTCAATTTTCAAAGCTCTATAGTATTTTTCTTAAATCCTTACAAAAAATGTTTTTAATGATAAATTTTCCCAAATGCATTTCTTAGGTGTTTTAACCACTATTTGACATCACTTACCATTATATATTCCAATTTTACCTTATTAACATCCATTTATATTCTAATTCCTTTATTTTATGGACACTTTCATGATACACTCATTATTATTACTTTATGTCCTGATTGTGGTACCAAATTACTTCAATGGGTAACCCATGTGTTTAAGTAAGATTGATTATATATGATTATTTCTATAGACAATATATTCGAAAAATATAATATGGGTTCACCCAGATAGAGCTCCAATGCATTGGGTAAAGTTGTGTCTCATGAGACGTTATTTGCTATGGTCTTTGAGGTTAGCATTGGCTTGTGCTACTATGTTCAACGGTCTTGGTAGTTAGCCTTGACATGGAGAACTATGGAAAACAGTCTTGGCGGTTAGCCGTGACTCATACTAAATTCTTGTTTTATGATTCTTCTACATTTCTATGATTCCATGTTTAAATGATCCCATGTTTCTATGTAATGATTTTTTATGTTTTGTGTTTTTCATATAATCATATCATATCATCTATCCCATGTGATAATGCTTTGTTATTATGGTTTTAACCTTACTAGGATTTTATCTCATCCCTTTTTTCATGTGATCCCCATGTTATCCAATATAGATGTATAGGTACAATAGAATATAGGAGCTCATTATGCAGTTAAAATAAAGAGATGTTATTATAATGTTCGATTATGTACCCAGTCTTCCAAGACACTAAACATTATGATCCTAGGCTTGATCTCAGATATATAATTATGCATAAAATAATGAAATGTTATATGTAAGAGGTGATGGGTTCTATTGTTTATATCATATGAGGGTATAGTTATTTTTGGAGATTAATAATAGAGAACATTATTAAGAACCTTAAAGATGTAACGAAGTATAAGAAAACATACCTAAATTCTGGTATTTATATCATAAGTGGTTGAACAAAATAAGACATCTAAGTCTGGATATAAACTGGTAGAGGAAGCTCTGGAAAAAATCTAACTAGGAGTAAAAACACTAATAAGTAAATTCAGTATTGAGTCAGGTTCTCCTAGTACACGACAACATGCCTTGTTACAGACATGGATTGACACTCATAGGGGATATGATTTGGTAAATTCATGAGTTTAGTAGATACCCTTATTAAGCGACTAAAAAATCCCATAACAATATATGTTACAAAATAAATCGAGGATAGCCTATATTTAAACATGAGGAACCACAAGTTAGAATATAACTCTCCTATAAAATGTTATCCTTTTATGTACAAAAGATTCTTTTTTACATTCAATAAATAAGTATTCAAGTATTCTATTTATAAAATATTTTTCTTTGTTAATGGTAGGAAATAGAATAACACAATCTAAAAACCAATGTGAAAGGAAATGTGAGGATTTCCCAAATGAAGTCCCTGATATAATGGGAACAGATGCTCAATAATTCATGGCAGTACATTCTCAGTTGTCTCAATTTATATATAATTAACTGAATCGTGTCGAATTCCCTCCTCCTCCAAGGAAATACCATGTTTCTGTAGAATCCTTCACACAGAAAAGGCCTCCCCTGTTTAGAATCAATTCTGATCCCCTCCTCATAGAAAATTGGATTATCTCCATTGAAAATATATTATCCATCATCTATTACTCAAAAGAAGATAAGTTTTCATTGCCGGTCTATAGTTTTGAGGGGGATGCTGATCAGTGGTGGACACAGAATAAAGAATAAAAAGTCCTTAGAGGAAATTTATTCCATAGATTGGGAGTAATTAAATATGATGTTTTTTTAATAAATATGTTTTGCAAACCCTCTGACTCAAGATAAAAAAGGAGTTTCTCGATATCAAGTAGAAGGAAGATGAGTCCATCAGGACATAAGAACACACATTACAAGGCATGAAAGGTATAACTCTGGATTTTACATGAACATCGAAATCAAGGTGGGTCACATATTTAGTGGGTTAGAGATGAGTCTACATAAGGTGTTGGAAATTCAAGACTACTAAAGTTAGGAGAAGATTTTATGGTGTGCCCTCAAGGTTGAAATAGTGATTGGAGACTCTAAGTTCTCTCATGGTCCCAGTTACAAGTAGTGAAAAATGGGGAACAACATGGGTGTTTCAAAAAACAAATCCCATGATGGAAAAATGAACGAATATCCCAAATGTAAAATTTGTAGGATGAATCATCTAGGGATTTGTTAAAAGGGGCCTAAAAATTTCTTCAATTGTGGAAAGCTGGGACATCTGGCCATGATATTCAAGGGACATGAAAAATCCTACTAATATGTAAGAAGATATAATGGTTCAGATCAATGCACATCCAGTGGTTTAGTGTTACAACTACAAAGATCATGGTAATTATGAAAAAAATTCTCTAATCTATGGGATGTAAGAAGAAATCAATAATAACATGCAAGTAAATAAGGAAGGGATTATTTTATCACTACTGATGAGGTCGAGAAATACAACAATGTGGTGAGAGGTACTATAGTTATTCATTCAATAATAGAAATCACACTATTTGATTCCAGTTTTATGAATTCACTCATATCTTGTATGTTTAGTATATCTATTCAAAAACATCCTCAAAATTTAGATGACAAGTTATCTGTGAGAATAGATAATGGGGATATTGTTTCCCCTATTGTTTATAAATCCTCCCTGGTTAATTTGAGTGGAATAAACCTCCCATAAAATCATTTCATGCTTCTTTTAGTGGAGTTCAAAACAATTATGGGAAGGGATTTTCTATATTTATACAAAGAGAAAATTAATTGTCAGGAAATAGAGATCACTCTTCACATCCCGTAGCATCCTTTAATTCTATAAAATTGTTAGTACAAAGATGAATATACATTAGAATCATCGTATCAAGTGTGTCTATTACTTTTTAATGAGAAAGCATATATATCCCAAATGATTGAGACTAAGTATATAATCATGCTTGAAGGCATTCCCATCATGAGGGATTACATTGATGTATTCCCTAAAGAGTTTCTTGGACTTCCACCTGACAGAGAGGTTGACTTATCAATTGAAATTTTTCCTAGATCTATGCATATATCATAGACAACTTATATAATAGCCACCGTAGATCTTCTAGAGTTTACGAAGTTGTTATATAAGAAATTGGAGAATGGTTTTATATGCCCTAGTGCTCCACCATTGGGTGATTCAGTTCTCTTTGTCAAGAAGAAGGATAGATCAACGCACCTCTACATTGAATATCGTGATCTCAATAAAATTATGATAAATAACAAGTACCCCTTCCTCAGATAGATAACTTTTTTGATCAGCTATGTGGGGCATGTTATTTCACTAAGGTGGGCCTTCGGTCGAGATATCTATAATAAATGGGGATGAAAGATGATATTACCAAGACTTCCATTTAAATGAGGCATGGAAACTATGATTTCATAGTGATTCTCTTCAGACTCAATAATGCTCCAGAACTTTTCATTCATTTAATAAATAGTGTCTTTAGATATTACCTCAAAAAAAATTGGTAGTATTTATTGATGATATTCTAATATACTGTATGAAAAAGGAGGAATATGAGGAACATTTGAATAATGTGATAATGACTTTTTAAAGGCAGAATATTTCTAAAATTTAAAGTAAATGTGAGTTCTAGATGGAGGAAATACCATTCGTGGGAAATGTTATCTCTAAAATATAGATATTTTTGGACTCTTCCAAGACAAAGGAAATTTAATTGTGGCCCATGCCAATATATGTAACAGAGATCTGAAGATTTTTTTGGAATATCTGGATATTATCGATGATTTTTAAAGAACTTTTTACAATTTTCAAGCCCAATGACCATGCTGAAATGGAAGGGAGTACAGTTTGTCTTGAATGATGAATGTGAATACTTTTTCAAAGAGTTGAAAAAGAGTCTTATCATTGTGCCATTACTCACACTCCCAATATGTGGAGAACTGTTTGTGGTGTATAGTAATATTTAAATGAATGGATTACGCAGTGTGCTAATGAAGAATGATAAAGTGATATGCCAAACCTAAAGGCAACTAAAAATCAATGAGGAAAATTATACCATTCATTATTTGGTGTGGGCGATTGAATTATTTGGGTTGAAAATCTGGCGGCATTATACATGGGGAGAGGTATGAGATATATATTAATCATAAGAGTCTCAAATATATATTCACACATAAAGAGATTAATATGTGCCGAAAATTATGGATAGAGCTCATCATGGATTATGATTGCTTAATCCACTACCATCTCAGTAAGGCAAATAAGACGGTGAATGCTCTATGTAGAAAATATCATGCATCTTTATCAATGATGATAATTGAAAACGATCCAATCTTCTTAGATTTACAAACCACGGACATGGGAGTAATTAAGGGAGAAACATCATCAATCCTTTCTCAAAATATTTATCAACCACCCCTCATGATGAAAATAAAGGATGCTCAAAGATAATATTTTGAAATTATGAGAAGGGTGAAAGCTTTAAAAATGGTATATTCTTAAAGTTCAATATTGATGAAGAAAGATTTTTATGAATAGGATAATGATTATGTGTACCATATGATGTAGATATAATGAAGGATATTTTTAAGGATACACATAGATCAACCTTCTCTATCCACCTAGGGATCACAAAGATGTATCTAGATCATCGAGAAAACTTTTGGTGGAATAATATCGAAAAGGAGGTTGCTAAAAATTCATCAAAGTTTCTATTATGTCATCAACTGAAGGATGAGGGGAAAAAGTATAAGGGGATGATGAAACCACAACCCATACCAACATGAATGTCATATAACATCACCATGTAATTTTTCACTAGACATCCAAGGGAATCCATATGAAATAATGCTATATGGGTTATTGTGGATCATTTTATGAAGAGAATTCACATTATTGCAATTCAAGAGGACTCCATGTTGGATCATATTTCAATTATTTATATAATGTTGTGGTAAGGCTCCATGGAGTACCACTATATATTGTATCTTATTTTGAGCCTATATTCACCTTGACGTTCTTTAAAAGTATCTAAGATTCTATAAGCATTAAACTAAACATTTGTAATGCTTATCATCCTCAAACTGATGGAAAATCATAGTGAACTATTTGGAAACTGTAATATATTTTGAGAGCATGTTCTATTGAATTAAAAGGAGGATGACACCAACATATTCCACTAGTTGAATTAATATACAGAAATAGTTTCAACTTGAGCATTCAAATGGAACTACATGAATCCCTTTATGTGGAAAGGTGCATAACCCCAGAGTGTCAGGATAAAATAAGTGAACGTAAGATGCTAGGACCAGAAATGGTTGATGAAGTGGCAGAGAAGGTGAAAACCAGTCAGTATCATATCAAGGTACCCCAAATTCAATAGATGTGTTATTCAGATAATCCTCAATGATACAATGAGTTTAAAGTAGGATACTTCGTATTTCCCCACGTATCTCCGTGGAATAAGTTAATGTATTTTGAGAAGAAATGGAAGCTAATTCTCAGGTACATTGTCCTTTTATAGATACTAGATAGAATAATGGGTTTTTATTGAATAGTACATCTACCTACCATGTCCAATGTACATGATGTCTTGCATTAATCCCTCTTAAATAAGTACATAACAAATCCTTCACATCTACTCTCTTCAGAAGTGGTATAGTTGGATGATTATCTTTCTTACGAGGAGCAACCAGTGAATATCTTGGATTAGTGAGATAATGTTCTATGTAACAAGGACAATCTCCTGGTAGATGAAAAGTGGAATAACCACAAGTAAAAAGTGGAATCATGGGAACTAGAGGAGGTAATGATGGAAATGTACATGCACCTGTTTATGGCTTCGAATGTTAAATGAAATTTTGAGGTTGAAATTTAATAATGGGGAAAACAATTAATGACCCAATGTTTAATAAATGGAAATTACATTCTTATACATATGTCATATAATAACAAAATATCACAACATAATGAACTACTAAGTACTATGTGATCTTTAAAAATCTGTTTTTCAATTCTGTGTTTTCAATATTTAGAATTTGAAATACACGGCTGTGATCCGTATGTTATTTGGATTCTATTAAAAATAATTAAATTTTTATGAATATTAACATACACTTATGAATATTTAAATACCCTAATAAATAGTAACATTATATATGATTGTATATATATATCTTTCAAGTGGGAGTATGATATACCTATATCATAGAATATGAAAATAAATGATTTAAATTATTTGTTTTTCATGTAAATTGTGATTTTAATTATATATAAAAATAATCAATTTTTTACAATTTTTTTTAAAATTGAATTTTATTTTTGTGTTCTACATGTTGAAGAATGGTTAGGGTGAATTTTTTGTATTTTTCTAAAATATTTAAATTTTTGGTGAATAGTAAAATTCATCAATTTACCATATAAATAAATTATAATTTAAATCCACAATTCCTAACATCATAAGTGATGTAAGAACTCAAAATACACAATATTTATTTTCCTATAAAGAAATAATAACATTATGATTATCATATAATGAAAACCCTCCTCCCATCTACTATAAATACCATCCACCATGACCTCTACTATTAAATCATCTCAAGCCTTGTTCCATGACAATATTCTTCCCAAATATCTTTCCAAGATCCTTCCCCATGTCCGAGAGCCCCTAGTCTCTTAAATATAGCAAGTATTCTCCCCAAGAGAAGCTCTCAAAAAAGGTAAATTGAAGTGGTGAATTCGACTTTCCAATTCTTTTATTTATTTTATGGTCATTTCTTTTCTTTATTATTTCGTGACCACCCTTCAACCAAAAGGCATGATAAGTCAAGTAACATACATGTTCTAGAATTATATTATGATAATCAGATAATTGATAATATTTTATCTTTTTCAAACCATTTATTAGAAGGAAATGAAAACCCCATTTGGGATGTGTTACTTTAGCGCAATCAAGGATGACAGGATATCAATTTCAATGAACATATTCAATTCTGATCATGAATCAATTTTATGGTTGAACTAGATTATTATATTTAAATTTTGTCTTATTTAATGTTGTGTAATCCTTATACAAAAATGATGTAAAATAATAGTTAAAACATGTTAATTGTGAGAAAAATCTCTATTATTAATTCATGTGTTTATCATTAATGTTTTACATACCAATTCAACTTCACTTAAAGTATCTAAATTAATTTTACAAATATTTAATATCTTATAAGTTCAATAGTTTTTTATAAAGTCAATTCTGGAAAACCAATTTCATCTTACATGTTTATCCTTTCATGAAAATAAGTAAATCCATCATAAAAAACAACGAAAACAAATGGACACGAACACTGAAATTGATACACATAACCCATCAAGGAAATGTCATGAATGCAATTAAATAGAATATAATGAATATTTTTATGATAGAATAGGTTTTTAATTATTAGTTAATAAACCTAATTTTTTTTATTTAGGTCATTAATAACAAGTGGAAAAATCCAACAGACCTATGGTTAGGGATCCTATGCATTTCACTTTCATTCAAGAATGTCCTCTATATTATCCATTTTATGTGTAATCCCTATTGACGGGGAATGATTTTGAACCTACCATATAATTCTCTCATGATTTATATGTGATGATAAATGTGTTTATCTATCATCAATCCCTCTTATGTTCACCTGATAGCATGCCGATAATCCATAAGGAATTCTACCAAAACTGACATTATTCATTCAGGTTGATTTATCTTTTCTTTTTACACAAATGATGTTGTTTTTTTAATATCATGTACATTTTAAAAATGATGTTTATATTATCCAAGATCAATTTTAAAGATCCATCCCTAATTATATTTGGAGGATATAAATTATTTTAAGTGAATCCCTCCTCGATAATTCCAAATAAGCAAACTCATTTTAAGGGAAATTCCCAAATTTTAACCCAATTTAAATTGCACACAATCCTCTATTTTAAGCCACCATTTTATTTATAAAATCAGTTTTTTTATTATTATAACCTTTTTGTTTCACTTCTAAATTTTAAACAGAATACTGTTTCATTTTCTATTTTCAAAGCTCTACAGTATTTTCCTTAAAACCGCACAAAAATGCTTCAAATGCTAAAATTTGTTAAATACATTTATTACATTTTGTCATCTATTTTTGACATCCTTTACCATGATATAAGTATATTTTACATTATTAACGTCCATTTATGTTCTAATTACTTTCTTTCATGGTCACTTTCATGATATGATCATTGGTTATACTATATGTCATGATTGTGATACCAAATTCATTCCATAGGTAACCATTAATGATAAGTAAGATTTATTATGTATAATTATTTATGTGTAAAACATATTGATGAAATGTGAGATGAGTTCACCTAGATATAACTCCAACGCATTGGTTATAGTTGATTCTCATGTGACGTTATGTGCGGAGGTCTTGGCGGTTTGCCTTGCCTTGTGCTACTATGTGCAATGGTATTGGCAGTTAGCCTTTACATGTGATACTATAAGAAATAGTCTTGGCGGTTAAAATTGACTTGTATTAAATTGATGTTTTATGTTTCTTTCACATTTCTACGATTCCATGATTAAATGAGCCCATGTTTATGTGTAATGATTCCATATGTTTAATCCCTTTATATATCATCATTTCCTTCCTTCTATCATATGTGTAAGTTCTTTGTTCATATGGTTTTCCCTTACCAGGCTTTTAGATAATACCTTTTTTCATGTTATCCACAGGTTAAACTATGCATATGTATTAGTTCATTGGAGATAAGATCTCATTATATAGTTTAAATAATGAGTTTTTTTATAATGTTTGATTTTGTACGTAGTCTTCCAAGGCTCTAGAATTTACATTCCTCGTCTTATAATATAATGTATAATTATTCTTAAAATAATGTAATGTTATATATAAAAGGCTACGGTCACTATATAACCAGTGTTTGAAATTGTTCTCATTAAATAAAAACATTTCATGTAAGTATATTTTGTGGTTTTTTCTATCGGATAGTAAAATAATCCTTTATCTTTTGGAAAATGATCTTGAACTAAAACATTTATCCCATTACAATAATTTTTGATGAATTTATCGTTTTTTCACACCTCTTTGGTTTATATATTTTTGGTCATCAGCTTTCTCTTGATCAATAACTTCTTTTTGATCAATGATCAATATCATTATCCATCATTATTTGGGCATTAAACGTTTCTTCAATGTTTATATTTTCACATCCTAGCAGGGTTTTCCTACTTTGAATAAAATTTAACCGTTATTTAAGATGGCCTTTGAATTTTCTTCACCTCTTTTTAAGACAATGTTTTATCAACACTTTTATAATATAGGTTTCCCATAAATAAATTTTCAAATGTTAAAACCCTTGATTACTGAGATAGTGTGAAAAGTTTGTGGATGAAATTAATTTTAGGGGGTATAATTTAACACCTTGATATTTTAGGATGTATATGTTTTCAAACAAATTCAATTTCATAGATAGAATTCCTTACATGATACGCCCACTTATGATGAGCTATAATATATTATTTTATATATTATTTTAAAAACATGTTCATTATAACCTAGTTGTTAAATATGGTAGTTTGGATATGAATAACCACATTTTGAAAATCAATTATAAAGGGTTTATATAAAGAAAGTAATTTTTAAAATAAATACTTAATTTTTGTTAAAGTATTCATCTACTTTGAAAATATATTTTTCTTAGAAAATTATTTCAAATTCTTTTTAAGAATAAATAATAAAATTAATTTTTTCACTTTTAGAAAATGAATTTTAAAAAATTAAATTCATTTTTAAAATCAACAAAAATAAATTATCATAGAGTGTATTTTTTAGAATTTTATAAGAAGATTATTTGTTTGATGAATAGTAACAAAACATATTTTTATTTAAAACTACATTTTCATTTAAATCTTTTACATTATATTTTTTGTTTTAAGAATAATTTAAATATAAAATTAGTTACATTATATGATTATTTAACAAATTTAGGTAACATAAATCAATTTTATGTTCAATTTATATATAATTTAATTTTTTTACTTTTGAAAATTTTTTGTTGGGAAACTAATTTTCATCAGGTGTGTGGGATAATTTTTAAAATAAATTCTCCCATTTACATGAATTTAATTTCGTAAAATTATTTAAATATTTTTAATTAGAATAATTTGTTGGTCGGAGTGGATACTCAAGAGGGTGGAGGGTGGTGAATTGAGTTCCAATTAAAACTTCTGTTAAAAATTGTCTATTTAAAATCCCCAAATTTATAAAACAAGTTAAACTATAGTGAATTTATACAGATTGTAAATGTTAAATTTTCTTCTCAAAGATTGATTATGTCTCAGTTAATTTAACCACAGGATTAAACTAATTTTTGAAACTAACCTACTAATTTACGTGTAAACACTTGCTAATTTAACTATCAAAGAATCTTTAAAATAGTTTTGTATTTCAAAGTAATAGCATCCAAATAAATAAGATATATGTAGTATACTATAAACTTAAACTAAAGATGCACACCAGATATAACAAGAGGTTCAGTCTCAAGAAGAGACTTAGTCCTCTCAAATTTAAATAATTTTGATCCACACCCTGGATCGGGGTTAACAACAGTTTACAAAACTGTCCAGGCCATGCACGGACCTCTACCACCTTTCTTCGTGGGATAAAAAACAAAGACCAGGCCACATAAGGACCTCTTCCACAGTTGACGTGGGTAAACAAGAGATAAGAGATTTAGAGTGAGGATTTTCATATCCTCTAGTTCAGTGTAAGAGATAGTGTGTGTATAATAAATACAGAGTACACCACACTGCTCGAATGTTAATAAATAAATCACTTAGAGAGAGAAGATTAGTGTTTAGAAATATCTAGTGATTATCAATGCAGATCTGGACTCATTGGATTTATCAGGAATGCTTCTGAGTCCTTCTCGGGATTTTATGATGAAAAACAGAGTGTCGTAGTCATCTTGTCTTCTTCAGGAATGAAAAAGATCTCTTGATTTGTCGTGTGTTATTTAGTGTTGTTGGAATGCATTCATGAGAATTATTTGAAACTTTAGCAATCTCATTCTTGATGAGGATTGTTCTTCTTGTAGTGCTCTTGTTGTATGAATGTTCTTCTCGTTGTATATTATCACTTGCGCACCTCTTTACTTCTTTTTTGTGTACTGCATCTTAATCTTCCTTATATTCCACGAGTTCTGGCAGTAGGAATGATTCCCTTTTCATAGGTATGAGATACGGTTTCCTGACATGCCAACAACTATCATTAAATAGCCTTAATTGCATTAAAAACATCAAATATGACCATTAGTGTTATTTAAATAATATTGAGAAAAAGATAAGGAAGGGTGTCATAGTGATTCTGTACACGGTGTCTTCTTCACGGTATGAACTTCACGGTATGAGCTTCACAGTATGAGCTTCATGGTATGAGCATCACGGTATGAGCTTCACGGTATGAGCTTCACCGTATGAGCTTGTCACGGTGTCTGGATCACAATTTTTCCTTCACGGTGTCTAGGTCACGGTGAGTCCTTCAAAGTGAGTGGGTCATAGTGAGTCCTTCACGGTGAGTGGGTCACGGTGAGTCCTTCAAGGTGAGTGGGTCACGATGAGTCCTTCACGGTGAGTCCATACATAGAAAAATATTTGTATTTGGACTTAGACAGAATATGCAGAATATGGATTATGTTTAACTATTAGAGAGTAAGATAACATGAATCATAAACATAAAGTCTTTATAATATATGTGATATTTGTGATCATGCATGAGACTTGTAAGTAATAAAGAGAGTAATTAACAGCCATAACATTGGTTATCATTAAACCATGATTTGTAGTTATTATTGAGATTGAAGACCATTATCATGATGTGAAATGAAGATTGAGATTAATTAACAGTAAAAGGATTTGTGATCATTAAAACATGATTAACACATGAGTAGTCCAACTTAATTAATATTATATAAAATTTTCAAATTCATTTTTGTCCATAATTAATAGTAAAAATTTATTATCGTAATTATGGATATAATTGCTTTACTGGTGGATAAACTAAGGATATAAGGGTTAAAATTACATTAGAATACGTAAAATTTAAATTTTATAACTATATTTTGATATTATCTCATCTAGGTATGAAAATGATATATTTTTTATCCTTTTGGGTTGTGTAAATCATGGATATATCTTTTTATTTTCAAATCATCCAATTGTGTCATCTCCTCCACTTATTAAACAAAACCCTCTCCCTCCTCCTCATCACACATTAAAAGACTTTTGGCTCAATATATAACCAAATATACCTTCCTCACATCATTTAACATGTACTAGATGAAGTTTTACATTAGGAAACCCTCCTAATAATTCATTATGTATAAACCTAACGAGGGTCTCTAAAAAATAATGTGTAGTCCTAAACCAGTTGCTTTGGTTTTATTTCATCATTCACATCCTTAAAATATTATTCAACTATGATTATAAAATAATATAATTATATTACATATTCTAATATTTTATTATATTAATTTAATAAACTACTTCTATATCTTCAGCTGTCAAATGGAAAAAGAATATGTCAATCGTGTGTACGGTGGGCTACCACCTCACGAATCAATGTAATTCAAATTTCCTTCTCTGCCTCTAACAGGTGGATATTATGATGAATATAAATTATATATATGATATTAAAATAATTATTATACTTATTTAATTATATTATTAAATCTACATTCATAACTTCAAATACCTGGGAAAATGATAACATCACTTTTGCGTATATATGGACTACAACTTCAACAAAAGCGATGTGATTCGTTTTTTAATATTTTTTTGACATAGATTGTAATAAAGAGAGACTATATGAAAAAATATGATTTATATGATATAATAATTATTCATAAATGTTTAATTATCATTTACTATTCTTTCATTCCATCTGTTGAAAAAATGGCAATAACGTTCATGTGTGTGTACAAACTACCATCTCCATGAACAGTGTAATTTATAATATATATCCAAATTTTATGGATGAATCTAAATATGTAAAAAATTAATGTATATTTTATATGATTATTAATATTATGGAGACTATTTATCCATAATCATTTTATGATGACCATCACTAATGAATCACGACATACATGAATAAACAAAGATGTTATTACCTGAACTAGTGATTTTATCAAAAAATTATTCATGAATGTGTAATAAAAGGATATAATTTCATAATATATGATATGATATATATAATTATGGCTATATAATAGATTATTAATGAACTTATATTTAATATAAAGTAGTTTTTTATGGTGTATGAATAAATTATAGACTTGAGGTAATGGATTTTCATCACTGTTTTATTTCTACAAGGCACATTACATTTTAACTAGTTATATATTTTTTGCGGTGTATATAATTACATGATTGTATTTTGTGATGTTTTTATATGATATTTATTGGTATTTACATATCCTCATAATTTTCCTACTTTTATGGGGCTCGTTATTCAAAATTTATCTAAATTGAAATGGATTTTCGTCTCATTTCTATTTCTGTGAGACAAATGTCATATTCACCACTTATATATTTTATGTGGTGTATATGATGACCGTGAATTTATTTTATGAGAATTTTTATGAAATTTATGTGGATTTTAATATATATATAATGTTATTAATTTAATGGGGATTATGAATAAAATGTTACCTTAGTTTTGAATGATTTCTATGTAACTATTATTTATGTAGGAAACAATATATATTCACCAATCATTTCATTAATTTGAAGAATATTTTTCCCATGAATTTATTTTATTATTATTATCATTAATATTTTGTGTATATTAATAACCTTATATTTTTTTACCATTCATGAGGTTTTGATTTGAAATTAGCAAAGTTGTAAGTGTTTTATCTTAATTGTTTATCAAGATTATTTATTTTTAAGATACGATTATGAACTATTATAATATATATATTGAGAAAATCATGAATTTTATTATATTCTTTTTATTTTTAAAAATTATCTATTTTACATTCATTTTCCTCTATTTAGGTTCTGAAGATTCCAAAAGAATGTTCTTAAGGGAAACCTATCTTTATTTATATCTTGGATAAACAACCCTTTCTCTTCCAAGTCAATGTTTTATAAAAATTTGATCAATAATGTTTTTAATTTTAAATAACACTGTTTAATGTAATTTTTACACGTTTTTCAGTTTTTAAAAAAAGGGTTTGAAATGGATCTTCTTGTTATTTTCTAACTAAGGTAATATTGAATTTTTTTAGAATATAGAAAAGAAGGTTTTATTTTAACATATATTCCATGTAAGGAATTTCACATCATCATGAATTTTCAATTTTTTGAAGAATAATATATATCTTTACATGTTTATTTTCATGGATTTTTTTTTTTAAAATTTAAATTATTATATTTTATAGAGTTGATTTCAAAATGGAAAAGAAACATTCCTCATGAATGTTTGAAGGATATTTTACTTGTATACATATTCATTAACAACAAAAAATTAATATGTTTCTTATGATTTACTATGGATATTATCTAATGATACCATCCTTATCCATTCTATGTATTTTTTATGATTTTTATTAAATGATGCTTATGAAATCAATTCAGTTTTAAATGGGTTATGTTATGATGGAATGCTATAATGATTATGAAATCAGTTTATTTTCCATTGGTTACGCCAAGATGAAAAGTTTATGAAACCAATTTAATTTTCTATTTATATGAAATGATGAATTTTTTATGATTTTTTGGAATGAATCTATATGATTATAATTATGTTATGTGTGTTCCTATAATTAATTATACTTCCAATTCATTTGGTAATGTTTTAAATATCATGAGATTACCATGTGAAATTGGTCAATGTACTTGGTCCTATAGGGTATATAGTATGAGTTTGTTGATCCACTATGGGGAAAAGGATGATGTGCTTATACTACTATATGAAACAAGTCGATGTTCTTGATCAACTATAAGAAAAAAGTGATGATTACTAATCTGTTATGATATGATAAATAGGTGTTGAGGCTTGATCCGTTATGATTTTTTGTTATTGGTAGTTAACATTGACATATGCAATTGTTTTTTTATTTTTTTTTGGTTAAATACATATATGAAAGGAACTTATGGTTAATGATTTATTTATGATGATTTCTCACAATTATGATTCATGTATTTTGGAAAGATAATGTTTTCTTCAATGAATAATGTCTATGATCCATGATGGATTGGACGAGACATTTCTAAGTTATGTTCATGATCTCATACCCTTATGACTGTGCTATACATTTATATGATCATAGATTTATATCTCCCACCTTTACCTTTACTATGACTTTGAGCTCACCCTTTCCTATGTTTCCATTCTCTAGGATATGATGATAGGTATCATGTATGATATGTCTATGAAGTGTCCTAGTTTTAAATAATTTATTATAAGAGGATGCAATTAACTTATGATCTAGTTTTTTATGTATATAATTTTCTAAAGGAACCCAACCCCTATGATTATGGGGTGAATCATTGTAATGACCCAAATTTTCATTAATAAAAATTCGTCTTGATCTAATTAAATGCTTCATTAGGTAAAAGGTTTATATGAAATGTCAACTTCTTTGGTTTTATGTTACGAACTGTGACAATCGCTAATATAGTCATTGAACAGTGATCACCAGATTAGTACAAATATAGGGCTTTAACAAATCCAATTTACTCAGACAAAGGAAGTGATGGCCTCATCTAGTAGATGTGCCCTATACAAAGCCCATTTTTTTGATCTCAAAACAGAGCTGGCATCATTGGGATTCACTCTTTACCAAGCCTAATCAAATCATTAATATGTTATGCTCCAGCGGGACCTCCTACAAGAGAAATGGAAGTAGATAGAGATTACCACCCGAGCAATGTTATACGAGGCACCCCAAGAGTCTGTCACCATCACAAGCCTTACTCTCCAGTCTTATATGGGTGTTATAAGGGGTTATGTTACAAGACCCTAGTACTATGGTTATGTAAATTGTTTTTATAATAATGAATATACTTTCATTTTTTAATTGTCACCTTGTAAATAGTTTTTTTCTTTTTTAATGCACAAATATTCTTTTTATTCAATGTTCAACTAAGAAATCTATTTTGATTAATTAATGTATTTTTGAATTAAATAATATATTAATAAAATATTATTATTATTATTAAATTAATTTTTGTTAAATATAAATTATCATATAAAATTATGAATGTAATTGTAATTTTTAATAAGTTTTGGAAGCCATTTTTGTCAAATCCAATGAATTTTCGATAAATTTAGGTTTTTATTTTAAAAGTGAAAATTAACATGTTTAGAAAATTATTTAGATAAAATTAATATTATTTATGGAATCAGGATGTTGAAATTATCCTACGGTGAATTTTTCATAATTTTCTGAAATAGTTATATTTTTTGGTAAGAATTAAATACCATTTAAATATATAATGTATTTTATGACATCATAATGACCTAATAGTAATGTCATAAAATACTATAAGATTTAACTTCGTCCAATAAATATTTTAAAACTAAAATAATTTGGTTCTAGGTTTATTGACTTATTTTAAAAAGCACTAATGGACCCTTAAAGACTTATTAAATATCTTGTCTTTTTAAAATGTTTTCCATGGGAGTGTGAATCACCTCCACATAAGCAACCTCATTATATTAAGAAGTTAGGACATTAGATTTATAACCTATTGTTTTATACTTCCCTTTTCCAAAATCCTTGGGCAAAAAACATCGTCTGGTTTTTGGTTTGGATTAGTTTAATGTTAGGTGTCCCAACCCTAAATAATAAAGCATTCCCTCACCTTTCCTATAAAAACTCACCCAGGATCCCACTTCCTCCTCACTAAAAGCCTTCCCAGTTCTTCCAAACTCTTCCATACTCTTTTTAAAATCCTCTCAAGGTCCTCAATCTCCCATAAATCCTCTCTCAAGACTCTCTCATGCCTTTGGATGCACACTTCCAAGTAATGGTTTATCTTCACTTCTAATTTTTGTCCAATTTTATTGATGTTGTTATGCCCTTTTAATTTCAATTATAAATGTTTTTGTATGGTTTCTCACCTCCCACATACATTCATATTTATGTTTTAATGTTGGGAGACCCCTTTTTCTCTAAATAAATTCCTCCATTGTACACCCGATACAATGCCAAAAATCCATGAAGGATTTCTCTTTATTCTTTTACATCCAAGAAATCCTTTTGTATTATGAATCTAAATTCCATTAAATTTTTCGTGAAATGTATCTATATTACCCCCATAATTTAGAATTCATGATAATTTGGTGAGACACCCCTTTCTCTCTAATCAACCATTTTTATGAATTCTTACGTCATGCAGTTACGCTGCCGAAATTGGACCGATTTTCCAAGCCAATTTCTTTGTGTAGTGAATACCATGCCAATATTTCTATCAAGGTTATCCACCTATATGAACATTTTATTATTGATTATAAAGTTTCATGTATGAATTCCACATTACTTTATCCTATAATAAATGATGATTTTTTATGAATCCATGTTATAAGATCCATGAGGAACACTTATGCATGAAATGAAATGTTTAAGAAGGGTGCACACTTATGGCGCCCCAATGCATTGGGTAAAGTATAGTATCATGATTAGTCATGTCCAATGGGTGTTTACTCATGCTAATTCTAGTGCAATGAGGTTTTACTCGTGCTTCATGTTCAATGAGGATTTACTCAGTCTGCATGTGCAATGAACCTTAGCTCATGATAATTCAATGTTAAGTGTTGTTTCCACATTTCCACATTATGATTTTAATGATTTATCATGCCTTTATGGTTATGATTCTCTTTTGGTCTATTGATATGCCTATTTTCTAACATGTATTGTATTCGTCATGTTATTCCATGATTATTCCCTTACTCGGCTTTATAGCTCACCCTTTTCTTATACATGTTCTTAGGTTATCTCATGCAATGCTAATTATGAGGGACTGTAGTGGTCATGTAAAGGATGTTTTCAATAATTTTGTCGTATTTCATGTTCCAAGTTGTTATGTAATTATCTGAAACCCCAAATACAGTAGACCAATTGATCTTCTATATTTTATCAAGTGAAGTTTATGTAATAAATAATGCTTAACTCTGTAATAAAATATCAGGGTTGTCATAGTCGGTATCAGATTATAGGATTAGTTATTTTTGGGATTTGGATTACAAAAACCTAGTAAATACATAGAGACAAGATGAAGTATAATAAAATCATCCATATGTTTTGGTGAGTATTGAGTAAGTGGTTTAGCAAAAAAATACATCCCTGACTGGATACCAGCAGGTAGAGGTGGCTCAGGAAAAGATGTATACTAGGGGTAAAACCCAAAAATCCCTCATTGAACTAGACTCAAACAGGAACTAGTAAACAAAAAGGGGCCTTTCTGCAGTCTTGGTTATGAAACTCTCGGGGGAAATGCTTTGGTAAATTCACAAGATTAGTATGAACCATTATTAAGGGACAAAAAAATTCCATAAGAATATATGTTGGAAAGTATATCATGGATAACATAGACTGAAGCCAATAGATTCATATGTTAAGGAAATAAAATTTAGTTATAAGTCATCAGTTTTGTCCTTGTATTACTCTTTATGTGTTACCCTATCTTTCCTTTTATTCCAGCCAATGGCCTGTAATAGGAGGACTCAGGTAAACAACCAATGTGAGATCAACGTGATGATTGTACTAATTAGATGCCCAATCCGATGGGAGCAGGAATCGCGAACATTTTCCCACTTCTCTCTAATCTAATGAATCTTTGAATAGAAACATGGGTCAAAAGGATCGTTCCACCCTCCCCCATGAAATAATAAGTCGCTATCGAGAGCTTCATGAGACGAAGTACTCCTACTTTTAATGGATCACATGATCCCTCAATCTCTGAACAATGGATCAACTCCATTGAAATGATCTTCTCCATACTTCAATGTTATCAACAAGAGAAGGTTCTCCTGGATGCTTATTGTATGGAGGATGAAGCTGATCAATGGTGGACGTTGATAAAAAATATGAAGCCAGAGGAGGAGATCGAGGCATTTGAATGGAAAGATTTCTGGAAGATGTTTTTCAATAAATATTTTCGGTTCACCCTCCAGCTTAATATGGAAAGACACTTCCTTGAACTAATGAAAAAAAGACGACTAATCTATTATAGATTATGAGTAAAACATTATAAGGCTTTCCTATTATTCTTTCAGCTTTTTCGTTACCCCCGAATGCAAGGTTGACTGATTCTTTTGTGGGATGAAACCTAGCCTCTGGAAATCACTGGTGATCCGTGACTTCGACAACTATGAAGAATTTTATGATGTGCCCTCATGGTTGAAATGGATATTGGAGAATCATAATAGTATCATGGTGATAAGAAGCATAAGGTGGACTTCAATGCTAGTTGTCTGACATATAAATCCAACGGTTCTAAGAAGATCCAGCACCCCACTTGCCAATGGTGCGAAAAAAAGCACCCTGGAAATTGCCTGAAGGGGGCGAGGAAATGATTTAGTTGTGGAATAGAAGGGCACCTAGCTATTAACTGTCAGAAAGAATGGCCCGCGACTGCGACAGAGGGGAGGAACACTCCATTTGAACCTCAATGTGTGGTTCATTTCTACAACTATAAAGAACTATGGAATACTATAAATTAGTGGCATGAGCCAAGGGTTTTTGTAGGAAACAAACAACCTCCAAGGTAGCAAGGGTGGGATTTTTCCATCACTACTACCGAAGTGAACCCCGACAACGAAGTGGTGACATGTACGCTAGTTATTCATTCAATAATGGAGAACATAAATTTTGATTCAGGTTCTACACATTCTTTTATATCTCTAATGTTTTGTAGAACAATCCCAACACCACAAAAAATCATGGAAGTGAAGAAGTTAGTGAGTACGGAAAATGGGGAAATCATTGCATCACATGAATATAACTCCTCCCCTTCCGTAATATGTGGATTAAACTTCCCTGAGAACCTCATAATACTCTCTATGGTGGAATTTGATGTGATATTTTTCATGGATTGGGTTTCCTTATATAGAGCCAACATAAATTGTCGTGATAGGGAAATCTCTATCCATATGGAAAATCGACCCCCGATTCATTACAAGTGCCAGGAGGATGATGAATCTTATTTAGCTCCAGTATCTCAAGCGTGGATATTACTTCCCTATGAGCACACGTATCTGGATCAGATGATTGATTATATGGAGTAAAACATCCTATAAGAAATGCCTATTGTGAGGGAATTCACAGACGTGTTTACTGAGTAATTGTCTGTTCTTCCTTCTAGATGAGATGTTGAATTCTCAATTGATCGTATACCTGGGGTGTTTCCAATATCTATTACTCTGTATATAATGGTTGTTGTGTAGCTTGAAGAGCTAAAGAAACAACTATATAAGAATCTGTATAAAGGGTTTATACGCCCAAGTGCTTCACAATGGGGTGCACCAGTCCTCTTCGTCAAGAAGAAGGATGGGTCAATGTACCTTTACATTGATTATCGTGAGCTCAAAAAAATCAAAACAAAGAACATGTATCCTCTCCCACTACTTGATGACTTGTTCGATCTACTGCATGAAGCACAATACTTCTCCAAAGTTTATTTTTTGTTGGGATATTGTCAATTATGGCTGAAGAAGGAAGATTTCCACAAGACTGATTTTTGTAAAAGATACGGGAACTATGAATTCATATTAATGCCTTTCAGACTAACTAATGCTCTAGAAATCGTCATGGACTTGATGAATAGAGTCTTTAGTGATTATCTCGACAAACTTGTGGTAGTCTTTATAGATGATATTATGATATACTCTAAAATCAAGGAGGATCATGAGGAGCATCTGAGAACTGTACTAGAGACCATACAGAAGGGAAAGCTCTATGGAAAGTACATCAAGTGTGATTTATGGTTGAAGGAGGTCTCATTCTTGGGCCATATCATCACAATAAATGAAATATATATGGATCCATCCAAAATAGATGCAATTGAGGGGTGGAAGAGGCCAACATCAGTAATGGATATTTGTAGCTTCTTGGGGTTAGTTGGATATTATCTATGATTTGTGAGAAATTTATCACGATTTTCCAACCCTCTTACCAAGATAACTCTGAAGGGAGTAAAGTTTTCTTGGAGTGATGAATGCGAAGAAAGCTTCAAGGAGTTGAAATGGAGCCTTATCACTACGCCCATCCTCACTATACCAACAAGTAGAGAACTTTTTGTTGTATTCACTAAAGTTTCGAAGAAGGGCTTTGGATGTGTCCTGATGAAAAATAAAAAATCCATTGCCTATGGATCAAGTCAATTGAAAGTTCATGAACAGAAATATCCATCACATGACATCAAGTTGGCTACAGTGATATTCTCTTTGGCAATTTGGTGGTATTATCTCTTTGGGGAGACGTGTGAAATATATACGGACCACGAAAACCTCAAGTATATATTTACACAGAAAGAGTTGAACATGATCCAATGAATATGGTTAGATCTGATCAAATTCTATGACTACTCAATCAATTGCCCCCTGGGAAAGTAAAAAAGGTGGTGGATGCACTATGTAGAAAGGACCCAGTGATTATATCACTGATGAGAATTGAAAAGGACCTAATCTTCATATATTTGATTAAGATGGACATGGGAATCATAAATAATAGGAAATCATAAATCCTTTCACAAATATTTTCTCAACCATCACTTTTGGAAGGGTTAAGAGATGGTCCAAAAGATGATGTGCGAATTCAGGAAAATGTGGATGCTATCAGAAAAGAGAAATCCTTGGAGGTTAATGTTAATGAAGAAGGAATTGTGAGATTTGGGAAAAGAATATGTGTTCCATCAAGGCTGGAGCCGAAGAAGGATCTTTTGGATGATGCATATATTTTTAATTTCTCTATTCACCCAAGAAACAAAATGATATAGCGAGATCTCCAAGGAAATTATTGGTGGGATAATATGAAGATGTAGATCGTTGAATATACATCAAAGTGTCTGGTGTTCTAGAAAGTGAAGGTAGGGAGGTAGATGTATAAGGGGATGATGAAACCATTTACCATACAAGAATGGAAATAGAATAACCTCAACATGTACGTTTTCACCGGACTCTTGAAGACATCCAAAAGAAAAAATGCAATCTGGGTTGTTATGGATTGTCTTACAAATGATGCACACATCATTGTTGTTCGGTATGATTTCTCATTGGATCAACTAGAACAGATATATATCATGGATGTGGCAAGGATGCATGTTGTTCCAATATCTGTTGTGTACAATCAAGATACAAGATTCACCTCAATGTTTTGGAAGAGTCTTAAACATGGTCTGGTTACTAAAGTAAACTTTTGTACGGCCTGTCATCCTCAAACTGATGGCCAATCTGAGCGGACTATCCGAACACATGAAGACATGTTGATAGCATGCTCAATATACTTTAAAGTATGATGGGATCAACCTATTATTCTAGGTGAGTTCTCTTATAATAACAGTGTTCACTCGAGCATCCAAATGGCACCATATGAAGCCCTTTATGGGAAAAGGTGAAAAACACCGAAGTGTTGGGATGGGGTCTGTGAGCGTAACCTACTTGGACCCGAAATGGTTGAAGAAATGATGGAGAAGGTGAAAACCATTCAGTAGCATATCAAGGAATACAAGAGTCAAAAAAAAGAGTTATGCAGATAACTATCGACAAGACCTTGAGTTTAAAGTTGGATACATGGTATTTCTATGCATATCTCTATGGATGAAGGTCATGAGGTTTGGAAAGAAAGGTATGTTAATTTGACGGTACATCGGCCCCTTCGAGATTCTAGATTATGCCCGGGATGTGGCCTATCGACTAACACTTCCACCTACCATGGCCAAAGTACATGATGTCTTTCATGTATCCCTATCAAGGAAGTACATACTGGACACTTCACATGTACTCTCTTCAGAGACGGTACAGTTAAGGGATGACCTTTCTTATAAGGAGAAACTATTGAAGATCCTAGATCATAGAGAAAAAGTTCTACGAAATAAGACAATACCCCTCGTCAAGGTGTTGTGGTGAAACCACAAGATTGAAGAAGCAACATAAGAATTGGAGGAAATGATGAAGCAGAGTTACCCACATCTATTTTAGTATGGGAAAATAAAATTTCGAGGGTGAAATTTTTTAAGGGGGGAAGATTGTAACGACCCAAACTTTCATTAATGGAAATACCTCTTGATCTAATTAAATTCCTATTTATGTAAAAAAATTTATTTGAAATGTCAACTTCTTTGGTTTTATGTTAAGAATTTTTACCTTGGAAAATATATCCTATGAACAGTGATCACCTGAGTAGTATAAATATTGGGCTTTAACAAATCCAATTTACCAAAACAAAGGAAGCGATGGCCTCATCCAAAAGACATGCCTCATAAGAAACCCATTTTTCAGAGCTCAGAAAGTAGGTGGAATAATTGGGTTTCACTCTTGACCAAGCCCAAGATGAGATTGAATATGTTATGCTCAATTGGGACTACCTATGAGAGGAATGGAAGTTAATAGAGATGACCACCTAGGCAATGTTATCCAATCCATCCAAAGATTCTCTCACCATCACACACCTTACTCTCTAGTTTTATAAGGGTGTTTTAAGGGGTTATGTTAAAAGACCCCAGTACTATGGTTATGTACATTATTTTTTTATATAATAATGAATATACTTTCATTTTATTATTGTTACCTTGTAAATAGTTTTTCATTTTTAAAGTACAAATAGTATTTTTAGTTAATGCTCAACTAAGAAATTTATTTTGATGAATTACAGGATTTTTTAATTAAATTATAATTTAAAAAAATATTATTATAATTATTATTAAATTAATTTTTATTAAATATATATAATCGTATAATTTTATGAATGAAATTTGAATTTTTTTAAGGTTTGAAAGCCACTTTTTGTCAAAACCCATGAATATTCGATAAATGTCGATTTTTATTTTAAAAGTGAAAATTAACTTATTTAGAAAATTATTTAGATAAAATGAATATTATTTCTGAAATAAGGACGTTGAAAATATCCAACAGTGAATGTTTCGTAATTTTCTGAGATAATCAAAATTTTGGGTAAAAATTAAATACTGTTTAAATATATTATATGTTTTATGACATCATAATGACCTAATAGTGATGTTATAAACTAATATAAGATTTATTTTTGTTGAATATATGTATTAACATTACAATAATGTAATTTTGGGGTTTTTTCATGATTTTACAAAGTATTAATGGACCCTTTAAGACTTATTAAACATATTTTGGTTTAAATTTATTTTCCTTGGGAGTGTGACTCTCCCCCACATAAGAAACCCCTTTATTTTAAGAAGTTCAGAATTTGGACATATAAAATATTTTTCTACACTTCCCTTTTCCAAAAACCATTTGAAAAATCCATGGGATAGTTTGTGGGTTGGATTAGTTTAATGTGAGGTGTCCCAAACCTAAATAAGAAAGAATTGCCTCACATTTCCTATATAAACCCACGCAAGATCCCACTTTCTCCTCACTAAAATCATTTGGAGTTCGCCTAAAATATTCCTTATTCTCTTTATAATCCTAAAAAGGTTCCCCAATCTCCCAAGACGCCTCCCTCAAGCCTTTCTCAAGCCTTTGGAAGCACACTTCCAAGTAAGGGTTTTTCATCCTTTCTCATTTTTTCTAATTTTCTTAATGCCGTTATGACCTTTTAATTTAATTATAAATGTTGGGTGAAGGTTTTGAACCTCCCAAAAACTCCCCTATTTGAGTTTGAATAATTGGATACCCCTTTCTATCTCAATAAATTCCTCCCATGTACACCTGTTATTATGCCGAAATTCCGTGAGGGATTTCTCTCTCGTCTTTTACATCCAAGTAATCCTTTTGTATTATGCATCAAAATTACATTACACTTATTGGGACATGTATATATATGACCCCCACTTACATTACATTTCGTGTAAATATGATTAGACACCCCTTTCTCTCTCATCAACGATTTTTATGAATTCTTATATCATGTTGTTACGTTTCCGAAATTGCACCAATTTTTCAAGCCGATGACATTGTGTTGTGAATACCATGCCCTTATCTCTATCAAGGGTATTCAACATTATTAAAATTTAATTATTGATTATAAAGTTTCATGTATGCATTCCACCTTCAATTATCCTGGAATAAATGATGATGTTTTTTAAATCCATGCTATATGATCCATGTGGCACAATTATGCATGAAATGAAATTTTTAAGAAGGGTGCACCCTTATAGCACTCCAATACATTGGGTAAATTATTGTATCATGATACGTCATATGAAATGGGAGTTTACTCATTATAATTCTAGTGAAATGAGGTTTTACCCAAAGTTCATGTGCAATGAGGATTTACTCATGTTCCATGTGCAATGAGCCTTGGATCATGCTAATTCCATGTTAAGTGTTTTTGCCACATTTCCATGTTATGATTATCCTGATTTATCATGACTTTATGTTTATTATTCTCTTGTTCTCTATTGATATACCTATTTTCTAACATTTATTGTATTCCTCATGTTATTCCATGATTATTCCCTTGCTAGGCTTTATAACTCAGCCTTTTCGTATGCATGTCCTCAGGTTATCCCATGCAATGCAGAGTAAGAGGGAATGTTGTGGTTATGTAAATGAATTTTTAAATAAATATGTTGTATTTCATTTATTATGTTGTTATTTAATTATCCTAAACCCCAAATACACTTGAAATTTTTATCTCTAATGTTGTATCAAGTGAAATTTATGTAATAAATTATGCTTAACTATGTAATAAAATATATGGGTTTTCATAATCATTATGTATTGTAATTAATATTAATATATTATTATGTTAATTCTATGTATTAAATGTGAGGTTCACTACTCCAACCCCTCCTCTTATTCAATCATTTTACCACAATTTATTTATAAATTTGATGGAATTTCCCAATGAAATTCCCCCCATTACCCTATATTTCAAAATTTTCCCTCTCTCAGTTTTCCACTTACTTTAGTTGAACCCTAGTTCAAGGGGTTAGTCCCAATTTTTGTGATTTCTTAGTTATTAGGTTGTGTGATGCATCTCTTGGATCTCCTTCTTGTGTGTTTTGGAATCTTCCACAAAATGTAATGAATTTTAGACTTTTTTGTCTCTTCATCCATAATTTTGAGGTAGGTGTTTAATTGGAACTACCTTACAATCAATTTTATAAATTTCATGTATTCTTTGAAATTAATTTTTAGGAATTTTAAATCCTATTGTATATTATTGTAATCATGAAATTATTTTGAAAAAGATTTTAGACAATTATATGGGCCTTGGCCCAAAACCATGTTCATAGAAAATTGATCTTGTGGATCTTTAAAAATCTATCAAATGTTTACAACTATTTTACCCTATATTTGAGTGTGTTTGGAAACTATTTTTTATTTATTTGGACTTTAATAAATTTAATTACTTGGAATTTACTTATATTAAAAGATATTTTTTCTTCAAAATGTATGTTTGGAGTTCATAAAAAGGGGTTTAATATTATGTATGGTTTTTGGATGTCAGTTTCATTTAGATAAATGGGTCTATTATTTAAATAAAGGAATTTTTAGAAATAGACTATAGGTTTAGCTGTAATTTTAAATATTTAAGGCAGTTGGACCTTCTGGTTTACTTAAGTGTTTTCAAAAAATGAATTTGAGTTTCATAATTGTGGTAATAGAACCTTTTATTCTATAATAAAGTCTTATTATTTAGAAATTAGTTTAGAAGAAATGGATGAATTTTCAAAAGGCTTTCCAACTATGATTTTGGGGACAGATTTTCAAGTGGAGTTTTAAAACATGATTTCAAGGGTTGGTCACACTAAGAACCTCCATTCTATAGAGTTGTAACCTTATAAAGTTATTTTTTTTACATTTTTATGCATCATGTGTAATTTCATTGTTTTTTCAAATATTTGATTTAAAGTGTTTTTTGGAAAAATATATCAAATTTCATTAATAATTTGGTGAGTGGCTCAACTTCCTGGAGTAGTGTGTTCTGAAAGACTTTTGGATCATTAAAAATGATTTTTTAATTTTTGAATCCCTATTTGATTAATTTTTTATTATATTTTATAATCACATTGGGGTTATTTATATTGATATGCTTATATAAATGCATTTTCTTGAATTTCAGATTAGGAATACTACTTGTGAGTGTGTGATAGGTGAGGTGGAAGTTGTTTTCAAATGATTATATTTGAGTCCTATGATTCTTTATTGTCACCTCCACATAAAAAGTCATGGGAGTCCTAGAGAAATATTATATTGCGGGTATGAGGGAAAACCATTGTGAAAATAATTGGTTGAATAAAGAGTATTAACTAGATAATATGATATGGTAAAACCGAAAGGGGTAGTAATCAATTATGCTAGCAATATTCTTTACTTCCTTTGGTAAAGGTGTTTGGGGGATGATTATTTCTGGTGACTTTTATGGGACTACCATGGATGAGATAGGTTAATTATTTTCATCCTACATACCATGTTTATAGTTCATATCAATTATTACTAGACCTGTTGATAATTCCCATGATGTTAGGTTATTTTTGGAAACATCATGGGATTTTATTTATTATTAGATTGTACTTACTGTGGTTTCTTTGACCATTAGAACCACTAGATGATTTTATGCTTTGGATTATATATCCTTTATTTAATGGTTCCTGTGGGTGACTTGTGTGTCACCTTGTTCATGTTTGTTTTAGATTACATTAAAATTGGTTATTTTTATAAGGGTTGAAAGTGTTTGTTAGGGAAAATGATATAGTTTTAAATAAAATGTTTTTTAAGAAATTATTTTCCAATAAATTGGTTATGAAAAATAATTTTCCGAAATATTTTTGGGATATATGAACAAATTATGATTGGGGTCGTTTTCCATGGCTTAAAGGCACTCGTTCCTTTATTTAGAAAAAAATAATTTAAAATTTCTAATCATCTTTGTCTTGAAAAAATAAACTATTGTTTGAAAATGTGTATGTTGAGTGATTATTAACTATGATTATTTAATAATGTGAAAACATAATTTATAGTTTATATTTCAAACTAGAACATTATAATCTAGTTTACAAATTTATTTTCAATTTCTTAGCATGTAACACACTTACCACAATTACCCAGAGCTAGTTCTTTATTTTAATACATTTCTATGATTATAATGAATCAATCCCTGAAGGACCGATCATTTTACAATTAATGGAAAATATATTACATACAAGAAGATAACATTAAAATTTATAACATATAATACAACATAGATAATCTTTTGATAATTCCATTATTTCGATGCATAACCATGCATATTTATCATAAAAAAACTTGGAATCATGGAAAAAATATAAGAAAATGGAGAGATCATATAATTAGAAAGGATAAACAATATAGAAGAAGCCTTCAAAAATAAGAATATACATTTAAGGAAAAGTAGAAAAAAATTCTTTTAAAACATTATCTTTATCATAATATGGAAATAATAAGTCAAATAATTTAATTTAAACATTCCCAAGGATATTTTATTAGTTTTATAATTACATGTAAAATCAATAACTAATATCATAATGAAGGAATGCATAACTTCGTACATCATACCCACTACATCATTGACTTGTGCCAAGACTATACACATATATTCTATCAATTCCATGTGCCAAGACACTAGTTTTTCTCATGAGACTTACTGATCAATCAAGTAGATATAATGGGCCCCACATATCACTTACTATGTCCAATGCATTTCTCATATGAAAAGTTTGAAACAAAACATAATCATTTGTATTAAAACTATAATACAAAATGTTAATACTTTAACCATAGACAATGAATGGTAAACAAATTGAACATCTAAAGTAAAACATATTACAAAACTGTCAATACAATATGGAATATTGTATCATATAATGTCAACCTCAAAAAATAATAAAATTCCACAAAGGATGTTTACATAGATGAAAATAATTTAATAAATTCATTAAAAATCATTATAGGAAGTATCCCATTTTTACATTAAATCATTTAAAGTCATGCATTTATAAAACAATACATTTAAAAAAAAATTGAATCAAAATATCTCATACCACTTTGAACCTATTCAATGAAATCTGAAATTTAACATTTTAAAATATTTGTGTACATATAAATAAATCCATAAAACCCATTTTGAAAACATATATGTGAATGAGAATGATTCAGAAGAATAAATCCTCAAAAACTTTAAATGAATTTTTTAGTTGAAAATTTCTCACACAAAACCATAAATTTTTTCATTTTAAACATATATTTCAGAAACTTGGGCATGGATGATAAATATGCCCTAGTAAATACTTACACTTAAATAATCATGGATAATAATGAGATAGAAAAATTAACCCTTACCTTGTACATTCCATTAGTCGAGGTTTTATTAACCTTCTATATAATGGTTAAAGTATTTTATTAAATTATAACAAAACAATATACATATTTATGATATTATATATGATCATATAATATCATTTTGTTAATAGTGTTTCAATATTACCATTATTTCAGGTGTCAGCTGCTTCATTTTCACATTCTGGTATTGCCCTGTAAGTCATGTTTTTTATCTATAAGATGGAATTTATTCATATAAAGAATGAAATTATTTTAATAATTATAATTTTTACTCATCATATAAATTGAATAACTATTCAATAATTATTAATGTGGTGAATGAATCTCACCACGTCGTGGAGGCGACAAGTCGTGCGTACCCACAAAAAATGGTGTAATTCTTTTTATGGTTAAATGTTATGGAATTGGATGGTCTATTTGTTATACATAAAAATTATCATGTTATATTGATTATTTAAATCTATTATATTCATCATTATATCTACACAAATAAATTCGATTGGAATAACAAAGTACACTATGGCGTGGAGACTGTAAGTCATACGTATGCACTCATCGTGGTATAATTGTTCATATGATTGTTAAAATAAGGTATAAGGTTGTTCGATAATTATAATAATATATTTTTATATTTATTTTACTTTATTTTTTTATATGGAATAAATATATAAAGAGTAATTAGACGAATAAAATAATATTGAAAGGGGTGATAAAACAATTATCTCTTTTTGAGATGTCTTCTTTTGATTTGTACAAAATTAATCATTAGGATGAATTTCTACCCAAAGTGCGGCATCTAATTATAATTTAGAAAAGATTGGATGATATTTTTGCAGGGATTGGCTAAGACAAAGGGCTTTTGAGATGTGGATAAAACAAAAGGAGAAGTTTCATTTTATAGGAGAGGTGAGGGGAACTTTAGTAATGTCTTGAAATATTAATTTATTATATATTTATTTTCGGTATCTAATGGATCCAATGTGAATTAGTTAGAGGATAATAATAGTATGGTTCAAAATCCTATCAAAAATTAGTTTTTATACATGTTTAGGTCATAAAAGAAACCATATTTTTTAGATTTAACCCTTAGTGAAATAAGATAACTTTTTCCATTTCTTCTGGTATTTTTATATTATATGGTTAATATAGTTACTATAAAAATACAATAGAACCTCAAGTGGATAATTAATGAAATAATTAATATTATATAATTAATTTGGAGGAATTTTATCATTTTATGACTGTTATACAATTTTATAAAATAGTTTATGTTTTTAAAAAACATTGAGGTCAATTTTGACACTCTTTAGTAATTAAATTTTTTAAAATCCAAAAAAACATTATTTATTCAATAATAAAGCGTTGAATCATCCCAAACATGCCTTAGTGATTCAGAAAATTTCTTTATGGAATGAAATATTCCAAATAATTTTTATTTTAATATTTTTATTTGCATTTATTTTAGTCTTTTATTAATAAGGTAATCACTACATCAACATTATGTCATAAATAAATATATTTATTTAATGTATAAATATTATAAATAAAATACCATGATTTATGATTTTTTTTATTTTTATAATTAGTATTTATAGTCAATGGGATCAGTTATATAACTATGTATAACGTTTTTTTCAGAATAAAGATACAAGTTTATGTTATATTTCTCTTTACATTAAATTAATTATTATAACATCTCATTATCACTCCCAAATGGCTCCCAATTGCCAAAAAATTGGTATAAGGACTTTTCGGGTTGACAATGACTTGTAATATTAGATTAGGGAATGTGTTAGTGTAGTTATATATTATTATAATATTATTTTTACGCTTATTTACAAATTCACCCTTAAACCCTAGTAAATTAAAATAACTACTGAAGTTACTATTCATAATTTCAAAAAATAAAAGGTACCTATTTACAAAATTTTGAAATTATTATTCCAAATATAGAATCCATTTTTTCAAATTTAGACATATAATTTTAAGTGATTAATTTAAAATTAATTTCCATTATTTGAACTAGAAACATGTTTTTATGAAATAAAAAGTATCAAAATATTGACATGTGTTTATGACAAATTTAAATGAGGAATTACATCCAAAGATAAAAATTGGATTAAATTATAAAAAAATAATATTATAACAATTTAATATAAGTTAAAAATATAATCTAACTATATGAATAATTTAGATGAAAAAGATGTTTGGAATTAAAATACTATATTTTCACTCTTTATTATAATAAGGAAGTTTTCAGAAAAACACCAAAAAAAAATTCCATACTAAATTCTTAAGTTACAATTCTAAACAAGAATATTATTTGGTGAAATTTAAAATACAAAAGTGAAAAATATTGGATTTAAAAATGATTCTCCATTAAAATGTGTTAAAACCTCATTTGTTGAAAAATACTTCTTTTATCTGAAAAAATTTAATTTGTTCGTATATTATTTCTACGAAACACATAAGATGAATGTTAAAATTATATAGAATATATATAATTAAAAATTTTGTTAATGCTATTCAAAGCCTCTAATTTAACTGATAGGTTATATATCACACTATAAAATAATATTTTATTAATGTACTCTTATTCATTAAAACTGGGCCTTGAGTGTAACGAATGAAAAATAATTGTTGTGGGTAGCATAAGATTAACATGTTCATCTGTAAAAATAAATAAATCAATAAAATTATGTTTATTTTGAAATTAATATATTTTTAATTCTTTGGGTGTTACATTCTCCCCTCCATCATTAAATTGTGTCCTTGAAATGTAAAATATTGATTGAAAACATTGGGTTTGACATTTAAAAACATCTTTGTTGAAATCCCACATCAAAAATTTAATTAATGAGAACAAAATTTTAAAATTAAAAAGGGAAGTATGGAGGTTAGTAGAAATACACATACTAGGGTTCCAGGATGATAAACATGGACATGAACAAAAATATAACCATAAAGTTTTTATGGATAGTGATAGAGAACATGATGAAAAGAAAGTTAACAATAACAAAACTATAAATCTATGATGATTTATGGGACCATATGATTCATCAAAAAAATTAATATGATAGAATTTTTGGTTTCAAGATCCATTCCTTAATTTTGAATAATTAATTTAACTCATATACTAAGATCACAAGGAAGAATACATAATTGACATGTAGTGTTTCACACATTGTCAAATTTCTAAAACAAACTCATCTTTTTATCCAAAAGATAGAAAAATTCAGAAAAATTCAATTTATCATAATCATATATGGTTCCATAAATTATCTTATACTTCACCATTCATACTATTTAAAAACTAAACTATGTTATACAAAATAGTAAATCAAATAGGATAATGGTAGGTGATGCACTCTTGTCTCCCTTTGGTTGTGGGTTAATGTCTTGCGGCCTTGCCGGACGTCACATGTAATTTCCCAACCTATGGGTTCTCCTTTTCATAAAACAAGATTATTATAAAATTACAAAAAATAATCCAATGAAATGTTTTATCCTTAAAAAAATATGATCCAAAGTTCAACTTAATCAATTATAACCTTTAGAGTAAACCAAAATACTTCTATACAAAATCTATCTAATGGGTCTCAAAATTACCAAAATCTATTGTAAAATCATATTCCCTTAACATCATAATTTTTCTATTATTATCGTATACAGGCTATATGATTACCTTTATCATATGAAAACATTATTGAAAAGAAAATATGCAGTACAATCCTTATATATATATATCACATTCTTCTTATAACCAAAATATAATTCTTGAATCCAAAAACACTATTACATTAATTATTCCACATTGATCGTATAAACAACATATGCATTAACTTGATATATTTTCTTCTATTGATCTATATTTCCTTGATTATTTGGACAATAATTTCATAAGGTATCATATCTTCACAATTATAATAGTCCACATCTTTTTTATCCCTTACAATTATGGGATTGGTGACCTTTTTCTAAAAATTTGTAAAAAACTCCCATTCCTTTTAGGAAATTACCATTGTGTTTCCCACAATTATCTCATAAGGGAAAATCCTTCTTTCCCATGTTCCTTTTATTTATCTCTTGCTCCACCACTCTCTACTTCTCTTTCATTAATTTTATGTCATAAGTCTAAGAGTATTCCTTTTTCAGTCTGGATAGAAATTGATACTATATATTTATACAATGAGAAACATTTTGACACCATTTCCTGTTGGAGGAATGGTTTTAACCAATAAAATAATTGAATAATTTTACATATTGGGTTACATATGTTGTATAATCAAGCCTTACTAGCCTTTTGATGTTAGCCTCATACTTTTCAACATTCTCATCAACTTTTTGACTCAGACTCCGAAATTTCTATTCCATATCAGCTCGTTGTTCATGAGGAAAGTATTTTTCATGGAAATTTTCATTAAACTACATCCATTACATATTTTCTACATCATAATATTCCTTAATGTTTTTAATTAATCACCATAATTTATATTCATCTCCCGAGAGATGATAAATATCCATGAAAACCTTTTCCCTTTCATTACTTCCCAAAAAATAAATATTTTATCTAAACAACATATCCATTTATCAAATAAAAATTAATTTATAGACACATTGAATTTTGGAATTTTTTGCCTCATGAAGTAGCAAAAAATTTTTCCTCTTCATTTTGGATCAGGCTACTCTCTACGAGTAAGGTTATTATTTATATCCAATGTCAGCTATCCCAGTATGGTTTTAAGATGTTCAACACTAGTTGTATCACCAGCTCCAGTATCATTATCATGTATAAGAGGGAAATCCCTATATGTATTACATTCATTGATGCATTTTACATTCATTATACAATCCACCATTTCAAAATAATGGTATAACCAAGATTTGTTTATGAATCATAATTCATAATTTCAAACTAGTAAAATACTTAATATAAATTGAAAAATTTATGCATATCAAATGGATAACCACAAATATGGTTCCTTTGAGGACATATTTCCTCCTAAATAATTCATAGGGGTTTGTAAATGAAATATGAATTATTCTAAGATTATCCTTTGGGAGTGTCAAACCAGGTGCCCAGTAGGGCCCATTGTCATGTACCTAGTTACCCTAAGTAAACCCCGTAACACCGTGTCAGACTTTTAATTCCTAGGTACATATGGTCCTGAACCACGTTCACTTTTAGAATTCAGACAGGGATGTATTTCAGGGAATATATATATAATATCTACTTTACCAAAATTATATTGGGATATTCTATACTTATCCTCAATGTCTATATTAGGGTTATGATCCATAATTTATGTTTTCTAAATCTATTTCCAAGGATGTTTCTAAGCATCCTCTGACTCGAACTGTAATTCTTTGACCCCATCTACCCAAAGCTTGTGCAATATTTTAAAACATTTGTATAATTATTGGTAATAAAGTATAGAAGGACCAATAAATTTAACAGTTTTGTAAAATTGGTTAAGCACATGAACATTACATTACAATTTCTAACATAGAATACAAAATATATAATATTTTTACAAATATTTTATTCCCCTATATTAATTATGTATATCATTTATAAAAAAATTCTTAGAATCTTTCAGAAATAAAACATAAGAAATGGGTGAGCTCAGATGCTTAAAAAGGATAAACAATATCGTGGAAGCTGTCACAAGTAAGCATAAGCATTTAAGGCAATGTACAAAACATAAACATAGGAATTTTGAAACATTCTCTTTAGCATAATACGGTAATAATAAATAAAATAATTCCAATTAACATTCAAATTGATATTCCACTAGTTGTATAATCAAATTTAGAATAAACAACTAATCTCATAATGACGGAATGCATAATTTCAGACATCAAAACCACTATTTCAAAGCCTCATTCCCAGACCGTACACAAATATTCTACCAAAGACATTTCCCAATACAATATTTTTTCTTATGAGACCTTATAATGTATCAAGGGGCTATATAGGGCCCTGATCATCACTTACTATGTCCAATTTATTCCTCATATGAAAAGGTTGAAACATAACCCAAAACATAGTATTAAAACTAGGATACGAAATGTTAATATTTTATCCATAAACCATTAATGGAATAAAAATAGCTTGTACATTTTCAAACATATAAAAAACCTCCAATAAAATATGGAATACTATTACAAAATAAATCAACCTCAAACAAGCATAAAATTCAAAAAAGGATGGCTACATAGATGAAAATAATTCAATATATTTATAAAAAATCAACAAAGGAAATATCACTTTTTTAATATAAATCATTTAAAATTCATGTACTTATAATAAGAAAAAATTTATAAACATATTTATCAATAATAATTTCACATACCACATTGAAACATTTAAATAAATTTAAAACCTAACATTTTAAAATATTTTTGTCCTTATAAATAAATCCATAAAACATGTTTTGAAAACATGGACGTGAATGAGAAATATTTAGAAGAATAAATCCACATTAAAATTAAAATAATAATTTAGTTAAAATTTTCTAATAAAAAACCTTAAAAATATTCCTTTTGAAAATATATTTTTGAAATATAGACAAGGATGATAAATATGTCCCATTAAATAATTATACATAAAAAAATCAGATAATAATGAGATTAAAAAATTAACCCTTACCTTGTACTTTCCATTAGTCGAGGGAGTTTTAACCACTTGTATGATGGTTAATGATTTTTATTAAATTATAAAATGACCACATACATATTTATGATATCATATATGATCATATTATAGGATTTTGTTTAATGTGTTTCAAAATTACAAATATTTCGGTTATTAACTACTTCATTTTCTCATTCCTGTTTTTCTATGGAAGTCATGTATGTTATGCATAAGAAGTATTTTATTCATGTATAGAATTAAAAAAAGTTAATAATTATTATTTTTACTCGACATATAAATTTTATAATCATTCTTAAATTGATAATGTGTAGAATGAATTTCAACACCTCGTGGCGATGATAAGTCGTATGTACGTACGAGTGACGGTATAAATCACTTGATGGTTAAATGGTACAGAATTGGAAGGTATATTTGTTATAAATAATAATTATACTGTTATATTTATGATATAATGAAATTATATTCATCATTATATGAATCCAAATAAATTAATGTGGACTAACAAAGTACATTATGGCATGGATATGGTAAGCCGTACGCACGCACGCATTGTGATTTTTTTATTTGTAAGATTGATAAAAGGTGGTATAAGGTTTTTACATAATTATAATAACATCTCAATATATGGATGATACTAGAGTTATTATTTATATGTGGAAAAAAATAGAAATAGAATGTATAATAAGAAAATAACATTTCAAGAGATGATAAGATAATTACATCTTTTATGGTGTCTCTTTTTTAATTGTACAAAGGACTCCTTATGATGGATTTATACCCAAATTACGGCCTCTAGGATGAATTAAGGGAAGATGGTTGGAGATGTTGGAAATGTTTTTCCGATCCAAAGTTCTTTGGAGTTATTAATAATTTAGAATGAGAAGTTCCCTTGTATATGTGTGGTAAGGGGCACTGTAGGAATGTATTGAAATATTAATATATTAAAAATTGGTTTCCAGATTCTAATGGATCAAATGTAATTTATTTCAAGTCTAATATGAGTATGAGTCTAAATTCTCTCATAGAACTGGTTTTAGACATGTTTTAGTCATAAAATTGACCTTATCTTGAAGATTTAACCCTTAGTAAAATAAGATAACTCCAACCATATCGACATGTATTTTTATACTATATGGTTAATATAAATACTATAAAATGACAGGATAACCTCAAGTGTATAATTAATTAAATTTTAATCAATATCTAAATAATTTGGACAAATCATAAATTTTTTAGACTATTATATCCTTTAATAAAATAGTTTTAGTTTTAAAAACTCATTTATGTGAATTTTGACACTGTTTAGTAATTTTTTTATTAAAGACAAAACAAATTGATTACTTCTAAAAAGTACATTAAGTCATCCCTAAAATATAATATAGATTCATAAAATTTGTTGATGGAAGGATATATTTCAAAAATTATGTCTTTTAATATTTATAATATAATTTATTTTATTCTTTTATTAATAAGTTAATCACTACATCCTCATTGTGTCATAAATAGATTTATTTATATAATGTCAACAAATTATAAATAAAATACCATTATTTGTTAAATGTTATTAAATTTATAATGACTACTGATAGTTAAATATATCATTTACATATCCCTGTATTAAAATTGTTTTAGTAAAAATATACATGTTTCTGTTATATTTCTTTTTACATTAAATTAATTATTATGATATGTCATTATCTCACCCATATGGCTACCAAATGCCAAAAATTTAGTATAATGATTGGTTTTGTCTCCATGACTCATAAAATTAGATTATAACACATGTTAAGGTAGTTTTATATTATTATTATATTTTTCCCCTTATTTATATAATTTACCATTTTTCTATGGTAAATATAAATAATTATTGAAGTAACTATTCAAAATGTACAAAAAAATGGTATATATCTACATAGTTTTGACCTTATGATTATAAATATGGAATCCAATTTTCTAAATTTAAAACATATAAGTTTTAGTAATTTATTAAAAATTAATTCCCATTTTCAAAACCGGAAAATAGGTTTTTAAGAAATAAAAACTATCAAAATATTGACATGTGTTTATGTCCAATATAAATGTGAAATTATATACAATGATAATTATTGTATTAAATGATAAAAAAATAATACAATTACACTTCATAACCAATTAAAATATTATATAACTATATAAATAATTTATATGAAAATGAAATTTTGAATTTAAATGTAGTATTTCATACTATTCATTCTAATATGAAAGTTATCAAAAAAACCCAAAAATTATACAAACTGTTTTTTATGTCCTTATTATAATGAAGAAGTTTATTTTCTCAAATTTTATATATCAAACTGTAATATATTTTATTAAAAAAGATTTCTCCATTAAAAGGCTGTAAAACTGTATTTTTTTAAAAATACTTCTTTTATATTAAAAAAGATTAATTTGTTCTTATATTATGTATAAGAAACACAAAATGTGAATGTTAAAATTATATGGAATATATAAAAATAAAAATATGGTGAATATTATTCAAAAACCATAATTTAATAGCTGGGTTATATATCATATTAAAAAATAATATTTTATTGATATATTGTTGTTCGGTAAAACTGGGGCATCCATGTAATGCATGCCAAATCATTATTGTCTGTAGCGTATTCTCAAAATGGTATTGTGTAAAAATAAATATTGAAATAAAATTAAATTTATTCACAAATGAAATTTTTTTAATGCCTTAGGGTGGTACTTTCCACCCTCCAATAAATTGCATCCTTTTAATTTTTACTCTAGATTGATAACATGGGGTTTGACATTTCAAAATATCATTGTTTTAATCCCACATCAAATAATTGATTAATTAGATAGTCATTTTAAAATAAATAAATGGAAGTATAGATCTTAATGAAAATAACACATAATAGGGTTCCATGTTGAAAAACATAAATAAGAAATAAATAATATAACCATCATGTTCTAATGGAGAGTGATAGAGAACATAATGAGGAGAAAGCTGACAATCATAAAGAAATAAATCTTTAATGATCTAAGAGACCATTTGATTCATCAGAAAGGACTAGTATAGGAATTTTGGTTTCATTACCCTTTACCCATGGTTGTATAATTAATTTACTTAATAGTCTACTAACACAAGTAATAATACTTAATTGACATATAGAGTTTTATCCATTATCTAGTTTCTGTAAAACAACTCAACTTTCTCTCCAAAAGATAATTAAACTCAAAATTTTGTTTTAATAATATAAGGTTCCAAAAATGAACTTATACTTCAGTTTTCATACCATTTAAAAAAATTACATTATGTATACCCTGATATCATCTTGGCCAGTGGTGGGTCATTCACCCGTGTCACCCTTCAGTTGCAGGTTCAAGTCTCACAACCTTACCGAACGCGACCAGTTATTGCATGACATATAGGTTTAGAATTTCCTAAAAAAAATTATTATAACTTTCCAAAAATAATCCTAATAATTTATTATCCTTAAAAAAAACTATCCAAAGTTCAACATAATTCACTCTAATCATTAGAGTTGTCCAATATACTTCTCTCCAAACTCTGTCTAAATGGTCTCTAAATTTTAAAAATCTATTGTAAAATATAATTCCCCAAAAAATGTATGGTTGCTCTTATTTTCACATAATGAGTATATAATTACTTTCATAATATTAAATACTTAATGAAAATAGAAGGAAATACAATACAATACTTATATATATCACATTCTTCTTATAACCAGAATATAATTCTTCAGTCCAAAAAATACATTAATTATTCCACTTAGACAGTAGTTATAACATAATCATGATCATGATCCATTTTATTCTTAATATCTATATTTCATTGATGATTTTGGACAGGAATTCCATAATTTAAAATATCTTTTTAATTATAACAGTTGATTGTTTCTTTAATTACATAACAATCATAAGCCTGGTGACCTTTTTCTCCACATTTTTTATAACCAAGAATTCCTTTCAGGAAACTAAAAATGAATTTATTCCCAAAATTATCACATAAGGTAAAAAACTTCATTCCAATTTTTCCTTTATCAATAACTTACTCCACCATTATCGTATTCTCTTACATTACTTTAATATCATAAAACATAGATATTTCCTTTTCATTATTGATAGCACATGACATTATATCTTCATATGATGAGAAATATTGTGAGAAAAATGCTCGTTGAAGGAATGTATTGAACCCATAAAATATTATATCAATATTACTTATTGGTTTACATTTGAAGTCTTTATAATGCCTTTCTAACCTTGTGAAACTATCTATATACTTTGTAACATTCTCATCCACTGTTTTGCCTCAGACATAGAAATTTATTTTCCATATCAGCTCATTATTCACAAGGAATGTATTTCTCTAGGAAATGATCTTTATGCTACCTCCATTCCTTGTTTTATACTTCATCCTCCTCCTTTGTGTTTTGAATTAATGACCACCATTGATCTATATTTTCAAAAACATGATAAATTGTCCTTACAACATTTTCCATTTCATTACATCCCAAAGAAAGAAATATTTTCTCTAAGGAACTTATAAATTTCTCATCTATAAAGGGATTTTAGTACCATTTAATGTTGGATGTTGGTGTCTCATGAAGTAGTATAACAATCATTCTCCTTGTTGTGGAACATGCTTCTCTACATGGGTATGGTTTTTATTCAAAATCTGATTCACCTATCCCATTATGGTTATAAGTTGTTTAGCGGAAATTGTGACACCAGGTCCACTATCATTTTATTACATTGAAGGGAAATACCAACATTTATTACATGAATTGAGACTATATCCATTCCTTCTACAAGAATCGATTTCTAAACAATGTAATACACTAGATTACATTATAAATCAAAATGATTAATTTCAAAATAATAAAATACATAACATAAATTGTAAATTTTATACATATCCATTTCATAATGATAAATATTTTTCCATTGAGGAAAAATTTAATCATAAATCATTCATTATGGTTTGTAAAAAAATATTAATTATCCTAAGAATAACCCTTGGGAGTGTCAAACCAGATGTGCAGCATAGCCCACTATCATGTACTTGGTTACCTTGAGTCAAGCTCGGAACACCTTGTTAGTGATTTTACCCCTAGGTACATGTGTTATAGAACCAAATCCACTTGTAGTATCCAAAAAATTATTTATTTCATGTAATATCCACAGAATATTTACTTTACCAAAAATCATGGGGGTTATTCTATACTTATCCTCAAAGTCTAACTTAGGACTATGACCCATATTCTACGTTTTCTAAATTTATTTATATGGTATCTAATAACGTTTTTCTGATATAAATTGTAATGCCCCCATCATTATTAACCAAATATAGTTTATTATTTTAATACAATTTAATGATTAGAAGGAATCAAGTCCCAATGTACTGATCAATTTACCAGTATTCAAAAATAGATTACACAAATGAAATTTAAATTATAATTTATAAAATCAAATATTGCAAAAATTAACTTTTGAGAACACAATGGTTCCCCAAGGTTAACCATGGATATAAATCACAAAACACTTCTTGTAATCCTAGTAAAAAAACATAATAATGGGGGTAGTGTATATGTTCAGTAAGGATAAACAATATTGTGGAAGCCATCGCAATTTGGCATAAACATTTATATCAAGGTGAAAAACTAAAACACAAGCCTTTTAAAACATTATCATCAGCACAATAGTTGATTATATATCTAATAATTTAATTAACACTGTCACATGGATATTATAATAGTTGTTTAATCAAATGTAAAATCAATAAAAAATCTCATAATGAGGTAATACATAATTTCGGACATCATAATCATTGTGTCACGACCACATGCCAAGATCATAAACAAATATTCTATCAATGCCTTGTTCCAAGATAATAGTGTGTCTCATGAGACCTACCGATGCATCGAGGGGCTATAATAGGCCTTTTTCATCACTTACTAAGTCCAATGCATTCGTTATATAAAAATAATGAAACATAACATAAACATTTATATTAAAAATAGAATATGAAATGTTAATACTTTAATCATAAACCATGAATGGTATAAAAACTGCACATTCATAGTCAAACATGTCAAAAAACCTTAAATACAATATTGAATGTTGTATATTAATAAATCAACATCAAAAAAGAAACATAATCTAACAAAGGATATTGACATAGATGAAAATAATTTAATAAGTCCATTAAAACTATATGAGGTAAATTTCAATTTTTTACATTGAATCATTTAAAATAATGAATTTATAAAAGAATAAATTTGGAAATATATTTTTATGTCAAACTTTCCCATATCACATTGAGACTTTTTAAATAAATTTGAGAGTGAACATTTTAAGACATTCTTGTCTTTATAAATGAATCCATATACCCCATTTTGAAAACTAGGATGTGAATGAGAATGATTTTGAATACTAAATCCTAAAAATATTTAAAATAATTAATTAGTTAAAAATTTATTACCCAAAACCTTAAAAATATTCCTTTTGAACATATATTGAAAAAATGTGGACATGGATGATAAATATGTCCCAGTAAATACTTACACATAAATAATCTTAGATAATATTGGGATTGTGAAATTCAACCATACCTTATACTTTCCATTAGTTAAGGGTGTGTTAATACCATGTATAATGGTTAAAGTATGATATTAAATTATAAAATGACCATATATATATTTATGATATCATATATTATCATGTTATATCATTTTTTTAATAGTGTTTCAATATTACAGTTATTTCGGGTGTTAACTGCTTCGTTTTTTCATTCCTATGTTGCCGTGTAAGTTGGGGTTGTTAAAAATAGGATGTATTTTATTAATTTACATAATAAAATTAATTTAATTAATATTATTTTTACTTATCAAATAAATTTTATAATCATTCATGAATTTTTAACATCGAGAATGAATCTCACCGGATCGTGAAGACAGTAGGTCGTACGTACGCACGAGCGACGGTATCATTCCGTTGATGGTTAAATAGTATGAAAATGGATGGTATATTAATTATAATAAATAATTATCTGGATATATTTAATATTTATATCAATTATATTCATCATTATATCCTTCCAAATAAATTAGTGTTGAATAACAAAGTATACCATGGCGTGAAGATAGATTGTTGTACCTTTGCACACATGATGATATTTTTATTCGTAGGATTGATAAAAGATGGTATATTATTATCCCATAATTATAATAACATTTATGTATATAAGTGATACTATATTAATTATTTTTACATGGAAATAACATAGAAATATTAATTATAAGAATAAAATAACATTGAAACAGTTGATAATTAAATTAACCCTTTTTCAGGTGTCTCTTTTTGATTTGTACAAAAGGAATCCTTATAATGGATTTATAACCAATGTGTGACCTCTTGGGTGAAGTGAGGGATGTTTGGAGGATTGTTGTATAGGGTTATAATAAGTGAAATGGCCTTGTAGGTGTGAATAAAATAGAAGGGGAAGTTCCATTTTATATGACAGGATAGGGGATCTTCAAGAAAGTCTTGAAATATTAATTTATTATAAATTAATTTAGATATTATATTGGTTCCAATGTTATTTTTTATAGTATAAGATGTTTATTGGTTGAAATAATATAAACCAATAGGTTTTTGACATTTTTATGTCATAAAATTAATCTTATCATTTAGATTTAACCATTAGTAAAATAAGTTAACTCTTTACATGAATTCTTGTATATTTATTATATATGGTTAATATAGTTACTATAAAATTCCAAGAGTGCCTCATGTGGATCATTAATGAAATTACTAACACTATATAAGTCACTTTGTATTATATTTTATTTTTATGACTATTATATCATAAATAAAATTGTGTTAGTTTTAAAAACTCATTTGTGTCAAGTTTGACACTCTTTAATAATTTATGTTTGTTAAAGCCTTAACAAATTGATTCCATTGAAAAAAACATTAAATTGTCCATAACATGTCTTATCCATCCATAAAATTCGTGTATGACATGAAATATTTTAAATAATATTTATTTTAATATTTATAATATCATTTATCTGATTCTTTTATTAATAAGGTAATCAAGGTATCATAATTGTGTTATAAATAAATTGATTTATTTAATGTCGAAATTTTCTAAATAAAATCAGATGATTTAGGAAATATTTTTATATTTTTATTGAATTTTTATAGTCATATATATTAGTAATGTAATACTATATTATAATTGTTTTGTAAAATGATACATGTTTATGTTATATTTCTCTTTATATTAAATTAATTATTATAACATGTCATTATCCCACTCAAGAGGCTCTCAAAAGCCAAATATTAATCCTAAGGGTGTTTTGGTCACCCATGACTCATCTAATATGATTATGACACGTGTTAGTGTAGTTTTATATTATTATAATCTTATTTTTACCCTTATTTACCTAATTTACCCTTTAATTGTGGTAAATAAAAATAATTACTGATTTACTATTTATAATTCCCAAAAATAAAAGTTACCTATTTATAAACATTGTATGTTCTGATTCCAAATATAGAATCCATTTTTTTAAATTGAAAATTCATAGGTTGCATAAATTAATTTAAAATTAATTTCCGTAGTCAAAACCTAAAAGAGGGGGTTTAAGAAGTAAAAAATCTCAAAATATTGACATGTGTTTATGTCCAATTTAAATGTAAAATGACATAGAATGATAAAAATTGGATTAAAGCATAAAATAATAAAATTAAACTTCAAAAAAAATTAATAATATAATATAACTATATAAATAATTTAGTTAAAAAATTAGTTTTGAATTAAAATGCAGTCTTTTTTACAAATCATTAAAATATGAAAGGTATCAGAAAAACACCCAAAATTTATCCAAAATAAATTTTTATGTTCATATTTTAAATAATAATTTAACTTTTTCAAATTTAGTATACAATAGTGTAAATTATTTGATTAAAAAATTATTCACCATTAAAAGGGGTAAAACTGTAATTTTTTTAAAAATACATCTTTTACTTAAAAAAATTGAATTTGTTATTATATTATGTATAAAAAACACAAAATATGAATTTTAATATTATATAGAATATATAAAATTCTAAATATGGTTAATAATATTCATAACCCTTAATTTAATCACTATGTTATATATCAAATTAAATAATGATAGTTTATTAATATATTGCTGTTTGGTAATACTTGTCCTTTCGTGTAATGCAGGCCAACTCATTGTTTCATGTAGCATATTCTTAACATGGGATATTTTTAAAAAAAGAAAGTAAAAAATTATGTTTATTCAGAATTTAAAATATTGTAAAGTATTTCTGTGTTACACAGTGGGTGGTGAACTACTTGGCATGGTTTGTTTATGATCATGCATATACTATTTAGTTACATGTTCAGGGTTTTTCATTAGACTGATCATTGAGCATTGGTTTATCTCAAGATTATAGGGGAGTTTTTTATTTTATCCCATTTATTATTTGGTCCCTATTACCTATTTTGGATGGACCTACATTTATTTTTTTAGAATGTTCAGTGTGTGGCCTTCCATATGAGTTACTTTGGCCAACATGGATATTAATACAATATATGGAAGTTGGGTAGTGATGTCTTTTGGAGGATATATAAAAGGCATGTGGAGGTGTCTTTTTGTGAGTTTTTACATAGAAAGGGAAGGTATTTTTCATGTGAGATAATAGTTTATTATTTTAGTTATTTAATACTTTTTTATATCATCATATCTGATTCAGCATGGATATTTTCTATATGGATGGTTCGGTTCATTTTTTCATTATATTTTTTGGGTCCTTGTAACTATGATTATTGGGTTAAACTATTACCATGTGTTTTCTTATGATTCACCATCACTAGTTTCCATATTATGGTGATCAAGAATGATCTTTGGGCTAGTGAAAAACTTGTTCAAGTGACTTTTGGATGGATTGGCCTGTCCAGTTCAATAAAAATAATATCTAATCTTATGTTATTTTCTCTATTGAATCCCAAGCCTTTGGAATTCTTTTGTATGTAGTGTGTCTTGGTAACCGTGATTTAGAAATGTTCATTAGTACTCTATAGTTAGGTTATAATAGAGTCTATCAAGATGTTACCTTCACTAAACTTTGATTTTACATGGGAAGTGGGATTTGAATTTTGATTTCATGATGTTTTTGGATATATAGTTGATTATGTGTTTATCCTCATTGGTATGGTTTGAGATCACATAGGGTTGGGTTTGATTTCTGGATAAAAATAGAGAATAAATCGGTGGAGTTATTATAGTTTTTATTACATGATAAACTAGTTAATAAATAAATACTTTTTGCTAAAATGTCTTATAAATGTTTCATATCTAGCCCATGGTCCATTGATTTAGGTGGTCAAGTCAGGCATGGTTCAACATCATTTTTTCTTGTTTCTCGGACCACCAATAGAAAATCTATAATTTTTAGGCGTGAGTGAAGGTGGGTATTATTATATCTTTTACATGTGGTTCATAATTCTAGTGTACATCCTTCATTGTAATTATTGGAATGGGGTTTCGGTGTGAAAATAGGATTTTATAGAAAATGATTTTTTAAACGCAAAACTCTGGGATTGTTTATAAAATGGGTTTATGTTTCATAATATAATTTTTGTTTGGGGGTTTAATCCATTTGGATTGTTTATAAAATATTTTTTTTTCAATAATATTTGTGAATTTTTTCTAAATCGAATTACATGGTTTTTTGGAAAAAAATTGAGTTTTAAAACCCTTTGGTTGTTTCATTATAAAACAATTCGGAACCCAGTGTGGTGATTTTTAAAAAGTAATTGTTTTAATTTAATAAAAGAAATGTGGTAAATATTTTTAAATATTTTATATTATGAGCATTGAGAGGCCTGATTGGTTTTTAGAAAATGGTAAAGTGTTTTTGAATTCACATTGGGAATTATATTTTTAAAGATAATAATGTGTTTTCTGAGAATTTGTGTGATTTTAAAAGCACATATGTTTCTGTGAAATAGTATTTATATATATTTTTTCCATGGGAGTACAATTACAATAAAACACACACACACACACATAACACACAGGCCAAAAAGGCGGTTTAGAACCCCCCAGGGGATATGTCACCCATCATGCCTTATTGTTTCAATTCATGGCACATAAGCCTAGTGGGAATAATCCCATTGCATAGATTTTAGGTTCATTGAGATTAAAATCCCTTTACACAACCTGTAGGACCATAATTTTGACCCATGGCCCATTAGTTAATAGTGCGGATATAATACCCATTCTTCTACAGTGCCTTCACCACTACAGTTACTGCTACAGTGCCCACCACCTCTACAATGTGACCATTTCTATATTTTATTCAATACTATGGTGATTTTATGGTGCCGATACAACACATTATCTCTATGGGTTGTTAACCCACAACCTCAATTTAATATTATTGGGTCCTTAGCACTAAGAAAAACACCAACTATAGAAAATGGTCATTATTCTTTAAAGAATATGGTGGCCTTCAATGGAATATGATTTGGCATAGGAGTTGCCTTATTTTATTTGTATTTTTAGGCCTTATATTATCATGTGGGTTAGTATAATTTAATGTAATTTGGGAAACCAGACAGAGTTGGGTCAATATTTCATTTTATATAAGTATGCATGTGACAAATGTCTTAGAAAGGATTGAGTGTCTATATTTATGGGTTTTATATCGCTTTTTTGGATCTTTCCCATACTACAAGTGTATTGGCAAGTATTTTTTTTTTCCATTTTTATTAATGTGTTAGTGTGTTACATATAAATTTTCTGTGGGTAATTAAGCTAGGTGAGAGTTATATTTTTAGCTAGATTTAATTTATGGGGATTTGTCTTCATGATCTATTGGGATGATGGTTTGTATTAAGTATTTTCACTCGATGGGTTTAGTGACCTATTTCCTTGAGGTATCCTTTTTCCTTGGTTTTTATTTTATGATAATTTTCATAAAATTTATTGGTGTTTATGCAGACATTATTTTGTATAAGTGGTTTCTTTAGTTCTTCTCATGGCTCTTCCTCCTTATTATTTTTGTAGTAGTTCTTAATGATGTTTGCCTTGTCGAGAGGGACTTTCGTGGGATCTAATTTATTGGATGGAAATTATATATCCATGGATAAGTGATTAGGATGTCTAAAATTTGTATATAACTAATTTAAAATACGTTATAAAAATTTTCAAATAGGATGTGGTTGGGATCACCATGAGAGGATAGCTCAGGTGTGAGGCATAGCTCATCCTATTTTATTTTGGATTATTATCCAAGGATAGATCCCATGTAATTTCATTGATTTAGTCATGTTTTCAATAACTATTTCCTTTGGGTTTTTTTGATGTTTTGGATATGTTAAATTTGGATGCTTGAACTTTTAATCTTGGATGTCTATTTTTTGAGGGCCTCTGAGTGTGTCTTAGTAGAATTAATTCTTTTTGGAGAATATCTAGTGCAAGGATTACTGTGGTTAGTGGAATCATGTGGATTCTCATATAATTTTGTGGAATCATAGTTAACATGGTTATTCTATAATTATATGAGTGTTCATTTTAATGATTATCTGTTTAGATCAATTCTAAATAGGGGAATACCACAATTCGACCTCCCTTTATTTAGAGTTTCTTTCTTGATTCTCATGTCTTATTCTTACATCATGTTATTGTCATTTCTTGAGGAATTTTTGTGGTCCCTTAGATTATGGAACCATGTTTTTTTTTGTGATATTATAATATCTTGAGTGGTCTACATCCCTTAACACTTATTACGAGGGAGTTCTAGGTCATTATCACTAACTATTTCCATTAATATGGCTAGGGAATTTCTAGGGGTAGAAATTGAAATGGTGGGGAGAATTGTGACAACCTCTTATAAATGTTTCTCTCATGATATTTTTTAAATTTCTTTTTGGGATAATTAATTATTGGAATTATCTAGATTGATATTTTTAAAGTTTTTGTATTTTTCTACTACATGCAATTAATAGTAACCATAAAACAATCGTGAGTGGGGTTTTTTAATGGATAGTTCTATTCAGCATATTTATCACCCAATTAGTTAATTTGAGATGTTTCATAGAGGAGAAAATACAGGCACTGTTGGGATTCCTAGAAGTGGTGGTAGGGTTAGTCTCTAGTTTGGTAAAATATTCACTTAAATAACATGATCTACCTAGGGTCCTCAAAATTCACTTTTTTCAAAAAATTTCACTAATAAAATAAAACTAAAACAAACTCAACATCCCTACTCATCTCTCTCATGTCCATCGAAGATGCACCTAGGATGGAGACCTCATGCACATGTCACCCCATTTTCCCTCCACTCATTCAATCACCTTTTCTCTCTATTTTTGATGTGATATCCATATATATGCTTTTTCATCCCTATGTTATGCTCTTTTCCCTCATTTCTTCCCTCTTCATCTCCCCGGTTAGTTTGTTAAAACAATTAATCAATGAATTTGACCTGATTTTTTTAATTCCTTACTTTGTGGAGTGTGTTATGGGTCACTTCGGTTTCCTTATTATGTATTTTGGAATCTTCCACTGAAGGGGTGGCATTTTGTATCATTTTGACTCACTCACGATCATTTTTAGATAGGTGTTACTTTGGATCTCCCTTATAATCCATTATAAAAAATGTATTGTATGAATTTAAATTCATTTTCATGAATTTAAAAATATATTCTACGTCAGGGTTTGGTTGAAATTATTTTGGAATGGCTTTTATCACTTAGAATGTGTATTTACCCCATACCAAGTGCTTATGAGATTCCCCATGTGTCTATTTAAAAATATTTCAAGTATTTATAAAAACTCATCATGGAGTTGAATTCATGTGCCAATGCTTGTTTGTTTTAATTAGCCATTACGAAATTTATATTCATTGAATTGGACATATGTTTCATTAAAAGGATTCATTAAAATTCAGGTTTGGATTTCTCAAAAATGGATTTAAATGCTTCTATGGTATGTATATTCTAGTTTCTTTTAGTGAAATTGGTGTGTGTTGATTTAAAGGAATATTTTATAAAAACCCAGATGGTTGGGACCTATTATTAATGTTTAATGTTATTGTGCCTTATAAGAAGTTAGATATTTATTTTAGGTATGAATAATATTTTCAAGTAGTTTTATGGAAAAAGGATAAAATGGTAAATTTTCTAAGTACACACTATGTAATTTTTATTAAATGTTGTGTACCTAGTTGTCATGGGTAGCCGTGTACAAGACCTGTAATGGCTGAGTATGTGGACGTGTAGGTGATTTGGGAGACCACCTAAAGCTAGGGTCAGTTGAGGCTATTACATGGCATGTAAATTAAATAAAAAAGTCGTGTACTTTTCTTTTTAATTTACGAGTCAGATCGGGGTCTCATCTCATCTCCATAAATCAATTCTTCTCCCCTCGGTTTGTATAGGAGAGCGATGAATGGCCCAAGATATTCACGCTGCTCCCAGTTCTCCATCCGAGCTTTGATTGAGACACCTCTAGGTTTGCTGGACTCCCACCTGTGAGTTCTTTTTTTCCCTAGAACCTCTCTTCCTAATTTCTCCTCTCTCGTGAGAATTTCAAAGTTGATCATTTTCACCATTTTTGTAGATCTACGGTGTTCTAATTCAATTCAAGGGATGATTTTCAAGAGTTCTCATCATCCCAAATCAAGGTTGGTGGATTTTTCTGTTTGATTTTCCATGAAATATATAATCTTAAAGTTTTAATAACAAGTGTTTGTGTTTTTTGCATTTTTTTGGAATTTAACCATATTATTTACCTGCTATTATTTAATTGATAAAAAATGGGGTTTTTCTTATACCTAAGGTTGGATGCCTTTTTTAAAGGACACCCCATGGATGTGTTTCCCTAGTTTGGTTATTTATTGTCTTTTGTCATAGGTTTTCTTTTTGGAATACCTTATTTCCATACCTTGAGTTTTTTAGGATAGATTTTGATTGATTATATAAAATTTCAGGTGTTATGACTATAAATTATAGCCATGTAGTAGTTTTATATTACATGTGTCTCCTTGTTAAGATATGTGCGCTGATCTTCCAATGGTCCATGACAGCATTGGAAAAAAAAAATTGTGGGTATTTCCATGTTTATTTATACAGGAACATGAGAGCCTTGGGGGGAGACTTTGACCCAAGGGGTATTGACTGTGGGAGCTACCCATAGGTCATTTATGTTTTCTTGATGCCATGTTGACCTAGGGGTATGGACTATAAGAGATTCCCATGTGGTCAATTTTAATTGATTATTTCTATGTTAAACCAAAGGGGTTAGACCATGAGATATTTCTCAAAGGGTTGTTGTGAATAATTGATGGACTACGACGAGCCTGTCAAGCCAAAGCACGAACTTGGACACAACCTTACATGTTTGTCTAAATGGTCTTCTGAGACTCATGTTGTTTATATTACACAAGGGATATAGAGCTTTTTCTATATTCTAGGATTTTAAAATTCAATGGTTGGAATAATTTAATAAATTTAAATGAACGTAATTGAGAACTTAGTACTATTTACTTTTGAGTAATTCATGTTTATTACTTCAATTATTCATATTACCCGCTGTATATATTCACTGACAGTTAGGCACAAATATTTTGGTGGTTTCCTACTAGGATTCGTCTCAGACCATGTTTAGATCATGATTTATACCCAAAAAGATTATATTGTTGTAGGCATAGATATGTTCAAGCTCCTATATTTATTAGGTACTTGATTACTAGTAAATGCTTCAGATTTGGATTCAGAACATGTAGCATTCACTATGCATGGCTATTGAGATTCAGAAGAATGAGAGGGTTTTGTCGATCCATCAAATCTTGGACATTGTATTTTTTTTTCATAGGACAACATGCTGATTATCCATGATTTGGTGGATTCATTCAATAAGGATTTTGAATCTAGGGATAGTAATTTTTAATAGTCTTGTTTTTGGACCGCGTTAGGTTTATGTCTCTATGTCTTTGAAGTAATTTGAGGTTTCCCCCTTTCTTCTCAAATGGGTGTTTATCCAAAAATAAATAAGATATATAAGAAATTGCGCAATAAAGTCAGTATTTCTATCATTTTTTGGTTAGGCATCTTTCCTACACTTTTGTGACATGCATCATTAATATATATTCTTCTATTGTTATATTACTATTAGTATTCTATTGTTTAACTTGTTGTATGGTATTACTATTTCTATTTTTTTTATTATCAGTTATTCCATTGTGTATACACTCCCAATGAGGAAATTGTTTCCCCAATTTCAAACATTTCCCCTTGCTATTATTCGGCATCCTCTAGCATTTAGGGAAATGTGCTTGAGGTTATGTGACCAACCGGGTACATGGCACCTTGGTGCGGCACCCGGAACCGGAACGTTACAAAGTGATATCAGAGGAGGTTCTATTTTTCTTTTCCTTAATATTATGAGTCTACAGATATGGATATGAAGGAATATCTAGTTGGTAATATGTTGTGCCTAGGAGTTGCTAAACTGTGTATAGAGAAAAGACAATTTACCATGAAAATTCCAATATTTCTAGTTTTTCAATTGTTAATGATGATTAGATTTTAGTGTTGGGTGATTCACTTGTATTTTGTTATTATCATGGATATTGTTGAGGTTATATTCTATTGAAACCCAATGAGATGAGGGTATTCCATCTCGTGTATCATATAAGAACTTTTTAAAGATCACATGCCATGCATTAATGTCATTTCATTTAGGGTGCATTAATGGTTTCATGTAGTTGTGATAGGTGTTATGAAAAATATGCATGTTGTTATGATAGATGTCATGATTTAATACATATTATTTTGATAAAGTATTGTAAAATGTATAGTTTTATTTGGATGGATGCTAAACATTGTCCCTGAGTTGTTATAGGCCCCCTTAGATCAGATTTTTTTGGATCATGATTGAACATTAATTTTATTCTGTTATGATATGACACTATTAAGGATGGAAAAAATTGATCTGTAGGGAGTATGGGATATAATGGGTTAGAATTTGTCATTCCATGGACAAATTTTTTGTTTTTCATGGTTCTGGAGGTGATTCATAGTTTTACTAACTGGAAACCAAGACAACACGACGTGAGATGTTATGAACACACACCATGTGTTATTCAATTCTGAGGAAACAAATTATATTAAGTACATTCCGTGTACCCTATGTATATGAAATCAAATTCATGAACATGCGATAGACTATATTAGTACAAACATGGGGTTCAAACCTATTGGAAGAACACACCCTGTCAAGATTGTACACCGCATGCTGTAAATAACTTTTTATCCAGACGTTTGACCAATGAAACGGGTGGATGAAACATTGTTTGTAAACATTGTGTCCTTATTGAACAAACCGTGTAAAAGTCAACCATGTATCCAGTTGTGTGACTAATGAAATAGCATGTTGGAGAAAAGGTGGTACATGTCGTGTCTTGAGTTAACATGTCATGTAGTGTTAAGTTGGTAGAAACCATGTGGTTTAGCCATGTATAAGTACTTGGGTAGGAGAAAAAATTCAAGCACAAACCATGTTATAGGAGGAACATGCAATGTGTAGGGGTATTACATGACCAGGTATTACAGAGTTACACTCCCATGTAAGGCATAAAGGGAACATAACATGTGATAGTTATACACGCTGTGTAACCTTGTTTTGTAAAACTCTAATGTTTTCCATATCTTGTTACATTATTTCACTTATAAGTTGTTTTCCATAGTATTATTGAACTGAAGTGTGCACTTGACATTGCAGAGTCATTCTGCCAAGATGTCCTCCAGTTTTATGCTAGGTATAGGGTGATGACCAGACACTGGAAATGGTAGATGAGGGACATCCACTAGATCCCCTCATCATGAAATCCTAGAACCAGCTAGTATACCAGGCACAAGTGTTGATGCATAGTTCCGTGATGCATTTTTTAGGATCATACAAACATTCTAGGGAGCACCACATACAACCCTAATTATGGAAGATTTGACATGGGTGTTCCAACAACAACATCCTCCAACTTTCTCTGGGTACGGATGACCAAAGGCTGCAAAGTCAGGGTTGGAGTCCATTATTGATATATTTGAGCATATGAAGATGCCTCTATAGATGAGGGTGAATCTCCTGATGTTCATTCAATGTGATTCCACAAAAATGTGGTGGGATGTTGTCTCATAGGCTGTACATCATTGGGAAATTTCATGGGAAGAGTTTCATAGGAACTTTTATGTTTACTTCTATCCCGGGTCAATGAGGACTGATTAAGCTCGAGAATTTATTCATTTTGAGCAGGGCTCTCTTTTAGTGATGGTTTACACTCCTTGTTTTATAGAGATTCAACAAATTTCACCTTTTTTGGGAGGTGAAAATATATCGTTGGATCGAATATTTGAGGATGGTCTTGGGTATGACATCTGATCATATGTGAATTTCATCATGCTGATTTTGGTGGAAATAATAGTGAACCATATGCTGATTACCAAGCGTACTCTAAAGGAGTTGGGAACTGCGAGCAAGGGAGGTTCGAAATCTGGGGATGGTACTCCATTGTTTGATTTCATGGAGCCTTTGCGTGGTGATTCTAGTAGTAGGTATGTATCAAAAGTTATTCGTGTATGGTTCTATCTATAACGCCCTGATACTAGTTTTCCATATTCGATGCATTATTACAAAACATTGTCATGATCACTAGGAAATTATATGTCGAAAGACCAATCAGTTTAGTAATATTGGAAACAATATTCATACATAAGTTCAACTTTACAACATGAAAAGAAATAGAAAATGGATTTTTCCATTAGAAACATCCAAGCCTCATAGATTATGCCTATAAGTAACTCATTACAATTTTCTTCATATCATGGAAAATGAAAAATAAGAAAGGGGTGAGCTCAAATTCTTAGTAAGGGTAAGAAATACACTAGAAGATAACATAAATATTAATCACAGTGAATAATTGAAACCACATACCTTTACCAATAATAAACATGAATAATATTATGGCAGGAATAGGATATGATTAAATAATTCAATAATAAAACATAATCTTATGTATTCTACAAGTCAAACGACCACATAAACCATTAATATTATTTTCATAATGAGGGAATGTATAATGGTAGACATTCTGTAACATTTTGTCATGGCCTTAACCAAGAAATCTAAAAATGATTAAGGCCTCTGCCAAAACCATATATCAAATTGGGAAAGGCCTCGGCCAATTCCACATCTAGTTGTCTCATGTGGCATATCGATTCATCGAGGAGCTATAACAGGCTCCACCCGTCACTTACTAAGTCCAATACATTACTCATATTTAAATGGATGTAATATAACATAATCATTTGTATTAAAACAAGCATATGAAATTTCAATACATTAACCATAAACTATGAATGGTATAAAAATACCACATTCATAGTCAAACATATCACAAAACCCTCAATTCAATATGGATGTTTTTTATCAAAATAAATAAACTTCAAATAAACTTAAAATCCATCAAAGGATGTTGACATAGAAGAAATCAAATCTTTTTTAGAGAAATATCTCTTTATATTTTTAAATAATTTAAGAGTCACATAATTATAAAGAAAATATTTATTTTAAAAATATTTTTATATGTTTGTAAGGGAAGCTTCAATGATGGTATAACGGAGGAAAATAGCCGCACCCGCCGTATAAGTAAAAAAAATTATTACCTTAATTTTGTCGAAAAGGTCATAAAGTGCCTTATTTAAAATATGATGGAAAGATTACTTTAATAAAATAAAAGGTAAAATAAGGGTTTAAATTATTTTACCCCATTTTCTAGTAATTATTTTTGAAATACATTAAAAAAAACATAGATGTGGAAGATAAAGAGGTCACAGTAGACACATACATAAACAAACCTCGGATAATAAGGAGATTGTAGAATTAACCCTTACGACATACATTTACTTGGTTGCGGGTAGGTTAAACTCATGTATAATTGTGAAATAATTTTTATTAAATTATACAAGATCCATATACTTTATTATGATATCATATATGATCTTTTAATATTACTTTGTTAATAATATCTTAGTATTATCATCATTTCATGTGTTAACAGATTCGTTTTCATTTATATTCTTTGTTACGTAAGTAATGTTTGTTATGTGTAGGATGTATATTATTCATATTTAGAATGATAATTAGTGATTAAAATTTATTTTAAATAATCTAATGAAAATTAGTCTTAAATGGATATGATGGGGAATGAATCTCATCGCGTTCGTGGAGACGGTAATCCGTATGCATGCACGAGTGACAATATCATTATTTTGATATTGAAATAATATATAATTGGAGTTTACATCATATATACAGAATCATTATCATGTTATATTTATTATTTACATCAATTACACATCATTATTATACCCATCCAAATAATAATGTATTGAATAACAATTACATCCCGACGTGGAGATGGAAATGTGTACGTATGCACGTATGGTGGCATGTCATTCAATGGATGGATAGATAATGAATATGGTTGTTCCATATTTATAATAAAATCATTGTATATAAAATATATTATGGTGTATAATGGAGGAAATAAAGAAAGTGGAAGTGGAAGAAGAATGAAATTTGAAAGAGGTGATGAAATATTTAACTCTTCTTCGAGTTCTTCCTTTTGATTTGATCAAAAGGGATACATAGGATGGATTTATGACTAAAGTAAAGCCTCTAGGATAAAGTAAGAATAGTTGAGAAGGTATTTGAAAAGGGGTTGGCTGATCCAAATGGCTTTGAATGTGTGAATTAGTGAGAAGGTGAAGTTCCCTTTTATAAAAGGGGTGAGAGGTACCTTATGAAAATCTAGAAATATTTTTTTATAATGAAATCATTTTCGTTTTCTAATGGCACCAAATTGAATTATTTAAATGATAAGGTGGTAATGGGTCGATAAACACTCAACCAATAGGTTTTAGATTACTTTGGGTAACTATATTAACTTTATATTTTAGATTTAACTCTTAGTCAAATTGTTTGACATTTACCATGTCTCTTTGTATTTTTATATTATATGGTTAATAAACTTACTATATACTTCCAATAGAACCCCAAGTGGTTCATTAATGATACACCTATTATTATATAAGTATTTAGACCGAACCTTAGTTTTTTAGGAATATAATATCAATTAATAATATAATATATTTTTTAAAAACACTTTTATGTCCATTTTGACACTATTTGGTATTTTGTTTTTTCTAAATTCATAACAGCATTATTAATTCGAAAACAATTCATATATCCAACCCTAATATGTCATATTAAATTATAAAATTCGTTTAATTCATAAAAAGTCTGATATTAAATTTATTTAGATATTTATAATTACAATTATTTTAATCTTTCAATAATTAGGTAATTACTGCATCATCATTGGGTCATAATTAAATTAAATTATTTAATATCTAAAAAATATAAATAATATACAATTATGCATGAAAATATATTATATTTCTGATGAATATTTATAGTCTAATTATCTTATGTATATCCTTTTATTAAAATTGTTTTAGTTATTAAACATTGATTTTAACTATTTTAACTCTTCTTTGAATTAAATAATAATAAATGGCCTAATCTAATCGAAGTGGTCCAAAAAGGATCATATATTATTCCTAAGGTTTTTTGGTCGAATTATACTAATCCAATAGAATTATTACATGTGTTAGGGTTATAATAATATCATTTTTACCCTTAATTACCCTATTCACTTTTAATCGTGCTAAATAAAAGTAAAATGTTACTATTCACCAAATATTATTCTAATTTATTGAATGAAATTTTACATTATCATATCAACCGTTTCTCTCAGATTTTTGAAATTCAACTAATAGAAGTGGTAAAATTATGTTTTATGTAAATTTTCAAATGATCCTAGGAGATTGGTAAAAGACGGTAAAAAGTTCAATAAAATTTTTATATATCTAAAATTATTATAAACTGACTCCAATGAATTACATTGAACATATATAGGTATTATGTATCTATTTTTATGTATAATATATTTAAATAAAATAAATAATTATTTAAATAAAAATTCGGTTTTAAACTATAACTTAGTGATATCAACTATTCATCAAGAATTGAATATTTTCAAAAAAATACCAAAATTTCACCCTAAGCTAATTTCGATATTCCGAATCCAAAAATGATGTCGATTTTGAATGTTAAAATTTATAATGTGGTTATTGTTATTCATAAAGACTAGTTTGATTTGGTTGTGGTGTGTTAGAACTCGGTGTTGCGTACAACACACACTATTGTATTATTCAAAGAGAAGCGTATCGTGGAAGCTTGGGGAGTTACACTCCCAGTGTGGGAAGAGTAGGTTCACAATACCTCAATTCCCAAGAGATCAAGTTGAGTTCCAGTCCTGCGGTAATATGGGTCATCTTCATCATTTTTTTCAAAATTTCTCCCCTACAACTGGGGAGAGGTGATATTTTATGACTCCAAATTCACCATTAGGACCACCAGTTTCTCCTCATTAAGGAAACTGGAGTTTGTTCGGAAATTTATCCATAGGAGGTTGTCGTGGTCATGGTATTCAGACAACTTGTTTTTAGCGATAGAAGGGTGGATCAGCTCATGGTTGTCATAAAGGGTCCGAGAATAGAGATTCAAGTCAAAAAAATTTAGTGGAGAAAACCCAACATGATCAGGATCCCGAACCCTCTACGATTAAATGTATGATTCAAGTTACCTAATTTTTAGCTTCATATATTTTCGATACATGGGCCTCCCATTGTTTAATATCTAATGAAGTTGTGGAGATCCTTGGGCTCCGTGTCTTTACTTCTGAGACTGTTATGATGCTAGACACTACGTTGGGAGATTAGTATGGCTAGTGTACACCTATGCAAGGAGTTACATCTTGAGGTTGGTGGGTGTCACTTCATAAGGGACCTCTATGTCTTAGATATGACAAGTTACGATGTCATTCTCATAATGTACTGGTTTATCACCTTTTAGTCCATTTTTTACTGCTATTTCCACAGTTTTAGTACCATGTTACTAGACGGTGAGTATTTTATACACAAGGGATATTGGGATGTCAAGGTGAATAGAGATAGACCTGAGCATCAGGGTTTAATAGGAATTAAGGATCATATTTCTAGTTATATCAAGATGTCCAAGGGATTTCCCAAATGGACTTTCCTCTAGTTGTGGACCAATTCAAATATGAATTTCTAGATTAATTTTCAGGATTACCTTTCTATTTTGAGGTTGTTCTTGAAGCATTATTGGTGTTCATTACTCTTTATATAATGGCTACAACAGAGTTACAGAAACACAAGAAGTAGTTAGAGGATTATTTGGCAAAGTTTTTCATTTTACCTGGTACTTCTCTTTGGATTTTTTGTGTCCTTTTTTCAAAGAAGGAGGATGGAACCCTTAGACATTGTGTTGATTATCGAAAGCTGAACCAGTTGACGGTTTAGAACATATATCTTTTTCTAAGGATTTAGGATCACTTTGATAATCTTCAATGATCCTGAGTGTTCACACGGATTCCCTTGAAATCTTGTTATCATCTGTTTCATTTTAGACCGTCAGATATACCTATTATAATATTTCTAGGAAGGTATTCTCTATATAAGTATTTGGTTATGTCGTTCGGTCTCAAAAAAACACAGGCAATTTTCATAGCACTAATGAACTGAGTGTTCCATCCTTGATTGGATTATTTTGTTGTATTCTTTTTGGATTATATATTGGTGTACTCTCACACTCGACACGACCATGATACCGATATTGAGATCAATTTGGGTACACTAAAAGAGAATCAGTTATATTATAAGCTCCCAAAATGCCACTTTTGGATAGACTAGATTCATTTCTTGGGTCATGTTATCATATAGAAACAATTATAAGTAGACCCAAAGAAAGTAAGAGAAGTAGTTTCATTGGGGAATCATAAGAAACTATTTGTGCTACAATGTTTTTTGGGGCTATATGGATGTTACAGACTCTTTATTTGGGACTTTTAATGCTTAGCAGTTCCACTAAAGGGCCTGACTAAAAAGCATGGAAAGTAATTCTGGATGGATTCTAGTGATTTTTCATTTTTGGAGATAAATGGGACATTGATGTCATCACTGACACTGGTTTTATTGGAGACATGAATGAGTTAAATTTTCTACTATAATGCATCATGTATCAGGCTAGGTGCAGTGCTTATGCAAGGGGAAGGAGTAATTACATATGGGACTCGGTAATTGAAGCCACATGAGACGAATTACCCAACACATGATCTCGAGTTTTATATGGTTGTACATGTTTTGTTATTTTTGGGACATTATCATTTGGGATATAATTTTATGGTATTCACAGACCACAAACGTCTCAAGTATATCTATAATCAGTGTGATCTGAAATTGATATTATGAAGGTGGGTTGAATACCTTCTGTCTTTTGACATTGAGATTGCGTAAAATGCCTGGGAAGGCAATGTTGTAGATGGTACATTTAGAAGGAGGACTCAGATATAGTTAGTTCATGAGGACATTACTGAGTTGCATCTTATGTACCTATTCTCTGAGATTCATTTTAAGATGCACGACATATAGGGGAATACATTCATTCTTCTATTGATGTTACCTATACTCTGCAGGATCGAGTGAGAATGAGGAAGCTATCCAATTCTGATGGCCTAGTAATAAGGATGAGTGTATTAGAACAGGACCCTACTCATGGATGGACCACATGAGGAAATGTGGTTTTGAGTTTCCATGGTCAAGTATGTTTTTCAGTTGAAAAAAAAGGAACATTTTCAATTTTTTCATTCCTTAGTTTGGGTAGTTCATCATGGTGTCACTCAGATGTATCGAGATATACAACTTCGGTATTGGTGGCCAGGTAGGATGAGGGGTGTATCTGGTTTTATAATGAGATTTTCACCTATTTGTTGGTGAAGGTGGATCATTAGTGACTAGTAGTGCTTTTACAATAGTTACGCATTCCCAAGTTGAAGTGGAATGATTTCACGATGGATTTTGTTACACATTTACCAAGGTCATCTATAGGGAATAATGTGGTTTGGTTTATCATTGATATACTCATAGAGGAATCACATTTCATACTGATTAAGGAAACCATCAGTGTTGATGAGCATGGAATGTTTTACATCTGAGAGACGGTACATTTCTATGGGGTTCAATAATCTATCATGTCAGATAGTGATTCCCATATTACTTCTCTTGAATGGAAGTGACTACACAGGACTTTGGTTACATAGGAAATTCTACGTACAACTTACCACCCTCAGATAGATGGCTAGTACGAGCATATGATTCATGTTTTGGAGGGCATGATACGAGCATGTGTCATTGATTTCATGGTCTCTTGGGACAGACACATACCCCTAGTATACTTTTCCTACAATAACAATTTTTAGGAGATGATTTAGATGGTACCATATGAGGCTTGGTACGGTAGGCCAAGCCGATCATCCCTATGTTAGCTGGAGGTAGGAGAAGCAGCTATGCTAGGACCTTGAATGGTCTAAGAGACCACTAAGTAGGAGTATTTTATTCAGAAGGGGATTGATTCTACACAGTCTCAGCTGAAATCGTATGTTTATCTATGGAGATAACCTATGGAGTTCGAGGTCGGGGATCTGGTTTTGTTATGTATAACACTGAGGTTGGGAAACAAGAGGATTACGAGACAATGGAAGTTTTCAGAGAGATAAGTCAGACTATTTGAGGTTTTGGAGAGAGTTGGTCCAATTGCCTATCAGTTTCAGTTACATAAGAGTTATCTGACAATGTAGGACATCTTCCATGTTTCTCATCGATGAAATTACATTTCAGACCCGTCTCATGTTTTTCAACCCAAGGAGGTTGAGTTAAAGGTTTATGAATCTTTCAAGGAGCACCCTATTTGGATTGTGGATCACAACATGATGGTTCTCCATGGATGGTCTATTCTTCTAGTATGGGTGTTATGGAAGAATGGGTCCGTACTGGATGAGACATTGGAGAGGGATGCCAACATACGATTATAGTGGCTAGGGTTTTTTGAAGCTCGATCTTCACCACCCTTGGATGTTAAATTTATGGATGAATTGCTTTAAGGGGGATGTTTTTAAGAAACCAAATCTTCATTTCAGTTATGGATATTTATTTCATGTTCTTTTATTAGGAAAAAATAAAAAATGAGAAATTTTATAAGTACATGTCATGTACTGTTTAGTGCACATTGTGTATCCCGGTTTCCAAAAGTATCAATGTATTGGTCATGTAACCATTGAGTACATGGTCGTGTAGGTGACCTAAAAGACCACCTAATGCTGGGGCCGATTGAGGCTAGTATACAACATGTTAATTAAATTAACACACTGTGTACTTTTATTTTTAATTGATGAGTCAAAGAGCAGTCGCATCTCATCTCTATAAATCATGTCTCCCCTTGGTTCGTATAGAAGAGCGACGAACGACCAAAGAACATCGATCTCATCCTGGTTCTCTGTCCGAGATTCGATTGAGGTGCCTACTTGTGTGTTGGATTCCCACCAGTGAGTTCTATATTCCCCTATAATCTGTCTTCTATATTTCTACTCTCTCCTAATAATTTCATGGTTGATTGTTTTCACCATTTTCGAAGATCTACGATATTTTAGCCCGATTCATGGGCCGACGTTCACGAGTCTTCATCGTACTACAACAAGGTAGGTGGTTTGTTCCTTTCATTGATCTTCCATGGAATATATATGGTTAAAGTGCCTATTACCCATTTTTTGTTTATTGCGGGTTTTGGAATTTATCCCAATTATATATCAAATATGGTTTAATAGTTATAAAATGGGTTGCTTCTTATGTGTAATGTTTGATGCCTTGTTTATGAAACACCCCATTGGTGTGTTTCCCTAGTTTTATAGTTTATGGACATTTTTCCTAGGTAGCCTATGAGGTATTCTTTGTTTCCATATCTTGAGTGATTATGATGGAGTTATATTATTTATATAAAATTCATGTGTTTTTATTGTGAATTTTAGCTATGTAGTAAATATAAATTACATGTGTTTCTTTGTTATGATATGTTCACTAATAATCCGATGGACCGAGAGATCCTTGGACTTGGAAAACTATGGGGTTTTCTATGTTTATTTATACAGGACCATGATATCCTCGGTGTAGATTTTGTCCCAGGGGTGTTGGACATGAGAGCTACCTGGATGTCGTTTATATTTTATTGATTCTATGTTGACCCATGGGTATTGATCCTGAGAGCTATCGTGGTGGTAATTAGTATTTGATTAGTGCTATGTTAATCCAAATGGGTTAGACTATGAGAGATTTTTGAGAGGGTTGTTGTGAATAATTGAATGACAATGATGAGTCTACCAAGACAATTAACAAGCTTGGACTCAACCTTAAATGTTTTTAGATTTTATTTTGAGATGTATGTTGTTACTAGTACACATGGGATATAGATCTTAGGCTAGATCCCATGATTTAATTATTCAATGGATTAAAAAAATTAATAAATGTAAATTAATGTAATTGAAAATATAGGATTGTATAAAATTGAGTACTTACTTGTTTATTACTTCATTTAAACATATTTCCTACTATATATATTCACTGATAGTTAGGCACATATATTTCCGTGGTTGCCTACTGGGATTCATCTAACAACCTATTTGGGTCATGATTTTAGACCCAAATGGATTATACTGTTGAATTTTTAGAAAGGGAAAACTCCCTTCTTCTTCAGGTACATGATTGTAGTTGGAGAAGGAGAGAATGGGACCAAGCTGAGGCATGTGATGCTATTGGATTTAACGCTTTTACGTACATTGGTTTTAGTATTTTATTTCCTGAATTGTGACTTGATTGGATACTTTCCTAGAAATATGTGGCATGCATCATTTATATATATACTCATGTTTTTATATTACTATCATTTATTCGTTGTTTACCTTATTTTAAGGTAAAACTGCTTCTTCTTTTGTTTATTATTTGTTACTCCACAGTGTATACACTGCTGATTAAAATATTGTTTTCCCAATTTCTTATGTTGTCCCTTGTTAATAATTGAAATTCCTTGGAGTTAAAGGAAATGAGCATGAGGTTATGTGACCAACCAGGTATGAGGAACCATTGGGAGCCACCCGGAACTATGACTTTACATTCCTTTTGGTTTACTCATTTTTTTCAAAATGTGGATTTGAGTTTTATAAAGGGGTGAAAGGAATTAAAGATTATATTAGAAAAGAATATATAATTAGAAATTGGTTTTTTAGAAATGGTTCAATTTACAAAAATATATCCAAATATGATTCTCGGTATAAGATTTCAAGTAGGCTATTGAAACTATATTTCAAGGGTGTGAAACATCAAAATCCCATATTTATAAATATGTGATTATTCGAAATTTTATTTTATGAAATTTCTGGGTTTTAATTTTTTGTTCAATATGTTTTGAAATATTAGTTTTATAATGGAATTTCAAATGAGTTTTAAAAATAATTTAATAAATAGTACCATGGATTATAATTCTAAGTGATGTGTTTCATAGTAATTTATAACACATTAAATTGTTTTATGAAGGTGTGAAGCCCTCTTTCAGCCCTATTTGATTATATTCCCTATTATAGAGTGGTAATCCTTGGGGGATCTATTATATTGATATGCATTGGATGATTATTATGTTTGAATGTGTAACTGGGGCTGCTTCTTTTGAGGTTATTTGAGGTGATGTGTGAGTCATTTTGAAATGTTATATATTTGATACATGTGATCCTTAATTTCTCACCACTACTTTACATCACATGGGGATCCTAGAGATATGGTAGATGACTTATGTGAGAGAAAAACCATGTGGATATAATGGGTTGACTAAGGATTGGTGGCTGGATACTCTAAGATTGACTATATCTGGTAGGTGGCCTTTATGCTAGTTATTTTCTTTTCTATCTAGTCAGAGTCATTCTAGATATGGTCATTTCAAGTGAGTTTTACGGGACTACATAGGATGTGAAAGTATTATTAGTTTCATATTTTGTTCATTGTCTCTAATTATAGTTTGTTATTACAAGATCCTAGGGACAATTCCCATGATTCTAGGTACTTTTTATATACTCAATGGGATTTATATTATGATTAGATTGTACTTAGCCTAGTTCATTCGAAAATTGGAGCCACTAATTTATAATATCTTTTAGATTTATTTTCTATGATTTCTTGGAATCTATGTGTGACTGATGTATCACCTTTAGTGTGTATGCATTAGATTACATCCAAATTTGTTATTTTTATAATCTTTGAAAGAGTGGGTTTTATGGGAAAATGAATTGGGTTTTCTTAAAAAAATATTAAATAAATGGGTATCCTTTTAATTTGTTATTAAAAAGGAATTTTCATAAGATTATTGGGAGATTGGGAAAAAATTATTTGGGTTGTTTTCCATGGTTTAATGGCCATATTTCCTTTCTTAAAAAATAATTAAAAAATGTTTATTCATCATTATTTTATGAAAAGGGATGATTGTATAAAAATGTTGTTGTGGAATGACTATTTATATTTGTTTTATATGGTACATAAAAACAAATTTTATACTTTTTGTTTTAAACTAGAAATTGATAAACTATTTTAAAAAGGGATTTCCATAGTTTCAGTGGGTGGGGACCTATTGGGAATGTTTGTTCTCAAGTCTATATTATAAAAGTTATAGGTTTGTGTTTATGCTTTAGACCTCTCATTATGCTTTAATTTATTAGGGTACTTGGGTTGGGTTTTCTATTTTAGATTATTTCGATTGTGGTTCCTTTTAGCTAATTTGGTAGGGTCTGTATTTAATTTTATAAAATGTTCAATGTGTGGACCTTTATGGGATTTACATTTTACAACTACGATTTTATTTATTTTTATGGATGGAGGGTAGTGATATCTACTGGTGGAAAATCAAAAGGATTGTAGAGTTTGATTTTTGTGTGACTATGCATTATATTGGAGGGAATGAATTGTATGATACACGAGTTTATTCATGTATTTAATTACTGGTTTGTTTATATTAGGATTTCTAATTTCGAATGGATGTCTGAAATAAGGATTTTTTTAATGCTAATTTTGAAATAGATTTATGGTGTTTTTTAACACTAATTATTTTATAAAACCATTCCCATGTTTTTTCCAATGATTTCAACGCACTGGTTTCAAGCCCGTGGGGACTACGAGTACCCTCCGAGCCAGTGGAAATCCAGTTCAGGTGTTATTTTGATGGCTGTTCTAGGTTGGATGGATACATAATTTTTCATGAATATCAAAAGGCTGGTGAATTTATCCTATCAATGTTCATGAGTAACTTCTTCAAGTAAGAGTAAGGATAATTTTTGAGAAAATAACTAGAAAATATATATAGTGGAAACTCAACGTAGATCATTTATTTATCTTGTTCAAGTTACTTTTTCCCATTCTTCTATCATATTTCTTAGTATGGTCAAGTCTCTCTAAAAATCTTTAAAACATTCTTATGAGAGGAAACCTAAGTTATCATATTCCTTTATTAAATTTTATAGATTTTTTAATTTTTTTAGGATTATAAATTAAACCTCCTTTGTTTTTTTAGAATTAATGGAATGGATAATATACTTTTTCTTATGTATATTTAATTCAGAGGTCCATAATAATGTTTGCAGAAAGTATAAATTTATGTAAAAAAATTGAACATAATTTGATAGGCAATGTTGATCAAAATTATTTATATTTTTAAAGACATAATATTATTTTGATTATAATTTTTATATATTTGAAATTCTATTCCAAACATTGATTTATTACTATATGATGTTATCTATGACATAAGGTGTTTTTGAGGAATGAAATCAATCCTTATTTACATGTTATTTTTTATAGATATGAATGAGTCAAATTATGATCGGTTGACTAAATAATAGTACATTTTTTCTAATTGGTAAATTATTATTTAGAAAGATAGATTATATTAAGTAAATTAAATTTTTAGAAATTTTTACTATAAATTATTTTTGATTTGATAACTACATGATGTAGTTTGGGATGAAATATACATTTTAAATGTCAAATTATAATTAGGTATCAACAAAATAAAAATGTAAAATGAAAACATAGAAAATTAAATGGTCTAAAAATAATAGATTTATCTTTGAATGACCTATATCTAAAAAATTCCCCCTTATTATTCTAACTATAAAAAATATATTTATGAGGTTATATATTGTGGTTATATATGTTGTAGTTTGAATTTATTTTCAAAAATTATGTTTATATCTTTTATGGTCAATCACAATAAACATGTGATCTATTTTAACCATTAAAATTAGTGTTGGGAGTAGAATAAAAAAAATATTTTGGTGGATTCAAAATTTTTTCATTATATAAAATCAATTGAAATAAAAAGAAAAAAATTAATGTAGAAAATGAGATAAATTATTTAAAATAAATAGAAATAATTTTTTTTTAATTTTGGTGCCATATAATTAGTTACAATGATATTGAAAGGAAATAATTACTAAAATAGATAATTAAATTTATATAATAAAAATTATTTTATGTGGATATTGTGAATGAATGAAAAATTTCTTTTTTATTGGTTTTCTTTAAAATTAAGGAGTCAAAATATGTTTCATGTGATACTTTAAAGTATAACCTTATTGATAATTTTTTTATTTTTTTATTTTGGTATTTTAATCTGGAAAATGATGAAGTTTTCATGTGATGGTATGGAGATATATACATGATGATAAGAACAATTTTTAGTGTGATGGTCATTGATATATTAATATTTTTCACATTTTTTCATAATAAATGTAACAGTTTTCAAGACTTAATCCAACCTAATTTAAATTGTTTTTATTTTTTAATTTTATTTAAATATATTGGAATACTTTAGAGATATTTAAAATAGGGTTATTTAATTTAGTTAAAAATGAATCATAGTGGTTCTAAAACCATTTCATATTCATTTAATGTGTATGAAAAATCATAAATTCAAATATTAATATATTAGAGAATCACTAGACAATGGATTAAAGTGATATTTTAATTGATGATAAATAACCACATCGAATAAAACACTGTTATTTATATATATTTGTTTCATTCTTCAAAATGGGGAGAAAAATATTAAATAAGCATCCCTATAGGTCATTGATGACATTTGATGAAAAAAATATTAATAGATATAAAGATGGTTTTTAATGACCATAAAATCATGGTGTGAAAAGTCGAGATAAAAAACATTATTCAAAAGATAAGAAAAATGATGTGGTTTGAGAATATTTGAATTTAAAATGAAGTTATAAATATACCACACCATACTTTCACTTATTATATCATTGGTAATATGTCTTGAGAATAAAAAGTATCAAGAGTTAAAAGACATTAATGATATTTTAAAATAAATTTTCAAGTCTTAAAAGAGTTATTTTTTTCAATTTACATTATAGATGATTCTAGGACAACCTAACATGGGTCAAAAGTGATCATATTCCATTTGTGTGACTTTTATAAGACATTAATAAATAATAAATGGTTTATTCGTGGTGTGTTGCCTTTTTTGTTTTCTACCCATTTTTATGAGTTTTATGGTGTTTAGGTGACCCTTTTACACTATAGGGAAACCATTATGATTTGGTGACAAGTGTCCATATATAATTAATCTAATTTAGTAATTTCTTTTGTTATTATATCACCTAAAGATAATAAAATATTTGGAAACCATTTGGGTTGATATTTTAGATATCATATTCAAATTTTAAGAGTTATTTAAATATAATATTATAAATAATTTTTATGTCGAAGATATAAGAGACATACAATGATATAAGAGTTTATATTATCTATAAATGGAATCCTTGTATTTTTTATTGAGAAAAAAACATCAATACCAACCAAATCATTTCTTAAATAAAAATCAATTAAATAAATTTGAAAACCAGCAGTCAAGGTATTTAGTTTTTGAAAATTTTATACATATCCATACAATATCTACACATCCCGATCATAATGTATTAACAAATAACTAAACAAAATCCATTTTTATTGTTACTTATACCTTATATAAAATATTATTACCTCATTTTTTTTCAAATACATATTAGTACAACTTCCAAAATTGATAGATGTAATATATTTTGAAAATTATGTTCATAAAATATAAACATGTAAAAAAGTTAAACATTATTTAAATTCTTTGGAATGCTCCTATAATTTTATTTCACAATATTCATAAAACATGTTGTCACCTGGGGATATATATCAAAGAAAAGGTAATCTAAATAGATAAGTAAGGGGATGACTGATAGTATAAAATATGGGATGTTAATCAATATGAGTAAATGGGAGACAATAATAAAAATCATCAGATTATATTAATATAATCATAATAATAATAATATTTAATTAATTTCAAGGATACATAGAGAGTATAAAATTTATTAAAATGGAATATTATATGTCAAGGATCATTATTAAAAAACATATCATAATAGACTAAGATAACAACATCATGTCGATTCATAATATTATAGAAAAAGCTAATTACAACATGTCTACACCTAAAGACCCCAGGAGATATAATATTGTACCCAATGCATTAAAGGAATGTATCATTTAAGTCCCACCTATCACATTATTATATTCATATTATTTGGAATTAAACATTTAAAATAAATGTACATAAATCATAATTGTCAAATAATCTGATGGAAAAATAATGGATTTTATAACAATATCATAGATAAAATGTCAATGAATAAAAATAGAAGTCCAAAAAATAAGAAAGAAATTTTTTTTAAAAAAATTAAATATTAGAGTCAAATAAAATAGTATAAGAAAAATTAATATAAAGAAAAAATATTATAAAAAAAATTATCAATTCTAAAAAAAAGTATTTGTCAATAATAATTGTAGCTGAATGAAAATTCCACCCAAGGATATAAATATATTCATATACTAGGAATAATAAAATATAAAATGAAATAAATTACCATTTGAAGGGATAAAATAATAATTTTAAATAAATATGTACATAAGAGAGGAGATGCGATTGTAAACCCAAAGTAAAATGAAGGATTTGGGATTCTCTTTAACATACGTCCCATTTTGTTTTTGTCGGGTTTATACCTCTTGTTTAAAAAAAATATGTTCCTGAAAAAAACTAATCTTGAACTAAATTACATTAATTTATAAAATTTTGGACTATAAAAAATAAAATTAATTAATTTTTAATATTTTCATTTGTGATAGACTAGTTTGATGACATGTTTGTTTGAATTATTTTATATTCATTTGGATTTCATAGTTGTGATTCATTTATATTTTTACATTACATATATTATATCTAAATATATAAATTAATATCTATATATTATATATAATTTATGCTCACCTGTTTTCAAGGTGGTGATAATTAAATGATAGATAATTCCCTTACATGCGGTAATCTATATATTAACATATTATTTTCAAATGTGAAAAAGATAAGTTTTATGATTCAAATAACATATTATAATAATAGTATATCATAATAAAATTAATCTGTGTACATATAATATATACTAAATATGTATAAAATGATGATAAGTTTATAATTGAAATCGTCCTTGTCGGTGGTAACCAAACCATTAACAGGGTCGGTCCAAAGTAGAGAGAATATGTGTGTGTGCGTGCGTGTGGTATTAGAAGTAGTATTAATTATATTATAAAATAATATTTGTATTTTAATAAAAATTATTAATTAATTGGTTTTACAATGATGGAAATGAAAATTAAATAAGATAGTAAATTGATAAAAATGAAATAAATAAAATGGTGGAGTTGCTTCTTCTTTGAGACTTACTCCTTTTTTATGGGTCTAATGCCACGATACTATTGACTGGGTTTAAACTATTATATCTATAGTAATCCTAATAGGGTTATGTTAATACATTGGGTCCCAGGTTAGTAAATAGGAAAAATTTTCGAATTACTTCTCCATTAGGGGAGATGAGGTATTTATATGTAAAGGGGAAGGGTATTTTGGGTTAACAAAATGAATAAAATATTATTTCCATACCAAAACATGTAATAGTGTACTTTTTGAGACGATTAATAATAGATAATTAAAAACATGTTTAATATAACTTTTAAACCCATCGACTCATTATATGATTCATTTATAAAAAAAATTAATGAAAATTTAATAATACTTTTTAGTGGAATAAATAATATTTTAAGAATTTAGAAACTACTATTTAGGTTTATAATTTAAATTTAATTTTTTTATGTTAAATTTTTATATTATTAAACTTATTTTTTTCCTGGAGAGAAATTTTAGAATAAATTAATTCATTATGAGAGTTGTATAATTTCATGCACCATGTCGTATTTAAAAACTATAATTTTACTATTCCCATATAATTTTATGTTTTTCAAAAACATAAAAAACAATTATAAAGCCAATTTTAATAAGATTATTCCAAAATTTCATTCTTTTTATTAAATAATTTTCGATATAATATAATTTTAGTAAATATATATTATCAAAAAAACTGGACTTTATTTAATATGTTTAAACATAGGATATTAAAATTATAAGTATATCTTTTATATGAATTTCTGTATTTTAAAATATATATTATGTTATTTTAATATTTATATTTATTTATTTAATTCCTTATTAAATATTAATTAATGTATATTTTATTATTTCAATGATGAAGTTATTATTTAAACAATTATGTTTATATTTTATTATACATATTACTATTTGAATAGTCATGTTACTATTTTAATGATATTTTTATTATTCTAATGGTTTTATTGGCGTTATAATTTTTATAAATACCTATTATTTCATTCATTCTTCATTCATATAGTTTTATCTTAAGGTTTTTAATGTCATTTAAAATAGTCCAATAATATTTATAATGTTTTTCATTTTATTGTGTGGTTTTTGGGTGTTATATTTCTAAGTGACCATAATATAATGGATTTTTTTATTGTTTTTGTGTTATTTAATTATTTTTATTATCTCAATATAATATTTTTTTTCTTTTGTGGATTTTATTTATCCATTATTTTCAATGTGATAGGTTTATGACATAAATAGGCATTAATTTTGATTACATAGTCCATGTGTTTTGAACTATATCTTATAAATAAATATAAAATACATATATATTAAGAAAAAAATATATAAAAATTCTATGTCATAATATTAGTATAATTTTATAAATTTCAACATCAAAATTATTACTTATGTCCTCAATCAAGAATTGATGAGTGTACTTGTATTTAATTTCATCCTAAGGTTCCCGTGTTTTCTCTTCATAATTTTTATTTCAATAATGAACTTTAATAAGTTGATTTCTATTATGACATATAATTTTGTATCTAAGAACCAATATCATCACTGGTTGATTCTCAAAAGATAGGGCGTGGTCCATTTGTGACTCCTCGATATTTAGTTCAAGTGAGGAAACATGAATGTGCAACCTTAAGAGAGATATGTTGAACACAATATGTGTTGAGTCAATATGTTTTTCTTATCAATTTTCCATTATTTTATGTTTTGAAAATCACAAACACTCTATCTCAAGGCATATTACATTTCCCATATTATTTATCTTATTAAGGAATTTTTTCTTTCAATGAATATTTTATCCATATCATTGTATTCGTTGTCCATGATTTAGTTTAACTAAATACAAATGTTTTTATTTCTATGTGAGAAATTAGGGTTCATTTCTAAAACCTCAGATTCCAATAAATACAAAGATATAATGTATTATATTTCAGGTTCTAAATTCGGATTCCAAATTCTCTAAAATTCATATTCTGAATTCTTTTGAATTCAAATTCCAAATTCTATGAAATTCAGATTCCGAAATATTTTGAATACATATTCCGAATTCTCGGAAAATAAAATTTCTAATTATATGAAATTTAGATTCTGAATTACTTATAATTTAGGTTCTAAATTCCTCAGAAAATAGGTTCTCAATTCCATAAAATTAAGACTCCGTATTCCTCCGAATTCATGTTCTGAATTCCTTAGAATTTAGACTCTTAATTCCTTTTAATTCAAGTTCCGAATTCCTTTGAATTCAGACTATGAATTCCTCAGAATTTAGGTTCTTAATCATTAGAATTTAGACTTCGAATTTCTCAGAATTCATGTTCTAAATTCCGTATAATTTTGACTCTGAATTCCATAGAATTCAGGTTCTGAATTCTATAGAATTCAAGTTCCAAATTCCTTAGAATCTAGACATTGAATTCCTTAGAATTCAAATATCAAAATCTATAGAATTCTGATTCCGAATTCATTGAAAAACAAAATATGAATATCCATGTAATATAAATTCTGAATATTTATTTCCATAGACTCCGAACATTATTTTTCCTTTGAATCAACAAAAGTGATTTGGTTGAGAAGCCATATTTTTCTTAATTTTATTATATTTATGAAACGATGTCATGATTTTTGTTTCTAACTGACCATTTTTTGAGTGACACATGTACATGTCCCTTCGAGATTCAAAGAAAAATATGATCATTGGAAGAGGGAGCAGACCATTGGAGAAGTGCCTATAAATAAGAGCTCATTTTAATGAGCTCATCACTGATCTAGAACTCTAGAGATTACATGCTACTGAAGTGATTTCAAGAGATAGAGATTCCCATTCTTTGTGTGTATTGAATATGTTGTTCAAATTTCTTTGTGAAACTCCAATTGTTGATGTGTACAATCGATGGATTCCATGGATAGGAAGATAGAGGTTATGACTACCTAAATGTTCAAGGACTTACTTTGATAAGGAATACATATGTGATTACTACCTTGAAGTTTGAGGGTATGCAGGCATAGAAAGATAGAATCTTTTATTTCTATCGAAGGATTTCCCTGATGTGGGTAAGATAGACTTTCATGAAATTATAAATCAAGTGACCTTTATCCATGGTTGTTGTATACCCTTATTGTTGTGATAAAAGATTTCATACTTGTTACATGTATTGTTTCAGATTTATTTTATGTTGTTTTTTATTAATAAGGAATGTATAACTATCTTATACCATCTTGGATTTTTATATTATGGTTAGTAATATTCTATATTCATTAAGGTAGAATCTTTTTCCTTGTAAACATTATATATGTTTCATTTCTGGAATCACGTTTCTGAGACCTAGTAAGTTGGTATAAGTAGCAAGTCTTCTGAATTTACATTTTTTAACTTTGTTAAGCATAGTTTTCCTTAAGGTTAAAAATGATAGTTTTATACCAATATTAATGGTCCCAATAGAATTTTTAAAGGATACAATTCACCCCCTCTTGTATATTGATCATCTAAATCATATTTCAATCCTACAATTGGTTTCATAAGAGGTCTCTGAAATACTTATATTCACCTATAAGTTTTCTTGCATTGCTTTCAATATTCTATATTTTCCCTGGTTAGGATTTTTTTCCTTGTTTACAAATTTTTACTATTAACAGTTTTTTATGGAAATATAGTTTCATTTAGATGGCAGGAATGAATGTTGGTTCAATTTACAATCGTATTACTAATAGACCACCTATATTTGATGGTAATGATTATGAATATTAGAGAGATCGTATGAAGACTATTGTTATTAATAATATAGTGGAAAACTTTGTTATGCTTAGTGAAGATTACAATATTCCTAATAAGGAATCCAGAACATTTAGAAATCCAGAGAAATCAGAATGTCAGCTAAATTACAAGGTACACAATACATTTTTGTGTTCCATGACTAGGAATATATATAAACAGATTTCATTTTGTGATGCTGAAAATTTTATTTGGATGAAATTAGAGGTTACTCATTTTGGTAAATCCAAGGAAATATAAACTAAAAGAGATATTCTTAGAGAAAAATATCATGGATTTCAATTTCCTTTTGGAGAACTAGTATGCAAGGTTAATCAAAGGTTTATAACTATATAAAGAGTCTATAATCCATTGGTGAGAAAGGTTTAGATGATGAAACACTTGTGGACATGATTATAGACATCGTTCATAATAAGTGGGAATATAAGAGAAAAACTATTGGTGAGAATATGAAAGTATGTCAGGTTACTCTTGATGAGAATTTAGGAACTCTTCTTCAATATTAGACAAGAATAAAATGTGATGCAATTCAAAATTAGAAGAAGAATGGCAACAGACATGTAGCCTTTACAACTACAAAAGTCAAGACTCATGCGAGGGTTATGATATCCAAGTCGAAGAAGGTGACTGTTTTATCTAAATCAAGTGAAAGTGAACATTATGGGATTGAAGTAGCTAATCTTGCTTGAAAGATGAACTAGATTGTTGGCTAGAAAGAATTTCATTATAGATTTAAGAAGAAAGAGAGAAAAGACAATAAAGACCCTGAATTTAATTGATATGAATGCAAAAGATTAGGGCATCTGTGGCTAGATAGTCTAATGCCTATGTGAAAAGAAAAAAAGGAAAATCATTCTGATAGAAATAAGAAAGAAGTGTTACAATGCTAAAGCTAAGAATGCTTTGAAATAAAATGACACATGGAGTGCTAGTGGTGTAGAATCTTCTGATTAACCCTCAGAAGATGAATCTCGTTATTAGAAGAATCATGGTTTACTAGACAGATTACCAAAAGAAAAATCATTTTTTAATGAATAAGATACACAATTCTGAATCCATAACAACAGTATCCTTGAACACTAATTATCGTGATAGTAAATATTTTGAATCCTGGGATAAAGAATCTTCTTCTGATGAAGATAATACTTTACCTACTTATGAAGTAGATTCTAGGTTTTCTATGATCCATGTGAATAAAAATTCTAAAGTCAATAAAAATATTAATAATGCCAATTATAGATTTTTTATTCGCACTAAAGAAGTATCAGATCTTTCAAAAGATTATGATAATAAAATTTATGATTTTGAATGTAATTCAAAATCACTTTAAGATGTTAATTATGATAAGGATAAACTTTCAAAGGATCTAGAAAAGTAATTTCATTGAAAAATATTATAGAGACTAACTGTACTGCTAAAACTAATTTTTTGAGGATGAAAACATAGTTATTAAACTAAAGTCAAAAATATTTTCCTTGAGTAAGTGTTTTTCAGACATTACCATTGGAAAGTAATACATTGATAAGATGTATTCAAAAATTCGGCCTCTAAATAACATTTCTAGTTTTTTTATACTAATTCAATACTGGTTTTTAGTAATAATTATTTTGTTCCTAAAAGTTCACTATTATACACTAAGTGTCAGTGTGGTGGACATTGGGTGAAAAATTGTTCCTTAAAAAAACCAAGTATTTATGTTTTTATAAACCTTATTTTCCAATGAAAATGTTGATTCCTAAAAATTTTCTTTCTAAGGTTTCTGAATTTTAGAAAGTTTGGTTTTCGAAGGACAAACACTCAAATTTTCACGAAAATAAATATATTATCAATATCAATACATGGTACATGGATATTGGATGTTCTCGACATTTGACTGGTAACAAAAACATATTTGAAAAGATTATTAAGAATAAAGGAAGAAAAGTAACTTTCGAAGATAATTCTCAAGGAAAAATTAATAGTATAGGTAACATTGATCTTCTTGAGAAAACATTGATTTTAAATGTTTTATGAGTTGCGGTTATTAAGAATAACCTTATTATAATAAGCCAGTTCTGTGATCAAGGTTACCTTGTGAATTATAGAAATGATAAGTGTTTAGTACACAATTCCAAGGATGAGTTTATTCTTTATTCCCATAGGAAAGAGAATGTTTACAAACTAAACGTAGAAGAACATAGGAGCATATATCTAACTTTTCTTAGTAAAATGGAAGATCATTCCAGGTTATGGCCTAGAATGTTAGGACACGGTAACCTTAGAAACCTATGCAAACACTCTATGAGGAGACTAGTTAAGAATCTACCGGAGCATAGATTTGATTATTCAAATGTTTGTGATCCTTGTCAATATGGAATGATACATAAATCACATTTTAATGTAGTTGGTGAATTCTCAACCAATGATGCATTATAGTTGGTGCATATGGATATTTGTTTTCCAACTCAAACTAGAAACATTGGAGGAAAATTTTATTTTTTTTAATATTTTGATGATTACACTACATTTACATGGGTCAGTTTTATAGAAAAGAAATAGGATTATTTTTTATATTTCATGATTTTTAGAGACCATATTAAAAATGAGAAAAACCATCCACTGATAACTATTCATAGTGGTCATGGAGGATAATTTTTAAATTCTTATTTTTATAGTTTTTGTATTAGAAAAGGCATTACTCATAACTTTTCAACACTAAGAACTCCATAACAAAAAGGAGTTTTTGAAAGAAGAAACAAAATTCTCCCAGAGATAATAATAACCATATTGAGTGAATACTCGGTTGCCAATCATTTTTGGGCTGGAGTTATAAGAACTGCTTATTCTACTATAAATAGTGTATTGATTGTCCTTTTCATAATAAATCTCTTTCTGAGTTATGGAATGGTTAATGACCTATATTTCATACATCAAGGTTTTTGGTTTCAAGGTATTCATTTTAAATACTAAAGATAATCTACACAAATTCTCACTAAAATATGATGAAGAAATTTTCATAGGCTACTCCGCAACCTATTAGGATTATAAGGTTTTCAATTAAAATACTTGTACTATTGAAGAAACAGTACATGTCAAATTTGGTGAAACCAATCCCTTTGTTTTTAAAAAAACAAAACCTACTTTTTCCAATGTGTTTTCAAAAACTGATTAACACCCCTTCATTGAATATCTTTCTGAAATGGAAAATGTTTAATAAATTGTTTCTAAAGCATTCAACCCTGAATATTTCCTACAATATGTTGATGAATGTGTTTTACAAAACCCAAATCAGTTGTTTCTTAAGAATCATTCCAGTGATAGTATCATTGGTGATGTAAATCTACCTATAAGGACTAGAAGTTCATTAATAAATGAAGTATAACATCTAGAATTCCGTTCCCAATTAGAATCAAAAAGCACTTATAAAGATTTTGGTGATGATGATCAGATAAAAGCTTTCCATGATGAGTTAATGAATTTGAAAAGAATAAATTCTAGACATTGGTTAAAATAACTAAGGGAAATTCTTTTATTGGAGTAAAATGGGTCTTTAGAAATAAATGTGATGAAAATGGAATCAACATAATATATAAATCTATATTGATTCATAATGTCTATAATCAACAAGAAGTAATAGACTATAGAGAAACCTATGCTCCATTTTCTAGACTTGAATCTATTCATATTCTACTTTCCTTTGCAGCATTCATTAACTTAATTTTTTTTAAAATGGATGTTAAATATTCTATCGTTAATGGTTATGTACAAGAAGAAGTTTGTGTTGGACAGGATCCTAGTTTTAATGATAAAAAAATCCTGAACTAGTTTTAAGACTTAGCAAGGTTTTTTATGGACTTAAACAAGATCCTAGAGAATACTATGATATACTTACAGGTTATTTCATCAAAAAATTATGATACGGGAAATGATGATCCAACCCTTTTTATAAATAATGTTAAGAAAAATGTTTTTACTGTTCAAATTTTTTTTGATGACATTATATTTGGTTCAACTAATCAATATTAAACTGATTCCATTGCGGATCTAATGAAATCTATGTTTGAATGACTATGATGGGTGAGTTAAAATTTTTCCATGGTTTTAAAATTTCCCAAAAACCAGAAGGAATCTATATACCCCAACATATGTATATTAAATATCTTCCTAAAATGTATGGATATGAAAATACTAATGGTATAAGTACTCCCATTGGTAACTCAAATTCAATTGATCTTGATGAAGCTAGGAAACCATTAGATCAAACATCTTTTAGAGGTATGATATAAAGTCTACCTTACTTGATAGCTAGTCGTCCAGAATTAATGTTTTCAGTATGCTTAAGTGAAATATATCAATACAACCCTACATAATCTCATTTAAATGCAGTGTAAAGGACTTTTCTCGACTAAGAAAAGTAACTCTTGAACTTTTCATTTATTATGATATTCATTAGTTTTTTGGTCATGCAAAAGCAACACTCAGTAGTACTTTTCACTACTGAAGTTGAATATGTAGCAGCTGGAAATTGTTGTGCTCAAGTATTGAGGATACAACACACTCTCACAAACTATGGTGTGGGTTTTACCAAAACACAAAGACTGTGTGATAATATTACTTCCATTTCCTTATGTAAAAACCATTCACATAACTCTCATGAAAAACACATTGATATTAGGCATCACGTACTTAGGGATTACACACAAAAAGAAGATACCATTCATTAATTTATCAGAATGCAAGATCAACTTGCTGATATTTTTACAAAATCATTACCCTTTGATATATATGAATAAAATAAACAGTTTTAGGAAAGATAATTATAAGTTAATCTTCCTAATTAACATTTTTTTGAATCCTCTCTCCTTAAATAAAGAAACTCTCTTTAATGGGGGGTGGGTGGGTGTACATTTTCTTATTAGTTAAATTTTATGTAATTATTTTTTTTGTAATCAAGTTTTTTTTGTAATATAATTTAATCATAGTACAAATTTTTCGTATTCAAATTTTTCATAATGAATTTTTTTTTCATAATCAATATTATTGGTAATCAGGTTTTTTTCTAATAATATTTTGGAAATCAATTTATTCTTTGAAATATGATTTTATATTTTTACAGAATCTAAAGTTCTCCATGAAATTTTTTCCACATTATTATTAATTTTCCTAGAGACCCAGAAGGTATGTTTTTTGTTTCATATGTTTTCATAATCATCTTTTAACTTATTGGTATTTTTTATTTTGTTTAAAAAACATTTTTGTATTGATTTTTTTATTCCGAATGTTTATCTTAAAAACCTAAAATGGTCGGAACCAATCAATATCATTCATTTGATATTATCTCAACCATCATATTTGATCAAATGTTTTTCAACTATAGGATCAACCATGGAAGTTAAATTGTTGCCTAAATCGACTATATACAGCCCCCAATGGTTATCATACATCAGTTTGTTAAGCTCTTGCGTGTTTCAGCTCTGCCTATGTATTTTATGGCTATTCCAGATCATCAATAGTTTCCTCAACTTGGAATGACTACTGAAGCCTCTCCTCAAAAAGAAATATCGACTATAAAATAAATATCTGAGTAGCAGATATACCGAGGGAGGTTAGTTGTTCCTATATTATTCGACAAATATGATTCTATCATTTTTTAAAATATTAAGTTGAATGGCTAGAAGAGCCTATTCATTTCCAAATTGAAGGCACATGATCTACTGTATGTGCTGTTGATGGTAAATTTCTTTTAAGTAGTTAGTTTTTTTAATGAAAGAGGAAGAGATAAATTTTCATTCAAGAGTAATGGAAAAAACATACTCTTTTCATACAGTAAGGTAGCAATTCTTATTTGAATTCCTTACAAATGAGAAGCAGAGTTTTGTACTCACAAACTATGTGTGGAGTCCAGATCTTTTGATAAGGAAAAGGAAATAGAGTCTCTTGTATTGAAAGGATTGATGGCTCTGAGGATCATTCATCTCTCTATGAACTTGAAGATTAATGAATTTTGGGTTCAAGGATTTATTATTCCATGGATAGGGGATGAGGATAATCTGAAGAAAAGTGATATCAATGTATTGGATTTCTTTGCAAACCATAGAATGATAAACATGGTTAAGTATATCATGATAACAATTGATAATATCATGAATTGAAACTTGAAGTCTCATATTATCATGTATCTAGAAATCCATTCAATGATTTTTGTTAATTGCCTTCAACGATTCAAAATCCCATGATGTTCCAAGACGATAAATTAAAAAGTAATGTTTCTTAGTGATGATACCCCATGGGGAATGACAATTCATTTTTCTAGTGGATCTGGACAATTCTATGATATTTCTGAAAAATAAGTATAAGCTATGTCAAAGATGTGAGAAATGGATGAAAACTCTAGGAATGGTGGAAGGAAGATAAATGCTAAGAAGCCACAAGAGAAAAGAAAAAATCATGTGGCTAAGAAAACTTAGTCAGCACCTCCAAATCCAAAGTATCAAAAAGTGTATGCCGAGGAAGTAGTGCCCAAATGGAGAGAGGATAAGAAAATTGGAAGGAAGGGGAGCCTAAATCCTCTGCGAAAATTCCGGTACCAAAGTCATTTCTAGAAAAATCTTTACCATATATTCCGGGAAAGAATGTTGAGATTTTTGAATCACATTATGAAAAATAAATAGAAGGAGAAAAATTGGAATAGAAAATAGATGAAGAAGTGGAGGTGAAAGAAGAAGGGAATTAATCTGATGATATCATAATGAAAGTTGAAGAGTGCCATGATAAGGAAATCCCCACTAAAAAATTATCTATATGGACTTCCAATGACGAATCCTAAAAAATTGCTACACCAAAAAAAATGAGAAGGGTGAACAAGTAGTGAATAAGACAACAGATGATGAAAGTAGTAATCATGATTTCATTCTTCCGGAATATCTTGTAGTAAACGCATAGAAAGAGGGAGTTGAGGAAGATAAAATTGTTCAGCTATCTGAAAGTGAGCAAGAATCTCCCAAAGAACAAGAAATGATTACAAGATATGAAAAAAGTAATCTTGTGGTAGTAGATATATCGAGAAAATATTTTGTGAATAAGAAAGATGTTGGTGCTTAATTAATGAGAAATGCTTAAGACATAGAAAAACAATCCTCAATAACCAAAAATATGATTCAGAATTATATTCCCTCAGACATGATTTGGTTGTTTAGTCTTTGAAAAAGCTGGTTGGTACTATTAGTTTATCTCCAAGCATAAATTTAAGATGTCAGATGCTTCAGCATATAATAAATCAGAAGTCAGATTCAGTTTCCTGGGTGATTGACAAGTGTGTCACACTAGAGGCATATTTCAAGACATTCCTCATTGGTTATGAGGCTCATAAATGATATTGCAAGAAGATGACAAGCTGGTCTAAGAAAACGATTGAAGAAATGAGTGTCTTTGATAAATTGGATTATAATGTCAAGGATACATTTGATACTGATAATGGAAAGAACAAGGATCATAAAAATAGGTTTTAGGAAATAATAACCCTAGAACAGACTACTTAGAAGCAAGATGTTAAAGATAGGAATGGAAATCATAACTATGTGGCCATTAATTGGAAGAGGGAAAGAGATCATATAATAGATATTGAAGAGAAGCATGTTAAGAAAGAACTATTGAAAGCTTAGTCATGCATTATTAAGGGTCCGGAAAAGAAAATTATATCCTTAGAGAAGAAAAGTGAAGACCAAGATTAGTTACTTAAGAATGATGAAGAGGATCACAAGGAGCTAAATAATCTAAAAACCATTGTGAATAAGCTGATTCAGAATGAGAAAGGGGGACAATTTCATTACATACCGATATTTTGTTGTATTTTCTTCATTGTACAAATTCTTTCAACATTAATTAAATTTTGGTTGTTCCTCTTATATTTTGTTTTTTAGTAATAATGTTTTAGGTACCAATTTATTTTCATTCTCTTTTAATCATTTTTTAAAATCCCAAAGGGGGAGAAAGCAATGATAACATGAATACTAATTAATGAATAGATTTCCCTATGTAAGGGAGAGTTCATCTAGATGGATGTTCTTATCAATGAGGTTTTTTGAATGCAAGAAAATGAAAAATCTCATTCATGAAATCAAGAATAAGATCTATAGTGATTCCAAATCCTAAGGAGGAGTTAGTCGTATTGATTATTATCAATAAGTAAATGGAGATGATTTTTTATTTTCAAGTCCAAAAAATTTCTATGTCCTTATATTTTTTAGTAAAGATTTTTGTGCTTTATAAAAATGGGGAGATTGTTGAGTCAATAAGGATTCATTATTACTTTTCCATTCCGTTATGTTTTGAAAATCACAAAAACTATATCTCAAAGAAAATTTCATTTCCTATAAGATTTATCTTTTTAAGGAATGTTTTCCTTTTCACGAAAATTGACACACTACCAATGTTTTCATTTTTCATAATTTAGATTCACTAAATATAACTTCTTTTATTTTTAATTGAAAAATTCCGGTTCATTTATAAAATCTAAGAATTTGATAAATACTTAGATATAAAGTATTTTGTTTTCAGGTTCTATATTCAGTTTCCGAATTCTCTAAAATTCATATTGTGAATTCATCTGAATTCAGATTCTGAATTCTTTGAAATTCAGATTCTGAATTCTTTTGAATACATACTCTGAATTCTCTAAAATTAAAATTCTAAATTGTCTAAAAATCAGATTCCGAATTTTCAAAAATTAAGAATCCGAATTCTTTATAATTCAGGCTCTGAATTCCTTAGAATTCGGGTTCTTAATTCCTTAGAATTCAGACTCTGAGTTCCTTAAATTTCCGGTTATGAATTCCATAGAATTCATAATCCAAATTCCTAAAAATTTGGGTACCAAATTCCTTATAATTCAGACTCTGAATTCCTCAGAATTTAGGTTCCTAATTCCTTAGAATTCTGACTCTGAATTCCTCAAAATTCATATTCCGAGTTCTTTAGAATTCAACACCACATTCCTTAGAATTCAGAATCCAAAATCTATATATTTCTAATTTGAAATTCCATTAAAAATAGAATACGAATATCAATGTTATATATACTCAGATGGTTTATTTCTTTTTACTATGAACATTACTTTTTCTTAGACTCCGAAAAATATTTTTGGTTGGGAGAACATATTTTTCTTACATTTGTTATAGTTAAAAAATGATTTAGTGCTTTTTGTTTCTAACTAACTATTGTTTGAGTGAAATGTGTATAGATCTCTCCAAGATTCAAGAAAAAATATGACCATTGGTGGAGGGAGCTGACTATTGGAATAGTACCTATAAAAAGGATCAAATTTGAACAAGATGATAACTAATCGAGAAATATTGAGATTACATGTTGCTAAAGTGATTTTTAGAGAGAGAGACTCTCATTCTTTCTGTGTACTAAATGTCTTGTTCATGTTTCTTTGTGCGACTCTGATTGTTCCTGTGTACAATCGGTGGCATCCGGGGATAGGAAGACAGAGGTGCCGACTACCTTAAAATTTTTGGACATCCTTGATAAGTAAAAAAGAGGCACTTACTACCTTGAAGTTCGAGGGCTTGTGGAGATAGCAAGAAAGACTCTGATATTTCTATCGAGGGATTATCCTGGTGTGGGTATGACAGACATTCTTGAAAGTATAAATCTAGTAAAATTTATCGAAGGTTGTTGGATACCCTTCTCTTTAGGATAAAAGATTTAATACTTGATACTTGTATTTTTATCAAGTTTATTTTCCATTTTTTTTGTTTAATAAGGAAAGTATAAATGTCTTATACTTTCTTTTATTTATATACTCTCATTAAGATGATTCTATATGCTTTATGGTAGAAACTTTTTCCGCGTAAACTTTTCTTATTTTTCATTTCTGAAACCATATTTCTGGAACCTAGTATGTTTGTTGATCTAAGAGGTCTTGTGAATTTATCCATGTTTAACTTTCATAGACATAGTTTTCTATAAGGTTAAAAACTAATGTTTTTTAAAAACATTGTATACTGACCATCTATATTGTATTTCAAACCTACATTATATACATGATTCATATTTAATTGGAATTTTAGTTGAAAATTCATAAAAATATGTGATAGAAGTCATTAAATGGTCCCATATACATAGTGTTAATATTATCATTTAAACTAAACATTAATAAACTCTTCCAAGGAGATAATTTAAGGAATAATATATCTTCAATAATAGACTATAGGATTTTATTATGTTTATTAACATAGATCCTTATAGATTTTTTTATCAAATTAACACATTAATTATTTTTTTACCTTATTTTTTATTACATGTACATGTTCACGTCCAAATATATTTTTTTTCACTTTATTCATCCCAGCATCTCAAATATCTATATCACTTCCTAAATAAGGCTTTATATAGATTATTTTGAAAACATATATGGAAACTATTATTTTATTATAACTTTAATAGTGAAATATTTTAATCCTACCCACTTTTAAAATAAATTGAGTAATATCTCAATACTATCTCAGTTATCGAGATTGTCCTTTTTTATTATCCATTAGACTAGGGTGATAGGCCTTACTGAAGTTCATCTTTGGGTTCAATTAATTTTAGAGACTCCCTTGTTTTCTTGAGATGATACTTACATATTGATTAGATACAATAAAAAATGTTTCTTCATGTAGCCTCATTAATTCCATTACATGTATCATAAAATTTTTTCCAAGTGATAAATTTTCCTAAATGGAAATTAAGTGAGTGATATTGGTAAGTTAATCTATTATAAACCATATGGAATTATTTCATTTTCATGTCATCCAAAGTCCTATGGAAAAATATATAGTTATGTTATTCAATATCTATTACAAAATTATATCTTTCAGAACACATTTAGGTGTAATATAAAATTTTTATATATATATTATACCACTAGAAGGGATCTAAAAAATCATGGTACATCATAGTACTTCTTGGTTTAATAGTGAATGATAAGAAATATGAATCATCCAGTTTCCCTTTATTTATCTCTTTTTATGATAATACACATTATCTAGTTACGAAATAAACGAATGTTACATTTTCTAGTTGAATTCATGAAGCTTTCAGTCATTTATCCCACCTTGTTTTAAAGATCTAAATTACCCTTTTTTCTTTCATGATATTATCCTAAAACGATAGTATGGAAATAAATTTGGATGTTTATGATTTTATATTTTACATTATACTTTAAAAATACATATTTTTTATATCCATGAATATATTGTTGGTTAAAGAATATGTTAAGAGGGGAGGGAAAATTTCACATTTAAAAATTAAAACTACTCAAAAATGTAAATTCAAAACAAAAAGATATCGACATATAAAGAAATATTTTGAATAAATTTTCAAATTTTAATTTCAATATTAATTAAGTGCATACGAATAGTATAAATGGATTTACATAATTTATAAATTTATTCAAATTGAGTTTGAATTATAAAAAATTTAATTTTAAAGAGAGAGAAAATGTGGTTTGATAAAGGAGTTAAAAATTTCTTTGTGTGATCCCTTACATCTCCTGCCCTTAGGCTGAGAGGTCTTTTTCCCTTAATAATTGAATGATCAAGAAATGTGTCCCTAAGGATTATAGTTAGGAGATCCCTATTAATCATTTTTGGTATCCAAGGAACTTATAATTATATTTTGTGGTAGTGAACACCGATTGAATAATGAGATGATAAGAAGAATATTTTCATAGAGAAAACCCATTAAAACATCACTCCCGAATCTATATTAAGGATTTTTACAATTGACAAATATATAAAAGATGATGGAAGAAGAAATACTTAGATATTTATAAATAATTGGGGTTGTCTCTTGAGTGAAAATTAGAAGGATCTTTTAGAGATTCACCTTTAGTGAGCCAATGCCTTGATCAAGGATTGGATTCACAATTGAGGCATTATAATTAACCAGTTTTCATAGATATATTGTAGTAATATCGTATAATCCCTTATGGAGACCTATTTATAGGCTATAATAGTTATAATAATATTTTGGAATTTGATGGATTTATTAATAATCGTCAATGGGGGTTTAAGAGATGTGGGGTCCACCAAATTAATGAATTTTGACTTACTAGATCAAATATACTAGCTAGATAAATGATAACATTGTCTATATGACGAGACACAATGGGATATTATAGCTCTGTATACTTCCACTAGTTGGTCAGTGCTCCCCCATTGAGTAACAAGTGGACTCTATCAACATCAGCGGTTCTATTCATCGGCACCATTTAGTCAGTTCTTCCTACAGAGTTCCTATAACAATATGTTTCCATTAAACATCCTTTAATGACATCATTTGATCCATGTATATTCCTCCCATGATTTATTCACACACATTAAAACTGATATATGATCATAAATTCCACATGACTTTATTCAAAATGATCTTAACGTTAAACAAGATTCATTCATTTGTTTCATTAATAGGAATATATGAAATATAAATCTTTGTAACTTCCATACATGGAAATAAAAATGTTAGATACACAAAAATTTGATTATGATAATGATAAAACTTTGATAAATGGAAAGGTACAATAATATCCATATTTTTATGAGCATAAACAGTTAACATGATGAGATATTTCAAATTTAAATTAATAGTGAAAGATATAACAATAAATTAAAGATATAAATGTATACAATATATTAAATATACACAAGAAGTAAAAAACATAAAAAAAATTTAACAAAATATTTAAACATCTTACTCTATATTTGGGAATCAACCATTAGAAAACACATATAAAAATAATCCCCCCCCCCCCTTTCAAATAAATATTTCTATTTTAATGTTCAATAAAAAGAAATATATACCTTTAAAATAGAAAATTTCTAACCCTTTGGGATTATCAAAAATAAAACAAGGAGAAGGAAGAAAAAAATAATATGAATCATTTAAAGATAAAGTATTCATATATTTTATAAAGGATTTTGAAGAAATATAAATATAGATTGAATATAAAATTAAAAAATTTAATAGATTAAAAACTCACATTTAATCATTGAATATGATATATTGAGAGGAACTTTTAAAATATGTTTTAAAAAAATTATAAAGGAAAAAAATCATAAAATAGATTTAAAAAATAAATAAATAACAAATAAAATTTATACATACCATTTCAAAAACACTCATTCCATTAAAGAGTGGTTTTTTCACCATTAAATGATTAATAATGTTGAAAAGCTTCCATTGGTTTCGAATCCATACCTCAAAATCAAACATTAATTTTCATTTTTTCTAATAAAACTGAAAATTTATTATTATATAGAAAATTATATGTATAAATATTTACTCATTGTTAATCTTATTTTATGATAGATGATGAAACCTTTCCAAAATAAGAGAATATATACAAAATTACACATAAAAGGCTTGAAAACAATCAAAATATCAATTTAAATAACAAAATAACTGTATTAAAATATTTGAAAAGAAAATATTTTAATAATTTTAATAGTAAAATAAAAAAAATACATTTTTTAGAAAATTCAACATTGAATTTTGAAAAAAAGAGAAAATATTTTAAAAAAAATGATTAAAAAAGTATCTCTTGATAAAATTTTATAATTTAATAGATAATTGTCCCCATATATTCAAATCAAAATTGTGATATAGGGATCATATCCATGAGAGTAAAAAATAAATAATATAATAATAAATCATGTATCTTAAGATTTTAAAAAATATTTAAACAAGATCAATAAAAATAAAAAATATTAAAAATATTACTCAATTTATCAAAATCCAAATGGAACGTGTCATAATTGTACCATTTCTAACTCACCATTAATTAAATTGAAATGAATAACTGTTAAAGGTGTAGTGAAAATTTCAGCACGTAGATAGTTTGTAAAAACAAAATCATGTAATATATCAGCTTTTTGGAAGTGATATCTAAATAAATAGTGCTAAAGATCAATGTGATTAGTGTGATAGTGTTGTATAGTATTTTTAAAAATATTTATGGTACTATTATGAACGAAACTAATATTTATATGTTTATATGTAACCCTAATGTATAATAGAGTGTGTTTCATACATATTATTTTGGTGAAGCAACTAATGGTTTCTATATATTCTAATTCAGATACAGAAAGGAAACTAAATTTTTCTTCTTACTACTCCATGGGATGAGGTATTTTACAAGTATGATGAATGTACTACTTATAATTTTCTTATCTACTTATAATCCAACAAAATTAGCATTGGAAAAACTAGTTAATCCAAAAATAAGTTCCTTTTCGATAAAAAAAAAGATTTTTTGTTCCTTTTAAATAATGAAAAACCATTCTAATAGATTTGAAATTATATTCCTTTGGATTTTATTGAAAATGTGAATAAATAAATACACTGAACATGATTTATAGATTTTTGATAGTAAGAAAATGGAAACTACTGATCATACTTCTTAAAAGTGTGTTGTTGACCAGATTACTAGATTCACCAAAAATTAGCTTGCTAATTGTACCCATGGGTGTACTAATTATTTTAGCATAATACATTCTGAATATTTTAAAATTTAAATTATTTTAATTTCCATTGTTTAAAAAAATACAATAATTCCGTTGAAAAATTTTAAAAGTGATAAATTATTTGAGCAAACCTATAAATCTCATCTCAATTTCCCATTTAATTAAATCTGAAAATTCAAACAAAATGATTCAATGGTTGAGTCAAAAATAAAACCATCAAAATAAATTTGGACTATTATAATATCAATTCAAACATGGTTTTTTAAAAAAATTGACTCCACTATTCAAAATATAGAACCATTTGATAAAATAAAATTAGATAAATGTACATACCTAGTCTGAGGGGATTATTGTAAACCATAAATAGAATTAGTCAATTTAAAATTAGTATTTTAAAAAATATAATCTTAAAAAACCTGTGGATACTTTTGTATATAGATAAAATGGAATATGGGGCCATGAATTACCTGTAAAAAAAGGTAAAAATATGCAATAAAATAAAATCAATTAACATGAAAGCATTTATTTTACGAAGATAAAAATAAAAATTAATGTCAGCATAGTGGTAATAAAAACATTAAGAGTTGTTGAAATTAAATTATTGAAATAAAAAAGGTAAAATTTGAATTTGGAGTCTGAAAATAGATCAATTATTATCCCCTATATCTCATCTCCTTAGGAAGACTTCAGACTATTATATTTCTCTTTGGTTTTAATAATAACTGAAGAAACAAATATGGAAAAAGAAAATCGAGGATTTATCTAAAACTATGAACCAAAGAAGACCCTTGGTTTTAATGGAAAATAATAAACAAATAAACCCCTTTGTTATAATATTAACAAATAACCATGATCCCTCAACATATTAGTGGTGAGGAAATGAGGAAGATGATCATGGTAGATATTTTTTTAAAAAAACATTCAAAAGAACTGAATTATAAATTTAAAATATTTGGATGATCATGAAAGATATGGACATAAGAAGAAAATTTATAAGAGAATGAACCTTTGTGAAATTAAAATAAGTGATAGATTTAATTAATGAGAAATGGATAATGATAAAATGGATTGAAGTCCATATTTCCTTCTGATATTTGGATTAATCTTGGAGGTCTGTTCAAAAATATCTTCAAGATTTTAGTAAAAATGGAGTAGCCATCATAGAGGTTCTTTGAGATTTTTATTGAATATCCTACCCTTCTTATCTCTCTATATATATATCATTAAATGGTTGTGGGGGTCTATTGGTTTGAGCCAATGAAATTAAGAGATGAATCAAGGATATTACGATAAGGAATTAGTGGAACTTGATTGTGCTATATTGATGTCTTTACATCACCCACCGAAACACCCTTCACTTTGGAATGATGGGAAATAATTTCCTATTTTGACCATATAATGAGAATAACCATACCTAGAGTATTGTTATATATTTATTTTTTATAAGAATACTCTAGAGACACTATGCCCAACAACACTCCCATTAAGATCTTGGTAGATTTACATAACTGACATACCATCTCAATAAAAACAATCTTATTGATGTGGTCAGAAACTCTAGTTGTAATAATAATCCTCACAACCTTGATATATTCACTATATTGTTTTATAATACATGTTTAAGATCTTTTTCATCAAAACTCTTAAGATAAATTCATTTATTTATCTCATGGGTTCCTTATGAACAATTTGAAACCTTATAAATAGGAAACACTCAAAAAATGGTTAGAAACATATTAAGTGATTTTGATCATAAAACACATTATTTCTCCAACAATATACCCTTTTATGATGATAAAAACAATTTTTTATGATTAATGTAACATAATATAATACAATAAGTTGATAAAGAAAAGGGTTGAAAGAAAAATATTGAATGGATAAAATATTTTTAAATACTATTTCTATGAAATAATAAGTCTCCCACTTGGAAAAAGATATTTTTCATAGAAATATTCATCCTTTTTCAAAAAATTAAAACTCTCTCAACCAAATTAAAACTTTTCTCCACCAAAATTATACTTTTCTTCACAAAAACACCAAACAATTATCCAATTTTATGATTACAAAATATAATTACAATTAAAAAATATCCTCTAAAAAGGGATAAAACAAAATATAATCTTGGAGATCATAAAATCATGAAATTTTAAAATTTATTAATATGTTTAAAAAAATAAAAAATATCAGAAATGTCAATATTTTGAAAAATAATAACATATAAAATAAGTGATTATGAAATTTAATTACAATAATTATATTACTAAAACCAATTTAATAAAATTAAAATGTTCTAAAGATGGGGGTTTTGTAAAGATATTTGATAATTGAAGATCGTTTCTCATATACTCTAACATGAAATCTCATTTTTGAAAATGTTAACTCCAAAAGTGATGTCAATATATAATATCTTAGTATGTGTATGCTAACCAGGATTTTTAGAGATGGTCGTGGAACTATATATAACACATTCTTTTTTATCAAGGGAAGATTTTGGCCTAAAATATTACACTATAGGAAAATGTAGTTATATCCATGGATTTCCCAAAACTGTGTGTATAGGTATTTTATAGGATCCCATACCCAAGGTTTTAAAAAATAGTAAGTATAGACCCCCTTATACCCATGGTTCTAAGAGAACAGTGGGTATAGGTTGTTTTTGAAGACCACTAACAATGATTTTTTCTAAAATGTTGTTATAGGGTTCTTTTTCACGACCAATACCCACAGTTTGTTTTAAATCATGGGTATAGGGTTTCATTTTTAGGACTTATACCCATATTTTTTCAAAACTATGGGTATGTCTTTGTCGTTTTATGGTGGGGGAAAACGTTTCATGGGACATATGAAAATTGATGGAACACCAATTCCCATGGTTTTCTTCTTATATCCATTAGTTATATAAATATATATAATTAAATATATATTTATATACCAATAATTGATATAGGGATGTGGTTAAGTGTGGGAAGTGTAAAGGGTCAGTCTAGATCGAATCCCACAACTTCGTATTTTGACAAAGTTATACCCAAGATTTTAAAAACTGTGGGTATAGGTTAACGAAATGTTGGATTGGACTTACACCCATAGTTACCAAATTACGTGTATATCTCTAGAATTTATTGATTCCATAATTTCCCAAGATTCCTTGAAACTGTGTGTATATACTATACACATTGTTTCAAACTGTTGGTATAGGGTAGTTTTTCAGTAGTATAATAGAGTTTGTTTCATTTATATAATTTACGGAAAATAACTCCATGAAGCAATATTTTTTACATTGGTAGTAGAAAGAGAAACATAATTTTTCCTCTTTATAATCCATGAGATTATTGAATATACAAGAAGGTGATATGTCCCACCAGTACATTTCATATCTTGTTTACATCAACCAAAATTAGTTGCATAAAAACTAGAATTGATAAAAGTTCATTCTTTTAGAAAAAATAAACCAGGATTTTTAAAAACATTTAAAATTAAAAAATTATTTTTAGATAATTAAAATGAGATTCTATAATATTGTATTGAAAATGATTACAAATATAATCACTAAACATCACATATATTAATGTAATAGTAAGGTAATATAGACTTACAATAATAAATTTATAAATCTTATTTTCAATAAATTTACCAATTTCATGATACATTAGCTTATAATACATAGTCATAGGTCTGCTAATTTACTTATCATGATCCATGCCAAAATTATATAGTACTTCATTAGTGTATTTTATTTGAATATGAAAAGTTTCATCTTTATATTGAGAGATTTGGAAACAAATAAACAATTTTAACTCAACCATAACAATAATCTAGAATTCTTTTATCATAAGATTTGAAAATTAATTGGATTGATATTTTTTTCAACAATTACTTAATTGATAAAGATTCTAAAAATTAAATTATCATTTGATACCTTTTCTAGAAATAATATCAAATATAATTTTCCCATTTTGAAATCATTTGATAAATGAAATCTAGTTAACCTTTCATATCATGGCTGAGGTTGTTTTTTAAACTATATAATGCTTTGGTTAAAATGAAAATGGAATTTGGAAATTATTTATTTTAAAAAATAGGATATTGTTCAAAAAAAGATCTAAACCCACTTAAAAAATAAAATTTAACATCTATTTGAAAAAAAATTGAAATTTAGATGGGAAGAACATTCTAGATATATTATTATTGATTTTAGAAAAAAAGGGGATGAATGATTCATCATATCAATAAATTCTTCTAGATTATATCCTTTGTCTATGATTCTTGCTTCATTACGTCTCATGTAACCCTATAAATCTTTTTAATATCAGAAAATCCATTTTGTTCAAATAATGGTGTGATCATCAAGTCTTCAATAAGAGTGTAAACATCATTCCTTTGAAATTGGTTTATCTCTTAATACATAAATTACCATCAATTTTAATCATTAAATCAATCATCATGTTTTTTAATTTCTATAATAGAGATAATATAATTATTCTCATATTTTAATAAATAATATCTTCTAGTATGAGTACCTTCTTTCAAAATTATAATAGCATTTTCCATGGGATGGTCTTTGTATTTGATTTGAAACAAAAGTTAAATGATTATAAGGAGTTTATATAGTAACTTCATTAAGATAAGGTGGATTATCTAACGTCTATGTTTCGAGGTAATCCACATCATTGAATTATAATGAAGTTTTACGATGATTTTCATTGAAATTTATATAAAGGGATTCTTTAACGATTTTGGTTATTTTATTGAATAAATAGTGGGATTTTCCTGATTTTTAGTACCCAAGAAATATTTCTTCATATGAATTTGAACCAATTTTACGTTGGTTATCTGTAGTGATAATAATATAAAATATATAACTAATTTTTTTTTAAATCCACTGTTCATAATTTTATTTTCCATAATTTAATAAAGGGAATTTTTGGTAAAGGGTTATTTGAGAACATGGTTTATGATAAAACAAGCCGTATTGACTGCCTTATAACAAAAATATTTTGGGATTTTTAAATCAATCAAGAGGTATCCTGAAATTTTTTGTAGATTATAATACAATATTTTGACTACCCTATCTTTTTTTCTAATCTCAGAAAACAAAAGTTAGATTATAGCCTTATGAAGCACAATGTTCCTTAAAGACTTTTTTATCAAAATCTATCCTATGATCACTTAAAATATAAATAATTTTTTTACCCTTTTCATTTTTTGACTGTCTGGTTTAATATTATGAATAATTTACAAGCCTCAAATTTTTTCCTTGAAAAATACCCAACTATATCTTTTATAATCATTGATAATAACTAAATAGTAGAATTTTCCTCAAGTTAGTTTGACTTCAGTTGGTCTAAAAATATCTTGGTAAAAAATACCAATTGATTTTTAGGTTTATACATATTTTTTATGTTTTAAAGAGGATTTTTATTTTATATAATGTTTGAATTGTTCACAAATAATATTATCTTTGAAATTAAATTTTGTTAAATATAATACAAGTTGATGAAAGTTGATCTTAATGAGTGTTTTTGTGATACAGTGTCTAATTAGATTATTCCAAACCCAGAACTCAATATCCTGAATTCTCAAATATTTAAAATTTTGATAATAATTATATTTCAAATCGATAATATAAAAAATTTTAAAAATAAAAAACATTAAATAAAAGTTTTTCATTTAGATTAAAAACATTAAAAAAATTATTTTTTAATGATATTTTAAAACCATTGTCCTGGAATTTGATAATTTTTAGTGAATTTTTCTTTAAACAATCAATTAATAAAGAATGTTTTTATGTGTGTAATTGAGGAAACTGATTTTATTATCACTGATGGGTTTTCATCAACAATAGTCACTCAACATTATATATCCTTCATCATGTTTTTCATGTTTCTTAAATTCTTAGGGGACACCAAACATGTTTTGATTAAATCCACAATACATGTAACATATTACACTTGAGTATTTACTCAATATATCAATATAATATACAATTAATAAATTATTCCTTTTAGTATCAAGATCTTAGGTTTATATGTGTAAATTAACTGGGATTTTGGAATCCATTTTTTTTAAATCAGATTTTAAGACGAGATATGAGATGAAAATGGTTACATTTTTTTTCAACCATATCAAGAATTTTTTCATTTATATTAATGAATTAAATAACCAATATTATAATATTAATTTTTTTTAATTCCTTTTAAAAAATTCATATTTTTTAAAGAACTATAATTATTTGAAAAACCAAATAAAATTTTTTTATGAGCAATTGATAACCCAAAATTTCATTCAATAATTCTTCCCCTCTGGTGCATATTGTGCGATATTTTTTAAGATCATCAAAAAGAAATTATATTTAATTTAGATTGAATTTATAATTGAATTTTGATGAAAATTCATATTTTTATTGTGATTGGGAAATTTTCTTGAATCACTTGATTTTAATATGTTTTAACCTATTGGTAAATTAAAAAATGTTTTATAAAACATTTTATAGGATATCACAATAATATTTTAGATCATCATTTCTAGGGTGATTATAAGAAGAATAATTTTATGTATATAAAGAAAAATTGGGGGAGGAGTAAGTACTAGCATTAGAGTTTACTTTATTACTAACCTTGACATGAGCTATGAAACACAAGGGAGTTTTGTTTCTTGATTCACTTGAAGATATAGACTCATCTCTTACAGACATAGATTAAAACGAGAAGGATTTATTTTTTATTATCCTTATTCTTGTTCTTATTTTTGATCAATGGAAAATATGGCCTTTTATTGCCCTTATTTTTACATTTTAATCACCTCATTTTCTCACTAGGATTATAGTCATTTTTTTCAAACTAGTAGGATTTATTTATTTTTTATAATATATTCATAAAAAGGGATAAATAAGTTATTCCATCATAAATTTAAAAGTAATCATTAATTGATTTTAAAGAAATAATAATTTTATTCTTGTTTATTTGTTTTGTTGGCTTGTCACTTTATTGTTAGCATATAGGTCATTAATGAACTGATTAAATATTTTTCCATCATCTTGTGTATGTATTTCATTTCTTGTGTTTCCATATATTTATTTCACCAAAGTTTCATTATAAAAATTAGCATCAAGAAACTTTTGACTATTTAAAATGTTAGAAAACTATGTAATTATATTAGTAATAGAATCATTTGGATATATACTAAAACATTGAAAAAATATATATACACATCAATCCTAGTATATTTATCTTTATTTGTTCCTCCTGAGTGACTTCTGTAAATTTCCAAATGTAATGAGCGGATTTACTGGTAGAAATAACATTAAAATCATTATGATCTAAACCAAAATGTAACTAATTCGTAGCATTGTTATTAAGTGGAAAATGAGTTATGTCATCATGAGCCTATTTTTTTTCTTATTATTTAGAAAGTGTGAATCTGTGCGTAAAATATTTATAAATAGGGTATCATATACTACCAATATAATTGTACATGCATGTTTTCAAATAGGTTTATTATGAAGCATTAAAGAAAGTTCCATGTCCCATAAAATGTTCTCTAATACCACTATGTGTATTTAAAAAAGATGTCATTATAAAATATCAGACATTGAAATTGGTTCATATTTTTAAAATTAATTTTTTTTTAACTATGCTATAATGAGGAAAACAATTCCTTCAATACATAATGATGGTTAGAAATGAAATTTTAAGAGGGGGGTGATATTACATTAATTTTTTTTAAAATACTATAAAATAAAATCAATTAACATTAAAACATTAAATTTAAACATGTATCAATCAATGGAAATTGAGCATAGTGTAAACTCATACAATGTGTGTTTTAGAAAATAAAATGTAAAAATTAAAAGGGAGTAATTTTATAAATTATTTTACTAATTGATCAAGAATTATCCCCTATATCCCCTCCACTCAATAATTTTTTAGAGGGTTATATTTCTCCTTCAGTTTTATTTAAAAACCAAAAACCATAGAAGTAGATATAAATCCTTTGTTTTAATGATAAAAAACTAAATATGTCACTTGGTTTTAAAAGAAACCAAAAACCAAATAATACCCTTGGTTTTAGTTGAAACTATGAACTAAGATCCCTCTATTAAATAGTGTCGAGAAATTAATGAAGAAGAATATGAGGATAAAGGTTTTTTAAACTTGTTTCAAATTACATAATTTTCTATCTAAAATATCTAGAAGAACGTGAGAGAGAGATTGAAGGGTGTAGAAGAAGAAGGTCCTTTAAAAAATTACCACAAGGGGGAAATTGGATCAAAGATTAATAGATGAATAGAAAATGTGTTGGATTCATTGAAGCCCAAATTTTGTTTTGAGATTTGGAAGAAACATGGAGATCTCTTAAAAAATAACTTTAGGGGTAGATTAAAATGAGATTAGTCATTTTATATGTTCATTGAGAACCTTTATAGAATCCCACCTTGATTTCCAGTCAACCATTTGTGAAATTGTGGGGCATAAGACCTCAAGAAAGCTTCCCCAAATGCCATAGGCTGCCGACTAGTAGCAAGGGCCTATGGTGTTTCAGAGTAAAGACTATTCCATAATTGATCAGAGTATTCATAGTAGTTGGTAATAAAAAGTAAATAACATAAGAAGAAATAAAAAGTAGTAGAATATGCATAATCATAATAATAAACCATGCAAGAAAAGTAAATAACCGGTAGAGGATGATTAACAATTTTGGATACAAAAATAATGATAGTCATGATGCTATAAAAAATTTGAGTACGTGGAACTAGGGGTACAAGAGTATAATACATAGTGAAAAAATATAAAAAAAATAGAAAAAAACTAGTGCAAGCATCTCGAGAATAGGCATAGTCCTATGTAATGTCTTCTATTCTAAAGCTATAAATCCATCAAGAATTAGAAGGTGTGTGCTTCTATTTATCCATACATGCAATCATACAATATGTTTTAGTGCCCATGGCCACAAAAAGGTTCTCAGATACAATCCCAATAGGCTGAAACCAACACTATCTAGGTTTATCCATTTCATGCAATACATAAATGACATTTTTCCATAGAAATTAACGCAAAGCAAAAAAACAAATGATTAACTATTCGATACATGTTCTCAAAAGGAAACCTGAACAATAACACCAAATTTGAACTAAGATGGATTTATGAAGAGAGGTACTTATAAAAATGTGAATATGTATACATGGTCCATTATAAACAATGAAAGTAAAAAAATGAATAAATCCAATATTTTTGTTTTTCTTTGGATTTCATTTCTATGTCCTCAAAAATCATTCTCCTATGTAAATATGATGTAACAAATTTAACACAAGAAATTCTTCTATCAAATCTATGGGTGGAGTTCTGAAACCATCCAAATAGATCTAATGAGAGCACAAATGGTATCTATAGGGGTCTCTGATAGAACCAATACCACTAATTTCGTCTAAGAAAGCCCATATAGGCGTCCCTTGTATCACTCATATAATTGTGACTTTGATTCTATACTAAGTACCTCACATAGGTGATCAGGTATCACTTATGGAATGGAATATCCATATTACCAACAATTCCATCCAAAGTTTCTCCCTTAGGGAATAGGTATCACTAATGGGTATATGTAAACTGTTCAAATATCATGTACCTGGTAAGATATAGTATCACTCTTAGTGTATCATGTAGACTCCAACAAAACATGTAGATTCATTCCATGGAATCCCTAAATAATTACATATTTTCTCTTCTAGCTAGTAGCATGTGTGGCCTAGAATCCAAACACATATCACAAAATGGAATTGAATTTAAATTTACATATTCATCAATAAGACATGTAAATAACACATTCTAACTAGCTATCCAATGATCAAATTAAATCAATTAAACATAGAATATGAAATTAGGAAGAATCTTTAGATTATGTATATAAGAAATTATCACAATAAAATATGCAATAACTATAAAAAATGGAATAAAATAATTATAAGAATGTATTTAGTGCATAGAATGACTTATGAAATGATGCATAAGTATTGAGGCAATTAATCATGCATATGTGGAAATAATTATAATAAATGAAAAGTCAGCATGTTTCATTTAAGGTTAATCATCAATCATAAGAATTTAAATATAAGGTATGAGGAATAAACCTCATGGACCTATCTCATGGAAAACCATATATTCCCATTCAATTTAATGTTTAATGGAAGTTGAAAAATGATAAAGTCACAAATGATAAATAATTTAAGGAATGGGAAAAGGTCCATGGAATGTGGGGACACCAAAGGGGTGTCCAGACAACAATGATCAAAACAACTGATGGCTTTTGTTGTATATTATGATCACAAAATGCGTGAGGAACCATGTTATTTCATTTATCTAACATTTTTTACGCTTCACTGGATATGTTTGGGGTGAAGCACAAATGCATGTCATTTTCAACGAAAAAAATGATCGGGAAAGACCTAGTCCACCTACCTCGATGTAGTATCACTCCTCTCATCTGTTATTGTGGCTTTAATCTACATAGAACAGGAGAAATCAATGTATTCTTCCAATTCATAGAAAATAGGGCAAACATATTCACACCTAAATATAAGAATGGATAGATGAAGAAGCATGAGAGGTAATGGAGTGGAAGAGGAAGATTACTGATGGATTTAAATTGCTTTTGACGGAGAAGGATTGAGTTTCTAGATGAGGGTGCTATCAAAAATTGAAAGGAGATGAGAGATGGATCTCCACATGTGACATGAAAGGATGAAACTGATGGGGAATAGTTTTTAAGAAGAATGAAAATGATTAAAAGAATTTAAGAGTTTAAAAGTAGTAATGTCACAACATTTACAATTAGACATCATTTGGCCACATGGTTGGTAAAACCATGCACCAATTGTGATCCACTAACTACTTAAAAGGTGAATATCACATAGTTAACCTCAAAATTTAACTTATAATTCTTAAATAATTTGAAATGAAACTATCCCAAAATCGTTAAGTATTGTATAGCCATGCGCCTGGGGTTGCAGAGTTTTAAAAAAACCATGTGGCCTGCTGTAATGCACTGTCTTCAACCGCATGGTTTGGGGAAACCGTGTGGGTTGGGATGAACAATTTCTCATAACCATGTCACCTAATATTTCATTTAAAATTCAGATATATGGGATTCAAATGATCCCTAGTCACAATCGATAACTCCTTGAATTAATATAGCATCAAAATTATTGATTTTAAATGAATTTAAAAAATAAATAAATGGTCTATGACTTGAAGAAAGGATGGGATATTACAACCACTCCTTCTTAAAAGAACTCATCGCTGAGTTTCCCTTCATAGGGTGTTATTATCTCATATGTGAAGTGTTCCAACCACTGAGTATATACATCAACCTCCCACTACCAGGTCTCATCGTATACACGTCTGTGCTTCCATAGCTCATGAACTAAATGAGTTGAACTTCCTTTGAGAACCTTTATGCTTCGATCAGTGATACACATCAGATGCTCCTTGAATGACACATCCACTCTAACTCGATATCATCAGGGTCAAATGAATGAGATAGTTCTGGGTGATATTGTTGATGCTCTGATATGTGGAATATTTTGTGCACAACCTGGGACCTCTGAGGAAGGTGGAACTGATAGTCATTCATCCCAACTCTCTCTACTATCTTGTACATCCTGAAATATCTATGAGATTACATTCCCTATCTTTTGATTCATTTGTGACCCAATCATGGAAGCACATGTTGAAATAACGAATATACCACCATGAAATACAATGGTATACAGAGATGATCGGTATATGAATTCTTCCAATATTGAGATATATACATACACTTTTGGATTTGGTTAAATTGATCTCATGTCTCACGAAAGATATGAGGACCCAGTAAATATTATTTAACAACCTCAGGCTAGTATAGGGGTCAATGACATATTCTACCAAAGAGGGCCTTATACAGACTGATATGAATTGTTTCTTGACTGCTTTTTTGTAGGAAAATTCGTCCATATTAATATTCCTTTCATATTATCTTCCAAAAATAAGTATGAATGCATATAACAAATCCATTAATACAAGTATAATTTTGTCAGACTGTCCATCGGTCTGAGTGTGATTTGCAGTTCTCAAGATCACTTGTGAACCCAATGAAATTTTACACCCTTTCAAGAATTGTGACGTGGACTAGGAATCTCGATCCAAAATGATAGAATAGAATACTACATGAATTCACACAATCTCTTGGATGTATATCCTTACTAGATAATCAATAAATAAGGTCTACTGGATATGTAAGAAGTGTGAATCCTTGGAAAACATGTTGAAAATTACAATTATTATATTACTACCTCAATAGGAACTTGCAAGTCCATAATGGAATACATAGTGAAGTCATTCTATTTCCACTCTGGAATAGAGAAGAGCTGTTGAAGACTCATAGGTCGATGGTTCCCTACGATCACCTATTGATAGGTGGAGCACTGAGTGATAAACATTTTATCTTATTCTTCATACCTGGCCACCAAACCTGATGGTGAAAATCTCTATAAATATTGGTGAGACTAGGATGAACTACCAATACAAAGGAATGTGATTCCCTCATTAACTCTTCCCATATATCTGTAGGCAGATACATGGCCAAAGAATAGTAGGATTTCACTACCATCAACGACCCAATTAGGAGGATGGTTCTATCCAATGATGCTCTCCCTCAACATGAGGCCCTCAGAATTGGATAGCTACCCCATCTATACCAACTCCAAAAGGGAGGATGTTATTTCCATTACTAATAAGACTAGTTTCTCATGTTATTTATGAACCTTTTGGTGCAACATAGAGAAACCATTCATCATCTTATACTCATATATGGCTTCCATGATGGATTTCAACTGTGTTTTCTAACTCATGGAATCAACAATGGTGTTTCCCTTTCCAAGTGTGTAAGAAAACTCTAATTTTGAGGATCTTATGTATTCAACCAAACTACACTACCTAGGTTCCAAATATTTTTGTGTGGATATATATTGAATAATGTTGTGATCCATGTAAACAATTAATTGCTCACCCAATATGTAGTACCAACAACATTGTAGAGCATGAACCATAACTGCTATCTCGAGGTTGTCTATAAGATACTTCCAATCATGAGGCCTCAGCCAGCAAGGCCCATATGCCACAAATCATTCACCTTACATCATAACTATACCCAGAAAAATACAAAAATAATCACAATGGACTATATAAATTCTTCTTAGATCTAGAATAATTAGGATTGGTTTTAAATATAGTCTTCCCATTAACTCCTTCAAAGTTGTATCATAATATTGAGACCATTGGATCTACACAACCTTCTTATTTAATGTTGTAAAAGTTGTTTTCAAGTGAGAGAGGTCATGAATTAATTTACAATAATATCCAACCATCCCTAAGAAGATATGTATGTCAGACGCATTCTTAGGGTACTCCTAAGAAACCACAACACTCACATTCTCTAGTAAAAAATATCTTCCTTCCACAGATTTGATATGACCTAAAAAGTGATCCTTTCTGATCCAAAACCGACATTTATTGAGCTTCATATATTGGTAGTGCACTCTCGGTGTAATAGAAAATATCTCAATATGTTTAGAGTGGTCTAGTCTGGTGAGTGAATACACTAATATTTCATCATTAAACATTACCATGAAGTAATCAAGATACAAGGGGAAACTCGATTCATCAACTCCATGGTGACTTTCAACATGTTTGATAGAACAAACAACATAAACTTGTACTTTTACAATCCATTCCTGCCCCAGAACACTTTAAATGTTATATCAAAAGGTCTCACATGAACCTGGTGGTAGCCTGACCTCAAATCAATCGTTGAGAAAATAGCTTCACTAGAAAGCAGGTCGAAGACGTCATCTATATGAGGCACTGGATACTGATTCCATACTAAAATATGGTTTATGTCATGGTAATTCATGCAAAATATGAGGTTGTCATCGAGCTTCTTTTCAAACTGGACTGGTGAACCCCATGGTGATGTGTTGGGTCTATTAAAACCCTACCCCTCATGATTTTCATGCTGATATTTGAGTTCCAAGATCTTTATAAGTGTCATCTTATTCAGTGGACTTGACACTAGTGTCACACCTGTCACTAGATCTATGGTGAACTAAACCTCTATTTCACATGCTAATCTATAGAAATTTTCAAGGAATATATCCCTAAAATGATCCGCTCGTGGATGGAATTCTACTAATTGAATTCCCAGATCGCTTATAAAGAGACACTTCAAATGAGTTGTCACTCTACCTAGCCCAGTACGCTTGGGTATATGTTGTCCTACCTGGATATCCCATTAACCCTTGTGCATATCAATTCTTCCCTTGGGTGATGTTAAGGAAACTCGGTGGGGATATAAATCCACTTGGGCATGATACGACATAAGTCAGTCTATACAGAGATTGACGTCGAAGCCGATCATCTTAAGGATAAAGAAACTCTAGAGGAAACTGAACCCCCTATTTCAAGGGATACTGTATAAAATTGTATATTCCATCTTTTATAACTCCCAATAAAATTTCAAGAGACATAACACAACATAATTACTCAACTTCATGGCCTAGGCATTCCTTGAACATAGTAGATATAAAATATTTTTATGAAGCAATATGGAAAAGGGAATAAATTAGTGTCGAGGGTAAAAAATTGTACATATCATCCTAGATGACCCTAGAATATATTCCCTAGGTATAGGATACACTACATAAATACGTCATGATCCACAACCCTGAGATTCTTCCTAGCCAGCCTAAGCAGATCCACTCTGGTGATGCAGAATCATAGGCGCCTCACTACCTCAGTGACAAGCAATGCAACATCATCTATATAATTAGGTAAAAATCCAACTCCCTGCATGTCATGGTGTTATAGTTCCCATACCGGATAGAGGTTTTGGTATGAATCACCTCTCACTAGATGATGGTGGAAAAGACTGGTAGAAGTGTTGAAAGTGACCCATCCTTCGACAATCATGGCATTTCATTGTGTTTCATGTTCACCGAGGCATATTATGGATTAGCCAATGACACTAGTGACACAATATAGTGTCAGTACATGTCACCTGGCTAACACTGACCACACATGAACCCTCAAAATAGAACTTGTTACTTCTAGGAGAACCATTTCCCTTGCTCAAATTTATAGCCTCAATGAGTTTCTATTATGTAATTAGGGAATTGTTTACTATATCTGTAATGGGAAAGAAATGGAATACATTCACCTATTAGTAGAAAAGGCCTTGATAGTATGTTAATGGTCTTGGAATGAGGCCTTTACTATATGGTTATGTTGTTCAGCATTATGCATTTCGGTATTATGAGATTATTTATAGATATTACACATGATTGTTAGACTAGTATAATATCAATGGGAATTGTTAAATGGAATTATTTTATTAATTCTTCAATATTATAGACTTTATAGTAGCAACATGTATTTTGGGTTGATCTAAGTCAATTAATATAAGATTCAAGGCCCTTAAGATGTGAAATTAATGCATCTTGATTGTGCTAGATCAATGACTTCATATGTACCATTGAGAATCCCTTCACCATAGTGCAGTTTAAATTTTTTTCTTATTTTGACCTTGGCACACTGAACACCAAATATGTAGTCTTATTTTATAAGCTGTTTTTATAGGTAGAATCCCGAGTCACCACACCCAATAAAAAATATGTTGTAGTATTATATTTTTCTCATAGGTTACTTACCATAACCAAACTCCCAGTTCGATGTGTGTGGTCACCAAAACCATCCGTAATAATCTTTTACACAGCCTGGATGAATTCAAAATGAAAAATTCGAAGACATAGTGAATTTATTATTGATCAAGGTTCATATGATAAATTCATTTCATTTTCTGGGTGATTTATTTGGATAAGGTATAAACTATATAACCAAGAAACAAATAAAATAAAGTATATAAACAGTTTAAGTGATTGTGATTCTAAAATCATTTTAGTAGTTCAAAAATTTATTTCACAAAAACATTTTTTAATTAAACCATTTAAAACGATATTTTAACATCCATTTTAAAGATTTTTAAATTAAACTAGGAGGAAAATTATAATAATATTCCAATGGATTCAAATTGAATGATGGGTGAAAATTTTTAAGCATATTTGATTCCAAATTCATAGTTATATCCTTTAGCTACTAAATGGGATTTAGTTATAGAGATACCACCTTTCCCATCAAACATAATACCAAAAACCCATTTAGTGCCTCTAATGCGATGATATAGAGTCGATACATCATTTTTTGTGAATTGATTTAGTTTCTCTTACATGGAAAGAACCAATTTTAATTATTAAAGCTATTTTTTTATATTTTGGGGTTCTAACTGGGAGATGAAATTAATAATTTTAACCTCATTTGGGACCTATAACTTCTAAAAAATATGCCATTAATTGTGATATAATAGGCCTTTATCATGTCTGAAAATGTGTTGTCTATCACAGAATTTGATTAAAAGCCTAGTATTTTATGAGTTCTCGAAAATATCTGATTAACAGTCTCTTCATCAGTTCTAAAAAAGCACTTATAAAGGAACCCTTTATTAGTTATTTCAGAATCACTTATAAACAACACCATTTATCAATTATTTTATTTAGTACTAATAAATGAATGTTTTATCACCACTTTTAGAAGTGATGACAAATGGTTCCTTTATCAGCACTTGTATAAGAACTAATAAAGGTCCCCTTTATCAACACATTTAGTAGCACTAATAACGGGGCATATTGTAGTGTGTAGTTATATCACACTATAGCACTAGAAATAGGGAATACTATAATGTGATTTAAAAACACACTAAAGAACTTGAAACAACACCCCAAATTACAAAATTTAGATACAAACACATAATTTCAAGTAAATAAAATTTTCAATACAAGTAAAAGAAAAAACAAAATTATTGAAAAAGGAAAACACCTGTATAAAATAAAAAAACAACCCCTAGGGGAGAAACATTACACACCAATTTAAGATAAATTATATTCTGTTAGTAATAATATATTAAAAAAATTAAATAGTAATTATTGATTTTAATCTAAACATTGAGTCATGTACCGGGAACATTGTTTATCGAATTGAGTTGTGGTTGATTATTGTGTACCATGCCATTTATTTTTCATATTCAAGCATTATCTTAGTTAAAATTAACTAAATAAGTATAATATATAAATTGTAATGAAATTCATTAATTCATAGATGGTAAGAATAATGATAAAACAATATAGACTTGTTTGTTTCATTTTGGAAGTGTGTTGTGCGTATTAAAATAAATTGACAAATACATGTTGAAAAGATGAACATAGATTAATAACAGTCACACCAGTCATAGGATCAAGGTGCAGATGATTTCCACATAACCCAAATGAATTATGTATCATTTTCTTAATGAATCCAAAAAAACCGAATGGTTTTCCTTAGTTTCGAGTATGTCACTTTTTATTTACTAAAATGTAATTTTAAACTGGAAATGTATACATTGAGTCATACAAGTCACATAATGTTTTGGTTTGACATAAGACTGTTTCTTCCATATCAAAAATGAATAATGATTTATTTTCATAAATTATCAACAATATTTGAGTGTGTTTGATTGATTTTTCAAGAGTGACACTTTTTGAACAAAAATTTCAATTTTAAATTGATAACATGCACTTTGAGTAATATCAAGCACATCATTTATTGGACCAAGTTGAGTTTGATTCGAACACTTCACAAATTACTTGTGTATAATTTATCTAATGTAAAAAAAACAATATGAATGTGTTTTATCCATTTTTATATTTATAATTTCCTTTTTTACAAAAATTAATATCAATTTTTATTAAAAAGGCATATAAGGAGTCATAATGGTCACACTATGTGTCATAATAAGGTAAATGAAATTCTTACAAGTCCTAAATTACTTAGGTATCATTTTCTTAATGTTCCAAAATAATACTAATTTTTTTCATTGTTTTGAGTATGTCACATGGGGTTTTTACAAAAATATCATTGTAAACTAGAAACATGCACATTGACACATACTTGTCACATCATGTGTGGGATTGATGTGATACTGATTCGTACATATCACAAATTAATTATGAATATTTTTCCTAAATCATCAAGGAAATCCATGTGAATTTCATTGTTTTCATTGATTTACAATTTTGAACTCAAATGTCAATTTTAAATAGATATCATGTACTTGGAGTCATAAAAAGAACATTTTCTATTAGAGTGTGATGTGGATTATTAAAACATATCAAAAATGACTTAAGGATCATCTTATTAATGTATCAAAACAATATGAATTCATTTTCATTGTTTTGAGTATGTTAGTTGGCTTTTTAACTAAAATTGATGTCAATTTTTAAAAAAAGATTCACTTGGACGCATACCGGTCAAAATGTGCATCATATTTTTGTTGTTTAGGTTTTTATTGATGAGTTTTTTTTCACTATTAAATAATATTTGATAATACTTGGAATCTGGTAATAGAAATTATAGCCTATGATAATTAGATTTAAAAATGATGCGGTGCTTGTTTTTTTTTCTGAAAATAAATCCTCTACAAAAATTCTTATAGAAAATAACATAAATAGGTGGTGTAAACTTTATTAAATAATCCACCTGAAATAAATGAAGAATTGCTCTTATATTAATTGATAAGTGTTGTGCATAATTGGTAATAATTTATATCGAACACAACCTTAGTTTAAATCTCATTCTAATACATTTACTAGCTGTTTTATTGTTTTCAAGCTAGAACTTCATCTCCTCTTTCACCTCAGTCCCTGCCTCAATCTCTTCCTCTACCTCCTATTACACCTTTGTATCTAACATTGAATCCTCCTCTACATAATCTTTCACCTCAGCCTTTGCATTAGCCTCTACATATGACTCCACAACATCCATTTCACAAATAAATTATTTTTTGTGGGTCAATGCTTTTAAACAAATTGATTTCCTCCATTATTATTGTCCTTTATAAATAGATCAAAAATAATATATAAAAAATCATACAATAATACTTCACACACTAAATATATTTTTAAGTTCATAGCTCGTACTAGATAAAAAATGCAGTACATAATAACCTTAATTTGTAATTGGAAATCATTCTAATTATATGTAAACTTCCCACTCATCTCATAAATATTTAATTATTTTTTTGAGTATGAAGGTTGTCAACTTTATTTATAGTACTGAGAAAATATAGATAAAAAATGAATAATAAATATATATATATATTGAAATTTTAATTACATTAAAAAAATAAATGTTTGGGGAAGATGGTATTTCCATACATTATGATATATCTTATAAATTTTAAAATATAATATCAAGAATTTCTTTAATTATAAATAGTCGAATCATGGACCAAAATAATTAATTTTTTTGAAATATTTTTTTATTGCAAAATAGTTTGATATATACCTCAATATGTTTCCATTTTTAGTAATCCAAATGATTTATATATTCAAACATTGAATATGTTCCACAATTTACTGTATATATTAGGAACCACCCTATCATAAGAATTTTTTTGATAAAAAATAGAATAAATAGATAATTTGAAGTGTATATATAAAATGTTGATTGCAATGTATCAAATATTCAAAATACATATCATGTGTTGTTTGATTTTCAAATATCAATGCATTGGTTCCAGGAAATAAATATTTGGGGTAACATTTTTGATTGTCAACATCATCATGTTTTTCCAAAAATACAAATATGTAATGAAAAAACTAACAATATATTTTATTTGATTAGATTTTAGAGTTTTAATTATAAATTATATAAATAAAAAAGAGTCTGTTGTTTGAGATTTTTTTGTCAAATTCTTTTAGTTTCTCATCTTTTTTCTTCTAAATTTCTTCCTTATCCAAAGTAATTTGTTCATTGAAATGATACAAGGATTAATGAATCAAAATAATTTATCACATGGTATTCACATTATATAGTAATAATATAAAAGTCTTTATAAAATAAGAATAATTAATTTCATTAATAAATATATTAACTCACTATTTAGATAAGAAAATTTTGAAAATGTATCTTCTGTATATATTCACAATTGAGACTCTCATACATTGATGCTTGGGAATCCAATACATGTTATCAAGACCAATTATATTTTTCATAAATGTTCTGTATAATTATTTTCATATGGAGAGTAAGATATATTTTTAACATTCAATGTGGTCTCTACATGAAGTTGTAATGATAATAATTGAGGCTCTAGAACTGGCAGGGATAAGGTACTCCTGAAATTTAATTTTGACTACTTGGTTGATTCACTAGAGTTTCTTGACCAGACCTTTTATTTCTCTATAAATTTATCCATCTATAATATATTTCCTCACATAAGTCATTTTATCCATCAAATTTTATTTTTTTTCTTATAAACAATCTAAATACATACCTCATGTAACTTTATAAGATTAGAAGCCCATGTTATGAAAGTTCCGGTAGCATCATTGACTGTTATAATATCTAAATCATCATGTAAAGCATTTAATTAATATTTCGGATCATGAGCTTATTCAATCCACACTATCCGGTGATATTTTGGTATGTATTTATATTGTAGTTTTCCTCCTAACATAATATAAAACATCCCCCTCGAAACAAGGTGGTGTGTGGGTGTTTTTAGATACAAATCACATACAACTATACCCTATATAATTTTAGTAATATAATTTTATTCAATGTTTTTTTATTCACATTTATAATAAATTATAATAAAAAAATTGATTACTTCATGTAAGGTACTTGGATAGGGGTAATGACTAGCCTCAAAGATATTGTGGTCATTTAGTTGATGTGTGAATATTTGTTCCACCACTGGTTTTCTTTGATCCTTTCTCATATATTAGTCTTCCAAACCAGACAGGGCAATAATATATTCTAGTGAGTCTATTTGGTTTTTTAATTGTCTCAACTTATTATATGTATCTTCATGTGGTTTTATCTTCATGAAATATATTCTAGGAGACAATACAAAACCTAATTCTCTAATTCGACAATATTGTTTTTGTCACTTCAAACCTACTAAATGTATTTTTTTCATTGAGTATAGTCATTGTTGATTCTTATGTTTAAAAAATATAAAAAATACAAATATAAATAGTTATTTTATATAATACTATTATAAATAATAAAAAATTACTCTTATGTAATACTTACACTTGTTTCCCACAATAATTTTGTGTTTTTAACAACTACTTTACCTTTCTTGTTTACATGAGCCTCATTCTATACCACATAACTTGGGATAGAATTTGATTAAAATTTTGATTCATGATTATTAATACAAAAAAGGATCCCATGATGTTTAATATCATATAAAACATTTATTATTGATTTAAAATATGTACCAATTTCTTTTTTAATGATGTGTACCCTATCTTTGCTTTGAAATTGTGTTAAATTGGTTATTATGCACATTAATTATTTTCAAATATCTTTTAAATTTTATTTAATTAAATTTATGGAAGAATATTGGATAAAATAAATAATTTCAAATAATATATTATCGACCGAAATTATCCTAAAATGATTTATCATTATTATAGTTGATAAAATAAATCCATTTTTCAAGTTTATAATGTGTTCATAACTACCAGGTGGGTGGGAATTTACATTTCCCTCAACATCCCTAAGATGTAACTTCTTAAGAAGATTCAAGAATCCTTTATGGGATTTATAGTATCCATTAATAAAAAATTAAGGAAATATTGTTAAATAAATGAACTCTGCAAGAAATACTAAAAAATAAATGAACCTTTCATTATATAATTTTTAGGTAAAATAGATAAAGTGTATCATAAAATTATCATTATATTTTTCCAAAGGGTTTACTTCATTATAGTTTTGAAATTTTACCATGAATAAATATAAAATGACACATTAATCCTTATTGTGACCCCAACATAACTAATAATCATTTCAATAATTTTTTTCAGTAGGTTGGGTGTGTTGATTCCATCCAACCGCAAATTTTATACCCTAACTTCATTCTTTGTTAATTTTATTCAACATGGTGATGTTATTTTATTATTGTTTGTTTCCTCATCAAGAAATAGATACCCTAATGATTTCATAGTTTCATTATCAATGGACTATTTCTCTTTGATATTGGTAATATCATCATGTACAGAATAAATTACCTACACGAGTAGTAAATTATTTAACATTCATTGAATAACACCTATGTAAACATAGAAAACAGATTTGAGTAGGGTGGAATGCATGCTCTATTAAAAACATAATAATCTCTTTAACTCCATCTTAATTATATTTAGTCAAATAATTATCATACATAAATTTTGAAAAAAATTTGTAACTGAATTTAAGAAAAGAATTACACCACAATAATAGGTGTTATCCTCCACATACATCCAATGTTGAAAGTAAAACACAACTTCCATCCTTATAAAATTGTTATCCAAAATATTATTTAGTGAATTTTTTTCTTAAGACTAATCATCCATCTCTTATGGGAATGCCATTGTGTTACTTACAAAACTCTGAGTAGTAGTCATCCCATATCGGGTACGAGTGGTCATTTTCGTTGACTACATGTCGGAGTAGTTCAAGAAACATGGAAGAGAAGGAAGAATGAGTCTCAAAATATAAAATGTAATAATATATTATGGGGAGATGAAGATGGTGAGTAATAAATTTGTCTCCATAAAACTTTTCAAAACTACATATTAATTTAAAATTTAAATTCTCATATCATAATGATAGAAGGTACCTAGAACTACCATATGAATATAAACTCATACCCAATGAGATGCACCAACTCTAATCATTGTCACTAGTTCTTTTCCTCACATATATATCAAATATAAGAGCTACATCCACTCAGGTTCATGTGTAGGGTGTGAGTATAAAAATAAAAAATTAAATACTACTAGGTCCCCTAATATATACATCAATAGATATATTTGATTTTATGATCAAAGTAATAACACTAAAAATTCATATGTATATCAATCCATTGTGTTCTAACAAGGACACCATGATTATAAAATGTACCGAATTTATTTCATACAATGTGAATTATATTTTTCATACCATAAGTTTATACCATTTTTGTTCCCTGAAATGTAAATAATTTTACTAATAAAAATATAAAATTTGAATCATAGAATGAGTAAAAATTATTTATCTACCTCTATAAATAACCACATCTTAGGTACCATTATATTTAACATTAGACACCAAGCATCCAATAATATCCATCAGGGATAACCATCATACGTAATCATGAAATGGGTATAACATAGCCGTTTTTTAGGATGAGGATATGAAATATCGGGATATTTTTACATAATTGGTTCCCTTAGGAAAGAAATATATAATGGGTTCAATAATAAAATAGTAAGACATAACTTATGGAAAACTATAAATAAGAGGAAACAAAAATACATATGTCATATCCCCCTTTCCATAGCCCTCAATGAATCACTAATATGTCTATAGTAACTGACATTCTAACATAAAATACCTAGCCCTCACATAATACCCACAATATTCAAATATATGATAGAAATTATTTTTACCATATCCACAAATGTATTTATTGTAAAAAATTATTATAATCATACATTGATTCGTATATTAAAAATCATACTTAATAATATCAAGTGATTATTCAAATTAAATATTATAAGGCAAGATTTTTGAAAATATAAAAAAAATCATTTATTTATTTCATTTAATAAAATAATTTTCAAAAAATTACTCTAGAGAAAAAATTATTAGAAATGTAAACAAAATAAATTAGTAAATTATTCAGTAAAAATGAAAGGATAAAAATGGTGACTTGTTAAATAAAAATCACATGATATTTCAATTTCCTAAAATTATAATTTATAGTAAAAAATAATATTAAATTGTGTAAATAATTTCTATATTTCTATGAGTCTTTTTTTTATAAATGTGTATTGATTCATTTTACAATATAATTATTATTAAACCATATTTGTGTATAATTACAGTAAAATAATTTAATGAATATATTTATTCTATCAATAAATATATAATATGATCCATTTCATCTGAAAAATGAAATATTAAATAAATATATATATATATAAACAATAACTAATTCAGTATTTTAAACATTAAATTCCTTAATATAATATTAAAACATGATAATCACTTAAATATTTTTATTATAGCATGTGTAATACATAATAATTGACAAGGATTCTATATAACCCATTTTTCTAAAATCTAGAAAAAATTAAACCATTCACTATCTTTTATTATGTTTAAAACTAATAAAAAACCCTTATAAATGATGTTTTATTATTATTATTAAATTTTTTAAATCATGAAAAATGTATTTCAATGGTTAATGAACAATAAATTCCCTATTGTCAAAAAATTCTCTTAAGGAAATACATTATAAATTAATACATTTCTTATACGATCTAAATATTTTGGACTGCATTAGGATTCCAAAATAGACAATTGTTTTTCACCATTCCATAGAGGATGGAATTTTGAGATAAAAGATTACATTAAAAAATGGTTGAGCCTAAAATGGGCGTATTGGAAGGTGTAGAAAATGTACCAGACATCTCTAAAATTTGATCAAATCTGACTACATAATAACCCTATGTTGTGAATATCAATATATGTTATTGTAATATTATATAAGTGAAATAGGTTTGCCAAAAAGGGAATTTTTTAGATCTTCATTAATGACATGGAGTACATAGATATACAATATAAAGGTATGTTATGGTGCTCTGTAAAGGTAAAATAGACAACATAATGTTCATGTGAAGCAAAAATGGGTGGTGAGAATGGGTCATGTTGTATTTTTCATTATGTTGGTCTTCCTATTTATCTACAAGAAATTGGAAACCCTTTATGGGAACTTAAGTAACCATATAGGACTTCTGAAAAGTGAATATCAGGCTTCCAAGGTAGAAGATGAAATGTCCAGTTGTTATGGTTTAGAGAAGCATATAGAATTATTGTATTCCAGTGAAGATGAAGGGTTTGTCATGGTTCATAAAAACACAAAAAATCATGCCATGAAACCCAAAAAAACAGTCAATGAGAGATAAAATGATAAAATAATATACCTTGATTTCTAGCCTTGATTCATTTGAGAGAACGTAGTGGAGCATCAGTAGGTGGGGTGTTCCACAACATCTTGAGAATTGTGATTTAATTAGTCAATTTTTATCGGTTGGGGATGAAGCCTTATTTATTATTAATCCAAAGCAATGACCCCATTTAACTTGGTAGAGGGAGACCAATTACATAGCCCAAAGGCCTAGTATAAATTTATCCCATTATAATTTTATAATTACTTAAATATATTTGTTAAAATTTGATAATTATATAATTATATAATTATTTATTTATAAGTATATTAATTCTTTTAAAAAATAATATTTATATGTTTATATCATTATATATTTATATGATTATATATATAGTCCTTATGGTGTAGTTTAGTGGTAGCTACCATTGTGGGTATCAAAGAGGTCTCTAGAATGAGTCTTTTGGCATACATCACTATATTGTTTGTTCCCTACTTTTCCTTATAATGTATCCTCTTCCCAGAATAAACTCAGTCTTCAGCCTCAACAGACACACACACACACAGACACACACATATAACATAAATAAAAATGTATTATATAGTATATTCATTATTTTAAAAAATTTATTAAAATTCTTAATTATTAAATTATATATAAATAATTATTTATAATAATATAAATAATATTGAAAACTTATTTATTAATATATAATAATTATAAATCTATAAATTTATAAATATAGTAAATATTAATATATAAATATATTTACTTATAAATATTTTATAAAAATATATTTTAAACATTATTAATGAATATATAATATTAAATACATGCATTTTAAAAATGTGTGATGTTAAATAATTAAAAATGAGTACACATTAAAAGTATTGAAAAAATAGATAGCATTTATTAATTAAATATAAATTATTATAAGATATAAATATATTTTGATGTAAAGAAGAATACAAATTTAAAATACTAAAACATAATAAATAATATATATAGATAAATAATACAAAATTATTATATTTAAGAAAATATTAAAAAATAAAAAAAATTAAAAAAAAAAATAATAGTATTAATATTAAAAAGAATTGACCAAACAAAAAAATAATATATTGAATGTATCATATTATAATGAAATTTTACAATATATTAATATATGAATAGATAACATAGATATTAGTTGTGTGAGTTCTTAAATAAAATTTTATTAATTGTGTAAATACTTGTGTGAGTGCATTGTGTATTATTTTTTAAAAAAATGTAGCAACATCGCCTCTTTAATATAAAATAGAAAACAAAGAAGGAAAAGGAGAGGGGAAAACATGAAAACATTTCCATCATTAATTAATAGTTAAAGGCCTAATTTAATTTTAACCTTAATACAAATCTAATGTTCCTCATCGCATATGGAATTCTACTCAATTCGACTGTGATGCTTTCTTACGTGACCCCTAGGATATCTTCCCCGTCTCAAATTTTTTTCTTGGTGTAAGTGGCTTTCAATTTAAGTTCTCTCTAACTTAGTACAATCATCATATTGAGCCTCTACCTTCTAATCCTCAGAGCCTTTCCCAAACTGAGCATTAGTTGATATATCATTTGTGATTATCATTGTTTGAGTTTGATCCACAAAAACACTTCCTTCTTACAACTTATTAGTGTTTCCCAATTTTGTCCCATTATCAATAAATATTTTTTTGTGTGAGTTGTATATAAAAATGCATTAATTACATATATGTATGTGAAATCAATGTAACACACATTTGATAAATGTTAAATTGAAAAAAAAACATATTTAAAATGAATAAGGCGTTAATATGATTTTAATTATTTCATTTTATTAATTTTCAATATATATATATATATAATGTAAAATTATTTATTTTTATTAATAATTTATTTATTAATAAGTTTTTTTAATTGGATAATTTATTCGTTATTTTTTAGTTATTACAATTTATTCATTTTTAGTTTTTTGCCGAAGTATTACAATTTATTCATTATAAATATATATTTTAAATATATATTAATATATAATATTTATAATATATATATCATTATATTTAATTGATTCATTTTTAGAAATAATTATTTAATTAATGAAATGTTTAATATTTTTCTTTAATTTACACATTTTATTTTTTCATTTATTTTAATATTTAATGTTATTTGTTTTACATGTCTTTATACTTAATATATGTTATTTATTAATATTTATAATTTATAAATATTTTTATTAAATTTTTTCATTTTAATTTATAATTATTTAATTGATAAAATTGTTACCATTTTATTGTTTGTTTAATTATTTCATTTTTTTCTGAACCATTATGAGTGCTAAAAAGATTTTGATAAAGTGTATCATTTATCAATACTTTTTTTTACACTAATAAAAGGTACCCTTTAGCAGGGCATTGTTTAGAGTTGATAAAGTTTAATGATGTTAATGGTCTATTTTTTATTAGTGCATCCTCAAATATGAGTTCCCACTTACACATCTCCAATGACATTTTCTATAGATTTGTATATATAATTTTTAATAACTTAAGGTAAAGAATTATAATGGGATTCTTCTTCAACTTCAATATATTTATATTAAAAATGTTTATTTGAAGTTAAAACATCATTTTCAAAAACATTTTAAAAAATATATTTTGGAAAATTTTTATCAGAAACTACATGAATTGATTCTTTCAAAATTATATAACCTTTGATAAAGGATTCGTATGACATACATGACTTGGAGTACCCATTAAATATACATTCATTAGATTTTGAAACAAAATTTCCAATAATGACTTTGGAGTAGAGAATAAAACATTTACAACCAAAATATTTAAAAAAATTAAAAATTAGGTTTATTAATTTTACAATGATCATAAGGGGTCTTCTTGAGAAAATGTATTATAAGAACAATATTAATTATTAATTAATTAGTACTAATAGCCTCAATCCAAAAATATGGAGGTATATTAAATTTATTTAATATATTTTTAGATATTTGTTTGATATTTCTCTTTTTCCATTTTACTACCACATTTTATTGGGTTGTTCGAGGTGCTAAAAATAAATAATTTTACCCTTGATAAGTGTATAAATCACAAGATTCATTATTGCTGAACTCTCCAACATGATCAGTTTGAATAGAAATATTTTTATAACCTTTTTTCATTTTCATCTTTTTTTTTATAAAACATGATATAGTATTCGCAAGATTACTTTTATAATACAATAAGTAAACCAGTGTGAATCTTGTAAAGTAATCTATAATAAAAAAATTATATGATTTAAATTTGATGATTTTAATTTTAAAATGTACAAATAAATCAAGAGAAATTAAGTTGAGAGAATTAAAATAATAAATATTTTCATTTTATTTAAAATTAAGATTTTTTAGTACCATATTTTCATTATTCACAAGATATGTCATCATTGAAATATTGTTTGGGTAAATATAATACTATTTAATAATAATTGGGTTTAATAAGTGTGTGGGTGTTATAGTGATTTGCGAATCTATTCCAAATCCATGACTCACTAACCAATGAACTCAAGCATTTGACGTTTTGGCTACTATGATATTTAAAATTATTTGGATTTTAATTTTTAAAAATAGAAGTGGTAAATAAATGATTTACTTTTGAGTTGTACACCTTAAAAGGATTTATTTTCCAATTAAATTTTAAAACTGTTATCACACAACTGGATAATACTTAGAAATTTTTTATTTAAAATAAGATAACATTTTAAATAAAAGTTGAGTTATAATAACCGATGGTACCATTACTGATTATCTTAACCATATATTTATCATTTAAGGTCATTTGACCTGTTTCTAGTTTATAAATTTGATATAATTTGGAGAGTTATCCAAACATATGTGTCGATAAAGCACTATTTTAGTACCATAGTTCTTATTTTTATTTTCTCTCATGATCATTTTTCAACAAAATCAAATAACTAATTGTTTTTGTGCCAAAAAATCATGGTCACCTAATGATAGAAAATATTTATTTATCTATCCATATTTGTTTATTTTGAAACATTATTTTAGAAACATTAGATAAAATATGGTTTGATTTTAGTCTCATATGACACGTATTCTTTAAATATAATTTAAAAATTAAATTTCCAATAATTTTAATAAAATTACAAAAAATATCTTGCAATAAACATTTGGTAAAATTATTATTTGATTTATTTTTTTCCCATGTAATTTTTGAGAAACCAAGAACAACACATTGTTTTACACAACTTTTAGAGCCCAATGTTTTATTTAGATTAGTTTCACCTTCAATAAATTTTTATAGATATATCTTAAGGTATTTGAATTTATATTTAATTTTTTTAAAAACAAATTTATTTTTAATTTTCTTCGATAATATTTCATTTTCCATGATGATTTTTTCTTTTAATTTTAGAATATATTATTTTTCATTAAGCACTTGATTATATTTATTATCAATTTATTTTTATAATAAATTGTGTTTATAAAATCCATAATCAATTTCACCTTTAGATTAGTTATGGTCTTCTTAATTACAGTGGCTTTGGGGTGAGAAAAATAAGAAGTGGGGGAAGAATTATGAGAGGAAGAAGATGATGATGAAATGTTAAGAGAGGAAAAAACCACAATGTCTTCCAAAACATGTTTCATAAGGTACTTAGCCCTTGAGTTTCATGAATAGGATGAGTAAGTAGAGATTACGGTGTCATAAATTGCACTCCAAGATGTAAATTTGAGATCCTTCTTACATTTTTTTTCTATAACCTTCTTTTTATATATGTGGAATTTCTTCTTAATGTGACCATTTTTAATTCATTCAGATCAAGCCACTTCTGGTTCTACTTTTTCTTTATTTCTTGGTTCTATTGGAAGATTAATTTTCCTTCAAAAAGTATTTCATTTATTCGGTGAGTTGAGAAAATCCTTGATCTTATCTACCAGATTTATTGTCATTAGTAGCATTAAAGGAAACTATCATCCTTACATCTTGGGCTTCAATATCTTCCTTCTCAAATTTTCACATCGTATTAATATTTTATGTCATTATGGATATGATAAGTTATTTTATCAGTATTTTATATATATCCTTCACTTCTTGTATGGTTGGGATTTATGTTTTCATTTTCGTGGAAGGAACTACTGTATCATTTTTACTAATATTTCTATAAATAAATCATCACCAATAGAGTTTCGACCAGTAAATATGATAGTAAAACAAAAACTTATACCTGATATATATACATTTGATTGTATAGAAAATCATTCCAAATATTCCTTATATATTTCAATTATAATATCTTTATATGTTTTAGTTCCTTCATAAATGACTTAGTGAAATTTTCATATTTTAGGGGTTGTTTTACTAGTTGAAACATGATGAAATTTGTTTCAGTCATGACCATTGTGTAGAGGGTTCATGGATTTTTCATTAAGCTTGAAGTATTTAATATCATCATGTGTCTATAGATCTTTCGGTTTTTTAGTAGGATTATATTCATGCATAACCATTATCTAGATAGGGTATCTTATTATACTAAGAGAACATTACATGCAATAGATTCAAAATTAATAATTTGTGCCATTATAGATAGGATCATGTGAATAAGAGTCTTATTCTATCATAAAATTATTTATCTTTGAAACTAATTGGGATTGAGGAAAATATCTAAGAACATTTTTCGAATAAAATATTTTTAATAAAAACAAAATGAAACCATTGATACTTATTATTATTTGGAGAATATGGAAAGGGGGGGTGAATTTCACTTTGAATATATTAATCAACTAGAAAAGTTAAATTCAAAACTAAATTATATAGATATGATAAAGAAATAATTTTGGTTTTTTAAAAAATGAAGTCTCTGTATTAATTGAGAAAGTATGCACAATGGAAATAGATATATTGGATTTATGAAATTATCTACATCGAGTTTGAATGATGAAAAACATAAATTTAAAATGGGATAAAATAACGTTTGATAAAGGAGTTTGGTAACAGATTGGTGTGAACCCCTATGTATCATCCCCTTGTGTTGATATTTTTATGTTATTACTACCTTACTCTTGTTGGTGATCAAGAAACTCATCCATCATTAATATGGTTATGATAACCCTTGGTAACTTGATCGATATCACTATAAATTGTCCCTTACATTTGTGGTAGTGGGAACTCTTTATTGAAGGATCTTAGAAGAATAGATGGTTTCTTAGGGAAAAATCACTATATATACACTCTCTAATATCTCATAACTATTTTTATAATTGATAATATAGATATAAGAATTATGGAAGAAGAGATATTTATATATTTATGAGTGATTTGATATATCTCTTGAGATCACACTGGGAGGATCTGCTAATGCATCACCTTTAGAGATCCAATACATTGATTAATGATTAATTCCTAATTTAGAATTTTTTGTTTACTAGGTACCATAGAGGTAGTTTAGTTAGATCTTAAAATCCATTAAAGAGACCAGTTTATATACTCTAATAGTTCTAGGAGTCCTCTAGAATTTTGTGTATTAATTATGCATCATAAACAAGAGTTTAATAACCATGAGGTCTAATGGAGTAATGAATTTTAACCTTCTATGTCAAATCCACTAACTATCCATATTATCCCACTATATAGGCAAAAATACACCAAGTGATCTCCTAGAACTATCTTTTACCACCATATGGTTGGTACTCATCCACCGCGTAGTCGATGGAATTCTACTGCCGGGGTTTCTCAACACTAGCTAGACAGTATTCCATCCAGATTTCTCAGAATCACTTTATCCGTTAATCATCCTTTCATGACTTTATCTTACCCTTGTATATTCTTTACATGATTTCATCACATCCATTAAAACATAAATGAGATCCTCAATGACTCATTCATTCATTCATCATGAACTTCAAATTCAACAAAAAATTATTTGTTTCATTAAGACTAACATATGAAATCTAAACAATTTAACTTCCATCCACTCAAATAAAAATGTTAAAAAATAAAGAGTTTTTTATCATGAAAACACTATGACAGAGATAGAAAATTAAAAAATTTATGGACTTTATTAGTCTAAATCATTTCTAGGATTATAGGTTCCTTTATCTAAGATCATTAATAACCATTTTTTCCTTTCTGTGATGGTTGTGTATTGAATAGTCATTTTTAATTATTAACATCATCCATATTCATTGAAACATGTTTAAATCCTTCTCTGTGAATATATAATTCAAACACTTGTGAACATTTTATAATTTAAACATCCCTTTTTATTAGTAATGCACACAAATATTTGATGAAAATATTACCAATGCTAACTCCATATCGTAAATCTGATTATTTTGTTAATGGGTCTTCAGTTTTTATGAGAAATTGACTATAATGTTATCAATTTTCATTAATAACAACACAATATATATTTTTATGAATCACTATATATCACATACACTTTTATAGTAAATTAAAGTGGGAGTATAGTTGCATTGACTAACCTATTATTGAGCTCCGTAAAGAGTTATTCACATTCATTCATCCATATATATTTTACTCCTATTTTTTGAACATAGTTAGTAGTCTATAGAATTATGATAAAATTATAGAAAATCATTGATATTTCCTAAATTATCCTTGAAAACTATGGATCAATGTGTCACTGATTGTTCTAGACAATTAAATAATTTCCTTTCTTATTGAAGGATCCATGGAGATCCCCACAATTGTGATCACATACCCCAACAATATGACTTGTTTCATTCTAAATCCACATATTCTAAAAATAGTGTACAACTTCTTCTTCTGTATATTCTTTCACACAATTCATAGATATTCCACATTCTCTTCATATTATATAGTGTATATATTTACATTGTAAACAAATGTTTACATAAATTTATCAAGGGATAGTCTAAAGACCTTATTCGATAAATCTATGAACATTTATGGGGTATTTGTATGTATAAAAGTCATAACATTGGTCTTATAGTGTCTATATAAAAAAGCTAAATTTTGTATATAATCATTATTTACCATCATTTGATGATATCTAGAGTAAAGATCCATTTTATAAAAGTATTTAGCACATAGTAGTTGGTTGAAAATGTCATTGATTCATAATAGTGGATACTTACTCTTTATGGTGATCTTATTGAGATCTCATTAATCAGTTCAAATCCATATGGATCCATACTTCTTTAAAAAGATAATCATTTCACCCCACATTAATGAAATAGAGTGTATAAATCCTTTGATTATTTTTTTAAAATTTAATCTCTAATTTCTCAAGTTATATCATGGCCATTATATAGGGATCCTTGATACATGTTTAACACTGGGTATATGTTTTATTGAGAACTCTACCTAAAAATGACAGGGAATTCCAAGAAATTCATTAGTAAATATAGAATTATATTCCCATATAATAATAATGATTCAAGGTGGATATTTTTCTGAATATTAACCATTTGAGAAGATTTTATTCTTCATTGGGTATTAATATCCATACCTAGGATGAATATTATAATGGAGAGTCATAATCATCTTTGAATTTACATGGAAACATTTGATATTTTGATATATGGAATGATATTTCATTTCATGAATATTGATCTAAGATCTATTGAATGGGAGGTGATATAGGCCCTATATAGTGTCAAATTAAACCAAAGGAATAGTTATATGATTTTATAGATGTACCTTCTCGAAAACACTAATTATAGAAGTGTAAAGCTCTTAGGTTGAAGTTAATAAACTAGTATAAGTATTCACTAATATATCAAATTAAATTTATTTGGGAATTTATTTAATATTTCTTAAATAGTTTTACGATATAAATGAATGTATTAATCCAAAAAAAGTTTAAATTTTATCTATTCTTTTACGAATAATGAGTATACATTTCACAATATCATTTTTTTCAACACTTCAGTGGTGGAAATGAAATATTTGACACAACTAAAATATCATTCATAATTTAAAACCTTTTATAAGGATTTTTTATGGTTTTTAATCATAATACCTATTTATTTTATTATGTTATCAATTTCTTATAGTTTTAATCATAGTAATTAAAATTATTTAAATTGTATCAAAGTGGGGAATCATGATTTTTTGAATTTAATTATATATTTGGTTGATCATGTTTATGGATTTTTTTTCAAAACCCTTAACAATTTTCAGTTGTTTTTAAAAATAATGTCCCAATCAAGGGATGAACCTAATCAAAGAAACCTATAGCAACATAGATAGCATGAAGAGGATGGTTGGACAATAGTGCCACTAAGAGAGTATGACTGAGGTGGTTGGTGTGCATGAGAGTCTACAGGAGGAGCCCATGGGGAGAATGGGAGGGCCTAAGCTTGCTTGGGCTGCACAATGTTGGAATCAAATGTTTATATGTGCGAGTGAATCCATTATCCCACCCCGATGCAGGAAATTGACACATGATCCCACACATTTCTATTTAATCAATAACCTATTACACCTGGGTTTTTTATATGGTATGGATTTCACATGATTAATGTTCAATTTTAGTCAAAAATTCAGTGTCCCTCTTACTCCCATGACTACTCATCATAAACACACTACCCCAATGTTTTCTGCTACAATCCACTACTCGACGCTAACCCACCACCAATAAAACCCTGAAAGAACACTATGGATGACAACATGAGAGCTCGATATCAATTGTTTATCCACTATCATCACCTATGGTCACCATGGATCACACTTAAATCCTAGAAGGCTTCCTTGAAGCACTTTATGATGTTTCATCTAGACACTTTGATAGCCTGATGAAGGAGTTTACAAACACATCCAGTCACTAGCCTTCCCTTCCCACTACAGCCACCACCATACTACAATGACTCCATCCATTCCCTTGCACCATGTTATCGATCAATAAAATATTTATATTGGACAACTGATTTTATAAGGTGTTTCCTAAAATCAGAACCCTAAGTCTCTCAGGTTGTTTTTAATGGGAGATCCCCATGGATATGGTGGACATTACTGAGGTACTCCATTTCCTATAAAAAATAATGACTCCAAAACCGAGCATGTGTTTGAACATTCTATGGGATAGATACTACCGAGGCATTAATGCAACTTATTTGTTTTTTTTCATCATTTGTTTTTTTTCTTTTGTTTTTTTAAATGTAGTTTTAATTTTCATTTCTTTTATAAAATTCATCTTTCTTTCCACCAAGTAATCTATTACCCTTGACAGTGGGGAGATGACTAGAGTCTTAACCTAAGGTAGGTCCGGTATTCTTTAATTCATACATAATGTTTATTTTATGTTTATGATATTTGTCAAAACCATGCATGCGTTTGGTGGAATCCCACCATGACATGCAACTCCATTCTAATTATATGATTTTATTATAATATTTTCTATCCCTCTAACTAGATATAATCTCTCCGTATGATTTATTTGAACTATTTAGTTGATGAACTGGAATACAATGGAGCTATACTGTGGAAAATTCCACGCTCTCGATTGAGTAGTTCCATCGACATTGATTAAAAAATGAGGGGCAATTTAGATTGACAACGGCATTAAATATTTTACACCACTAAAAAAAGTATAATATCATAATAGTTATGATTCATAATTAAGTTATCAAACTTAATTTTAAAATACTAATGATAATAATGATAGAATGAAAAACCATACTCAGGACCAAGATATTTCTTTAAATTCACATTCTTGTTAGAATCCCATATTAGTTTAGTTTAAATTTTCAGTTTTATGTATTTTAATCATTTTATAATGTTATTAAAAACACAAAAATTTAACTTTCTTTTCAAAAAATATATATACACAAGAAAAACTCATAGTTTAGGTGAATTACGTTAATTGAATGGACAATCATTGAATCTCCTCAAGTGAGATGAAATTAGTAATCTATTGTACTTACTAGTATAACATTATGAACGTTTATTTTTCCACACCGGATGAAAGGTGTGCATCAAAAATGTTGTCATTAATGGGGACCTAATCATTGGGTTTCATACATTTTTTAATTTCACATAGTATATAGTTTTAGTTACTTTTTATGAAAAACCATAAAAAATTTCTATTATTTATCAAAACAAAGCATATCATTGTGCATGAAATTACTAATCATAGTTGTAGGAGTAACAAGAACAGGAGACTGGTTATGATAAATTCTAGGTTCAAGAACTTCATAAAGAAATTGAACACATAATGAAAAAAATTGATAGATAATTTGAATGTGTTCATTCATTATTAAAGCAACAAAAACGTGATCAAGAATCTATAGAGGACAAACATCATAGTGTGGGAGGTCAATATTATTTGGATGACATATGGAATGAGTGTGAGGCACAACCTGATCTCCCCATTTCTTATAAGGAATAAGAACATGAACCTGTTGAGGAACATGTGGAATTGCATAATTTTGATGAACATACATTTGAGGAATCCCATAAAGAATACTAAGTGGATGAGCCTGAGGAAAAAAATTCCACAGATTCTCACATTGAATGGGGGGATTCAAAATATTATTTTTTTGGTGAAATTACTTTTTTAATTCCAATTGTATCATTCAATCCCTATAGACCAAATTGAGAAAGCAAAATAAAAATTAGAGGAGGTTGTATAAGTAAAAAACATGAATGAGGATAATACATATATCATCAAACCCCTTCAATTCATGAAATACGTAATTGTGAAGGGGGTGGATTTGGTATACTCTATCCACGGTTCATTCATCACTAATAAAGAAGAAATGGAAACTAGGAAAAGACACATGTGGTTGTTCAATTCCACAAAGATCAACCCACCATAGAACTATAGATAACATCTTGTACAATAGTATAGAGGTAGTAAAAAGATAGGTCCCACATTGAGGATTATACAAAGTCTAATGTTTACTTTCTCTCTAATACTTTAAATTTTAGTCTTCATAATTTGCCCAACATGCAACTTCACTCCCTCAATTCTTTGTGAGTTTTAATTAAATGATCATTGTAATTAACTAAGTAATTCTCTTTTATAGATACATTTTGTCACCTGGAAACCTATAATTAGTGGAGAAGAAGTTATTAATCTTAAAAGAATAGGTAGTTCATTCTCTTTCTTACTATTTTTAAACTTCCTGAAATTTTTTCTCAAAACTATTATATCATTAAAAAGGAAATTCCAACTACTGGGTAGAATTTTTTATTTACTTCAGTTGTCTTAAAATATCTTAATTACTAAGGAATCATATGGTATGGGATTTATATATCAATGAGAAAAATATTTAATGTGTAAAATGGAGAATAAAATTATTAAAATAAATCCTGGATATTGAAAAAAGGACTCATGATTTAAGGGAATTAATTGATTTTTGTAAATGAATTTTCTCTATAATTTTTCATGATTTGAATTTCTAAAATTCATGATAATTGATTTATTTTTATTATTCATTCCATGATTTATTTTAAAAAATAATATTTCACATTTACAAAAGGATTTCAAGACTACGTACTTCTTATTTATTCATCATCATATTTCATGAGGGATCTTGGGACATACTACATACTAGAACATGCATTTTAATTTTTCATAAATATTACTATGAAAACACACATTTAAAAATATTGAAGAATATTTTGAAAAATCATTATATTTGAGACCAAATAATATATAATCATTGATTATACCGTAGAGAAAATGTATGAAATTGTTTATAATGAGTCATGTTTCAAGCTATTTTACCCATTCCTGCCATATTGTTTGTATTTTTCATGATATAAAAATTTTGATGTCTGGGGGTTGTGGACTTCATAGTATAATGGATAAAATTCATTGTAACAAAAAAGTGTGGGATTCTTAATTGTGGATGATGTGAAATTTTTTTTCATTACTACATTGTATATCCACTTTATTCCCTTATTAAAGAAATTAAAATAACTAGAATGGTTTTTGACTTGGAAGTATAAAATATCACCATTACTGGACCAATTATTATTATCATATGTGGTTAGGTGGTGGATATGATGTTTATTTCATTCATGAAATTCAAAAAAATAACAAAAATGAGAAAATTCCTTTGAAAAAAAATATAAAAGTCGAAACAATAAATAAATAAGAAGAACATCATACATAATGGTTTAATTTTTCGTAACTTTTACATATAGTATGATACGTGGGAATTGTGACACATTATAGAAGATAATTCCATTTCAATTTTTCATTTCATATAATGCTAAGTCAATTAGATAGAAACTTCTTCTTTTAGAATTAATTTTTAAACATAAATTCCTTCCAACCTATAGCCATAGATTCATATGAACCTTTATTTCAATTACTTATGGTTTTATGTTTATATTATCTTTAAAAGGTAGAGAAATTGGTTATTTTATATGCTTGTGTATAAGGATAATATTCTCATCATATTAGTAAAAAACTACTTTAATTAATATCATGAGTGATGGGAGAAATGATTCAAAAGTGGGGTAAATCATGATTGATCATTTTTAAGAATAATTAATTAACAAGATTGATTGGATGAAAAGAGAAATTTCATAATTATTTAAATAGGAAAAGTAAAATACATGATTTGATTATTTATTTGAAAATAAAAAAAATTTAAAATGATATTTTATGTGGATTTTTGAAAATTTAATTTGACAATGATAATTGTTCTATTAGATTGATTTGATATTTGAAAATTTGTAACATTGGGTTCCTCTAAATTCAATGTTGATTTTTTATTCTTGGGGATAAAAATGCTTTAAGTGTGGGGGTATTTAACACAATAAAAATATCATACATATTTTTGAACATTTTTTACGGATTTTAATTATTTTTAATCATAATATCTATTTAATTTATTCTTTTATAAATTAATGGATGTTTACACCATAGAAATTCAAATTATTTAAATTACATAAAAATTTTAAATCATGTTTTTTGCAAATTAACTTTGTATTTGGTTGAACATGTTTGTGGATTCTTATTATGATCCTTTAATAATTTTTTGGTATTTACTAAAAAAATGGCCAAACCAAGGGATGGACCTCGACAACGAAACCTGCAAAAAGATAAGTAGCCTAAAGAGGCCATCTTACTGGGTTGGGAACTGTAAGAGCATAACTGAGGTGGAATGTGTACATGAGTGTCCATAAGAGGATCCCTCAGTGAGTGTCTGTGGGCCTAAACCTACTCAGGCTGCATAGTGTGTATACCCCATATTCATGTGTGTGAAAAAATCTAAGTAGCCACCTCGATGTAGGTAATCATGATATTATCTCATGCATTTCAATTTAACTGAGCACCTTATCCTCATGAGTTTTCAATATGAAATGGATTTCATATGGGTAATGTTCATTTTTAGGAAAAATGGTGTCATCCCACTTGCCCTCGTAACCCTTCCGATCAGACACACTACTCCACTATTATTCATTACCATCCACCACTCAATGCCAACCCACCACCACTGCAAAACTAATAAAAATTATTTTCAACCACACGAGAGCCTTATCATAATCTCTTTTCCATTATCACCACATATAGTTTCCATGGATCAACTCCTAGACCTCCAACGACCCCAATGAAGCAATTTTTGAAGCCTCATCTAGCCACATCAAAGTCTAGATAATGGAGGCTACCACCAATTCTAGTCACTAACCTCTAATTCCCAGCATTTCTGCTACTATGATACAATGAATCAATGAACACTCATGCACCATGTTATTGATATTTCCACTACGTATATCTAACACATGATTTTATTGGGTGTTTACAAAAATCATAACCTCTGGTCTCTCAGGGTATTTTTAATGGGAGATTCCCATTGATATAGGGTAAACCATCAAATCACTCGGTATCCTATTAATAATAATTACTCCACAACTAATATAATGTCTAATCATTTATAGGAGGATATCATCTAGAGGTTTCCATTTTTTTCTTGGTTTTATTATTTTTCTTATCCTCTATGTTTTTTTCTATAGTTTTATTTTTTACTTCAAATGTATTTTTCATTAAAATTTATTTTATAAAATTAAAGAATTCATTTTTATTTCAAATTGTTTCGCCCATTTTTTCTTACTCTCCTAATTCTTCTTCATAACGTACTTCTTCTTCTTATTTTTATTTTATTTTGTTTCTTAATTTATTTTTATTCTTCTTTTATTTTTATTATATTATTTTATGTGATTTAATTTTATTTTTATTTCATTATATATATATATATATTATTTATATCTCTTATATTCCTTTAATATTATTATTTACCTTATTTTTATTTTATTTTATTTTTTCTTCTTCATAAATTCTCTATTTCCACCAATTGATTTATTACCCTCGATAATAAGGGGCTAACCCGAGGCATTTCCTAGTGGAGTTCATATGTTAATGAATTATTTCATAAATATTGTCTTAGGTTTGTGATAGATTTGAGATCCATCAATGGGGGTAAAAATTTCACACCATGACATGAAACTGAAGTCTATTTCTACAACTTTATTTAAATCTTTTTCCTCCCTTATACACTAAAAAAACTCTTTATACAATGGAGTCGATCCATTCAATGGATTAAATGACTTATGATAGAGCTAGGTCCAATAATATGTGAATCTATCAATTGATATGTTCTATTATCCTTGATTATAAAAGGTGGTGGAATTTAGATTTTCAAAGGAATTCAAGATTTTAAAACAATAAATAAAATAATAACAGCTTAAGAGTGAGATTTCATAATTAAGATATCAAAATATATTTTAAAAAATAAAGAAGAAAAATAAAAGAATAAAAACCAAAAATGAGGACTAAGTTTATTCTTTCTAATCATATTATACTTTTCATTACATGTTATCTTTGTTTAAATTTCCATTCTTCAAGACTTTTTAACATTTTAGAATGTAATCAAGTACATATAAAATTTTCTTTATTTTTATAAAAATAAAAAAATGTAGTTTAGGTAAATTAGATTATGTGCGTGAATAGACTATAAATCTCATCAAGTGATTCTCTCCTCATCAGTCATTGTATTTATGTAGGAAAACCTTTATAAATTTTTCTTTTTACACATCCTATGACAAGAATGCATCAAAATTACCCTCTTTTCTCACATTCATTTAGTTGTTGCTAGCATTTATTATACTCAATTTACATAGTTTTTTATAGTGGATTTTATGATTATGTTTTTTTCTATTGAATCATGAAATCGTTGGTGGTTCATTTAGAGAAGTCTTACTTCACAGAATTGATTCATGTTTAATTTTAATGTCTCTTCTACAATCTTTATCTTAATTACCTATTTTACCACACTTGATAAATTTATAATTTGATAAACTATTTTATATTAGAAATAATTAAATCTTATGAATAATAAGTATTAATTTTCTGGATTAATATCCATTATAGTTTTACAAATGACATGATATAATTTTTCAATTGTAAAAGGAATAGTCTTATTAAACTAAATTGTTTTATCATGTATTACATGGTTTTATTTAAAATATAGATTTGTTTATTTTATATTTCATAATTCATAAATTTTTCTTCATTTTTTATTCTATATATCATATATATCTTTTGTAGATTTTTTTTTAATTTTTCTATAAATATTGGTTTTCGTTGAATAGTGAAAAATATTGATTTTCAATAAAATTATCATTTATTTTCAAGTATTTAAAAAGTGTAATTCTCTATTAGATTGGTTCTAAAGTTACATTAACTTAAATTTATCAAACATAATCAATTTAATTTCTTTATAATCATATTTAAATTTGATTTAGGTAATGAATAATATTTATGATTAGAAATGGCAATTTTCTAAAAACAGTTTTCATTGCGATTTCCATATTTAAATTAAAAAAATAAATTTATATAAATTTAAATGTTATAAATTGGTTTTATATTTTTAATCATGTGGTTTTATGATGTTATTTAGATCATTATCACCTTATATTCTAAAAGTTAATGTTTTAGAGCCAATTTCCTGTGATTAAGACTCTATTTATTTAAAATATTGAAAAATTACAAGTGTGTTACTTCTCTCATTTATAAAAGGGTACCTTCCCTCCTCACTTATTAAAAAACTTTATGAATTTTATATAGACTAGTAAATACTGAAATACCATCCCAACGTCCATCAACACATCCTTTAATTGCTGATCCTTCCAAAATACCAACCAAATATGAATTATGGTGTAATACAAGGGAGGTTTTCCCACGAAGATATATAATTTGTAACCGAGTGTTTCTGGTTTATTTATTATTATTCCTCCTTAATGTATTTTATAATAATTTTTTAATAATAAAATCATTGTACTATATATATTTAAATTTTATTACTATAATTTTTAAACCCTTTTTCATATCCAGTTTTAACCTATTTCGAATAAAAACATCACCCATGCGTATGTGTGGACTACCACCACCAAAAATATATGTGTTTCATTTTTCATCATAGTATTATATGGTTGGTTAAGCTAATGAATAAAATATATATATATTATATTAATGACATAATAATTATTATATTATGATATTATATTTCTGACCTTCTTACCATTTCAATCAATTTGAAATTGATAATCTTGATTGTGCATACCTGTGGAATACCACCACCACAAAGAGATGTGATTCATTTTTCATTTATACCCTTTTATGATGGTTATAAGTGTGTAAATAATGAATATATTTTAAATTAACAACATATTTATGATTTTTTAAAATTAAACAACTAAAAATGTTTTTTATCACCTTATTAAAAAAATGAAAACGTCATTCATACATACGTATGAACTACCATCTCCATTAAACAACATGATTTTTTTCATAAACACATTATATTGTTGGTATAAAAAGTGTATTAAATGCATAAATTTGTTAATTATAATTTTTTTTAGATTTTAGTGGTAATTTAACCATTACCCCTTCAACCATGGTCAACGCACTGATGTGGTTTTGAGGTTATAAACCGAACAACCCCAAAACAACCAATACGAACTTAACCATTTTAGTACATAAATAAAACATGTTAATAAATGAAACAGAAATGAAAAAAATGATAAAAATAAAAATAAAAAGTTTAATTTAGTATGTATAAAAATAATATAATTTTATTATTCATGATTTAGAGAACATATGATGCTAGACGGAATTAAAGGTAAATGATTTTCTTTTAAAAAATTATTTTAAATGTATTAAACTCTTTCTCAAACCTATCCATGGACATAAAAATGTTATAATAATTTTATTATTTATATAAATTTTTTTAAAAAAATTAATTTCAACTATATATTGAGTTTCTTTTTGAATTTCAAAAATTGAATTATTTAAACATTTACTGTACAATTCATTTTAAATATTTTTCTCAATGATCAATAGAATGTTTTTAACATATACTGATTAACTGTATTTTATTTCCATAATAGTTATAATTAATTATGATGATTAATATAAAATTTAATTTGGTTTCTCAAAGTATATCATATTCTTCCTTGTCTATGAATTTTTTATTTTTAAAAGTATCGAATGAGAAAGTGTATTTATCCTTATGATTATGTGAAAAATGGAAAGTATTTTACTTATGCGTTAAAATGAGTTTTTCAAGGTTTTATTGTGAAAAAATTGAAGATTAAAAATGTTGTCTTCATGATATGCTACTTAATCATTATAGATAAATGTAAGGAGTGTGATCTATATAGATCATGATAATATGTAATATTGATATATCTCTCTAATGCGTTGGGTAATAATGTATTCATCTAGGAAACAATATATTAAATAACTGGGTTGGTTACTATTATTGAATTTACAAGGCTTCAATTACTATAATACGGGTTAAACATGAGTGAACATGGGTTATGAATATGGTTCTCCTAGATTCTAATATAATGATTTTAAAAAGGGAATTTCATTGAAATATTTTTATTTCATGATGTAATTAAAGATTAAAGGTGAAAGATTTCTTTTAAAAGGAATGTTTTCATAGTTCCTATGTGAGTCATGATACCTTCATGGATGTTTTATGATTTATAATGCCTTTTAAAGGATTTATCATAGAAAATATTTATTTCCACTTGTAGATATTTTTTTTATCATTAGAATGTTTATTTGTGAAAAAAGTAAACAACCTCATGGGATGTCATTTCTTACAGAACTAATGATATTATTTTGTTATTATATCCATTACTGATCTCTTTTTTCTTCATCTCATGTTTTTAAATGTTTTTCATAAGATATAATGATAAGTATAAATTTTATCATGGTAAATATTTCTACAATGGTGAATCATATTAAATTAATCAAAAGTGTCTTGAATAAAATAGAGGTGTACTCATAACGATCTATTTTTTGTAGGAAATATCAATACTTTTTGAATGTGTTCATTTTTTATGTAGTTTTTTAAATATTTCTCTAAAAATATAAACCAAAAATGTTATATTAATGTAATAAATTTTATCCCTTATTATACATTATGTAATTATGGGTCGTTTATGTTATACATCGTTATAGTTTGTATCACAAGAATGGTTTATTTACCTTTAAATGTTAAGATAATGTTATAAGAAAATATAATTGGACTCAAATTTACAGTATTATTATCATGAAATAAATTTATATGATTGTCATGTTGTTTCATATAATCTGTTCTTACTCATAATAATTTTCCATGGAGGTAATAGTGTAGTACAAGATGTAATGAGTCCAGAGGATGATATCCTTCTAAATAAGAAACGTGGAATCATTGGAATAGAGTAGTTTTGACAAGGTTAACTCAGTTGACATAATATATTTAATGATTCCACCCATGAATGGGATAATCAATTTCTCTATAGAGGAGCATGACTATAGTTGATCATTTCATGAAATACAACCCATTGGAATACAGTGGATCTTTAGAACTAATGAAATATAAAGGATAGATAAATTAAGTGAAGAAGATATTTATGTTTTCAGATATATGAATCATTAAAAAGAAACTCTAATTATCTATGATTTTGAAGGTGACGTTAGTTGATGATCGTATCTAATTAAATATACAAAGGTAATGTATAAGGTTGATTCCATAGAGTGGATGTTGTTTAATGTCATTTTTATTGATAGGTATTTTTCATGAAGTTTTTCATCATAGAATGGAAACTAATAATTAGAGTTAAATAAAATGGATGATGAATTAGTGGCCACCTATGAATAAAATTTTACTAGATTGGATATGTCTTCACCAAATTTCATTCTAGATCGTGAAAGTAAATTGATATATTGTACATGATTCTAAAACAAATTTTATGAATATTGTTGGCATCATTTTTATTTAAAATTTATGTGGGCCTTCATTATTATGAAAAAGATGATGTGGAGTTTTCTAATACTTATGTACTTCATGAATATGCAGGTAAGAATTGGTAAAGGTGGAATGAAAAGAAAATTTATTTAATAAAGAAATTTGCAGGTAAGCCCCATAAATGTTCTGAACATGGTAAATGGAATTTAATTAAATGGTAGATAATAGCATGGTCGCGTTATCAATGTGGTAAGATAGGTCATTTGACAGGTGAAAGAAAAGAAAATAGTACTAATAATAAATGTATTGGGAAAATAGAAAATCATCTAGTAGTAATATTGTTTAATTTCAATGAGTTGGAAAATTATGCTAACACATGTCCAAATTTAGTTACTCTTGGAGGGAATCATCATGGTTAGAAACAAAAAGGTGTGAACAAATATTTTTCAAAAACTATGAAAGCTGTTAGACACTCAAATAAAGTGACATGTGCATTAATTATTTATTTAGATTGTAGTAATATCACTTTCAATTCAGGATCCGCACATTCTTTTTTATCTGGTAATTTTGAATGTAAATTGGAAATACTATCTCAAAAAATTAATCCATAAGTCTTAATAAAAACTCAAATGGGTTGTAAAAACGAAATAAGAATATATATAAATATTCAGGTAAAAATCTGTATAATTCATTCTCCTTTAAACCTTATTGTCTTTCTATTGTATAGTTTGATGTTATTTTAGGAATGGACTGGATCTCAGTTTATCAAACTAATATTGATTGTAGAACTAATTAAGTTATTTTTTAGAATGAGGTTTAATTTGTATATAATAACGATTTCATACCATTGATAACACATCAAAAATCTAGGAAACTGATAAATTATGGAAGTGAAATTTATCTTGAACAAATTGTTGAAAAGAAAAGAACTCTTCAAATTAGTGATGTACCTCTTATAAATTAATATTATCAATAATCTAGGATACTGTTAAATGATGGAACTGGAATTTATCTTGAACATATTGATGAAAAGAAAATAACAGTTCAAATTTGTGATGTACCAGTTATAAATTAATATTTAGATGTATTTCCTAATGATTTAACTTGTTTCATTCATGATTAATTGGTTGAATTTAATATTTAAATACTACATGATATTAATCTAATTTCAAAATCCACTTATTAAATGTCTCCAATTGACATTTTAGAATTGATAAAGTAGTTACAATAGTTTTTGATAAGTATTACATCTACACGAGAACTTCATCATAAGGTGCATCTGTTCTAATTATTAGAAATAGTGATGGTTACATGATACTTTAAATTGATTATTAAGAACGCAATAACATCACTATTAAGAAAAATTATTTGTTTCCCCGAATTGATGAAATGTTCATTCAGTTTCAGGGTGGTGATTATTTTTTAAATATTGATACTAAGTCAAGGAATAATCATCTAATGGTAAAGAGGGATGAAAATATTAGGAAGATGTACATACTCAATATTGGAATTGTGAACTAGTGGCTATTATTTTTGGGTTAAAAAATGCACTAGCTACATCCATGGATCTTATGGATAGAGTTTTGCATGAAAATTTGGATAAATGTTTTTTTGGTTTTAATTAATGAAATTATTGTATATTATAAAAATATTTATAAACATTATAAATAACAAAGGGAGGTTTAAAACAATTTAAAATAAAAAAATTTCATGTGGGAAATTCAGTAAAGGTGAATTTTAGTTACATTATATTCCATTCCATGGGAATATTGACTATAATTATGGTATAAATGTTGATCCTAATAAAGTATTTTTGGATGAGTGGATACGTCTAACAATTGTTTCTAAGATTCAAAATTTTATTGGATTAGTGTGTTAATACTATTTTTTTTATGAAATATTTTCTAATTCTTCTAGAAAACTAACTATGTTAACTCAAAAGGGAGATAAATTTATCTAAGAATTGGAATGTGATGAATGTTTCTAGGAATTTAAAATAATATTGGTTAATTTTCTAGTGTAATATATTCAAAAAGGAATAGTGAATTATTAATTGATAGTGATACTTCTTTAATTGGGCTTTTTTTGTCTTAATTAAAGATAGTTGTGTAATTTTGTATTATTTATTTAAATTAAAACACCATGTGTAAAATTATCCTCCACATGGTCTTGAGATTATAGTGAAGGTTTTTACTTTTAAAATTTTGAGGCATATTTTATATGTGGAAATATATAAAATATATACTGACCTTAAAAGTTTAATGTATATATTCACTCAAAATAGTTGAACATGAGGAAAATACGATAGTTGAAACTGATAAACAATTACGATTTCACGATTCACTATTATCGATATAAAGAAAAAAAGTATTTTATTACCTGATTTAAAAATATAATGTATCATCATCCATGTTATTCTTGAAACATTATCACTTGATTAAGGATCTAATGAATGTTGGACTAGAAATTTATCATGTGGGAACTCAATATAATTTGGTTCATGTATCCGAATTGTCATCTTAGTAAAATATAATTCATTATTCTTAAAAGGAATATCATTATTTATAATAAGTGGAGGAATTTTTAAATAAGGTTATGTTTCCTATATTTAACATTAATAATGAAAGTGTTATAAGATTTGGAAAGAATTAGTGTGTGCCAAGTATTATATAATTGAATAAGTGATTATTGAATGAAACTTGTATCGCCCTTTTTTTATTTTGATAACACTAAAATGTACAAAGACCATCCAAAGTATTATTAGTGTTTTGAAGTGAATAAAGATATTTTCAATGTTGCTATGAAATGTTTAAATTCTATACATGTTATAGCTATGTGAAAATAACTGAAGGGGGTGCATTCAACTTTTCCAATTCCTAAATCAAAATGGAATAATATATCCATATATTTAATTGTGGAATTACCAAATACTTTTTTAGTTAATAATTTGATTTGGGTTATTTTTTATTGTTTACATAAATATGTACACTTTTATTTTATTGAAGACATTATGTTTTTGAATCATATTTCTAGAATTTATCATAATGTGATACTCAGAATAAATGGATCCATATCACTATATCATCTTATAATGATCCCTAATTTAACTTAAATATATTGAAATTAATTTAAATGTAATTGGGTATTGAATTATATTTTTTATAGCATTTCATTCTCAAAATGATGGATTGTCATAATGAACAATTTAGACATTGGAAGGTATAATTGTTGCTGTCACTTTGGATTATCAGATAATTTTCAATTAGAATATTTCACTGGATTTATTTTATTACAATAATATTTTTTATTCTATTATATATATGAAACTTTTAGGGAATTATATAAAATGTAGTGCTGAACTCTATCATGTTATGATAAAGCCAATAAAAGAAATTTTTTGGGACAAGAATTTATTGAATATATGGTTGTGATAGTAATGATGCTTCATTATAACATGAGGGTATCTTTTATTATAAATAATATTTAGCCAGATAATATGAGGAAAAACATTTTATTTGAGGTAAGTGATCATGTTTTTCTTAAAGTATCACCTTGTAGAAGTGTTATGTTTTTTTTTGTAAAAATGGAATGTTATGTTTATGATTCACTAGACACAAATAAATTCTGGGTATAGTGGGTGATGTTTCTTATTAGGTAGTATCACATCTATGATTATCTTAGGTACATGAAGTGTTTCGTGTTTCTTTTCGATGTAACTACATACCACATGCATCTCATTTTTTGATCCCTAAGGTAGTAATGTTTGAAGAGAATATTTCTAAAGAAGAAACTACAATTTAGATATTGAATCAAAGAGAATAGGTACTAAAAAATAAACTGATTCACTAATTAAAGGGTTTATAGAATCATTTGATTTAGGAAGAAACATAATAATCATAAAATTTTCTCAGAGGGAAATAATATCATCCATTCAAGTAATGAATAAAATACATGGAATGCCATTTATTAAAGTGGAGATGAATGTGAAAAAATATGTAATATAGTAAATTAATAAATTTTATAATTTATATGTATTACTTTTGTAGATTCATTTGTATAATAGTTTTATAAATTACATTATATGTATGTTCAATTAAAGAAATTGTTTTATTTAACTTAAATATTTTTCCAGGTATTAAATGGTTATATATAAAAGCTAAATTTATGGATTTTATATTTTTAAAATTATAAAAGGACATATTTTTGAGATTAATCCTTTCAAATATATCTTTTATGAATTTTTTTTTCTAGAAAGATTTATTTCTAGGTGATTAGGGAAAATATTAAGTTTTATGAAATGAATCATTTATTTTCAAGTATATAAAAGTTACCATTATATGATATATAATTTTTAATGTAAAATTATTTACCTTTAAAAAAATTAATGCAATTATTTCCATATTATTCATAATTATACATTATTTCTATATAAAATCATTTTTATTATTAAATGTGAAATTTTTTTAAATATTATTTTCATTCTGGTTTTCATATTTATAATAAATATAATTTCTAAAACATATAAAACTTAAATATTAAAAAAAATTATTTTATATTTTTAATCAAGTGGTTCAAATTTGGTACTATGTTCAAATTATTTTTAGGTTATTAAAAATAGTTACCATGGTAAATATTTGGTACCACGGTAAAGGGTAAAACGGGTTAATTAATGTTAAAACTAAGTTATAAAGCCACAAAATATTATGTTAGTTGTTATTGTATGATTTTATTTCTAACCATATCACCTTAAATTATAATCTTTATAGTTTTGGATCCAATTTCCATTGATTACTACTTTATATTATTTTAAAACATTGAAATTTAATAAGCGTGTCACTCATCTCCTCACTTATTCACACACTCTGAACATTTTAGACTGAAAATAAAGAAGAAAAAACTTTAGAAAAATTAATTCCCATGTATTATAGGACATTTTGTAACCAAAAGACAAACCAAATAAGGATTAACTTGTAAACTAAGGGTGGTTTTCTAAATAAGAGGTGTAATTATTAATAGGGTTTATCATGTTTATTTCTTATTCTACCCCGTTTAAACATTATATATCCATGATGAAATAAAAACATCAGTATATTATGTATATTTAAATTTTACTATTATTATGGTAGAACCCTTTTTCATCTTCCATCCTCTGGGAAATAAAAACATCACTCGATCATACCTCTATACTGCCACCTCCAAGATATGAAGTGTTTGGTTTTTCATCACTAGATTATATAAATAAATAAAATTATAGATAAAATTATTATATAATATATTTATGAAATTAATATTTTTATATAAATATAATATATTACTTACCTTATTACCCTTTGAATACATTGGAAATTAATAACATCACTCATGCATATGTGTGTAACACCACCTCCAAAAGTGATGTGATTCATTTTCCATTTCGACAACACAAGGATGGAATAAAGATGTAAATAATGAATAAATATGACATATGTAGCATATTTATGAACATATAAAATTAAAATATCAACTAATTTATTTTTTAACTTAGTATAAAAATGATAACTTCATTTATGTGTATGTACCGACTATTTCTCTATAAAAAAACAAGATTTGTTTTTCATGACCACCTTTAATTATTGGTTTTAAATTTTATTTAAAGTATAAATATGATTTTTATATCATTTTAAATATTTGTTTTGGTAATGTATCCATAAAACCTTGGACCATATTCAACTCACTGATGTTTTTTTGATGTTATAAACTTAACGATCCCAAAACATCTAATGTCAAATTATACATTTTAGTAACTAAATAAAACATGGTAATTGATAAAATAAAATGAATAATAATGATAGAATTAAAATTAAATTTTTTATTAAGAATGTATTAAACAAATAAAATTTTATTATTTAGGAATAATAGAATGTAAAAATATTAACATTGCATTATGTAATGGTTTTTATTTTAAAACATTGTTAAAATGTTTTAAACATTCTCTCCTCCATATACATGCTCTTAAAATGTTCCTAGAATATTTATATTTAAAAATAAAATATTTTTAAAATTAATTTTTAAATAATTTTTAGTTGTTAAATGTTTTAAAAAATAATATAATAAGTTGTTTTTATTTTTTTACCAAAGTATAAATTAATGTTCTTAACATATACAGCTTGACTACTTATTCCCATCAGTATAATAATTATTAATTATTAATATTCCTATAAAAGTTAACTTGTTTTATAAAATTATATGTTATTCCTACTACTTTTCGAACTTTTTATTGTTATGATTTCTAAAAGAAAAAGGATATTTCTCCTTATGATTTTTCACAAATGGAAATTGATTTACTTATGGGTTCAAATGAATTTTTGGAGAGTTTTATGAATAGAAATTACAATCGTACAAATTTTTATTTTATTATATTGTACATCAGAAATATATAAAATTATGGTTCAGATTGATATAGGTCATGATGAAGAGTGATCTTGATATATCTCTCTAATTTAGAAGAAAATGATGTAGACAATAAAGAAAAAATTAGGGAGATAACTGAGTTAGCTACACATATGTAAGAAAATGGGATTTAGTTATTATGATTTAGGTTAAAAATGAGTGATTAAAATTTATGAATATGATGCTCCTATATACTTATATTATGCTTGAAAATAGTACTTTTATATAAATATTTTTATTTTATGAGGTAAGAAATGTTTAAAGGTGCAATTTTTTTTCAATGTAATGTTTACATGAGTTCTCAAAAGTATTGGAATTCCATCATGTGTTTTACTATGATTTTTAATGAGTTTCAAAGGTTTTATTTTAAAAAAGATTTATTTTCACTTGTGGAAATGTAATATTTGTTTGAAAAATTTTGTGTTATGAAAAAGTTAAACAAACTCATGGATTTTCATGTTTTTCACTACCCAAGAGAGATTCCTATATTTTTATAACCCTTAAAAAGACTTTTTCTCCATCACACATTTTTCTATGTATTTTAATGGATATAAGGGTGACAAATTTTTTTATCAAGGTTATGATTTACATTATAGATACTTTTCATAAATGAATCAAAATTGTCTTAAATGAAATAGTGGTGTAAACATGAAGCTAATTTTTTGGAAAAATGTACACCATGTGGAAGTGTCCACTTTTTTATATAATGACTTCCCACGTACTATGAAACAATTGGCTAAAATGATGTTATAAATATGTGAATGTGAAATACTTATTATAAAACATTTAATTATGGGATGAAAATGTTATAGGTCATTATATCTAAGTTAACCTAAGGGATTTTCCTAAGTGATCCATTCTATACCATTATCATTTGGGTAGTTTGATATTTTTTCCTCTATGTCCTTTATTAAATTATCTTATATTATGAAACACCACAATTGCTTTCTTATCTCTATGTCTATGGGACCTTCCCCTAAATTCCATCTCTATATTGAAATCTAATTAAATTCCTTCTTTAAAATTCCCAAAGTCTTATAAAACCAATGATTTTTGGATATGTGGTCTTGAAATGGTAAAGGATCCCTATTTTTTATCATGGATTATAATATAACCAAACACACACCTTTCAACACTAATAATATACACTTATTATGTCCTAAAACATTTTTTTATTTTTTTAGCACTAAAAATTATTTATTTATTTTTGAATGAAGTTCATGAGGAAAATATTTAGTGAGAAATTGTTTTTTGAATGCATCCCACTCTATTGATTGAACATTATCCATTGGATTTATATTCCTTATCAATGTCTACCATTAATCATATACTACTTTTAAATGGTTGATGTCTAGAGTAAAATTCAATTTCCTAAAATAATAATGTATAGAATGTATATTTTAAATCTAGGTAACTAATTGTTCCATAATAAGTAAATTATAGGCTTTCCAAAAAGAGTGTTTTCATTGTCACATTAAATTCCTAATAGTTAATTGTTCCCTGATAGGTGAAGTTGGATGTTCAAATTTGTTTTGATTATTGTTCATAACCTAGGATAACTTTTCATGTACCAGTATAAGGTATTGAATTCCATCTACCATCACATTAGGAGAGTTTTTCATACAATCAATGCATTTTCCATAACATGGGTAGTTTGATGAATTCCTTTTTGTAATATTCCCAACCTAGAGGAAACTAAACTGGTTCCCTTATCTAGATCGCTACATGACCTCAATAGTGCCTCCCAATATACAAGATGTTTCCAACATGATGTGAGAGTCTAATGGATCACATTGGGAGATTATGACCTCTTCCTCAAAGTGATCCACAACATATGACATGTGAAATAAATGAAAAAATAAATAATAAACCAGATACACTCCTTACTAACCATTTCCAAAAACTGGGAACAAACCACAACCGGATAATAAATATTCCATGTCTTTCTAATAGTTCCAAAAGTGAAGGAAAACCCAAAATAATGAAGACATATGAATCCCAAAAATTGATCCTAGCTCTAAGTCCAGATCCTTATTCATGTGCATCCCCAACCCAACTCAACTCCCTTAAATAGGACCTTTTCCCTTGTCCAGACCTTCAACCAGGAAATATTCATGTATACCCTTTGGCAGCCTGATTAGGGTGTGAGTAGAACTGAGAAGGACACCTCCAATGGTTTCTTCATAATATCCAATCTAAATAGATAATACAACCATGTACAAAGTAAATTAGAATATAAAAAAAACTTGATTCAAGTGAAATTTATTAACAATTCTCACTTTAACAATTTGTATAATTTATTCCTCTTTATTCACTAAATCCATTCCCATTATTATATCCACAGTTTAGGTATTTACATCATTTTCGTTACATCTTATACCAACCAATTTATCACGTGCAATTGAATTATTCCAGTATCTAACTCACTAGGGAAACCATTTCCCAAACAATTATTTAACATATACTGTGGAGCCTCAGTCTAGGTGGTCTCATCCAATGAAAATATTAGGGGCATTAAAACTTAGTCTGACTCCCTAACCCATGCATTATAGGTGTGGGTTTGGAGCCTCATTCCAACCTAACCCGTGGGCGTAGAACCTCAAGTAAATACCCCACATACCACCAATCCGTTTGAAGATGCTTATTTGTATATTTGCGACATATACCATATCATAAACCATGAATAAACAATAAACCTAAAATTTACATATTATAATTCATTCAAAACATAAATCAAAATCAATCCTTAACCTATTATCACATTTAAGTTTTACATTGTAAATCCCATTAAACACATTACCGTTTTTCTTATAACGTAGCCTATTAAGTCTATTTAACAACTCCCATACATTATCCCATTCTCATCAATTACAATACATTAGTCTATTTAGAACATTTATCATTTCAAAACTGTTTACCCACATAACATGTTCATCAGTTCTCATGCATTAACCCACTTTTTCATTCCACGTGTTATTCTTAACTCACATAAAAAACACATTATTACACCCATCCTATATCATATTGAGCCCAATAATCACTTATTTCATTATAAATGTATAGAAAGAACTAAAAATATTCCTATTTAAACTTATCTAACTTATAATTGTGTTCTTAGAGGGATATACTTTATCAGAAATTAATTTTATGCTTAGTATCCAAATTTTCCATGTTTTTGATTTTTAGAACACCCTATAGTTGGGAAAATATTGGTATTAACAGGCTCAATGAATCACATCAAAATATTTAGGGGTTTAATTCTACAATTAGCTACCTGTTTAACCAAAATTACTTCCTGAATCAAATTCTATATAAGTGGGAATCAAACAAACAACCATGAAAGTACAAATCAACTCCAAGACGATGAGATATGATTTTTAAAACCACCTACCTCTAATCTGAATATGAACTTCACCCCTAACCATTGACTTATATCCAAATTGAAGAAACTTTTGAATCCCCAAACTATGATACTCTAGGGAAAGTGGGTTTTATGTCTTCAGAAAAGGAGAATGAAACCACAATCCTTAATATGGATAATATAGTCAAAAAAATGTTTACACATACTTAGAGATTTGATCCACAACTAATGGAATTTTTAATGGCCTAGAATCAACGGAAATCCATCCTTGTAAAGATTTAGGAGCATTGGTTTATCACTCGGGTTCCAAGAAAAATATATTGGGAGAAAATCAAGTGAGGAACTTTAAATCCCGAGGGGGTAGTTTGATAAATTTACAGCTTTTAATGGGTCTCATGGTTTTATTGCACGGTTTCCTTAACTATGTGAAAATCATGCACCTACCTCTTTCCAATAAGGGTTAAGTTACATGGTTACATGGGGAGTACCACACAGTTTGAAAAATTTTACACCAACCATGAAAAATTCCTCATTCCTACCCCTCGCAATTTGGCTTTCACCTTTCATGTTTTACAAAATTGGGCACCCCTCCTCCGGGCTAGCATGGTTTGGGTACATGATTATCTATAACTATGTGACAACCATTCTAAAAGCCCTGGAAGGTCAATTTCAATTTTTTCTTTTGTATTTAAGCCGCATGATCACCCCCAAATCTCATCATACACCCGTTAAACATCCCATTTACCAAATTTAAAATATTCATAAATAAATTTAAACAAGTACATACCTCCATGAAGTTTGTGATCTTACGCTCTCCCTTGCCTTATAATAGATCTTCATAAATTCTTGCCTCCAAACATCACTAGGACGCCGAAGAAAATAAATCAGGTCATTGGACCCACACATCTAACCCACTTTTTCTATGTTTCATCCTAAAAATTACCATGATTCCACAAAACATTAACCAAGGGAACATTCTTGCCCCATAAGATCTTCTCACTACGATCCATAATTCAAAAATATGCTCCTAAAAGGACACATCATCCTCTATATCAACATCCTCAACATGTATCACATGATATAGACTAGGGTGACACTACTGAAGTTGTGACACTTGAAAAACATCATGCATTCCACTATATCATTGTGCGAGTTCCTATCGGTACATCATCGGTCTGATACTCTCCAAAAACTCAAACGAATCCACCTATATGGGTTCCAAATTGTTTTATTTCATAATTAAATGGTGACCCAACATTGGAGAAACCTATATAAAAACATGATCACCCTCATAAACTCAATATCTCAATGAAGAAAATATGAATATGAATTCTTTCTACTCAGTGTTTTTTCATATATTTCTAAATCAACTATATCTATTCTGAAATCACTTAAATGAGACTCAGTCCCATAAACTCTTTCCCCCCATCTATAAATAGAACAATTGAGATATATTTGGTCTGCTATAAAGTGCCTCAAATTGTTCCTTTTGAATCAATGTCAGGTAACTATTATTGAAATAAAACTCAATATGTTCCAAATTATTTACCCATAATCCACCAAAACCTAGGACACATGCCACCAACATGCCTCTAGTACCTGAACAACACTCTCTAATAGTCCATATGTCTTTGGGTGGATGGTTGTACTCAAAAAAACCTAGGTACCAAGAGCTTTTATAATCTCTATTAGAAGCATGATGTAAAATTCTGATCACAATAAGAAACTATATATTGTGGCTTCTAGTGAAACTACACAACCATTCCAACATACAATACACCCAAATGATCCATAGTGAAATTATCTCGAATTTGGAAGAAATAATCATCCTTAGTCAATTGATCTACCACTACCCAAGTTGCATAATTCATTCGAGACATCCTTAGAAGACCCACCATGAAATACATCATCATGTACTCCCATTTCTATTTGGGAATGGTAAATGGATTCAATAATTCATCGGGCTTCTAGTGCTCACCCTTCACCTGCTGACATGTAAATAATCATGCAACATAACAATCCAATTATATCATCATTCTTGGAAACCAATAGTACCTACAAATATTTGGTTAAATATTGGTCAATATAAAATGCACTTCCCACTTCGAGGTATAAAAATCCTTCATTAAAAATTCTTGCATACAATTTGGTATAACCGTACGTCCAAAAGTAAAAACAATCACATCATATCAAATGGTACAACTAGAAGGTGACTCCACTTCTTTAAAACCTTCTCCAAGGGAAAATAATTCTAGATCCTCATATTGTCTTTCTATAATCCAACTCAAAAGATTGGACTCAACTACAAAGGATGCAAGATTCATATTCCCAGGACTATACTGCACCTCCAGATGCATCTCAATAAAAAATTCCATCATCCTCTACTCAGAACTTGATTCATGAATCACCTAATTTTGATTATTCGAGCTCAAGGCATCTTCAACACTTTTTCCCTTTCCTGATAAGTAAAACAACTCAAAATATAAGGATTGAATGTACTCAATACATCTTCACTACAAAAGATTCAGATCTTGTTGATAAATAATGTACTTAAGGCTCTTATGATCAGTATACATAATAAACTGTTATTCCAAAAAATAGTTTTTCTAACAATTTAAAGCATACGCCACCATGGAAAACTCATGTTCAAGCTTTACGTAATTCCTTTCATGAGGTACCAATTTTCTTGAACCATATGCAACCAAATGATCATACTAGATCAACACTACCTCAATACCAACATCAAATGCATCAAAAAAATTATTCCCCTTACATATATCAGTTATGATTATAATCGTCATGGTTTTCAACTGATTCTTTATCTATTAAAATACATTCTCGCATAGCATAGAATACTCAAATTTATTCCATTCTTGGTTAATACTAAGTGTGGTGATTCCAAATAATAAATGTAATTGATGAACCTTCAGTAATAGCCGGACTAACCCTGAAAACCTACGTAATTAGAGATTCTTAGGCTGATCCCAAGATACAACTTATGGATCGTAGAGTGGTGGGTCTCTTCGATCGGTGACACCTAATTGTACGATTCTCCCCGAAGGACTACCTGATATTCGCTTAGTCCCTATCCTATCATGAAATCAATGGATGCAGTTTATCTCTTCTTCTATGGTCTACTAAACTCGTCATGAATCACGATGCGTCCTCAGCTGCAATTTGGGTAAGATTTACGGATTTACCCCTTCATTTCTACGAGCCCTAAATTATTAGAATTTTATATAATATGGTAGGTAGATTTTTGTGCTCTGATAGTCAGACATCGGCAGTAAGTCATTCGTTATCTCCTAGGGTTTATATCGAGGTTGATATTTCAAATCCCCCCCACGGAGTGGCTGTGGATTTATTTTGGAGAGGAATTTTTTTGGAGGCAAAGGGTTGTATTCGAATCATGGCTTGGTTTCTGCCTGGGTTGTCACAATGTTGGGCACATGGTCTCTGTATTCCGCCATGGGAATAGGTTCCAGCAAGACGTGATCATCAAACTGAGGGTAATGTGGTGTTGGCTTAGGCTGTTGAGAGAAAGAGGGTGCGGCCTTTTGATTGCAGGGATGATCATGAAGTTAGGCATAGGGGAAATCTGAAGATGGTGGAATACCCAGGGGAAGATGGGGTGCACAAACAAGACTTTATACCTCTAGGTCTAGGTGTAGAGGTATTCTTCACGAGGCTGCGTGACGACTTGGCTACTCCATCGAGCAACAGGACCAGGGCAGGGGGAGATCAGGCCAGTGAAGCGACTGAAGGTACTGAAGACTCACCTGCTGCTCCCAATGAGGCTCCAAGGGAGGTTGTAGGAGCTGATAAAGAAGATAGCTTAGCTTCGAGGGCTGAGGAAATCCAAATTCCTAGCACTTATGGAATGGTGGAGAGGGTTGTCAGTAACATGGTCACTAGAATTGTGTCTAATTGAAATAATAAGTCGAAGATAGGCCATGAGTGGGAGCATATTTCACTGTGGGATCGCAGGACACTGGACTCCAGGAAGGACTTCAACCAGATGGAATCACTTTTCTGTATTTCCCATAACAACTGGTTTGGGAACATGAGTAATGAGGATGAGTATGGGGGACACTCCAAGGTTTCCTATGAGACTGTTTTTGAGTGTGATGGTCGACGTTTTGAGGAAAATAGATTTGGAGGGGAGTAAAAATATTTTCACAACCAAATATGGAAGATAAGAAACAAATAGAATAGGGACCCAGGGTGCTTCATAGTTTCTAGGAAGCCAAAACTGAAGGGGCTCAAATACTACTCTTTTCTTCATAGACTGATGGAGACCCGGTCAGATAAAAAAGAGGAGAAACCCAAGGAGCTCGAGTCCCAATCTGTGGGGAGTGTGGACATCTAGCCAGTCTTGGGCATCAAGTAACATGAGAATGAACCCTCTTGAGAAGGAGATCAGCATGAGGAGAGGAAATTACATACATAAGAGATGATAAAAATGGTGAAGGTGGATGCTTCTCCAGGTATGCAGAGGGAGGTAGGAACCGGGAGAACTGACAAGATAAGTGTAGTTGAAGAGGAGGTGCAAGTGGTTTAATTGGCCTCACCTGTCAAGGTGGGAGTGAAAGGGATGTGTGGGAAGCTGAAAGGAGAGGCTGTGATCAGGGAAGACCCATGGGATTCGCAAGTGCATTTAGAGGAGGGGATGGCTGAGACGGTGGTAGACATCCATGATTCTACTAAGACTATGGAATGGATGAAAGCAAGACCGATGCAAGTTGACACGACCATGGATCAAAGTGAGTGGATTGACAAACAACACCAAATCCTACTTATAGGTTTCAACAATAAGAAAGTAGATGAGGAGGAGTTCTTGCGATCGTGGGGGATGTTGGCATCCGATTTCAAATGCGTCATTAGTGTTGACCTTGGGAAAGAGGTAACATCTCTCTTCTAGAAATTGTTTCAGGATAGTAGGTCTACTGGTTTTAATTTTGTCTTTAATAATTTTGTAATGTGCTATAGTTCTTGACGAAAATGGTTTACTTGTTGGTTTCTCACATTCTCCATAAATGTGTCCTTATTTATAAGAATAAAAATATATATTTGGAGTATTCAAAGAAATTCACCTTGTCAATTCAAAAATGACACTTAGATATCTTGGTGTATATCATATTCTCTACTAGTGTGCAGCGAATGATGTCAAGATGTTTGGGATGATATTCATGATTTTTAGAGTAAACTAGGATGTCCTCAACAAAAATAACTACAAAATTATCAAGATATTAGTGAATGATTTTGTTTATTAGATACATGAACACTAACGACACATTCGTCAACCTGAATAGAAAAAAAACTAATATTACATGTACCTACTCTTAAAAGAAATTTAGGATATATCTGATGGCCTCAACCTTAGAGGATGATACCCTGATCTCAGATCAATTTTTGAAAACATTGAATCACATGTCAACTAGTTGAACATATCATCGATTCAAGGAAGATTGTATTGGTTTGTAACCATCATCCGATTCAACTTCCTATAATCGATACATAACTGTAAAGATCCATTAGCCGTCTTAAAAACCAACACTGATGATCCACAAGGTGACGCACTAGGATGAATAAACCCTTTATTCTCAAATTCATCCAACTGAGATATAAATTAATGTAGTTCTGTCGGTTCCATCTTACAAGGAAGAATGGATTCATGTTCTTCTCCTGGAAGTAACCCAATTGTGAACTCTACATCTCTATTGTGTGTAAGCACCATAAATTCCTTAGAAAACATATCTTGGAACTGATCCACTGTAGAAAATAATATAAGGTTCTTTCCTCCATTATAATCAAGCATAATACAATCCACCTAGGCTATGGTTTTTCCTAACTACTGACAGAATGTACCCGCATAACCTACCCAAATATCCAATTGACCATTATTGGAAATGGTGTCTCCCTCAAGAGATTTGATTGTTACCCTATGGTGGAAAAAGTAAATATGGGATTGGTAATACACTAGCTAATCCATTCCCAAAATCTGATAAATACCGACCATTTGGAGAACAAACACGCCCCATGGGAAATGGTACCCACCAATTTCAAAACAACACCCATTACACTACCTAATTTTTTTTAATCACAAAACCAACAATGTATCAATTGACATAAAGACACACATACATCCCACAGCTACGTCAAAAACACCTAAAAACATAGAAAAAAAAGAAAAGAATTTGAAGAATCTATATCAAATAAGACACTAACAAGTTTTGAAGAAACAATAATCATAGATCAAATTGTTGACTGTCTAGCCTCGCCACATCTAGGTGTATACTAAACTACATGGAGTTTACATGCCCCTCTACCCTGTTCTTCGGCCTAAAATCATGTTGTTACACTACCCTACTGATATAAAATCTCTCAGTCCTGACTACCTCATCCACCAGCTCTACTGATACAGCTAGTAGAGCTCCAACTTCATGGCTGATATAGGGTAATCAACACCCCTGAATGTACTCTAGACTGGTCTTAGACCTCCCTCATTACCCCGATAGAGTTTTCATATAGAACATCTGCACATTGCCCATTATTTTGTACTCTCAACACTCAACTGGTGGTCATGGTCACGGGATGTACATGTTTCTTGACCCACTACACTAATTTAAAAACACATGATCACGTCTCTATAAAGAAATTTCTCTTTTATGAATATTATTCCCACCACTAGCCTAGTGAAAACTCTCGAAGCTGAACTTCCTACCATTAAAATTAGAACCACTGGATTACCCAATTGAGACAACTTGTCCACCACTAGGAGCATACTTCATATTTCCTTCAAAAATAAGAGCCTAATATATCACTTCAGCAAACCTATATAAATATATGGTATTCACTTGGGACATAATATCATGTCTAATTCCATCTTAAAATTGTATCACCATTTTTGAATCCTCTGAATCCCAAGCTAGAACAAAACATTGAAATTTGGTGAAACGGCTTGCATAATTCATCACTAACATAATCTTGTGATCCAAACTCATAAACATGGTTGCCTTACACAGCCACAAGGTCTCCGAATAAATGTGTATAAAAAAACCATTCTTATAATCCCTTCCATAACATACACTCTTCTTGCTTGGTTTGAACTAAGATGTCCTACTAACAATTTTCCTACCCTCGCAACATGTAAGTCTCCAACTTGACTCTCCTCTCTACAGGTGTCTTACGATGATCTTGGATTGTCTAGATGAACTCTATCCAGAACTCAGCTTCATCAAGTCCACCCTTTCGGGTAATATTTTTGGGTTCTATAGTTGAAACTCCCTAGTCAACTCAAATATACTCAATGGAACACGTGTTGGGTCTCATTCCAAAATTTTCATAAATTAAGTAAAGTTCTCATGGAACTTCTCCTCTCCTCTATTACTCAAATCTATCAGAATTTCCTACCCCATATGAGCATTCTCAATGAAATTCTCTTTTGTACAAACTGGAACATGACATCATGGTGGCATATTCCTGTAAAGCCAAGAACACATCTCAGAACCCAAAACACAAAGAATCCACTGTTTCAGAAAAAATGTCTCTCCACTATCCATAAACAACTCATCATGCATGTATTATCCAAACAGACATAGTCATGTTACTGTCACAACATTTATCTATTCCTACCATGGTTTATGTTCAATATGTGGAAAACTAACATGTATAGATACAAGACATTCATTTTGAAAAACTTTTTTGAATCATTTCCACACTCACAACATAAATAATTCCTTTATAGGCACATTTTACATTTCACAACATATTACAACCAATATTCTAACTCATTCACAACCTTCTTTAAGTGTCTTTATTTAATAATTCCTTAAAAGTCTTTAAATTTTTTCTATTTCCATCATTTTTATTAGACACCATTTTCAACAAATTTCCAACTATGTAAAATGCATCCAACCCTCCATGTCCCACACACCCATCCTATGTGTGCCTATCGTGATGTAATCCAACTATATGATTTGGTTTTTATTAATTATTCATGAATGAAAAACCTCATTCTGTTACACCTATGAGAAAAATATCATAAAATAGGCACATCACACAATAATTTCATCACCCTATGGTGAAATATCATTCAATTGTAATGAAACACACCATCATCGTAATAATTTTGAATTTTTATTAAGAAAATAAGAGATACAATTGAATCCACATTGAAATGAATGCATAAAAGAAGGACCTAAGGTGGTCTGAAATAGCGAAGATTGATTGCATCCCAATTAACTAAAATGAAACCCTAAGGTTTTAGAGATCTCGTCGTATGATGACAGAAGATATCAAGCCACAAAACCTCTAAATAATAAAGATATATACAACTTGGTTCCCCAATATCCACATGTGTTTGACCTTGTTGTTGTTACATATCTCTTCCCTACAAATTCTGATGATGTATTCAGTGGACTACAGAGATTGAAAAAATCTATGCATGACGTCATGAAGCATCTTGCAGTTGGTTTTTTCCTCTTAAACCATAAAATTTTTGAGGTGGCACATATGGATTCCAATAATGAACGCTTTGGCCCCAGCTTGTAAAGAGGACCCTTGGCCCAATCTAGTATAGAAATCCAACACAATCGATCCTTGTAGAAATATTTCCCTCGTACTTGATTTTGATACTACCAAGAATGAACTTATTGTCAAGATCTTGCACAACCTAATCTCCCTTATAACATCCCCAAATAATAATACCATTGAAAATAAACTTCTATGATAATAATATGTAACATCCCTAACGAGAAGACCACTAAATTGGTGCTCTGATCCAGGTTAGAAAATGACCCCAGGTGCGCCACCCCGTACACTAGTGGATTTAAACTAGTAGTGAGGGTATAATGGATTGTGTGGGGACACTATACCCTCTTCATCAGATTCAGACGTAGTGGATGTAATATGAAATAAAGGAATCAATATGCAATAACCTAGAAACACTCATTACTAACTATTTATCCATATAGGGTACAAACCAAAAAAACAATAAATATTCCATAGTGGGATTATAGTATCTATAGTGAATGAAATCAAAAATAATGAATACAGTTGAATCCCCAAAATGGTTCCGGACACCATGTTTTTGTCCTCATCCATGCATATCCCATGCCCAACTAAACTCCCTAAAATTGGTCCTTTTCTAATGATTGGACCAAAAACTATGAAATATTCTCAAGTACCCAATGGAGGAACGATTAATGCTTGTGTAAAAATCTGTAGGACATCACAAATAGTGTCTACAAAATATCTAATCTAAATAGATAGTGCATGTAGGTACAACAGAAATAACTAGAATAAAAAAAACATGACTTGGGTTCCATTAGCTAGAAACACTCAATTTAACCATTTCCATCATTTGTTCAAATTTCATCACTTAATCCATCCTCATTATTAAATCCATTGGTTTTGAAATTTCATCATTCCCATTACGGTGTATTCTGATCAATGTATCATGCAAAACGGGATAAGTCATGTCCCTAACTCACTAGGGAAACCATTTTTCGAACAGTTAAATCACAGTTACCTTGGATCCTCAGTCAAGAGAGCCTCATTCAATTCAACCATTAGGGGAATAAATCCTCTTAATTACTCCCTAACCAATTAATTCTAGGGGTGGGGTTTATAGCCTCATTCCTACCCAACTCATGGATGTAGAACCTTGAGTAAATACCCCACATACACCCAAGCAAGGTGCACATGCTTATTTATCCATTTATAAAATATACCATATCATAAACTGTTGATAAAGGATACTCATACCATTCACATATTATAGTTCATTCACATCATAAATCAACATCAAACCATAACCTATTAGCACATTTACCAATTAAAATTTATAGCCCATTTAACCAATTTTCCTTTTTCTCATGCCTTAAAAAATTATTTATATGTAACAATTGCTATACATGAGCCCATACACATCAATTACCAAACATTTTTCATTTCTAAACACTTATAAATTCAAAAGATTTTACCCACATAACATGTTCATCATTTATCATGCATTATTCGACTTATTCATTCCAATTACAATTCGTAACTCACATATCACTACATTCCATTACAACCATCCCATTTATATTGATCCAATCAATACATTATGTAATTATCAATATTTAGACACAATTAAAAATATTCCACTTTTATATTAACTAAAAATTCAATATGTTCTTCAAGGGATCTACTTTATCACAAACCAATTTTATACTTAGCATCTCAATTTTCCATTTTCAGGAATTTTATAACACCCCATGGTTAGCCCTAAATTGATCTTAACAACCTAAAAACATGCCATAAAAATAATGAGGGGTTTAATTCATCATTTATCTACCCATTTTACCAAATATTACAAAATAAATAAAATACACAACAAGAGGAAAGAAAAAACAAAACCATGAAATCAAAAATCTACACCAAGACTATGGGATATAATTCGTAGACCACCTACCTCAAATCTGAATATTAACACACCCTTAACCATAGCCTTAGATTTGGATTAATTCACCCTTTGATTTCCCACCCTAATATCCACAAGGAAAAAATGATTTCAGGCTTCATAAGAAGTATAATGAAACAAAAATCACTAATCTAAAAAAGAGAAGAAAGATGGGTGTTAGACATAACTGAAGTATTGGTCTACAACCAAATTCACTAAAAATAGCCTAGAATTTAAGGTTATCTTCCCATGGGATGATTTGGGAGTTTTGGTTAATCATAAAGGTTTCAAGTTTAATAAATGAGAATAAAATCTGGTGAAGATCTAAAAATCATGAGGGGGAATTTGGTAAATATTCACTTTTTAATGAGGCGTATGATTTGGAAACACCATTTTTCAAACATTGGGGAAACCATGCACCTATATCAATCCAAGGGGGGTTATGTTTCATGTTTTCCTGGGGAATCCCACATGGTTTGAAAAACATTGTGCAACCATTTTAATGCCTCTATACAAGACCACGTGGTTTGGTTTCCCCCCTTGCACAATTTAACTAATTATAAACCCCTCCTCCTGGCTAGCATGGTTTGGGTGCGTGGTTATCTCTAACTATGCACCAACCATGAAACTAGATCTAGAAGGCCAAATCCCCATTTATATCATGTCCTGAACCCTTGTAACACCCCCAAACCTCCCCACACACTTGGTAAACATCCCATTAACCAAATTTAAATGATTTAAAAAAATAAAACAAGTAAATGCCTCCACTATGTCTGGGATATTTCCCTCTTAACTCCTACCATTTTATAAAATAGAAATATATAGTATTAAACATAAGGCAATAAATCATGAAAAAAACATATTTATACTTGTAAATAATCATTATTGACTTAGCTTATGAAATGAATATTTTTGACCTATGTTGTTTTTTTATTTGAACTAATTTCTAATTTAACTAAATCTTTATATAATAAAACCTATAGAAATATATACCATGTATATATATTTTTTATAACATTTTTAATATAAAAATATATAATATTTCAAAATTTCAAATTGATAGGTTCTATGGCATTAGAAAAATTGGATTGTAAGACATAAAACCCATATATATAATTATCTTTTATTTTAATCCTTCGATATATTCCTCTTATAGTCTTTCATAATCCTCTTAACACATTTTTCACCATGTGAAATGCATCATGGAAAGGTTGAGGTAAAAATAATAATAAGTATAGGAATAAAAACAAGGAATATGATGTATGAAGCAACATAAGTACATGGGTGAGAATAATAATCAAAATACCATAATAATTACACATTCATAAACATAATTATGTGAAAATTATATTAAAAAAACCTGGAATATGGAACATTTATAAAAATAAAACACAATATATCAAAGATCACTACCAAGATATCATATCATAAAAGACGATGTGGACATTATCATGTTTATGAATAAAATTGTATAAAAATACAATTTTAACTTGTATATAAACAAGGATATCATGAGATATAATACTCCCCCATATAAATTAGTGGGTTATATTATTCTACAATTTTCCATCATATAAAAATCTACTTTGTTGTGTGATAGTAGTTCCAGAGAAAATTAGTTTTCCAATGAGTGATAAAATGAATTATATGATTATTTTTTAATTTGGATCAATAATATTCATTGGTATATAGATTTTCAATTTTTAAATTGAACTTACTAAGGCAGGATTTCATGTATAGTTGGGGAAAAATAATATTAAGGGTTTGGGAGTCCAAAAAATACTAGTTGATGGCTGTAGTGAGCCATTGGTTACTGGGGTGGGTGGTAGTGGGTACCTGATGACGGTTTTTGGGATGTTACCTTTTCTTAAGGCCAATAAGTGGCTGGTTTCAAGCACCAGTGTAATATCCAAAGCAAGGTCACTCTATCTATTAGATAAATAAATTCATCATGTGACCTCACAAACACCTCCCTCTATTCCAGAGGCTTCCAACTTGCAACATCGGTCTGATAGATTATTTAAGGATACTATAACCTCTTTAATGAAGTAAGAAAATAGTGTAAATAAATATAAAAATAAATAAATAATAAATTTTGAAATCCAACAGTATGTAGTCATCATATAATTAACTCCAAAAAATGGGTGAATTTATATAAACCAATACCATGATCATTTCATGTCATAGTTATGTGAAGTGTCAAACTAACCCAAAAAAATACAAGATTACAATCTAGAGAATGGCCCTCAAAATCCAGTATGGTCCACTCATTCATTCTCCATCCCAAAGTCCCAACTCATTCATATAATATATGTCCTTTACCATTTTCCTAACATGAATATATGACATCTGCTCGGGTACCCATGGCGGCCCATGTAGGGTGTGAGTACAAATCCGTAGAACAACACAAAAATTATCTAAAGAACTATCTATCATTTATAGTGTAAGTATAAGTAAAAAAGAAAAATATTCATGGAAATCAATGATACAAATTTCATAATTTAAACAAAAATCATTTTACCACATCACCTGCCTTGTTACAAGTGATTCTTGAACGCAACAACCAACTTTGGCCCATATCTATCCAATAAACCACTCACTTGATTGGTTTAATTCTTTATGTAAAAATGTAATCCCTTAATCATTTAAATTTAAACTATTTTACCTTAAATCATCAGTCTATCTATATATAAATCGGTCAAACCATAGGTTCTTGGAGCATCATTCCACCATCTAACCACACAATGCAACAGTGGGGTCTATAGAATTAGTCTAACCCAACCAAAGATAGAGATCCTTAGTCCAACATCCAAACCATGTCGTTATTCAAATATTTATATGTTTTATAATAAATGGAATTTTCATTAAAAATAACAAGAAGTGTACACCATTTATTTTACCAATATTTCCATGGTCTATAATGTTTAATACTTTTTCCCCATTAACCGACTCAATTAATTCATCATTCATTCATACAACACAACCATTTAATGTAATTAACCCATTTAATATATTCAAAACTACTTTTATCCACTCACTATAGCATCCTTCTTTATCATTGAATTGGGATACCCCGTGGGGGTCCATGTGACCAATCGTGTAATCATAATCAATCCCAATAAGGTCCTTTATAGGTTTCAAATATAAATAAAAATACCATTTCAATCTTCTTGGTCAATTACACAAAAACACAACAAGGAAGTATGATGGCACAACCACATTCAAAATAATAACCTCTAGGATATGATAGAAATCATGTAGACCACATACCTCAATCTTATACACAATAATACACCCAACATTGTCCTTGATTCTAACTAAAACATTATTCAACACAAAAGCTATGAGTTCCCTAGAAAAAGCAGTGTTTATGAGCTTTAAAAGAATAGAAAATAGCCCACAATGATTATCCATAAAAATAGAAGAGATATGACTTTTATACTTACCCAAAGCTTTTATTCTCACTAAAAGACACTTAAAATGCCTATGAAAAGAAGTCGATTAATCCATGTTAGAGAGGGAAGCCTTTAATTTTCACCCTAAGATATTGGGGAAAAAATTGGGTGTAAATTGTATGAAAATTGTATAAATACAGAGATGTAAAATTGTTCATTTACCTATTTTAATGAGGAACATGATTAGTCTATATAGTTTCCTTAACCATGCACCGACCATGCAACTTTCTCTTTCTAAGAGGAAGCTGATCCATGTGGGTTCCCTAGGCCACCTACACAATTAGAAAAACTATGTGGTTGAAATGTTGTTTCCTCTTTCCAATAGTGGTTCAAGATACATGGACTCATGGTCCCTCCACATATGGTTTACTAACCATGAACTACCCTTCACCATGTCACAAGGTTATGGTTCAGAGTTAGCACTAACCTTGCTCTAATCATGCACCATGTTCTAGATTGTAATTTCCCCCATTTTCATATGATACACCCCTTGGACACTCTTAAGACCTTCCCCACTACTAGGAATCATTTAAATAACCATTTGAAAAGGATATTAACAAAATTTTAAAACAAAACATATCATTTCAAATATTAGGATCTTACAACATCCCCGCATTATAATAGATCATCCTAGAGCTGATATTCTGAGTATCAGTAAGAATCTAATTTAAAAATATCAGGCCACTGGGAACTCTTTTCTACCTCCCTATGCCAAGATTACTCATGAACATGACCATGTTTACATATCACTCGAACTAATGATACAATCTTACCCCACAAAACAATATCAATATGATCCAAAATAAAAATTAGATGCTCCTCAAAGTATGCACTGAACTTAAGATCACTATCATCACCATCAATCACATGATAAGGGTTGTAGTGATACTTTTGCAGCTACGAAACATGAAAAACATCATGAATATCACTATACCAAAATGGAATATTAAACCAATATGCTTCTGGTCCAATCCTCTCCACTATCTCAAATAGCTTAACATATCTAGGCACCAAATTTCCATTTCTTTTAATTAGATAGTGACCCAATCTTGATAATTCCCAAAGGAACACATGTTCATCCAATATAAAACCTAGGGCTCAACGAATTTAGTTAATGATTGAATTCTATATACTATATGCCTATCCATGTATTTTTGGATAAACTAAATATGATCTGACATCTAGATCATAATAACACTGATTTTTTAAGTAACATCCAACCCAACGTCTCTCGATAGAGACTAACACAATGTTCAACATACATTACCATCTGAATAGTCTCCTAATAAATATTTTTATATAAAAACTCAATGATCATTTTATGATTTTACCATATCCAATCAAAATATATGATGCATGCACTCAGTATTTCCTCTAACACATGGATAGTACATTCGAATTCTCTATTTGTATGTGGGTGGAATTTTGTACTCAAATACACCCGATTTCTGAGATATATCTTCAAGCCTTTCTAGAAGCATGATGTGATATGAGGGTACCTATCTAAAAAACGTTTAGGGAACCCCGTGAAAATTTATTATCTCCCAAACATACAATTCTTCCAACTGTTTGATAGTGAAATTCACTCGAATCAATAAGAAATTTGATACTTTTGACAACTGATCCATAATCAGTGGTATCATGTCACTATTATGATGATTCCTTGGATAAAATACTGCGAAATACATATTGACATCATCCCACATCCAATCTAATTTGGGAAATGGTTGTAATAAACCAACAGGACACTGATTCTCATCCTTCCCCTCTTGAATATTATGACATCATGTCAAAAAACATGTGATATTTTTCTTTATTCCCAGCCACAAATACTGTTTACGAAGATCAATATAAATTATGGTCAAATAAGGTCTCACCACCCACTTAAAGGAATGATACAAATGTATTATCTCCTCTTAAATCCAAGTATATATGAAAACATTTCTATGAACATGGATAATATCATCATGATGAATGGTCCAACTATAAGGTAGATCCCCACCATCAAAGTTATCCCTCCACACCATACAATTTGGGCCCTTATATTACCCATCCTTGATATGACTCAAAAGTGTGAGCACAACCGAAAAACATGTTATTCATATACTCATTCCTCTATTGAAAACCTAAATGAAATTTAATGAACAAGACTATTACATTCCACTCAAAACTAGACTTTTGAACTGAATGAGTCTGTTTCTTTTGGATCAACACTATTTTTTGTTACTACTATGTAATATATATAAAAACGGATTTCATATAATCAACCCATATATACTGTCATAGATTTATATCAATAAGAGAAACAATATACTTGAGGCACTTATAATATGTACAAGTAATAAAATAATTAACCAAAATATAATACTTCCATGACATTAAAGCATAACCCTCAATGAATAACTCAAGATTGTGTGTATAATAGTTATATTCATGTGGCCTCAACTACCATGATCTATATTCCATGACTTTATAACCCTCTATTAATAATTCCCCAAGTTTGATTCTAGACACATCAGAAAACCAGATATACTCTTCCCCCAATTCAGTTATGATTACAATGGGTTTTTCAGTCATACTTATTTTATTTTTTGAGAAAGCATTATTACATACACTATACCACTCAAACTATACACCATTCTTCATAAATATCAAAAGTGGTGCTTCCAAGTGAGTGATGTATTTGATAAACCATCAGTATTAACACACAAAACCCAAAAATATTCACATATCAAAAATATTCAGGGGATTATTTAAATAAAATAGCTTATGGACCTTCTTGAGGACCACCAACAAACTTTCCTTTGAGATGATTTGACTCAAAACATACCTTGCTGATCTATAAATGACCCTTACTTATCTTGTTTTATAGATGATTCTCCCTAAGTGTACTTAAGATGATTTCAAGATGTTTAACATGATCATCACGAGTCTGGGAGTATACTAATATTTCATACAAAAAAGAACAGAAAATTGGTCCATTTATGGGTGAAAAATCAAGTTCATCAATTCTATAAACACTGTAGACGTGTTCATCAATCAAAACGGCATCGAAAAAAATCATATAAACCATACTATCTTATAAATGTGTAAAATGGTTTATCAGAATGTATCACTATCATATGATGATACCTTGATCTAAAATAAATCTTGGATTATATGAAAGTGCCCCTCAACTAGTCAAAAAATATCATTTCGTTAAAGAAGAGGATAATGGTTCTTAATCATCATTTGGTTAAACTTTTAGTAGTAAACACATAAATTCAGTGTTCTATTAGCCTTAATGGAAAATAATACTATAGATCCCCAAGGTGGTTTAGTAATATAAATAAATCCTTTTCCATTAAATCTTTATGACGACTCTTATGTTCTTAATGTTGTACTGGTTCCATCCTATATAGATTAGTAGTAACTGGATCTTCTCTAAGCAACAACTCAGTCATGAACTAAATATATCACTTGGGTGGAAACACTAAAAACTCATCTAGAAACATGTCCTAGAAATATTATACAATAGGAGGGGAAAATCGTGCTTTAATCCCTATTTATGAAGCATTAGTATCCCCACCTGAGCTGTGAGTAAACCCAACTACTAATTAACTGTCCCTACATGACTTACCTATATATCCCTCTCTCCATGGAAAATTTAGGAATTCAACATTGGGAGACATGAATCTCACTATCCTATAGTAAAAATCAATGCGGGATTCATATGAAACCATACATTCTACACTCTGTATCAGGTCATAACATGATAGCTCAAGTACATACAAATACCAAATAAATGGTACACAAAAACCTCAAGGTAACACCCTTTACAAAGACAGATGCCCTTCGATCATACACCCAATAATGTTTAAATCATCATAACCCAACACAATAAATCCACTAATAGACCCAAACCATTCACCAGTCTAGTAAAAATGAATGAATTTGAATCTCATTTTTGAAATAAATCACCAGAAAGTGTAGAGTCTACAAGGATTGTACATTGGATAGTTGATGGTCCACCCTCACAATTGTCGAGTACTGGTTGAACTACAAGAAAATGACATGACCTTGTACCCTAGAATCTAGGTTGAGTCCCATGAACATCACTACACTACTGATATTGAAACTCTAGTCTTGAATCATTACATCCTATATCCCAATCTCTTCACCTCTTTTAACTCCAACTACCAAACAAATATAGGTTAGATGATCCCCTCATGGTGATCTTTATAATCCTAGGTCCTCCATACCTGTCTATCAAGTAAGGGTTCTTGAATAACCTATTTATGTGACCCATCCTTCCCTAAGATCATCACTCCCCTGGTGGCCAAGGAAACTGACCACGAATATGACATGGTCTACCACACTGGTAACAGAACATCCCACCACTACCCTTACAGACTAGTCCTATTCCATAGCTACACATACCACCACAAACTTGGTGAAATTTATCATAATTACACATACTAATATAAGAGGAATCTCAACCATATAATTCCATAGAATCCTCATAGAAACCACTTTATGACTCATTTATGTTTCTCTTAAAAAAATATAGTCCGATGCAACACCTCAGCAAAATTCTACAAATGAAATATATTACCATAGGACTTGATGTCACATATAACAACATCATGTAATCATATCTCCATACCTATCTCATCACCTACTAGTTATGTGATGAAATACTATAATTTTATGATGTAACCAAAATAATCTATCACTAACATAGTTCCTTGGGTCAACCGCATAAACATCATGATCCTCTCCTACCTCAAATTCTGTAAGTTAAAGTGTTCCCCAAAATTTTATTGGGAGTCCTTCCAATAAATACCCTCTAAATGTCCAGTCTGAACATGAATATACTACCATTTATTTACTAGTCCATGCATCATGTAAGACGCAAACTTTTCCCCTTCTCTAGAAGAGTCTCCAAGTGATCCATGATATTTTGGTTCAACTCAATCTTGAACTTATCAACCTTTGGTCTACCTTTTCTAGTGAATGTCACAGACTTTTAGAGATGAAACTCTCTAATTAGATCAAGCACACTCTATGATTTCTAGCCTAGGTCACTCTATATAAAATGTATAAAATGAGTGAATTTTTCAGGAAAAATATCATCACCATATCACCCAGAATCAACGGGGCTTCTGGTCCCATTATTGGAGGTTCATTCTCGACAATTTTCTCTTGTATCCATACCAAAAAATTTCATCATAGTGGAATATCTCTACATTTCAAGAAACATGTTTAAGGACACTTAACAATTTATTCCACAATTATACAAAATAGCGGTCATAACTGACCATAAAAAACCATTAAACAAACAACATCCCAACTTTTATAATTGTATCACTATCACTACCATCAACCATCCATATCCAAACACTGGCTAACGTAGGGTAAAACAATTTTTCAAATTTCAAACTGCATATTTGGCACCATTTTAATATATTTAAATCTATAAAAAATCCGAAATTACTCATTATTCATTATTTTAACCATTTTAGTTTAATATAATTTCAATTTAAACAACTAAACCTTCTGTATTACACACTTCATATTCCAAATTATGGAAGAAAAGGATAAAAATAAATTCCCATAACCTAAATGTTGTTTCATTTGTGCCTTATAGGATGCATGTCAGAAAACTCCCTGAGTGAATAAAATGATTCATGCATACACATTCTAATTCCATTATACCATGGATCATCATTCCTGGTATCCATACCATTTGAGAACCAGATGTGTTTGGATAATAAATCAATTATCCAAAAATATAAAGCATTGATGGGGCCTATAATATCAATTCGGACCAACCCAAGATGAGGACCCTCAGTCCAAAATCCAAACCATATCATTATTCATATATTTCCATGGTTCATTATCAGTTATATGTTCATCAAAACTATCAATTAGGGTATACCTTCTCATTTACCCACATTTCCAATGTCCTTCATGTTCAACACTTTAACCCTGTTTCCAAAATCAATTATTCCTTTATTCATTCATACAACACAATTGTTAAAATTTCATAAACCATTTAACATATTAAACTTGTAATTTTATCTACTCACTATCCCATGAACCATTATTGTGGAATTTCAACACCTGGTGGAAGACAAGGGCCCAATCTCATAATCATCAATAAACCCAATGAAGGACATGCCGAGTGTCACATTTTACTTAAAATAACAATTAATATTCCTTGTAAAAGATACAAAAACATAGAAATTAAGTGTGATAGCACAACCATATACATAATAATAACCTCAAGTCTATGGGAAAAATCTTGTAGTCCACCTAAGAGGATATTGTAGAATATAAATCACCCATCCATGGCACTTTATTTGGACTAAAGAAACTTCTAAAACAAAGTATAATAATTACATGAAAAAATTTGGGTTTATGAGATTTGGGATAAGGGAAAATATACAGTAATTATTATCCTAGAAAATAAAAGAAAGAGGACTTAAAAAAATGCCTTTATCTTTGATTCATAGTGAATGACACATAAAATGCCTAAGTAAATAAGTATATTAATCCTTGGAAGAGAGGAGAGTGCTTGGTTCTCACCCTAGGCTACGGGGGAAATAAATGGGGAGGAAATTGACTGAAAATAATATAAATATAAGGAGGGTTAAATTTTAATTTTCTTTCTTGTAATAATGTTCATAGTTGTATAATATTGTTTTCATAACCCTGTGATAACTGTGTCTCTTCCCCTATCTAAGAAGAAACTAAGCCACATAGTTTTTCTAGTATACCCCTAGATTTTAAAAAACTGTGAAATTTTATTGAGATTTCCTTTGTCCAAGAGGGGATCGAGCTGCTCAATCTCATGGGCCCTCTATGATTGGTTTTCTAAATATTCCCCATCCTCCACTAGGCTAAGTAGTAATGGTTCATGGTTATCACTCACCCTGCATCAACCATGCACCATGCATTGGATGGCCTATTCCCCCCACCCATTTTCATGTCCCAACCCCATGGGACACCATGAGACATTCCCTACTCATGGGAATCATTTCATTATACATTTCAAAAGGAGTTTAAATAAAATTTAATAGAATAGCTTTTTAATGTTCAGGATATTACAATCATGCACATAATAGGTCATCTAGTGGTTATTATTGCAGGATTTTATACCATATACCACCTGGATTCATTTTTATGACAAGGTGAAAATGGGAATTAATCATTTTTAAAATAATAAAACCACTTGGGAATCCACATATGTTGTCATTAAATTGATGGGTGGCCAAGACCCATACCCCTCTCATTCAACCATTTTTAATCCTTAATCTATAGAGGTTATATTAGGTTAATTAATTGACCAAAGTGATTTTTTGACCTCTATCCTCCTAATATCAACTTCCTCTATCTATTACTGTGATTTATTATGATTGGGATTTGGTATTTGTTGATCATTCCACTTGGTAATTCTGTAATTTCATTAATTCAAGCATGATTTCATTAGTTGATATTAAAGGATTCCCTAGAAGAATAAATTAATGTGGTTATATATCATTCTGGTTATGGTGCTTCACTTCCTTAAATTATTTTCAATTTTAATCAAATTAAGATGTGTTTAATTGATATATTAAGTTAATATGTTAGATATTTGTTTGCATGTGTATTTAAGGGTCTTCTAAGAGTGACCCGGTTATCATTATTTGAGGTTTTAGAATAGATAAATGACTTGGGGAGTTTTATCCCGATTATGCCTAAACGGAAAATGGGGAACTAATTATGTAAATACATTTTCAGTGTCATAATTTGTCATGGATTATTTGAATTGAGATAGTGGATCAATTAATATGGTGGTATTAATGATCTTTTGGATGAGGACGAAGAATGAATTCTTAATGTAATGAATCTATTCTTGATTTAGGTGGTCCATTGTATTACCTACTTATGTTTTTTTATATATTGTTTCGAATATATGTATAGGTATATAGGTGATAGAAACTCAATATGGAACCATGTGGGATATCATTGTGTGAGGAGGGGTTAATTAGTTTTTTAGACACACAGAGAGTCCTTATAAATTATCCAATTGGTATATTTTTACCAAGGGATATCTCATTTGGTATGTGATTCTTATAGGGAGTGATGTTAAGGGAAATCTTGTGTATTTTCATAATAATGACCTCATCAAATGTATTCATAGTTGGGTATATAATTAAGAATTGGTATAAAACTGAATGGGGTTTCCATCATGTTTGAGTAATTGTTCTATACCATCGCCATCATGAAATGTTTTGTGAACCATATATGTTGAGAACATGATAGTTGAGTGCCACGTCACCATATGGAGGGTGAGTGATACTTTGGGAATTGAACCCTGGGGTATGTCCTTGTCCTTAACCTAAGTGGCGATCATTGATTAGAATTTATGAGGGTTCCTTGATGATGGGAAATTATTTATTTATTTTTTGATAAGGGTGATATGGACTATGTTTTGGTACTTTTTGAAAGTGTAATGGACTCCGACAAACCATGACTATGGTGATAAACCATTTATCATGGTTACTCTTATGTGTGATGACATTCTGGGTCATGTGTGTAAATGATCTATATATTTTTGGTATATTATTGATCTTATTGAAATTATAACCACATTCATAGTCTTGAATGCATTTTACATGATTATTATCTATGTTGATGAGTTTTGAAAAGTGTTTGATATGATATAAAAAATTATTCTTAGTGGTATGTGACCTTATAAAATAATAAATAGTGGGTATAATTTCATCCCATGGGTTTATTTTGATTCAGTAGTGTTTAATGTCAATATATGGTATTTTTTATCAAAAAATTAGGTGAAATTTTATCATGGTTATTATTTATCATATGATTGACTGTTTTGAAATCTTGGTGGATTATTTATTACATTAGTGGATGTATTTCAATCCTAGAAGATTTATCATTATATGGATGGGTATAAGATAACATTACAAATTGATTATCATACAATTGGTTATAATTTTATGATTTTATAATTTTTAATATGTGTTTGGGTTTATTTCAAACAAGGTGGTTGTTCATCGTGATATTGGATGTAATTCCAATCCGATGATTTTTTATCATGCAATTAGGAGTAATGTCTTGTTGGGATTGTTTATTATGAGGTTGGTTATAATTATAACATAGGTTATTTTTTATGTGTTTCTTTTAACTCCAACATGGGGTATTTTTAAGATGTGTCTTAGAAATTTTTCTTCTTGAGATGGTTGTGATCAGGGTTGGACTTGATGCCTTTCGAGATGATGGTTATATAGGTTGGATGTGATGCCTCTTTAGATGATTTGGTATTATATGTGAAATGTATTACCACTAAATGCTGTATATGCATTTCAAGATATATATAATTCCACCAATTAATGGGTATGGATTAATTAATTTGGTAAATACCTTTGGTGGAGGTAGTAACATAGGAAAACCATTATAGAAACTAGCCGTAGTAGATATGAGCCAATATCAATGGTGGTTTATTGAGTTCCCATTGATTTAAAAAGAATAATAAAATTCATTTTTAAAACATATTAAAATTTTCATACATACATGTACATATATAATAGTCAGTATTAGGGAAACCATCGATGGTTTCCTGCTATGTTTTATGCTCACACTCTACATGGGAAAAACAGTAAATGTGTCGATCTTACTAATGACATGAAACTTCAGGTGATGGCCCTAGTAAGGTGGATTAGTTAAAGGATCTAATTTGGGTATTGGAGACATGAATAAAGAAATGTTGAGTATTGGGTTATGCCTCCATTTTTATTTCATTTTCTTTTTTTTTCTTTTCACAACCAGACCATTGGATGATCGCATTTTGATGTTTTATTTGGTGACTGATATGTATTTTCTTTATATTATGTCAACATTATTGTTATTGTTTGATTTCCATAATAATTATTTATTTTTCAAGCTCTTATTATTCATATTATGGATGTTTAACTATCAATTATTGTTATTTTTAATGATTCATGAGGTATAGTATCTGATTGCGGTTTTTTTCTGACCCTCATCTCTAGTTAGTATTCTTTAGCTACTAGAAATGAATACTTAAATCCCTTTAAAAAACATGTTTTTCTTTTTATTTAAGTTAATTGATCCGTGAAAATTAAATTAGACATCATAATATTCTTATGATCAATCATTTCATGTATAATGTAAATATTCATCAAACATAAATAAAATAATCCCATGAGAAATGAATGTATTTTATCATAACATTGTAAAGAATATTTTAATGAATAATTAATGGGATTCCAAATTAAATAATGTAAAAAACTATTTTGAACATTATAGTGTCAAATTAAATTAGTTATAAATATAAAAAAATAATTAATAAAGAATTAATGAGTTTTATTCAAAATATTGTTTTTACTAATAGTCATTAGAGGTGGTTAAAAATTATTGTTATTGTAGTATATGCTAAACCATTTACCATTAAAAATATACCCTTATAATTTTTTAGGGTTACCTAATATAAATATTTAATTTTTATCATTTTAATCTCAACATTTTCATATTTTATTAAATTTAAATATGTATTGTTATATATCTTATTACATCACCAGTCATGTTACTATTATAATGGTCATGTTACTATATTAATAGTAAAATTATTTTTATAACAGTCTGGTTACAATTATAATGGTCATATTACTTTTATTATCTGAATAAATTCATTTTTTCTTTATTCATCATTCACATAGTTTTCCAAAAAGATTCACTATATCTTTAAAAAAATCAATCATATATCAAATATATTTTTCTTTTGAAAATTTTATTTATGGGTATGATATTTTTAGATCACCATGACTCAATGTATTTTCAAATTCAAATTATCTTATTTAAATTGATTTATTATTCCATTATAATATTTTTAATTTTATAGAGTTTATTTATCCTCCATGTGTAATTTTTTTACTACTACAATATTGATTTATCCTGGCATGTTTTTCATGTCACTTATTTATAACTAACATGGTAAAAAAACATGGATATTATTCAAATTGATTTTTTAATAATTGATGTGAAAACATGATTTCAGACATCATTTATTAAATACCCATATTGGGAAATAAATACCAATATTTTTTATGTCATTTATTTAATAGAAAATCAAAAACCTTAGTTTTCACCCTGATTAATAAAGAACCAACATGAAAACCCTAGTATTTCATGTTAGTTATTAAAAAACCAACATGAAAAATATTTTATTTCACATTGGTTGTTAAATAACCCAAACGTAATTTTTATATATTAATAATGGGTTATGATCAATCATTTTGGTTTCATTCATTCACATGAAAACCCTCAATTTTCTCTCAAGTAGAGAAACCCTAACACATCAATCTTCGATCTATGGCCTCAAATCATTTCATTCATTTATTTTTGACCTAAAATATCATCATTAATTGTTATGTATCCTTGAATATATTTCATTTATCATACACCATTGTAATCCACTATCATATGTAGTAGGTCAATGCTTCCAACGTCTTTCTATTGGTCTCACTTTCTAAATCTATACAGTACTAATTTCAATTTATGGTATTTGTTTATTAATTAAGTTTTATATTCACCCAAGGTATTCTTTTTACATTTCTGGTTCCCATTTTCCTTTGATGTCACTTTATTTTTCAGTTTTCATCCACCATCTCCATACACCATCACCCACCATCCATCACAACTGGCACCTTCTTCCCATTGGTGTCATATTCTCAATCATATCTGTTTAGATATTAAATTTAGATTTGTGTTTATGATTTTTATTTTATATTGTGATAAGTTATTTTCATTTTTAATTATTTTACCAATTTTCCATTGATGTCACTTTATCTTTTATATTACATCCACCACCACCATCCACCGTCAGCCGTCATCATTTGTCACTTATACTTTATTTCCATTGGTGTCACTTACTCAATTTTCCCAGTTTTGATATCTATATTTGGTTTGTGATTATTATTTTTATTTTTTCTGGTTCCAAGTTATTTATTTGTATTTGAAGTTAAAATTATACATTGGTTTCATTTTATCTTTTTTAATTTTTTTTTCATTTTTTATGATTTACAATTATTAATATTTTTTTAATTGAGGAGTGATTTATTTTTAATTAAGGATTGTTATTTTTTATGAAAAATAATAATTAATTACATTTAAAGTAATATTATTAATAAAATAGGCTGCGTTTATTTTTTGTGAAATATTTTATGGCATTTATTACTATCATTTATAAAATTAAATTTTAAATTAATTTTGAAAATATAATAATGAGTCAAATATGGATTATTAAACTGTTAAAAATTGATGAATATGAAGAATTTTTTTATGCTTTTTTTGAATTTAATAAATGGGAAGTTCCAAACAATGGCATGTTTTCTATCCATGCATGACATGATTAAATATACAGAAGTTGAAACACATATAGATAGAATATCATTTAATAATTCGTGGTTTTATTCCAAGTTAAAACCCTTGGCTTTAGAATAGTGTAACTTGGTAGAATTATAGATCTATTGATGATAATTATTTTAAGATGATAAGTCTGATAGAATTGATGTATTGATTCATGATATTGATGTAGAGGCAGTTGAGAAAGAACCATGAATTGAAAATCTATATGGTGAAGCTGAAAAACCAATGTATCTATTGTGACCCACACCTCAATATCTTCGAGATGGTTCCTACAATAATACATTATTATAAGATACATGGAATCACATCATGAAGGACCAGATAATTTAGTACTCTTGGTAAACTAGTTACATACCCAGTCTCATATTAAATTTGAATACACAAGTTACAACATTTTTTTAATAATATCATTATTTCCACTTTTATATTATTATATATCTTTCATAGTACACGTTATAGAATCCTATGAAAGGGGAAAAAATAAGTGTGATCTCAAATTCCTTGTAAGAGTTAAGTAAAATTGATGCAATTATGAATCCATACACCGTAATCAATATGGTAAGGTAAATTACTAAACAAGAATTCCATTTAATTTACAAATTGGCTATCATAATTAGATAAGGAACAGTCAATGTACAATGGTAAATAATAGAATACACATTCTATTTAAACAACTTTACTATAGTTATAAAATAAGGCATAATCAATATAGAAAGGTGTATAAATGAAGACACCTTCCATTTAATCAATAAACAATGAATGAAATGCATATAGAGATAATATTATTTTTTAAAAAATATAGATAATAAAAACTAAATCTTTAATAAAAGTATTTCATAATTATTCTACACTATGATCTATGGTATCATGATACTTATAATATCTAGACCATTAAAATGATGGTTTAAAAACTATAGGTTAAAACGTGTTTAATTATAGCATATTTATTTTTCACATGATACCTACCAATGCATTGTGGTGATTTATAATACTATTCCCCACCCATAACTACAAGTACAATGAATTCCACATATATATAATAATAGATTTAATTCATGAATAATGTGCTTTATCATAAAATATCCTTATCGAGTAAAAAAAAAGATTTATCAATATTTGTTTATATAAAGAAATAACATTCAATTTAGAACTCTGTATGTAGAAACAATATACGTTTTAAGTTATAAACATATCAGTGATAAATAATATGGATATTTAAGGGAAATTTGATGTCTATGAGAGAGTTAATAATTCAAGGAAAAGTTAATGAATATAAAAATAAATCAAGGATGATAATTTTAAAACATTACTTGGTAAAAATGATCATAAACCATACAAAGGAAGAATTAGTATGGTGTAAATAAAATATATACACATTGGTTTAAAAATAAAAGGTATTTTTCTGATTAATAAAAATATAATAAAAATTCCTTATAATATTTGTATGGAAAATATTATTTTCATTTTAATAATATAATTTTAAAAATTAACATTTACAAAAATAATTTAAAAAAATTTCTTTTAAATAAACATTTAAAATAATAAAAATATATATTAAACATATGAGTGGTCATGATATCATAAAATTCCATTCAAATCATACATGTTAAAACCAATATTCTTTTCTCTTTTGTGGAAAAATCCAAATGGGTTTTATTTTGAAATAGACATGAACATTAAATTAAATAAAAATTAATAAAGTAAAAAATGCGAAATGTTTATTTAATAAATAATTTGATAAAAGTTTCAAAAAATTGAATGAAAATTAGAAAAAATGAATTTGGAAGAAAAAAAATTATGATCAATAAGAGAAATGAAGTCTGGTATTATTAGAAAAAAATTTCAATCATTTTAAGAATATAAGAGTGAAAAATTGGAACTATTACTTAATAATATTCGTGAATCAATAGATTATAATAAATGTAAAAGGATTATTAGCTCAGGATAAAATAATTTCCTTCAATATAAATTCATGCATATATACTTTTGAATAAAATGAGATTGTGAAATAAACCATTACAAACGTCAAAATATTGATGTGGGGATTAATAAAAAAAATACATAGTGTGCATCAAATATAAATCAACATAAACCAATTTTAAATACATAAATATATAGTAAAAATTCATTACACACTTAATCTTATAATATCAAATATATCAAAGGAGTAATATAACCCAATGAAAATAAATTGAGTTATGAAATTTGTCACCATTTGATAACTTTTAATTCAAAACCTACTTGAAGAAATAATTCATATAAAAAAATAAAATATGATGAATAATGAATTATTCATGACATTTCATGTCAAATGGTAAATATATAGACCATATAAAATAAATTGGGTTTATAACATTACATTATGCCTCAATGAAATGAAATTGAGACAGAATCTGTTACATGGTGCTTCTTTTTGGTTGAATGTACTTCAAACTATTGCATAATGGTTTTGAGAAAGTTATTATTTTATTCCAGATCCATATTATTATTAATAATATTATATATTATCCTTTTATAACACATTACAACAGATTTGATAATTATTCTTAATTATTTTCAATGTTTCGTGTGTTAATTGCCTCGTTTTCTCATCCATGTTTTGTTATAAAAGATATTGTTCTTGTGATTAGTATATAGTTTCATAATATAAATAGTAATAATAATTACATAATTATCATATTTATATATCAAATATACTTTTAAACCCAATCATAAAATACGTTAATGAAAAATGAATTATGTTACAATCGTAGAGATAGTGGGTTGTACATATGCATGATTAACATATCCATTTTTCAATGATCATTACGGAAAAGAGTTAAGTAATGTTTTATCTTTAAATAATAATCATAATATCAAATTACTTTCTTAAATATACTTATATATATAATCCATGTGGTTTGTTGATGAAAAAATATTCACATCCCTTCTTGAAGGCAGTAGTCTAAAGATAAATGAATGAGATTATCATCTTTTCAGTGAGTGAAAAGGTAGAAAAAATGATTTTTAATTTTGATATACTGATTAATATATCATTAACATTATAAGTATGTAATTTATATATCATTAATCATTAACGTTATCATTTTCACCTTCCATGTAAAGAGTTATTGAAAAATGAATCACATCGCTTCACGAGGTGATAATTTGTTGTCCATACAATCTCTATTATCTTATCCCCTATAGAACAAAAAGTAAAAATATATATATGATATAATGAAAACAAATATATAATTATTTTATAAATATAATAGATATAATTTATATCCATCATCATACCCAACTGTGATATGTTGTAATGGAAAAATGAATAATATCGGTTTGTCAGGAGGTGGTTCACCCTACACACGAATGATGATTTTGTAACCCATTTGGTGGAAGTGGATATTTGTTTAGGTCATTATAGTAACATAAAAACATATAAATATATGTTATATACTGATTATATTATATCATCAGGTTTTAATAAGAATATTTATGTGGAAGAAGCAATGAAAAAAATGATAGTAGAAGAACATTACAACTTCATCATGTATCCTCCTTAGGTTTTCACCAAAAGCCATCCTAGATTGAATTTATGACAAAAACATGGATTATAGGATTATTGGAATGAATATTTGAATTTAATTTGGTAGTTATTGGTCAAATAAATAGGATTTTATGTGTTAAGTGGAGAGGATACATGTTTCCTTTTATAAGTGAGATGAGGGGCACACTAGTAATTTTTGGAAAATATTCAATGATGCCCACATTTTTATCATTTCACAGACCACCGAAATGGTAAATTCTCAAAAACAATAATAGATATGTTCTAAATATATTTAGATAATTAGTTTGGAGAAGTTTTTAGGTCAATTTTAACCTTATTCATCTTTGTTTAACCCCTAGATAAATCCATTTTTACATTAACCTCAGTAATTATTTTTTACTATTATAGTTATTATTTTTGGTAAGAAATGCTGTTAACCTTTTTAAAAGTTATAAATTATTCTTATTAAAATAAATTAATATATTTTTTTAAATCTGATTCACATAATTGGCAAATTTTAATTTAAAATTATTCCTACAGATGCAACAATAAAGCATGTTTTTAAAGAGAAAATGTACAAAAGTTAGATGGTTTTATATCAAAATTCAATATGAAAATTATTACAATGTAATAAAGGGGATTTATTGATATAAAATTAATCTGATTTTATTTTAATTCCAATTCAAAATATAATTTAAAATATAAATTATTTAAATGAAAAGGTAGTTTGCAATAAAAATTCAATATTTTTCACTATTCCAAAAAAATGACACTTTTTAGAAAAAATTCCAAAATCTTAACCTAATATTATTTTGAAATTATTATTTCATAAAATAGTTCAATTTGTTTATATAAATATTGTAAAAGTTTTAAAATTAATTTTAATTTATGTACACAAATCATGAAGAAACTATCCTTTAGAAAAAAAACAGTTTTTTAGAAAACATATCTTTTACTTTAAAATGATTCACAATTTATTTATAACTAATATATAACCAATTAATTTCGTTGCACTTTTAAAGAATTAAATTTTAATAATTTAATTAGTACTATTCATACCCACCAATTTAACAGTTATGTTATAATAGTATTCAATATCATGGTTCATTTAGATCGGAATTGTATGTTATACATGCTATCAAAGAGATTAAATTTAAAGAAATAATTTTTTGGGCTGCTTAAACATTGTTTTCATGTCATATACTCTATAGAATACAATTTTATTCATTTATAATTTTTTAGTGCTTCATTTTCCCATACATAAATAAATTTTCTCCTCATAATTTAAACATGATCTCGGTAATCAAGGGATTGATATTTGAAAATGCCTATATTGAAATCCCATATAATAAAAGGGTTAATAAAATGTCCTTTTATAGGAGAGAAAGGGAAGAAAAAAGACACATAACATGTAATTACCCCAACCCTGGTTTCCCAAATATGGTGCCATATTTCATTACATTGGTATATCTACCAGTAAGGTGCATTCTGATGAACTGAATAGTTTAGTAGCTTTAGAAGACAAGATGTATTCATGATTTCATCACTAAAATTTGAAATGAATAAAATATTTAAATAACTTTGCAAACGTAAAGAAATCCAAATTATTCTTGAATGTTATTCATAATATATTTCTTCATATCCTAGAAAAATAAAACATAATAAATGGGTGAGATCAGATACATAGAAAGGGTAATAAGTATAGTGGAATAATAAATAATATGGCACATTGAATAACTAAAAGTAAACATAACATTAAAACATAATCCTGAATATAATATGGTTGAAATAAAATCTGAATAAAAAATTACATAACAAAACATAACCATGGTATTCTACTAGTTTAATAACCTCATATTCCATCAATTAATAGTTTCAAAATAAGAGAGTGCATAATGTGGGAAATATTAACCATATCGTCAAAGCCTCTACCAATACTATTAAAAATGATTAAGGCCTTATCCAAAACCATATCTAAAAATGGGAAAGTCCTCGACTAAGTCCAATTTGTTTTGCCTCATTAGATCTACCGATGCATTGAGGGGCTATATTAGGCTCCAACCATTACAAACACTATACAATTAATTCCTCATAAGAATGAGATAAATATAAACCACATGAAAATATGAAATAACATTCCCTAATATGTAAACTTAATCACTAACCATTCTATGTAATAAGGTGATTGCAATCAAAATAGCACAACAATAGTTTAACTGATCATAAACCATTTATTACAATATTTTGGATGATATCAAAAACTATTTATGACAATTAATCATAATAATGAACATGACTATAGAAATAAATGAATATAATATTATAAAACCATCGAGTAATTCATGAGAGAAATACTCTTTTTCTTTGGAAAGAAGAGTTGTTTTGGAGAAATATTTGATTAAAACAAAAATTGAACTAAGATATTTTTTCATAAAAAATGAGTGATCTCATAAAAATAATGGTATCTTAAAAAATATTATATAGTTTACTTTATTAGGAAGAATTTTTTTAATATCATTTTAAAACATGTTACTCCACATAATAGAAAGAATAATTCTAACTGTGACAAATATATATATAATTTAGATATAATTTATGATTATTATATAAGAAAAATTAAGAATTTCATTAAGTTAGGTAGAGAATAATAGTAACCCAAATTAAAAATGAGGTTCAGGTTGAAACACTTAGCTTATATCCAAATGAGTTCTACACTTGACCTTAACATCCTGTATAATAAAATTAAATACGTTATTTAATTAATTAATAAAGTTATGTAAATTTATTTTATTTATTATAATTTTATTAAGTTCATTTTCTTACTTTTTAATGAGTTATAAGATTCAATTTTATCTCTCGGGAGTGTTCGTTTCCTTGGTTTTTATGATCAATATACTTGTATATTAGTATATAGTTCATGTAGAATGAGTATAATTATCCATAATTGAATTTCACGGATTTTATTAAACACAAATATTATTAAATTTTTATATAAATAATTCTATTATATGGTATGAAAATGAGTTATTAAATAAAACGTTAATGATAATAGTTCAGATTATTACGGTGGTATTTCGATCATCTTGAACTAGTTTTTCTGTATGAATTTGTATTTTGTATATTTAATTGATCCAAAACATTAAATAGGTTAAAATACATATATTATAGTCTGTTTAAACCATAAAAATTATTTCATGATCATTATTTAATGATGAATTGAATAAATATGGTTCTGCGTCCACAAAGGTTGTAAATCGGCACCTCCAGGATGATGATTTAATTTTTAAAAATAAGAGAGAGAAAGATTAAGGATATTGATGATGGTTATTAAATTGACATGATATAATTACAGTATATATATTATAATGGAGTTATCATTATCATTTTGAAAGAGGAGGTGAGTAGAGGATAATTAATTAATAGAACATAAAATGAAATTAAAAGAAAAAGGACGCAGATTTACCTCCTGAATACACATCATTGATAATCTTTTTAAAGGAAAGGAATTTTTATTTGTTTAATATAAAGATATAATAGACATTGGGAGGGACTAGGGAAGATAATTTTTGTATAACATTGACAAACATCAAGTCCTAGAGGAGTGAGGAGAAGAGGGGGTGAGAGTGGCTTTTATAGTAGAGGTCATGTGTAATTTTTGAATATCTTATTCATTATTTTATTATTTTTTCCCAGAAAATAAATAGTGTTGATTATTTTGAACAAAAATAGTAATATTGACTTGTGAGTTTATACCAGGTGTTCTTACATCATCCATACATCACCTATGACTCAATAAATCAGGTGTTTAGCATTTATTTTAAATTATTGTATCTTATCATTCCCCAAAAATTCAAGTATTTTAGAAAAATCCAAAACCCCCAACATTTTTTTAGGTTAAAATTCAAAAATGGACTACTTTTTTTCATAATAATTATCTATATATGTGAAATTTAATTTTTAAATAAAATCAACATTTACTCAAAAAAAATCTATTTCTAAAATTAAACTGATTTTATAATACCCTGAAAATTTAACTAAGGTATTATTAGATTATCCTAAAATCATAGGACAACAAAATAATGATTTAGGAATACATTTTATGAAAATTAATTTTCATTTAAATCAATTTATTAATCTAAAATTTTAAATAACTATTTATTACTCACAAAATACTAACACTTAATAATTAATTTTTAATATATTCACTTTCATTTAAAAGGTACCTAAATTTTATTTATTCATTCATGGGTGAGGTTACTATTCATAATAGTCATGTTAATATTAATAATTACATCATTACTGTTCAAAAGGGTAAAATTATTATTAAAAAGGGTCTTGTTATTATTCACAAAAAAAAGTAAGCTGGTCCTATCACACTCTAATTATATGACTAAACACAACCGGGTATGTCATTTTTTTTTAAATTCAAAAAAACTGAAGTTGAAAAAATAGTTTTAATGGATGGGATATAACTATCTCTTATAAATAAAAAATTATTTTCATATAGACATATTGTTTCATGTATTACATTCTATATTTATTTTTAAATCCTTGGGTTATTACATTCTCCCCTCCATCAAATTTCGTCCAAATAAATTACCATAATGTTAACTCATAAAATGATTTGGGTGGTTCTTCATTATGAGTTCCTCCGGATCCCACTTCACCACATCCATTTTATTATTCTTCCAAATTACCTTAACCATCCAATTTATCCAATTCCTCAACACCTATTAGTTAGTGTACATGATCTATATAGGATCTTCATAGTAAGATAAGTTAGATTTTAGATCTATCCCTTTAGAAGTGAAGACATTCACTGGGTCTAGCATGTACTTCCTTAGTAAAGTGACATGGAACAAAGTTTGTACCTTATAAAGGATATGTGTAATTTCTAAATGATATGCCACATCTCCAATTCTCTCTAGATTTTCAAAATGTTCCATGTACTTGAGGCTCAGTTTCACTTTCTTCCCAAATCTTATAACACCCTTTCCATGGATATACATTCAAGAAACCATGATCTCTCACTTGAAATTCCAAATCCTTCCTTTGATTATTAGCATAGATGTTTTTCCTTATGTGAGATTCTTTGATATGAGTTTGAATTGTCTTTGTCTTCGCGATTGTTTCCTCCACATGTTCTAGGCCCACAAGAAATACTCAAATCCTTCCTTTTTATCATTCTTTATAATTTTCCTTCAATTTGAGGGTTATAAGACAAACTCAAATGAAGCTCAATATCCAATGCATTTTGAATTCATTTCCATAATTTCATTGTAAATTGTGGGTCATGATCAGACACTAATTAAAGAAGTTGTCCATTATGTCTTATAGCTTTATTGATATAGAGTCATGTAAGGTTCTATAGTGGAGAATATTTTCTTATTGTGAGGAAATGTGTTGATTGGGTAAGTATGTCAACAATTACACATAATGAATCATTCTGACTTGGAGTTTGTGGAAATACAGTGAAAAAATCTATAGTGATATCATCCCATTCACATGTAAGAATAGGTATAGGTTTCATTACTCCTCTAGGTTGTTTTATTTTAGCCTTCACTTGCTGGCAGAAAAAACATCTTGATACAAAATCAGCAATTAACCACTTTATGTTTCCCAACATGAAATGGTACATAAAATATCTATACATATTAGTTCTACTAGGGTGTGTTGAAAAATTATAACTATGGGCATCATCCTATAACTAGATTTTTATCTCAGGTATAGATGGAACACATAGTTTCTTCCCATTTTTATGAATTCCATTATCACACATGAAGTTAGACAAAATCTCGTCATTCACACCATTAATTTTTTTAGAAGATTACCATCATCCGTATGAGAAATTTTAATCCTTTTTTTTAAATATTGTTAGGTTAACAATTGAATAATTAGTGATGTTTCACCTTATTTTATAATTCCCATATATATCCTCACTAGATCAATATACATAGGATCGCTTTCAATTCTCATTTTGTTCAGAACACCATGATACTTCCCGCTCAATGAAATTGTCACATTATTTTCCTTCATGTATTGTAGTATATAGAACAATAATAATCATTGAGTAGTTGATGCCATATCTATTTCTTCATGTTGAGTTATTTCTATGATAAGATATATTTCAAGATCTTGTGATCTGTATATATCTCACATAATTCACCATAGAGACAATGTCAATATATCTTTAGGGAAATAATTATAGTTTCTAAATCAATATCATGAGTTGGATAGTTTTACACATGAGTTTTTAACTACCTTGATGCTAGGTAATAACTATATCATTCTGTATAAAGATGCAATCAAGTCCATTCTTTGATACATCACTATAAACCACAAATCCACCACTTCCCAATGGTAGAGTCAATATTTGAGAATTCAATAACCTCTTCTGCAATTCCTCACAACATTCTTCAAGTTATTTTTTCCATATGAACTTGAACCCTTTGTGAGTAATCTTAGATAATCTATTATCTAATCAATAAATGTTCTGAACGAAACACCAATAATAACTTGCTAAACCAATTAAATTATATACCATGGTTATGTTCTGTAGAGTATGTTATTCTGAAAATGGATTTTTATTTAGAGTATCTACTAAGATTCCACCCTTATATACAATATGGACTAGAAAAGAAACTATTTGAATTCATAATTTGTAATTTCTAAACGTTATATATAACCTATTCTTCTAAGAGTCTTCATAATAATGATTATTTTATTCTCATTTTCTCTATATCTTCTATAGTAAACCATGATATCATTAGTAAATACCACAACAATGTAATCGAGATATTCCTTGAAAACTCTATTTATTAGATCCCTGAAAACAAAGTGTTCATTTGTCAGTTAAAAAGGCATTACTATAAACTCATAATGCATATTCTTGGTTCAAAATATTGTCTTTTGAATATCATCCTTCCTCACATTGTACTGATGATATCTTGATCGAATTAAATCATTGAAAAATATTGGTCTCCATGAAGTTAATCAAATGAATCATCAATTCATGTAATATGATACATATAATTTATCATAATAGCATTGATCTCCTTATTTTTAATCCATAGCCTCATAAATCCATTTTTCTTCTTAATGAAAAGAATAGGAGCTCCCCATAGATAATCACTAGGACAACTAAACCCATTTCTACTCAACTTTTCTGGTTGTTTTTTTAACTCCACTAATTCTACTATGGCCATTCAATAAAGATTCTTTGATATAGGCCATGTGCCTAGAATTAAATTTGTAGAAAACTATGTTTTCTACTCTAGATGAGTTCTAGGTAAATCCTCTGGGAATACATCAACACATTCTTTCACAATAAATACATCATAAATCTGCACATTTCTTTCCTAACCCATAGTTGTTTTTTATCATCCTCCCTAATAATTGTATTCATTATTAATAGTAGGGTGGATCTAGATAAGAATTAGATAATGATGTTTCAACTCTAAATATGAGGTATTCTACACCATTATCAAATATTGTAACTTTCTTCTTCTTATAATATATTCTTGAAACATAATTTGAAATCCAAATAATACCAAGAATTATATATAATTAAATCTTGGGTATGATAAAAAAGTCAGCTTCTAAAGCATGTTTATGTGTCATAATGGGTACTGATTGACTCATTTCTGTCATAATGACACATCCCTTATTTGTTTTTACATACACTCCTTTAATATATAAAATTGTAAATTTTTACTATTCTTAGAAAAATGGGGAGATATAAAAGAATGAGATGATTCAAAATAAAACAAATCATTGGATAATATTGAGGAAATGATTGAAGTACCTTCCACTACATCAATCAGAATTTATACTTTAGTATTTGTGATCACGTAAGCATGGCCTTGTTCCCATGGCCCTCTTTATGGAATGTTTCCATGACACTTTATACAATAATTTTCATAGTATCCCATATACCAACTGTTATAGTATTGAAAATTGATAGGTTACATTCTTCCCCATGGAATCACCAGAATGGTGGCCTTTCTATCCACACTTCTAGAGTACATATTTTCCATTAATGTAGGAACCACTGTGTTTCCAACCACAAGTATCGCATGTTGGAAAATTCTTCTTTTTATTCTTACATTTATCCATTATATCTATTTTCACCCACATATTCTATTATTTTCCATTAAAGTAATAATACTTAGATAATTCTTTCTCCATCTTGATATCACATGATAAAATATCTCTATATGATGAGAATATTTGGGAGACTATTTCCCTTCGGATGAATCGTTTTAAACCATCAAAGAATCAGTCAATATTTCTCCGTGGAATACATATGTAGTCTACGACAAATCTTTCTAACCTTGTAATGTTCATGTTATACATTGCAAGATTTTTATCCTCATTACTTTTGAGACTCAAGAATTTACTCTTTATATGTGCTCATTATTCATGAGGAAATTATTTTTCCAGGAAAATTTTATTTGAAATCATTTAATTCCATTTCTTATATTTCTTCCTCCTCTGTGTTTTGAATTAAAAAACACCATTGATCTGCATATCTCATGAAACAGTAAACTTCCATGATAACCATATCCTCATCATTAAATCTCGAAGTGAGAAATATCAACTCTAAAGAACTTATCCACCGCTCCACTACAAAATTTTTTGTATTCCCAATGAATAATGAAGGTTGTTATCACAAAAAGAAGTCTAACATATCTCTTCTTTGTTGTGGATCGGGATACTCTATATGGGTATGGTTATTTTCATAACCTGAGTTAGCTATCTCGATAAATACATATGTTTCCCATCACTAGTCTCAACTCCAATATCGATATCATTATCTAGAATATGATGGAAATCCATACATGGGATATACATGTTAAGGTAGGTTCCATTCCATTCACTATGCACCATTTCTATAAAATGTCACGCACAAAACTAGGTTATAAATCATAATGTATAATGTAAAACTTGTAAAATACAAAACATAAATTGAAATAACATGCATGTCTAATCGCATAATCATAAGAATGGTTTTATTGGGGTCATTTTTAATATTAAATCCTTCATAATTGTTTGAAAATGAAAATATGAATTATCCTATACATATCCCCCAGTAGTGTAAAAATAGGTGCATAGTAAGGCTCGTTGTCGTGTACCATGTTACCCCGACCCATGCTCGGAACACCTTGTTGGAGTTCTTTCCCCTAGGTAAATTTGTTTCAAAACAAAGTCAACTTGTAGAATCCTGATAGGGATGTATTTCTAGGAATATCCAAATAATATCTTCCATACCAATATTCTCAGATGGTATTGTATTCTTATCCTCATATTATATCATATGGTTTTAGTCTTTAATCTACATTTTCTAAATCTATTTCCCATTGCTTCTACTAGACTTCTTTTAAAACCAACTATAAAGACCCTAACCATAGTTTCCCAGAGCTGGTGACTTATTTCAATACATTGGCATATAAACAAGGAAGACTCATCTGAATGAATGAATGAATAGTTTAGTAGAATTGGAAAATTATATATATACATGAGTTTAATATTACAAATTAAAATGGAATAAAATATAAAAATTATTTTGAAAACAACAACAACTTCTATATTATCCCTGTAATTCATTGATAATATGATTCTTCAAATCTTGGAAATATATATCATAAAAAAGGGTGATCTGAGATGCTCAATAAGGGTAAGAAATACAGCAGAAAAATAAATAATATGGCATGGTGAATAATTAATAGTAAACATTCTATTAAAACCTAATCATGAACATAGTATGACAAGAATTAAAGATGATTAAATAATTCCATAAAAAACATTACCATGGTATTATACAAGTAGAATAACCTTAAGGAGTATCAATTACTAGCTTCATAATGCGGGAATGCCTATTTCGCATATCAGAACCATACATTCAAGGCCTCTACCGAGACAACTTAAAATTATTTTGGCCTTGGCCAAAACCATATCTGAAAATAGGAACGAAGTCAGCCAAGTCCATATATATTTTGTCTCATGACACCTACATATGTATTGAGGGGATACATCAGGGCCATTCATCACTTACTAATTGAAATTTATTTTTTATATAAATGTGGCTAAACATAAACAACATGAACATATGAAATAACTTTATCCAATCAGTAAGCATAATCACTAACCATTATGAGTAATAAGGTAAATGGTATTAAAATAGCACATCCATGGCCAAACTGATCATAAATCATATAATAATATTTTGTGGATGATATAATAAACTATTAATCCCAATTAAACATAATAATCAAGATAATTATTCAAATAAATGAAAATATTCTTACAAAATCATCAAGTGATTCTTGAGAGAAATACTCTTTTACTTTGGAAAGAAAAGTCATTTTGGAAAAATATTTATATAAAATAAGAAGTGAACTACGATATTTTTTATAATAAAATGAGTCATTTTTAAAAAATAATGTTATCTTAAACAGATTATAGAGTATACTTGAAAATAGGAAAGAATTTGTGATGTTCCCTTGAATTGGGTTTGTTTATGAGGTAAATATTTCGAAGGATCCTTTCCAAACATGTAACTCCCCATAAAATAATGAAAAAGTTTAATTCATACAAATATATATATATATATAATTGAAAAAAAATTCTGATGAGTAAATTATAATAATTAATAATTTCATTGAGGTAAGTAGAGAATAAGAGTAACCTAAAAGAAAATGGAGGTTCGAGAAAAAACCCTTACCTTATGTATTAATAGGTTCTATACATGACCTTAATGTCCTGGATAATCAAAATTAAATCCATTAATTAATTAATTAAGAACCATATATACAAATAATTGATTTATTATTATTTTATTAAGATTATTTATGGTATTTATGATGATTTATAAGATACAATTTTATCTCTCGGGAGTATTCGTTTCCTTGGTTTTCATAATGGGTATACTTGTGTATGAGTATGAGAGTTTATGTTGAATGGGTATAATTCCCCAAAATTGAATTTATATGATATTAATAAATCTATATAATATTAAATGGTTATATAATTTATTTTATTATATGATATTAATATGATTTATTATATAATGAAATAGTGATAATTGTTTTAATTCTTAGGGTGGTATTTCGATAATCTAGAATGAGATTTGTTGTATGAATTAGTATTATTTATATATACAGGTTCTAAAACATTAAATAGGTTATAATATATTTATATATATATAGATAATAGTCTGTTTAAACCATAAAAATGGTTTCATGATTATCCTTGATGGATAAATTCAATAAAGAATGTTCATCGTCTGTGAAGGTTGTAAAGACACACCTCCCAGATGATGATTTCGTTTTTAAGAATAAAAAATAGAGAGGGTAAATATATTGATGATGATTATTACATTAACATTATATAATTCTAGTATATGGATGATCCTAGAGTTATCATGATCATTTAGAAGGAGGATGTGAGTTTAGGATAATAAATGAAAGGATCATGAAATGAAATTAAAAGAAAAAGGATGTGGATTTACCTCTTGAATACACCTCCTTGAGAATCTCCTTTAGAGAAGGAGTTTGTATCATTTGGTAAGACCATGACCTCTTAGAAGCAGGGAGGGATGTGGGTAGAGTATTTTTGTAGAACATTTAGAAACATCAAGGATTAGATGAGTGATGAGAAGAGGGTGTGAGGGGTGGCTTTTATAGTGGAGGAGAGGAGTGATTTTTGAATATCTTATTCATTATATTATTATTTTTCCCTGGATAAGAAATATTATTTATTATTGTCACCAAAAATAGTAATAATTTCTTATGACTTTGAACCATGTGTTATTACATCATCCATACATCCATTATGACTCAATAAATCTTGTGTTTAGCATTTATTATAAATTACCATATTTTACTTTTCACCAAAAATCCATGTATTCTAGATAAATCCCACAAATTAATCCCAAACATTTCTCAAAGTGTATAATTAAAAAATAGACACAATTTGGTCAAAATAATTTTTTAAATATATGTAATTTAATTTTTTTAATAAAATCATCAATTACTTGGAAAATACAGATTTTAAAATTAAAACTGATTTTATAATTCTGTAAGAACATTTAAAAAGGTCATAATAAATTCTCTTAAAATCATAAGACAACAAAATATTGATTTAGGAATATATTTAATGAAAATTAATTTTCCTTTAAATAAATTTATTTAATTAAAATTTTAATTAAATATTTATTACTCATAAATATAAGAACACTAATTTTTTAATTTTTAAAATATTCACTTTTATTTATAAGGTGCCTAAATATTATCTCTACTTTCCTGGGTGAGGTTAGTATTCTTAAGGGTCATGTTATTTTTCATAAGGGTAAAATTTCTATTCATAAGGGTATCATAAATTTTTATAAGGGTCAAGTTATTATGCCCCAGAAATGTAAGTTGGTCCTATCAAGCTTTAAATATCTTACTGAACGCAACTATTTATGTCAGTTTTTTAAAATAAAAAACATAGAAGGGAAAAATTTATGTTTAATGGACAGGTTATAACAATATTATATAAATAAAAATTTATGTTTCATAGAGACTCGGTGTTTCATGAATTACATACTATATTTATTTGTAAATCCTTTGAGTGTTACATAAAATGTTTTCTAAGTCAGAGAACATTGGTGGTATGTAATGATATGGTCACAAAAGAAAATATTAAATAATTATAGAGATTGAAAAGGATCATTGATCACAGGAAATTGAATGATCAATGAAAATTTAAGGGCCTCAAAACCATAAATCTATGATGATTTAAAATACTATCTAATTTATTAGATATTAATTTAATAGGATAAAAATTTTGTTTAAATATCCTTTTCATAATTATGATGAATTAGTTTACTGTATAATAATATACGAACTATAATTACATGATATGTTTAGGTTTTATAATCATCGTTTCATCCTTTGGTTACACTTTGATCAATTTCCAATTCATCCCATACTCTAATAAATTAATATCAAAAAATGCATTTTTTATTCTTGAAGAACTAAAATTCACTTTTAATGAATTATAATATTCCTAAAATAGTGAAAAGTCCTTCCACATATCTCTAAATATTTTTCCAAAATCAATATGGTTATAAAAAGTTACCCAATATAATAAATTAATCACTAAACCTCAAAAGTATCTCCACTGGTTCAACATTAATATTTAATTTCCAAATCGTTTATCTAATAACCATGACATATTAACCCTGAAATCATGTAATTCAGTGGTTGGAACTAAACCGTTATAAGCATTTAGTCATGTCTTCATGCCTTGAAACCTTCTCGGATGTGATGGATTGTCATCCAGTAAGATGTTTGTCCTTTTATAAACTATATTAATATAATTCTGATTACACTTTCAAAAAATATTATTTACATCCTTGAAATAAAATTAATATTTAAATAACCTTTTGAAAAATGTTTTCAATAAAACATTTTTTTGCAAAGTCTAATAATCTTATTGGAATATTATTATAATGACACTAATGATTATATTAACCCTAAAGATTATAAATACCATTAATATTATGTTGATAAAATGTAATGGAATTATTCCTCAAATAAATTTTCCACTAAAACATACACATTCCATAAATTTCTTCTAAAATACCCTTAATCGTGTTATACCATCATCATATAAAACCCAAAATAGGTGTTTATGTATTTGATCTTATAATAAATATTAAATACATTAAACCAATATGTTATACATAAATGTTATGTTAATATAGACATATATTCTTTTAAAAATTAACACAATCCATAGATGTTTCATAATTCTTATCACTAAAATACCATTGGAAAAAATATTTATACAATTTAATTCATAAATATAAATAAATAAATACTTTATCTATTTTATTTTCAAATATGTATTTCCTTATTCTAGGGTCAATCCCTTAGATGAGGGCATTGACTAAGATAATTCCTGGGTTCTCCACATTTAAGACAATGAAATATAAATGGAACCCTAAGATCAGATTTATTTCCTTTCATCATACTCTTAATTTTTAATTGTTAAATAATTGCTTTATTGCATTCTTTTTCACATATAAAACATCTTCCCATTCCTCTGTAATGATTTATTTTCAATATAAGAAACCTAATGTTTATCGAAGGTAATAAATTTTTATTATCTATTAAAATCCTTCATAATGGTTAGAAAATAAAATATTAATTATTCTAAGCATTTACCCCAGGAGAGTCAAACCTGGTGTGCAGTAAAGCCCATTTTGTTGAACCAGATAATGATCAGGTCAAGACCAAAGCACTATTTTCAGAGTTATTACACCTATGTAGATATGTTCTATAACAAAGTCCACTTATAGTATCCAGATACAGATTTATTTCTAGAAAAATCCAATAATATTTACCTTACAAAACCATTAGTATGTTCTTTTATACTTATCCTCAATGTTAATAATAGGGTCATGATCCCTAATCTATGTTTTCCTAAATCTAGTTGTCAAGGTTTCTACAAATATTCCTTAGATACCAACTATAGATACCCCAACCTAGGAACCAAAGTTTGTTCCCTACTTTAAAACACTATTATTAGATATACAAAATCTCATCCTGAAGAACCAAATAGTCTATTAAACTTGGTAAACTATATACATACATGATTCCTATAATATATTTAAAATAAATCAATAAAACATAATTTTTTTCAAGAATAAAATTATTTACTCTAGAATATTCTTACATATTTTTAATAGTAAACTTCATGGAATCATGATAAAGGAAACACAATAAGGTTAAGATCAAATGCTCAGTAAGGGTTAATAATAGTGTAAGATGCCATGAATCAATAACTAATAATCGATATGGAAAGATAAATAATTTAACACTTGTTCAATTTAATCAATTACTTTTCAATCATAATTAGATAAGGAATAATCAACGTGGGAATGTAAATAACTAAAAACGCATGACATATATATATCATGACTATATTGATAAGATTAGAAATAATCAATACGTCATGGGGAATAATTGAAAACACATTTCATTTATCAATTAACTAATAATTAAATGAATCCACAGTTAATATAACTATTAAAATATCATGTATAATAATAACTAAATTATTAATGAAGAAAATGCTTAATTATTGGACACCATGATCTCATACATCATGATACCTCTACCATCAAGACCTTTAATAAGACGATTCAAAACTCTATGTAAAAACATATTTAATGCTAGCTTACTTATTTATCTCATGAGACCTACCAATGAATAGGGAGATATATAATATTGGGTCCCACCTATCACTACAGGTCCAAAGAAATCCTCGCATATGAATAATTGATTTAATTCACGATCAATGTGTTTTATCATCAAATATCTATATTGAGTAATGAATTTGTATTTATCAATACTTCCAATGATAAATAATTAAAATTCAATGTATAACATCATATGTATAAAAAATATATGTTTTATTCAATTAATATATCTATGATAAATAATATGGATATTTAAGTAAAATTTAATGTCCACTAGAAAGTGAACAATTAATGGGAAAGTTAATGACTACAAAAATGAATCACGGAAGTGAATGACAATACTTCCATTTTTAATAATGATCCTAAATAATCAAGAGGTAGAATAAACCAATTGTTGAAAATATATTTTTATTTCTTAAATCATCTTTTAAAACTATAAATTAAAAAATTGTAAAAATTTTTTGATGTAATTTTTTTTGGAACCGATACAATAATATTTAAAACTTTTTTGTAGTAATGATGACTTATAATTCTATTCATGAAATTCACTTTAAAATAAATATTCTTTTCACTTTTTCTGTAAAATAAAAATGAGCATTGTTTTAAAAATGTCATGAAGATTGTTTTACAAAGTTAAATAGTTAAAATGGGTAAAAAATGATTTTAATAACCTAAATGAACAAGTGTTTAAAAATAATAATTTTTTTTAGAAAATACGGTTTTTGAAGAAAAACTATTTTTGATCGAGGAGAGAAATGAAGTTAGATATTATTAAAGAATTTTATAAATCATTTTAAGTACTAAAGAATAAAAAAATTATACTCGTAATTAACAAAATTCAAGATTCTATAGAAGATAATAAAACTAAATGTTCTATTATCCAATCATCAAATAATTATCTTCATTGTTAATTCCACTAAAAATAACCCTGATTAAAATTATATTTTTAAATATAACCTTACAAATTTCATAACAATGAAGTGTGGATTAATCAATGAATCTATTATGGGTATAAAATGAAAATCCACCTAAATAAATTGAATGAATAACAATTTATATCTTGATGTTATTACTCACAAAATCTTATAATATCAAATACAACAAAAGAGTAATATAACCCAATAAAAACAAATCGAGGTATGGTATTCTTTACAACTTGGTAACATTAAATTAAAGACCCATTAGATGAAATAATTAAATGTAAAACATAAATGCCTTTAATAATGAGGTAATAATGATACTATAATTTAGTGGGGAAGTATATACACCATATAATATAAATATGGTGCGTAACATTATAAATTTCATTAATGAAATAAAATTGAGTCCAAATCCCTTACCTCATGCTACAGTTTGGTTGAACACTGTTTAACCACCTGTATAATTATTTTAAGCATATTTTTATTTTATAAGAAAACCATATAAAATTTATAATATCATATATGATCCTTTTATGACATATTATCGTTTTTTATTTAATAATCATTCATTATTTTAATTTTCTAAGGGGTTAATTGCCTTGTTTTATCATGTGGGTTTTGTTATAAAATATATAGTCCTTTCAAATAATATATAGTTACATCATCTCCATAATAATAATAATGACATAATTATAATATTTATACATCAATTTTACTTTTAATAACAATCAATATATATGGATAAGAAAAATGAAGTATGTTATGATCATGGAGATGGTAGGTTTTACATACCCAAGAGTAACGTTTCCTTTTTTCAAAAAATCATTATAGAAATGAAGAATGTGATATTTTATCTTTAAATAATGATAATTATATCATATTATTTTATTATATATATTTATAAATATCATTCATGTGGTTTTTTGATGAAAATAAAGTCTTATCTCTTCATAATGGTAGTAGTCCACAAATAGATAGACGATGTTGTCATCTATTTATGAGGGAAAAGGTATAAATATAAGTTGATTTATCATATATTAAAATGATTAATATTTCATGAAATTAATTGTTCTAATATTTATATCACATATTATTGTTTAATTTATCCTTATCGCCTTTTGTGTTAAGTGTTGGGGAAAGATGAATCACATCACTTTGCAAGATGGTCCTCCACTATACACACGAGCAATGTTATCATATCCCCAATGGAATGATAATTAAAAGGTTTATATATGATATAATGATTCTAGAATTATAATTATGTTACAAATATCATATATTTACTTTATATCCTTTATGATACCCAATTGTGATAGGTGGTAATGGAAAAACCAATGATATTGGTTCGTGAGGTGATAGTCTGACACACACATGAATGATTATTTCGTAACCCATTTTATGGAAGTGGAGATGGTTATAGGTCATATCCTTAACATAAAAACAAATAAGTATATATGAATATACAATTGATTTTATATCATCATTTTTTAAAACAAATTTATTGAGTTTTAGGAACAAATAAAATAAATATGTTCGTTGAAGAATGTTACCTCTTCTTTGGGTATCCTCCTTAGGTTTTCACAAATAGCCTTCCTAGGTAAGATTTATTACCAAAATAATGCTTTTAGGATTAGGAAATTGAATTTTGGAAGTTATTTTTGTAGTTTTTGGCTGATCCAAAAGGGTGTTAATGTGAAAAGTGGATAGGATAGTTTGTGTCCTATTATAAGTGAGGTGGGTGGCACAGTTGTATGTTTTTTAAAGGATTCAATCGTACCCACATTTGAGTCATTACAACAGCCTAAAAAATGGGTCATTATAAAATCCAGAAGTTATGTGGTCAAATTATGTCCATACAATGGTTTTTCATAATTTTTATGTCATTTTTAACATTTATCTTCTTAGATTCTCCCCCAGAAAATCTATTTTTATCTTAAACAAAATAATTAATTTGTATTATTTTCACTATTAATTTTTGTAAATACAATATATTGAACTTATTAGAAAATATAAATTATATTTATTCCAAATATGAAATCTATTTTTATGAATTTAATTTACATAATTTTAATATTTAAATTTTAAATTAATCCCATATACTCTACAAGAAAACGTGTTTTTAAAAGAGAAAATGTTCAATATTTTATGAAGTTTTTATAAAAAAATTAAATATGAAAATTATCAACATTTAATAAATTATATTAATTTATATAAAATTAAAATAATTTTAAATTAAAAAAATTTAGTAATATAAATTAACATTATAAATTATTTAAATGAAAATGTAGTTTTCGATTAAAATTCATTATTCTCACTATTCATCAAAAAATGAAATGTTTCATAAAAATATAAAAAATTCACCCTAAGATAATTTTGATATTATGATTTCAAAAATGATGTTTATTTTCTCAAATAACATTTATAAATATATTAAAAATTAATTTTAAATTATGTGCCCTAAGCATGACTGAACTTTCCATTGGAAAGAAATTTCGTTTTTTTAATATTTGTTTTTCTTTTAAATGATTATTATTTTATTTATTATCATAGATAACCAATGATTTTTTTGTGTGTAAAACATATTTTTTAATAATTTTTTAGTATTATTCATATCATTCATTTTTATAGTATACTATATTAAAGTTCATTTTGACTTGAGGTTGCATGTTCTATAAGCTACCAAAGGGATTACATTTAAAGAAATATATTTCATTGGTTTTTTAAGATTGGTGTTGTCTACAACATATTCTATCAATTATAATTTTCTTTTTTTATAATTTTTTCACGTTACAGTATTTGGGTTATATGGAATTTATGGTTTTATCAATGATGTTAATATTTATTAACTTGATGGTGACAAATGGATGGAGTGATAAGAGTTTTATAGAGTTGACAAAATAGTTTAAAGACCTAATCCCTAAATACTATGATCTTCCATATTCACTTAAAAAATATAAGAAAATAATATTCTTAAGGGTATTTGGTACAATTGTATACATGCACTCCTGAATGACATTATTCTTTTTAAGAAAAGATATGAATATATGATAGAGTCTCCTAAATGTCGGATTCCATAATATAAGTTCAATGAAAAATCAAAGGATATGTTATCTGTTATATAGACTCCTACAAAGGTAGTTTTTTATCATCCTGTAATTTCTAATTTGAGACATTTTTTTTAAATTAAAATGAATCATAAAAGGTTAAGATAACATGTTGATTAGTTGATATGTGAGGTAAAATTACATCATCTTGATGATTTTCTACAGTGGAAAAAATTGATTAAAAATTTACTATATTTAGAAATTATGTTATAAATATAAGTCTTCAACTATGGATAGATAAAGAGAATATATATATATATATAAACCTTAGTATCACACATAGTTTATGACTTATTTTATTAGTAATTGACAACAAATCTTTGGAATTTTTTATGAAGTGAAAATATTTCAGGTAAAGTTTAATTATATCTAGAACAAAATATCATAGAAATGAATTTTTTTATTTGTCACCATCATTTGATGATTTAACCATTTTTTGGGAGGAAGGTATAATAGTGTATTTATACAATAAAATAGAACATTTTGAACTCAATGCAATGATTATGTTCAGTAAAAATGACTCTCTATCATATGGAAATTTTCATAGATATATTTATAATAGGAATAAATATTATCCAATTTGTGAATAGAAAAATTCATATTATCAACATTAACAGGGGATGAAAATGGTATACATGGGTTATTGGATGTTTTTTTATCGATCACTATTATTAAATATTTTCAAAAACATTCAAAGGCTCAAAATAATTTGATATTTCTCCAAAACCTTTTTCCACAAAATGGTATTTTCAAAGGGTGAAAAACATTGATGTCACATTATAAATGACACTAAAATCAAGTAATTATAGAAATATTTGGATTAAATGTTCAATATTTTTTGATCTTCTATATTTTATATATCATGAGGTCAAATATAACATTGATTTTATTCATATGAAGAAGATTATTTTTTACATTGTTTGAAAAATTGTTAGATATTAATGGAAATACTAAATATGGGTTAAAAATTTTTTTGGACTTAATCTCAATGGGAATATGTTTGGATTATTCTCCCACTGTCAATTTAAGATTAACATAATTGACTTTGGTTTATTATACATTTTCCAAGAGGGATAAAATTATCTTCTTTCAATGTCCCCATGATTTCAAATTTTCATAATGTAATTCTTTAAATTTAAAAAAAAATTATGTCACTAATAGGTATGAAGTTGATAGGTATAAAATCACATGATTTTCAAGTCATGATATAACAACATCTACTATTTTTATTTTATAGAATATTACACATCCATGTAAGAATGAATATTATAATGTTATGTTATTTTTTTCAATGAAAATTATAACAAGTTGATTGATATGAATTCTTTGAAAAATTTAGATAATAAAGTGGATTCTATAGTTTTTCAACTAGAGATATATTTTCCTTAATATTATTTTGATATCAAAGTATATTTTCTGGTTTATCTGGGGTTGAAAATTTAGTGTTTTATACACATGTATAACTATATTGAATGTATCCTTTTGAAAGGTATATGAAGATATTGAAGGGGTGTGTTATGAATATATATAAAATTGAAGCATCCATTGTTGAGAAGTATTTTTCTGAGAATGTTTTAAAGTTTTTTACAAGCTACTTGTCTGCAGTGGATCATATTAGTTTGCTTACATCTCACTATTAATGATTCAATTATATGGTAAAGGGGATATGAGGTTGGAAAGTAAAATCATTGATAGATGAATAGATAAATTAGGACAATTTATACATATTGAATAATATAGATGATGGTAATCCATGTATTATATTTCATAGTGATTTGTAATAGCAATGTTATCTAAAGAAGAAATATGTGTGGATTTTGAATGATCATAATAAACATTTTTTCATGGTTTAAAGAGACCATGCATTGAAGAATAAATGCATTAGAAACATTTATATGGTAAGCTATTGTCCCAAGTTTGAATTTGGTAACATGGTCCATATTGGAAATTAAAGTCTATTTAATTTATATGAAAGATTAAAATAATATAAGTGTTGTTCATAATAGTAGTGTATTGGTATTCACAGAAACAATGCATTTTTGTAGTTCTGAAGACAAAAACCCAATCGTTGTATCAATTAAATATTTTGGATTCATTAAAAATATGGGATTTTGATTACATTAAATTTTTAGTTCCATTTTTATAAATAATTTGGTCCCTCGGTCAAAGACCAAGACACATTATTTTAAATAGGGAAAAAATATTTTCATGAGTCTGAAGGATGGAATCTTATTAAAATCATTATCATAAAGAGGGAGTAAATTAACATGAAGATCATCCCTCTAAGTTATGTCATGGTTGACTCTATTATTAGTAAGACCATCTATAACAATTTTTAGTTAATGTAATCCATGATTGGAAATATAGCTTGTCTCCAAAAGCAAAGATATATAGTTCATTCAACACGTAGTAAGTGGCCAGGCAAGATGCACCACACCATAAAAATAGCCGAAACAATAGTGGTTGAATTACATTAAATCCAAATATTGTTCTATACATTTTACATGGAAAAGTCAATGGCATGGATCCCACCAATAATTTCCACCTCTAGAGATGAGGAAATAACACAGCTTCCCAAATAGAATCTGTTATATTGACCAACATTGTCTCTAAAAAAAGCACCAGAACCCACAAGAACCGCATTGCCTATAGAAGTTCCATCAATATTCACTTAGATCCATCCTAAATGCAGGTCTTTCCATAACACCTTAAAATTTAATCTAGGCTGTCTATTGAGACATTCAATTTAAAGTTAATATAAGATCTAGAAGTCTCCAATAGTGTTTTCACAATAATCCTTCTAAATCGAGGCGACATCTCGAATGGAAATGAGAAGCCATGTCCAACCTGCATTAATACTGAGTGAGAAATTATTATAAAGAATAAAATTTCTATCATATTATATCACATGGATGAGCTCATAAACAGCAGTTAAGAGATGATTCTTGATTTGATGTGAGGTTTTAGAATCAACACAGTGATTTAGTTTTGAGACAATTGAATCTGGGAGTAGCCAGATGCAGTTAAAAATATCAAAATTATAATTCAAAAGAGCTGAAGTCATAACAAAATAAAAATATATAGTCAGTATATTACCTAGCATTCTTACAATGATAATACATAGAGAAAAGTTAAATACCAAAAGACTGAAGGCAAACCTCCATGGGGACTGTATTGTTAGCAATATTCTAAACAAGTGTAAGCCTTGGGAGTATAATACAATGATTGTCAAAAGATTTCAATCAAAAAATGTAAAAAATTACAATTTAAAAATTTATGAATTTAGATGCTTTTAGAATCAAGGATTCCATTAGGGGTAGGTAAATAAATAATGAAATTTTTAGAATTAGATTATCGATAATTATCAATAACAAGAATAATTTTATCATCATGGTTGATGTTACGAGAATGAATAACATCCACAATAGTGCATTTGGTGTTCTATGGAAGTGAATTGGGTGGAAACATAGAGATTAAATGAAAACCAATCCAAGGTTCCAGCCAAAAGATCGTGGAGGAATTAGAGCTAACCATCCATCTAGAAATATTCCTGATTTTAGAAAACGTTTATCAAATAGTTGACCAGATAGAAGAGGTCGTATATTTCAAATTTCCATTATTTAACATAGTAAGAAATATTTTTTTAGAGAAAAAATGGAATAATAGTTTTTGTAAAGTAACCTCTAAGTGAACCAAGTATAAAGGGAATCATTAAAGAGTTTAAAATTTTTTATTCAAAGACCACCCTTATTTAAAGGTTTACTACAAGTATCCTAGAGAATGGTCACAAGATTCCTTTCAAGAGTGATTCTGATCCAAATATCATATTTGATGAAAAAATTAATTTTACAAAGTAGACCAACATGCCATTTGTAGACCATCAGCAAGTAGACCATTTTAAATAAAATTGTATATTTTATAAGATATATTATATTAGCCATAGATAGGGATTTTTCCTTCCATGAGATAAGTTGATAGATGATTTGGTCAGCAATTTTGGATAAGTAACTGGATTTAGGTCTTCCTAAAAATATGGGTATTCCTAGATAAGTGAAAGGGAAGGATCCTTCATTGATTCCTAAAATGTTAACGATGTTTAATATTCTATTAGAAGAAATAAATTTCCAATTAAAAAAAAGTATTTGTTGTAGATTATTGTTTGACCAAATATTTCTTCATTATGAGACATGTAATTTTGTAGATTTTTAATACTCCTTTTATCACCTTGTACGAACAAGATGATTTTGTCAGCATATCAAAGAAGTGTGGGAACATTTATTTTTTAGGAAGCCTGAATAAGTTTAATATTGTTTTATCAATAAGGAAAGTGCGTAATCTTCTTTTGTAATCTTCCAAAATTGAAAAAATAATGGTAAATATGGGAACACCTTGTTCAAATCCCTTGGTGAATTTAAATAATACCTTATTGAAACCATTGACAAAGATTGAGATGGAGGCTGATTTAAATAAAGAGACCATCCTACTAATGAAAGTATCATTAAAACCAAATCTATGAAGAACATTGAAAATGAAACTACAATCAATGGTATTAATGGTTTTCCTAATATCAAGTATAATGGAATGATTTCCTTCTCTGGTGGCTTTGATTAAGATGTTGGTAAATTATGAGGAAAGGTATATGCAATCTTGTATAGACCTAACCTTGATAAAACTATCTTGATTCTGAGAAACAATTTTATTGAATATAGTAGTGAGTCAATTAGAAATAATTTTTGAAATAATTTTGTAAATTGTATTAATAAGAGAAATAGGTCTAAATAGATTAATCTCATATGAATTGTACACTTTAGGAATTAATGTAAGAAATTGATCTTTTAGGATAAGGGGGAGAAAAACATTGGAAATTTATTTGACTATTTTTAAATCATCCATATGAAAAACCTCCCAGTAGTGTTATAAGAAACCATTATTTAAACCTTCTGGACCAGGGGCACTATCAAGATTAAGGCTAAAAACAATGTCTTCGATTTCATGATCAAGAGGGGTTCTTAAAAGATACATGTTTTCTTCCTCATTCACCATAAGTTGAATGACATCAAAAAGAATATTTTTTATGAAATCCTAACCATTGAATATATTATACAAGTAAGAGACAACATGATTATAAATGGCATACTTAGTATTAATGAGGGTGTCTTCTTCTGTAAGAAAGGTGAGAGGATAAAAAACATTTCAGATTATTTAGAGAGTGTTGTAGAACATAGAATTTATATCACTTTCCAAAATCAATTTAGTCTTGAATATTTTTCTACCAATGTAATATTTAAGGACTAGTAGAGTGTTGAGTTTCATATAAGTGTTGATTTCAAGTTGAAGATACCATGAAAAATTAGAGCTAGTAGTGTTGTTTTGAATTTGGATATGTTCATTCTCAAGAGTAGAGATTTCCTTGTCAATTATTTATAATTTGATCTTCAGCAACCTTTAAAGTGCTATGTAGGGTGTCTTAATTTTGTGATACAAGAAATATAATAATTATGATGATTCATGGACTCCCAAAGAAATTTATGATGTTAGAATAGTCGGGTTCAGCGGACCAAGCATTATTAAATCTGAAAGGAAGAATGTTTTTATGTCTTTTAGAGAAAATACTGATAAAAATGGGATGATGATTTGAGTTAATATTAGGTAGGGTAATACTAGATATGGTGTCCCATTTTTCAGAGAAAAGATATTCATTAAAAACATATCATGTTTTCTAGAAACTACTACGTTGTAGTGTCTTATGTACCCTGAAAACATGGAACCAATGAGTTTAATTTAGAAAAATTTCAATCCTAAATAGATGTTCTAAATTCTCATGATAATATAGAAGAGTGGGATAGGACAAATTTTTCAATGGAGTTAAACATCACATTAATGTCCCTGATCAGAATTAAGGGATCATTGATATTGTTATCTAAAACATAAAATTCAGGCAAAATAGATATTCGATCATGGTATCTATTCTCAGAATAAATCATCGTACAAAATGTGATTAATCCATCATTGAAAAAATCACCATTAACCAACTTATAAGAAACATCGAATGCATTTAAATTCTGAAAATAGTAATGATATAAAACACAAAGTGATTCAACAGAAAGACCATCATTGCATGAACCTAAAAAATATAACCATAATAAAAAAGATGCATAGTTTTCAAAGAAAAGAATATTTTATGTTTAGAAATAGAAAAAAAATTAGGTCTGTGAGTCATAATTTTTTTTAATAATAATAGAGGTATCAGGGTTTGAAATACCCTAACAATTCAAAAAATTAAATTCATTAGAAGTTTAATTTGTGGTTAGAACGATCTTTTCTTGAACTACCTTAGCGCTTCCTCCTCTTTGATCTTCTAAAATTTTGAGTAGAGTTTTAACTAACTTTATTTCCCTATTTACTCATAGTAGAAATAGATTTTTTTTATAAGTACCTGTATTAAGAACAATATTATTTATTTTATGTGTTTTAGAATTCAAAGGGGTGGCCATTGGGTTATACCTTGAATCTATTGTTATATGATTAGATTCAATAATATGTAGACAAGAAGAGTCCATAACTGGGGTAGTGTGGTGTGTTTCCACTATCTCTGAGACATTAGATAAAAAACAATAGAGTTTTAACTCTCACCTACAACAACGTTTGGGGGAACCAAACTTGCAGAATCTACGGAGGGATGGAATGATTCAATTTTGTTTACCAAGACCTCGAGGTTTTCCTCCCCGTGAGAAGGTGTATCACCAATAGGTTCACATCCATCTATTTTATCAGAAGAGAGGCCAGGTCCCTTGGAGTTTTTGGGAAGTGCAACCTACTACATATCATTGGATGTTCCATCATTAATATCCAAGTATCTACTGATTTTACTTCTATTGGACGAGTCTGCAAGAACTAAAACATGATTCCCATAATCTATAGAGATGTTTCTACATGGGTCCTTTGTAATAGTGTCCGTGTAAAACTAGTCAAATGAGTCTAGAACTAGTTTTTCAATTTCTTAAAATATGCCTTGATCAATAGTGTCGTTCTCTTCTTCATACACATGATCTTCCCAGGTAATACAATAATTCTCTACAAAAAGAGTTTTCTTCCTCTCCCATAATTTAGTTTTCTTCTTGGAAGGTTTGGGCATCTCAAAAACAGTTGTTTTATCCTTTTTATTCAGTTTAACTTCAATCCATTCAACATTACTTCGATAGGAAACATTACATTTCACCAATCTATAGTTAAACAAGGAGTTTCCTACAATTTTAAATAATTCGTAGAATGGTGGTTTATGCTCAAACTCAATATGAACATCCATTTTATAGTCAATCGTGCAAAAATTAATAACATCTGGGAATTTAGAATATATATTAAAATCCATCATTACTCTTGAATATAAACTGAGCTCTTCATTTAAGGTTTGTTGATAAATTTTAAGTGGATTACCTGTGTAGAAGACTATGTCATTCGTGTTAAAAACAGTGTCAGTCATGATTAATTAAGAATGAAAATATTTAATCTAAATATATTGGAATAAAAATATATCAATTTATCATGAAAAAACATGAAAAAAAATTCTATGTTCTTGAACTATGAGAAATGAAATGGTCTATTGTTTTATAATAAAATTATATATTGGTGATAAAAAACCTGACAAAGAATATAATTTATATGAGAACCCTACTTCCATGGAAATATTAATAGATAATATTAATGAGTGAGTCATACATATGGGTTGTTCCATACAGAATGATCACGAGAAAGGAAGTTGGGAAAACATCCTTTCAGTAATTTTACAATATTAGTGTTAATATATATTTATTTCTTGTTTACTTTTTAAATTTTCATCAAATTTTAGATATAATAGTTTAATTTTATTTACAAAAATCATATTATAAATCATATGTTAAAATTTTTCATTATATTAGTTTTGTTTTATTATTTTACAATTTTTACCAATACTTAACATATTTAATTATTGATTTTATTATAAAAAAAATTTTAATCTAATATGTTATATAAAAATAAAAAATGAATAAAATTGTATGTTTATAGAATATTATTTTTGGTGTAAAAATGGTGTAATATGTTGGGGAATTTTTACTATTAACATATAATTTTTGCATTTTTTTCATTCATTTATTTAATTTCATCTATCATTAATTTTTTTTTCATTTTAGATAACAGATTAAACAAATATGAAAAAATATTTATTTAGTTTATCTTAGTTTTTGTTCAATTATTGGCATTATTATTTAATTTTATATATAAAAGTTATATTTATAGATTTCTGTTATAATTAATTTTTATTCACACAACATTTGTAGTTTTTTTTCATTCATTTCTATCATTTTATCTCTCATTAATTTTTCTAGCATTTTAGTTAACTATTTGAAAAAATATGAATAAAAAATGTGTTTAGTTTAGTAAAATTTATATTTTTTCAGTTTTCATTTTTTATTTATATTTATATATAATAGTTGTATTTTCATATATGTGTACTAATTATTTGTTACATTGATTTTCAAGATAATGGTAGGACAAAAATCTAATCCACCACATACTTCTAGGGAGGATCGTATGCATATTTCATGGGAGGACCAGACACATACTACTATTGAGGCTCATCCTCATTATTTTTCATGGTAGCCATGTACTTCTACAGGGGAAAAATATTGTGATTTTTGGTAAAAAAATTTACATGTTTACCAAAATTTGTAGTTTCACGTAGCTATGACCATAAGATAAAAGTTGATTTTGATGATAAAAATATTCCCATAGGTCAAAATTAAAAACATAGTACTTTAATTACATAAAAAACTCAATATGAAGTTAGTATTTTGATTTTTGATTGGATAAATGTTGAAAAAGTGACTATATATCAATTATGGAAGACAATTTAGTTAAACTCGTTATTTATTATTTTACTTACCATTAAATGTTTTTACTAAGATAGGTTTTTCCTTCTTATCATATAGCATAAAATATAGCAGATATTGGACGAGTCTGGAAGAATTGATTTGGTTTGGATACTGGGAGATGGAGGGATTCAATGCCAACACTTATATGAAAAATCATTTTTAGAGATTGAAAACCTAAAAATCCTTGTGATATTTATAATTTTTTTATTAAGATACATATAGTAAATTTAATGAAAGATAATGATAAAAAGAATATTTAGTAAATGTAATATTATATTTTAGAGGTTTTTTAATATTAACGAGTTATTTATTCTTAATTTTTTTGAAGAGGAGGAGATATCATCAGGAGATCTAGTCTAAAAATGTATACTCTCATAATTTATCTTGTAGAGGGTATACAATATTCGAAGAACAAATGATTGCTAAGAATACCAAAAACTGAGAGTTGAGTTTTCAAGAGCTACATACGTTTAAACTCTTTCCCCCTAGATGGACATGAAAAATATAATAGAGCCTTAATGAGTAAAAATGGATAATACCTTACCGAAGATTTAAGGGTTGTTGCTGAGATAACTGTAAGAAATTATTAAATTTATTCACATTATTAAAGTGAAAAAATTTATATATTTTTATTCAAAAATAAATTTTTCAATTACTCTATACATGATTCCCATGAGAGGAGAGAATATAGGGGGCCTTCATGGCTGAGGGTCAGAATGATATTTTAGCTATGACACTGGGAAAAAATGAATACTCGTGTCGTGTACGTGGATACTCAGTGGGTGTATCCGTAATTAAATTTTTTTTACATTCTGAAACATCATTAATGGAGGATGTTTATACAATAAAAATAAAATATTAGGAAGCTAAATATTAAGATATTGGTCAGAATGTTGATAATAGGATCACAACAGTAATATAGTTTTTGTTTTTAGACATCAAAATAAGGTTTTATGTTGTTGATACCACTACTCCATCTACACCTAAAAAATGTCACTCCTCCACATATTTTTATAGATATCACTCATACACCTCATACTTATCCTCCTCCTATACCTCCTCCTCAATAGATTCAAATTTATTTTGAGTTATATATTTAGGATCACTGGCATCATATTGTTGAACACGTTATTATATATTATATTGGTGATACCATTAATCATAAAATGATATAGATGAAGAATCTTAGATCTGAAGTACTAGTTATTATAGATAGATCAGAAAAATACCTAATCTTATAATTGAGTTCAGTACTGTTGGACAAAGAATCATCCATTTTTTAGTTTTTCTGCATAGTGATTTTTGAGAAATTTTCATTGAGTTATGTGTAGATTATAAAGATTATTTTATATTAGTGTTAAATTTATTTAAAACTTTTAATGTTAATATATTTATCTATTATTTTACAAGTATACTTTAAAGGTGATGATATAATATATAGACATGAACAAAAACATTTTTCTCCGACTTTAGATATAACTCCCTCTACTCTTGATATATTATCAACATATTCAAATTTTTTGTATCATATTTATGACAGTCCAATAGATGAAGACATTTATCCGAATGAAATGAATGTTATAATTTTTTTAAAAAATATCATTGATCTTATAACATGAGATGATTTTGACATCAAATGATGAAATTCATTTCAATGTTTTTTTATTATCATATATCTTTAAGTTATTTTAATTTATTGAAACTTTATTTCTTTCTTATTAGGTATCTTTATAAAATTTGTATGTATCCTTATATTACATCAGTATATGGATTTATGGTGCCATAATTAATTTCCCTTATAGTTTGGAAAATGAATAATATAGAAATAATATTTTATATTATTTAAAGAATTATAAATAATGTAATTATTCAGTGTTAGATGTTTACTTATCTTAAAGAGTATGAAACATATATCTCATGAAGTATTATCTATCTAATAATAATAACTAATCACATTATATTTTTTCAATTTTATTCTCTATTTATGTATGGTGTTTTTTTAAGAGAGAAAAACTTTACTAGATATGGTCTATCCATAGTGAAGTGCAAGATGACTTTATGAATGTATCCAACCCATTCATTTTAATAATTGAATTCATGTATATATTATAATGGAATTTAAATAAATATCATATATATTATTTTTAAAAATTGTATTGGATTATATTAGAGGGATAATAAGACATGAAATTTTAAATATCCTATATGTAAAATAAAAAGTTAATTTTTATTAATAATTATTTCATTTTGGATGTAAGTATATAAAATTTTATTTTGAAGATAAAAAAATATTTTTAAATATAAGTTTAATCAATATGAATGTGTAAAATAATGTGGATATTATTTTCAAAAATTTATTTATGAACTAATTTCAACTAAGAGACATACCAAATTCTAGAAGTTTAGAATTTATTTTAAACCTTTAATTTTTCATTCAATTTATTCAAAATACATGTCAAATGATTTATTTTTAATTTTTATCTTTCCAATGAACCATGTCCTTATACTAGAAAATATATAATTTAGTTATAAAGTGAGTGGGAAAATCATTTCATTGGATCTATTGGATTTTAGTTTATTTATAAAATATATTGTAATTTATAATGTTCAAATTGAAAATGTGTGCTACTGTTGTTTTTAAATTTCTTGTATAATGCTATATGAGTTTATGCTATTTTAATTATATGTTTTTGTGTTGATATTTTTGTACTATGCGGATGAATGAATTAATTTATTTTAATTAATGAAAATATGTTTCTTGTCGATTATGAAATAACCACTGTGATAAATGGTTTTACTCATCAGTTTTTATATAACTATTTGTGAATCCCACATATAAAATAAGATTTTTAGTATTATTTATATAGCTGTTATGAAAAAATTATGTGATAATCAATTTATTACATCAGTTTTATAATACAACTGACATGATAACTTGATTTCTACCATAGTTTTAATAAATCCTACATTGAAAACATCTTTTAGAATATTTATTTTTATTATATTTTCGAAAATCAATTTTTCTTAATAACTATCATTGAATATAATCTATAAAAACTCTATCAAGTTTTTATGTAAAAACCAATGTTACAAGGTATTTATAATGTCATTTTTGTAAAAACAAATTTATGTTAAATAATCATTTTCATATATCTATTTTTTAAAACTAATGTAAAAAAAATCCTTCATATATATATATATAATGTTGTTTTTTGTTAACCTATATGAAAAAATTATTTATACTGACACCTTTAATAACATCACAGGATAACCGATGTAAAAAACCAAAAAAAAAATAATTTGAAAACTATTGTTTTCCAGTAGTGTTTGTATTGATTATATAATGTAGTGCTTCTTTTTATTTCATAGTTAATATGTTTTATAATATAACTTACACCAAAATATAAAACATATATATGTTAATAAGGTAAATTTCAAATAGAAAATTTCCATTCAATAAAATCATAGATATAAAAATCTATAGGGAAAAGGAAACCAGTATAAAATAAACGATCTACTGATTATTGTTCTTACCATAATTCCCTTACAACTCATGTTTCACAATGAAATGTTTGAAGAATCATTTTTATTGGTATTTATTGAGTTCTATCATTCAAAATATCTATCCATACCATAATTCTCATCAATAAAATATAAAAATTGGGATTAGATAAAATTTTATGATGAAATTATTCCAGGAACCCTAAACTCAAGACCTAAACCAGGATTTCCATAATTCCTCAAGATATCTATTATAAAATAATTTCCATAAAAATAACAAGTTCATGGAAAGATGAGTAATTTTATTTGAATTGTGATACCTGAATATTAATACATACTAAATAAATTCTAGTAGAATGAAATTTTCCACATATCTAAACATGACACATTAGATTAAAGCATATGACACCTTTCTAGTGTGGACAGTCTAACTCATATAATAATTCAAGAATAAAAGCACCACATCCTCCATGGTCAAGAATTTTAGGATCCATTAAAAATCAACATGAAATATATTAACCATACCTTAATCTTGAAATAAAAAAAATTATAGATACACAATGAGATTTTTGAGTAAGGGTGAGTACGTGAATTCCCTATGGGATTTACCTATATAACTACTTTGTTATCCCATATGTGTCATATTCACAAACATGTAACAAATTCCATTAAAAATTAATACTCGCATAAAAAAACTAATCTCTTTATCTTGTAGTACAAAATAATGTCATACTAGCATATTAATAAAATCACACTATTGTTTTCCTCAAAAAATGTTTGATAAGATTATATAGTGAAATTAAAGGATATATAAGTAATAATAAATAATTAAACATAAAAACCTATATTAGAACAAATAATATATCCACTATTGATCATCATCTCTTGTTTTTTGAAATATGTGTCCCTCCCTATCAATATCACATGCATTTAAAATTCTCATCCATTACTATTACCCGTCCCTTCCATTTATTCTCAATAATTTCTAGAAATTTTTTATACTCATATAATTTAAATTACTGAACTATTTTACCCCCCAAAAATAGTTTACTAATTAACCCAACAAAATTAGGAACTGGGGGAGACACGCTCGACTGGGTGGTGTCAGAGCATTGGCTGGATTTGGGTTTTGGTGCTTGGAAGATAGGGAGTAGCAGGTTGTACTGCGAAAGAGTAGTTTTCTAGAGAAATTTCATTGGAAGGGACTTGTCTTCAGTAAAAATATTTTTATATGTTCCTAGGTTCATTCCTAAATGAGATCAAAGCATGGATAAACATCCATTAATGCCCTATGTTTTTTATGATTGAGAGGGTATAGCTTTTCCATCAGCACCAGGCCCTTGTAGTAATTCAGTGGGATTGCTTGTTGAGTGGCTTTGTTGGTTGATTATTATGGTCAAAAAATTTGTATCATCTACATTGGGAATTGTGGTTGGGCATGTTTTCCTATGAATTTAAATGGATATATTTTTACGGCGTAGTGCATCTGGGACTATATACTATGTAATGGTTGTCCCTCAACATGAAAAAGGGGTTTATCAAAATTCATAAAAAATATAAAGCCTTTGGGTGTTTAGGAAAAAAACAATAATTTGATCAATATAATATTATAAAGACACTATGATAAGAAAAAATCATTTAAAATGACAAATATTTATATGAATTACATAAAAATCGAACATATCACAATGATTAAAAAAATAAGATCCATCTATTATAGACGATGAGTACTAAAATTTCACATCTGGTGTTAAAAATCATTATATTTTCTTTCAGTGTTTATCATCATGGAAATGAGAACATGATTCTTCTGTTCATGATTAACAATCCGAAATTCTATCAATCTAGGTAAAATTTAATATGATTTATTCATCTAGATAGAGAAATTGAATAATCTAGGAGATGATAAGATAATATAGATCTAACCATTAATCCAATGTTGAGTAGAATAATATTGGCTATAATCACATTTTTTATTGATAGAGAAGCCTCAATTTCACTCTTAATAAAAGCTTGTTCCATTAAAATAAATATTGGGTTTTAATGGGTGCTTTAATAGGATAACAAGGATTTAATAAATTTAAAAAATATAACCTAAACCTAACAAAATGGTCATATTATATCATCCTTTATACCATACACTTAATTTTAGAGGCCTTAATAACCATAAAACTTATATTGTGTGCCCTTGATGCATAGTCCCATAAACTATACACCCTACCATTCATTCCTGACTATCTTATAATTATGACATATGTAACCATCATTCCAACTCCCAAGTGTCATGTACTATATCATTAATTCTTCAATTAGGTGCCAAGTCTATAAATTTCAACCCAAAAAACACTAAAAGAAAAAATAGTGGACTTACCTACTAGATCATAGGCATCAGAGTTCAATTTTTTCAAATAAGGCATTTGTTTCATTTTAAATGGATGTTAAAAGTGGTATTTGAATATTATTTTAAAGTAATGTAATAGGTATCTATGTTTTAAAATGGTTTGGTCCAACCGACCTAATTTCAATACTTCTCTGTTTTCAATGCAAATATTTTTTTATTTGATAACCAGATTGCAGGTTATGTAGAATGGTTTTCCATTTTTTCATATTGACGAAATATATTTTATTTTAATTTTTGTAACCCTTAATTTATGGATATAAAGGATAGACTATGTTGAGGCATCTAGTGAGTCTCTTTTGGATAATATGTTCATGGATCATTGGGAGGAACCTGAGTACTCTATGGTTTCCCAATATCTTAGAGTCATGTAATGGGATTATTTTATGAATTATTGAGAAATCATGAATGTGTTGTGATCATGTTAAGATTTGACCTCTTGATGTTGGATGAAAGTACGCAATAAATGGGTTATGGTGAGTGATTTATCTATAAACCTTGAGAATAGTAATTCAATAAAAGGTGGCTTGTGTTCTATACATGTACGTTTCCTCATTTCCTAGTGTGATTTTCACTATCAGAAAATTATTTTCCAGTGATGGGATCATTTTGATATATTTCTATCACAGATAGTCTATTGTGGAAAATATCATCTTATATACTATTATTTGTGATGGATTTTCATAATTAACATTTTAGTAATATTATTTATGGTATAGTACTTTTTACATCGTAAAAAAATTGCTTATATTTTTTTGATAGAATCAGTAATCCATTATAAAAAATATTATATGTGATAATTTTCTACCAAATTCCAATTATAACACAAATAACTATAAAATATGAAGTAATATTTTCTAAATAATAAAAATCACTAATAAAAAAATAACATCTAATATATTAAATAAATAATTTAAAAGAAACAAATATAATCATATTTTTATTGGGGGTGGGGGTCTGATCCACTTGGAAAAAGGAATTTTATTCCTAAACATAGTGTAATTTGGTGCATATACTTCATCATCTCCCTATGTTACTGCTCATATATTTATCACTTCTCTTCTTATTATTGTTCTTATTCTTATTTCTCTTCAGTTAATATCTATATAACGTCATCCATAGTTTGCATCCTCTCCTCATACACTATAATAAAAATGATGACAATGATGATGCCTCTCCCTTCGAGCCATATGAATCCATCACTTCAGTTCCATAATAACTAGTCATGGTGGACAATGAACCTATATCGATCACCTGACCTTCCTTAAGACTACTCAATGTTTTCCACATCCAATTAACCTCAAAAATACATGACTCACATGAGACCTCATTACCACAATTTATCTCACCATGACTCTCAAATATGCAATAAACTTGTGTCCTATTTGTCTCCAACAACCGTATAAATAAAAATTAAAAATATAAAAAAATTATTTTATATTATTATTTACTACTGAAAAAAAACATTACTGACCATAATATGTCATTTTCTATCATCAAGAATTTGTCCAATATTTTCATTGCACATATTCTTATACACATTAAAATATATAATGATTATCTCAACTACACACTACATAAATTTATCATATAAATTTGTTATTAAAAATACATATATATAATTATTAAATAATATTACCTAACAAATTTCTGTGACTTATATTGAATGTGTGACTCCCATATTTTTGTGTGAAATCCTATCTCACCTAATTTTTTCGAATAAAATAAAATATCATATGAAATTATCTCGAATCTATTACACGCATAATCCCTCCCATGCCTAACCAAGGAAATAATAAGGTTGATGGTGCCTATAGAACTCATCAAATACAGTCACGGAATTTCTCTTCATATATCTCCACCAAAGGCTATATAAAAACTAGAAGAAAATCATGAATTAAAGACTATAATGGATCCCAAAGTTGTTTTGGTGATCTCATTAAAAGGAGACCATGAACCCAAAAAATATTTATTAATATAGTATACTATGAATTATATAAATATAAAATAAAAAAAAAAAATTTTTATTTTTTCATACCAAATATTTATTGAATATACGATAACATAATTTTCGATGTTACTAATATCATAAAACCCATGGAATAAGAAAATTAGTTCTTCAATATATCATTATTCTCACCAATGACTATATATGAAAAACTGTTAAAATAATCATAATTAGTAATATAATAAAAAATGAATTAAATTAAATTAAAACTAAATAAAATTCATAATTAAACTTATTTATTTTTATGAGGTTCAATGTTAAGATATAAACATCACATGGGAAAATGATCTCGAGTAAATAATAGCATAGGGCCTTGACCCTCCACGTAGGCGGTGTTAGTTCAATACCCTCGGATAATGAATTAAGAGTCTCATCACTAGGTACTAGATTCTCATTTAAGATATGAATCATTTCAGAATAATTTTCTTGATCGTTCTGAAGTGTATAATTAATTTTGAAACAAAAATTATTCTATAAAAAATATAAATAATTTAAAATTTATAAAAACCATTTCTAAAAACAGCTAGGTAAAATTAGTGTTACCAATAAATAATTGTTAATACAGATATCAAATATAATAACTAAATAATTATTAAAAATAATGAATACTTAAATTATCATATTCATCTTTAGTTTCATTTGTTTCAATGCCTTCATCTTCCTATTCAGAATCATAAATTTCCCCAAAAGCATCAATTTACTCATCTTTTGTAATATCAAATTCATTGGATACATCATTGACATTATCAACACCATTATCCCCAAATTTTGGGTTATCATCATTGATATATGTATTTATTTGATGAAGATATATATTTGGTGGTGTTTCCAACAAAATATTAATATTTTCACTTTAATAACACCATTTTCCTTTTTTATAAGCTGATGAGTTTTCATTTTTACAATACTCCAATGGTTGTTTAAATATCTCCGAAAAGAAATAATTTTTATAACATACTTGATGTACGTGATATACCAGTAACATTGGTTCATTTTTTACAAGACTAATTTTTTATTTAATATCAATGACTCTTTGTCGTGGATGAACATAAAAACAACTATTAGTATCAAACTTGTGAAATTTAAACATTGTTTGTAATTCTTCCCAAGATTACATAAATAAATTTTCTCATCCCTCATGAAATAAAAGTCAAATTCTTATTAATTTTATTTTGATATATTTTTAAGAAAAAATCATTATTCATTTTTTTATTCAATATATTTTTATGTAGGAAATAAAAATCAATTAACCGCATAAGAATTATAGGATTTATCTAATTTGGATGGTGGACAAATAAATTTTTGTAGTCACCTATAAAATTTATTTCCATTTTTCGATACCCGGATAAACAAATTATTCATTAATTATAATAAAAAATTATATGTTTGATATTAAATAATTTAACATACGAACCTTTGAATCTAATATGCAATATTATGTCGTTAGAATTCTTTAATAGAAGATGGGCTAATTTTTGTGAGTTTTTTATATTATCTTCATATAATTGATAATAAAATTAATATAAATTTACTTCTAAAAAATATTTAAATAATATAAGTAAAATTATTACTTAGAGCACAGATTCTGTCATTTATTCACCATTGAGTAGAGCATATGTAGGATATGTGTATAGTAGTTCATATGAAATTCATTATTTACAAAGACCTCCAAAATTATGCTCAGATCAATTAAATACCGAAAATTAATGGTACATGACAGCATCAAAATTTTACTCATTATGGGCCGTTTGATAACGTTTTCATAGATATTCATATTCAATCTAATTAATTAATATATTTTAAATTCTCTCCTGCAAGTACACTTCATCAATTGAACCTTTAATAGATTCTTGGATACATACCTTCTTCAGTTTTTATATAACTATATCAAATGGGTAACTCTATCCGAATTTTACTATTCCTCCACATTTATTGTTATATGGAAATTTTAGTTTTAAATGTTCCACTATGTCAAATAAGGTTGGATGATATTTATTTTCCAATTTATATTAAGTTATAATAATATCTTATTTTATCAAAGTTAATCAATCGTAATCTATTGTCACTTCACAAATATATGAGAAGAAATATAAAATTTCAGTCAATAAATCCCATTTTGAATAATTCACCATCTTTATAAGTTCAATGGGAGGTAAAATTTTCCAGATAACATGATAGTAATGAATTTTTAACCCAATAATCTCTTCATTTCATACACAATGAAAAAATTAGAACCATGTCCATCTGTAAACTAAAATCATTAATCCACTAAAAAATAATCATCCAATTTAATTAGAAATTGAAAATGTTCATTAATTTTTATGATTTTTCATTTTCAAATAACTCGCGTTTGTGATGACTACAAATTTGGTTAAAATTTAATCTTGCCTTTACAGTATCCTTGGTCTTGTCAGGTGTGTCCATCATGGTATGAAATATGTTATCAAAATAATTCTTCTTAATATGAATTATATCTTACATGTGATGAACAAATATCTAATACTAATGTGGTATCTTCTATAAAATACTTCAATTTATCCAATTGTAATCTCTCCCAAAAAACATATTCTTTATTGGTTTAGAAATGGTCCTAAATTAATTGGGGTTAATTAATTGATGATATATTTCAAAAAAAACTTTAGATCACTATTTTAGGTTTGTCTCTTTCAATTATTCCTTTTATAAAGTAATTATTATTCCATTACAATAGATGATCTGTAAGAATAAATATCTAATGACACTCAAAAAACAAGGAATTATTCTATTGAAAATCATAAAAAAAATTTGTCAGCCATTCAATATGGATTATATTTTTGAAAATGTGTATTATAGAAAGATAACAAAAGATAAAAAAAATCATTGATTTCTTAAATTAATACAACTTTGAGGATTAAATTATGATCTGAAACTACATCATATTCAATCACATTGTCTTTCTATAATAAAATTACCTCATCAATAAATGACTACAAATAAACATCAATATTCTTTTTTTGATGTACTGGAATTGGAATTTTCAAACATAAACGTGGTTCCGCCATCCAAATATGAGGAGGTATGTTTTAAAGAGTTATCAAAACATTCTCGTAATAATATTTTCTTTTCAGAGAACCAAATTGATAGATTCCATAAGTAGAAAACCCCAATCATTTTTATGAGGTTCTAAATTAAAATATGGATTTAATTGGTCAAAGTGTTTCCAATAATCATCATAAAGAGGATGAATTAATATATAATTAACAAAAAATTCTATACATTCTATATAATCAATATATCCATGTTTGAAGACATAAATATACACTACATTGATGATTTCTTTAAAAAATACAACAATTGTTTAATAAAAATATATATGGACTTTCATTATTTTACCAATTTATAACTTGATTTTCTAAATGTTGGAAAATTAACTAATGAAACATATTCAATATAATATAAGATGCAATCATTTGAGAATACATGGATCTATCAATAACAATCACTGAAATTATGAAATTATTTTTTTCTATTATCGAAATTTATAGGCATTGCATTCCCTTTACCCAAAAGCAATTTAACCATGGAAAATATTTGATCAAAGAAACTAATTGACATTCAAAAAAATGAATTCAATAACCATAATTTTTTTAACAACATTATATTTTTTTATCTAGAATCTGCGATATAAGGAATCCTCATAAGATTTCAATGCATCATAAATTCTAGATTTTTCTAATTCAGGATTAGAATTTTTTTTCTGAGTCACTATTTCTAACAAATATGGTCCAACAGTATCATGTATTAATTTTGAGACTATGATGGTTCTAAAACCAAAATAATTGTATTTACATCTATATTATGATCACCATGTTGATACCATGCAACTAAATCAGTTAAAAAAACAATCCATAAAAGATGAATCCCAACATTATCATACTTTTAATATCTTCGTAGATCACACCTCTTACATTGACACTAAATTATTCCTTCTGAAAGTAATTCTAAATTTCACTATTTGAATTATATAAACAATTTGACACTCTCGATGTAAAATTAATTTATACTAGAATTTTTTCAATTTTATATGATGATTAATCTGATATTGTTCTGGTATTAAAAAATATTATTTATTTTTTTGTGTCCATAATTTTTTTAAAAATAACCTAAATTAGTTCATTATATAAAATGTATTACATGTCTAATTTTCAATAAATTACTAGTTAAATATTTTTTATAATATATTTCATATAATATTTCATTTTAAATATTATTACAAATTCTGAATTTTTAAAATATAAGTTTTGCGGGGTGGGATTTTTCTATAATGCAAGTGTGGGAGACTAATGTCACCCAAAAAGAGATGAATATGTAGAAATTTGATGAAACAAATGAATCTGGTTCCTAAATGTATAACAATTTATAGTAAATTATATTAATTTTCACTAATTTATAGTAAATTATATCATTTTAAATAATTTATATTAATTTATACTGATTTACGAATAATTCGTACTAATTTACAGTAATTTATATTAATTTACACTGAATTATATTAATTTATTCAATTTATAATAATATATAATATTTTGTACTAATATAAAATAATTTTTTATAATTTATACTAAATTATACTAATTTTAACTAATTTGTATTAATTTATAAACATTTTTAATAAATTTATATTAATATATGATAATATATATTAAATTATATTAAATTATACTAATTTATATTAATTTATAGTAATTTTAAATTTTATAATAAATTTATATTATTTTATATTAATTTATTTTAAATTATATTGTTTTATAATTATTTTTATTAATTTGTAATAATTTGTAATGAATTATAATAATTTAGAGAAATTTTTATTAATTTATACTAAATTATACAAATTTTTATGAATTCATACTAATTTTAATTAATTTATATCAATAAATAATAATTTTTATTAATTTATAATAAATTACAATAATTTATATTAAATTATAATATTTTATATGAATTTGATTTAATTTAAAGTCATTCTTTACGAATTTATACTAATATATAGTTGTGTTTTTTTGATTTATATTATATTATTCTAATCTATATAAATTTATACTATATTTATAAATTATAATAAAATTATTGTAATTTATATTAATTTATAGTAATTAATATCATTTTATAGTCTTTATTATAATTTATTCTAATTTACGATGAATTTATTGTAATTTGTTGCAATTTAAACTAATTAATATACTTTTTTGTTAATATATACAAATGTTTTATAAATTTATACTTATATATAATAATTATTATTAATTTAAATAAAATTTTACTAATTTATATAAATTTATACTTTTAAAAAAAGTTTTTTGTATTAATTTGTACTAAACAATATTTTTTAATAGTAATTTATATTAATTTATACTAATTTTTGTTGAAATTATACTAATATATAGTTATTTATATTTATTTATAATAAATTATACTATTTTGATATGAATTTATACTTAAATTTATTAATTTATTCTAATATATAATAAGTTGTATTTATATATAATGATCTATACTAATTTATAACAATTTACAGTAATGTGTATTAATTTGTAATAATTTATGTGAATTTATAATAATGTATATCATGTTATAATAACTTATATGAATATATAATATTTTTTATTTATTTCTATTAACTTGTATCGATTTATACACATTTATAATAATTTATAACATTCATAACTAATTTATACTAAATGATACTAATTTATATTGACTTTTTTATGAATTTATACATTTTGAATTCATACTAATTTATTTTAATTTATCGCAATTTATAATAATTTATATTAAATTATAGTAATTTATATTAATGTTTATTAATTTATACTAATCTATACTAATTTATATTAATTAATAATAATTTATATCAAGTAGTACTAATTTAAAACAGTATATAATATTTTTTATTAATTTCTATTAATTGTTCTCTATTTATACTTATGTATACTAATGTGTAACAATATATACTAATTTATAATAAATTATACTAATTTATACTACATGAGACCATGCATAATAATTTTTTTGAATTTGAGCTATTTTGTATTAATTAAAAATATTTTATATGAATTTATAATACTTTATAATAAATCATATCAATTTATAGAATTTGATATTAATTTATACTATTTTGCACTATTTTTATCAACTTATAACAAATCATATCAATTTATACAAATCTATTCAAATGTATATTACTTTTTTTAATTTTTATTATATTTTATCAATTTATACTCAAATATATTAAATGTTATCAATTTACACTATTTTTTAGAAAAACTTCATTAAATTATATCACATTATATTAATTTATAGAAATGTAAACTTGTTTTCTACAAATTTATTCTAATTTATAGAAATTTATATGAACATATACTAAATTATATCAATTTATATTAAATTTATAATAATGTATAATATATTTTATTAATTTATAATAATTTATCAAAAAAATTAATTTACATCAATTTATAATATCTTTTATTAACTTATATCACTTAATATATTTTTTATTAAATTATATGAATAACTAATATTTTTTAATTATTTAATAATAATTTATAAAATATTATAATAAATTATACCAATTTGTACCAGATTATAGTACTTTATACAAAATATAATCATGGTTTAATAGCATAAAATAACAATAAAAACATATAAATTTAAAATATTTATGTATAAAAGTAATAAAAATTAAAAGAAATTAAGAAAAACCTCAAATTGGTACTTTGTTAAATGATTTCAAGATATGGTGTTGAATTTTCCTAGTAAATTGTTAAATCTTAAATCAATGGGTTTTTTTATAAAAATAGAAGGTTTATTAAGTGAATGTGGGGTGGGAGGCGGAGGGTTACACATATTTATAGTTAACATTTTTTCACCGGACTTCTTTTGATTGTTATTTGCAACATATTGCTTATATGATATGAGTATTTGCAGCAGATAATACAACTGTCGCAAAAACATGCTACTAAAAATAATTTTTCAAGCACATTAAAATAGTATTTTCAATGAACCGAACCATCAAAAATAACTACCAATGGAATATTTATGATGGATTCTTCACAAATAATTAAAATTATGACAGATTTTCCCAAAAATACCTAACAAACCTGTTTTTCACCAAAAGAAACTCCCGACAAAGTATTTGTGATGGGTCCATTACAAGAAGTCCAAAATTTGCTGGATTCCATCACAAATACCAAAAAGTATGCATATTTGTGATGGATATGTCATAATTACCAAATATTGGAACAGTTATTTGAGATGAACAAACAAGTCTATAAAAAATACCATTTTCGAAATCAACTACGTGTAAGAGAAATTCAATTTTTTCATATATAGTTCATTCCAGCTAGCGCGTGCATACATGTCAATTTTTTTTTGAAGAACTAGTTCATCTATCATAAAAAAATATGTCATAAATATTATTCGGGGAGGACTAGTCAATCTGTTAAAATCAGTTATTCCCCAAGATTATTTTTGATGGGATTCTAGTCCATCATAAATAACTCGTCGCAAAAAAAGCAATTTTCTTGTAATGAATTAGTGAATGATGAAAATAAAGAATTATATGAATGATCTTTCTAGTATTTGAAACTATTTTTCTACTCATGTTGTATCATTTCAAATGTCTATGTTGAATTTCTATCAAATGTGTGTCCTTAATTTTGAATTTTTTAGGATATATTTGGTGGATCTCAGATCCATGCATCATTCGATGAAATGAATAAAATAATATATAAACTCAGACATGATTATAAAAAAATAATGCATTCCCTAATGATTTCATGCTTTATTAGGGAGAAGTGTCTGATAAATAATAATTCATAAGAATTTGTACAAGTGAATATAAATCATTGTGGTTCTATGTGAAAAAATGAATGCAACACTATGGAGATGCAAAAGAAGAAAACTCCCACCATGTTGTTGCATTTCATTCCACTAAAACCATGCTTATAGTGACTATCCATGTCATCTAAGACAACATATGACATGATGTGGAATAATTTGGAATATAAAAATAATGAATCAACATCATTCAATGTGTTTGATTCACTATATCCATATTTTTCTTCAGATCCTAGGAATGTATGTTTGGGATCGAATTCTGAAGGTTTTAACCCTTTTGGTACATTATTTACTACATATACCATATAAATAGTTCTTTTGATCATCAATATTCTACCTCCATGGATGTATATGAATAATAAATTTATCATTATTTTGATGATTAATTCAGGAAAAAAAATTCATTTATATGACATTGATGTATATCTTTATCCTCTAATCAAAGAATTGTAAGAATGAGGGGATGATGATGTAGAAACATTAGATGAATCATGGAGAAAACTATTCATAATTCCTTATGATTTACAATGTATAATTAGTAACTTTTCTAGACTAGGAAACCTATCTTGTTGGAACACTCATATCTTTTTGGATTGTCTTGTTTTTGATTGGGTAGGTCATTAACTAGCTGAAATTAAATTCCTTAAAACTACTAGATAAAAGGTATATAGGGTATTGTATTCATAGGGAAGGAAAAAATGGGTTTGGGTTCAATAAAATGACTAATAAAATTATAACAAAACAATATATACATATATGAATTAATTAATTTGATGATAATGATCTTTTATGAGGAAAAAATGATTGGTTTAAAGTACTTTTCAGCAGATAAAGAAAAACCGAAAATGAAAAATAAGTATAGTATGAATAAGTATGAAGCACAGGGAAAATTTTTATTGTTCATTTAAATAATTAATTTTTTTGAAGTTGTAATTGAATCAACATTCAAAAAAATAATGTCAAAATCATGGTCGAGATGATTGACCAGCCATTTGGTGAATCCGCAGTTCGCCACTTGTAAAACTCATTCAATTACTACGAACACATGGTTGATTATAATTTTGAAATAATCGCAAAAATAAATGTTTAAATGATAAACTGGAGAAATTTAAACTTCCCCGCACAATAGGTTTATCCAAATATGATTGTGAAACTAATCAATGTGAAATTTTAGAACAATTGTGAATGAAAGAAGAAGGACAAGTGACGTCTCCCTTTAATTCTTAACTCTAGAAAATTCTCTAACCCCACTGATCTAATTGTTTGTTTGTTCTCTAGATCAATTATTCAACGAATGAAAAGTAAATCGATGGATCATGGATAATTGAAGGGCCTCTTCTCTCTATGAATATTTTTTAATTGAATATTCACACTAATCTCAATTGAATGCTCACACTGACATCCATGTTACATGTCTCTACTGTACATCCTCATTTGGGGGTGACATAAGAAATGATCATCCAACAAATTATGCTCCTCACACATGGGATGGATACTCCTACAACCAAAACCACCTATTTAAATTTTCCACACCTGAAACATTCCCTATTTTGGGATTTTTAAAATTGTTTAAGAATATTTCAATGTTTTTCTATCAGCATTGAAATCATTCCAAAAAGAATTTTGGATGCAGCTTTAAATTTTGAACAAGCATATGATCTGCATAAGAATTGTATTCCCACTAATACCTCATTCATCTTTGAATTTTTAAATCTTTTCAAATGACTTTTTCAATTTATCAAAAGACCATTGTTAAACCAATGGTTCAATTCTGGTATTTTCTTGGTATCCCACCTGTACACCCTTTGGTTCAAATGTAACTATGACATTTCATTAAATATCATGAAACCTTCTTAATACGTGCAACCTAAAATATGGGGATTATTAATCCCTCCATAGAAACTTAAAATTAAAAATAATCAATCAAACCCATATCGAGCCAGCATCCATTCAACTTCAATATGTGCCAAAAACAAAATCAAGCTAGTGTTCTAAATATTTCAATACCTGGATCATTTTTCATCGAAATTAACATCTAATTCTAATTCATCTCCTCGTACAAGGTTCTTCATGTATGGAATCGACTTGTCGATTCTCAGATCATCTCAGATTCAACCATGATAGAATCTGTTTCCTTATCGGCTTCTTGGTTAGGATTCTACAACAGTTGCTCATACTTCTCCTTCGTCTATCAATTTCATTAATGGGGCTTGGTTTTGGCTAGATTCACCAATATAATGTCTATCATCCATCTTCAATTCTAAATTTAACCATTAAATAAGACCGTAATCTTCCTCATTTATAGTGAAGTACAAAATCGATGGGATCTCATTGTCTCAATAATTTTTAAGTCAATGGTCTTATAAAGTTCATTTATTCCAAATATTGAACTCATTGTCTTCAATGGTCGGTTTTTCACTCACGGTAAGTCTATATGGTAGCTTTAGATCTTCTTCTGATACATTTCTTCTCAGGTGTAGTTAATTGGTTGATTCATGTTAAGATACATGATCTTCATGGTAGGTTATTCACTCATGCGATAAATTGAAATGAACCTCATAGTTAGTATACTGATCATGAAATAAAATGGTCATGTAGTTAGTTGCTTTATGCATGGAAGGTTTCTAGGTCAGTATAATTTTTGTGGTTTCTTCCTCTCAGTGTGGTCAACATTATGACCACACCATGACTTCTATTAAAAATAACAACAACATTTAATTAATTATAGGTTACAAATGAAATAAAGAGAAAACAAAAACAAAATATAATTAAATAAAGAAAAAAGAGTTATTTACAAATAAATAATCAATAAAGTTATTAAAATTTTAAATTAAAAAGATTAAAAAAATAATGTTTTGAAATTGAATCTGATAAATAAAATAATGACAATCAAAATTTCAAATATTTATTTCAAAAAATAAAAAATGAATAAATTATTAAAATCATGTTAATAGATAATTCAACATACAAACATGAATATAAAATGATTAATTGATAAATAATTTATATTAAATCTAAAAACTAATCAAAAACTAAAATAATCAATAAAATAGATTGATTAATATAAAATCATTGTTTTAATGATTTAAAACTGAATTAATAATATCTGAAAATTATTCAACTATAAAGATTATTTTACTAATAAAAACATAAATATTTAAATAAATTATGTGGAAAAAAGAAAGATATAAAAGCCGTATCAAATTCCACTACACAAAATTAATTACACTTCTGAGTAATTAAATGCATTTTAAATATTTACAATAACTCTTAAAAAGAAGTTATTGTCCAGCCTATGATCTAAATTTCACCAAAATCAATGGAAATCAAATATTTATACCTTAATTAAAATTATCATTCCTCATATGTGTAATCTACTAAATGCCTCATTTCAATTTTAAATTAAAGTTATATTTCTAAGAGTAAGACATATTAGATAGAAATTGAACTAAACTTTTAAACAAGATTTACAATAATTCATCACTCTCCCATAAGTTCCATAAAGTTTCAATTTCATGTCATTGATTCATCATAATATTACTATTTAATAATTCAATTAATTCCTTCATCAACTAGTTTCAATATTCCCCTCTCACTATTCAATTATTTTTATAATTATTAGGTAGTTATTGTTATTTTTTTTGAATTTTTCTCAATTTATGTGGAATTTATTGTTCAAAGGCACTTATTGGAAATGTATAGAGGGATTACACAGACAGTGTCTAAAGTCTCAGATATTCATTGTTGGATCACAATTTATCATTTTACTCAAGTTAAAAAGGACTTTAATGTCTGTCATTTGAGTAGGATTTGGATGGTGTTTGTTCAAAATTGGTCTGTCAACTAGGTTTAAGTTAAAATGTCTAGTTTTCTAAAGTTATAATCTCAATTATATAAAAATATCTCCCATCACCCTGCCTTTTCTAATTTCTAAAATGAATTTCCATAAAAATAGTGAGACATCACTCACCAATCTCATGATTTTATCAATTTCAGAATTATAGAAAACCTACAATTATGTATGAAATTATCACCTAGTCCAGACACTATGAATTTATAGTTTCGAAAAACAATGTGTTTTTTAAATATTTACAAAGATGTTAAGAAATAAATCTTGACTAGGGGACATTTTAAAAAATAATTATGGTTTTTGTTTGATGAAAATTGAATTAAATTTCATCACATTAATGATATCTCCCCCAAACTTAACACCCAATATTATACCCACTCATGAATCTCAAAGGAGGAGACACAAATAAATATTTGAATTCAAAAATATTTAGCAATAAAGCATTTAAAAGATACTTTTTTGAGGGGTAATAGGAATGATCAAAACAAATTCCACACATTACTCTCACAAATCAAATCATTCACAAAAGTGGCCCACTAGACAATACCTCACATTTAAGCATAAAAATTATTTTCAAATGTTTTCATGATACATGTGAATTCATGAATGCATTTCAATGGGACACAAAAAAGCATGAAATTAAAAAAAATATAGAAGTAATATGAACAACATTAGTGACTAACAAGGCATTCAGTAATGAATCATATAAGACATAACAATATAAATAAATTTATCACTGTAAATTCTAAACTACCCAAGCCAACATAAAAAAATGACTTCATATGGCTAATATATTAAAAGAGTTACCCCTTAAAAATATAGAATATTTTCTCACAATCATTCAATAATTATGTAACATCAGTTATGATCATTTAATGATTTCTCTGGTTGAAAATTCAACTTCCTAAAATATGAACATATCACAATAAGTTTTCAAATTAATAACTAGAGTTAAATATTTTTAATTTTTTATCCATTTTATCCACTATAAACACCTTCTAGCATTAAAGTTGAAATTAATTATGCTTTCGGGGAGAAAATATCACAACTGATCATGCCATTTTCTCACGATCACTTGAACTCCCATATAGACACTTGTAATGGTTACTTCACCTACTATAAAATGGATTCGCCTCATGGTGTTTAGACCCGTTAACTTCCAATCAAAAGAAACAGAGCATGAGTGATAATCTATAAGAGAAATCGTTAATTTTAGATCATAAAAAAATTTGATAGATAATAGAGTGTGAATAATTTATTTAAAAATAGTAAAAGAAAAAAAATATAATGATGAGATTCCTATCATGTAACACTAGGTTTAAAATCCGCATATAGACTCATGGATTTCTCTGTTTTCAATGAAAGAGATGGTTACCAAGCCCTTTGGTTTCCCATTAATGGAATTTTTGATTCATTGTCCATTCAACAATAATGTTTGATTCTCTTGTACTACTAACATAATTACTACATTGAAAATCAGTCAAATAATGGTGAAAGGTCTGGAACAGCTGTATTTCAGTGTTCAATTAAAAATTCGAAGCCTGAATCCTAAATAGAAACCTTTTAAACAACATTATAATTTCTATTTTGGATGAAAGAATAAAAAAATTCGTTATTCCATTCATTTTATATCCTATAATTTACATAGGACTCTCTCTTGATCTCTTTTTTCTCACTAAAATCAAGTGGTCTTGTTCCTCCACCAGTATTAAAATAAAAATTCATGTATTTAGTAGCCTATAAAGGCTTATGTTGATGTTCTATATGAAAATGAAATGTTTTCCAAAAAATAAATCTATATGGAATCATCCCTATGGGAGTTTTAAATGTAGTTAATTTGGACCATAATTCCTCATCATATTCTAATGACCAGACCTTCCTATAACTTGAAATGGTTTTCATTAATACTTTATTTTAATTTCTTATTTCAGATTTATACTTGTCCACTATATCGTGGATGAAAAGATGTTTGTGTTCAATGTGCACACCAATACTTATCTATTAATGATTTGAATTTTGAATTCTTAAAATGTGTTCCATTGTCAATTATAAAAGACATCGACACTCTAAGTATTGATAAGATGCTCTTATTAATAAATTTTATCCCACTATTATCTTTATTTTTGGGAAGTTACATTACCTAAACACATTTTGATACATAGTTTAGAGCAACTAAGATGTCCACATTCCACAAAGAATATGTGAATGATAATAAAAATTATAAACCCCATACATAAAAAATATAAACCTATAAAATACCTTTCTATAGAAACTTCTTCTCCCATAAAACATTTTCTAACCTGTAACACCTATCACAACCCACCACTAATCCTGTATCATCCTTTAAAAAATTATACAATAAAATATTTTTTGAATGGATTTTTCGGATATTCTTTATCCTCTATGATGACCTCCACAAAGTGAGGAGTCGAAACCTTCCAGAAATGAAACATTTCTTCATCTTGAACACACCTCTCAAGGATTACATCAATAGATTTCCTGAATAGAAAAGGGTCATCAAGAAAGTTTTATTTAAATTGAAAGATAGACTTCTTAGTTTGATTATTTGAGAAATGCATATGTATTAACCTTTTTTTAAGAATTCATAAAAAAATATCATACTAAAAAGAATGCATAACTAAAACAGTGACCAAATTTACATCTAGAAGGGCATAATTAATATCTCAGGGATCTTTACATTGAGTGTTAGGAAACCGAGATATATGATATGCGATAACATTCACATAACCCATTTTATCTCTAATATATAAATAAACCTCCTTCATTAAAAATATCCACCTAATGAGCCTAGTTTTATCCAATTTCTTTGATAGAAAAAATTTCAAGGCAGTGTGTTATATAAATATTATAGATCTTTAACCTATATGGTACTATCCAATATTCACTAGAGAAAAAAAAATTGTCAGAAACTCCTTTTTAGTTTTGTTGTAGATCCTTTGAGTATCATCTAGAAACCAAATATCATAATACAAGGCATTCAATTCCATTTGTCTCCTTTTTCCTATAAAAACTCCAACAACCACATAACTAGGATCGAATATAAGTACAAATGAAAATTTTTAATCTGGTGTAGTGATAATGGGAGATGAAGTGAGTTTTTCCTTATGTAAATTAATATATTACAAACACCATTCATAAAAAAGGAACGGTGCACTTTTTTTGCAATGAAAATTGGGGATTTGTAATTTTTCAATAGTACTTGATAACCCTCTGTTAAAAACTGATATGTCATGGAAATAATCTAAGCAATTTGAAATTTATTTGAGTGTAGAAATTATGAATAACCCCAATATTATCATTATTAATATATTAACCGCTTTTGAAAACATTATATCCTAGAACTGTTCCATTAGTGACCTTAAAAAATCAATATTACCAGTTTTGTACTAAATTAGTCTCGAGGAACATTTCTAAAAAAGTTCTAGATTTTGTAGAAAACATCCAATATTGATTCTGACTATGTAGAATTCATCTATTAAACCCTCAATGTTTCTATAAATAATGTATGAGAATATTTAAATCATTAACCTTTGAAAAGTATTTGGTGTACCACACTATCTAAAGGGAATTCATCAATAAAAAAATGTCCCAAAGGGGCATGTTAAAATGGTTTTCTCATAATATTATAGAGTGTAAGAATATGGTTGTAACCAGAATAATAATCCAGAGAATAGAGAAATTCATTTACGTCCAACATCTACAGATTGTATTCTAAAAATGTCCTTGGAAATTGAACTTTATAAGTGATAAGATTCAAAATTCAAATATATATATATATAGAATCACCATCTTCTTCCTTCACAACGTGGATTTATTAATTCATTTCATTGTTTACAATAGTCAATAATGCTTTCATTAGGAGTAATTGGACCATATTGACCAATCACTCTCTAAAATGAGATAGATAATCCCATATTCTTATAATTTAATTACCTCTTCTTTCAAAACATCATTCATGTTTTAATTTAATCTTCATAAATATCAATCTCTCGGTTTGTGGTATGGTAAAATTGAAAATTATGCATTTATAATGATGGGATAATCCCTTTGATGTCAATTATGGACAATCCTATTGTAGTTTTTAATTTCATCAAAACACCCAGTAATTTCTCCCCTTGACTTTCAATCAAATTAGTCGAAATTATAACTAGATGTGTTGATTTTGTAATGTAAGAACCCGGTTATTATTCTTGAGGTATGGGTTTCTTTCTTTCCTATTTCCTTAAGTGTTTCTGGGAGAATGATGAAAATGGGGGAAAATCCCAAATATTGTGGGTACACATCATGTAATATTCCACACATTGTGTACATTGGCCATGTGGGATGAGTACACAGGGTGTGTAGAACTGTCGGTGATGAAGGGCGTAAAAAATGACTACACGCCATGTACTTTGTATTTACATGCCGTGTAATCAGTCGGAAGGTGAACAGTATGGTGGTGGGAGTAGCCGCCAGTAGATCAAGAGTACACGACGTGTACTCATTAATAAATATGAACAGTGTGGCAGTGAAACGTAGCCTCCAGAGGAATAGTTAAATGATGAAAAGTAAATGTCATGTATTTAAGAGTACATGCCATGTAGTTTGTTATTTTCACATAAAATGGGAAGTAGCCTCCTCATTTGGCAGGTGAGGAAGTGGGTACATTTGGAGCTTGGGAGGAGAGGTCGGGGCAAGGAGGAGCTCATGATCACATTCCAGGAATCTGTTTCTTCCGTCGTCGATCTTGTTTGAACATTGGGGCTAAGAAATTCCTTCTCCATGATCTGTTCTTACTAATTACTTCCTGGGGGATGTTATTTTTGTTTCATCGGGGAATCTCTTATCCCATATCTACACCATTCTCAGTTGATTTAGGAAGTTCTGTTCACATATATCGATCAGTGGAGATCGAGTTAGGTGGCGTGGTGTTTTATTACAACTATTGAATGATTTTGTGTACCAATGTTCTATGAGCCCATATTTGGGGTGTCGTATGGCTGATTCCTTGGATCTTTAGATATCTAGAGCTACATAAATAATCTAATGAAAAATATAAAATATTTATTGGGATCATTTCTTGGATCCAGAGCCACACTGTGGGTGCGTTTCCCTTGTTTAGCCATTTGGCCATGATACCCAAGGGTATGCCATGATTTAGCATGCTTTATGTTTTCTTAAGAGAAACTTTATGTAATGGCTTTCTTATGTGTTGTTCTTCGCCCATTTTCTCGTTTATCCGGAGGATAGTGTTTCTCATGCCTGAGGGAAAGTGTTTTTTTTATCCTGAGGGAAACCTTTCTTATTCCTGTGGACAGTTGCTTCCATGCCTGAGGGCATTATCTTGTATGTGTTAGGGCACTATTATTTATTCCTAAGGGAAATCAACTGAGTTTTTCGATTCTATTTACCTGAGTTTAAGGTTTTGCATGTCTGAGGACAATTTTTATTTTTTATATTCATTGTGGTGATTCTACATGTTATACCAGCCATGCTAAAGCACAATCTTGTAATTTTTTTTACCGTGTACTTGTTTGATAACTTGTTGTAGTTTTTTTGCATCACTATTTAAGATATTTTCATCTAATAATGAGTCTCGAGAACTTATAATTCAATTATCTTGAAATTTTGAATAATAATTAACTATAAATGGATTTGGTAGGAGTATATGCTTTTGAGTACTTCTTAGTTTAATGATTTTTCATTACTACACACTGATGTTGCACAAATTCACTGACAGTTGGGCACAGGCCTTTGGTTGTTGTCTTCTCTAATTTATTTCTCACAACCTATTTGGGTGATGTCTTGGGACCTAACAGATTATATTTTTTTTGGTTTAGATAATATCAAGAGTCTCTATACAAGTATTTGACTGTTGCAGGGAGTAGGAGAGCATGAGACCGAGCTTAGGATTGCGATGATGCTGAGTTCTCGTTGTGCTGTTGATTTTGTCTTGGTATATTTTTCCCTTGTATTGTATTGTTTCAGACTGTATCATATCATTTTTGGCTACTTTCTTAGACATAGGGAATATTACATCATTTTATAAGATTGTTGGTCATATTTCTACTTCAGTATTGTGTCTATTTCATCATTGGTAATGTTTAGTGATTCCACTTTTGTATGCTTTTATTTTGTTCCTCTACATTACACTTTAAAAAATGAGGGCATGGTTTCTCTATTTTTTTTTTCAAGAAGATGACATTTCTATTTGAAATGCAGTTTTCTCGAAATGACTCAATACAAGGTTTTAAAAGGTATAAAATATTTTATAAATGTTCCATAGAGGGTAAATACCAAAAAATTACATTTTAATTAATTGAAAACATATTGGATTTATCGTTTATGTATTTTCACAATATAGGAAATGAAACAACTTCAATCATAGTTGTGGTTTTCTAGGGATGATAGTAAACACATTTGTAGTGTTTTAAAACACTAAAACATTTGTCTGAATGTCATAACTATATAAATACCATTTATTTCCATGAAATCATTAAAAAAAATGCATAGAATTATTTTTGAAATGTTGGAAGTGATTCCATTTTAAAATCAATAAAAACTAATTATTGATTAATTTTGATCACACCACATGTCGGTCTAAAAACAACTTGGATTGTTGTTTACTTATCTATTTGAAGTTCGAATAGTTATTTCATATCTTAAACATGTAATATTATGTTCTCAAAGTTTATTAGATGACATATTTATGTGAGTATTACAAGTGATTGATGTCAGAAGTAGGTGGTAGATTTATCATTATAATCCATGATAGTATTCATAAGGCACCTGTGATGACATAGAATTTTTCTTGTATGTTTAAACATTATATTTGATTCTAGTATAACTGATATTTTTTATTTTTTATTGTTCTGATTTCTATTTTTTTGTTTTAGTTGATATAATAATGATGTACTTAGTTTCACATATTATCTGTCTAGGTGTGGAGGTGGTCACATGTAGTGGAGGTGGAGAGATTGACTGATGACCATTGATTTATGGTGGATATTTGATCTATTTTATATGTATATTATCACTAACCTTATGATTGATGGATGTAGTGTAGATGCATGACTAATGGTTGTTTATATATAACTATATTATGTATGAATTAGTTTATTTTTTTATTTTTTTAATTATTTTACATTTATATATATTGTATGTTAATTGTTTAATTTTTTTGATTTGATTTTTAGTGGCGGTTTCTATAAATCAATTCTATAATAAATTATGATGGTTCATCTATAAATTATTAATTTTTTATTTATTTATCTATGTTGTAGTGCTTTATATGAATCACTGCAAAACAAAACTACCACTAAACAGTATAGCGACAAATAATTTATTTTTCCTATTTTATTAAACATAAAAATTTGAGGAATATCATTCTCACTAAATGAATAAAAAACTTCCACAAAATGTGTCATGACCCCATCCCCTCAATGTGTACCCCTCGTGGGATGTAATTGGGAGAAGGGAGATAGTGACCCTCGATTCATGCCTCCATTAGGCCTTGGGTTGGTGACTAGCACTGAGTGTATAATAGATACACAGATGTGAGCAATTAACCTCTATGAGAACACATGAGAAAGAGAGAGATATGATAGAAATCTACCAACTCATTCTCATACCACAAAGTAAAAGAAACTCAATTTCACATTTTTAATGTCATGAAAGAAATAATACAACTCAAAGGAAAAATTGCATGTACCAAAAGAGAGTAAAACTATACTGACCACGAAGCCCGAACAACTCCCTCAAACATCAACCTAGTAGTAACAAGCCTGATCTCCAACCCGCTCAAACTAACCTATAATAGTATATATATATATATATATATATTGGGATAGAATAATAGAATAACCAATAAGATCCACCCCAGATCCTCTCGTTAAAATGTAAATAAAGCATGTTAAATCATAGTTAACAATAAGTGAAACTAACTCGTCACATAAATAGGTATAGTAAGTTCCCAACCTCACCTTGGAAACTCTCACCATGTATCACATACAAGAGAACATTAAATAATAAATAATATCAAGGGTACCCCTCTACCACTTCCCCAATGGTTGTATACTTTTCTCCAATGTCACACATCCAGAGAATCCCTCTCCAAATAGGATAGCTTGAAGACACCTGGGTGAAGCACCATAACACACACCTCATGCAACACTCCACCACATCCACATAACCAAAAGTAACCTGGTAGTGTCTAGGACTCAGAACAACTCACATAATGTGTATCATACGTCATCTATTATACCTTAAGCCATTACATCCATGCAGCAAGTAAGGGTCCTCAATCCATCATAGTCTCTACATGTTGCACTTATTGTAGTCCATAAGAAACTATATCCAGATTTTATTTGTGTGAATATCCACAATCCATAAAATCCCTTTATACACATATATGGGGAAAACTAACTATAATACATACCAGCACAAGTTACTACCAAAAGTAGAGAGTGAGGCCAAAGGGGGTAGTCAACCATAAATCCTCCCATCAGGATGTTGGGGAAAACACACCACCTCCGGGCACAAAATCCTAAAGTTTTTAGTTTCCCTAAACGATAGGGTGGATTCTCATATAGAATACCAAAATGTGCATGATATAATATACCTCACAACCTCAATATGGGAATAACATATTCTTAGGATCAACTGTAGCTAAGGTCTCTCTGACTCTCAGGTACCACTATTAAGACTAGATATCCTATAAACTCACAACCATTTAAAGAGATTCATTAAGTTACAATATCTCTTTTTATCAATTTCAATTTACATTAGTTAATTCTATAACCATTAATTAACCATTATCATTTCTCATATTACATTTCATTAGCATCACAACTATATTCCATGCCCTCCAATCATTACCAAACCGAGTCCAAAGATTTCCAGAATCACAACCTCAACATTTCATCCCATCAAGCTCCAACCCCATGGGTCAAATATTTATTAATTTATTAACAACATTACCATTTTTGATATTTCAATATTTCCATATTTCTAGGTATTCTTGGAAAACATATTATGTTACCAAACTTAAGGGGCTCAACACTGTGTGTAGATGAACTATCCAATCAATTATTTTTCATCTTTAGAAGGGAAATTGACCCATCCATCCTCAAGAAGATAAATATGGAAATTATGTGGCAAACCCCCAAACATATTTTCCTCTATTGGAAGTAATGTAAGAAAACCATCTACCTAAATAATTGGTGAATGTAAAGAAAATAAACAAACATATTCAACAAGAATCCAAGATACACAAAAATGAGTAAGCTCAGCTTCAACCCATTCCATCATCGTTGGAGTCCTCCCCGACACCACATTCATAAACCAATGCATCTCACCACTCAAGGTATCTACTACTGCCACAAAATCCTATCCTCCCTGCCCCATGTACCACAATATCCCTATATGCTCATCCATCTAACGCTTACATCATATACGAGCCTCCCTACCCCACATACCACAAATATCATATCCAAATCACTTCACAAGAAGTACAAAAACATATCAATGGGATATCAGCCACAAATCAAGGCACACATCCATTACACACAATGATCTCATGTGACTCTAAAACATAAGGCACTTGGATTTTACAAGCAAGTGGGTAATTCATGCCCTACAAAGGCATTATCTTTATCAAAGAACTGTTATTATTCCATATTGAATTAACTAATTCATTATTCCAGTTACAACTATGGGTAATCTAAATAAAGATATCACAAGTTAATTAAACAATTAAATTAACCTGGCTTCAATTACTTTATCAAAAATCATCAACATGCACTAGGTTCATTAACCCATTTCAATTAAAAATCATATCTGCATCAATTTGATTGTCATCAAATTACAACAGCAACTAGATTCATTTAAGTGCACCTCTTTAAAGTAATTGGAAAACTAATTATCGATTATTTATGAATTTATAATCTTTAAAAATTCCATCAAGAAAAAAATTCTAAATCAATAAAATAATAGATATCACACAATATATCAAATCAAGAGGCAAACCATTATCATGGTATAATGTAATTACATTTCTATGTGATCGATAGAAATTCATTAATCCAGTTCAAGTATTTAAATAGGTCAATTACACTATGATAAAAGGGATAAATCATGATTGATCTATAATTTCATATAAATAAATAGAGAAGTGATGAATCCCCTACCTCAAAATGTCCTTGACATTTATTCATGAGAATGGATCAAAGCAACATATCATGATCACCTCTCCCACAACAACTGAATCCACTTGAGGATGTCGTGGTACAACCCCACCAACAATACACCATGAAAACTCAATTAGAATCCTTTATATCATGTCTAAAAGAAATGTGAGGGTACAAAACAAAGAAACCACAAGAACTGAGGTATATTATAACTTATATCTAATAATGATCTCTATAGATCGAATGAGGGATCTTGGGATTGTTCATTGATGAAGAAATCCTCAATATGCAAAAGAGAGGGTTATGGGGTCGCATGGGGTCGAGGGAGAGCCACTACAACCCCAGGATTTGAAAAAGCTAAGCTGTTAGAAATCTAATAAAATATACCGTTTTGTGGTATTACACGACTTGTAATCCCCTTTCATGTCGTGTAATGCCATGATATTAGGTTTCACCAAAAAACTCATTGCCTTTCATTTTTGATTTCTTTTTCAAAACCCAAAGAATTTCACACTGGGAATTCCACTTTCACAGAGTGTAAAAGTATGAATGTTGTGAATCTTTTCTAGAAAACCCATGAAATATGATTTCACATTGTGTAATATAGTAACATGATGTGTAGTACCCCGTTACACCTTTTACTTAATTGAACTCCACCAAACTTCTATTGAGACACCTCAGAGCACTTAGATCTTCAAAAATACACAATGGGTTGATCCATACAGATTTTGGCCCTTACAAAATGTACAAATATTAACAGTAATATAAAATGGCCAAAATTAAATTGAAACCACCACTAATTGATTGTTGACCAAGAAATATGTGGCTGTTTTTAAAACCGATACTAATTAGTTTCCCTGGGGTTTCAACAAAAACTACTAGGTAACATAACCATAGTTAATAATATATTTTTATAGTGTACAAGTATATTTTATCTGAGATTCTTTAGCATTGATTAATGGTTCATTTATCAGTGATAATTTTTTTAGCATTGATAATCAAAACCTTTATCAGAGATAAACCAATGCTTATAAAATCTATATTTATCAACCCTTAAAAAGGCACTGATAAATTAGAAAAATATTTTTTCATATTATTTGGGTATGTTGTTTCCACCCACCATATCTTTATTAGGGATCACAAACCCACAATCCTACTCACTCACGATGCCAACCGGGTCTTTATCAGTGTCCACATACCCCCCCCCCACCCACCCATACTTTTATAAGAGCTTACCCCAAACTTCTTATCCACCCATACATGTATGTGACTAGATTTGAATATGGGACCTCCACCTATAAAATCATTTTCCTTTACCACTACTTGAAGTAATTTTATGCTAATTTTTTTTATATATTTATTGATTTATATATATTTAGAGATATTTTTTTATCCATATATATATATATAATTAATTTACATTTATAAAATATGATTTTGTGTGTGTTAGTATATATAAATATATATATATACATGTGTGTGTGTCTATATATATATATATTTATTTATTTATATTTATTTACATATATTTTTTATTAATAATTATTTATATATATATATATGAATATATATATATATATTATTAATATGACACACACCCACACACACATATATTTATATATAAAATATATATATATTTGTGTAGGTATATACATATTCATAAAATTTTATTTAAAATAAAATGGATTATTATTGTTTATTTACATATGGTTCATATATTTAAACATTTATTTTATATGTTAATATTTATTTATAAAATTAATTTTTCATCTGTAAATATATACCAATATGTATATATGAATATATGTATAATTATATATGTATATATGTGTATATATATATGTGTGTGTGTGTGTATGTGTGTGTAATGTAGTAATAAATAACCCCAAAATATAAAAAAAAGATAAAATTCCAACATCATAATATCCTTATGAAAGAAATATTGGGGAATAAATTTAGTCTCTATCAAAAAAAGTCATGAATATCCTCTTATATGGAGTGTAAATTTCATTTATTGTTCTAATATTTGGATATACCAAATAATATCCCAATTTTGGAGGCTCTCTAGACCATATTTTTCCAAAAATAATAGGGATCAAGGTCCCCCTATGTTTAAATATCCTCAATCCTATAATAAGATTCAATTTGAAATCTCATGAATCTCAAACAAAAACCAAAATAAATAGTTATGGTTGTTTTTTAATTCAATACGTTTTTCGACATTACCTAAGATATTAATTGATTTATTAATTTTCTCTATCATTGTGTTATTGTTAAATGTATCTTATTTGATACTAGTTAAAAAATTATTAATTTATATTTATATTTAATTAGTTTATAAAATATCTTCACTAAATATATTATATATTAATTGTATATACATATTGACTATTATATAAATCATATATAATAAAATATTATATATACCTCATTAAAAATATATTGAAATATTAAAATATGATGTTTGAACATATATAATTTTTTCTGAAGGTTTCCTTTTATCAACACAAAAATTAAGTGTTTTAGAACTGATAAGGGGCGTACAATTATCTGTGGTATATGAAAAGAACCGATAAAGGTGAAACATTAGCATATCTTTTTTAGCACTAATTAATGTAACGATTATCAACACTTTTAGCTACAACTGACAAAATCACCCCCTTTATCAGTTATTTTTTAGCACTGGTAAAGGGTATTGTTGAATAAGTGTGATTTAGTAGTAGTAGAGAGAGAGATATCAATTCTATTTTTTGAACCAAATTATTAAGGCTATAGTGTTTCATAAACCTAATTTCCCCTATAAATATCATGGAATATATAGTGTTTTGGAATTAGGATACTGAAAAAATCCCCCCCCCCTTCTATTTCTAAATTGAATCACATATCATTATCTCGGACCCATATCTCTTCAATTAATAAATATTCACTACTTTATGAAGATAAATAAATTTTGAATATTTAAATGAGAAATAAAAAAAACCATCCTTCTTAACTCAAGTCCAATAAAAACTTCATTCTTAATCAAGATTGATATAACATGAATATATATTGTTTCTTACACTAAGATAAGTTATATTCCAAAAAATCAATTTCAACTAAATTTGACGAGAATTTAGATGGACCTAGTGTATAGACCTCTAGGAATTTTTATTAGTGGTAGTGAATCAAACTCATATATAAAGAGTGATATCTAACAACACATCATGCCCCGCATAGAGAAATAGAAAATTTAAAGTAATGAAACCCTTCATTAAAACCCTACCCATGTAATATAATAATTTTACCATCTGATATCTCATCATGTAGGATGCATACATGTGTCATCATAATATAATGCATGATTTATATTCCATTTACTTATTGAGATAAACATTCATATGATCACCACAACCATATATTTAAGTTAGGCATATTCATCTCTATCAAAGTTCAAGGGATATCTTCTCTTAAAACTTGATTGGGATAAAGTATTTATTGATCATTAAATTAAAATAATACTACTCATGAACTACCAGATTCAATCTGCATAACCGATAACATATATTTCATCTTTTAAATCATGCATTTAAGTACACAATTGATGTCAAACATTAATAATGATCTCAATTATAAGGACCATTACACATGCTCATGGATATTAATTTCTAATCAAACATAGTATATGAAATTCTTACTATGATTTATGTCCTTATAATATCCTCTATTTTAGATCACTTAATATGAACATCATGAGAATTTTTATAAAATAATATGTGCCTCCAACACTTGATAGTCCAATATCATACATTCCATGAAAGACTGATTAATCTAGACTATATGACACAACATTATAAATATTATCATGGAATGCCCAGGTTCTGATTATAGTTGAAACTGTTATAATATATCAATGTGAAAATAATATAAGAAAATTATTACACAATGCATACATAATATTAGTTAATATAAATTAATAATAAAACATTTATATATCAAAATAAAAATATGTCGTTCAGTAATCAAAAGTATATAAAGAAATATATTTTTAGGGAACATTTTTCATAGATTGTTGATTTAAATGGCTTCTTCTTTATCATTCTGAAATTATTAGGAATATTTTTGTGTCAAATGATATCATCCACATCCTTGTTTTTAAAATCACAATACACGTGTAATTAAATTTATGCTTAGTTATGGGATTTTTAGGTTAGGTTTTTATACAATATTAACACCTAATTTTATAAGTTTTAGTGAATAAAATACAATATATATGATCCATAGATTTGATGAAATTGCACTGAATGATTCCATGGAAATATAAAGAATTATTATGGAATTTTTTACAAAGATATCTACAATAAATATAATAAGTAACATGCATCTATTATAATTTCATCTCCACCCATAGATTATCAAATATTAATATTGGAGTTTATAAAAATTTTATTTATAAATAGGATACCACAAATTCAAGGAATATAATTATAGATAACCAATTATTCTATGTTTTAATGATATGAAATGTGAAGAATTCATTATTTCATTACCTTACAGGGATTTTATTTTTATTTTCATTCATAGTGTTTTTCTAAGAACATCTTTTTAGTGTGGTTTCATTATATAAGTTCTTATTTTTTTCTTTAATCATTTTACATCTGATCATTCATGATCTATGAGCTTACTGGTATATGAATATTTATCTTTTGAACGTTTTTTTATGAAGTTATAATGTGTAATTTTCACCTATTGATGTGATCGAAGAGGATCTTGAGGATAGAGGATATTATTTCCAAACATTTTTCAAGGAATTTATAGGTAAAGAAAATGTGCTATTTTTTTATCTGGGATAGATCAATGATGTTCATAGTAAATATCATTATACTACTAATAAGATTAGTCAAAGAATTTTTGGTGTTTTGAAGCATTTTGATACCTTGGATCCAGTTTATAGATTGATCGACCATTTTGTTATAAATGTGAAGGCTTATAGTGAATTGGAAGTGTTTGGTAATAATATCCTTTTAGACGTTTAAGGATTTTTATCCTTAAAATTGGGTATTGTTTACTTGACAGTTATTTTCTGATTATTTTTTCGGTTTGCAAAAACTTAGTTGCTTTGACTACAAATTCTTTTATTTTTTGCTATGTAATTTTACTTTTGTACTTTTCTCGAATGATATAACTTCAAAAAAACATGGTCTTTTAGTGGGGTAAAATTTATGACACCCATTTTGGATTCAATTACCCCATATTGATGTTTTCATACCTCATTATATCTAGGACAACAAGTGGTATTATTGTAGGATTATTCTTTTACCCGAGATACTTTCTATCCGAGCTTATCACTTTAATTTTTTCATAGAATGTCTCTTGGATTTTTTTATGCTAACTTATGTTTCCTTACACTGATATACAAAATATAAAATAACCTCTGTTTGTTATAGATGGGATACCAATCTGAACCATTCAAAATTTTAATTTGATCCTTCTGTTGATTTTTGATGGAGTTGATTATGAATAATGGTAAGAATAGATGTATAACATTGTCATTAAAACTTTGGTTAATCATTATCAAATGATCACTATAACTTATACAATTCTGAAAAATAAAATTTATTTAGTTTATTTGTGAAGGTATATTGGAGTATCAAGTGAATTACCAAGTATAAAATACTTTTTTATTCTCTATGATGAGAAATATATATAGGCAAATTTCATCATGTGAAATTGTGAATAAAATTTATAGAAAACTCTATATTTCACATTTTCTAACATCCATGGTTTTAAAAAATAGAGGGGAAATTCTTAATGTGTATTATCATGATTTTGAATCTCTTATAGGGGAATTATTGGATCATATTTATTGAACATTTATGAAAATTTTTAATAGTTTACATTCATATTTTGTGAAAAACAATTGATGATGAACAACTAGTTAAGAAAATTATTAACATTCTACCAAAAAATAGGAGTCAAAGAAAACAATAATTGATGATACAAAGAACCTAAAAAAGATTAGTCTGGACCATCTAATTATGAATTTAATGTGATAAGAAAATAATTTATAAGGGGATGTAGGGAAAGAAAAAAGTAAGAACAAAGTGTCTTTTACATTTAGAGTTAATTCTACGAAGCCTTATAGATGAAAGAATAATTTTAAACGTTCAGATAAAAGTGGTATATAACATAGTGATTGTGATATTGCTCAATGTTTTATGTATATGGACATATATATGGTAAATAAGTTGTTCTAGAATGATTCATGTGATGATAGAAAGGATAATCATGAAAATAAATATTCATACAAAGTTATTTATTATGAATTTAAGATGGAAGGTCACATTATTCATAACTTTTGGAATCGATGAAGAAGGATAAAAATTCAAGAAGAACATAAAATGGAAAATATAGAATATTTTTCAAAGCTACAACTGAAACATGGAGTGCCAATGAGGAACTGTATTTCAATGATACTAGTGGATCATAAACATAAAACATGTGCAGGATAACAAAATTATACACTAAGCCTTCTCATAATTATTTCTACTTCATGGAAAAGGTATCTCTTAATTTTATTTTTATATTAAATTAGACAATAGTTTTTCATTTAAATTGTATGATAGTGGTTATAATATACCACTATTTGATGAAATAATTAAATATTTGACCACCCTAGAGAATAAAAATAAATGGTTGAATAAAAACTATGATTAAGATAAATTAGGTCCTACTAAAGTTGATGATATAATTTGTAAACTTATTTTAATGATAAATACTATATTTATTTCTATTTTTATAAAATATGATAAAAATATATTATAAGGATTAAGTCTAAAGCTATTAGTCTAAAGGTGATTGTATAAAAATTTACTTACCGAAGGGAGATTTTTGATAATCTCTTATGATAGTTGAAACTCAATCATACATCTTCAAGATTCAGTTTTAGTTCGGAAAGGTCACATTTTTAGTCCAGCTATTTTGTTCGAAAAAGTGTACCCTTTCATTCTAAGTGTAAAAGGGGAGGTTACTAGAAGAATAAATGTTCTTTAGACAAGATTAATTCCTTCAGAACCCATAGGTCTTATTTTATTAAATATCTCATAGTAGTTCAACATTTAAGGGTTGGACAAATGTGGGTTCCAAATATTATTTTTTTAAACATGAACAGACCCAAGAATGTTTGGATACCAAACATTTATCCTTGTTTATTTTTTGTAGAAAAGCTAAGTACCAACAACCCGAACAAATGGTACATGGAAAATTGTTGTTCTAGACATATTATAATTAATAAATCCATCTTCCAAAACTTATAAAAAGTTAAGGGTGGACATGTATGTTTTAGAGAAAACATTCTTGGTCAAGTTATAGGTATTAATGATATTTCTTTTCTATGTAAGGCTAATATTTCTAAGGTTACTTATTTTCTAATATTTAGGTATAACCTTATTGTCATAAGCTAAATATGTGATGAAAGTTACTTCCTAACCATTATGAATGATAAATGTACAATTAGAAAATCTAATGTATTTATCATATTATCATTTGATATGCATGTCAATATTTTCATGATCAACCTCGGGAACCTTTCTTGCTGAATCTAACCACTCCATAGAGTGGTTGAAGATAAGTTTTGGATTTTTCTTAGTAGATCAAGACACTACAATGTTTAAAAAATAGATAAACATTATAGGAACAGATTGGTGAAGGAACATATAGAACATAATTTTTATTATTTTATAATCCTTAAACCATTATAATATAGAAATCAATGTATGTTAAGCTTTATACCTTGTGGTGATGCCTCATATTTTGAATATTAATAGTTAGTGCACGTGGAACTTTTTGGAGCTACTCAAACAGAATGTATTAGAGGAAAACACCATATTTATGTCTTATTTAATGATTATACTAGGCACATTTGGGTTTATTTTCTTGATCTTAAATAAGATCCTCTCCCTAATTTTATTGGTTTTTTATTCTTTTGTTCAAAATCTGAAAGAACCTATATGTAATCACAGTTCTAAATGCTCACAGTGATAGTTCATACATTCTGATTTTCAAACATCTTGTTCTATGAAAATCATTACTCATAATTGATCAGCACTAAGAACTCCACAATAGAATTATTTAGTCGAACAAAGGAATAGAGTACTATAAGAAATTTCCCAGAAAATTTTGTGTCAATAATGTCTTAATAAACTTTTTTTCCTAAATTTGTTAGTACTACTTGTTACACTATAAATTGTATCTTACATTGCGCGATTTTAAATAAAAAACCAGAACATGGTTACTTGTGAGTTTTCAGATGTAATGTTTTCATTTTTAATAATAAACATAACATAAATGAATTTTATCCATTGCAAAGGAAGATATATTTCCTTATTACATCACCACTAGTAAAGCTTGTTACGTTATTAAGACAAAATATATCATTGTAGAAATGGTATATGAAAAATTTCCTGACACCATTCCTTTCCAGAAGCTAGAACATATGAATTATGAATGTAATGAAAATTGTATTTTTGACACCCCTTATGTTTTATTGCAATAATTTGAACCACATACATCGAAAATTAACATTATAGAAGCTAGGATAACAAAAGTTATTCAGTTAGTAAATGAGGAACAACCTTCTTTCTTACCGTGAAACAAAAGGATCTTCCAAAAATATTATCAGTGATTCAGAACAATGAATTTGAACTATAGATTCCTTAAAAAATGAATATTACCATCTTCAATTATTATCTCAATTTTAACCCAAGATGGTAGATGATTACATGAATGATTATATTTTGAAAATCGCTATGAAAGCATGAGTTTAGTCAATTTTAGTGGAAAATTTTGGAATTTAGTTAAACATTTAAATGAGATTCCGTTCATTTTATTCAAGTGAGTCATTAAAAATAAGTATGATGAGAATGAATTATTGTTTAGAATAAGGTGAAACTAGTTGTTAAGGGTCAAACAAATAATAGGGAATATATTATAAATAAATTATATATATGATCAACAGACTCGAATCCATCTAAATTCTATTATCCTTTATATCTCATCTTAAATTTAATCCATTTAAAATGTATTTAAAGGGTTCCCTCCTTGAAATTTATGGTTAGGATTATGTTTATGTTGAACAACCACCTGGTTTTGAATATATCAATTTTTCAAAACACGTATTTAAACATATTGAATATTTTTACAAAATGAAACATTCTCCTAGTGTTGAATATAATATATTTTTCAAATATATACTTCAATAAAATTAAAGTAAATAATACCAAAATTTTTATCAATAAAATTTTTAGTAACATCATCATTTTACAAATCTATATCCTTGAAATTATTTTCTTTCACCCAAAAAAACTCATATTATTTTTCATAACTTATGAAAAGTGAATTTGAGTTGAGTATAATGGGTGAGGTTAAATACATTTTGGATTTCAAATAACTCAGTGATGGAAAGGAACCGTCTTACCTCAACAAAAATATATTAAATAATTACATAAAATGTTTGTTTTGATAATTCTACATGTTTTAGTGCTTCATTAGTACCTCCTTTAAACATGACCTAGATGAATTCAAAAAAAAATAGATGATAATAAATTGTTTTGAGGGATGATAAAAATATTTTTTTACTTATTAACTAGTCAACCAAACATTATGTTCTTTGGTGCCTATGTGAAAGGTTCCAAGCCAATCCAAAATAATCTAATATTCTATTATTTAAATGGATATCTCGTTACCATAATGTAAATTCGAACATGAATTGTTTTATTCCTCTAGAAAATAGTTTATTCTTAAGAGATATTCACTTTTAGGCTTCAGTGGTAGTAGATTGGATCAGAAGAGTACTTATAACACTTTTCACTTCCTAGGAAAAACATCAGTCCTTTTTCAAGCAAGATTCATCATTCAATTTCACTTTACACCATTGAATCAATATCTGGAATCTAGAGGTTATTTTCCTCAATTTTTGTGAATGTCACAATCAATCATGGATTTTAAAACGAGTTTCACTCCAATTCTAATTAATTGACATAGAACATGTGTTACTTCTATTTATAAGAACCTATGAAATCATTCAATACGAAAAAAAACACACGACACCACTTCTTTTGAGACCACACACTTAAAAGAGATATTATTCTCAATTTTATTCTAACCAAAGATCATATTGTTAATATTTTCACTAAGCCTTTAAATTTTGGTAGATATGAATACATTAAATATAATTTTTCTTTGACCGTGGTTATGTGATCACATTACACTACTATTTTTAACTTTCACTTAACAATGATAATTCCTTAATAATGGGGAGGAAATTTCTTTATGTATAACATTGTTATCTTTTTATACATGTAAATCATAATTTTTTATAGTCTAAAGGGGACTACACACAATGGAAGTAATAAAGTTTAACAAACATATAAATTTAATCTTTTAAAAGGTATATTTTATTTGATGAGTTTTATTTCATGAGATATTGGTTATAATTAATTGGACCCAATGGTTTTTAAATTTACTCTTACATATGTGTGTAGTTTTTTTTTTCTTTTTGTGTTATTTTTCCCAATCAAGAAACATTTTTCCTATTCATGTATGTTTTTTCCCTGATAATATATTTTTCTATTATCAATTTATTCACTTTACATGACATTATCCTTGATAAAGGATGAGCTATGTTTTTTCAGATTCATTATGCAACAAAATTATATTAACATAGTGTTTCAATATATGATAAGTAACTAATATCAATACAACTTCTGCATCCATCTTTGATAGGAGGTTATTTAGTGTATCAAAAGATAAATTTTGAAAGGGAGTTTTTTATATTAAATATTAATAATATAATTTCATTTGAACTATCATTGATACATTTATATTCTACCATGATATTATATAGTGTCTAAACTAGGCGTCGTCCAAAGGAGGCATTGTCTCTATCCTAATGATTCTGCTAGAAATTTATTTTATTTTAATATATTATTAAAATATTAAAACAAAATATAAAAATAGAAATGTATAATGAAAGGGAATAAAAAAACAAAAAAACAACACTAAAAAAATAAAATAATTTGAAAAGAACCAAACATAAAATATGAAAAATGAATGGGAGTGAATGTTAGAAAAAACAAATCCAACTCTAGATAGATTGGGTTTTTACTAGATTTCATAGATCTAAATTAGGATTAAACTATCAACACTCAACCGAACTCAATACATGATTGATGATTCAGTTTATAAACCAGTCTCCCTTCAAATAGTGAACACACATGTAAGGGATATCTCCATGTGCATAAGTGTTCCCCCAACTATGAAAGAAGAAAAATATTTAACCACCTTGAAAAAAAACTTTTTCATTAATAAGTGTTCTTCATGAAAAAATTTAAATCTTACAACCTCAAAAAAGTATTTATTTTTAGTGAGGTGAATGAGGAAGCGCAAAATGAATAATGTAAATAAAGTTTCAAACCATTCCATCAAATTAGTTTCTCATCACATCTCTCTAATTAACCTTCGAAACCAACTAAGACAGATGAAGAAGAATCAACAATAAACATGATATTCAATCTCTAGGAAGAATCATGCATTACCTCATGGAACTAGCTTCACAATTTATTCCTTCGTATAGGTAGAGTTTTGGATGTGGTATCGTCCTTGTAGTTTTGATATTTGTTTCCCCATGTGCATTTTCTTCGGCTCCACGAATTAGTATTGGGACATGTTTCTAGAATAATTCATTTTTGAAAGATACTCTAGATATTTCTCGATGAATTACCCAAAAAACTTCTTCACTTGGCTGGTTTTGAGGTTCCATATGTGAATCACAACCAGGTCGACCTGCCATAAAAATACTACTAACGAATCACTCTCAGTCTATGGAACCAAGAATTAGTTGAGAACCATAGGAGTAACAAATCATTGAACACCAGTTGATCAAATTAAACTCATTTGTTAGCTTTTGACGCAAAAAATGAATTAAATAATGTATATATTCAAACACCTAGTGTTCACTTCTAATTGAACTCATATTTGAGGAATCAAGAAGTATTAATGCCCATTGTGACTTTGAATATTTGTCATGTAGTCGAAAACAAGAAACATAATTCTTCTTCAACTCATTTCATCAATGGCCTAAATTATACAATCTTATTCCATACCAATCCATGTTCGTATAAAGTGTTGGATATACAATACATGGAAAAAATAAGATAAAATAAAAGAAAAACAATAACAAAATAGATTTTTCATGTTTGTATTGCATAATTTTTCGGACTCCAATTCACAACAATTTATATGCATTTACAAAGGAATGTAAAAACAAAATTAAATGGACTCATTAATGAAGTAAAATAACCACATTAAATGGATAAATTAATGAAATAAAATATCCACATTAAACGAACATGTGGGTAGAAAAACATGGGGATAAAATGCATGTACTTAATACACAATACATGGAAAAACTGCATGTAAAATAAACATGTACTGCATGGAATATGGGTTTTTATTTAATTTCCAACACTCCCCTTCAATCCAAAATCGGATTCATCCTGAGTGTCAGTATGAGTTTTTTTAATGAATATGTCGGTAATTCCTTTGTGAAAATATCAGACACTTGTTCTGCAGTGTGAAAATATTCTAGCTTTATCGTTTTCTTCTTCACATGATCACTCCGAAAATGGAATCGTGTATCTATCTGTTAGCTTTTTCCATGCTGAATTGGATTTTTGGATAGTTTTATTACAGACGTATTATCTCCATATATCATTGTGGATCCATCCTATGGATGTTTCATCTACTTCAAAAGATTTTTCACCCAGATTCCTTCACAAATAGTGGATGATTATGCCATGAACTCTACTACACATGTGTCATTTTTATCTAGGGAATGAATTTCATATTCCATAAAAATTATCCAACATTATTATCCTATGTCTTATTGAAACATTATATTCTCGTGATCTGCATACATGAAAAAAATGATTTACCTATTTTCTGTTCTCATAGATTCCACTTAATCTTTTAATTTTTATGGTTTCCATGGGTGAGGATGAAATCAACAAATTTTGACTTGATGGATTCATCTCATGAGTGATGGAATGTCCTACTAGATTCCTATGTACTAAGGATGCACCTAGGAAAGGTGTTATGGTTGTTTTCCCTTGACGATAATGTCTTTCCACTAGATCTTCAATTTCAATTGAAATATATTTGTTTGATTCTTCATCATTCCATTTCAAATCTTCTTCTTCACTAAAGACCACATATCTAATCACCACTAATTTATTGGTTAGTTGATTGTAGATATTATTAGCTTTATAATCTTCACTGTTGCTGATGAATATGCACTCTTCACCGCAATCATAATGCCTTGTTCTTCTAACTTATGGAACTTGATTGTAGGCAACACACCTGAAGATTCGTAGGCGTGCAATGCTCAGTTTGTAGACACTCCATGCCTCTTGTGGAGTCAAGTTTCAAAAACTCTTGGTTAGACACCAATTGAGTAGATAGTCACGGTATGCCACTAATTCTTCCTAGAAGCCCTTTTACAGGCCATTCTCTTTCAACATGGTCCTCCTCATGTTGAGGATTGTCCAATTATTCTTTTATAAAATTCCATTATGTTGTGGAATATAGTCTATAGTGTATTTCTTCTTAATTCCATGTACCCTATAAAAATCAGGAAATTCATTTAAAGTTCTTTCTCCACCTCTTTCAGATCTAAGAATGTTGTTTCTATAACCGCATCCAGCTTCAAAATGAGATTTGAACATTTTAGAGATTGTAAATGAAAATGATTTTTCTTTGATACAATACACCTAGTGTTTGATTCGAAAATTGTCAATGAGGGTAATAAAATATCTATTACCTCCACGTGAGGGTGTTTCATGTGGTATGCAAATATCTGTTTGAACTAGCTGAAGTGGTTCATTTTCTATTCTAGATACTACACTGGGGATGGAGTTCCTATTTTTCTCGATGACTGTACCCGCCTAACACACATGATTTAGAACAATAATCATTTTTAAACCATGAACCATGATTTATGAGGATATATGTTTAAGGCCACTGAAATGCTGATGCCCAAATCATAGATTCCATCCCCAGGAATAATTCTTCATGAGTACCAACAGACAGTCCGCAACTTTGGTGTTGATATACCGCAGAAACATGTGATTCATCACCATTTGAATGTGAGAAATATGTTTCTTGTGAGTATCTCTTATAGACAATGAAGGGGTTTCCAAATGTATAACATACCCCTTCTCAAAGTGTTTTCTGAGACTAATGATATTATTTTTCATGCTATGTACGTAATACACATTAGAAATTTAATTTGACTCACCATTATTCATATAGATTTTGATATTACCTTTTTCAATCACGGGTACCTATGATGAGTCACCAAAGATGACTCCACCACAAAATTATTCTATGAATTCCTCAAACAATTCTTTATTACAACTCATGTTGTTCCTTGTACCTATGTCGATATACCTCACATCGGGACATTCACATACCTTTTCTTGTGGTAGGATGAGTGTGGTACCTTATTCTTCAAAATGAGACGATTCCTCATAGTTGGATCATTCATCATGATTCATTTTTTCTAACACTCCAAATCATAATGGCCAAATTTTTTCCAATTGTGGAATTGGACATTCATTATGTTTCCAGAAACACACGTGAATCTTCCTCCCCTGTTTCCTCTTCCATGGAAATTGGTAAAATGTTTTGCTTTTGTAGACAGCTTGAATGATATACACTCCCACTACTTCTTGCAAAATGATCGCCTAGTTGCAGTTGGACACTTTTTTTTCTTGTAGAGTCAACTAAGACTCTAAGACATGCTCTAGCATTGAACCCAAAATCTTTTTCATTTTTTTTCATTCACATGAAATGATCCCATCAGTTCTTCAATGGATAGTTTCTAAAAATATTTTGATTCTTCGATTTCCATAACCACATTCTAAAATTTAGTTGTAATATATCAAATTGATTTTTCAATAAATTTAATGTCTTTCACATTTTTAAACATTCCTTTTCAAATTGTTGACAATAACAATCAAGCGTGAGAGGTAGTCAGATATACTCTCAACTTCTTTCATGTGTTCTGCTTCAAACTCCTCTCTTAATAATTTAAGACATACTTTCTTCACTCGATCAACACTATTTACGATATTACATGAGTATACCAATAATTCTTTTTTGAAGTTTATTCAACAATCTTGTAGAATGTTGATTCATATAACCCTCGATAGAGGAGGAACAATGCCTTGTTGTCTTTCTTTCATTGATTTTTGAGACACTTCTCTTCTTCATTTGTGAAGGAGGAATTTTCCTCCATACTTGTATCTTCTTACCCATCTATAATGATCTCCCATAATTATTATTATCTGAACAATTCCTTCATTTGGATGAACCACCGTTCACCATTTTCCTTAAACAGTTTCAAAACATGTTGCTAGATTCTGTCCATATTCAAAAAAATGGAGGATCATGTTACCCTGGCCTCTGAAACCAATTTTTTTGCTATATAATACAGGGAAAAGAGAGAGAGTAAGAAATGATACAAAATAACACAGAGAATTTTCCAATCTTTTATTTCAATCTTTTTCGGACTGCAATTACCAACAATTTATCGGTATTTAAAATGGAATGAGACATCCAAATTAAATAGACACATTAATGAAGTAAAACAGCCACATTAATTGGACACATGAGGAAAAAATATGCAAAAAACTTCTGAAGTTAATACACAGAGCATGGAAAACATCGTGGGGAAAATAAATGTGGGCTGCTAGACGTGTGGGTTTTTGTTTTCATTTCTAATAGAAAGCTACAACACTGAAACAGTGAACTAAATTCAATAATTGATCCAGTTTAATTGAAACTCAGTGAATTGTTTTCTACATCAGTTTTACAACAACATTAGTTATTTTCTTTATCAATAGAACCTTGAAATCCTCAAATTCATCATTAGAGCTTTAGTTCTCTATGCATTCTCGAATTTCGCATAGTCATTCATCCTTCACCAAACCACAAAGCTCAAATCCTAGTTTTCTTTTTTCTTCAAAAGAGCTCCTTTTTTTAAAACCATCCTCAATCTTCATTGTGATTTCATGAATATTCTTCATCCATAGTCAATAGAGTTTCAATCTTAGGTTGATCTCTAGATCCAGGCAACAGTTATAGTCAATTGAGTTTGGGAGGATCGAGTTTGAGTTTTTCTTTTATGTAGTTTTTTCATCCACCCAACTCAAGATTGGTCTTCATAATTTCAAAGTGTAGAAGGAAATAAAAATTACGGAAATTATAAAAAATAATTAAGGAAAATAACAGATTAAATTTTTTTTAAAACATTTTCAAAGGATTACAATCTTTACGAAATATTTAATTCAACAAAATACATTCTATATGAAAAACCATGGATCTTAAGAATTAATTTTAAACATCTTGATCAGTTAAAAATTTCTAAATAAATAAATATCATTTAAAAATAATTAAAAATATAACAATACAAGATAAAATATCTCTATTTTACATCATTTCTACTCAAAAAACATTATAACTCATAAATCATCTTACAATTGTAAAATATTGGTGGTTTATTTTCGTTCATGACTACCTACATAGGAAACTTATTCTACAAAACATGCGAACATTTCTTCATAATTGATCCACAATAGACTCCCCACTAGACATCTCATATGTTATAATCATGTTCATAACATAGAGAATGAAAACATATGAACAAGGATGAACTCAAATTCTTTGTAAGGTAAAACTTTAAAATTTGACCTCAAAGAGCTAGATCATAAAAATATGATCAAACATGTGGAAAGAAAATTTATTTTTAAAAATAACAAGTTGCAATACAAGTTTCAAATAATTCATGATAGAAGGACATATAATATCGAATGAACAAACCTGTACCTTGGAAGAATAGTGTGTAATCATGAGATAATAATGATGAGTCATAGGACATAATCACATGCATGTGGAATGAAATGGAACATGCCCCTAAGATATGACATGAAAAATTACATTGGTAGGAACATAATCATAGGGTATCTTCATATTGTCGGAATATCCAATAAGGCCCACACTAAATGTTTTCAAGAGATATAAAACATTGACCAATGCATTAGAGGGAGATATATGACTCAACTCTTTATTATAATTCATACACACACATATATATATGCTATAATATTTTAATAATTCAATATACCATGAAAAAGCTTGTGAAGAAAATGAGTTTCATATCATTTTAAAATGGTATCGCATAAGAAGTTATCAAATGTAGATCGATTGATACCATAATATCAATCACTCAAAAGGAGTGTTCTATAAAATAATTAGAGTGTTATTCATTAAACCTAACTCTATAAAAGTTGTATCTTTCAAGAGGAAAATGTATGAATAACAAACAATGTGATCTTTTAGAAACCAATTATAAACACTATTGTATAGTGAAAAATTATAGAATTTTTTTCAAGAAGGAAACAGATTTTTTTTAAACACTACTTTAAAAAATCCAAATAATGGAGTCTTGAAAAATACATAAATATTTTACATAAGAAATGGGGAGTGAAATATAAAAGTAGAAACATCATTTTTAATGTCTTGAAAATACCTTTAATGAAACCCAAATCATTAATATAGTGATAAATATTCATTTAAAAACAGGTAATGAAAAATTTTAAAATTACTATAAATAAATAATACTTATATTTCAAGACAAGAATAAGAAAACATTAGCGGGAAGAGTGAATATGAATATAAAATAAAAGGAGCTGATTTATAATGAATGAGAACTCTTCTTAACATCATTACATTTTATAAAGAAATAATTCTGATAATGTAATTACCTTTAAAAGAGTAAAAGGATTATAATATCATAATAAATTATAAGAAAACCATATGGTAATAACCATAGTGAAAAAGGGAACATTTTGACTTACGAAAATAAGTAGAGCCAAGAAACCACCTTACATTAAATCCTACTTTTCTGAACACTCTCTTACCTACTACATAACCAAAATTACTATCATGATCACATATTTAAGAATATTATTCATAACTATAACCTTTTAAAAATATTAATTTATAATCACTTATTAGAAATACAATAGTTAGTTGTAATTTATTTTCATAATTAGATGTTATTACATCCAATTGTTTGTTTAGTACTAATTTCATAATAGAGGCGTAAATTTATGATTATATATTCAGATTTAATCATTATAAGATCATTCTAGGTTCTATAATAGATATTTTATAAATAATTATAACGTTTTATCTTCATTTAAAATGTATTACGTTTATGATTCATGATAATGAAGTCTGTGAGGAGCTTGTTACAATAATTTTAACGAATAAAAAGGCAGAAAAAATTGTATGTTTAATAATATTATAACCTTTATATCACCAAAAAACAAACACTAGTTTCTTATTAATGTCTTACAATTCCATATTTTAGGTTTCCACAATCATTTATGATATAGAAGTATGTCATTGTTCATGTAGGAAGTTATACCAGCCCAAGAAGGACAAGTTATAATATATGGGTTAGTATCATAAAAAAGTGATTCTTTTGGAATAATATAACCATTAAAAAATATTCATGATAATATTTATATTTTTATGATTTTTAATTATATTTTAATGGATCTCTATAAATAATAAAATTATAGATGAAAAAATTATATTACTTTTATGGAGTCAGTAATTTGTAATTATGCATGATTAACGTTTTCATTTCTCAATGAATGAGAGGGAATGAATGTGGATTATAATTTTTCACTTATTAATAATAATTATATTATATATAGAATATTTATTCATCAATTATATCATTATAACCATCTAATGGAGTTGGTTGTAAAAAATTGAATACCACAATTCATGGAGGTTGTAGTTAACACATGTGCACCAATGATGTTTTCATTTTTCATAATTGAAAAATGGAAAGGTGGTAAATTATTATTAACATAGAAAAATAACATTAATTATATATAAAATAATAATTTGATTATATATGATTGATAAAATTTTTCTTGTTAAATTTATCTATAAAATAATATAAATTAGGAAAATATTAGTACTCATGTTGAGAAGTTGAGTTTTCCCTTGGAGGACTCCTTGGAAATAGAAGGATTAATTATTATGACCCAAAGAAAAAGAAAATGGAAAGGGTTATATTATAAAGAAATCATGTATATTTTAAATTGGAAAAAAGTTTATTGTTAATGAATGGTTTTTGGGAGACCCCTTTTATAAGTTGTGAAAATGAAATTTTTCGTTATTATTTCATGTTAATATAAAGAGAGAACATATTTCACATGTCAAGAAGAATCAAAAAATAAATAAATGGATTCGTGATAAATATTGGTTTATCCAATTATGAAATACTCAATTATAATCATTTTTAACATTTTAGTCCATTTATCCATTTGGTTAACCCATTTTACTCTTTTTGGCTTTTGGGAGCATAACTAGTTTTTACCTAAGTAATTCAATTTTTTATAAAAAATAAAATAGGCCATATAACATAATATTTATTTTTTCAATAAATTGGATTCCCAAATTGTTTATGTTATGTTTATAACCTGATTAGTACATAAAAAACAATATTTATAAAAACGAAATTTTGCACTATTCACAAAAAAATCAACATTTTTAGAAAAATCACGAAAATTATTTATAAGATTATATTGTTATGATAATTCAAAAAATTAGGTTTGTTTTATTTACTTCACGTTTTTAAAATTTTATAATTTATTTATTAAATAAATTCATAAAATATAATCAAAAAACCATTTTTGTAAGAAAATTACAATTCATCATAATAACTATTTTTATTATTATTTCATATCAATTAATTTTTAAATAGGTTCTAGTATATATATATATATATATTAAAAATATATTTAATCTAATTTTTATTTCTCTGGATACATTATGATTGTTATATTTAAAACACATCATGGTTCGTTTAGGTTCGATGTTGTATATGAAACAAAATATTTAACATAATGGTTATTTAAGAGGAAATATACACTAAATCATGGGCCATTACATTCTAACACCCTTAAAAAAATTTGTCATAAAATTTTTATTATCAACCTAAGAACAAGAGAGGGTACTTTTGTCTCATTATATCCTAAGGTTTGCACATAACTTCAACCAACTCATGGTTCTTCCATAGAACCTTGAATAGGTGGGTGCTGTTATTAAAAATATATTTGTCTCATTGATCTTGGATTTAAAATGGTTTTTACTCCTAGGATAGATCATTATCCAATTTTATAACATATGAGCTATGTACACAAGAGAGATCTTGTATGTACTGTCTCAAAAGTGATACATGGAACACATCATAAACCTAAGAGATATCAAGAGGAAGTATCAAGTGATAATATTTATCCCTAATGTGATCAATGATATCAATGTAACTAATATACCCTGGGATTAACATTACTTTCTTCCCAAATTTAATAACTCACTTCCAATGAGATGTCAAGATAAACACATTGTCACCAACTCCAAACTCTATATCTCATTGACAATTATACGCATAACTCTTCTATCAACTTTGTACCACTTTCATATGACACTAAATGGTTTGAACATTATATGTAATTTAATGAAATGGGCATGACTTATACTCTCACTCTCTCCTAATTTATCCCAGTAGGTTGGATTAATTCATCTCTTCAAATAAAGAGCCTCATATGGAACTATATGAATTCTAAAGTGGAAATTTTTGTTATATGGGAAATCTACCAGGGGAATGTTTTTTTTCACAAAATTCATAAAAATCCATTGAAAAATACCTTAGTATATCATCATGTATGGTTTTCTAAAAATATCCATTTTCTGATGGTGATAAGCGTTGTTGAAACTAAGGTCGGCTCCAAATATCATTAGAGTCTTTTTTAGAACCTAATGGTAATCCTCATATCTCTATGAGATACAAAAGAGAGTAGTACTTCATGTTGCATTACCACATCACTTAGTTATATCTTATAATGTTATAGAAGTGAGAAATTTTATTTGATGGAAATAAAATTATGACACCCCTAGTTTTTAAAATAACACTATGTAAGATTGCGTATACAATATGCTACAGTACTCTTCTATAAACCACGAAATATTATTATTTAAATATGAATATAACAACCTAGCCGATGAATTGACATATGTAAATAGAATTCTCCACATTATGATATATATATATATATATATATAATTCCTACTAATATAAATGTGTTTATTTGGGCTTAGGAAATAAGTAACAATTGTTTTATTAAAGACATTTTATTCTTCAAAATACATTTTTATTAAAAATGGTTTTTAAATTTTTTTGTGGGAAAAATATATAATTTATTTTTATTATTTTATAAAATGTATTTGAAAAAAAATATAATTCATTTTTAAATCATTATATCAAAATTAAATTAGGAAGAAATTATGATATTTTTTTAAAATGATTGATTTTTTAGTAAATAGTTAATATATTGATTCTTAAAATAATTTCATTACATCATGTAATTTAAAATTTATATTATATTTAAAATTTTATATTGAAGTGAAATATTATAAATTTGATTTCTATTAATTTAATTAATTGAATTTGAAATAAAAAATATACATGATTTTGATATAAGATTATTTTTATTCTTAAAACACATTATAAAAAAAATTGTTTTTCATAGTATTTTATGAATTTATATTAAAATAAATTAACTTTTATAAATTTAACCTTAAAAAATTTATACCATATTTGTATTAATGAGGTTCAGTTTTTTTAAATAGTTCCATTTTTTTGTTCATTATAAAATGAAACTATGGTAATATTGATTACCTCAGTTTGGGTATAATGTGTAAAATAAGGTTAAACCCATGAGATAATGTCTCAAAATCAATTAAAAAAATGAATTTATTTTATTCTATGTGTTTATTTACATAAAATTCATGAATATATGTCTACTTGGTAACATTTTTATTTGATTTTTACCTTTATATTAACTTTAGGAAAGAATAAATTAAAAATTGTCACTCCATAGAATTTGACATCTCCATATTTTTCAATGAAGGATAAAAAGAGTAATAGTTTAGTTATAATTTATTATTTGAAAGATAAATTATTGAATTATCAGTGTAATTTATTTTTTATTTTTATTTATTAAATAATTACCTTAAATGATTACACAACACTAACATAGTATTTATTCAATTAATATGAAAATAAATAAATGATTTTAAAAATATTATAAATAATAAAATTTGAGTGAATTATTATAATCCATGAATTTTTAGATACAAATAACATATTATATATGTCTAAAAAGGTTTTTATTTTAATTATATTATTTTTATTTTGTTTCCCATGTCAAATTATAAGAATAGTACATCAAACATCATAAAAGTATTTTATGATAAAATATTTTATTTAACTATTTAAAAATCCTAAAAATATTTAAATAGAGGTATTATAATGATAAATGGTCTAAAATTTAATCACATGGTAATTTATGTACCAATTTTTACCTTATAAGTAAAAAATGGCCCTTTAATATTAAAATGGAATCACCATTATGGAGATTAAAATATATTATCCAAGGGGTAAAAAAAAAGTTAAGGTTAAAAATTTCAAACAAACTTGTATAAATTTCCGCATATTATAATTTTTAGACCTTATCCTATTTTTGTATAATATCTTCCCATTTTGAAACAATTTTCTTGAAAATGACTTGATAATATTTAATCTTTTCATAAAATCTAAGTGCGTCATTTCCTCCCTTATAAAAGGAAACCCATTTTCTCAATTCTTCTATTATGACCTATCCCTCGGGGCCCATGATGTGACTACCCCAAGCATTCATCCCAACGGCCATGTGATGGCATCAAGCGCCAAAGGAATTATCCCAAAATTGGGAGGCGTTTTCCTGAGTACCTCTACACACACACACACATCCCCATCCCACAATGCTCAGTAAGACAATAACCAAAAGTAAATGTAAAAAACTAAAAGAAAAATTTCCAAAATACAAAACCAACAAAAGACAAGTACAATCTCTGGAAGTCGGTCTGAGGTAAACCCTACCAGAAGGGTAGTAGAAGGGGTTGCCGCCTGAGGCCATAGAAGTATGCCTCGTCTGTCAGACCTCAATGGGAACCACCTGGTCTCAGACCACCAAGGTCTATGTCAATGTTTCTATTAACTACATAAGACATTATATGTGTAGGCGGAGCCCGTGAAGGGGTGCGTAACACAATACTCAGTAAGGAACCCAAAACAAAAAGTTAATACCACAAAGGAAAGTAAGCAGAAAGTATTTTTATCTCATACTGGTAAAATCTAAAGATTAAAATGAAATACTATCATTCATATACATAATTCACCTAGTAATGTGAAGGTTCTCATCCCTGATGAGTCACTCATGCCTACTGGGTCACCTATACCAGCTCATCATTTAGACATTTTGTAACAACCACAGATTTTATGAGAAGTATTCATTTTAATTTCATTTATGTCTTGTGTTGTACGCTACAGTAAGATTATATTGCACTATACACAACACCGTATTTTCTTATAGTATACTAAACACTATTCTTGTCTTGTGTTGCACATAAGAGCGACCATACTCAATAGCGTGTGTTGTATGCAATACCGAGTCTCACTAAACAATGATTTATTATTATAATATTATCGTGAACTAGATGTTATGAATAGTATTAACTGAATTTTTTATTTTATAACATTATCATTCATCTTTAATATTTTCTAGAACATGGTATGAGAACAATATTAATTTTTCATATAAAAGAAGTATTTTTCAGAAATTGAATTTTTTGTCGCCTTTTGATGGCGCATCGATTTTAAATCTAATTTTTGACATTTTTATTAGTTTAATTTGAAAAATTAAACATATTATTTTGAATCGAGATATAAAAATTTACATTGGATAAATTTTGGACATAATTATGATAAACTTCATATTTTGATGAATAGTAAAAATACGCTATAGTTTAATTAAAAATAACTTTTTTCATCAAGATAATTTATATGGATAATTTATAATATTAAATTTCTTAATATTAAATTTATTTAAAGTATAAATAGAATATAATATGACAATTTAATATAATTTATGTCATTAGCATTAATTTTACATTGAATTCATTGGTAAAAACAATTTTAATCTTTTTCAATGTTTTAAATTTTAAAACCCATTTTCTTAACAATGGGATTAATTTTAAATTAATTACTGAATCTTCTGTGTTTTGATTTTTTAAAAATGCCTTGCATATTTGAAATCAATAGGTCTAGATTGTGTTAATAGGGTACTTTTATTTTTGGCCACTATGAATAGTAACTATATTAAATTTTATTTACCACAATGAAAGGTAAATCAAGTAATCAAGGGTGAAAATAATATTATAAAATTACCCTAACACTGGTCTTAATATAATTGGATGATTATATTTTATACTAAAATATACGTGGGTTTAAATTTTATCTATTGGAACCCACTTGGATGAGATTAAGACATTTAATTTATTTTATTTAATGGAAAGTGAAATATGTCTCACTCAGACATTAATAATTACATTATTTTTAATATAAGGTTAAATTGAAAATAACTATGATTATAAATACTCAATTGAAATCTAAAACTTTTTTATTTATCATGGTAATTTATTTTTAATTTTTAATAAACATATAATTACCTTAATAGATTATACAATAATGATGTTGAAATTATTTTTTTAGGGAGAAATTAATAATATAGTATTTATTAAAATAATAATACCCATCAAAAGACCCAAAAACCTGACTAAAACGTATTGATAGATTATATCTACACAATTAGAATCCAAGTGTCTACTTGTGGACCATTTTGTGCCTTATTAAACTGATTAGAACATTTTTATTTTTTTATTTTAAATGATGTCAAAGTTGTCGCCTTAATTATTTAATGAATATAACAATTTAAATGTTGTAATTTATTAGATGATAAATTCAATTAAAATTATTCCTCTGAAATATTTTATATTTATATTCATCATAATATTTTGTTTAATTTTTATTCAACAAATAAGTATATTAAATAATTATTCAAAAATGTTGTAGGAATTATCTTATTAAGAGAAATATCAAATAATTGGTTTTACATAAATTAAAATAAATATTATATGAACAAATTAATTTTATAAAATAAATTTCTAGATGAATAAGACATTTTATGAATATATTAAATATTTTGGTTCTAATATATATATTTTGTTTGGATTTTATTTAAATTCAAATCAATGAATACTGTTAAAATTGACACTATTGATGTTTTATAAAAATAACATGTTATTAAATTATTTGAAAATCCCAAAAATATTTAAAAATTATAAATTGAAATTTATATCGTCTATAATTTAAAAAATTTTCTAATTATGAACAATTGAAAACACATAAGTAATCATTCATAACAATTTAAAATTTTGAATATGATTACCACAAATAAAATCAAATAGATTAAATAATTATAAATCAAAATGATAAGGTTTAAAATAAATTCCATCATTCCTAAATTTTATTTTTTGAAGAGATTAAAACCCTATCTCATCTCATCTTATATGTTTTTTCATTTTGGAGGTTTTTATGTGGGGTTGGGTTTTATTATAAATTAATGATTTTTAGCTTCCCAAAAGTGCCCCTCTCCTCTCCTGTATAAGGGCACCTCCTTCCCTCTTCTATTCACTCCATTTTGAGCTATCAAACATGGCCAAATCCTACACATTTCCCTTCTCAACATACCTAGAAACATACTATAGGTCTTTTTATTCTTTAATGACCAATTTTAATTCCCTAATAGGAGGTTTAGAAGAGGCGTGTCGAAGAAGAGGTAATATCATTTACCGATTATTTCAAACTTATTTCTTCTTCTACATCCTATATATGATTAGTTTCATCATTAAGTAATAAATCCAGTATAACTTGTATATTTATATATTATTATGCATATGAAAAAAACATATTTCACCATTTATCAATCCCACAAAAAATGTAATCATTTAGTGTTCGTACGTACGGCTTACCGTCACCACACCGTGGTATAATCTGTTTCTCCACCACCACCTTACAATGATTAATATAATGGTGGAAATAATAACGATATATGATTATTATAACATGATATTAATTATGAGATATTATATCATCCACTCTTATTCCATTCAATAATCATGGTAATGAAATCATCGCTCGTGCGTACGTACGGATTACCGTCTCCACAATGCGATGAGATTCATTCTCCATGTTAACCATTCATGAACGATTATAATGTATATATAATGAATAATAATGAGATATATGATATAATAATTATACTTTATTTATGTAAATATATATATATATTTCAACTACTTACATCCATTCATGTAAATAATGAAAGGAAAACATCGTTCATGCATACGTACGACATACCGTCTCCATAAACGGTGTATTCCATTTCATTTATCTATAGTATATATATACACACCAAATATATAAATGATATATAAATATTTTTTTTCCATTATGGAAGTAATTAAATCATGGTATAAGTAATAATATCAACAAAAACAAGTCCAAACACATACGATGAATGAAAAGATTATTAACCAAAATGTTGATTCAACATGGAATTGACAAATGAATGGGTAATATAAAGTCGTAAGTGAATCAAAAATGATATCATAAAAATGAATATGATTCTTGAATATTTAAATGTAATTATTTAAATAATTATACAAGAGGTTTGTACATGTATGGAATAAATTGGACCTATGGTAAGAGATAATTATTCCAATCTCGTTCTTATCCAAGATTTTTTATTCGTTATAATTTATAGGGAATATATTTATCATCCATGTCCATATTTTATAAAATCTATTTTCATAACTTTTTTTACTATTATTCCATGTATGTTTAGTGTCTTGTTTACCTCTTTTTGACTTTTACTATGTGGTATGGAAGGAATCATTCTTTTGTTTACCATACGAGGAACTTTTGACTTTTCCGGCAAAAAAATGAGGATGATGTTTTTTAAAATTTTATGGCACGTACGGATTTTCATGATTTCATAATGCTTTATTTACATAATTCATAGTCTACATGATTTTTATGATTATTTTCAAAAAAAAATTTCCTTTAAATTGCACATCATTTTGAGAAAAGAAAATGATTTGAAAGAAAAAAAGATATTTTCCTCAATAATTAATTTCAAGTGTTCTATCAAAACTATTTCCCATATATGATGACATTCATTAATATGTTATGTTTAAAGCATAATGTATCAATTATTTAGAAGGTTTGATTTTTATTTTTATGAAATTATATCCATTATTTTATATAGATTATGCTATGATGGGATGATGTTTATGAAACCCATTTTCTTCATCGGGTTATGATGAACAATTTATGTTTATTTTGGGGCACACAAAAGAATGATTTCATTATGAGATGGGTGGGATACATATATCCCTGTAATTCATTGGGTAAATATTTACATCTCATGAGATATACATGGATGGAACAAAAATTTAATTCAGTTCAGTGATATAGGGCTAGAACGAGGAGTGAACTCGGTTCAGTAATAGACTTTTTCCACTATGATGTTTTTGGCAGCGATCCTTGACTAATATGAAATGATTTTATGTGCTTATGTTTTTCTTCCCCAAATTTTCATGTCTTATGTTATGATTATTGGGATTAAATTTTACTTCTATTATTTATTCAATGACATGATATTATGATCTTTTTTGTAGGATAAGATTTCCAAATGTATATGATATGATTCATATTTCCTTTGTTTACTCTTACTGAACATTTGAGCTCACCCATTCTTGGTTTTCCTTCCCCCAGGGCATAATGAATTGTTTTTTGGTAGTAAAACTAATGGGGAAGATCTTTTTGGGAGATTTTTAAGATCATTCAACTTTATTAGAAGATTGTGTTCCAAGTTTCCAAATACACTAAACTATTACGGTACTTGGGTGTATATTTTTGTAATGCATTATGTATTCCTCAAAAGTAATGTAACATACATGTATGTAAATCTTGGGTATCTACACCTATTTCAACACTTAGACCCGCTCCTCACATGATCCTATTAAGTCACCAAGACCCCCCTGTCACACAGACATGCTGGGTAACCTAGACAGGCTCATCATAATCATCTCATCAAAATTAGTTGCGGGATTCTTGATCATAGCATGCTTGATTACATGATAATATACTTCTCAAGGTATTAAATTTATGCCAACATCCATGAAATCCAACTTAGAGTATATCAAAAGGATCACCTCATTGCAAGGGTCCTAACGCCACAAATGTCTCATCAATCAGACATTTTATTTAGAAGATATGCACAGTTTAGAAAAAGGGGGGTCAGTCGGGTTTGGGTCCGGTCCAACCTAGTTGGACCAACACGGCCCAAACTTTGACTGACCTAACATTGGGTCCGGCCCAGTCCATTGAGCTGGCCAGGCCCGCTATACTAGCATGGTCTGATGTGCCAGCAGGGCCCATTGCACCAACCCGACCTAATGCGTTGGCCCTGACCTTCCTGTCCAACCCGACCCACTTTTCCATCCCAACCTGCTTGAGGGGGCTGGTTTTCTCCTCCCAGGATGTGGTTGGTGCTATGTCCCACCTACAACATCAGGCGTGGGTCACCACCACGGTCTAGTAACGTGACACAGAGTGCATGTTACGTCTACTGCGGTATGTCGAGGTGTTCTTCCGCAGGCCATTGGACACACTCAGATAGTCCTTTTCCAATATTGGAGTACCATTGAAATCCCTCTGTTTCTGACTCCACATCTACATTCTCCAATCCATCTCACCGTCAACCCAATGTTTGATAATGTTTTGAACCTCTTGTAAAGAGACCGCCACAACCACGGGGGTCTGTTGGCGAAGAACGCAAGGAGAGAGAGATCACAAAGAACACCCAAAGTGACGATTTATGGCCTTGTTCATTTGGCCTTCATCCATCACATTATAAAAAGGGAAGACATTCAAACAATCCGAAGGTTATAATTCCCTTTCATTAATCATCGAATTTCAATTTCCATTCTCACAATGATGACTGGTTTGTGGGTAAATCTGTTTATGGATTAAACCGCATTTGTCATACAGAAAGAAAGAACAGGGGGAGGGAGACATATAGAAAATCAATACCATTTACCTAGAATTAGATAACTATTTGATTAAGAATATAGTCTCTCCACCACCATTTGTCAATTCTCGATCTGTAACTCTCATCGATGGTGAGATCCTTCAAAGAGGAAGGAAGGAAGGAAGGTCGGTGTTCTTCATCACATATGATCCATCGTTCGCCAACAATAATTCTCCAGAGCCTCCAAGAAAAATTCCATGCTCATCGAAATGATCCTGAATAAACGTTGGTCTATTAATTAATGAAACGTGTTACAATGATCTTGTTATGCTGAGTCATTACATTGTTACACTATTTCATTTATGGAATGAAACAACATTTCTAATACACTTCAGTTTCAATGTCATTACGCTGTTTCATTTATGAAATGAAACATTCGGATCTTCATTTCATTTTAGCGAAACGATTTGAACAAAATTAACTTTTTTATGTTTATTTTATTTGTTCTTTAAAAATCTCAAAAATTAACTTTTACCCTCAACCCGCGTTGGTCAGGGCAAGGTCCTTCATTAAGAAAAAATCATCATTCTGAATTCAACTGGGACCTTGGATTTTTAATCCGTTCACATGTTAGGGAGTTTCCAATACCGCCCATGTGATCTATTCTAAATAACATAAAAAGATAAAAAATTTATTTTGAGCTCACCTTGTCTCAAAATCAAGTATCTTTTGAGTGTCTGGTATTTCAATAAACCCATATAATTTTAATGAAATTACATTGAATTTCTAGGACATTATATTCTCCTCGTCTTAAGGATTTATGTCCTCGAAATCGAAAACAAAGTTTAAACAAACCAATGGGGGTACTGAGTACGAATCTGAACCTCCTACTCACAAGTCCTCTCTTAGAGATACATGTGCTACCTGTGAATGCGCATTAGATGAATCAAATTCCCATGATGTACCTACTCATATAGATCACAAATCTCCAACCGGAACTCTACAAATGTCACCACATGATCAATTTCCAACTCACCCCAGTCAATTTTATTCAATGGTTCATGCACGTACCTCCTCACCTGCGACACATGAATGATATTATACACCTAATGCATATTTTTTTGAAGAGCTAGGCAGTATGCCACATTTCCAACTCTGATTTGAATGTAGAAAGGGATAATGAATCTCAGAGAAAACATTCCACCTTTGACAAATATCTACAATCACCCTCAAGGTGATACATGAAGGAGCACATTTTCTCCCTCATAAAACACCAAGGGCCTTCATCTCCTATAATTTTAATATTTTTTATGCTTTCTCAAGTCCTCATCCTCTCTTGGATGATCTGCACCTTCTCAGTTGTAGCCCGTACCAACTTTGGTCCCATGAGTGCTGACTCCCCTGGGTCTGTCCAGCATAGTGGCATCCTACATAGTCTCCAAAATAGTACCTCAAATGCTACCATACTAATGGTTAACTGGTAGCTTTTTTTACGCAAAATACATCATTGGTAGGTGGTCCTCCCAACTATGACCAATGCTCAAAATGCAAGCATGAATAATTCCCTCTAAAAACTTAATTTTCCTCTTTGTCTAGCCATTCGTCTAAGGATTAAATATCGTGCTAACGCGCAACTTGGTCTCGAACACCTCCTTTAATCTCTTTCACAGCTGGGATGTGATGAGAGAATCACAGTCTAACACAATATTAAAATTCACATGAATTTGAACTATCTCTTGAATGTAGAGGCATCCCAACCCCTATACCAAACACTTCTCCTAGGTGTGTAGGATGTGGGCCAACTTGCTGAGTCGGTCCACAATCACCCAGATAGTATCATTTCCCATAGAAATGTGTGGTAAACCTATCAGGAATTCCATTAATATAAAATACCACACCCACTCTGGTACCTATAGTGGAAGATCTATGCTTTCTAGAACCCTATGCTCTACCTTCACTTACTAACAAGTGAGTCACCGAGAAACGAACTCTTCTACTGCCTTCTTAATTCCCACCAAACAATAACCATGTAAGAGATCCTGATACATCTTTTCCACTCATGGATGCATCTCCAAGTGGTGGTGTCAATATCCCTCAGAACCACCCCTCACAATGCCACTGTTATGACAGTTTTCCCTATGAAAAGAATGATGTGCTCCATAGCTATAGAATATCCATTAGGGTCCTTCCCTATGAATAATTGAGCATGTCGGGTCTTGTAGTCTATATCCACAAGTTGTGGCTCCCTATATTTTTGTAATAGTGGGGGAGTGACAACCATCGACGAAAGGTAAACTTCTACATCATCATCTATAAAGGATATATTCATCATGGATAACTACTACGACTCCTCACTCAGTAACAAAAACCTCATTCTCCGACTGAGCACATCTTCCACCACATTTTACTTCCCATAAGTATAGAATATCTCCATTTCATAGTCCTAGAGGTACTCTAGCCATCACTACAACCTCGAGTTCAATTCATTTTGGGAGAATATATACCTGAGACTTTTGTGGTCAGAGTAGATGGAAAACTTCTCACCCATAAATTAGTGTTGCCACATCTTCAAAGGAAAGACCAATATTTCTAGATCAAGGTCACATGTCACATAATTTTTATCATTTTGACTCAAATATCGTGAAACGTAGAAAATTACCACTTTTCCCTACATTATCACACAACCCAATCTATTCCCCGATGCATCACAGAACACTATATACCCCACACCCTCCTCTAGAAGTCTCAATATAGCAGCACTATTCATCCTATGTATCATCTCCTATAAACTATTCTAGGACTTCTTCATCCACAAGAAGGGTTATCCCATTCAGGTTTTAGAAAATAAGGGCGCTTATACCACATAAAATTATGGTACAACCCTCTGGTAGTATCAATCAAAGCCCAAGAAAGTTCGCACCTCAGTCATTATCCTATGTGTCTCCCAAGAAAGTATTGCCTCTATCTTTTCAAAATCCACTACAACTCCAGCCCCCAAAGGACATGTCCCCGAAAGCGGAACTCCCAAATCCATAACCGACTCTTCTAGTGCTTCCATAAATCTAGTTATCTCAAAGTGTATCCAATAATTTCCATAGGTGTGTCGCATGCTCCTCCTATGACAACGATTACACCAGGATATCATCAATAATGACTACGAAGAACTGGTTAAGGTAAGGATAAAAGATCTTGTTCATGAGTCCCATGAATACTACTAGGAAATTAATCATTTCGAAAGGCATTACTAAAAATTCATAGTGGTTGTACCGACATCTAAATGTTGTTTTCAGTACATTGTCATCCCGTACATGAAGCTGATGATATCCAGACCTGAGGTTTATCTTTGAGAAACACCTCACCACCTTCTGTGGGTTGTAGTGGTCATCAATTATTTTAATTGATTATTTTTTATTTAGATTCACCTTATCTATGCATTGATAGTCTATACATAGTCTCACGCTCCTTTCTGTCCTCTAGGAAAATAGAACTGGGGCCGCTGAAGGTGAAACATTGGGCCTTTCTAATCCCTTCCTCCGCAGGTCCTTGATTTGTACCCTCAACTCACAAAGTTCTGCAAGGGCTATTTGATATGCTGGCATGGATATCAATGTCATCTTTGAGTATAGGGAAATACATAATTCAACCTCTCTATGAGAAGGTAATCCCATATCATCCTTAGTAATGTTGTCCTCATACTCATCCACCACTACAGGAAATTGAGGACTCCTCTCATCAAATGCACCATGGGTAATGTTAGCCAACTTGTTATTGATCAGATGCACCGTACTTCTAGAATGTTTTTCATGTGCTACAAGAATTCCCTTTGTCTTGGTAAAGGAAAATATAGTTCCATATATATATAGACACATATTACTATTTTCCTAAAATAGAAAATCTCATCATGGACTTTGGATTAAATGTCCATACCCAAAATTATGTCATAATAACTCACCGCTACTACTAGAAGATCCTAACCAAATATCTCACCTCCAAGAGTAAGATAACCCTGCCGACATCAGTGTGTGATCGTAGAATCCCCCCATGTAGGATTATTTAATCATAAGGATCTATCCAACAGTTCCAATGAAATCTATGTGGTCCGAACAAGGTTAATGGAAAAGAAATTGTGACGATATCCTACGTCTATAAGAACTGCATCTAGGGTGGAGAAGACAAATATCACACATCTAATCTACTCTAGAGCATCAAGATCAAATAACTTTTTTTCTGAAGTTGTCCCAGATCATATCCACCGACTCCTAGAACTCATGGCGAACCACTTGGGGGAGGTGGTGGTCGTACCTCGAACCTCCGTCCACCTATTTCTACTCTACCTGTTTCCATGCTAGGTCCTCCACCCTATGGACCGCCGTTCTTAACACTCTAACTCTTCCATGGAGGTCCCTCGACCATCTTCCACTTCCTTAGGGATCCCTCTACCAGCTTTTGGTCGTCTACATGATGAGTCGGGAAATAACAAGCCTTGGGTCCCTTGCCCATGCATGAGTATCACACCCTCATCCTCTGCTAAATACATCTACCCTGGGAGCCTCGTACTATCGACCCTATGTCTTTGGGTTATCCGCTAAATTGTTTGACCTTCTTGGGTCCCTACATCTGCTGCATGCTGCAAACTGCTGAAAACTCCGCCACCTAGAGTTTACAGGTTGCTCTTACTTCTGGTGCCTACTCTTCCAAGAATCTCTCTATGAGTATAGCTCTCTCTCTCACCCCAACCCGTGTGAGGATATTATGTGATAACATGGATGCCCTGATCTCCCGGAGTGGTCTCTACTGCAAAAGCTCAATCTTGAAAGGACGGGTCTCACACCACGTCTGTTGAGTAGTGAGAATGATCGGTCATTCTCACTAAGTACCCTGCTACTAACTTTATACCCTCTTGTATTTACAATAGCTCATGTATACACATTGATAGTAATGTTGCTAGAATGAACTTCTCCCTGAATAGGTTCTCATAGTCTATCCAGGTGACAGTCACCTCATCATGTGTATGGATCATCAAGCTCCACCATCTCCCTACCGAGCCCTGAAGAAGGATCACTACTAAGACCACCATCTAGTCAATAGGCTTCCTCGCTAGAAAAAAAGACTCGTGTAACCACATTAAGCTATTACTCAACCACTTGGGCGTCAGTCTCACCCATGAACCTGAGTGGTATCTAGCTTGGGAACTCATGTAAGGCACTAAGCCAACACACATCCTCTATCGGTAGAGTTGGTAGAAACTATTGATCAATGGGTAGTGGTAACACTAGTGCACCCCTCGATAGGGATACCTTAGGTACTGGTCCTTGAATCAATGCCTTATCATTAGGTATACCATCCTTTTCGTCATGCGTCAAAATCTAGGCTGGCTGTCTGCATAGTGACATCCTGTAATAGATCAAGATTAACCATAATAAATATATTTTACGTAGTGAGTTGAATTTAACTCAATAAAAACAAATGAAAAATAAAAATTATTATGTCATGCATGAAACCAGTGTTTTAATGTACTGAGTCAAATTGCAGAATTCAAGGTCCTGGTGTATGGATACATCGGCCACTACAGCTACACTGAACTCCCCAAGCCTAAAATATGAACTCGAAACATTCAACACTATTTCGCCAAAACAAATCCCCACACTCTTGGCCATTATGGTACAATCAACTACCACTAATAGCACACCGTCACGACCTATCCCCTGGGTCCTATTTCATTACTACCCCATGCCCGCCTACCAAAGGCCAGGGGCTAGAAACTAGAGCGAAAGACATTATACCAAATGTAGGAGGCATTTGACCGAGTACCTTTACCCATGCACACACACATCCCCAACACCCAATGATGAAAATTAAACATTCATGCCACTAAGATAAGCACTCAAATTAATAGTAAAAACTAAAAAAGGGGGCTAGAATACAGGCCCAAAAAAAGACAAGTATATGCTCCTGATGTCTGTCTATGGTAAACCCTACCTGAATGGTAGGTTAATGGGGTACTTCCTGAAGCCATAGACAATACTTAGAAGAGGTAATAACTCAAGTGAGTGAGACTGGATCCCAATGAAGATGATAAATTTATACATATTCTATGTAAACTACTCCATCTAATGTGGATGAATGACCTTTTACCATCTTATGTATGATTCTTATATCATCCACCCTTTCTTACATTTTGTTTGACAAAGGAGCATTACATTCCTTTTTGTCTTCTCTTTTTTATAAATGGTTTGAGAATGGTTTTAGAAAACATGGATATTTTTTTGATCATCAATAGTACATTCGGAGTTTAGTAAAAAAATACGAAACATTATAAGGAGTGTTCTTAAGAAATTGGTTGTTACCATTTATCGTAGGAACCATTTGTGATGTTAATGAAATGTTTTGATTTTATTCTTTTTATGTATTGGTCAGTTATATACCATGCTCATATCAACTATTAACAGAGGAGATTTACCCCTTTATGTCAATAAAACGACATTTATTTTTACTAGGTATAGTTGTATATTCCACCTAATCATGCCAGAACAATTATGTGTTGATTGGATTATCTCATGACTCAGATAGGAGATCTTACATTAGATGATAGTGGAATGTAGAAGGAATATTATCCACTAGTGGTAGAAAAATTTTGGGACGTCTTTATTAACACATTATAAGGATTAAAACCTCGAGCGATAGATCTAGTTCATTATAATGTTGGTGTTGAGAGTAGAAATAGTTTCTATTATAACTTATAAAATTGAAATAATAGAGTTTCGGGAGTTGAATTTTTAGTTGGATGATATAGAATATTAATGTTTCATAAGGTCTAGTATATATCAAATGGTTTCTATTGTTCTTTTTTATAGGAACTATTATAGTTATTTTCAATTATTCGTGGATTATAATGGATTAAACTAGATGATTTTAAATAATTGATATCCCCATTTGAGCATTGAAAATCAATTAGATCATTTGAGAGGTGACAAGATCTTATCTATGATTTATTTGAGGCCAGGTTACCTATTGTTGAAAGTGAGACCATCAGACATACCTTTTACTACTTTTAGAAGCATGTATGGCCTATATGAGTATGTAGTGATGACGTTTGGTTTGACCAAAACACCACCAATATTCATGGACTTGAAAAATTAAATCATTAATAGTTTTCTACGTCAATTAGTGGTGTTGTTTATGACATATTATTGTACTCCCGAATAGAGTATGATCATTACCATCATCATAAAACCATCCTGAGTGCATTGAGAGAACATTAGATTTATTCCATGCTACAAAAAGATAGTTTCTAGATTGATAAGGTGTACATTTTGGGATATTTCATCATTGAGGTAGGACTATCAGTGGACTTGTGGAAGGTTACAACAATTTCATCTTCAGATCATTCCAATAATTTCATTGATATTTGTAGTTTTATGGGTTTATCTGGTTATTATCAGTGCTTTATCTAGGACTTCTTCCATTTATAAGCACCGATATCTAGGATAACAAGGTAAGGGGTGAATTATGTTTAGTCAAATAATTATGAGTGATGATTTTAGGAGAAAAAGAGAAGGTTGGCCTCATTGACTTTCCTCACTTTACCTATGTTGGATAAATTATATACTATGTACTGTGATGCATCCATAGCTAGACTCAGATAAGTTATGATGCAGGAGGATTGAGTGGTTACATATGGTTCCAAGTAGCTAATACCACATGAGAGGAATTATCCTATTCATGATCTAGAGTTTTCTATGGTGGTACATGCCCAGATTTTCTAGAGACACTATATTTTGGGTGAGGGTTTTGAATTATAAATGGACCACCATGGCCTCATGTACATCATTTCTCATCAAGACCCGATCCTTTGAAATAAGAGGTGGGTCAAGTATCAATAGTATTTCGACGATGAGTTGTATTATACACTAATAAATGTAAATTTTTTTGCTGATTATTTGGACATAATATCCTGATTGAGGTATAGTGGGATTCATGTATTAATTGTTGGATGATGGTTCTCTTTGTATACATGAATTTAGATTTTTAGGAGTCTCAGGTTTGAGTAGCTCTATCTTCAAAATATTTTATACCCATTAATTAGGACTGGATTAATGAATGGATGTTATTTGATATGTAGGGCTTAATTTTGAAAGATTTCTTATATGGTTGGGAGACACCATCGAGATGGTCTCTTGGAAGTGAAAATTATCTTCTTTTCAATGTCCAAGAATGTGTTCCTATAGTCTTTTGTGAGGAGGTGATGAGATAGTTTCATGATTATAGATGTGTGGTATATACTATTTTGAAAAATATGTATTATGATATCCATAAAAAGTACCCATATTCTGAAATGAAGAATGAGGTAGAAATCTTTATAGAGAGATGTTTCACATGTCATTATGTGAAATCGGATCACCAGAGGCCTTCAAGGATGTTTCATCCTCTTCCCATTCATGAGTTGAAATGTGATTATTCCACTATGGATTTTGTGATAGGATTACCCAGGACACCCCATAAGAATGATGTAGTATGGGTGATAGTGGATGGACTTAAAATGGTATCCCAATTTATTCTATCAGAGAGACCTTCATCATTGATGATCTATGTATTATTTCCATGAATTTTATATTTCGGTTTCATGGTGTTTCGAGGTTTATCATTTCAGACATAGATCCTCATTAGACGTCTCGATTCTAGAGGGGTATTTAGAAGGTTATCGGATCATGGGTCCTTATGAACATATCCTATCATCCTCAGATTTGTGGTCAACCTAATTTTACCATTCTGGTTTTGAAGGATATGTTATGAGACATTTCAGTGGAATTTAATGGTTAATGGGAGCAGCATATAGCACACATGGAGATTTCATATAATAATAAGTTCCATTAATCGATTCATATGGAACCATTCATGGATTTGTATGATATTTCATGATATTTAAATCATTGTTGATTGTAGGTAGGTTAATAAACACTTATTGGACCCAAAAATTAGGAGGGTATGTTTGAGAAATTTCAATTGATCTAGAGGTGGTTAGTGACCATGTAGAGTTGGATGAAATCATATGTTATCCATCAGAGATGTCCTATAGTGTTTGTTGTTGGTCATTATGTTTTTATTTGGGTGTCACCTAGGCTGGGGAAACATCATATTACCAAATAGGGAACATTTTCATTCCTATTTTTTGGGCCATTTGAAATAGTGGATAGGTTCGGTCCATTGGATTCCCTATTATCCCTTCCACAATGCTACAGTTAAATGCATGACATGTTTAATTTGTCGTAACATTAAAGATATTATCCTAACACTTCTCATATGGTAGAAATAAAGTATGTTGAACTTTTTGGTGATGTGTCCATTAAGGATAATCTGATATTAATTATGGAACATAGTGAGAAGTATCTCCAGGGTAAGACTATACCTATAGTTTGAGTGTAGTGATAACATTGGTGTGTTCAAGATGAGACTTGGGATAGGGTGTATGTTATGTGATTATAGTGAAAAAAAATGTTTGTTAAGACCCCATAGTGATATTTAGAGTATCTTAGGGATGAGCTATTATAAGGTGGCGAGGTTGTAATATCCTGCATTTTTTAGGTATGTCCCTCTTTGGGTTTTTTGTTAAATTCCTTTTGTTGGGTTTTCTATTGTCTTCATACCTTGGTGGATGAGTATTATTCATAGATGTAGATCAATTATTTGAGAAAATAAAAAATAGGTTTTGGGATGTATGATATTTTAAATTAATAAATTTTAGTTATAAACTTCTTAAATGGTATTACAAGGGTTTTTCATGAGTTTGGAAGGCTCCATAGGTAGTTCGGAATCTTTTGCCAAGGATATAGTGGATACTATCTTTAGAGAATTTACACAGTTTGTACAAGTTACATGATGTGTAACTATTCCTAGGAACAATTTGCAAACTGGGTTTGTTACATGGAGTGAATACTTGTTGTGAAGAAATTACATGATGTGTAATGTACAAATAGAATTAAAATTAACCTGAGGTGATAGTTTTTTCTACATAACCCATTATAAAGAAATACATGATGTATTAATAGATTAAAGACTATGTTATTTTGAGGATTATCATATTTAAGTATAATCATACACCCATTTTCTCACTCTATCATTTTTTTCATCCCCTCCTCTAGAGCCCTAGGAAACTCCCTAGGATTCTATAGTTATTTCATCACATTTGGACATCACAATTTGGAGTTTGATCTCTTGTTGGTTATTTTTCATGTTCCATCTTCTCTTTTATTCTTTATTCCATTTAAGTGGTGTTTTATTTTGAACACCATGGTGGGATCAGTTTGATCTTGATCTAGTTTGATCTAGGTCCTTATTTTTATCTTTCTATGCCTCCTTCTTATTGTATATTTTGGTTGAATGTGTTTCTAAATCACTAAATAATGGTTTGGAGTCTAAAGCCCATCCCTATTGTATATTTAATTGTTGAGTGGTTGAAATAATGTGATTTCACCACTATAATGTGTGCATATATTAATTAAATGATAAATGATGATAAATAATGTGATATATTACTCTTTGGATCCCTTTTGATTGAATGGTTTTGTGGCATAGCTTATAGATACCCATAGGGTGAGAAAACCCTTTGATTAATAATGAATTGTATAATTGATTATAGTGTGTTTAGAAGGACATGAATTTCAGGGTATTTCATAATAGAGAATCAAATTGGTAATAACATATGGGATATTTATATGAATGATGATATATTTATATATAAATAGATGATTAATTAAAAAAATGGTGATTTTCATAATTAATTATTGAGGATTATGATGTGATATTATGATATCCTTATTGTTGTGACTTATTAGGTTGAAGTTGAAATTCATAAATATAGGGATTTTCCCAGAGGATTAAATGCTTATATAGCATGATTCGTCCAGTGATACATGATGAAATGATTATATATAGGGCTTTTCTCATAGGATGAAATGCTTATATAGTGGACTTGTCCTAATGATATATACTAAAATTCTTATATAGCAGGATTCACCCAATGATACATGTTGGATTTCTTAATTAGCTGACATAGCCTAGTGATAGATATTAAAATGCTTATATAAAGGGATATTCTCAAAGTCTATAATTCTTATGTAGTGGGAAATTCACGAGTATTTGATTATAATTTGGTTTATGTTTATGGTTGTCACTGTTGTGCTACATGCGATGAGACATTCCATCATGGTTTTAAAGAGGTTTGATTATTGTATTATATTACTTGATTAACTAATACACCAATTTATCAATTTATTTGAAGTACATATTATCAGAAAAAAATTTAGACATGGTGCTATCAACTTACTGATTTTTAATCACATCATATTTCGGTTGTCGTTTGATACCTGACCAGATTACATGGATGCAAATTTGGACAAGGAAAAGAGACCTTGAGGCTAATTTTTTCTTTCTGGTTGGCCCGTAGTTTAGAGGAAAGACTAACATGGGGTTCGAGACCAAGGTATTTTGAGTTATTTTATGTTATCTAATTCATTTATTTTTTATTGTATTTACTGTGACATTTTGTAATATATTATCTCATCATTACATGGTTTACTATTATTTGATTTATTGGTTCTTCTTTCTTTTCCCAATTTTATTTTTTTCAGTTTCCACTATGTTTTTTTACTTTGATATTTATTCATATTGTTATTTGAGCTATCATGTAACTCTATACGAGGGTGTATAGTCTCCCCATTATACTTATCACAACCCCCTTCCTAGCTGGCAGCCTTTGGTATATGAGGATGTTTTATTAAGGTCTCATAACCAACATGCTTTTTTTCACCTGAGAGAGTGTTGGAAAGGGATATTTCACATCTCTTAAGGCATTTTATTATGAGTATTATTATAAATGACTTAATATTTAGGTATTTTCAATTTCCTATTCTATCTTCTATGATTGATGGATCTCAGGGTTATGAAAGACATAGTAATCTGATCTGGTGTGATTGATGGTTCTCAATTATAGGGAAAAAATGTTCTTCTGGTATTTGTATAAAGATATTCCATGTTTAAGGAAGATAGAGCTTTATGGTTTGGTAAAAATTTTGATACCTAATGTCTGGGTTATAGAATTCATTAATTCTAATGGTTAAAATTTGGATTTCTTTATAAAAATCTATAATATTTTCTTACTTATTTTATAATTTTTACAATACATTATTTACAAGTCTATATTTTTAATGTGAAATATATAGGAATTTTTTACTTATTTTGTTATAAACATTTATGTACTCTAATAATTAAATAAAAAGTCCATCCAATAAACCTATATATGGTGGATTGTTTATATTGTATATTTTATTTTAAAAAATACTATTCACCCCCTCCACCCTCTTTTAGTGTTCCTACTTACTCTTATGATCATATAGATATAAGGGGTTCAACAAAATATAGATGGTGCTTGGTGTTTCAGGAGATAAATGAAATATATAAGAAGAATCGATAGATGATAGGAAGAATAAAATGTGAACTCTCTCTTAAGATACCTAGAGAGTTTTGCATGGTATGTAATAAAAGAAAAATAAGAATACATTTCTATTTAAATCATTATAAAAATTAGAAGGATAAGAAGTTAATTTATCTATTACAATCTCTCTGTCACATTCAAAAAAAATTAATGAATATATATTCCATCATTGTATCTATGAGGGAGGATCATTATGTTAAGGGATATATCTTGAAAGGGATCATGGTAATTTCCTTAACATAGGTTGTTTTATTTTTTTTATTAAAATGGAAAAATCAAGTGAAATGGGATAACATCCATAAAACACCAAGGAATAGCTACTCACACTGAATATTGAACCACATATATATTATTCTCCTCTTTTGTTTTATGTTAGTGTGTTGTGTATATATATGTAACATCCCATTATCGTCCTGGAAGTTACGTATTTAATCATTTAATGATTTTTCCTTTTAATTTCCTTGGAAGGGTTGAAAATGATTATGGGGGATACCTACAATAGTGATTTCACAGATTTCTCAGACTCTTAGCTTTAACCAGTCATTTCTATAGGTTGTAGGAGGTTTTCACACTATATAACTTGGAAACACGACATGAAATGGTTGTTGCATGAATACCATGAGAAGGGTTCATGCCGTGAAAGTTTACATGAGGTGACATATTTTTATACATGAGGAGTTAATTAAATATCATGTTTTAATTTGAAGTGATGTGTTTTTTGGTGGTTACAGAATTTAACAATTTCATGAAATTTAATAGTATAACACATCATGTAATACTGCATGTGATGGTTATATATAGGTAGCATAGACAAACCTTCTCACTTTCCCTCCACTCTTATTTCTTTTCTCTCATCCTAAATTCTATCCCAGACTATCTTGGAGCCCTCCAACCCTTCCAGGTTATTTTTTTGGTGTTGGTTTGTTATTGCGCCTGCGGTGTGAATTCCTGGGTACGTGTTCTTCCCCTTTTCATCTTTTATTTCTCTTTATCCTATTTTAGGTTCAATAGATCATCCTAAAATTGATGGATCTATTCTCCACATTGTGGGATTTAATTTCTAGGTTGACTTTTTAGGTATTTTGAGCCTTTCTTTCTTATTGGTGGGTTACATTGAGGGCGTTGAGTTTCGTAAAAAAGGGAGGTGATTCCATCCTGATTGGCTAAATTGATTAACCTTAAATTTCATTATTTTTTCAATTATTGATTTAAATTCAATTATTTGAAATCTCTTTCAGTTGGATTTAATTAAAACTTAATTCCAAGGAATTGGGAGGTTGGAAATGGTTTTGGAATGAAATTGGCAAAAACCCACAATTCCATTGAATTGGGGTGTGTTTGTAAATGGATGGAAATGGGTTCAATTGAATTATTGAATTTATTTATTGAAATATAGTTTATGGATGTTATTAAATATTTGGAATGGATTAAAAATTTTCAATATAATCCAAGTTGTTTTATCTTGTTAAGAATGAATATTTATTTAATAAAACCTATTTTTGTTTTAAATTAAAAAATTGAATTTTAAATAGGGGGATTGGATTTAATTGTATATTATGAAGTCCTAAAATAAATATCTGATCATTGATTTCATAAGATCACATGAAATCCTTATATAGATTATGAGTTATTTTAAAACACTCTACGATTTTACGATATTCTAAAACATAAATTCACTAGGCAACAACTCTTAGGTGATGGTGGCGAGTCTTATATGACGATTGTCTAGAGGACGTGTGTGTACACATATTTTCATGATCACATAGTGAGTGAAAAGTTCTGTGATTGGAATATTCATACCTATTTTTAAGATGACCATGTTGCTCACATTTTTCTATTTGAGATATAAATGTATTCCAATGTTGTTAAACAATTTTACATGCCATGTGAATTTATATAAAATGTTTTTTTCATCAATTTTTTTTAATATTTAATCACTTGTAATGAATTTTATTAATTTATTTTCCATCATTTGAACTGTATGGAGTGATTTTTTTAAAAATGATTCAAAATTATAAACGTGATTATTTTAAAAATGAGAGAATTATTTTAGTTAATCTATTATTGGAATATGTTATGGAATAATTGGTGAGATCCTATTGGGATTTTTAGCTCACACACTAATTGTTCCCTTGAGAATTTTTAGATTATCTCCTTCAGTGTTTGATAATGGTGAATGGATCTCTTAGAGGTGGATCCAGAAGTTAACCCGTGGAGTTGGTGAGTTCTGTCCTTAGGTATTTGGGCGGTTTTCCCTATTTGGTAGTTGAGTTGTAGTACATTGGTAATTAAATTTATATTTGACCTCTAGTACTTTACTCCCATTGGAGTTTCCTTTCATATGCATACTGTATTGTTTCTTATTACTTCCATAGTGTTTTTGGAAAAACTATTTCCACTTGTAGTTTTTTTGATGCCAGATGCTAGTCAATGACCTATGGGGATCGAGAATTCCCTTCAGACTATGTCAGGACAAGCTTAGTTATCAGTTTACCAGGGTATCCAAGTTTTTTCTTGAATAAGTGGTATCTTAGGAAGGCTACACTTTTTCTTGAAGTTAGTATGCATTTTTAAAATCTTTTTGGGACTTACGATGTAATTACAATTAAGTTCATAGCTAGATCTCACCACAATCAACCTTCAGTCACTAGGGGTGGTTAGGGGAATTCTTCTTGTGGATTAAATCCAATAATTTTCTAATTTTTATTTAGATAATGTAAAATCAAAATACTTATTCTTCTACAATTTAGGATTATGTATCCCTCATTTCCCCATTTGATCATTATATAATGTATTCCATATTATTTAATAATGTTGTGTAACATCATTCCTTCAATAAGAAATGTGAATCAGAACCATGTAGAGTATGGTGCTATATATCAACGATTGAATACTTTTTTAGATCCTAATCTAGTTGAGGTGATTTTTTGTACTGTCCATGCTTTGGGGAAAGCACCACCACTAGTTCTCGTTTAGGTTTCAGCTTTATGACTTTAGGGGGATGTTATTTGAAATCAATCTCAACATATTATTCACCAGATGCCACCTATTTTCAAATGCTCCAATGATTCTCAACATGCTGAGGAATAGTTGGGAAAGATAGAATGTGTATTTGAGTTCATGGAGACAACGAACGAGATCAAGTTTAAGTCCTCCACCTTTATGCTGGGGAGATCGAGTGGGAGATGGTGGGACATGATGGTGATGATGAAAAAACATAAGGTCTTAGAGTAGAAACGATTCAAGGTTCTTTTCACTAACCATTTCTATCTAGTGTAAATATTTATGGCCAAGGTCATGGAGTTTTTCATTTAACTGGAATGTCAATAGAACTGTGACTAAATATTCAAATTGAATTTCTGATCTCATATAGTTTTACAGAAAGATAGTATCTAATGAAAGAATGAGGGCTCAACCGTTCGAGTTGGGACTTCGATCGGATATCCATTAATATGATTTCTTACTAAAGCTACCCTATTATGTTGTTGTGATGGATATAGGGATGATGGTTGATATTAATGTGTATTCTATGTCATGGTTTGTGGGAGTATCTTTTTCTCCTAGTGGTAGCATGATTTCATTCAGGGTAAAATGGAAGTGTTCTGATTCATGCAGAAATTCTCAATGCTAGGGTCATTCCAAACATCCTATACTGTCAGGAAGAATTCATTTTATTTGTAATCAATGTGGAAAGATATGAAATTCTATTAGGGTTTGGACTGAGGAACACATGAACTATGGATCCTAGGGTCATTCAAGACACTTGTATAGATTCTTCTGTTTCTTTTCTACTATGAATAGTACGAATAGATTATCATCACCTTCTAAAACTGAGGGGAAATCAGATGCTTCACATATAAAAGTATTCTAGCCACATGAATTCAGAATGAAGATACATCACATAGAGTAAGAGTCTCTAGAGGAACAAAACCTAGTTCTAAAGACTCCAAGAGGTACCATTACTATAGATTCAACATTAGTGACTGCTCTATTTGATACTGGTGTATATCATTCATTTATTTCAACTCATATTGTAAATTTATTTCAACTCATATTGTAAATACACTAATTTTTCCTATAAATATTTTATCTTATTCTATGAGTATTACTACAACCCAAGGTATGATGTGGGAGAGGGGTATCCATAGTCCCTCTTGTGTCTTCTCTCTATTAGATTTTGTGTTGTCTTGGAGTTTTCAAGTCCACGACCTGAAACACCTTTCTGCCATTTTGTGTATGGATTTTCTTATTCCCAATAAACCATGGATTGATTATTATCATCGATGGGTCTAACTTTATAAACCTAGTGTTATGTCTCTTTTCAGTCATAGAGAATAAGACCCAAGGTTGAGTAGGGTTGTACCTTCTTATCCGAAGTTGGAGAATTTAATAGCAGTGTTTTCTTTTTATCTGGAGTGGGGATCATTGAGCGGTTATATCCCTTAAGTTTTTGCCATATTTCCCAATTTATTTTCATTTGACTTCTCTAGATTTCCACCAATAATGGAGGATGAGTTTTCTATTGACTAAATGTCTAGAAATCAATCAGTTTCGATTCCCTCTTATCGTATAGAACCAGTTGAACTGAAAGAGCTGAAGTCCCTGTTGGCTGATCCTCATGAGAAATGCTATATACACAAGAGTATGTCACCTTAGGCTTCTTAAGTTCTCTTCTAATAGAAATATTGTGGTTCTATTTTTTGATGTGTTGATTAATAATATCTCAATCGATTTATAGTGAAGTACAAGTAATCATTTCCACAAATTGATGATTTTTTTGATCATTTTAAAGGAGAAAAGTTGTTTTCAAAGATCGACCTTCAATATGGTTACCTTTAGTTGAGGATTAAAGAGATTTAAAAAATACCATTCATAGATGGTAAAAACAATATGAGTTCATTGTGATTGCTTTTGGACAAACTAATTATCCAACTGTTTTCATGTCTTTGATGAACTAGATTTTCCATGAGTATCTGGATACCTTTGTGGTAGTCTTTTTGGAGGTAATCCACATTTAATCCAAGTCTGAGGAGGATCATGTACATGTTCTGAGATGTGTTCTGAGTTTACTAATAAATCAATGAATTTATACCAATCCTTTTAAATGTGATTTATTGAGTTGGAAAATAAAATTCTTGAGACAGATGTTGTCAGAACAAGGAATATCAATTTATCCTTAGAATGTGAAGGTTGTTATGACTTATGAGAAACCAAAAAACGTCTTCGAGATTCATGGATTCTTGGGATTAGCTTCATATTCTATTCGATTCCTGAAGTACATATCAATGTTGGATTCTCCTATGACTTCTCTAACTCATAAGGGTGTGTTGTTATCCTGGAATGATAACTATCATAGTTATTTTGTTGAGCTGCAAATTATATTGACTATTTCTTTGGCGTTGACTCTTCTAGAGGCCGGGTAGGGCTATGTGGTTTTCTTTGATGCATCGGTCTCAGGCTTTAGTTATGTTCTTATGAAAGGTAACAATTCTTTTTTCTATATATCTTGTCATGTTAGGCCTCACGTGAATAATTATACTACCCATGACCTTGGACATGAAGATGTAATGCCCGCGCTTAATAGTTGGTAGAATTACTTTTATGGAGAGAGGTTTACTATGTATTCAAACCATACGAGCCTGAGTAATATCATATCTCAAAAAAAATTCTACCTCAACCAGAGGTGTTGGGTATAGTTCCTATAATCTTTCAACATTGACATAACCTACACCCAAGGGAAAGGGAATGTTGTTGCAGATACATTGAGTATGAAACCTCCAACAGAGGTAGTGAAAGAATCTTCAGAAGTGTTGAATTTGATGGCTCTTTTTGCGCAGTTGCATATATGAGATCAAAATAAACGGCTACAGTTTCATTACCTAGCATCCAGATGAAATCATCTCTTCTCAAGATTATTCTTTAGGATAAAAATATTGATAATGAATTCGGTAACATTAGAGACTCTATTTATAGTGGGGAGATAGTTTCCCAGTGGCCATTCTCCAAAGAGGGTGTTCTATGTCATCAAAATCACAACTTGGGGTTGTTAGTAAAAAGAAAGAATGAAATATGGTTTTAGGTTGGGTTTTTTCATAACCAAAGAAAGAAGAATGAAATATTGTTTGTGTTTAATGTGCTGACCAAGTTGGATCACTTCATACCCATTCATGATTCATCCAAAGTTAAGGAGTTGAGAAATATCTACATGAAAGAGATTACACATTTGAAAGGAGTTCCATCTAATATAGTTTATTATTGGGATCCTTGATTCAGTTATCTATTTTGGAAATCTCTTCAAGGGGAACTGGGATTTTAGGTTTATTTTTTGAACAACCTATCATTCATAGTCAGATGTACAGGTTGATATATCTATATAAATTCTTGAAGATATACTCCGTTCTTGTGTTCATGACTTAAATGAAACATGAGATGATTATTTGGGTTTATATGAATTATTGAAACAATAGTTATCAGACTGAATTCAGAATGAATCTTTTTGAGTCCTTTTATGGATGACCTTATAAATCTTTATTTTGTTGGATAGAGATTTGAGAATGTTCCATGATTGGACGATGTTTTTTGAAAGAGATGACAACAAATATTGAGTTAATTCTATATAGAATGTTAACATCACATATCTGATATATGACCTATTCGGATCTTCATCATAGATCCTTGGATTTTTCAACTGGTAACCATGTATTCTTTAAAGTTTCACCTTGGTTGGATAATCGATGGCTTGGGACACAAGGGAAGCATTGTTCTCATTTTGTTGGACCTTTTGAGGTTGTTGAGGTGGTGGGGAAAGATTCATAGTGCTTATTATAGTGACTCGGACATTTCTTACATTAATATTACATCATTTCAAAGATAAAAAACATAGTATCATTACAAATAGAGGATCCAAAGGCTTAGTGTCTTGGGAAAACTAGGACCGTACAAAATAAATACAATATCAAGAATAAACATTTATTTAATTTCTTATTCTCTGGCTTCTTATTAGCACTGGTCCTATCCTTAGTACATGTAGCCACCTGAGAATATACATCAAACCGAGTGAGCTAGAATACCAGTATGAGGATAGACAAGAACAATATATCATGGGGTGAGCATAATCATAACATAGGCAAAAAAACATGAACATGAGAGGAGCATAAATGGAAGACTTGAAATGTCGCAATGCATAAAAATGAAACATCATGTCTTAGTGGTTAACTATCACACATACTTGTGAACCAAGATAGCATCTTGTTTAAAAATCATTTCACATTTACTCATGATATTCATCACTTTACCCAAGGCATTGGAGCATTGTATAATTTCGGTCACACCCATCACTTTGAAACATTCATAATTGCACTATATAATTCTGGGAGCACCTGGAAAATCATAACATTATCATTATCATGCTTGACACATGGAACATAAATCAAAAGATAACATAAATAACACATGGTATGGAATGTTTTTCATCTCATAAGAATACATTCATAAGCTTTGGGTTCCCAAAAGAAATAGGGAAGAGCAAACTTGATACAAGAACCATCAACCATGAATGAAAGGTAAAAGATGAGTTCTTAAAAGAAGAGTTCTTTTGAAAAACATTTTGATTGACATATACATCATTAGAAAACATTTATATCCCAGAAATGGAAAGACAATGATGAAAAAATTATATTTATGGAGTGACCATATAAAAAATTTAGTGAAAGATGTAAAACCCGAAGAATCAATGTTGGGTTCGAGAATTTCCCCTTACCTTGTACCTGAATGCCTACGTCCCTTTAATGTACTGTATAATGAAATTATATTCATTAATTAGAAATTAAAAAACCATTTAAACATTAATATGGCGCATTCTGTTTTCATTATGTCATTTTATGTTCCATTGGATGACTTATAGTGTTTAAAAACATTGTTCGGGGATGTTTGTTTTTATAGATTTTCTTGGGTGGTTCACTTGTATTCTTAAATTGATGTTTGGGTAGAACATGAGTAAACATCCAGAAATGATATTACATTTCATTAATGATATTACATAACATTTAATGATCTTATAGTGATTTATATTTGATCCATGTTGATGAATCATTTGATAATAATTAAATGATGATTATTTGGGTTATTTTGAGTGATTTTTCGATCATAATGAACATGTTTTTTTATAAATAGAAATATGGTCATAATTTAGTTCCAGAACATTAAATATGAGATAATACATATAAAAAATTCTGGATAAACCATTAAAATGGTTTCATGACCAGATCTGAAGGTAGAAATGGAAGATGAAATCATGTCGTTCTTGAAGGCGAAAAATTAACACCTAACGAACAACTTTCTCTTTAATAAAATAAAAGGAAGAGGGAAATGGGGTTGGATGATATAATATCCTGTTAGAATAATAAAATTACAGTATTTTTATAATTCTGGAGTTAAAATAAAATTTGGATGAAGAAATGAACTTGAACGTGAAAGGAAATTAAAGGAGAAGATTGAGAGAAATTACCTCTTGAATCATTCTCTTGAGAACCACATTAAGGGCCTAATATTGGCCTTTTGATGAGACCAGCATCTATTGGACGTGGGGGATGGTCTAAGGAATGTGTTTGGGAGGAGTTTAGAGAACTCTTGGAGCTTGATATGTGTGAGGAAATGAGGGTGTGAAGGGTGGTTTTTATAGTGGAGGGGAGAGGGGTTTCCTTAATATAAAATTAATTTGTTTATTAATTACCCCTAAGACAAGGAATAGTGAGTATTGAATGACCAAGAATAGTAATTTTATCATGTTATGCCGAACAAATTTTTCCTACATCAGTAGTGCTTCATCGATGACTCAATTAATCCATTATTTAGCATTTATTGAAAATTTTCGGATTCTACTATTCATAAAAAATTCAAGTATCACAGAAAAATCCAAAAACTTTACCCAATCCATTTTTCAATGTTTAGAATCCAAAAATGAAGTCCATGTTTCAAAAACAATTTTTAAAATATAATTGAATTATTTTTCAATTAAAATCATAATTTACATAGAAAACAGTTTTTAAGATTAAAACTGATTTTATAGTGCTTTCGAAAATTACGTAGGGTCATATATAATTATCTAAAAACTATAAGACATTGATTCAATAATTTATGAATAAATTCTAGGGAAATAATTTTTCCTTTAAATTAACTAATTAATTATAATTAACTATTTATGACTTACAAAATACTAAAACGTTTACTAAGGTCAAATTGTCACTTTCTAAGATGTCTAAATTTCATTTAATTATCCATGGCTAAGGTTACGCTTATGTTGTATGATTTAGTATTCATAAGGTTCATATTAATATTCATAATTGTATGTTACTATTCCAATGGGTAGGTCACTATTCCCCAAAAATTATTATTGTTTCATTAGACTCCAAATATCATATTGAACACAACCGTGTATGTTAGATTTTCAAAATTCCAAACATAGAAGTGACAAACATCGGTTTAATGGTCACTTATCACTTAGTAGTTCATAATGTTGTGATTTGATGTTATTTTATAAATATAATAAGTCAATTTCCATTGAAAAACATTGGGTTGTTACATTTTTCCCCCATTAAGAAATTTCTCCCCGAAAATTACACATTACACAGACAAGTGAGGGTGTTTCTCCTTCATTGCCTCTTATGGTTCCCAAGTTGCTTCCTTAAACATATGGTTCCTCCACAACACTTTTACATGATGGGTTTTCTTTTTTCATAGAACCTTATCTCTCTGATCCAGAATTTTTACTAGCTTCTCCTCATAGAAGAGATCATCTTCGTGCTGCACCCCCTCTTAGTTTAGTACATGTGAGGGGTCAGGTATGTACTTAATCAGTAGTGATACATGAAACACATCATGAAGATCAGCCATATTCTGTGGAAGTTCAATACGATAGGTTGTGTCTCCTATGTGGTCAAGGATCTCAAAGGTGCCAATATACCTTGGGCTTAGCTTCCCATTCTTCCCGAATCGCATGACTCTCTTCCCTTGAGTATTCGAAGGAAGACTTTATCTCCAACGTCCAATTCCAAGTCCCTTTGATGGTTGTCAGCATAGCTCTTTTGCCGACTTTGAGAAGCTTTGATGTGTTTCTAGATGACTTGAACCTTCTCTGTCATATCTTGAACAATATAGGGTCCATGTCACGTTCTTTCTCCAACATCATCCCCACAGGTTGGAGTTCTACATTGCTTTCTATACAGTGCTTCATATGGAGCCATCTGGATAATCGAGTGGAAGTTATTGTTGTATGAGAACTCAACCAATGGGAGATGCTGATCCCAATAACATTTGAATTCAAGAGAGAAAGCTCTTAGAATATCGTCAAGCATTTGAATAGTCCTTTCAGACTGGCCATTACTTTGGGGGTGATAGGTCGTGCTGAAATTTAATTCAATACTCAAAACATGTTGAAGGCTCCTCCAGAACATAGATATGAACCTTGGATCATGGTCAGAGACAATTGAGAGTAGAAAAATGTGCAGTATCACCCCTTCCTTCACATATATCTTTGCAAGTTGTTCAAGTGAGAGATATTCACGAATAGCGATAAATTGGGAAGTTTTGGAGATTCGCTCAACCCCAACCCATATCGCATTATTTCCCTTTAATGTCTTTGGGAGACCCGTGACAAAGTCGATAGTAACATTTTCCCATTTCCACGTGGGTATAGGCAATGGATTCATCATACCTCTGGACTTTTGTCACTCAGATTTAACTTGCTGACGTACCAAGAACATTGATATATATTCTGCAATCTACTTCTTCATGTTATCCCAACAGGAGTGTTCTAATAGATCATGGTACATCTTGGTACTCCTAGGAGGGATAGAGAATGTTAAGCTATGTGCATTATCCAAAAGTTCCTTCTTTATCCCGGGTGATGAAGGCACACAAATCCACATTCCAAACTAAATCACACTATCATAGTCAATATGGAAGTCTTGTCGGTTCTCTTCCTTTACTGCATTCACCCTCTTTGGTATCTTCACATCATCCCTTTGTGCTTCCTTAATCTTCTCCTGGATAGATGTTTGTGCAATCATTTCGGAAAGGTAGGTTGTATCCCCTGCCCTTATGATTTCCAACTCCATCATTTTCAAATCTAAAAAGATATGGTCTTTCTCAATCCATAACATGGATAGAGTAGTGGGTTCTTTTCTGCTTAGATCATCAGCTACCTTTTTCGCCTTTCCCGGATGATAGTGAATAGAAAAATCATAATCCTTGATTAGCACTAACCATCTCCTTTGATGCATGTTGAGCTCCTTTGTTGTGAATATATACTTTAGGCTCTTGTGGTCGGTGTATATGTCACACTTCTCACCATAAAGGTAGTGCCTCCCTATTTTCAAGGCAAAAATCATGGTTTCCAGCTCTAGATAATGTGTCAAGTAGTTCTGCTCATGGATCTTCAACTGTCGTGAGGCGTAGGCTATCACATTATCATTTTTCATTAGTACACAACCGAAGACTTTCTTTAAATCATCACTGTATATCACAAAACTTTCTCCACTTTTCGGTAGTTGGAGTATACGTTCAGTGAGCAGCCTTATCTTTATCTCCTTGATGCCTCCTTCACATTCTTCTGTCTAGACATAATTTACCCCTTTCCTTGATTACTTTGTTAGTGGGCTTGAAAATCGTGAGAAGTTTCTAAAAAAATCATTGGTAGCACCCAGCTATTCCTAGAAAACTATAGATTTTTGTGACACTAGAGGACTTTGGAAATTCTTCAATCCCCTTTGTCTTTGAAGGATCCACAGAAACTCCCTCACTTGTGATCACAGGTACCAAGAATGTGACTTGATTTATCCAAAAGTCACATTTTCTGAACTTGGCGTACAACTTCTCCTTTCTCAAAGTCACCAACACAAGTCCTAGATGTTCTTCATGTTCTTCATTCCTCTTGGTGTAGATGATAATATCATCGATAAATAACTACCTCACATTTTTCGAGGTAATTTCTAAAGGCTATATTAAGAAAATCCATGAGGATTGCAGGGGAATTACTAAGTCCGAAGGGCATCATCAAAAACTCATAGTACCCATTCCTTATTCGGAAGGCAATATTCTAAATATCATCCATCTTCACCTTTACCTGATGATATCCAAAATGAAGATCCTCTTTTTAGAAGTATTGAGCTCCTCTTAACTGGTCGAACAAGTCATTAATCCTTGGGGGGGATACTTGTTCTTTATGGTGATCTTTGTAGAATTCCTGATAATTGATACACAACCGCATTGTTCCATCCTTCTTCTTCACAAAGAGCACTGGTACACCCCAAGGTGATGCATTAGGGCATGTGAACCCTTTATCCAGATGCTCTTTTCGTTTCTTCTTTAACACTTCCAGTTCGATAGGAGCCATCTTATAGGGACACTTTGAGATAAGAGTAGCTCCAGGAATGAGTTCAATTGAGAACTCTACCTCATGATCCATGGGAATTCTAGGTAACTCTTTAGGAAAGACATCATAGTATTCCCTCACAATGGGCATTTCGACAAGGTTGGAACTTTCCTTCGACTAAACCATTTGGGCGCGGTATGTTTCATTATAGGGAATCAACACCCACACCACTGATGGATTTCTCAAAGGATATTCATGATCTTCCATGCTTTTGTATAGGAGCATGGGATACTTCGGAATATGAAAAGATATTTCCTTTTCCCGATAGTCGATATGTGCTCTATATAACGAGAGCCAATCCATTCCCATTATAGCGTCAAATTTTACCAAGGGAAGTAGTATGATATTTTTCAGTAGAATCTTCCCACATACACTAATATGAGAAGAGTCAAACACTTGGGTAGCAATGATTTCACTGCTTGGTGTGTTTATAGATATATCTACTTCATGGTTTTGAGGCTTAGATTATATAGTTCTATCAATCTTTCAAGATATAAAGGAATGCGTAGAACCAGAATAAAATAAGACTTTTGGCATTCTTCAGTGAATAAAAAGTGTACCTTGTATGACATCATTATTATGCTCCACCTCTGTATTAGTGATGGAATAAGCCTTCCCTTGCTCCTTTGGATTTGGTGGTTTCTAACATTAATTACCCTTGATAAATCGAGGTTTAGTGCACTGATTTCCATAGTTCCCTAGATCCGTAAAGTTGTAGCACTGAACCATGAGTGATTCTCTCCATTCATTGACTACATTATCCTTCATTTTCGTTCCATTTTGACACTCCTGAGGATGGTTACCTTCTTTCCCACACTTGAATCATTCCTCATCCCTTTGAGGAAGTTCCCATGGTGCAACTTCCCACATTTTTGGCATGGGGGTCGTTGATTTTTCTTCCCACCTTTGTCATTATATCCACCTGCCCGAAACTCCGTCTTTCTTTTCTTAACACCATATCCATGGGACCATTCTCCAAACACCATATCCACTTTGAGAGCACACCGAACAACTTCTTCATAACTACCAAAGTCTAAAATTACGTGATCCTTTCAAAGGTGTGGTTTTAATCCACTATAGAATCTATAAATTTTGCTATCATTATTGATAACAAAACCCAAAGTATACCTTGTGAGCCTTGTGAAATTCCCTTCATAGGTTGTTACAGATTCTCCTTCTTTTTTCATGAGCTCTATGAATTCTCTCTCCATCTTCTTGTGAAGTATTCTTGGGAAATACTTGTTAAGAAACATTATCTTAAAGTCTTCCAATTCCAACTCTTCAATTTCTTACCTTGGATTGGTATTCTCAATCAAATCCCACTATTAATCGGATTCTCCATCTAGATGATAAATGGATATAGTCACGTTCTTCTTCTCAGAATAGTGAAGCACAGAAAAGACCTTCTCCATGGAGTTGACCCTCTTTTCCGCAACTAGTGGATCAGAAGATCCACAAAACGTCGGTGGTCGTTGCCGCATAAAACACTCGATAGCCAGTTGATCCCTCATTGGTGAAGGAGGAATTTCCCCATTATTATTGTTATTATTCATAACCTGAGATAATTAGCTAAGAATCACCATGAAGTTTTGAATCCACCTCCCAAATCATTGTGGATGTCGTTCGGGAAATCGTTGCATTGACCCATGCATTAGTAATTGGCTTGATTTCTATTGGATCCCACATTTTTCTAAAATAGAAAAGCATGGAACAAAACATAAGTTAACAAGTCATGAATACCTTTTTCATTTAAATAATTTATACCTAAAACATAACATATGGGATCCCTAGGTAAATATTCTTGTGTTCATATTTGTAATTAGTCTCATATTATAGGTTTCCTCTAGGGTTCACTAATCCTAATTCCCAAATTAAAGAAACCTTGACTCTGAAACCAACAATAGAAGCCCATCCATTTCTTACATTACTATTACACTATTTCAATGATAAACAACATAATAGTATTACACATAGATGATCCAAAGGTTTAGTGTCTTGGGAAAACTAGGACCATACATAACAAAAACAACATCAAGCATAAACATTTATTTAATTTCTTCTTCTCTATATTATTATTGGAACTTTTCCCCTCCTTAGTACTTGTAGCCTCCTGAGGATATACATCAAAATGGGTGAGATATAATCCCAATAAGAGGATAGATAAGAACAGTATATCATGTTGTGATCATTATCATAACATATGAAAAATATCATGAACATGAGAGGAGCATAAATGAAAGACATGAAATGTGTTAATGCATAAAAATGAAACATCATGTCTTAGTGGTTAACAATCACACATACTTGTGAACCAAGTATGGATCTTATTCATACATCATTTCACATTTACCAATGAGATTCATCACTTTACCCAAAGCATTAGAGCGCTGTATAATTCCAGGCGCACCGATCACATCATAACATTATCATTATCATGCTTGAAACATGGAAAACAAATTAAAAGTGAACATAACTAACCCATGGTAAGGAATGGGTTTCATCGCTTAAGAATAAATTCATAAACATTGGGTTCCCAAAAGAAAGATGGAACAACATACTTAATACAAGAACCATCAACAATAAATGAGAGGTAAAATATGAGTTCTCTAAAGAAGAGTTATTTTGGAAAACATTTGGATTGAAATATACTTCATTCGAAAAGATGTATATCACAGAAAAGGAAATACAAGGATGAAAAAATTATCTTTATGGAGTGACCATATAAAAAATGGTGTGAAAGTGGTAAACCCGAAGAATGAATGTTGGGTTCGAGAATTTCCCCTTACCTTGTATCTGAATGAATCCTTCTTGTTAATGTCCTGTATAATGAAATTATATTCATTAATAAGATATTATAGAACCTTTTATACATTAACAGGGTTATTTCTGTTTTCATTATGTAATTTTATGTTTCTTTGGATGAATTATAGAGTTTAAAAACATTGTTTGGGGATGTTTGTTTTTATGGTTTTTCTTGGGTGGTTCACTTGTATTATTAAATTGAAGTTTAGGTAGAACATGAGTAATCATCCATAAATGATATTACATGTCATTAATGATATTAAAGAATATTTAATGATCTTATAATGAATTTTATTATATCCATGTGGATGAATCATTAGATAAGAATTAAATGACGATTATTTGGGTTAATTTGAGTGATTCTTTTATCATAATGAACTTGTTTTATTTTATAACCAGAAATATGGTCGTAAGTTAGTTCCAGAAAATGAAATAGGAGACAATAAATATAAAATATTTTGGATCTACCATAAAATTGGTTTCATGGCCATATCTTATGGTATAAATGGAAGTAGAAAGCATGTCGTTCTTAAAGGTGATAAATTAACACCTCACGAACAACGTTCTCTTAAATAAAATAAAAGGAAGAGGGAAAGTGGGTTGGATGATATAATATCCCATTAGAATAATAAAATTACAGTATATGTATAATACCAAAGTTTCAATACAGTTTGGATGAATATAGGTGGGGAGAGATCAAGAAATGAACTTGAACTTGAAATGAAATTAAAGGAGAAGAGGGAGAGAACTTACCTCTGGAATCCTTCACTTGAGAACCACCTTAAGGGCATAAGCATGGTCTTTTTATGAGACCAGTAGATCTTGGACGTGGGGGAGGGGCTAGGGAATGTGTTTGGGTAGAGTTTAGAGAAGTCTTGGAGCTTGAGAGGTGTGAGGAAATGAGGGTGTGAAGGGTGGCTTTTATAGTGGAGGGGAGATGGATTTCCTTAATATAAAATTCATTAGTTTATTAATTTCCCCTATGAAAAGGAATAGTGAGTCTTCAAGGAACAAGAATAGTAATTGTATCATGTGATCCCGAACCAAGTGGGATTACATCATCAGATCATAATCAATGACTCAATTAATCATTTATTTATCATTTATTGTAAATTTTCAGATTCTATTATTCATCATAATTTCAAGTATCTCAGAAAAATCCCAAAAATTTACCCGAAACATTTTTCGACGTGTAGAATCAAAAAATGTAGACCATGTTTCAAAAATAATTTTCTAAATATTATTAATTTAATATTTAATTAATATCATAATTTACTTAAAAACAGTTTTTAAGATTAAAACTGATTTAATAGTGCTTTCAAAAATTACGTAGGGTCTTATAAAATTATCTAAAAACTATAAGACATTGATTCAATAATTTATTAATACATTTTAGGGAAATAAATTTTCTTTCAAATTAATTAATTAATTATAATTAAGTATATATGACTTACAAAATACCAAAACATTTTCTAAGGTCAAATTGTCACTTTCAAAGATGTCTAAATTTTATTTGATTATTCATTGCTAAGGTTACTCTTATGTTGGATGATTTACTATTCATAAGGGTAATATTACTATTCATTTGGGTATGTTACTATTCTTAAGGGTAGGTCACTATTCACCAAAAATTATTTTTGTTTCATTAGACTCCAAAAATCATCTTGAACACAACTGTGTATGTAAGCTCTTCAAAATTACAAACACAGAAGTGATAAAATTATGTTTAATGGTCACTTATCACATATTAGTTCATTATGTTGCGATTTCATGTTATTTTATAAATATAAGAAGGGAATTTCCATTGAAAAATTTTGGGTCATTACACATAGCACTTCCATTGGGGTTGACATCAAAACATAACCTGTTTCATGTATCATAGATGAGATGGTATATCTCTGATATATCTCATGTTTTCAGCTAGTGTTATCATGAGATTGAACATCAATTATATTTGACTGAGTGGATATTTTGTTTCTAAGACCAAGGAACTTCATTAAAGGAAGATCCCTTTCATTCATGTGCTATAGAATCATGGTTCTAATAATCATGAGATGTGGGAACAGGAGGAACATATGAGAGATCCTTGGACTCATATTTTTGGCATAGAAACTTCTTTATAGGGTTTCTAGGGACATAATGTTTTTATGTTGGGGAGGTTGTAACATACCATTACCAATATGACAGGTACATATTTAAAATTTTCATCATTTTTTCATTTTATTGACTCGGTAGGGTTGGGAATGAATTTGGAGGATACATATAATGGTGAATTTATAAATATATTGGACTCTCATCTATAACCGGTCATTTCTATAGGATAAAAAAGGTTTTCACATCCTGTAACAAGGTTAAGTGACGTGTAATAATTTTTGTGTGCATACCATGAGAAGGGTTCACGCCCTCAAAGGTTACATGATGTGACATGTGTTTACATGTCATGAGTTAATTAAGGATTTTTTTTATAAATTTATGTGATGTCATTTTCAGTGGTTATATAATTTTACTATTTCACCATGTGTAATGGAATCACATGTTGTGTAATACCCCACATGCAGGTTATATACAGAAATCCTATCTGATATTCTCACATTCACTCCCCTCAGGATTCTTTTCTATCGACATAAATCCTATCACAGATGATCATAGTCCCCTTTAAACCATTCAAGTCTTTTGTTTGTTTTTGTTTAATTGTCGTGCTAATAGTGTGACTTTATGGGTAAGAGTTATTCCATTTTTCTCTATCTCTTTCTATTTATCCTCTTTGGGGTTCAACAAATCATCCTGGAATTGATGGATATATACTCCTTTTTGTTGGATAAAATTTTTAGTTGTTTTTCAACTTCTTTCTCGATGGTGGGATTCGTTGGGGGTGTTTGGTTTTAGAAAAAAAATTTGTGACTCTGTCCCTCATAGACAAATTAACTAACCAAAAATTTCTTGATTTATTTCAGTTGTTGATTTAAATTCAGCTATTTTAATTTCTTTCAATATTTTTTATTAAAATCCATTTCCAATGAATTACGAGGATTGAAATTTTTTGGAAAGAATTTGGGATAAATCCCCAATTCTGTTGAATTGGGGTGTGTTTTTAAATGGAGGGAAATTGTTTCAATTGAATTGTTGAATTTAATTATTGAAACAAAACAGAATGAAGTTTTTAAATTGTGAAAAAGGATTGAAATGTTTTGTTATAAACCTTGAGGTTTTATCTTATTAAAATGAAATATTTATTTATTAAAACCTTTTTTGTTTTTAAATCAAAAGTTGGCATTAGAAATGGGGGGATGGGATTTAATTATATTTTAAGAAGTATTAAAATAACATTTCAATCATTTATTGGGTAAGATAACATGAAAGCCTTAGGTATATTGTGAGTTATTTGGATACACTCTATAATATTGCAAATTTATGAAACACAAATGTAGTAGGTCACAACTATTAGGCAATGTCGATGTGTTTTCTCTGACTAGTGTCTAGAGGATATGTGTGTACACATATTTTCGTGATCAATTAGAGAGTGTGGATTCCTATAGCCTAGAAATTTCATACCTATTAAGAAGATGACCATGTTTCTCACTTATTTATATTTGAGATATAAATGTATTTCAATGTTGTGAAACTGTTATACGTCCCCTTTGAATTTATATAAGATATTTTATTTAAAAAAACTATTTAATACATTGTTTTTTTATATTCCATCACTTGTAAATCCTTTTCTTAGAGTATTCCCATCATTTTAACTATATAGAATGATTTTTTAGAATATTATTTTAAATGAAAAACGTCTTATTTTTAAATTGAAAGCATTTCTTTTGTTAATATATTAATGGAATCAATTCTATAATCCTTGGTGAGACCCTACTGCTCTTTTTAGCTCACACCCTATCATGAACCAAGTCAGTTCGTCATCCAGACAAGTGCCCAACCCAATTTGTGGAACGTCCCAAAAGGCATTCCTAATCCCCATGGAATGACATAGGTTCTTGGGTATCAAATATAATGTTTTCGAACAATTTTCCTAAAAATATAAATATAAAATGACGGATAATATAAAATAAACCAAAGTTGGAAGTCACAAAAAAACATGCCTTAAAAAAAATCATATTTTAGTTACATGTTTAATCCAAAACCCAAAAACTACTACAAAGTACAGTGGCCAAAAACCAACTCAAAAACCACCACCTAGAAAGATGACACCACCCTCTAGCCATGTTCACAACAACACACCAATAAGGACAACTATAAAATCGTACCACCATCTCTAAAGGCTTCCTCCTTACCTGTATCAAACATTACCAAATATATTCACACCCAAATATGTAAGTAGGTTGTGATCTAACTCTTAGTAGGATGACACAGAGAAAATATTCCATGCATAAACATTATTTGACAAAAGAACATTCATATTTGATATGTGGTGGAAAAGTGCTTGAACAATTTTTAAAGAAAGCGGTTTTAATGAAAACAACTTCAAGTAATGAAAATTTAATTAGAAAAATACTTACTTTTGATGTCAACCAAATTCCACACCGAATGTCGATGGTGAGCATATCATATTCAAATATCACAAAACAAATGAAATTCCCTATAGGTTCTAGCTAGTAATGGGACCCTAGGACCATACTTTTTTGTGAAAAGTTGTATAGGAACAACAACTAACTCTATTCTCATGCGCAATTCACTAGGGGGAATTACATACCAAGGCGTAGTGGTCTCCAAACATATCACATGTTTAATAAATGTTGCCATCAGCAATCCTGTTAAGTGAAACCGAGACAAATCCACTTTAAAATCACTAGAAAAATAGTCCTTGTCCTCCCTCCAAGCTACGTTGGCTTCCCATTTGTGCTCAAACAAGTTTCAAGTTCATATCACAAGTCATATTCAGATAAACAGAACAAAAAGGAACTACATATATCAGACCACCACTTTCACCCCCAGTGCTCTTTTAAAATTATACTCACACCAAATCCATTTCAAAACATACTTCTCAACCCTTACACAATCAAATAAACCATTTTTATAGTTAAAGAAACCATTTTCACAATTAAATAATCCACTATGAAAAATTATTAAACTATTCCAAAAATTATTTCATTGCATAAAAAACAAAAAATCAATCAAATCTTATAGTATGACTAAAATCACATCGATGGCACAAAGAAACATGGTTTACAAACATTGCACAGTTAAATAAACTAATTTCATAGTTCATAAAACACTAGTAAATGGAACACTATGGGTTTTCATCAAAGAATGTACTCTATATCACATAAAATGATATAAATATAAATTAACACATATTAAACATTCTTAAAAACAATGTTATCACCAAATAAATTAACTAAATAACATTCTAAATTAATTAAACATGAAAAATGATTCATTAAATAATATTTATATCTAGAACCAACTACCTTTAGTGCTGAATTTTCTAAAAATTGTTGTGAAACTCCAATCGTACCAAAAAGAGATCGAATTGAACCCTAATTCAATAAATAAAACACTAAAACATAAAAAATAGAACACTACACCTCATGAATCTGAAATCCGAAATCCTACAAAAGGGAAGAAAATTTATTGGAGTAGATTGTGCACTAAGGGGGTCGTCAGAGGTCACACCGACAAGGGGGAGGTTTGACGATGGTGAGCAACACTAAAGCTCTGGTCGAGAAAGATAGGTGGCATGATTTGGGGATATGTGGCATGATGCGATCCAGAAGGGGAGTAGGGAACCAGTGGAATATCACTAGAGAGAAGGGGTGCTGGATCGAGGATCGCCGAATAGAGGAGGAGCACCGGCCAAAATAGTGGCTAAGGGAGCGTCTAAGGCAGTAACGCACATAGGGCTTGGAGTTAGGTTAGAGCTGTGTGGCAAGAGAGAGGGGAAAAGGATAGTAAGTTGGAAAATGAAAAAAAAATGAATAAAGGAATGAAAAAAAGTAAAGGGAAGAAAAAAAGGATAATAAGGGGAAAAGGAACAAGAAAATAAAACCTAAAAAAATCTTAACAAATGAATGCAATAATAATAATAATAATTACTGTTTATAATAATAATGATAACAATTAATTGTAATAATAATAATAATAACATTTATATTAATAATTTTATAATAATAATAAAAATTACTTAATTAAATATTAACAAAACAATTAATATTTATAATATTAAAAATAAAATAATTAGAATATTAAAACAATATTTTTATTATTATTAAAAAATATTATAATTGTTATTAATATTAAATTTACTCTTAATTCAGTTTATTTTTTTTATTTTATTGTGTGATCACTTAATCATTCATCAAATTAATTAATTAATTAAAAATAATTTTTTTTAAGACCAGGACGACCACATGGTGACCTGGACAAGTCACAGAGCTTTGACCATTTCATGCCCATGGGTCAGACGTGGAAAAGCCCAAAACAATCATTTATTAAAAAAATGAAAAAAAATCAATCAGACATAGTCCACACCTCGACAACAATATTCGAAACCCGGATAAAATAATAAAATAAAATATATTTCAAAAGTTATCGTGTGACACACCCTACTTGTGCCTTCAAGAATTATTAGATTATCGCATTCCATGTTCGAGTAAGGGGAAATGATCTCTTGGAGGTGGATCTAGCTATTTACCATTGGACTTGGTGAGGTCTGTCCTTAGGGACTTGAGTTGTTTTTATGTTTTGTACATGGGTTGTAGTAATTTGGGCTTTTAAATTTATATTTGACTTATAATACTTTACACCCAGTGGAGTTTTATTGTATATTCATACTATATTGTTTATTTTTTTTACTTCCACAAATTTTATGGAAAAACCATTCCCACTTTTAGTTTGTATGATTGTAGGAACTAGTCCTCGGCCTTTGGGGATCAGTAACATCCTTCGAGATATGTTAGGACAAACATGGTTATCAGGTTACGGTGGTACTCGTGTTGGCTTGTGACACTATTGGAGAAGTAATAATGAAAAAATAAACACTTTATCTTATTTATAAATTAATATTAAAGAATTAAGGTTCATAAAATGGGATACCATATGTACACAATGATTCACCCCACCTCTATGTATTTTTATATCTCACATTAGACTCATAACCAACAACATTCCACCCTCATAAAAGAGGACAAGATAATGTTTCAAATAATTCTAACAAGGATATTTTTGAATAATACTATAAATTGATTAATAGAATTCCACTCAATCAAGATTTATGGTACATATTGTGATTACTAGATAACATATAAAATTCATAATATCATGTCATTATTCTAGTTAATTTTTTTTATTTTTCACTATTTCTTATAGATATGGGTTTACAATATTATTGGGTAATTAAAGAATTAAATAATGATTTCAAATATATTTTTTTGAAGGGAAAATTTAACTAAAATAATTATAATATAGAAGAAGAAAATCCAATCAGAATGTAAGGATTTAAAAAAATATCAAGAAATTTCACCACATCCACATTCAAAATTAGGATATTAAATTTAAATAATAAGTGTTATTCCATTATATATTAAATCTATTTCAATGAAAATTCAAATCCACATATTTAAGGCCATTCAAAATGATAAAATGTAATTCCAATATAGATGAAAAAATCATTAGAAATGAATACAGAATAATTTTGGAGAATGTTCTTAGGATAAAATCATATATAAAAGGATAGTATGTGGAGAAACTAGTTTTATCAATATTGAAAAACATATAAATATATATAGATGAATATATAAAACTTATCAAAATTGGATGAAACATCATTTTGATATTTTATTTAGTTTTTTTCACATTTTTTTAAATTTTATATCTTCCCTTTTATCATAATTTAGTAATGCCTATATTATTTTCGAAAAAATCATACACAGGTAATACGATCTAAATGTGACCCACAAACACTGGTGAAGGGAATTAATATATAGGATTGTATTATTCTATTATTCCATTTATTTTATTTGGCTTTTGAAATTTAATGAATATTCAAATTCTATGCACTCTCTATTTGAGTAAAAATTTATGAAATTTCAAATACTTGTGGGGAGTAAAAATATGTTTGTCACACCATAGGTCTCATTGATTCTCATGATTGCGGAAAAATAATTATTTTTTTATTTCTCATTTTGGGAATAAATTTTTTTTAATTAATTATATAGAGTATAATAAGATCACCATTTTGGTTTGAATTCATTTTATTAACAAGTTTAGAATTGAGTTTAATTGATTTTTTATAGAATTAATTTTTTTATAAAATCCACATTAATCAGAAAAGAATAATAATAATATTCATATTAGAGTAACATGAGCCTATGGATCTCAAATTCAAAACTTTTTAATATAATTTTAGAAGATGTGTGTGTATATAAAAATAAATAAAAAATTTCAAAAATAAATAGATAAAAATTCACCAATGACTAATAATTTATGATATATTGTTTTTTTGATTTTATAAATTTTTCTCGTGGGATGATTATTGATAGAAAAATTTATATATATTTATTTATAATTATATGATATGGATTGATCAAGGTCATTATAACACTTCCCTTTGTTTCTAGATTGAAACATTAAGTCTTAGGGAGTAATCAATGTTTGAAAAGGGGTGTGATTGGTTTGAATCTAGTGAGAAAATAGAAAAAATGTAAAGTGTGTCATATATGTATGCCATGATATATGATAATCTAGAGTAAATGAAAACTAATTTAATAAAATGAAAAAGAGTAAATATATAATATCAATTGATTTATATAGTAGACAAATTTTAGAAATTTATCTTGTTAAGATAACTGCTAGATTAAGGATTGGTTTTTTGAGAAGATATATTTTAATTTATTTTTATAACAAAAAAATTAAAAATCAATTTATTTTATTTATTTTATTTGTTTATTAAACTAGTATATTTAATAATTTATTTTTTAAAATTATTAAAAAAAACTAGTTGGGGGTAAATAAAAAAACAAGTGTAGGGAATGCAGTTCGTTTATAATGAAGGTATTATTTCTTATATGATTATTCAAATATTCAAGTGTTTTTATAAGAAAATGTCACTAATGTCAATTAAAAACTATGATTATTTTTTTAGTTAATTTTTTAAATGTTTTGAATAATTTAGTATTTTGAAAAAAAAAGTGTCATATCATTCAATAATTTTTTATTTTTCTATCAACATATGCTATGTTTTACTTCAATATTATCGTGAACTATTTTTTTGATAAAAAACTACTTATTTTTAGAGTTTATAGAGCTAGCTATAAACTTGTGTTCAGCTTAAAAATTATCTATGAGTATAGAATAAAGACGTGAATTAATGAAAAATAAGACCACTTTCAACCATCAAGATCTATAGAACTGAATGAAATTTCCTTTTAAATTTAAAGTAAAGTTTAGTTGATCATAATTTGAGGTAAGTTCATGGTAACCTAAACAAACTATGGGATTCACAATATTCAAACATATATCACCACTAATTGACCATGGGAGAGGACACCAACTTGCTGTGAATATCACTAATGGAATCTAGATAATTTTTTTTATTTTCTTTAAAAAAGTATCAAGGATAAATTTATAGCACTGGAAATTAATTTTGGTAAGAACTAGAAATTTATAAGTTTCTTAAACCTATAATCCTGTGATGAGGAGTCAAATTATCAAAATAATGGAAGATTATAGGTTGCATCCCATGAGACCATTACATATATGTAAACCATAATAAATAATTCATGAAAGATTTAGATGTTGATGTTACACCAAAAATAATAATAAATGGATTGTGAGATATACCCAATGAGGATTCTAGATTCATAGAGTGTTTGGACTATAACATCCCATGTTTTTATATGAAATATTATTCTATAAACATATATAAATTATACAATTAATAAATCATATGAAACATATATATAAATGATTTTTTATATAATTTCTTTTATATATAACAATATAAACAATTTATAAATATATTTCATATGATTAATACGAGTAAAGGGGGATAATAAATAGAGTTTTTATTTTACTAAGAAAATATGATGATTCCTGGATGAACGTACATACCATATTTTAAAAAAAATATTTTACTAAGAAAGAAATATTCTAAAAATATATCATGAATTATGATATTTTCACCATTATAGGTTGGAAAAACAGAGGAAATTTGTTTTTTTGGTCCTAGAACATGTGATGTTTGTAAAATTGGTATTCAGATATTAAATGTGACAGTTAAAACATATCTAAAAGATGTTTTGGGATGTTGTAAGAGGCCTGAGTGGTGTCTTAGGTTCTTAGGTGAGTATTGGTATTGGTTTTAGGTAATAGATGGAATATATGGGAATTGTAATTTGGGTTGGATCTTGGATCGACCATGAGTATTAAGACCCCAAAGAGGATACAAGGGTTTAGATTTGGATGTGAATTGAATTTTAAGAATATCATTATGTTGGGGACATGTTTAATTCAATTTATCTTCTATATGAATTTTTAATAATGGAATGAATGTTTTAAAAATATGTGATAGTGTTTTTGTGGTGAATTTGATAATTTTGTTTGAGTTGAAACAAATTTCTGTAAAATTTACAAACTCTCATATATAAGAGTCAACATATGTAGTGGTAAAAAATTTACTCTTGTATATTTGTTCCTTAATAATTAAGAGTCATTATGGAAGGGTTGGAAATAATATTGGTAATGTATCAGTACAAGAGGTTCGTTATGTAAAAGTATCCTTGGCTGATATATAAAAGTAAACTCTTCATTTATAATAGTAACCTATTAATGTGTAAAAGTTACTCTGGTGTTATCCTATATAAGTAACAGTAAATCTTTGTAAAACGTAATGCATAATATTTAAATTTCCAAATATATAATAGTAACCTTGAATATGTTAGCATAAATATGTTTCTATGGTGGAATATAAGAGTAACCTTGGAATATATAAGAGTCATTCTACTACTAAGGGGATAAGTAAGAGTAATTACACCAATACATAAAATTAATATTTTACTATGAAATGGTTTTCTGATATGTAAGTGTTAGAAATTTGTAAATTTTTGGGCCATCCATATGATACATAAGGGTCAACATGGGGTGATAAAAAACGGATAAGGGGTTTTTCTTTTTCATAGGTTAGCGTCAAGGTGTTAGTCAAAAAATGTGTTCAATGAACATTTTTTATATTTTTCATATAATGGATATTTTATCATTTTAAACTATTTTAAATGGGTAATTAGGCATATTATTCTTGGAAGATACCTAGTACTCTCTAATGTTTCACTTTCCCTCATTTTTACATCCCTTAGTGAGATCTTCTTCAATTATTTCCATATTTGTGTTCTATTTTATCCAAAATATAACTTGAGGTAAATTTATAATTCCAATTCAATTCATTCTTAGTTTCTTTCCCTTTTGGATCATTGATAATTTACTATGTTTTGGGTTAGATTTGGATAAGGATTACACTAGATCAATGTGTAATTATTCAAACATGTTAATACCTTGGTTTAAATTTTCTAGAGCGGGTCCTAAGATAATGAGCACACTTAGTTTTGTATAGTTTAATTGAGATACATAACTACATAGCTTATTTATGTATTTTTTATTTTTTGGGTGAAATTTATGGATGAATTGAAATGAGAATCTAGAGAATTTTTTTGATATTTTTCCAAGTGGATGTCATGGATGATATACACTCCTTTAAATAGATATTTGGTCAATAGTGATCACAAGATGCCTATTTCCATTATTATTATCTAGGTATTGGTTTTTGATAATATTGTATTTTATATAAATTATTTATAATGATTTACTAATCATTTGAGATAAATTTTTATGTAGCTAGGGCCTTAGGATATTAGATGGTGGTCGATTGGAAATGGATGAGCTTGGGTGATGGTGGTCGAGCTTGGCTCAATGTAATTGTCTTTGGTTTAAGGTAGTTTATACCTAAAAATATCACTAATGATAATAAATTTTTTATATAACATGTGACATGAGGTCTCATCACTTTTTTATGATCACGCATGAACTAAAAAAGGTTGTTTCCTTTAAATTATCATAGTAGAATGAATGTTTCATGGACAAAAATAGACCCTTCAACAATAGTTGGTGCCTTGGTCTTCGATGACCATGCGATTAAAAATAAAGACGTAACATGTGATATATAGAACCAATAGTGGAATCAATATAATGGATAAATATAATGTACCTTAGAATATACACCTATAGTTCCCTTTGAGTAGAATAGTATGATGAATTGGGAACTTTTATTTTAGGCGTAGCCCATGTAGATCCCTGATTTTCCTTATATTGTATTGGACATGTGGTAGATGATATTCCCTTTGATTAATAATCATTATCCCATATATTAATCTATGTGGTTTTTTAAACATTGATGTTACAATGGTGACTAGAGTTGGCACCTAGGAGAAAATGTGACATAATGGAACTAACATAAATACCATATGGTGATCCCTAGACTGTAATTGTGTGAAAATAGCGAGAGAGGAAGATGATATATTAGATGAATCACTACCAAAAAACGGGGTAAGGGAATCACTTCAACTTTAACAACGCTAAAATAAGTGCTGATAAAGGGGGGGGGGTACATTATCAGCGCTAAAAATGGTGATAAAGGAAAATTTTAATAGCGCTAAAAATGCTGTTAAAAGTGACCCTTTATCAGTGCATTTGTAGAACTGATAAAACCCCCCGCCCTTTATTTGTGCTTTTTTTAGCATTGTTAATGATGCCCTTTTAATTAGGGGTTTTTTTAGTAGCACTGATAAAGGTCGGTTTTATCAGCGCGGATTTTTCTAGCACTCATAAATGTGTATATTTCAAAAAAATATATATATAAAAAATATATTGATATATAAGTATATTTATATTGATTTAAATATATTAAATATTATTTAAAATATGCTTTATATCCATTTGATATGTCGTAGACCCAAAATGGACTCCCCGGAGTTGAAATTATGCAATTTTGTAGGGATTTAGGACCTTTTAATACCTTTAAGAATATGAGAAGGTGTTAAAATGGTCATTCTAGTGTAGGTATGGTCGTAATATTTGATTTGATATGTGGTTGAGGGAAAACGGATACCCAGAGCAGAAGTAATGGAAAAAAGGACCGTCGGAGCCAAACATAAGGCCATTCGGAGGGTTTTGGAACCTTTATGAACATAAAAGAATGTGAGAAGGGTTTTCGGTGATCACTGAAGTGTGTAACACTTCTCAAGATTCAATTTGATAAGTGGTAGAGCGAAAATGGACAATTAGAGTTGAAGTTATTGTCGTTTGACATTTTGAAACTCTCGTATCTCCTAAAAACCTACGAAACCAGTAACTCACTAAAATGGGGATAACATCGGCTCCGGTTGCCCGTTTGAGCACCACAACTAGTCAAATTGAATCTCACGAAATGAGTGATGGCCATGTCTGGTCAAAACCATTAGAAGATCAGAGGATCAAATGATATATCTGTTATACCACTCAAAAAAAGTCCAATTTCAAAAGACCATAACATTCGCTCTGGGTTTCCATTTGGGATCAACCACATAAAAAATCAAAGGAAATGAAGATATCTACATAGCTGATTGACTAAAGCATAGTCTCAGTCTCATCTAGGTACAAAAAGTCTCAAAAACACACCAGAAAGCCTCTAAAACTCAGTTTTCCTGTCCGGACCCCTTTCAAATTTTTATTAAAACAGTCATAAAATCTGATCTATGTGTCTGTTCAGCCTCCGGATCTTGTGTTATTGTAGTTAATTCCATGATATTCAGTTTAACTATTCACAGTGCTAAAACGGACACCCAGAGAAGAAGTTATCTCTTTTTCAGCAGCTACAATTTGTTTGGTTTTTCACGACCCCATTTCTAGCACTTTTTTATATACATATTAATATATAATATTTGTAAATATATATAAATATTTATAATTATTCCTGATATACATGTAATATATATCTATGTGTGTGTGTTGTAAATATGTATGTATGTATGTATGTATTTATTTATTTATAAAAACACACATAAGAAAACATATTTTATAAATGTATTTAAAAACTAATCTTATAAATATATATTAATATACAAATAAATATACAGATAAAAAATTATAACTAAATATATATATTAATATATATTAATATATATAAATATATGGATATATATATATATATTAATATAATTAACTATATGTATATATTAATATGACTAAATATATATGTAAATATTAATATGACTAAATATATCTATATATTAATATACGAATATATAAATATATTAATATAATTAAATATATTTATATATAAATATTACTAAGTATATATATATATATATATTAATAAATGAACAGGAAAGAAATATGGTGGAGTGGTAAATACCATATTTGTAGTAGTGAATATGGGTTAGGGCCTAGGATGTGTCACTGACCCTCTTGAGACAGAAACTAAAATTTTATGATTATCCCTTTATATGACTTATCTTATTAACAAAAATTTTATAGGGTAGGGTGTGTTCTCCCAAGGTAATTTCTCTACAATGTTTTCAGAGGAGAATGTGGTTTTCCTGGATTATATTCTAAAAAGGTTATGAGGTGTTATATTGTCACCTCAAGGGGTATATTCTCTAATGTTTCTAAAGATGAGATTACCCATAGTTTCAAGTTCAATATAAGGTTCCAGGGAGAGATGATTCCCCAATGTATATGATATATGAGGTTCTGGGGAGAAAAGATTACCCTAGATGTATTCAATTTGAGTTTCTTTGGAGAGATAATTTCCCTAATATGATATATTAGGTTCTCGGGTTGGATGCATCTCACTTTGGGTGGATTATTTCTAAAAGGTTCTGAGGGTGTTATATGGTTCCCCATGGATAGTTATGTCCTAAAGGATCTAGGGTTGGACATGGTTCCCTAAAGGTGGATATGTATCTTGATTAGAGGCATCCTATACTAGATGAAGAATGAATATTAAATCATTGGTGTTACCTTGGAACCCAAATATCGATGCTGATTAAATTTATTTCACTTATGTACTATATTTTAATATTCATAACATATCACATCATACACACACAACATGGTGGTGTTCTACTCACTCCTTGGTTAGGTGTCCTGACACATTGGTACCCAAGAAGACCTCATATTTTTAGGTGTAGGTATTTAAGAGGCCTTATGTTGGATGGTTATGTGGATGGCCTAGGTAGAGTGTAGATATGGGACTAGGTGTGGGATTCTGGGTAAGGTGGTGATAAATTGTTTCTTTTTATCTTTTTGGAATATTTATTATATGATCTTCCCAATGTATAACTTTTTAATGTTTTCCTAACTAATGTATCATATTATAATAGTTAAACTTGTTATATAACATGCTATATTTTGTTTTCTAATGGCTTATCTATGTTGTTTATTTATTATTTTGGATATAGTGATGACTATTTATACATTATTTATAATATTTTATTTAATATGATATAATGGTACATTCTACCCATAGTATTACCATAGATCCTTTTTACTATTCAATAATATCTAGCATATCATGTGGCGTATATGAGTTCATTTGGCGCTCTAATTCGGTTACTATATGGTGAACCAAGATGATTCATTACAAATTTGTATCAGAATGTTATTTAAATTGAATTAAAATTTAGGTTATGGTAGATAGGAGATAGGTCCAATTGAAATTCGAGATTGATGCCATGTTATGTGACTAAAAAATAGCTATGTTATTTTATGTCTATGTTACCAGGGAATTGGGATTTTTTTCTTTATTTTGGGTTATAATTGAGTTTATTCCTTATAAGAATGATCGTTTATATTTTTTTTATTTGTTCCCCTTAGACTAGGGTGGAGAGATGCATGAGCCCATGTATTTTATTAGGAATATTTGATCAAATGATATGTGTAATATTATGTGTGATTATGAAATGAGTATATAAAAAGAAAATATGTTTGAGTTATTTAAAGTTTCAATAATAACTTATTTATATTTTTCACAAATAATTTATTAGTGGTATTCTACTTAGCCAAATGTAATGAACCAAATAGTTAAAAATAAAATTCCCCTTTTTATTTAATTAGATTTCCTATTATGTAATATGGTTGACGAAAAAACATGCATTTCATTGGTTTATCATGTCCCGTAAGATTTAAATGACCATTAAGAATAATTACAATAGATTATAGATCCATTGAATAATGATCACATTATTAGTATAAATATAGGGTTTTAAAAAATCCAATTGACGCATACAAAGGAAATAATAGCCTCAACTAGTAGGATCATACCCTATACAGCCAATTTATTATAGCTTCTGAGGAATATTGCACCACTATGATTATTACTTGATCAAGACTAAACACGGATCTTACAACATATCTATGAATGCAATTGTTTATGGGAGAAGTTCAAGCTCAACAAGATCACGACCCAAACCATGTACACTAAACGACCCCATGAAAGTCTCACCATCGCGCACCTTACTCTCAAGGAATTTTGTTTTTATTAAAGGGAAATGTATCAAGACCCTAGACATATGAGTATGTAAATTATTTTTAAATTTATATATTTTCATTCAATTATTATTAAATTATAAATGATTTTTTTAGATATAATGAAATATAAATAGTATTTTTTTAATATTAAAATTTAAGTAAGGAATTTATTTTTATGAATTAAAGGATTTTTAAAATAAATAAAATCTTAATAAAATATTCTTATTAAGTAATTTTTCTAAAATATAAATGATAATATAATTTTAATGAAGTCACATGTAATTTTTAAAAAGGGTTAAAAACTGTTACAGTAAAAAACCCCAACATTTAAAAATAAATATTTATTTAATATTAAAATTTAAAATTTAAATATTTATAAAATTATATAGATAAATTAATATTATATTTGGAATCATGATATCAAAATTATCTAATGGTGAACCATTCATAATTTTCTAAGGCTGTCAAATTTTTAGGTGACAATTAAATACCGCATAAATATTCCTTGTGTATTATGATATCATAATGACCCAAAAGTGATAAATTAAAAAAATATAAATGGTATTCTTGATAAAAAAAACTACATTAAAATAGTGTGATTAAATGTTTATTTTATCAATTTTATAAATCCATTATGAATCCTCCAAAACCATTAATATATTTTAAGGTTTTACAATCATTTCTTTAAGAGTATGACTCAACTCCAAATAAAAAAGGCATTATTTTTTTAATTTTGGACCTTTAAATTATAAAATAATAAAAAATTCTCCCATTTTTATGAAACCAATGTAAAAAACCATGGTAAAGTTGGTAGTTTCTATTTATTATATTATATAGAGTCCAAACATAAGATTCAGAAATATTAATGAAATTCTCACTCTTTTTCGACATAAATACACCAAATACCCCATTTATATTCATTAAATATCCTTTTATCATGAAATTAATCTTCCTTCCCCTCTCTATAGTCCTCCCAGGGTTCCCCAAAGCTCTCAAGAAACTCTTCCCAAGCATTTGGTGTCACACACTCATGAAATGAATCTTCTACTCTGTTTTTTTATTCAAGCACCTCTTTTGTGTTATGATTATTAATTTTGATTTGTTCATGTTTGGATAAGTTATTCAACATCCCCCTTACAATAAATTTTATTTATATATTATTATATACTCTTTTCACTTTCATTATTCCATCCCATGAACCATTATGTACCCTTCTTACAATGCCAAATCGTAGTAAGGGATTCTCACCTTCTATTCTTTATTCAAGTTTCCTTATTGTCTTACGCATTTTATTTAAAATTACTAAAAATTGGGATATATCAACACATGTCCCTATTACTTACCACTTCATGTACAAATTATGAGAGGCCCATTTCTCTTTCATCAACACATTTTATGAATTATTATGTGACGTTGTTATGCTATTAAAATTTCACCACGATTTTCAATGCCATAAAAATTATTTATTCAATACCATACCCATTTCCTATCAAGTGTGTAAACCTTTATAAACATATACATATTTGAATTTTGAATTACATGTATGTATTACACAATTATTGATCATAGAAAAAAATGTAATGATAAACGAATCTGTTTTTTATGATCTATGTGGAGAACTTAAGCAAGATAATGAATTGAATGTGATGAGTGCACCAAAAATTGTTTAAAACTCCAATGACATGAGTAATATTTAGTCTCAAGAGACATATTGTTCTAATAGGTAGTGATTCTGGTACTTTTATGGGACTTTTCCTATCATGATGTCTTGGTAGTTATCCATGACCTATGTTTATGATGTTTTGTATTAAGTTGTTTCCACATTTACCATGTTGTGCTTATGATTATCATGAAATATCATGTATAATTATTCATGTATATGATTACTACAAAATTTATGTCCCATTGATATGACTATTCTCTAACATGTATCATATTCTTCATGTTAAGCCATGTTTGTTCCCATACTAGGATTTATAGCTCGTCCCTTTCTTATGTATGTCCCCAGGTTATCTCGTTCATTTTTAAATGCAAGCATGGTCAAGATGTTTTAAATAAAGATGATGTTTTCATATTTTAAGTTGCTATTTAATATAACTAATTACCAATGAAACTAGACATATGAATATTTCGGGTTTCATTTAGTGTAATATTATTTAGTAAATCTTGAATTAATGTCTACCAAAGGGAAAGGTTATTATAGTTGGTATCGAAGGAAAAGGCTAGTTATTTAAGGGATTAGGATTTGGAATCTCTAGAGAATGAATTTGTGAAAGGACCATGTATAATAAAACATACATAAATTTTGGTAAGTATATATTAGTTGTTTTATCAAGAAAATACATCCATTTAAGGATAATAAAAGATGATGTGGTTTTTACATAGATAAACCTAGGGGTAACAACTCTAATACTGTGTGTTGGGCCTAACTCAACATTTTCTGGTATATGAAAACTAGCCTTATTATACACTTGGTTTTACACTCCTAGGGGATATGCTTTGGTAAATTCATAATCTTGTTATTAACCATTATTAAAGGAATAAAAAATGACTATAATAATACGTGTTAGGAAAAATATCATGAAAAACATAGATTGAATCCTTGAAGTTCGTATGTTAGGGAAATACATGTAATTAATAAGGCACATATTTAATATAATTGGATTAAATTTTATGTGTTTAATAGTATATAAATACTCATCTCTAATTTAACCATAATTTTATGAAATGTAGGTAAATAAAAGGAATTGGGTAAATAATCAATAAGATGAGAAATGTGATGACTATCCCAAGGATTTTCCCAACTTGATGGGAGTGGGAATCAAAAACTTTATGATGATAATATTTCATATAAATCATATTTTGAATAGAAACCTGGATCAAGAGGTGTGACCAAATCCCCATAATAATGAATAGTTGCAATTAAGACCTTTATGTGACAAAGGCCACTAAATTTCAATGGATCATCTGATCCCTTAATCACATAACAATGGATCAACTCAATAGGGAAGACATTATCCATCCATTAGGGATTATAATAGTAGAAGGTTCTACTAGATGTTTATTTAATCGAGGTATAATATGATTTTCGATGTACATTGACCAATAATATGAATCATGAGGAGGAAATACAATTGATTGGGTGGAAGAAATTTTAGAAAATATTTTTTGATAAATATTTTCCTCCCAATATATAACATAAAATGAAAAGGGATTTATTTTCTTTTAGACAAAAAATAAAACTAATATATCTGGACATAAGAGGAAAACATCACAAGACATTCAAGATATGCCTAAGGCTTTATCATTAACCCTGAATTCAAGGTTGATTACTTTGTTGATGGTATAAAAACTAGATGATGAAAACCCCTAGAATTCTGAGACATTGACTATTATAAAAAAATTGTATGATATGCCCTAAAAGTTGAAATGGATATTAGAGAATCTCATATCTATCATATGGAAAAGAATAAGAATGTGGAGTTTAACTCTAGAGGATTTATTGATAAATATAATGGTGCCAAAACATTTCTACACCCACTTGTCAAAGGTGCGGAAAAAATAACCCTATAAATTTTCTAAGGGGGTGAGGAAATGATATAGGTAAGGGAAGGAAGGGCACATAGATAGTTATTTCTGATAGAAGAAACCAACTAATTTGATAGAGTAAATGAATAATCTATTAAACCCTCAACACATTTTTCATTGATTCAACATAAAGAACCAGGGCACTTTGTAATCAAATGCACTATGCTAAGGGTTTTTGGAGACAACCCGCAACTTCCAAGGCATCTATGGAGATATTTTTCCATCCCAGTCACTGAGGTGGATCCCAAAAATAAAGTGGTGATAGGTATGATAGTTATTCATTCAATTATAGTTAATATAATTTTTGATTTTGGTTTTACAGATTATTTTATATCTAAAAAGTTTATTTGATCTATTAAAACACCACCACAAAGAATGGAAGTAGAGTTGTTGGTGAAAAGAAAAAATGGGGCAATTATTGCATCCTAAGAATATAACTCCTCCCATATCAAAATTTATGGGATAAACATTCCATTAATCCTTTTCATACTCTCTTTGGTGAAGTTTTATGAAATTATAGGTATGTATTGGCTTTCCCTATATAGATCCAGGATAAATTTCCCTGAGAAGAAAATCACTCTCTACTTTATGAATCATCCTTTGATTCTATAAAAGTGACAGGAGGAGGATGAATCTTATTTGTCAAAAACATCTCAAGCATGGATATTATTTCCATATGAGTAATAATATGTGTCTCAAATGATTGATTTTAATGAATGAATCATCATTGAATACATACCTATTATGAGGGATTAAATTGATGTGTTTACTAAGGAATTTTCTACTCTTCCTCCTAGATAAGATGTTGAATTTTCAATGAAGCATATAACAAGGGAATTACCATTATCTAAGACTCTATAGAGAATGTTAGTTCTATAACATGATGAGTTGATTAAATAACTATAGGAGAATATCGATAAAGGATTAAAATTCCCATGCGCTTCACCATGGGGTGCACCTGTCCACTTTGTCACGTAGAAGGATGGGTCAACCCACATTTACAATGATTATTGTGAGCTAAAAAAGATTATGATAAAGAAAAATTTTCCTATTACACATATTTATGACGTGCATGGTCAAATACATGTATCAAAATACCTCTCCATGGTGGATCTACGATTGGGATATTACCAAGTTAGGGTGAATAATGAGGATATTCCCCAGAATGCTTTTCATAGAAGGTATGAGCACTATGAGTTCTTAGTAATTCCATTAATACTAACGAATTTTCTAGAAATATTCATGAACATGATGAATAGATTCATTATAGATTTCCAAGAATAATTTATGGTAGTCTTTATATATGATATTCTAATATTAAAAAAAACAAAGAGGATCATGATGAGAATCTGGGAAATGTTATAAAGTCCATGAAAAAGGAGAATATTTATGATAAGTATAAAAATTATGAGTTCTAGATTGATTAAGTATCAATATTAGGAAATATCATCATAAGAAATGAGATATCAATTTACCATTCAAAAATAGAAGTAATTTAATAATGGTCAAGGCCATCCTTTGTGATATATATCCGTAGTTTACATGGTTTATCTGGGTACTATAATCGATTTTTGAGAAATTTTTCATAATTTAAAAAACCTATAACCAAGATAACATGAAAGGGAGGTATGTTTTCATGGAATTTTAAATGTGAATAGAGCTTAAAGGATTTGAAAATAAGAATCATCACTACACATGTGCTTACACTACACACAAGTTGATATATTTTAATGGTATTTAGAAATGATTTGAATAAGGGATTGGGTTGTGTGTTAATATAGAATGAAAAAATCATAACCCATGCTTCAAGGAATTTTAATGTTCATGAAGATAACTACCCAACACATGATATGGAGTTTGATGTAGTGAATTCAATTTCTAAATATGGAAACATTATCTTTTGGGGGAGAAGTGTAAAATATTAATGTATATAAAAAAGCCTAAACTATATATTCACACAGAAAGTGTATAATATGATCCAATGAAGATTGTTATAGATGATCAATGACTATAAATTCTCAATCCACAATCATCCTGGTAAAACGTGTAATGTGGTGTGATCTCTATGTAGAAAGTACCCAAAAATTCTATCATTTATGTTAATTGACAGGGATCTGATCTTCATAGATTTGGAAAGGATTGACAAGGGAATAATAAAGGAAGGAATATCTTAAATATTTTCACAAATTATTCCTAAACTATCCCTTCTAAATACGATAAAATATTATCAATGAAATGATTTTGGAATTCGAGAAGAAATTGTAAACTATAAAGAAAGGGAAATCCTCAAAGTTCAATGTTAATGAAGAATGAATTGTGAGATTCAGTTTAATAATATATGTATAACTAAATCATGGGTTAAATATGGATATTTTGGATGATGTACATAGCTCAACCTTCTCTATCCACCCAGGAAGTACAAATATGTCTTGAGATCTTTCAAAACACTACTGGTTGGACAATATGAAAAAAGAGATCATGGAATATACATCAAGATGTCTAATATGTCAGAAATTGAAAGTTGAAATAAAAGAATTACAACGATATGATCATATCATTACCCATAACAATATGGAAATGGGAAAACATCACAATGGAATTTGTTAATAGTCTTATAAAGACATCAAGAGGGAATAAGTATACATGGGTTGTGGTGTATGGTCTTATAAAGACTACACACTTCATTACAATTCAAGATCATTTCTCTTTGGAAAAACTTGCACAGATGTACATCAGTTAAGTGGAGAGGATTAATAGTGTAAGACTACAAATATATCGAATAAATATTTTAGATTCAACTATAAAAATTGGGAAAGTATCAAACATTATCTAAACAATGAGTTGAACATTATAATGGATTATCTCCCCTAAAATGATTGAAAATCCATGTGGACTATCCAGAAACTTGATGAAATTTTGAAAGAATTATCTATTTTATTAAAAGGTGGATGTTATCAACATCTTCCACTAGTTGATATCTCTTAAAATAAAAATTTCCACTCAATCATCCAAATGACTCCCATTGAATCCCTTTATTGGAAGAGGTGCAGAACACCTGTATGTTGGGATTAAGTTGGGAGAAAGTTGATAGGTCTAGAAATGTTTAGGGAAATAATAGAAAAGGTTAAGACCAGTAATTATCACATCAAAGTTTCTCAAAGTTGACAGAACGACTACATTTACCATCATTGAAGTGACCTATAATTTGATGGTAGAGACATGTAATTCTTCTGTATGACTATAGTTAAAAAAGTTATGAGATTTGGGACGAAGGTAAATATTTCTCCAAGAAACATCATCCCCTTTGAGATCCTTTATTTCATCAGAGTGGGTTCCTTTCAACATTAACTCCTACCTAACCTATCTCAAGTATATGATGTATTCCATGTTTCCCTCTTGAGAAAGTTAGTATTAGACCCCTCACATGTACTCAATAAAAAGGTGGTACCATTGAACACTAACCTTTCATATGATTATAATATATTTAAGATCATTGATTATAGAGACAAACTTCTGCAAAATAAAACAATTCACTTGGTCAAAGTGCTGTGAAGAAAACACAACCTTGAATAATAAAAATGGGAACTGGAGGAAATGATGAAAAAAAGCTATCCTTGTCTATTTTATCATGGGAAATGAATATTTCAATGTTAAAAAGTCTTAAGGGGGGAATATTGAAACAACCCGAACTGTTATAAATAAAATTCTTCATATGATTTAATTATATGTCTTATTATGGAATATGGATATAAAAACACATTAAATTATGTAGTTTATTATATCTGATCATATTTTAATTACATTTAACCATCATTACCATTGATGATATATTCGTTCAATAATGATCTCATGATTAGTATAAATATAGGATTTGAACAAATCCAATCGGCATAGATTAAAGAAGTGCTGACCTCAACCTGTAGGATCATACCCCATGAAGACCATTTATTGGATCTTCTAAGGGAGATAGCATCACTATATTTTTTTCCTTGACCAATCCCATGCAGAGATCCAACAACTTATGCATGAGTGAAACTATTTGTGGGAGAATTTCAAGATCATCAAGATCACAACCCAAACCATGTATGTCAAACCACCCCATGGAAGTCTCACCATCACGAACCTTTCTTTTGGGGCACTTATGTGTGTCTTAAAGGGATATGTATCAAGACACTATCTATATTAGTATATACATTATTTTTTAATGGATATATTTTAACCCCATTATTGTTACATTATAAATGATTTTTATTTTGATAATATAAAACACAAATAGCATTTTTTATTAATATTCAAATTCAATTATGGAATTTATTTTTATGATTTAATAGATATTTGAGATAAATAATATTTTAATAAATTATTACTATTAAATAATTTTTATTAAATATAATATATCATATAATTTTATGAATTCAAATGTATTTTTTTATGAATCTTTAAAAACTATTATTTTCAAAAAAACAATGAATTTATTAATAATTGTTGATTTTATTTTAAAATTAAAAAATTACATATTTACTAAATTAATTAGATAAAATTAATATTATTTTTAGAACCATATCATTGAAATTATCCAATGGTAAGATTTTCATAATTTTCTATGGAAACTGAATTTTTGGTTAAATATTAAATACTGTATAAATATACATTTTGTATTATGAAATCATAATGACACAAAAGTTATGTAATAAATATTATAAATGGTATCTATGAAAAAATATATTTTTTGAATTTATAACACATTTATTTTATGTTTACTTGATTAATTTTATAAATCCATTATTAATCCTCCAAAAACAAAAATAAATTTTATGGTTTGAAAATCACTTCTTTAAGAGTATGAATCACCTCCAAATATGCAAGGGAATTATGTTTTTTATGATAGTCTATTTGACTTATAATATATTGAAAAACACTACCATTGGAAGAAACATGTAAATAACCATGATAATTTTTTTGGTTTTGGTAATTATATTATATTGAGTCCAAAACCTATGTTTGAGAAATAATAAAAAAATCCCTACTCTATTAATATATAAACCCACAAAATCTACCATTTATCATTAATAAATATAATTTTTTAAAACACTTAATCTTATATATCCTATATAAAGTCCTCCCATGGTGCTCCCATTCTCTCAAGAAGCTCCTCCCATGTATTTGGAGTCACACACTCAAGTAAGGGATCTCCCACTCTCCTTTTTTATTCAAGCACATATTTATGTTATGCATATAAATTTCCATTTATTCATGTTCGGATATGTTCTTCCATACCCCATTTACCTTGCATTTTATTTCAATATGAGTATATACCCCTATCACTCTCATTAATACCTCCCATTAACAATTATGTATATCCATTACCATGTTGAAATATAGTAAGGGCTTCTCGCCTTCAATTATTTATTCAGGTTTCCTTATTATTTTATGCCTTATATTTCCAATTTATAATTTTGGGATATTTATATAAATTTCCCTATTGTTGATAATTTCATGTCTAAATTATTATATACCCCCTTTTCTCCCATCAAATCATTTTGTGAATTTTTATGGGACGTTGTTATGTTGTATAAATTTCATTGTAGTTTCCATGCCAATGCAATTATGAAGTGAATACCATACCCATTTATTATCAAGGGAGTTCACCATTATCCAATTATAATTCGTTGAATTGGGAATTTCATGTATTTATTCCACACTACTTGATCGTGAAACAAAATATAATGATGAATCAATCCTTGTTTTATGATCTATAAGGCACACTTAAGCATGAGAATATAATGAATGTTATGGGTGAGCCTATAAGTATAAAATGTTTTAATGAATTGGATAATGTTTAGTATCATGAGACTTCATATTGTGATAGTTATTGAACCTTATTCGTTTATGGGAATATTTCTATCACGATTTCTTGGAATTTATCCTTGTCCTATGTTTATGATGTTGTGTTTTAAGTTGTTACCACATTTCCCATGTATCCTTTATGATTATAATGTTATATCATGTCTCATTGTTCATGTTTATGATTCCTAAAACTTTTATATCCCATTTATATGAATACTGTCTAAAATTTATTATCTTATTCATTTTATTCCATGTTTTTTCTCTTACTGATATTTATAAGTCACCACTTTCTTATGTATGTCCCATGGTTATCCCTTGCAGTTTTAAGTGCAAACATTTCAAATACGTTTTCAATAAACATAATGATTGTTTATTTTATGTTGTTATGTAATATACCTAATTCAAAACAAAATATACTTATCTGTCTTACAGGATGTATTAAATGTAATTTTATCTAATAAATCCTGATTTCATGTATAATAAATAGTAGAGTTGTTAAACCAAACCACGTCCATACAATAGGTTTTTGAATGAAAAGCATGTTTTGTGATGGGATCATGGATGATGATACCTAATATTTGACCTCTGTGAGAGGTGATAATGATGTTTGTGGAAGATCCCAGTGATTTTGTGATGTGACTCAAAATATTTTTGAGTTGAGTTATATGATTGAGAATAATGATGTTTTCATATTATCATTAGAGTTGAGTTTTTATATATGAGGCTGGACCAAGAAAGGGGTTTTCCCAAGCCTATGAGAGTCTTTATAGAGGAGAAACATGGATATTTTTTGTTTGATATTGATTCATGATAGGTGTTTTCAAGTATGTGGTATGATAATAGAGATTAGTTTGATATTAAGAATGTTAAATCATATATAAATCTTAGGTTTTGTTAGACATAATAGTCACGAGAGGCATGGTTTGCTGTTTAAATAGGAAATAGAATCTAGAATTGGTGAGATTATCATATCTGTGATGCATGGTTAGATGGTTAATTAGTCCCTTAATCCTCGTAATATGGGGATATAAATAAATTTTGCATTTATTTAATTTTATAACATGGTAGCACTGGGTTGTACACTATTTGGGTGTGCATGGATTGGAAATGGGGACTATTGAGCACTATTTTGAGATGGTTAAATAGATACCATAATTCAATGGTTTATGATATTGAGATTTTATTTATCATATATGTTATGTTTATTAGTGTGAACTGATCTTAGAATGAAAGATTTAATATTGATGTTTGATTAGGTGTGAATGGCCTTAGATGGAATATAAGAAATTTCTATGGGTTGATTTTGGAAAATCCATATAATGTAGAGATTTAACCATGAAGTTATTTAGAATCCAAGGGTAAGGTCATGGTAATGCATGTAAATGCACTATAGTTACATTTTATTCCTTCATATTATGTGTATGGAATATATTGTTATGTATGTGTCAGTCTGTTAATACTTTTTTACGGGTTGAGACCTCGAGAGATGTTAGTGTGTTATGATAGGGTATATGACCCCTTAGTTTACTTGCTATATAGAGTAAGTTCATGAGTTAAAAATGTTCTTGGTGTATGATCATGTGTGGATAGTGATAATATCTGATATGTTAGTGTAAAGTTATAATATTCCTTATTTTAATTAATGAATAGAAAAGGTTGTTTATGCTTGAGGATATGATGTGTTTTGGTTAGATCAATGGATGCTCTAGGGTATAGTCAGGTGTGATTGAATTGTGTTATTCAGTGCATTGGTGTATAATCGATGCATGAGATGAGATATATGTAGTGTGATAATGGATTTCCAAGGCTTAATCAGGATTTTGACAATTAAAGTTGATTATATCATGTGAGAGATGACTTGTGACCATTTTTTAAAAGTTAGATATGGAATTATGTTCATTGGGATTGGTGAAGTGTTGACGGTCATAGTGGATCAATGTGATTGATAAGGAATAAACTAAGTTACTTAATTAGGGTTAGTTGGGAATTTTTAGGATTTTGATTCACTGGTAGGACATAGTATGGTATATAGCAGGATGGAATGGGAGAGTCACGTGATGATTAAATAGGTCATAGTATATGAGTTATATACATCACAGTTGGGTGTAAGATGGAGGATAATTAGTAGTATTAGTAAGTGATTACATGGGGTGGCTTTATTCTTGATGAAAAAATATGCATGTCACGGGAGGGTTCGAAGAAGGCACGACTTGTTTGAAACAAAACCGGGCCAAAACAGACTAAAATATCCAGTAAAAGATCTAGTTTGAAAATGACTCAATCTTCAAAAATTACTTTGGTTCAAAAATTCATAGTGCTTCAGTAGTAACCTCTACACATCATAAGTCTGGTGTTCAGACCTCTAGTTTGCGAAAGTCCTCATCTTTGTAGATCATAGTTGGAAAACTTCATTCCATGTAACACTAGTTTGTGGAACCCCATCATTTCATGAAGCTAATAATCAGTAAAAAGGCTTCAATATTTCATACACGATATTAACTTGACTTAACTGGGCCTATAAATACCAACCCATGTATGAAATTTTAGTGTAGGTGACCTTTAAACATCTAAAAAAATATTTGAAATCACAAAACTCAAAAGCTTCATGAGAAATAGAAAATATGGATTTACAAAGGTATCGATATTTATCAAAACCACCTCCCATGGGTTTTTTAAACACTCAACATTTATTTGATATTCCTTTTGTAATCTTTGATGGACTTAATATATAAATAAATTCATTTGTGGATCTTGGGGTTCTGTGAGATAATTTTCTTTCATGAACCCAACTACATGGGAACCAGAACTTCACCTAGAGGAAGGGTTACATAATTTCACCAAACATATACATTCATGAGACCCTTGACCATCATGAAGCCCAATAACATTGTGAGATCCTCAACATTCATGTATCCCCATATTTCACGAAACCCATCCCTTAGTCCTCTCTATGGTGCCTCCTTTTAGAAAATAACCTTTCACTAACGTTATGTTCATAGGATCCCCATACCAATATATGACTAGTTCAATACCACCCCTAATATTTGTGTGACCAGTTCCATCTACCATTTTTTCCACTTACTTTTCTTTAAGTGTGGCATGGGCCATTACACTACCATTTTCTCCAAAAAAGTAACATAATTCCTCTTGATCATAAAAATAGGCATACTATTATTCAGCCTCTTGATTGGAAATGCTCTCTAGACGTTTTTTCACAATGACCCACTTAGAGGAACATGAGAAGTGGACATGTAATCACTGAAGGAGGAATCAACAAGGGAAATGAATAACCTATCTTGGTAGAGAGTCATTTTTCTATATCTTACTATCATATTGACATGGCCCCCTCAGGGTGTAATCCCCACCCACGGAAGAGATGTATGCTATAAAATAGCCTAACTTGGCCACCTAGTTTAATGACATTAAATTGCATGAAAACATCTTCAACAAAAGGAATTAAACTGTAGTCTTACCCCATGTGATGCCCATGGTATGTCATTTTTATGGACATCATTTAATGAGACCTTCCCCATCACCATGGGATGACCCTTCTTCTTTGAGAAGATTCTATATGTAATCCCCACACCATCCCTCAATGGTTATCCTTTTGCGACATGATTATCATTACCACATGATGTTAGAATTTATAGTCCAATCCTGTCATATGACCTTAAAATAAATCATCAAAATACTGGGGTTTTGATCAATATCTCTTAAATAGGATACATAAGACACCTCCTTTTGGTTTAATCCTAACACCTCAACATCACTACCAAATTCTGAGTGTGAAATATTCCCCATTTGGGACACACTCAACCAAATCCATGTCTAAAATATTCCCCCCTAGGGAGACACTTAACCCAATTCGATCTTGAATTCTTCCCCCCCAAGGACACATATAAATAAATCCTAAGTTTGATATCTTCCCCTTAGGTACACTAAAAAAATATTCAGTGTAAAACCTTCCCCCTAGGGACACACGCAACTAAATCCAAGTGTGAAATCTTCCCCCATGGGTAAAAACTCAACGAAATCCCGAGTGTAAAATATTCCCCCACGGGATACACTAAAAATAATCCTGATTGTAAAATATTTCCCCTTTGGGAAAAACTCCACCAAATCATAATTGTGAAATATACCCCTATAAGGTAACAGTTCACCAAATCCCATGTGTGAAATCTCCCCCTTGGGGATACACTCCTCCAATTCTCAAGTTAGAAATCATCCCCACTGGGATACACTACAGAAAACCCACAAGTGTGAAATCCCCGCTATATGGGACACAATTAATCACCCAACTTTCTACGAACAATATTAAACCTATAACCCATCCATCTCCACAATATGTCAAATATGTTACCTAATATATAATCCCTTCCCCATATAATAAACAGGGGATACAAGAGGTAAAAATCCCCGTATGAATTACACCTCTGGTGTCAACAATGTCTGGGTTGACATGGGATGCCTTAAGATTTCCACCTAATACACCTCACACATTAGATACCCTCAAATTTAAAATGATATGATGTTATAGATTTCCAACCTACCCAATGTCTAAAAATTAATAGATATGCTGAACATTACAACCTCTTTTGACTAAAGGTTTCTCCCATTTTGAGATTTAAGTATGTAATTAACTGACATCCACCTTGAGATGGAACCGAGATCGAGTTTCAAAAACATGAATTAAATCCATTACATAGACTCGAACTAGGTGATGAACTCCAAGGAGTAATCCATTCAAGTAGGAACCAATATCCCATCTTCTTGTTTCAATCAAGGATCTGACATCACTGATAAAAGTGATGAAAGCCGTACAACTTTGGAAAGTGGGAACATGGGGCAATGAGAATGCATGTAATTTCCTGGTGGAAAGGAAATGATTAAACCTAGTGGAATGTGGTAAGAAAATGGTGAACCTGGGGTTCCATTATTCTCATTACACTATGGGGACTAGTATCACTAGGAGACCATTATATTTTCATGTCATCAGATCATGATATTTAGTGCAAGGTAACACTGGGAAAGTAATTTGACCAACATGAAAATCTCTTATGACATGAGGAAGATAACATTGGTCATATTTGGTTTGTGAAATTTATAGTATGGATCCTCCCCTATTTTAGGAAGAATTGACAACATTGGGTATTGGGAATCACTTTCATTATACCAATACCGATGGATGATTCCATATAATTTATAGCAATCAAGCTATATGAAACTGGTGACATAATTCCAATATGAATATATGTAAGGTTAATGTAAGCATGGTAATCCCCCATGACTATAATCATTGCATGAAATCCATTGTGCCTTCAAATATCGGGTTACCACACCTCATTTCATCCTCTAAGATCATCTAGACGAGGGTGATCGATTCCATTGTTTATCAATATAAATAACAAGGACTCGTTCCCATTAGTTATATAGCCCTCTAAGATATTCATGAATTAGATCCTTACCGACACTACCACCTTAGAGGATCATGCAGGGGGATACTACCCATGTTCTAATGGGGAACCGCTTCAAGATCCTCCCCATGTAGCATTATGATAGTTCCCTGCCCTATGTCATGGTGGTAGGGGATGGTCAATCCATACCTATCACAACCACCACTTAGGAACTACTTAGGATGGCTCCCACTATGTCGTTTCAGTACCAGCACTGACCAGGCCCATAGGTCGATGAGCAGATTTACTCTATCCCCACACTACTATCCATAGTCCATAAATTTGGCACCAATGATGGGGGTAGACCCAATACATTTACTGACATGATCCATCTTCTGCATCTCTAGTGGCCTCTGTATCCACTGACATATTCCATAAAATAGCAACAAATTATCAACTAAGATCCTTCTATTCGAAGTTGGTATTGAGACTATAAATACTTTCACCCTAATTACCTCAGGTCAGTCCCTTACTTTAATAAATTGGTTTACTAGATAAGGAATTTTTATCTCAAAGGACAGAATAGTTTAGTAGTTTTGAAAAGAAGACACAAAAATAAGTTTATCATTACAACTGGAGAGGAAAAAACCAAATAAAAACTCCTTTGGAAGCATCCAAAACTCCTTGATTATCCGTAAATGTCATTAAAAATATACATATTTTCATCCTTGGGAAAAATAAAATATACGAAAGGGGTGATATCGGATGTTCATTAAGGGTATGTAATATAGTGGAAGTTAATATAAAGAGTAAGGCATGGTGAATGACTGCCAACACATTCCATTAGAATGTATACATGAGCAAAATATAGAAAGAATAAAAGATGAATAAATAATTCCATAAAAATAAGTACATGATAATAAATATTAACCATGGATATTCTACTAGTCGAATATTCACATGGATAATAAATTACTAATCATAATGGGTGAATTCATATGTCATACATCATAAAGATATCCTGGAGTCCATGGTGAAGACACCTGAAAATAAATGGTTTAGGCCTCGGCCAAAATCCATGTATGTTTTGTATCCTGAGACCTACCAATGAATCGAAGGGATATAAGGGTCCCCACACATCACATAATAAATCCAATCCATTCCTCATATGAATGTTGTTAAACATAAACCACATACATATAATAGATGTAAATAACTTTCCCCAATATTTAAACTTAATCAACAACCCTCCCGAGTACTATGGTGAATGGTATCAAGATAGAACATCCACAGTTAGACTGATCATTAACTATTTAAAAAAATATAGTAGAAGATAATCATAATATATAATTCCCAATTAAGTATAATATTCAGAAAATTTTGGTTAATTATATGATAGTACTCTAATAAAATAATTGACAAATTCTTGAGAGAAATACACTTTTTTACATTTTAAAGATAGTTTTTTTTGGAAAATCATTTTTATTTTTCTTAATTTTTCTTATATAAACAATAATGAAAAAATATGGTTTGTCATGATAAATTTAGTGATTTTAGAAAAATAATGTTATCTTAAAATAGATTATGAATGTAAATTTAAAATGGGTAAGAAATCTGGACGTTCCCTCTAATCGGGTTTGCTTATAGAAAAGATTTGAGAAGATAACGTTGTAAAATATGTATTTTCAATTAAAATAAAGATGAACTGATATAGATATTTGATTTTGGAACATATAATGAGAATTTATAATATGTATATAAAAATAATGAATAATTAAATTTGGCTACTGAGAGATAAATCATAATCCGAATGGAAAGTGGAGGTTCGGGAAAGAAACCTATACCTTATGTCCAAAGGTGTTCTCCACATGACATTAATGTCCTAGATAATCAAATTAAATCCACTAATTATTTAAATTAGTTCCTTGTATAAATTTATTTTATTTAATATATTTTTTTTAATTCCATTTAGGGTCATTTTGATTAGTTATAACATATAATTTTATCATTCCAGAGCATTCATCTACTTTGTTTTCATGATTAGTTTACTTGTATACGAGAATAGAAGTTCATATAAAATGGGAATAGATATCCAGAATTGAAGTTATATGTTATTAATTTAAATAAATATGATGAAATATTTATATAATATGGTTGGTTATTTTGGTTGGTGATGAATCAATAGATAATACGTTTGTGGTAATCTTTTAGATTATTTTGGCGGTTTTTTGATCATCAGAAACTAGTTTTGTTTTATTATTTAACATCATTTGAATATAATGGTAATAGAATATTACATAGGCTTTTATACATCTATTATAATTTCGGTTAACCAGAAAATGTATTTGTAACCAATCTTGAAGGTGTTAATGGAAAATTAAAATGCATCTTCCATAATGTCGGTAAATTGGCACATCATGGGTGATGCTTTCCTTTATAAAATAAAATAGAGTGCGAAATGAGATTGATGATGGATCTTCCATTAACATTATCAAATTACTTTAAATAAATTATACTAGAGTTATAATTTCAATTTGGATAGGGTAAGTTAATAAAGGATGAGAAAATAAAATAAATTGAAAATAAAAGAAAGAAAAGAAAGAGGTTTTTTACCTCTTGAATTCTCCTCCTTGAGAACCTCCTTAAGAGAATTGGTTTTAGTCTTTTTTTGACTAAATTTTCTTTGAAATGGGGGATGGTATTAGGAAGAGTATTGGGTTGAAATTTAAAAAGGATAAAATATTGAAAGGTGGGAGGAGAAAGGGTGGTAAGAGGTGGTATTTATAGTGGAGGAGATGAGTGTTTTTTTGAATATTTTATTTCTTCTTTTTATTATTTTGGATCAATACAATCTATATTTTGAGAATTTCACCAAATATATTAAACTAATGAAAAATAATTTGAGATTATGGGCATAAATAAACCATATATCACTTATGACTCAATAATTCATATATTTAGAATTTATCATAAATTATCATATTTTATTATTCACCATAAATTCATGTATTTTAGGAAAATCCCAAAAATTCAACATAACCATATTTTGAAATTTAGATTTCAGAAATTAACTCCATTTTATGAAAATTATTTTATAAATATGAGAAATTTAATTTTTAATTAAAATGATCATTGACTCAAAAAATATAGATTTTAAAATTATAACTGATTTTATACCACTTTGAAAGATGAAATAAGGACTCATAAAATTAACTTAAAATCATGAGACTATATAATATTAATATGTTAATATATTTTATGAAAATAAATTTTCTTTTAAATAATTATATTAATTATAAAATTGAAATTTAATATTTATTACATACAAAAATACCAGCACTTAATTTATCATTTTTCAAATATTTACGTACTTATTCTATGATATATATATTTCATATTTTTATTTATAAGATACCCTAATTATAATTACACTTTTATAGGTGAGGTTACTATTTATTTTTCCAGTTTACTATTCATAAAGTTCATATTAATATTTGTAATGTTAAGTTACTATTTAATCGGTATAGGTTCTATAACTTCTTTAAATACATCTTATTTCATTAATAATTCATTTTTAAAATTTGTATTGTTCTCTCTATGTGATTTTATGTGATTTATACAAAATGAAATAATTAAAAGAAGGCAAATCATAGTAATTGAATTTTAGGCTGTTACATTCTCCCCTCCAAAAATTTTATCCTCAATATTTCCAAAATTTTACATTATAAAAAGACATGAGTTTTTCTTGATCATAACTTGATCTGGTTCCCATTTCACCACTTCAATTTTATGGTTTTTACAATTTAATTTTACCATTCAAGTCATTTGATTCTTTAACACCTATTTTTTAGTGTTCAGAATCTGAATAGGATCTTCATAGTATGGTAAATAAGATTCTAAATCAATTCATTTAGAATTGAGGATATGCATTGATTCTAGAATATACATACTTAACAAAGAGATGTAGAAAAGATTATGTACTTTTAAAATTCTAGGTGGCATTTCCAAATGAATATCCACACCTCCACATCTCTCCAGGATTATAAAAGGACCAATGAACCTAGGGCTTTGTTTTCCTTTATCTCAAAATCTTATAACACCCTTCTATGAAGATACTTTCAAGAAAACATGTTCTCCCACTTTAAATTACAAATCCTTCCTTTGATTAATAGTGTATATCATTTTTCTACTTTGAGATGCTTTTATATGTGTTTGAACAGTCTTTATCTTCACTGTTGTTTCCTCCATAAGCTCTGAGCCTACAAGCTTCCATTCACTAACATCATCCCTACAAGTTGGTGTACGACATCTCTTTTCACACAATGCTTCTTACAGTTTCTTTTGAATACTTGAATGGAAACTATTATGGTAGGATAACTCATCCAAATATAAATTTTGATCCCACATACCTTGGTAGTCATGTAATCATGATATCAACATGTCTTCTAATTTTAGGAATTTCCTTTCTGACATACCATTAATTTGAGTATTAAAATAACTATTCAAATGAATCTTAGTATCCAAATATTTCTAAATACTTTTACATAATTTATATGTAAATTGTGGGTCATGATTAGATACAATTGAAATAGGTCCTCCATTAACTTCATTAATATAGAGTCATGCTAGATGATATAGTTTTAAATGTTTCCTTATATTAAGAAAATATGTATATTTTCTATGTTGATCAATAATTACCCATATTATATCATATTTTATTGTAGTTTATGGTAATCCAGTGAAAATATCCTCAGTTATGTCTTCCCATTTTTGTGTAGGAATAAGAATAGGTTGCATAAATCCTCTAGTATTCTATCATTAAACCTTCACCTATTGACATATTAAACATGTATATAAATAATAATAAAAATTGTGCTTCATATTATTCCACGAGAAGTTTTTAATTATATCTCTATACATATTAGTGCTACCAGGGTGTTTAATAAAACATGAGATATGGGCATCATCCAATACACACACTTTTTATCTCAGGCATAGAGGGAACACATAACCTCCGCCCAAATATTATAATTCCATCTTCATACACAAAGTCCAAAAACATCCCATCATCCATGGATTTAGTTTTGTTTTGAAGATTCTAATCATTAGGCTGAGAACATTTAATCCATTCCATTAAAGATGGTTGGGAAACCAATTGAAAAAATAAATGATGTTTCACCATCCTTGATAATTCTTATATCCATCATTTCTAGATCAATGTACAAATGATCCATATCAATCCTCATTTTTTTCATAACTCCATGATTCTTCCTACATATGAATCTTCAACCTTATTATCATTCCCTATGTGGTACTGTATTGAATAATCACAATCCTTTAGTATCTCAATCTATATCCATTTTCCTCATGTTGAGTTCATTCTATGAGAGGATATATTTCTAACTGTTATAATATGTATATATCTCAAATATTTCACCATGGAGAATGTGTCTCTAGATTTCACGAGAAACCATTACAGCTACTAACTCAAGATCACGCATTGGATAGTTTTTTAATGAGTTTTTAACTGCCTTGATGCAGAGACAATAAATCTATCATTTTTCATAAGGACACAACCAATTCCTTTTTTTAATGTATCACTATAAATCACATACCCACCATTTCGTGATGTTAGAGTCAAGATCGGAGCATTCACTGATATCTTCTTCAATTCATAAAATCATTCTTTACATTCCTTTTTCCAAATAAACATAAACCCTTTACAAGTAATCTTGATTAATGAGTTTTCTAATCAAGAATTTTTTTTAACTAAATGCCGATAATAATATTCTTAACCAAAAACAATTACATACATTGGTTATGTTAGTTGGTTTAGTATACTACTAAATCAACCTTGTATTTACCAGATCAACCGATATTCCATCATAATAGATAATATAGACGAGAAAAGAATGTTTTGGATCCAAAATTCACACTCATTAAACTCCCCGTATAACTCTTTTCATTTAAGAGTCTCTAGAAAAACCCGCAAGTTGTTCTCATGGTGCTCATATATTTTGGAATATATCAGGTTATCATTAATAAATACCATAATAAAATCATCAAGACATTCAGTGAACACTTTTATAATTATATCCATGAAAAAAGGTGCATTAGTCAGTCCAAATGGAATTATTGTAAACATTTAATGTGCATATCTAGTTCAAAATGTGGTCTTTGGAATATCTTCATTCCTCACATGAAATTAATGATATAGATATCAAAGTTCAATATTATAAAAATATTGGGCTCCAAGATGTTGATAAAATATATCATCAATGTGATCCAAGGGATACTAATTCATTATTGTAATAGCATTTATTTCCCTATAGTGAATGCATAACCTCTTGGACCCATGTTTCTTCTTGACCAAGAGAACAGGGCCTCCCCATGGAGAAACACTTGGGAAAATAAATCATTAATTTCTCAACTCTTCTAGGGGTTTCATTAGTTCCACCAATTCCACAATGACCATTGTATAAATATTATTTTATATTGCCCTTGAATTATGGATTAAATCAATATAAAACTAAATTTACCGCTCCAAACGATGTCTAGGTAAATCCTTTAGATATAAATCAATGTATTATTGAACAATAGGTACATACTCAATTTTAAGACTTCTTTACTCATACATAGATATTGTTTTCTCCCCCCCCCCAAGAATTTCATTTAGAAGAATGACTGAAGGCGGATCTGGATGGGAACCATATGATGATGTTTCTGCTAAAAAGATTAGGGATTATACATCATCCTCACAAATTGTATCTTTCTTCTTATTGAAATAGATTTTCATGTCATATTTTGAAATCCATATCATACCATGTATAAAATAAAAATCAACTATAGGTGTGATTGTATTGTTTGAATCTAAAGCACGTTTATGTGTCATAAAGGGGACTTCCCGACAAATCGTTGTTGCAATGATACTTTCTGTAGGATTTTTTTACTGAAAACTCATTTATTAAATTAAAAGGAAAATATAAAATTGTCATGGAAAAAATGGGACGATATATAATAATGTGATGATATATAATCTAATAAAGTATTGGAAAATTTTGAGTAAATTATTAATGTACCGGCCACCACATCATTAGAAACTTTATCCTCTGCAGTTTTGATCGCATAAGCTTGGCCATACTCCCTTCAACTTTTTATGGAAAAATTTTCCTTGAAACCTAAGAAAATAATTTATATAGTGTAAAATATCCCTAAATTTATAGCATAGAAAATTATTATATTCATTATTTCCCTTTAAATCATGGTCTTGGTGGACTTTTTCTCTAAACTTTTAACAAACTCTTTTTCCTTTTAAGAAGGTACTACGGTGTTTCCTTCCATAAGAATCACACATTAAAAAATTACATTGTTTATTATTATATTTATCTATTATTTCCTCCACCAATATCTTATTATCTTATTTTCCATTAATGTAATAATACTTAGAGAATTATTTCTATATCCTGATACACATGAGACTATATCTTCAAATGATGATTACTTTTGGGAGACCAGTTCTCTTGGGAGGAATGGTTATAAACAATACAATAATAAAAAATATTTCTCCTTGGATAACGTATTTAGGTAGTGAAATTACTTCATAACCCTATAAAATTAGATTCATACATCACAACATTTTCATCCTCTTTCAATTTTTGACACATGAATTATCTCACCATATCCACACACTGTTCGCGAGAAAAATATTTTTGTAGAAAAAATTCCTTAAAATATTTTCATACCATATTTACAATTTCTTCCTTCTTCATTGTGTTTTGAATCAGTGAACACCATTGATCAGAATCTCTTAAGAGATGGTATACTTCCATTAAAACCTACTCCCATTCATTAGTTACAAAAGTGAAAATGCCTTCTCTAAAGAACTTATCCAATACTCAGCTAAAAATGGATTTTCAGTCTAATCAAATGATAGAAAATGTTATAGAATAAATAGGTCTAACATTACTACTCAATGTTGTGGATCATGATTCTCCGTATGGATAAGTTTATTGTTCATAACCTGATTCAGGTTTCCCAGTAGTGTTATAAGTTGCTCAGAACCAATCATATCTCCAGTACCAACGTCATTATCATACATTGGACAGAAATACCTACCTGGGATACATGTATTGATACAAGTTCCATTCCTCTAATTTTAAAAAAAATTTAAATAATATATTAAATTAAATTATTTTAACAATCATAATGCATATTTTTCAAACATTCAAAACACTTAACATAAATTGGATATTTAGCAATAGTTAATCTCATAATCATAAACATGGTTTCCCTGGGGATTTGTTTACATTTAAATCATTTATAATGATTTGTAAAGAATATATGAATTATCCTATTCATATACATAGTGAGTTTCATATTATGTGTGTTGTAAGGCCCCTTGGTGTCTACTAGTTTACCCCAAGTCAGGCACATAACACCTTGTTAGTGTTGTTAACCTTACGTATATCTGTTCTAGAATCACATTCACATGTAGAATCCATACATGGTAGTATTTCTAGGAAGACACATGTAATATGTACTTTACAAAAATTTTATATTGTTCTTCTATGTTTATCCTCAAATTCTATCTTAGGTTTTAGTTACCTAATCAATGTTTTCTAAATCTAGTTTTCATGTTTTCTACTAAAATTCCACTAATACTAACTATAAAGACCTCGTCCTCAATTTTCCATAGTCGATTCCTTAATTTATTACATTCGTATAATAAAAAATGAATTCACATCCCAATGGACCAAATACTTTAGTAGTTTCGGATAACCAGATACAAACAGAAGTTTTACATTAAAAATTGAAGGGAAAAAAATACTAATACTCCATTGGAAAAATCCAGAACTCCTAGATTATTTCTCCAAGTCATCCATAATATACATATTTGCATCCTAGTGGAAAATAAAATATAATAAAGGGGTGATCTCAGATGCTCAGTAAGGTTATGTAATACATTATATGATAATACAGAAATTAAGTCATGGTTAATGACTAATAAAATATTCTTGTAGAATGTAAACTTGATCATAATATGGAAAGAATAATAGATGAAAAAAATAATTAATTAAAAATAATCATATAAGAGTGAAGCATAAACAAGGATATTCTTCTAATAAAATATTCACATGGATAATAAATTACTAATAATAATTAGGGAATGCATATACTGGACATCATAAACAAACCATCGATGCCTCGGGCAGGACACCTAAAAAAATGGTTAAGGCATCATCTAAAATACATTTATGTTTAGTCTCAGAAGACATACCAATGCATCGAGGGGATATATAAATCCCCACTCATCAAATACTAAGTTCAATTCATTCCCCATATGGATGTATTTAAAAATAAACAATGTACACATTTGAAATGTAAATAACTCACCCCAATCTATAAATATAATCAATAACCATTCTGAGTAGTATGGTTAATGGTATGAAGATAACACATCCACAATAAAATTGATCATAAAATATTTAATAAAATATGGTATATAGTTATAATAATTTATTATTCCCAATTAATAATAATTATAATAAAATGGTGTTAAATTATATGAAATTAACTTAATAAAATAATTGAGGAATTCTTGAGAAAAATATACGTTTATATTGCAATGAAGCGATCTATATTAAAAATAATTTTTATTTGTCATAATTTTTTATGTAAAACTAATAAAGAAAAAATATAGTTTTTCATGAAAAAATAATTTATTTTAGAAATATAATGGTATTTTAAAAAATATTATGTATGATACTTGAAAATGGGTAATAAATTTGGATGTTCCCTTTAATCGGGTTTTCCTATCAGGAATAATTGGTAATGGAATCTAGTAAAACATGTATTTCCTCTTAAAAGAAAGATGAAACAGTCTGGATATATGAGCTCAGATCATATAAATAGAATATGGAATAATAATATAAAAAATTAATAATAATATTTGGTTAAAAAGAGAGAAATCTTAACCCGAATGGAAAATGGAGGTTCTGGAATAAACCCTAAACTTATATATGAAATTGTTCTGAAATTGACCTTAATTTCAGGGATATTAAAATTAAATAAATTATTTAATTAATTCAAAACCATTCATACATGTATTTTATTTTGTATAATTTAAATAAGTTCATTTATATTCTTATTGATGAGCTATAAGATACAATTTTATCATTCGGGATCGTTTGTTTCCTCGGTTTTCATGATCGCTTTACTTGTATATGTGTGTGGATGATCACGTAAAATGGAAATAGATATATTAAATTGAAGTTATATGTTATTAATGAAAAAATATAATATTAAAGGGTTATATAAGTCATTTGGTTATTTTTGGTGTGAATGAATCATTAGATAAGACGGTATGATAATCATTTAGATTATTTTGGAAGTTTTTCCATCATCACAAAGTAGTTCTGTTTTATTAATTTACATAATGTGCATATAATGGTTCCAAAATATTAAATAAGATATAATAACTATATTGTAATATAGTTTAATTATAAAACTATATTTATGACCATTCTTGAATGCGTTAATGAAAAATTAAAATTCATCGTTCATAATGTCGGTAAATTGACACATCATGAGTGATGATTTCATTTATTAAATAAATGAGAGAGATAGATAGAGATAAAGAAGTTTTATGATTGATCATCCATAATAATTATATAAATTTATTATATAAATGATACTAGAGATATAATATATCTTTAGAAAAGGTGTGTGAGGGAAACATAAGAAAATATATGAAATTGAAAATAAAATAAAGGAAAGAAAGAGGATTTTTACCTCTTGAATTCTTCTCCTTGAGAACCTCCTAAAGGGAATTTTATTGGTATATTTTCGGGAAAAAATGCTATTGATCATGGAGGAGAAGGTTGGGATGATTACTAGGCATATGTTTTATAAAGATCAAAGCCTGGAAGTTGAGAGAATAACGGGTGGTGAGGGGTGGTATTTATACTGGAAGAGATGAGTGTTTTCGGAAATATTATTTACTTGTTTATTATTTTGGCTCAAGATTATGAATAGTTTAATAATTATCACAAAATATATTAAAATAATGTAGTATAGTTTGATATTATTGGTTTACATCAGCCATACATCACCTATGACTCAATAATTCATGTATTTAAAATTTATCATAAATTATCGTATTTTATTATTCACAAAAAAATCAAGTATTTTAGAAAAATACCAAATATTCACCGAAAAAATTTCTCAATGTGTAGAATAAGAAAAATAACTATGTTATCAAAATAATTTTATAAATAATAGAAATTTAATTTTTAATTAAAATGATCTTTTACATGAAAAATTCAAATTTCAAAATTATAACTCATTTTATAACATGTTGAAATTTAACTAAGGTATCATGAAATTATATTAAAATCTTAATATTAAAAAATATTAATATATGATTCAATTTTATGAAAATAAATTTCCTTTTAAATATTTTTATTAATTATAAACTTATAATTAATTATTTATTACTTAATAAAATACCAACACTTAATCTATGATTTTTTAAATATTTACTTACTTATTCCAAGATATAGATAATTCATATTTTTTTTATAAGATACCCAAATTTTATTTATACTTTCACAGGTGATGTTTCTAATAATTTTTCTATTTTACTATTCATAAGAGTTATATTACCTTTCCTACATTTACGTTAATATTTCATCGGTATTGGTTTCTTATCTTATAGAAATACCTCTTATTTTATTTATTCTTCATTTAAAAATATTTATTGTGTTCTATAAGTTATTTTATGGTATTTATACTATTATAAATGATTACAAGAATGAAAATTTTACTCATAGAATTATGGGTCGTTATAGAGACCCCAACATCCTCTTAAGTTGGTTGGGTTGAATATCACAGTCACTGGAATCATTGAAAGCCATTATGAGTCATCTATAATAGTGCAGAGGTCCTACCTACCCCCCCCCCACCAACCATCGTGGAGGTCCTCCCCATTCTGAAATCATGCCCTGTATTAAAAACCATCCTATGGGAGTGATAACACCTGTTGTGGAGGTCATGCCTGTATCATGGGTCGAAATGTACATGGTGGAACCTGAGTGACTCTCAATAGATTCATCTTGGGGAAGTCACATACTTTTAGAGTAAAAAATGTTGGATGCATCATGTCACCATTGACCTCTTAGACACTAATGATATGGATTACATGATGAGGGTACCTTAATTATCCTCTACTAATGTCTGGGGCATAAGCCCGTTAACTAAGTCTTATAGTCCAAGAAGTTGTGGTTGGGAAAATCCTTATATCCCTATATAGGTACCTGTAGGTGTAGGAAAATCTAGAATCCTTTTAAGGACTCACAGTGAAACTATCTCTATCACCATCAGTTTCCCTTCTCTCTAACTCCACGTAATATGTTTTAGAAATATCAGGGTCTAGTTTGACACCCTCAGATAACAGTGAGCACTCTGTTGAGCCTCAAAGGGACACTACCACCCGCACAGATGAGGAGGCGGTAAACACCCCCTTCTGCATGGATATGTTCTTCAGGATAGAACAACATATAAGATACATTCTTACAAGTAGTGGATATTTTACCCTTGTGACACCCCCTATCCCATTAAATCAACAGTAAAGTAGGTATGTTTCTATGACACTACCTTTATCTCATCTTACCTAATCATGGCTTGGGCCAACCAAAAGTAAGACCATAACTTGGTAGGGAAAAAGAGGACTTGTGGGATCTCGTAGCCTCCGATCAAATATCGATCACATTATGGAAACATTAGACTCTATATTTTACCATCTTGATGTCCCTTACTATGGTGCTGGTAGTTTTTTCACCAAAATGTCTTGGTGATGTTCCTCCATCTTTGGAATCATTAGCTGTCCAACAAAGGGTTTCAGGAGCACCTTAATTCCATCTACCAATAGTGTAATATGGTTGAGATCGCATTTCTCCTAGTAGATCAGTGCCTTCAATAGTATTTATACCAATAGACACTTAGTCAATCCTATTTTAAGTTCCTTACTATGCTTTGTTGATTCATGAAAGATGTGTCTCGATAGATGCAGATCGGAGGCTGGGAAAGTATGAGACCCTCTATTTCAGTCATATCTTATGGTAAAGATAGATCTTTCAATCCATCCCATCTACCAAAAGTAAATTTTCCTCTCTAACTACCTCCATTGTTAATTTCCTCACCATCAACCATCTTGAGAATCAGATAAATAGAGTTGTCGACACTGGGCATGACAGGGATAACCCACCTCAAGTGGTAACATATCACCAAGAATACCCTATGATATGCATCTGTACTCAACAAGAAAGATTGGTGAATGGTATTAGTTGTACCCCAGTGATACATAGTTATACATTCATTGATATATCGAAAAATGAAAGGGACATGTCAAGCCCAATAACCCATCAATGTTTTTGCTGAAATTTGAGTTGAAAGTTAGGATAATTGCCTTATTTCAAGAGCTTGGGAAATATAAGAGGCTTACCATTGATATTATTGTTGTATATTTCCCAGAACCTTAAAATGTTATAAAGGGAACTCATAACTCCTATAATGGTGCACATGTTCTTCCTCGTTTAGATGCACCAATTTGAACATAGTTTCCTTGTGCACCCAACGAGGGAAGTGGCCGATGGCTGCAAAAAAAAACTGAGACATGTGTCTCCCATCCTACTTGAACAGTGGTATTATATTCCTTGAAATAAAGATAACTATTCACCCTAATTCAAAGATCATATCATTGAATTAGTGGTCACAAATCCTCTCCAAGATGATCTGATAGATAATATTATCACCTGCCCCTAGGATCTAGAAATACGACAAGTGACATTTCTACCTAAATGAAATTTGTACACAATATGAGTGGACCATGTTTAAGCACCTCTGGAGTTTGGTAGTCCTAGATTCAACTCATTTAATGGGATGAAATATTCTCTATAGGATTTTTCTTACCTCACATCATGAAGTGGTCCATTTTTAGGGACTTTAGAAAAGAAGGAAACTATCATGATTTGATGCTTTATCAAGATACTGGAGGGACCAATGTACATCTGGTATAGTTATATATCCATAGGTTACATTGATAATTGGGAGGACCTCCATAGATATTTCCTCTACCATTTCATCTCCACCTCCCAAAAGACTTTCATTTCCGACTTCTTAAAATAAAAACAGTGGCCCGATTATCAAGACGTCAAATTCATTACTTGATGGGACTCACATATTCACTAGACATTCCTCTATCCAATGAAAAACTAATTATGAAGTGTACAGAGAACATCATAGATGATTTGAACCCATCCCTCATCTCCTTGAACAACCTTATTTTATTTTTTGGAATTATCTAATAATGATCAATGTTTGGAATAATCGTTAGACAGGACCAAACAATAGTCACGCCCATTTCCCATTCCATGTCTCATGAAAAGCCCATAAAATTATATACATCTTCCACTATATAAATAGTGGATTCTAAGATGGTACAACAATTGGAATCTTTTCCAAAAGATCCCCACTATGTGCATCTCCTCTAGTAACAACATCACCTGGTGCATCCCCACTAGGCACATCCCCTCCATGAACAACATCCATTACGAGAGGATGTGGCTATAGCCCCACATTAGGTCCATGCTCCCACGGTTCCATCCACAAAACTAAGAAACAAAATCTATTCCTTCATGTATACACAAGTATGAGTATATTTCATATCCTTCGTGGAAAATAAGATCAGGTGTTTTTTTAATGAAATAGACCCTATGAGGATAAACTCACTACTAAAATCAATCATTTCCTATATCACAAGATTCTCAAACACACCATAAAATAATGTTTTGAAGACTCTTGTTAGTAGAAATTGGTTCCCAACTATGCGACGTAGAAGTACATTGACTGGTTGGCACATAAGATATCTGCTTATGCCCATGGTATCATTTTTGCCCACTTGAACAAGTCATAAACTCATATGGTTATCATGCCTCCTCCGACTACTACCTCCACATAAATTTTCAGCCTCACAATACTGGAAATAATATACTTTTATGGTGCAAGTGAAATCATAGTCCTCTGCCAATGCTAAAACCATCTCCCACCCTTGGTGACTTCATGCATCCCGAAATGATAGATTCACCTATGGTATGAAATCTATGGATTATTCCACTAATGAGGAGAAGTAATAAACCTTGGTGAATGATATTTAAATGTTGGGACACTTTATAAAGCCTAAAAACAACCACAATAACCCCCAGTAAACTTCAAACGACATCGAAAAAGGAACTGTAGGTGCATGAAAGCCATCTTAATGTTCAGGCTAGCACTATGAACATGGCTATTTATGCTACTATAATAAGGTAGAAATCCTTACACAAAACTCAGCAAACCTGGTCCTCTAAACCTTCTCTATCAGTAACTCCCCAAAATCTAACTATATTGGTTGACCTTGTGACTTATCCATGAGTGAATCCCGATTATGCATGCCAATCCAAGGCTCTTCCTTAGCTAAGCAACAATCATCCATCAGTTATTTAGAGCATTACAGTTAGATAGTAGTGGAATATTGCTAGTACTATCTAGGTCCATTGTAATTATCAATTCCTCCTATTAAATATAATCCCTCTTTATGAAATAATATACCCCTAGAATGGAATTAGGATATGTTAACACCGTTCCTACATACCCTCAAGGATCTTGTTTCTTGAGGTGATCCTTTTGACAAACGAAATGCGTGAGGCCCTATCCATGTCCTTAAAAACCACCTTCATTTTGAGGATGAGGCAGTTTTCATGGATGCATACTGAACATGGGAGGATAAACAAGATTAATATTGATCCATTATCTCATTTTCTAGATAATATAATGGTTTCACCATTCCATGGATGATAAACCCTTATATATCATAGGTTGGATCAATTGAATGGTAATCATCCACTTCCTAGAAGATAAAGGCTCATGGGTCAACCTTATTCCAATACAGACACTCTATAGTGTGGGACTTAGAGAAGAATATATAACTCCCTCCAACCTGACAATTCATGGGTATGATAAGAGTGAGAATAATCCATATGAAAAAATTCAGCTGAAGAATCAATTTAGTGGCCTAATATCAAGCACTAAATTTATGGTAGTCTTTCAAGATACTGGCTACAAGGAACTACTAGGAAAATCCTAGGATTACTTGTATGCAGTAGTCCCATATTCACACCTAAAATTCCCCAAGTACACCATTTATGGTTTAGTAGGATTACCCCAGGGTGATATATTGCCCTTTGAAACTTTTGAGACCCACTCTCTAGATGAATATTACTAAGAAAGAGGATGATATTAAGTATATACAGATGGGGTTGAGTGCATCAATGCCCCTAACAATATAACGACCACTATATCCAATAAATGGGTATACTTGAAAGACAATTTTCTTTTCAAAATTCATCAGTTAGATCCCAGAATTCTAGAGTTATGTGTTGTTTTTTCATGACTATGAAAAAGGATCTATTACAGAATACCTGGTACACCTACATCAGATAGGCCACATTAATAATTGAAGAACCTACTCTTGTGAAGTACTAAGAATTTTTTATATGGCCAATAATCTATGAAATCCCTATATGTTCCAAAAAGACGGGCTAACCTGAATAAGGTTAACTCACTGACTCTGCTTTGATATCAAGAACAGACCTTGATACACACCTATCATGGGATGTGGAAAACTAAAATTTATAAAATGTTTTCCAGTGTAGAAGAGTGGATGAACATGGCCATCTCACATGATGAGTTTCTCAGTTATTCACCTACTTAATCTAATTCTAATAAAATAATTTACTTGTTTTTATTATTTAATGAAAATAATGGATTTTTTGGTTTTTCCTATTTTCTATGATAATTAATGAATATGAAATGTTTAAAACTATACTAAATGTAATGCATAAAAAAATTTGATCAGGAATAAAGAAATTGGTCTTAGTTTCAATATTCTTCTCAATTATTATTCTAATTTATTTGTTTAAATTTTACATTGATAATCACAATGTGAAATATCATGATGAATTACCATCCTTTAATTTGGAAATTGTAAAAAATAAAATTCCTTAAGAAATCTAAATTCCACCTCTTCTTGTAATCATGGTTGATGACACACCATGGTCGAGGGTGTGCCATCGTCCTGCACCTATCTCTATCAAATGTCGTTTTATACATTGATTGGATCAACTTCATCCTATGAATAAATAATCAAATAGAGAGATGGAAAATAAATTAAACAAAATAATAAAAATAGAATTTAGTTTCATTTCATGGGGGTGATTCACCATTCCCTTGAATTCCACTGAGATCTACCTTAAATTTAAGTTAAACATTAAGCAATAATTCTAGAACACCACCTACCTTGACCTAAAACTTTGGTCATCCCCTAATTCTCTATGGTAATAGATAACTTTTTTGGAGAGAAATAAGATGGGAACAATGAAATAAATTAAAAAGAATAGGGATAATGGAATAAAAAATGAAAACACGCACATAAAATAAAAAAAAATTAAAAAATATAAGAAAAATATAGATACAAAGTGAGAATAATAAAATATACGAAATAAATAAAATATAATAAAAACACAAAATATTAAATCACATAAGAAAGGGAAAATAATAATAATAATAATTAAATGAATAAAGAGAAGAAGAAAAAGAAGAAGGTGTGGGTTGAACACAGTAAAAATAAATGATTGAATTATATTTATTAAAACAGAATTAAAATTACATTAAAAATAAAACTAAAACAAATAAAATAAAATAATATTAATAATAAAAGAATAAAAAAAAGGAAAATTTTCAGTAGTCCGAGCCTCCACTCATGGAATCCCACTCAAGGGGTGTCGAATCCTCTAGTAGTGGCATGGGTGCCCTTTTGTTATAGGCAAGGACATGTGAACTCAGCCTCTTATTTAGAGATCTAGTAGTCAAGGATGTTTGGATGGGATCTCATAAAAATGTCACATCAGAGAACTGGGCTATCTTCAAAGATACAAATATGGATCTTCAGAGTTTCACAATTAAGTGTGTAAGCGGATTACTTGGGGTGGTGTGGTTCATATCCCATTCCATGCATAGATTTTCCATATGGAATGTGTGACATCTCCTTTCATGGGATGAAGTGGTGAGAAGTGGGGAATCCTCCTTCATGATGGCTTCAAAAATCACATTTAGTCTTTATAGTGGATGGATGGATCTTCATGGAAATCGCTCGTGGAGTAGGAGGTGATCAGTAGTAGTGGCAAGCATTGGCAATGGGAGGTGAGGTTGATCTTGAGATTCAGTGACATGGAAATGGAGGTTCTTGGCATATTGTAGTAGGCGTTCAGTTACATCATGTAGTAGAGATCAAAGATATATCTATCTAAGGGATAGGTGTGCTTGAATGAATCAGAATGACCATGTTTAAGTAAAAATGAATAGTAACCCCATAGTTTTTTATCTCACATTAAATCGGAATGTATGGGAACAATGAAAATATAATGGAAGGTGTGGGATGAATATAGAAAACCACCCAATGTAGGGAAGAGTTCCTACAAACACTCACACAATCCACATACAAGCCACACATACATATAGTGCATGTGGGATTTTGATCCCACTACTCTCTCTATATGATTGATCACCCCCAGGTAACCTCTGCACGATCTTCATTCCATCATGCCCCACCCAAAATCAAGGTAACCTTCCCACTAAGCACCATGGTTGGTCAATCCAATGATGGGATGGATATGTGACTTGGTCCTTGGATGGTTAATGGATAGCCAAACTACTTATATTTTTTAGGTAATTGGAAAAATGATAAAAATTATCAAATATTTGAAAATATAATTCTAAAATAAATTTAACAATAAAACATCCCAATTAAATTAAATAAAATTTTGAAATCCTCATTTCATACTATTTTAATTGGATTTATGTCCTCAAATATATATTCCTTCTTTTGAATAAAACATTGAAAATATTTTTTTATGATAAAAAATCATAGAAAATTATTCAAATTTTTATTAAGATTAGTCATGAAATTAATGTGTGTCAAATAACCCCACACTTGAACCATGCCTAGGATTAGGCCTAAAATCTCAAAATTTAATATCAAAGGGCTCCAATATTACCAATAATCAAATTTTAAAGTAAAAAAAATAAAATAATTATCAATGATAAATAAAAAATTTGAAATTAAAATAAAATATAAATCCAATTTCCCATTTTTCAATGAAACAATAAATTCCTGTATTTTACTTTCTCTCCTTTGTAATTAATGGAACTTATTTTCTAAATCTTTCAATTTCAATAATTAATTATTATTAAAGATTCCAAATCATGATCTACCTCCCTTTTGAATCATTTAACTCAACTCTCAAGATGTAATTCAAGTAGATTTATGCCCATATCGTGAGAATATGCTCCTTGTCTATAATCTTATAAAGAAACTACTTTCTTCAATTTGTAAAGACAAAAGGCACATAAATTCTTGAGGACTTACAATAATGTTTTAAATGCCTATCTGGATTTTTGTTGCAAAGAATTGATGTTTTAAAGATCTAGGCATAAGGTTGAGTTTTGTCTCTTCATTAAATGCATCATATATAAAATAAAATTGAAATGAAATTATGAAATTAAAAAAAAAATAACTTCCACTTTTCAAAACTCAAATTAGGGTTATGATCAAAGTGAAGCATAATGAGTAATTTTTTCACCCTCTTGAATATTTTTTCTATTTTTATACTATTTTTTTGAATTAAATTTTCATTTTTTAAATTTTTAAAATCTAATTCTTAGAATAAATCTCAAATCAACAACTTGACCACATATGAAAAAAATGATTTGTCTAGTGATGGTGATTATTTATTCTTATAAGTCACATCCCATTATTTTCATTTTTTTCATTTTACATTTTCTGTTTTTTCAAGAGGGTAAAAACAATAAAGAGTAAAATGTACGAATCAATAAACTTTTTATTTATTACCAAAATTAGTATACCCACACTTTTTTCTTAAAATTCATTTAATCCATTCCACTATTAATTCCCACATCCCCACTCTCATCCTTAAAATATCATGAAAACATTAAAAGGATTGTAGGAATGGATAAAACATGATTAAAATGTGGATCATTCCAAAAAACATCATTCACAGTTTTTATGGGATAATGAATGATTAATATAAAGGTGGTTTTCAATGACATGGGATTTTCAAAGGATTCCACAATCATTTTAATTGTTTTTTTGTATATTCATCTCTTTGACAAGTTCAAATAAAAAATATAGAATGTGGCATGTCCCAAAATCACTCTAGAAATATGCTTAAGAGAAAATATGAAGTACTTGCAATATAAATCCTATCAGGATTGGGATATTTGATATTGAACAATCACTCCAGGAATGACTAATAATAACAAATAAATTTTACATGAATTTCATAAATTCATATCCTGTAAAATGATTGGGAAATTTTATTTAGAAGAATTAATTAATTCCCACAAATAAAGAGTCCTCATTTTAATATACATGCTTCACATTAATCTATTTATTCTCCCTTTTACCCATTTAATCAAATTAATATTGATATCTATGGAATGGAATCAAAATATTCTTAAAAAGCTATATTCTTCTAGATATTTCATGTAAAGAATGAACTCAAGTATGGTCAGGAAAATTTTCCAGTTTAAATCTCAAAACATGTTTTTGGAAAAGAATATAAAGTTTTTAAAATATAAACATTAAAAGTAAAATACCTTAACCAATAATCTTATTAATAATTATTACTTGACTGTTTTGGTCCACCTTGTTCCATCATGAATATATAAATGGAAAATAAAAAATTAAGTACAAGGATCTTTTTATTTATGATTAAAAAGATATGAGAGAGTGGGTTGTATATTAGACCATTCCTTGAAATGATATTTAAATCTGATAAATAATGTAGAAAGATAAATCATGATATGATCCCCCATGTGGGCCCATAATTTTTACCGCCTCCAGAGTGTAGTACCAGCTATTATCAAAAGTCTGATGGTGGATGGGGATTTTTCTATTTGAACCACCACATGTGGATTTCCCCAAATTTTCTTATTTTTTGGTGGTGAATAATGATCCACGGATAGAATATTCCAAACATTCATTTTCACAACTCGGTACAACATTAATGGTGCGTGTAGGATGAAGTATAGACCATTCTCTTCCATAGAATCTACTTGTACAACCTCCTATTCATTTTCTAATGTTGGATTAATGTTGGATGAACAATTTAAACACGAGAAATGTAAATCAAAATGCTCCCTTTCATAGTGAGCATGTTCTGTATTGATTTCCTCATTCTCAACTACTTTAACGTCTCTATGGGTCTCCTTAAATGTATATTAAACAAAATTAGGGAGATCCATGTGTTTCTCAATGGGTTTATGTTATGTTTCTTCATCTTCCTCTAAGGAATGGAAAAGATTAACCAAATATTAAAATTCAAATTGGTTAGGAGTGATACTCAATTCATATTGAATAAAATAAAAAAAATAATGTTTTAGATATGGTCAACTCCCATAGATGGGTCATCATCAATATCTATTTTAGTGGAGAGTTTCTCTTAAAGTATTTTCTTATTAGGTGGAATAAAGTAGTCATACTCTCCATATTTTCTTCAAATTCCATCACTTGTATGGATTTCTCCTCTTACATGGATATAAATAGCTAGCTAGGTGATGATTATTTGACCTTATATATGGAAAGATATCATTGCATTTCATCTTTTGTAAAGTTACTCACAAATTGATACGAATATTTTAATATATTCCAATTATCATGTGAGTATTCATCTTCACTCTCTAGATCATCATAGTTTTCTTGAATCTGGTTCCTCAAATGGTTAGGCTATTGATATTCGATGAGTTTGGCATCAACATCTTAGATGTTTTCAATAAAAATAGGGAAAACCAGTGGCACTTATTTCTTGTCCTCGAATCATTTTGAGTCATTTTATAGTTGATCAACCATGAATATAAAATCTTGAGGCAAGAGGCTTGTCTCCATGCTTATTTATTTATTCTTGAACATTATCGTAATAAAAACCACCCTTCATTGGAGGGTCACCTCGATATAAAATATTTCTTATTCATGAACCTATGATTAACTTTTCTATGAATAGAAAAAATTATAATTTGAAAATATCATGGAAAAATAATTTTTTAAATTTTTTTTGTTAAATAAATATAAACTATTAAAAATGTAAAAATAGAAAAAAGATAATAAAACATTGATTGGATCCCCAGCAATGGTATCAGTTTTGACGCACACCATTCTTCGGGTGTGGAAAATTTTTATAAAATGTTTCATATTGAAACACGGTGGTTGACTAAGGTTGTCTCACTTTAGGAGCTTCTCAATTCTTCTCATACTTAATATAATTTACCAAAACTACTTATCTTTATTGTTTTTTATTTTATTCTGAAAACCAAGGGAATTTTTTTAATTTTATAAGAAAATTAAAAGACATGCAATGTTTAAATTTATACATACATTCAATGTTAAATATAATTTGTTTATGAAGAATGAAAATGGTGGCATGTTCAGTTTCGAGTTTAATTATTATTCCCCTTTCTTTGTTTAAATATTAGTTTGATAACCCAAACATAAAATGTCATGATGAATTAATACCCTTTTATGTAGAAATATTTAAATCTAAAATTCCTCAAGTAATCTAAATTATACATCCTTCTACAATCAAGGTTTATGACATACCTTGGATGATGGTGTTTCATCTTCCAGTAACCAGCTCTATCAAATATTTTTACATCCATTTATTGGACAAACATCATCATGTGAAGAACTAATCAAATAGAGAGAGTGAAAAGATATTAAAAATAATAATATAAATATATTTGAGTTTCATGCCATGGGGGACAATATTCATTCCCATGAATGCCTCTCAGATCTACCACAAATGTAAATTAAATCTTAATAATTATTTCAAGAACACATTGACCTCCTCTAAGCCAAGACTTGGGTCATTCTCTCATTTTCTAGGGTAATAGATCACTTTGGTGGATATAAATAAGATAATTGGAAAAAAATAAAATAAAAATGATAACGACGAGAATAAAAGAAGAAGAAAACATACATATGAAATCCAAAAAAATAAAAATTGAAGAATACGATAGAATGTGTGTAATAAAATATAAGAAAGAAAAAAAATATAATTAAGACACAAAATGATAAATTACATAAGAAGAAAAAAATAAGGGAAAGAAGAGGAAATATAATAAGGTGTTGGTGAAATATAATTAAAATAAATTCATTCATTATATTTATTAAAAAAATAAAAAAATAAATTAAAAATAAAAATGAAATAAAAAATAATATAAATAAAACAAAATAAGAATAATGGAAAATGTGAAATATTCCAAGACTCCCCTAGTGGAATCCCTCTTCTTGGGTATTGACTCCCCCGGTAATGGATTTAGTTCCCTCTTTTTATAGGAAAGGAGATGAAAACTATAACACCTCCTCAATGCTCCAATTTCCAAGGAAGAATGGAAGAAATATCATAAAAAATCACACCTGAGAGATCTAGGGTATCATCAAAGATACACTAAAGGATTTCGGGAATTTCCAAATTCAGTTTGTAAGTGGCCTACATATGGAAGCATGGTGCATGGCTAATTTCATGCATAAGGGTCTCTCATGGAAGGTGTGGTAGAAGCATGCATGGTCTGTGGTGGTGAGGAATATGGAATCCTCCATCTTCGTGGCTTCACAAATCACATTCGACCTTCATAGTGGTTTGATGAATCTCTATGAAGATTGAACATGGTTTAGGAGGTGATTTGTGGTGGCAGCAGGCATTGGCGATAGGAGGTGAGGTAAAGACTAAGCTTTAGTGGCACAATAATGGAGGAAATCAGTGTGTTTCAGTAGGTGGATGACTATTTTGACTGGTGGAAAGTGGAGGTAGATTTTGTCTGAGGGAGTGGTGCACACAAAGATTTATAGAGCACTTTTTTTATATAAAAATGAACAATGACCTGCTAATTCGTTGTCCCACATCCAATCAAAAGGCATGATCACTGAGTGTTTGTAATGAAAAGTGTGATATGACCATCCAAAACTACCTACAACATGGGTGCGATCCAACATCCACTCTCAAACACCACATACTGGCAGAACATACACATGACTTGTGTGGGACTTCGGGAACATTATTCTCTTTGTGGTATTTATCACCCATATGACACCTCTAGATGGAAATGATTCACCTCCGCCCTATTGTGGCTTTAGTTGGCCTTCCCACTAGTACCATTGTTTGCCAACCTTATGAAGGGTTGGCTATGTGACTTGGAGGTTATTCAGTTGACGGATATCCAGCATGTTTATATTTGTTGGTACCTAAAATGAATTATAACACATAGAAAATATTTTAACAAATGATTATAAAATTAAGTTAACAAAAAAAATTCTCAATTAAATTTCATAACATTGAAAACCCTTCTTCTAATTCGATTTTAATTGGATTCAAATACTTACATATAAAATACCACTTTTTAATAAAACATTGAAATTCATGGATATTATGGTTAAAAACCATATAAATCATTATAATTTATTTAAAAATTATGCATGAAATTTTTGTGTGTTAGACCTCACAACTGGAAGTCAAAATAAATTGTCTCAATAACTTCTATCACAACAATCTCTACAGAACAAGAACCCATTTTCATGTATTTCTTATCCTCCAATGTTGATACTAGTTCTCCCCTTAGGATAACTATGTCACAACCCCATCCCTCTGAAGATACGATGATGAGAGGAGAGAGATAATGGCCACTGAGTCTCACATTTAGTAAGCTCCAGGTTGGAAACTGTCATCAATGGTATAAAAATCTCATGTTTGGGAGACATTAACCTCTTTAATATAAATAGGATCGAGAGATATGTTGAATCAGATGAAAGAAAATCCATGACATAATATAAAAGAAATCCAAAAATAATAACACAATTCATGTATAAATAAAATAAATATATAAGAAAATATCCAATGTAACATACCCAAAAGTAAAGTTAATGAAGAAACACAAAAACTATCAAAAGATCTATGAATGTAATGTATTGAATTGTCCACATAGTATTATTGGAAACCAAAAAATATGATTATATATATGGTGATCATATATGTATACTTCGTAAGAAACCCAAAGTCTCTCATACACATGTGAAAGGATCATACAAATTCACCCATGAGAAAATAACTGAACCAAAAACACCTAAATAGGTCAACTATCCTACCTAACATCACCAAGGAACACTCAAAAAATAATTAAATCCATGTATAATAACATATTATGAATTATATCGATGAAATGTACCCTACACCACATTCCCAAGGAGTTGACTCTCTCACACCCCAACTTCAAATGACCTAGAGCTCCCATCTCTTTTTAATAACATAAAAATACATACCATCACATCCTACTCATGGATTATAGGGTCATCCCATCATATCACATCTCACCGAAAGACATATGTGCCAACACATCATATAAATAATATAGTAGGGTATCATGAACATGTTGGAAATCAACCCCATGCTCTCCTCCTACCATGCATTAACCCCACTATAATCCATTTCATCACATCTCACCCAACGACTCTTAGTCTATCACAGCTCATCTCATAAAATCTCAACAATGTCACTTTTGAATTCTAGCCATCATAATTGTACATTTCACCATAACATTGAAATTGAATGAGAAATAATAGGTGGTTAACCATCCATCCTCATCACTGGGATATTTGTAACAAAACCCCCAAATTGTTTGGATATCAATACTAAGTGCTTTAAATGGGTGGGGTGAATACATAAAATCATATGAATATACAATGTATATACATACAGAGTCACAGAACACAAGACTCATCCTATGGGTTCACAACCAATGTATAATACATCTCAAGAGGTCTTCCACTTCTATAACCAATACTAAATGAAAAACCCCACATGATCAAAACAAAGGCCACAATTACATTTCAAATTATAAATTATCATTTATCCATTTTTTATATTTCCCAATAACAATTAATTCCGCTTTAATATCCCCTTTGTTCTTAATTTACATTAAATGTTTAATCCACAAAACCATTCCCAATTCATGTGTTAAACGTTCCCATTTCAAATTATATTCTTATATTTAATTCCATTAATACATTGGAAACTATTTTAACACATAATATCATAAAAATATATAGGAAATCATCTACATAACAATAAGACGACCTCCACTTTCATAGCCCCACTACACAGCTGCACCTCATCCACCATCGCTTCTCTGATGCTTATACATCACAACATAGGCATTGCCCAGTCATCACATTAACACATCCAATACAAAACACACATATTCTTCTTGAAAAACATTACAATCCACACACATATCATTTTTCAGATTTGGCATTGGGTTTTCATTCTATTCCACTTGTTAACTTAACGGTGTTATCACAAAATCAATAAGATAAAAAAGAATAAAATTCATTATACTAATATAAGTGATTATCTAGTTACATTTTTAAGTATTTTCAATTACCACACAACATTAATTCCACAATTCACATCATAAAAATGTAAGAAATGAACCCCAATGGCCACAACTTTTAATGGTCCTTTTTCCCATAAAATTCACAAAATTAAATCAACAACAACAAAGTCATAAGTTCATACTTCACATTAAAATGACCCATTAAATTTAATTTAAGACTATTCATTTATATTTATTAATCTAGATAAAACCATATCCACTAGAGATAATAATAATAAACCCATCATGTAAGATCTAATATGTGAGAAACGATGCAACCCCTACCTAAAAGAAATGAGTTGTTCACTACTTTGTTTCACTAGAAATAAGGGGTGTGTGGATAAGAGGAAACCACCTATATAGAACACAAACCATCTAAAGAAATAATTTTCCATGAATCCAATTGAATAACGATTGGGAACCTCCTGTCTCAAGAAAAATTAATCCTAAAAGAATGAATTAAAGATCATCTCTTTAGAAAGAACTGATCTAATACTAGTTGGATTTGATATAGATTTAACTTACCATAAAAGATATATATTATAAAATCTAATAAAATCAATGAAGTATAACCATATAAATGATCAAGAGTTATTAGAAATATAATAATTAATTATCAACCATTAAATTGGATTTAAATTCCATTAATTAAGGATTTTAAATGATTTTATATCAAAAGAGAAAAACTATTTTTTTTGGAAATCTAGAATCATTATAGATCTATCAACTCTGATCTACTATGGGAATCAACATATAGGATAATCTAATATTGGGATGTACACTGGGATGATCTACCCTTGGGATATACAACGAGGATAGTCTACCATTGGGATCTACCGCTAGCATGATCTTCCATTGGGATCTAGTGTCAGGATGCTCTATGACTGGGGTTTACCACTAGGATGATCTGGTGTTGGAATCTACCTCCATAACGATCCACTATTTTGATATACCGCTAGGATGATATAGAATTTTGATATACCACAAGAATGATCTACCATTGGGATCTATCGCCAAAATGATCTATTGTTGGGATCTTTCTCTTGGATGATCTACCATTGGGATCCAATGCAAAGATAATCTACCACTAGGATATACCTCTAGGATGATCTACCATTGGGATATACTTCTAGGATGATCTAACATTGTTATATATCAATGGGATTTCCCTTTATCCTATAAAACACCAATTTTCCCTCTAAAACACCTCAAAAATCTTCCTTTCCTACACCAAACACCTCTGGAATTTCCCCAGAAACCAAAATCACCATATTTCCCACAAATTAATATGGTAGAAGTTCTAGGAAATTATATTGGATACCTCTTAATCTATTATCGCTCTTGAGAATTAAAAACCAACCTAAAAAGATAATAGACAAATTTTTTAAACAATCATCCCTTGAGATACCTCTCAAGGATCTTGTAACATCTAAAACACCAATACTAACCATACACACCGCCCATATGCCTCCAATCATCTACATAACGACTTTCACATCCCATTAAAACCCCCATATACAACCAATCCAAAAACATCTATACCCAAAAAAGAGAAGACCCTCAGGTACCAAAATCAAGGAATTCCATCTCCCATGTCAATATGTTATCTTCTTTGTGAGGAACTGACTCACCTACACTATTTCAATCACATCAAGGTATAAAGTGTCTTGATTAGGGATCATGTTTTTTTATTCTTTGTATATATTAAATCTTTATTCACATCATATCAAATCACAAAAAGGAAATAAAATTTGTAAAAAAACTCAAAAAAAATTCGAGTACTGGTCCCACATATGCGTCTCATACTCCCAAGTAATATTATCTTGGACCCCATGCCTACACAACACAGGAACCAAAGTAATGGTTCTTTATTTCATCACCTTCTCTCAATGGTCTTGGATCCCCACTAGCCTTTCCACAAATGTTGTGTCATAATCAATAAAAAATATCCCCAATCAATAAAATGTTATTCATTATGAAGATACTGATGGATATGAGCAATATAAAATACATCACGGATTCGATCTATTTATGGAAGAAGTTACAACTGATAATCCACCTTACCAACATGCCCCATTATCTTAAAAGGACCAACAAACATGGGTGAGATCTTAATCCCCTTTCTGAACCTCCACTACCCACATTGAGGGATGACTCTTAAGAACTAATAGTCTCTAAACATGAACTACAAGGTACTCCTCCTATGATAAAAATAAGACTTCCACCTATCCTCTGATGCATTCATCCTCCCATGAACCAACATAACCTTATCTATTATTCTCTTGACCACATCGCGACCAAGAATCGCTATCTCCCCAACCTCTGTCTAGCACAACAGAGAATGACTTAGCTACCCATAAAAATTCCTCATAGAGATCCTTTATAATGGATGAGTGAAAACTCTTACTATAAGAAAACTCACCCAATGGTAGGTTTCAGGAAGATGATCTAGATAAGTCCATGACACATGTCCAAAACATGTCCTCCATCTTCTAGATAGTCTACTATATTTTCCCACTCATATGAGGGTGAAAAGAATTATTGAGGCATAACTATGTTCCAAAATCATGTTAAAACCACATCTAGACTCATGATGTAAAATGTGTTACCCAATATAAGACAATAGAACTTGATAATTCATGAAGTTGGACCACCTAATCCATATATGACTTTACTATAACATTTGTTACACACGACTCCTTGATCGCTAGGAAGGGATCCAATTTCTTCAACCGATCCAAAATTACCTAGATAGCATCAAAAACTCCCAGATATCAAAGTGATCCTGTGAAAAAGTCAATTAATATGTCATCCCATTTCCACTTAGTATCATCTAAGGGATACATAAAACATCTAGGAACATAATGATCGACCTTTACTTACTATAAAAATAGACATCAAGCCACAAACTCTACGCCATCCCTTTTATCCTACACCACCAAAATGGCATCCTCAGACCATAGTACATCCTTGAAAAACATAGGTGAAACAGTGAAGGTTATATAGGAAACTCTTGGAGGAACACTTCATGCATTTCCACAGGAACAAACATCCTCCATTGAAACATCATTTGGTTCTGACCGTCCCTCTTGAAAATCACCATGGCCAACACAATCATGAACCACCTCTTTGTCTAACTTTCCCCACTTAAAATACTCCACATACCACATCATATAAAAACCCACCATCATCTAAAACATGAAATCTCTAGTTTTTACCAATCCTTCATGTATGTGAAAGGTTGCAAACTCCCCTATTTCCCCCTTTGGTGTTGTTTCCTCCACTACATGGAACTGACTACGCCTAGCTTCTCTACCTCTCTACTAACGACCACCTCCACTACCACACTCATGTTAAGGTCCCTGAACATGAGGGACATCTTAAGTTCGACCACTACCTACCATGTATTCTTTTTATGGGTAATCAGTCTCTTGTCCCTACAGCTAGAACAATCTCACTAGTAACTACTACTAAGGTCGGCATTGTAAATATCCACCCCTACCCAACTGCTCTCGAGCATCCACTAGGCACTGCTCCCAATAATGGCTATGATCCCCATTGATGAAACACACTATTATGAAGTCCCAAAGATTGACCATAAACCACTTACCCTAGAAGGCCGAAAGGGAATTTTTTGAGGTCTACTCTCTAGTGGTGGAAACATCAAAATATCTGGTTACGGAGACCTTCCATTGACAATTCTACTCCTCAAGGAACCCTATTTGTTCCCCTCTCATGGTAAACCTCCTTGTGAGTGAATTTGTTCGATAACCTCCACCTTCTTCTGAACCTCCAGATATGTTGGTATCATAAAAAGAGTAATTTCATAAAAAATTAATGGATTAAGTGCCTCCTCAAGAGGTCTCACATGAGACTCCTAATTATGAAAAATATTTGGGGTAAAAACACAGATTTTCCTTAAACATGATCCCATAATCCAACACAGATACCCTCCCTTGCCGAAGGGAGAGTATATCCTACATCTTCACAGCCTTTAGGGTTAATGATAGGAACTCTACCAATAAGTCCTTCTAGAAGATGACCTATGGAACATATTCCACCTTCCACTCACCAAGGTGAAATGTCTACCACTGATGCACAACACCTCACATCTAACTAAATGCCAAGGGGACCGTATACACCATTGGGGACTAGATCAAACTGAAAGCGATATCCATATCCTCTAGAAAACTCTCTATCTCCACATAGAAAACACTACCCCCTTACTTCCCTAAATCCTACTTATTTATATCTTGAAACATACACTACCACTGATCATCAACCTCAATTGGATCAACCCTCAGGTGATTAACTGGGTCATCCTGTTGAACCTCCACTATCTGAGACACATGCAGAAATTGAACATGACCCATAACTCAAAGGGAATGAAATATTTCAAAATCGTTTTATTAAGTTTTATTTATTTAATTTTAAATTTTTTTCAACTTTTCTAAAACCAAAACCACCCTATTCAATTTAGAACATGAGTCCTAATGTATAGGAGGCATTACCCCAGTAATATAAATAAAATCAGAAGATAAGATGAATTATTAATAAGACACTATATTAAATAATATAAATCAAATATAAAAACATCCTAGAATTTATTTATAAAAGAAATTATATATATAAAATTTTCCAAATTAAATTACCCAAAAGAAAAGATAAAGAAGCGACACAAAAACAAGCTAAATATCCAACCCTGTAATGTACAACAGGGTACATGTACTCCTCCTCAAAACCTAAAAATGGGTTTATATACATAATGTGAGAATAGAAGTATACTTAGTAAGAAAATTGATGTCTATCATGCACATATGAAAGGATCATACTAATTCACCCATGATAAAACAATAGAACCAACAACACCTAAACAGGTCAACTATCCAACCGAGCCTCACCAAAGAATTGTCATTGAATAATACAGGTGAGGTATAATAATATAGCATGAATCATATTGATGAATGGTACCCCACTCCACTTTCCCACTTATTATGTTCTCTCACACCCAAATGACAAACATCATAGCACTCCCACCCCTTCGGTATGACCTCATAGGACATCATATCACATCCCATCCACCGACACATGATCCATAACATCACGTCACATATCACTTGATGACACTAGGGATATCACATAAAATGACATCTCATTTCTAGTATAGTAAGGTATAATGACACTAGTGCAAAAATCGTTTTTTACGTCACCATTTTTTACGTCAGTTATATATAACCGACATAACAATGCGGCGAGTAGATTTTTCACGTCGGTTATTTTAATAACCGGCGTTACAAATCGCGCCTGTTGGGTTTTTACGTCGGTTATTTGATAACCGACGTAACAAATCAATGCGTGGGGGTTTTTTACATCGGTTATTTTGTAACCGACGTAAAATAACCGCAGTTTTACGTCCGTTATTGGATAACCGACGTAAAAAATGCGTAGATATCGGGTTTTTTTACGTCGGTTATGTGGAAACCGACATAAAAAACCCGATATCTATGCGTTTTTTACGTCGGTTATCCAATAACCGACGTAAAAAACCATAGCACCCTGGGTTTTATAACGTCAGTTATAAAATAACCGACGTAAAAAAACTTTAAAATCGTTTATAACGTCGGTTATATAATAACCGACGTTATAAAGCATTTAAAAAAATTAAAGCCCGCGTTCTGTCATTTACGATTTGTTCGATTGACAGTCGCCGGCTCATCTCTCTCTCGCGCGGTAAACTCTAATCGGCTCGTCGATCACCTGCATTACACTCATTTTGGCTTCATTGTTTATCTTCTTCACTGCTCTCAGATCTATCATCTCAACTCGCGACATTCAAGTAAGCCTTCCACGAATTTATTTCGTTCGTTTTCGTTTTGATTCTTGATGTGCTTTTCATTCGTTTTTGAATCTCGTGGAATTTTTTTTATTGCAAATGGTTATTATGTTCATTAAACTCGCAACATTCAACTCGCAAATGATTATTAAAACATTGTGGATTAGCTTCAGCAAAATCTGAAAAATAATGGGTGGTACTGTAACGTTCCATTCTTCCAGCAACATTATTATTTTCATTCCCTATGTTATAAAAATAAGTATTATGTAGGATGATTCAAAAATTTAATCTGTGAGATGAGTTGATTTATGTGTGAAACCCAAGCCAAACACATATGTATTTTTTTATTGGTATTACATATATATAGTTTGACATATACTTTTTTTTACATTACTATGATATTAACATTACTTTTTCTAAAGAAATATTAATGTCCTTAGATTATATATCGGATCAAAAGGATATAGTAATTCTAATATATAATCAGAATGATCAGATAATATGACAATATAATTAAACATAAAACAAATGGTCTATATTCATATTTTTAACATGACACTTACGATGTATAGCTATTTGGTGTTGGGTACTTATGAAAACTACTACTACTTTCAAGATTTGTTTTATATTTTAAATTGTTTTACATTCAAATTATGATTTTTTTCATATAAACATGTTTTCTCTTATCTTAAAAATATATATATTTTGTTGATATTTGTTATAGGTAATAATGAGTCTAAGTTGGATTACGGAACATCGAATGAGCAATGAATTTGAGGAAGGTGTTGATGCCTTTTTGGAATTTGCAAAATGAAATGTTCCAAGTAGTGACATTTTTTTCTTTCCATGCCTGAAATGTTTGAATATGAAGAAGTTGAAAAGTAGAGAGATAAAAGATCATCTGATATGTCATGGTTTTAATCCGAGTTACAGCCCTTGGATTTGGCATGGTGAAACTGGACGGGATGTCACTGATGATGATGATTCGCAAGATGGTAACTCCGATGGAATTGAAGAAATGATTCACGATATTGTAGCAGAACAAATTGAGATAGAACCGACAGTTGCACCTCTATATGGTGATGCTGAAAAACCATTATATCCCGGTTGTACAGATTTTACGGTTCTGTCGGTGGTGTTAAGATTGATTAACCTAAAGGTGAAGCATGGATGGAGTGACAGATGTTTTACAGAGCTGCTACAATTGATGAAAGACATTCTTCCAAAAGATAACGATCTTCCAGATTCACATTACAAAGCCAAGAAAATATTATGCCCGATGGGATTGGGATACAAGAAAATACATGCATGTCCGAATGACTACATTATATATAGGAAGGAATATGAATTTATGTCAGAGTGTCCAAAATGTGGGACATCACGGTATAAGGTGAAAGAGAAATCAGAGGGTGATGTAGATATTACAAAGCTCCCTTCAAAGGTATTTTGGTATCTTCCTATAATTAATCGTTTCAAACGTTTATTTGCTAATTCACATGATGCAAAAAGGTTAAGATGGCATGCTGAAGAGCGGGTATGTGATGGAAAAATACATCATCCAGCTGATTGTCCACAATGGAAGAAAATTGATGCGCAATATTCTACATTTGGAAATGAAATAAGAAATCTCAGACTAGGGTTGTGCACAGATGGAATGAATCCATACCGAACACTCAGTAGCACACATAGTTCATGGCCTATTTTATTGGTAATTTACAACCTCTCTCCTGAAGTTTGTATGAAGCGCAAATATGTCATTTTGAGTACAATGATCTCTGGTCCAAAGCAACCCGGTAATGATATTGATGTTTACTTGTCACCGTTGATTGGTGATTTGAAACTGTTATGGGATGATGGTATTAGGGTGTATGATTCTTATAAAATGGAATATTTTCAACTGCATGCAGTGCTTCTGTTCACTATAAATGACTTCCCAGCATATGGAAATTTGTCTGGATACAGTGTTAAAGGGCATAAAGCATGTCCAATTTGCGAAAAACAGACATCCTATTGTCAATTGCATCATGGGAGGAAAACAGTGTACATGGGTCATCGAAAGTTTTTGCCTATGGAACACCCATATAGAAGACTAAAAAAGGCATTTAATGGCTCACAAGAATTTGATACTGCTCCAAAACCTTTATCCCATGATCAGTATTTTGAGAGGGTGAAAAACCTTGATGTGACATTGGGAAAGACACAGAAATCTGGTAATGATAGACATATTTGGAAGAAAGGTCAATATTTTTTGAGCTACCATATTGGAGGTATCATGAAGTTAAACATAATATTGATGTCATGCACGTGGAGAAGAATATCTGTGATTCTTTGATTGGAACATTGTTAGATATTAAAGGAAAGACTAAAGATGGGTTGAATGCAAGATTAGACTTACTATCAATGGGAATACGTTTGGAGTTAGCTCCCACTACTAAAGGAAGACGAACATTTCTTCCCCCGGCTTGTCATAAATTATCGAAGAGGGAGAAAATTAGCTTCTGTCAGTGTCTTCATGATACCAAAGTGCCTCAAGGTTATTCTTCTAATGTAAACAATTTTGTCTCAATGAAGGACTTGAAGTTGATAGGTATGAAATCACATGATTGTCACGTCATGATGCAACAAATTCTACCAGTTGCATTGCGTGGAATATTGCCCATTCGTGTCAGAAAGACTATAATGAAGTTGTGTTATTTTTTCAATTCAATTTGTAACAAGGCGATTGATGTAAATGCTTTGAACCTTTTGGAAAAGGATTCAATTTTAATACTTTGTCAATTGGAAATGTATTTTCCTCCAACTTTTTTTGATATAATGGTGCATTTAATGATTCATCTGGTTCGAGAAATAAAGCTTTGTGGACCTGTATATCTTCGTTGGATGTATCCTATTGAAAGGTATATGAAAATATTAAAGGGGTATGTTAAAAATCTATATCGACCTGAAGCCTCCATTATTGAAAATTATATTTCTGAGGAGGTTGCAGAGTTTTGTACGAGCTACTTGGCTGCGGCGCAACACATAGGTTTGCCTCTATCTCGCTATGAACGAGTTAATAATGATGGAAAGGGGATTTGTGGCTTGAAAGTCAAATCATTGTCAGCTGAACAGATGAAGAAGTTAGAATCATACATCTCGAAGAACATAGCTGATGCTCAACCATATATCACATTGCACATTAATGAGTTGAAACAATGTCATCCAAAGAAGAAAGAAATGTGGATTTTGAATGAGCACAACAAAACTTTTTTGTCATGGATTAAAAAGACTTTGCTTGGTAGATCAGATGTATCAGAGACATTAAAATGGATAGTGGGTGGTCCATGTTTAAATGTGATATCTTGGTCTGGTTATGACATTAATGGTTATACATTTCATACAAAAGCTCAGGACAACAGAAGTGCGGTTCAGAATAGTGGTGTATTGGTGTTTGCAGAAGCAATGCATTTTTCGAGTGCTATGGACAAAAACCCAATTTCTGCATCAAATGCATATTATGGAGTGATTGAAGACATATGGGAGGTTGATTACTTTAAAATTAAAGTTCCCATTTTTAACTGTAAATGGTTTAACGGTAAAAACAGTGTCAGACACGATGAATTTGGAATGACACTTGTTAATCTGAATAGATTGGAAGACACAACTGATTCTTTTATAATGGCAACAGATGCAAAACAAATTTTTTATGTAGTAGATCAATCAGATATGCAGTGGGCTGTTGTTTTACAAGGAAAAAAATAATATGTTGGTGAGGATGAACTTAATGAATATGCTGATTTATGTGAGATCCCTACTTCAATGGAAATATTAACAGAACATAATGACGATCATGTTGAAGACATAGTTTGTGCCATAAGGAACGATCAAGACGAAGGAATTTGGGAAAACAATCCATCTGTACATTCCTAAAATTACAGGTAACATATGTTTATTTCTTGTTTACATTTATTTTTTCCATAAATGTTACATATTGTAAGTTTTTTATTTATTAAAACATGTTATAAAATAAAATAAGTATATGTTATTGTTTGTTTTAAGTTTGTTTAGTTTACTTTATCATGTTTATTGTTGTACCCCTCTCTCTTGGATTTTAATGATCACAATCACTCTCATCGTGTTTTTACTTTTTTTCAAGTGTTTTGATGCTAGGAAAAAGGTTGCCCAGGAGTTGGCCCAAGAAGGATGATATTGACTCTCTGAGTCTATCGGCCAACCGGTGGCCTCCCACCGGCCAGCCGGTGGTCTCTGGCAGAAGCATTGCTTTCTGCCAGAGCCACCGGTCAGCCGGTGTTAGCGCACCGGCCAGCCGGTATGGGCACCGGCCAACCGGTTCTTGCCCCCCGACAAGCCGGAGGGCAAGGCAGTAGGCTTGCCCACTGCCTAGGGACACCAGCCAACCGGTGGATGACCACCGGCCAGCCGGTGGTCTCTGGCAGAGGCATTGCTTTCTGCCGGAGCCACCGGTCAGCAGGTGTTAGCACACCGTCCAGCCGGTATGGGCACCGGCCAACCGGTTCTTGCCCACCGGCCAGCCGGAGGACCCAGGCCGTAGGCTTGCCCACTGCCTGGTGACACCAGCCAACCGGTGGATGACCACCGGTCCGCCGGTGGAACCCAGACAGAAGTAAATGCTCTACGACCCAACAGTTTATAACCATTACATGATTTTTAAAATTCTTATTTTTGTTCAATGACATTTACTTTACCATGTTTACAATGTTTACCATGTTTACCATTTTTTCCATTTTTTACCATCTTGACCATTTTGACCATCTTGACCATATTTTCCATCTTTACCATTGTTTAACATGCTTACCATATTACCAATGTTTACTATTATGTAACCCAATACACTTTTCTATTTTCTGATTACAGTAGTATTAAAATATTTGAATTTGTATATTTGTGAACTGACGTTTGTTTTTTTGATTTGAAGGATAATGATAGATCATTCAGATGATCAACCACATGATTCTGGGGAGGAGCATATTGCTGGTCATACCTCTGGGGATGAACATTCACATGCTCCTATTACGACAAAGAGTTCAAAGGTTGGTAAATGTGGTTGCACACGTTTACCAAAATTATCACTTTCCCGTACGCAGGATCAGAGGATAGTAGTTGAGTTTGATGATGATGATATTCCTAGAGGTCCGAATGCCAACAATTTTAAGAGTTTTGTTGCAACTTAGGCTAAGACCAAAGTATGCATTCTGTATGATGATTGGAGAGGTGTGGATAAAGCGGTAATCTCTCAGTTGTGGGAGACGATTTTGGTAAGATCTTTTGTCATTGTTTGACCATTCTTTTAATGTTTCTGGTATATATAATATGTTTAACCTCTTCTTTATCAGATGACATTTGATATTACTGACACTGGAGGAGTCAGGAAGAAATGCTTATCGTTGGCTGCCAGGAGATGGAGGGATTTCAAATCAACCCTCAAATCTGATTTCATTTATGGTCTTAGGAGTCATGACAATCCATGTCGTATATATCCTTTTATAGATGAAGACACATGGAGACAGTTTTTTGAAAGTAGAAAAAAGAGTCATTTCTGGTAAGGGCAATGTAAACTTTTATATACTTTCTTATATAAATGGTTTTATTAATGTTTTGTTAATGATTTCTTATTCTTAAATTATAGCAAATAAGGAAATCTCATCAGGAGATCCAATCTAAAAATGTATACCCTCATAGTTTATCTCGGGGAGGGTATACATTATTGGAAGAAAAAATGATAGCGGAAAAATCTCAAAAACTAAGAGCTGGGTCTTCAAGCTCTGGAGTGGTGGCCCCTCCATCCCCTCCATCTAGACATGAAAAATGGAAGAGAGCTCGGAAGGGAAAAAAAGGGCAATATCTTTCGGAAGAATCGAGAATCGTAGCTGAGAGGATTGTAAGATATCTATTAAATTTATTTAAGTTACCTTTTTTCTTCATATAAGTTTCAATCATTACAGAAATGTTAAATTAATTAATACAGGACTCTCTTGAGGAGAAAAGTTCAGAGGGGACATTTACAGCTACTGCGAGGGAAGATATTTTATTTGTAGCATTGGGAAGGCCCGAACATCCTGATCATGTAAGAGGATATCCGACAGGTGTATCGGTAAGAAAAGTGTTTCCACGTTCTTCAACATCTAACATTGAGGGGGTTTATAAAAAAAAATAGAATCCTTGGAGGCTGAAGTTCAAAATAATAATGCGACGATGGAAGACAAGATTAGAGATTCGGTGCAATCTATGTTTGCATAAATTCAAAGACAATTTCAGACTGCAGCTCCCACTCCTCCACCTCCCCCTTCAGACCCCATTATTTATCCTCCACCTCCGCCAGTAGCTCCCACCCCCCCACCTCAGCCTGCGGACCCCATTTTTTATCCTACGCCTCCGCCGCAGCTTCCTACATATTGCGAGTTGTATGTTGATGATTCTCAACATCATATAGTAGCATACAGGTTGGTATATTGTATAGGAGATACAGTTCATTATCAACAATTAGAGGTAGAGAATCAGAGGCTCACTATACATGATATTATAGATAGATCAGCTAGGGTACCAATACCTACAGATGAGGTGGAGACAGTTGGACAGAGTATCGACCATTTTTTAGTTTCTCCATCCAGACTTCTTCGACTCATTACCATAGAGGTATGAATGTTATATCTTTTATTTTATTTTATTTATTAAAGTTGTTTTATCATTTGAAAACTACTATAATTCTCAATTTTTTTTTCACAGGAATACTTCAAAGGTAAAGAAATACTGTATAGACAACAACAAAGACAACATGCTATGACATCAGATACAGATTCCAGTGGTCTTGACAGATTGTCAAGATATTCACATTTGTTGTTGGGTTTTTATGAGTTTCCAATGGAATCTCATGTTTGTGGACGTGAAATAACTATGGGGATTACAAAATCTGATATCATGGAGCTTGTTACTGGAGATAAGTTGGGCATCAACGTGGTGAAATTTTTTTCCATGTAAGTCTTAACACCTTTTCCCTGCGTTATATTTATTAAAAATGTATACTTATATATGTTTTGTATTAGGTATCTTTATAAAATTTGTGAGAGGAATGAACTGACAGAAGTATATGGATTCATGGACCCGCAATTGATTTCCCCTGAAGCATGTGCATTGACTGAGGAACAATGAATGGTTTATATTGCTGAAAGATTTGAAAAGAATATAATCCAACAATGTTGGATGATGCCTTTTTGTGAGAGGTATGAAACACATTTCTCTCGAATAGTTAATTATCTTTTAACATAAAAAACCACTAACATTCAATTTCCTTTTATCAGTAATCATTGGATGTTAGAGATTTTTTGCCCAAGGGAGAAAGCTCTTTATTGGATATGCTCTGTTCATGGTGATGTGCGGGCAAGATTTAAGAATATATTGGAAAAGTAAGTTTCAATTTATCAGTAGTTTTATATATTATAATAAATTTTAAATTTACCCCATTCGTATTATTTTTCTAACAGTGCATGGGCCTACTTTCGAAAAAACACAAAGAAAAGAAATGCAAAGATCAAATATGTAAAGGCGAAGGTAAATTTCCATTTATAATTAGTACTTTTTGATTTATTACATAAAAATAATATATTGAATTTACACTCATTCAAAACAGAATTGTCATGAACAACAAGGCCTCATCGAATGCGGATATTATATGTTAAGATTTATGTATGAAATAATAACAACTGGGACAGTTGTGAATTTTGACCTGGTACGATTTCCTCTTAAACTTTGCCATCATATTTCAATTTGATTTATTCATTATACACGTAAACTATCTTCTTTTTCATTTGTAGCTTTTTGATGACCCTCAACCCTATACTGATGAAGACATCAGACACGTACAAGTGGAGTGGTCAAATTATTTTACAGGTTTGATTGAATTTTAGTTGTTTGTAATGTAAAATGTAATTTTGAATATTGTCGTTTTAATTGTCTATTTGGTAGTTGTTTAGGTTTGATTTAGTTTTTTTTTGAAGTTGACAGTGTAAGTTTTGAATGTTATATAAGTGAATGTTTAATTTTTCTCTACTTCTTTTTTTGGTCTACTTTTGATGGTTCTTCTGGTATGGATTTGGGTCTCTGGGGGAGGGGTGGCAGGGATGTCCAGGGGTGTGGGAAGCCGGTCCAGTGGTGTGGGAGTGCTGTCCAGGGGTGGGGGGTTGTCCAGGGATGTGGTGGGGGCTGTCAAGTGGGGTGAGGGGGTGAGGAGGTGCTGTTCAGGCGGGTGGGGGGTTGTCGAGGGGTGTTTGGGGTTGTCCGGGGGTCGGGGGGCAGTACAGGAGTGTGGTGGGGGCTCCAATGGGGTGGGAGAGGGTTGTCCAAGGGGTATACATGAGGGTGGGAGCTCCAATGGGGTGGGGGAGGGCTGTCCTTGGGGTATACATGAGGGTGAGGGCTCCAACGGGGTGGGGGAGGGCTGTCCAGGGGGAATACATGAGGGTGAGGGCTCCAACGGGGTGGGGGAGGGCTGTCCAGGTGGTATACATGAGGGTGAGGGATCCATCGGGGTGGGGGAGGGATGTCCATGGGGTATAAATGAGGGTGGATTCTGTTTAGTGGGTAAGTTTTATATGTTATCTATTTACATGCTTATTTTTGATGTACTTCTGTTTTTGTGGTATGATTTCTTGATTTATTTTCTGGTTGATTCTGGTGGAGAAAAGATCATTGCATTCTGTTTAAAAAAAATTGGGTTTATCACGTTGGTTATTTAATAACCGACGCGATAAAATGCCTGGAAAATAGTTTATCACGTCGGTTATTTCATAACTGACGTTATAAAAGGCCTATAAACTAGTTTATCATGTCGGTTATTTAATAACCGACGTGATAAAAGGCCTGGAGAATGGTTTATCACATCGGTTATTTAATAACCGACGTGATAAAGGGCCTCGAGAATGGTTTAGCACGTCAGTTATTGAATAACGGACGTGCTAAACGGCCTGCACAAGGCTTTATCATGTCGGTTAGTCAATAAACGACATGATAAACCCCCCTCCCCCAGTTTTTCACGTCGGTTTTATATGAACCGACGTGATAAACCACGCTCATCCCGGTTTATCACGTCGGTTCTTATAGAACGGACGTGATAAACCACCCTAACCCCAGTTTATAACGTCGGTTCTTTGATAACCGACATGATAAACATCGTGATTTTATGTTTTTTGACGTCGGTTTTTAAATAACCGATGTCAAAAACCTTATTTATAACGTCCCACATATTAATTTCGGCTAGAAACCGACGTAAAAAATTAAAAATAACCGACGTAAAAAACATTTTCTGCACTAGTGTGAACATGAAAGAAATCAACCAAGTTCCCTTCTCCTACCTTGAACAATATAAAAAAGAATACATCTCATCACTCTCTCCTACAGACTCCTAGTATATCACCTCACATCACATCACATCTTGATAGCATAATTATTTACATTTTTCATCACAACACATGCATATCATTATCGCCTATAAGTAGAAAAAGGAAATATCGAGTTTCCATCCATCCTCATCATCAGGATGTTGGAAAAAACACCCCCTGAAATATTTTGTTATTTACACTAGGTACTTGAAATGGATGGAGTTTGTATATAAAATCATAATAATATAAAAGGTATATGCATATAGAGGCATATCACACAAGCCCCATCCCAAGGGTTAAAAATTAAGGCACAACCCATCCCAGAGGGTCCTCCACTTATAATATAAAAACTAAATTCACAACCCCACACAATAAAAAAACAAGAAATAATTCCATTTCCAATTTTTAATCCACATTTAGCAGATTTCAAAGTTTCACACGAACAATTATTTCCACATTCAGAGAACCCTTGTTCTAATATAAACATTAAATGTTTAAACCACACAACATATCTCAATTCACATGTTCAACATGCCCATATTAAAACAAATTCATGTATTTAATTCATTACTACATGAGAAACTAGCATAACACATTATATAACAACAACAAACAACCCAACTTCCACACAACAACAATCCAACCTCTAATTTTGCAGCTTCACTACACAATTGTACCACAACCGCCATCCTGACCCCATGAAAAACACATCACAACATATCCACTACCCATGAATTGAATCATCATAACCAAGACACACCACACATCTGCTTCCAAAAACACATTCAACACCACTCATAAATCTTTTTTCAAGATTATGAATAGGGGTTTCATTTAATTCCAATTATTTAGTTAAAGGTTCCATCACCCATTTCATAAGATCTTACGGAATACTATTCATTAACCATATATATGGGATTATCCAATAAAAATTTAATGATTTTCAATAACCACCCAACATGAATTCTACAATTCAAATCATAAAAGTGCTTGAAAAGAATGTCAATGACCACAATTTTCAGGAGGCATTTAGATTATAAAATTCACAACAATAAAGCAATAACAAAAATATGTAATTACAAACTTTACATTCTCTTATCCCTTTAAATTTAACTTATGACAATGAATTTATCATTATTATGATGTATGAAATGATATTCATAAGAGATAACAATAATAAAACCATCATCCATGATAAATAGGTGAGAAATGATGAAACCCATACCTAGATGAATGAATATTTATAGAAATTTACTGCATCAAAAATTGGGTGTGCATGAACAAAAGGAAAGCACCTAATTGGAAATCAATCAAGATGTAGCGAGAAGGTTCCACGACTCTAGGGGGAGAAGGATTGGGGACCCCATCCCCGCTTATGACAAATAAATCCTAAAGGAATGAATGAAATGTATTATCTTTAGAACGAATAGATTTTAAAGTAGAAGGATATGATATATATTTAGTTGACCATTGAAGTTAGATAATATCAAATCCAATATAATCCTTGTGTTATAACCATTAAAAGGATGTGGGATTTTTTGAAATAAAAGGCATAATTACCCTCCTTTAATGTGGTTTTCAATTTCAATAATTAACGATTTAAAATGATTTTACATTAAAGGTAAAAACTAAGAATATTCTAGAAAAATGGATTCACTATGGATATAAAACCAATGATCTACCATAGGGATCTAAAACCATGATGATCAACCATTGGGATCTAATTTTAGGATGATATACCATTGGGATCTATCATTTGGATGATCTACCAGTGGAATCTACTACCAGCATTATCTACCATTAGGATCTACTAGTTGGATAATCTATCATTAGGATCTATTGCCAGGATGATCATATATTAGAATCTACAACAAGGATGATAACTCATTAGGATTTACCATTAAGATGGTCTACTATTGGGATCGACCACTAGAATGATCTAATGTCAGGATATATGGTCAGAATGATCTATCGTTGGGATATACCACTATGATGATCTACTTTTGGGATCTACAGCTAAGATGATCTGCCATTGGGATCTAATTTTAAGATGAGCTATCATTATAATCTATTTTTATCCTCTAAAACACCCCTTTTCCCACCAAAACACCTCAAAAAGCCTCCCTACATCCACCAAACACCTCAATCTTTCCACAGACACCTCAATCACTATATTTATCACAATTTAAAGGGATAAAAGGCCCGTGATTTTACAAGAAAGCCAAAAATAGAAGCTTTTTCCCTCTAATTACACTATTTAATATGAAAAGGAGGATTTAGAAGATTCCACTAATTTATTTGAAGAGAGTGTATCCACCACTGTTGGTGAGATAATTCAAGTGAAACTTGGTACTAAGGAGGATCTGGGGATAATGCTAATCAAAGCAATCATGTCCCCAATGAAACAACAGTAGTGTGTGGATTTCATTGAAAACACTATGATATGTTCACCTGGAGTTATGATGTGATGCCCATTCTAGACCCTCATGTTTTTGTTCATCACCTTGTCCTCCTGGGGGGTCATCATGGGTTCAAACAAACTCCTAGATAGATGAAATCCTCTCATGGTTCCATTATTGAGGATAAAGATTACAATCTTATTAAGCAAAAATTTATCATGGTGGTTAATTATGATAGTTGGATAGATAATATTATCCCATTTAGGAAGAATAATGAGAACATCAGAGTCTACATCAACTTCTGAGACCTCAACCTCTATTGTCCAAAGGATGATTTTCCGTTTTAGTAATTGAATTGTTGATTGATTCTATGGATGGTTTCTAGAACCTCCCATTTATGGATAGATACTATAGGTATAATTTGATTTAGATGACCCCAAATGATTAGGATTTCACTACCTTTAGGGTACTCCAAGGGAAATTTTTCTATCAGGTGATTGCCTTTGGATTGAAGAATGTTGGAGCCACTTACAAACAAGCCATGCACCATAAATTTACGTCAATTATTAGAACATTAGTGGAGTGTTATTTTTATGATCAAGTGGTCGAATATCACTTTTTTTAAAAACATTTCAAGGATTTTGAGAATGTGTTCACATTCCTCTACTCTAGACACTTAAAAATTCACCCCCTAAAGTGTGCATTTTGAGATACCTCTAGGAAATTTCTCATATTTTTCGTAAGATATAGTGACATCCATATTAACCCAAATAAAATAAAATATATTAATAAAATTTTCTACTAATAAATGATATGTAATTTTTAGGTATCTCAGTCCACTTATACTCTATACACTGATTTATTATAAATCCTACAAGAAAGTGTAAGCCCTTTTCAAGGATCTTGAAAAAATGAACCATTTACCAGTGGGATGAGGGTTTCCAGACTTCCTTTGAGGATATTATGTAGCACCTTATAAGACATCTAGTTATGATGCCATGTATTTTAGTAAAGTGTTTTTTACATGATTTCTCTAAAAAGGTCCCTTGGTTCCCTACCAACCTATAAAAGAATTAAGGAAAGGGGAAACCCTATAAAATCTCAAATACAAGCTCCTCGAAATAGAGACTAGAAACTCCCTTGTTTAAACTATCTTCCTTGCACTGATATTTATAGTATATAATTTGTAACATTATTTAAAAAAACCTGAGATATAGTTTGATTCCCATGTAGATATGTTAAAGTATATCCTCAATCACCCCATGTTAGTAGAATGATTGGAACACTGGGTCGTAATCCTGAAATAGTTTGACATCAGTTTTGTCCCTAAAAATACTATAAAAGTATTGGAACTAGAATAATTATTGTCAACACATCTATCTCATGAATATATTACCTTGTAAGTTTATTTTCAAGATGAATATATTCATTCAATGGATTAGGTTGTACTATGTTGGAAGATGCACTTCGATGGTGCCTCCTAGATCTCAACCAGTAGAAGGCTCAATAACCCTAATATCAACAATGTTTTCTTAAGGATCATTTTCATCACCCTGAAAAAGGTAGTATTTTCATACTCATTCCTATTTTCAAAAAATTACACTAATAATGAGGTAGAGTACTAGGATCTCATTATTAGTCTCGAATTAGTCCCCGAGATTTAGGTCATTTGTTCACTTGTGAAGGGAGACTCCAAGATAGTCATAAAACTAATAAAGTTTAACTTCATAAATAGAAAACAAGAGCTTGTTCCCCTATTTGAATGAACATGTAATCTGATATCCCAATTTCCTTCCCAGCCAAATGTGATCCATATTCCTCAGTTACAGAATAGTCAATCTGATACTTTATCATGTTGATTTATATACCTTACATTACATGACTAAGATGACCTAGTCATTCACAGAGAAATATGAGAGATTCATCACCCATTACACATAATATAATAAAGACCAATAAGTGCGTGATATGGTGGCTAGTACTTCTGCACCAGGTCCCTCAAAACCCCCCCGCCCAACAGTCAAGGAAACACATGATATGATGACTCCGTTTTTTATGTATCACTAGTATGGAATTATCACAGTGGATTGAGAAAACTATGACAGAATCCGCCAGCATATACCACCTTCTACCCTTCATAGTGGGTACATCCCTGTGAAAATCCTTAAAAATAATGGTTTTGATGGAATTATAATTCATTGATTCAAAGGGTATGAGATACCTCAGTTCATACAAGAGGTCCTTTTTGGATCATGTGGCACCCATCACGTATGATTAAATCTCTCCCACCAAATTCAATGGTTGCGCTACTTCTAGCCAACCATGGTTTACATTTTTATTGAGTTCGATAAGAGTTTTCATGCATGTCAGTTCAATGATAACTTTGTGCATTGACCATTGGATCTTCGCCAAAATACCAAATATTCTTGTCCCTTTGTATTATGAGGACTCGATGTTGTAGGGCCATACCTGCCAAAAACAACTCAATAGTGTAAGTTTTATTTTGACCAAAGTATACTTATTTTACAAATTGTATGAAGTGGTTCCCCACAAGGAAGTCAAAACAAAGTCCATGATTGATATCGTGAGCTCCCAAATCATTCATCAATTTAGGGTGACTCATATTGTTCTCACAAACATTGGAGCCATCCTTTAGTCTACTATGCTGAAGAAATTGTATAGAAAGTAAAAAAATATAATACAACCATACATATCTTTATCATGCATAGAAAAATGAGAATATTGAGGCATTCAACAAGACCCTCTTTAAAATCATACCAAAGATGGTGGGATTGAACAAAACGATTTATCCCAACAAGCTCCTCCATTCAAATTGGGCCTATTGGATTATTACTTAAATTTTTTTCCAAGAAACCCCTTGCACCTTGGTGTATAGAATAGAGGCAGTCTTGTCTATTGAGGTTTAGTTTTCATCACATTGAAGGGTTGTTTATGAACAACCAATAATAGATAGAATTGAAAAATTCTTTCAAGATGAGTTGGAAGGCCTCGAAGAAAATACGATTCCGTCCTTGAATAACATATCAATGCATAAAAAGGATAGTGAAAGCATTCAACAAGAAGGTTTTCCACCATACACTTCTCTAGGGTAACATTGTACTGGCTCTCACAAAGACGATGATACCCGGTAAAAAACATCCAATGTTAGGCCCCAAATGGAAATAACTATACATTATCCATACGTTTTATTCCAATGGATCATACTCTTTAATAACCATGGATATACAGGGTAAAAGACCTCTCACCAACACCATCTTTCTCATGCATTACATCACATGAAAACCATGGTAACATCCATGTGGCCTTAAACTACAGAAACCATGGTGAAATCTACATAACCTTAAATTGTATAAACTATGGTCATATCTATGAGACCATAATTTGTAATAACCATGGTCAATGTGATGTGACCATAAAATGAAGAAACTATGGTCTAACCAATATGACCTTAAACCATAAAAACCATTGTCAATGTTTAATGAATTTAAACTACAACCACCAGGGCCGAAGCTATGCGACCTTAAACTACATGAATCGGGGTCTGAGCTCTATAACCTTAAACTAACAACATCCACCATGGTCAAAGCTATGCGGCCTTAAAATAAATCTATTGGGGTCTGAACTCTATGATTGTAAACTAAAAACATCCACTTAGGTCCAATAATTATGACCTTAAACTATTCTCATCCCCTATGCTCGGAGATCCATAACCTTAAATTTGTAGCATACATAGTTTGAGTTGTATGACATTAAACTAAAAATCCTAACATCCTCAGTGCATGATGTTTTACTATATTCTTACCAAATGCAATAAAAACATGATTCCTCACATACCAAGTATGGTAAAAAACAACAACAAAATCCTTATCACATGATGATTGACTATATCCTTACCCAGTGTCATAAGTACATGATACCTCGATTCCCTAAGAAAACCATGGGACACCTCAATTACCTCATTAGAGATGACAACCCCCCACTACCAGACTCAGTCTTATATTGATTCATGTTCCATAAATACATGTGGCTTGATTCCCAATTTCATGGTCTATATAGTGACGCTTAAACCCATATCTTTGGGCCCTGCCATTAATTCACCATCATACCTTCCCCTAAGGGGGGGGGGGCGAAATTGTGTTCACTAATAGTTGTCACTTTGAACACATTTTTGTTCTAAGCATTATGTCCTTAAACAATGTGCGGGTTATTTCAAGATATATATATGGAATATAGACTTCAATCACCATCCTCTCACATCTGGTTTTAACACAACCATGCCATGAAAAGTCCTTGTAAAAAACACTCCCCCAATAAAATCATAATGACTTTAAACTATTATCTAAATTTTCCTTGGTCCTAGCTGCATGAACTTAAACTATGTATCCAACATCCTTCTGTATGAATTTTAAACTACAGATCATTTGACTCATCCTTTTCGGATATGATATCCCCACTCCCTTACTTATGTTGGTCTCCCACCACACCATGTTCTATAATGACATGTAGGTAAATTATCAATTTCATTAGATACGTAGTGATGCCTTGACCTCCTATATCCAAGCCCAACTGCAATTTCATCACAATAAAACCCATTCTCTATGAAACTATTGCCTATGAATTTGTATGGGACTCTTCCTTAGGTGTAATACTACTATAATATTCATGGACCCATCAACAGGTTGAGATGCCCTCATTTCTAGATATGTGGAAGGGAGAATAGGAAGATCAATGTATAAGACTATCCAACATCGTCATCACATGTTGTTAAACTATAAGCTTTTCCCCATATAAAACTGGGTTTTCTCATGTGATAAATATAATATGAACCTAACCAATATCCTCAAAAAAGATTTATAAACTATATATTTATCCTATATAAATTTGGGAAGCCTCATATAAAAAATATTAGATGATTCAGTTTAATTTATAGAGAGGACACCACCTTACCAACATTTGTCTTCTGTCATGTTATGTTCCAAAACTATGTGTGGATTGATTCCCAAGTCGGATTGGATACATAAGGATTCCTAGATCCAGTGTCTCAAGCCCAATCTGATGACCAACCTATTTTGTAATTCTCCCCCCGGTCGAAACCACACATCCCTAAGTTGTGATCAATGTGTAATAGGATTTTTTAATGTGGTGCACAGTCTCATTGGATCCTCCACATTGAGTTTTAACTCCATTTCACCACCTGAACATCCTCAAAGTACCCACTCATGGTCCCAACACTGTAAATTTAAACAATGTGCATATGGACACCTTGTTGTCCCATCATCATGTAATTTGACTTTCCACTTGTGTTTTTTCAAACCAATGAACCTTATCTTTTTCATTGCATCATCTCTCATAAGGATCACCCCTCACCGGCATCAGTATCCTATCATTCCATGTTTTAGTGTGTGACTTGTTTCCCATGATTATATGATATGTAGCCATGCTAAAATTTCATTTCATGTGTCTAACCCCTATGATCATATCATCATGAGGTATTTTCCCCTTCTGCATCATGATGTCAACTTGGGTATGTTTTTTAAAGTTATGAATGTAAAATAGCTTTTTTAGACTTCAATTTACATCATTTAATTACTATTTCGTGCCACATAAGCTTCCATAGGAAACCCACACCTTTTAATATAATCTTTAAAACCATAAACTAGTAGTTTCCTCTATAGTTTGAGATCTATGACCTTAAACTAGTAGTATTCAAAGTCTATGTTTTATGAATTTATAGAGTGAATCCCAATGTCCTCAGCACCTGACATTAAACTATAACCTTACCCTGAATGAATATGGGATGCCTCAAAAGATAAATATGAGATGAAAAAAACTAAAATCCACATGACATGTTGTAAAATTGTATCTTTATCCCATTTTAAACTAAGAATCCTCATATGATATGTATTAGAGGACCAATGCCAACATCCTTAGAACATAGCATTAAATTACTACAATAAACTATGAAATGAACATAAGATGATTCATATGATCAATATGAGATGTTTTGATGTCCTAATTAGATAGGAAACTACCTCTATAGCATCATTATCATACCTCACAACAATTTGGAACAATGTATAGCTTGATTCTTATTCCCATGGGATATGCAGTGATGCCTTGATCTCATATACTAGGCCCATCCTTGCCAAAAACTCATTTTGGGGATTCCCACCTTTTTGTCCAAGCATGATACACACCTTTTGACATGTTCATTTTCTATAATTTCATGGAAGGATAGTTCCCATAAAACTCAACATTCCCTCTAGGGACTTCTGATCATGTTGTGATTCACAATTTATTTCCAACCATACACTATGGTATTAAACTATTCTTGTATTGAAAATTAAAAATATAATATATAATTGAACATCATGTTTGATTAAAAAAATTAAATTTTATCCCTTTTATACATGTAAATTTAACTTGTTTTGATGATTCCATTATAGTTAGAGGGGATTTGGAGAGCCTCTGATGGAATTCAAGAAAAACATGCCCAAACTACCCAAAAGCCCATACAAACAAGTGGACTTAATATTTTACTGTGAATAATACTTGCATCCAATTGGGATGAAACTTAGTGAAAATGTGTATAAATATATGGGATACATTTAACTAGAAGAAAATGGAACTCAATTAATCTATTTAGAGGCTTAAAAGAATCCCACAATGTGAATGAATTCCAGGCAGACCAGATGGGATCAACCTTCTATATTTGGGTCATAACTCAGACGTAAAACCATAAATTAGAATTATTCCACCTCAATTGGATAGATGACTATAATTAACACCTCTAAACATAATTTTAAGACATTTACACACATTTTGGTTAGTCAAACACCTATATAAATAAGGGAGAAAAACAATTACATGAATAATGACCTAGTCTCTTAGTCACTCAACTTCTTTTGTAAAAATTATGATATATTTGACTATAAATCTACCTTAAACCTAATTACAAAAGGTATGTATACTAGGTGACGAGTTTTAAAATCTTGGGACGTGCTTATTCATCATTTTTTTCTTAATATCATCCCATGGAGTTCTAAACTCTTTATGATCAACCGGGGAGAAACATGATGCAAATCCCGAGCTTCATGCCTTTATTATTTTGAATGATATTTTAAATTAAATTATTTTATGTTGTTTTTAATCATAAAATAATCTTGTATAATTGATTTATGTAATGTTATGTCATGCTAAAACTCATATGATAATTTATTGGGGAACCCACTCATGTGATGTTTCATACACCATTCACAACTTCTTCTTCCCCCTTACAATTGGGGTCTTTGGGTGGGTAATATTTGTCAATTGAACTCTCAAAAATATTAACATGGATATGTAAATTTATGTATTGGAATATTAATTAAATAACAAAATAATATGGACATCTATTGAGTTCATTATGTGTTTCCTTCGTGAGTTTGTGTTTTGACATTGAACACAAATCCCCAAATCATCAATGGTAACCGATGAATCATTTTGTTTTTTTCAATTGAACCCTAGGAGGTTTCATAGTATAAAATTAGTAAAATTATGTTTATAGGTATCAAAAACCATATATTAAAATATATATACATTTTTTCTTGAAGATATTATGGATAAGAATCATGATATTTCACTAGGATGATAACGCTTAATCAAATCTATTAATTTATGATTTATTATATCACTTGATTTTATATGATTAATCATAATTAAAATAACTCATATTTCTTATAATATCATTCCCCTTTTATTAATATGATTTGTTTTTAAAATTAATGATCTAAGTCTCCATCGAGAGATGACGTAGGGTTCTTGTTATACTTCTGAAATTCATATAAAAAAATTTCTATTTTGAAATGCTCGACAATTTGATCAGATTTTGGGGAAATTTTTGAGGAGAAAAGATCATTTTTTCCTTTTAATAATTTTATTAATTTTTTATTTATTAATCCTTTTAATCTTCCCTTTCACCTATATTGTTTGTTTTTATTTGTTATGAAAATTTTATTCCATTCCCCCTCTCTCCCTCTATCTCTCTCTTATCTCTCTCTATTATGTAATATAAATTTTTCTCTCATTTTCCTATTTAATTTTATTATGTGTTTTTTATTTTATTTCTCTTTTATTAAGAAAAATTCAAAAAAATAAAAATGAAAAGAAATCAAAACTTTGTTGCATGAAAATATTTCCCAAATAAATACTACTTGAAATGGACACAGATATTTAAAATACCCTTCACTCAAAAATTAGGTCATATAATATTGGATTGAAAAGTAATACAAAGGAATACCTTGTAGAAACTCAAGTGTTACTAAACCAATATAATTGTGAACCAAATCAAACCCCAAAAATATGGCTGTAAATAATTGAGATTTAAAAGAACTGACTGCCATTGATGTGATGTACCAACCTGCATACAACCAATACCCTATGAAATAATCCAACATTGACATGAAATCAGGACTTATCCTCATATTTCCAAAATTCTATGGTCTTCTTAGTGAGGACCCTCACAGAGACATTAAGTATTTTTACACAGTGTGCTCCACCATGAAACCCTAAAATGTGTCTGAGGGTCTTCCCATTCTCCCTTGATGGTGTAGCCAAAGACTGAATATAATATTTACCTACCTTATTTTGGGGATGGATTGACTAGAAATTTCTCTTTTTATAGATGTTCTTCCTTGCCACTAGGGGTATAATTTCATCCCACCGTGGTTCGAATCGGGTCAGGGTAGGCCGAGCCTTCCTTTAAAAAATTAGGGTAGCGAGCCACTATTTTGGTCGGGCTGGGACGATCCTTCCCTTCAAAAAATAGGTTCACGGACCACTATTCGGGTAGGGTCATGCTGACCTTAACAACTTCATTAGGTGGCTCGAGTCTGGCCTCAGGCCGAACCAAATCATCGCGTCGGGCTGATATTTTCGGGTCGGATGAGCTTGTGGGATATTTTTAATACATTTTTATATCTATTTTTTTAACAAATAATTGTTTTTATAAATATTTTATTATTCCTTTTTAAAAAAAAATTTAAAATATTTTTTTATATTCTTTTAAACATTTTTGTGAGACGTTTTTTCAAAAAAAATATGAAAAAAAATCAAAACGTCTTTAAAAATATTTTTGCAAAACAATTTTAAAAAACTATTCAAATCTTTGTATCAAATCATTTTTTTTAAAAATTAAAAATATATTTAAAATTTTTTTTTGAAAACCTTTTTTAAAAATATTTATCAAAACATTTTTAAATTTTTTTAATAAAATATCAAAAAAAAAAATTATAATGTTTTCTGAAAAAAAAATTCAAAATGTTTTGTTAATCATTTTTTAAAAAGTGTTTTAAAATGATTTTGTAAAAAATGTACATTTTTTTAATCTTTTTTAAAGTTGTTTAATGCTTTTGGAAACATTTTTTGAAAAAAAAATCAAAATGTTATTTCAAATTTTTTTTAAATGTCTTTTCAAAATGAAGTTGTAGAATATTTTAAAATGTTTTGTTAAATAATTTTTTAATTTATTTTAAAAAAAATTTAATTTTTTAAAATTGTTCTGTAAAATGGTTTATTTTTACATATTTAATTTTTTTTAAAATAGTTGTTTAATTTTTGTATAAAACATTTTTTAACATTTTTTTAAAACATTTCTGAAAATAGAAATGTTTATTTTCGGTTTTTAATTAATATTTCATTGTTAAAATATTTTCGTTTAATTATCAATCATTTTACATATTCTAAAATGTTTAGTTTCTTTTTTGTTAACATTTTATAGTTGGAACATTTTTAATTTATTCCTCAATCATTTAACATACTTTAAATTGTTCACCTACTACATTATAAAAGAACCCTCAACCACAAATTTAAATTATAATTAGAATAGTTTCTTTAATTTAATAAAAATATAAAACATAACCAATTCTAAAAAAATTATAAGTCAAGTAATTTATTTTAAAACATTCAATTAATAAGAAAAGATTGATCAAATTGCTATAATTAATTCTTTAAAATGATAAATATTAATGAAGTTGGGAATATCTAAATGCATTATTTTTTTTGAAGTGTGATTTTTCTTAGTAGTGGAATATTTTTGTAGTGGGGGTGTGATCGCATAATGATTCACTTTTCATTTGCACCCTTACACCACTGTATTAAACTAGTTTTGTATTAAAAATTTCTAACATAATTAAAATTGAACAACATTTTTATTCAATTATTTAATTTTTATCACTGTTAAAAAGGGTTATTTCACTTGTTTTGAAGAATTCATTGTAGGTGGAGGTGATTTGGAGAGCCAATGATAGAATTAACGAAAAATGGGCTAAAAATGCATAAGTTCCTAAGCACACATATGGACTTCAATTATTAACTTGGATAATACATGCATCCTATTGGGATGAAACAATGTGGGAGTGTGAATAGTTTTATACGATAAATTTATCTATAAGAAAATGGAGCTAATTCATCTATTTGAAGACCCAAAAAAGTCCCTCAATCTTAAAAAAATTGTCTTGCTAGATTGGACCACCCTTATGTATTCGGGCCATAACTGAAGCCTTAGAACACCAATTGGGATGATTCTATATCAATTTGATATCAAACTCAAAGACAAACCTATTTGAAATATTTGAATAAAGTTTCACGCATTTTGGTTAGTAAACTAGATATATAAATAAGGGAGAAAAATTATTCCAATAATAGTGACCTAGTCCCTTACCTGCTTGACTTCTTTGATAGAAATTATGATGTATTTTCCCATTAAAACACCCCTAATTCTCATTTTACTAGGTTTCTTGAACATTGGGTGTGATTTGATAGCTTGAGACGTTCTTAATCATCAATTTTTTATTCCTCCCATCCCATGGAGTTTGAAACTTCTTATGATCACCCAGGGAGGAATGTGATGCAAATCCAAAGCTTCATGTTTGTATTATTTTGAATGATATTTTAAATTCCAGGTTTTTGTTTTTTTTTTAATTATCGAATATTATTTTTTAATTTATTTATATAATTTCATCTCTTGATCAAACTCATATGATCATGTTTGGGGGCACCCATTTATATGATGTTTCACACATCGTTCATAACTCTATATCCCTCCTTTCAATTACAGAGTCTGTGTGGTTCATATTGGTCAATTGAAATCTCTATAACACTTCCATGGATATTTATGTTTATGTCTTGGCATAAAATTGAGATAAAATATAAACCTAGATAACACATCGAGTTTTTCTTGTGTTGCATTGGTGAGTTTCAGTTATGAAGTAGAACACAGATCACCAAATCATAAACAGTATCTGCTGAATCATTTTGGGTGTTCGACTGAATCATAGGAGGTATCCTAGAATAATATCAGTTACATTTTGTGTCTAGTTGTTATAAACCAAGGATTAAAATATCTATACACTTTCTATAGAGGTGATAAAGGATGAACATAATGAGATTTCCCTAGGTTGATCATTCTTAATAAAATAATTTAATATATTATTTCTTGTATTACTTGCTTTTATATGCTTTCATCTTAAATAAAAAAACAAATTTATTATAATAACGTTACCATTTTCATAATAAAAAACATCTTTTTTAAAATTTATTATCGAATGAACCCTCAAGAGATGACCTATGGTTCCTACTATACTGTATAAATTCTTATTAAAAAACAATTTCTAATTTGACGTGCTCGACAACACAATCAAGTTCACCACATTGAAATTCTTTCTTCACACATTCTTCGATTTATATAATCACCATCCTACAAATTTGAATGGGATATATAATGGTAGTGGTGTCTGTCCACACTATATCACCTATCATCCTGGTGTCATGCCTCAATGAATTCTCAATGACCTATATAGGCTCTCATATTTTGAACTCTTTAAACGGTTGATCCTACATTTTATTACCCCATCCTCATCCAGTGAGGGTGGAGAACATGAATTTATATCATGGTCAGTAGTTTTTTTCGTTCCCATTGGTCATTACCCTTTTACTATCTAGTTCATAAAAGTCTATTGATGCTCATTTTCACCATAGAGTCTAAACAAATGCAAAAGTAAATGACTTAGCATAATGTGATTCATCCTTTGAAAAAAACATCAAAAATTAACTAAGGCTTGAACAAGGCTTCGAATGTACTTGGGTCGCCCAAGTTCCCTATTGGCCGCACAAGTACACTTGTGAACCACATAATGGTCGCACAGGTGACTTGCACACCCTTTTTAAAAATTCACCCTGGGTCTGTCCAGCCTATAAATAACCCTATGGGCCCCCAATTTAGAGGACAAAAACTTCCAGAACCACAATTTTTAGCTTCTGGCGACCTAGTCTCTTCTCAAAGCTTCAAAAAACTTCTAAGTTAATTTATTACCTAGAAAGAAAGATCTAGAGAGGGGGAGGAAGGCCTAAGTGTTGAAATTCATCAACACTTTCGCGCCTGAGTGGCTCTCCCATAAGGGAAATGGCCACACTTGCGCGACGCCTTTCCCCTTAACCAGAACGTGTGTGCCACACTTCTGTAAGACCTTAGGTATAATACTAAGGGCTCAAGCCAAATCTCGCCCAAGTATTACCCCAAGGTCTAAAAGTTGCACAAGTACCCATGTGCCGCGCAGGTATACCTACGCGGACCAAACATGAGAGCCCACGCAGTACCTGCGTGCCCACCAGGACTTCTGCGCCCCTCTCTTATTGGGTGCCCTTCCTCCCCATTTCACCCCTCTTACACCTATCCCTCTCTCCTCTTAAAGATTAAACCTTCATAACTCTCTCCAAAGCCATTTATGGCATGATTTCCTTATTTTCTTCCTTATATGAAAGGAATTATGTGGAACATATATCAAAACCTAGAGATTTACACATATTTACATCACTAAATTTAGAGAGTTCATTCATTCAACATCATCCTTTAAGATGAGAGAATCCTCAACCTGGGCTTCCTTTTCATGAGTAAGCCCCAGTCTCATGTCCTCAATAATTTGGGCATCCTCCTTAGTAGTAATCCTCAAGTCCTCATTAATTTGGGAATCCTTCTTAGGAGTAAGCCCCAAGTCCTCATTAATTTGTGCATCCTCCTTAGGATTAAGCCCAACGTCCTAATTAATTTGGGCTTCTTCCTTAAGAGTATGCCCCAATTCCTCATTAATTTGGGCATCCTTCTCAAGAGTATGCCCCAGTCATAATTCCCATAACCTGGGCTTTCTTTTCAAGAGTAAGCCCCAGTCTCCAAGTTCCCAAATATGGGCATCCTCCTCAAGAGTAATCCCCAACCATGGTTCTCTTATCCTAGGCTTCCTTTTCAAAAGTAAGCCCCAATCTCAAAGTCTTAAAATCCCTTAACCTAGGCCTCCTTCTCAGGAGTAAGCCCCGGTCTTAATTTCTCTTAACCAGTCCTCATTTACATTTGATATAGGCTTCCTTCTCAGGAGTAAAACACAATCATAAGTCCCCTCCTAACTTGGGCATCTTATTTAGGAGTAAGCCCCAAGATTAGAGTATTCAAATCTCTAAAAAGTACATATACCTTTATGGACAATGTTCCTGGATTTCTTCCCTGAACTAAATCTTAATATTCATCTGTTTGGGCAGTCCTGCATATATAATCCCCACATCATTTCTTATGATTGCATATTTTAGGGCACAATTGTCTAGTTTTACCAGTACCTCTTGTTTCTCACACCGAGCATGACTCACATGGCCTTAGAGTGTAAATGTAATTATGACATCTTTCTTTGATACATCAATCATAAAAATCATAATCCCTTACTCGAACTATGTGAGTTATGATTCCTTTTCTAAAAAGGATACGTAGGTATCCCATCTGTGGGTACGATGCCAACTCTGAAATAATCCATGTCCTTCTAAATGACAATAAATTTCAAGTGCCCCACTGAGTGGATTTAAAACCAGTATGGTCCTCATAATGACCAAGCGACTTTTATGTATTGAAGGATACCATTGAATAAGAATCTCTAACAAATACATATGATTCCCTATCGATTAAGAACCTCAATTACATATAAAATATTCTCAAAATATCATACATATTTAATCATTGAGTGTCAGATCTAAAGGAAAGATAATTTTATACTTGGTAAGTAATAAGGATTCATGAACATAACATAAATCTATAAAGAGAGTCCCGGAGTAGACAATAATTCCGCTAAAAAAATGTGTGATGAGTCCAACCACCCATCCTCTCGACCAATGCAATTTCTTAAGCCTCATCAGTCCACAAATAATGAGCACCTAACATTGTAATGTAGGTTCAAATGGACATGGAATCATTGGATGTTTCCGGTTCTACGAATAGACCCATTAGAAACCGCTTGGAATGTTTGAATCATAAATCAATGAGATCATCCCAAATTCCAGAGGAAACAAAAAATGGTGAACCCGACGTGAGTCCTTAACCATGTTAAAATGATGCTTTGCTTATCTGTTAGGCCCATACATAAAACCCAATGAGAAATCCAAAAATTCAATCATTGAAAAATTTTCTTCATCCAATAGATGTAATGGACGGACTTATATTGATTATGTATGTTATATCGAACCTTCACACTTTTCCAAGATCTTCTTCATTTCCAAAATGGCTTCTCTTATGTTCACACATGTGAATACGTCTGCTGTGAAAACTTATGCAGCAAATGCCACTGCTGATACTCCTGCTGGATCATCATCCACGCTGAGGAGGATATCACCTACTCAACATCTTCAACGTTGGGTATCAAAATCACTGGTTAAGGATTACCATCAACACTGTACCATTCCAACTCTGGAGGCTGCCCGACGTGCCCTCCAAATGAAAAACTCACACCGGTCGTCCGGACAATGATGACCTGTGATTAAGAAGTAGGTGGTTCCAACCACCATCTCCAATAGTTTCAGGTCATTATCCCCAGAACGCAATGACCACTCCCTCCCATATTCCGGCGAGGTGAATGATAAGGTCCCTTAGGGCCTTAATTCAAGGAAATAGGATTCTATCCTGAGGGTTCCAATCAACAATCTCCTCCAGACTCGCGCAGTAGTGTGCCCTCAACATGATCAGGGTATCGTCTCCAGGTGTTCGGCTCAGGTTCCTAGAACCCGAGCGGGCAAGATGAATCGCCAGAGGCGAAATCCGGTCAATAGTGAACAGGTTATCATCTCTTCCATCTCCAAAGAAGTCCACCTACCTATCTTGGTGGCAACCAACGAGCGGGAAAATACACCCGTCCGTTTTAATCCCGTTGTCCTGCAGACTCGTCTGGCAGCAGCACGCCAATCCCGCCAGGAAATTCCAGCGGAGTACTATAGACAGTAACACACACCTGTTTATGAATCATCATCTAGTCAGCAGACCTTTCTAAATACATATGATGGAGCCCGCTTACCCAATGTGTTGACTATTGGTAAATAGGCACATACACCTTAATACACTCATCAATCCTGCCAGCATCCTCGTCTGTCAGTGTTGAAGGATGTTCTTCAACCACATTTGGCGGAGTGCAATCTCTAGGCACATAAAAATACAAGTATTGATCAAGCCTACCAAAATTCTCACTTGGTAACACTAAGAGAAGTCAGTCGGAATTCTCCAGCATAAAACAAGAGGCAAACTGAACTCTCTGCCCCCACACATTAGTACTGTTAGGATTAAATGATAGGAAAAAGATGACAGGAGTAGGAACATACAACTGCTTCAAGCACGAAATGGGCGTATATCCCCATTCTGACAGCTGAAGTCACCAATAACATTATGTCAATGGTGAAAGAGAAGAAGAAAATCCCTGCTCATATTCTGGATGCCTGTCAGGATATTATAATAGCTTCAGTAGCATATCAGGGAAAGACACACAAATCTTTCCCTACCAGTGGAGTGACACATCAACAGTTCACTCCAGAGTAGATACAGACCTCTGTTCTAGTCCAAAAGGGTTGTGGGGCGTACTACCCCATATCATACGGACAACCAAATCAGGCACATAGAATAGTTTTGAGTGGAGATAATTAGCTTATCCTGATCTATTCTCTTAACCAGGCACACACACCTGTTAAATTGAGTAAGAAGGTGTCTAAGAAGAAGACCTGCCGAACACAGTCAAGAAATCAAGGGACCATATGTGATAATGCCTTACTCAATGATGGAGTTCTTAATGCACTCAGACAGTTATTTTTTGCAACTCAAGATTCTACTCTCTCACTTCCCAATAGTGGGAACATTAAATTCGAAGGTCATCGTCAGACACTTCCTCATGAAGGCTTACTTCCTGACTATTCTATCGATCTTGATGTTTGATATTCATATGAGAGATACAATAACCCTCTTTGTGGCTAGAAGATAAATGAGAAAGAGATTTCATCTTTTTTTGTAACCCATCATGGTGGTCTTCCCCATGATGATGAATTTAGCTGCGAAAGCCCTCTCTGCAGTAGTAATTCACATTGTCTAGAAAATTCTTTAGAAGACAATGTAGCGACGAAAAAGCCCTCTTATATTGAGGCACTTGCAAATGTGAAGTCAGTCATGTCTGATTATTTACCATTAGCAAGTGAAATACTTTCTCAATCAGAATATAGCCCGGTGTGTAGGTCATTCTATGAACCACCCCTGGGCCATTTGTCTTCTAGTTTGATCAGTGAATTCTATACCAATCCTTTTGAATCCAATGAAGAAATAAGGAAGCACCAGCTCTGGACAAATCAAGTAGAAGAATCATCCTTGAATGATAATGAGGAAGTGCTGAATATGAGGAATCAACTGGGAAAAGGTGAAGTGCCAATCATGTTTTGGCTATTGGCTGACTCTCAGTATGGCATTCCAGAGATGTTGATGGAAGATGGGATTGATGACATTCATCTCAACATTTGGAAAACTCTTTGTCAGTTGAAAAATAAAGTATTATCTAATGAATAATATGAAAACCATGTTAATATAATAGAATGGTTACAATGCCAAATTGATTTGGAATCTCTATTAGTCTCTAGATATCCGAAGGCTGAAAATAAGTAGAAAACCCTTCAGTGTTCACGCCATGGAACACTAAGAAGATTTAACCAGTTAATTTCCAATTCCACATCTGGTATTCATGTCAAAGGATGGGTTGTTCATGGAGCACTACATTTCAATATACTCTCCAATCAACAAATCCCACCAAAGGTGGTTTTATGCAATGTTCTCTCTCAGAATTGGCCACATATGGCTGGTTTTGTGGGATATCAATGGCTTTCCCAAGAACATGCCTCAACTAGTTCTTCTCAAAGTCAAGAATACAGAGAACAAGTTTTGGAATTACTCATGAATCAAGCGAATGAGAATATCAAAAATGCCTATCATATAGAGCAAGCACATCATCATGTGATAGAAGTGTCAGAAATAAGGCAATGGTCTTTTGATCAGAGTGATAAAAGTGGAAGTCAATTAATGCATCCAGCTAATTTCCGGACTAAGGCCTGCAAGAGCAAGAGAGATTTTAATAATGTCTCAGACATAGCATGTCAAGAGCCACCCCAACTTTCCAGACTGGGTACTCTTTTAACCCAGCACTCAGAATCAACAAAAAGGATTCGAGGAGTTGAGCGAGAACAGCAGGAACAACCCCAGTCCACTATAATGGGGAAATTTTCAACTCATCAATCCCTCCCTCAGAGAAAGTCGGTATTCTCTCGATTAGGGAAGAAGCCCCAATAGGAACGAAGAGCCAAATTATCAGGAGATTCTCTCCAAATTATGGTTTGCCAAGAAGTTCCTGAGAGATCAAATCAACAAAAGGCAATGTCTCGTCAGGGGCATGGAAAAATACAATATCATAGAAATGATTATGGAAGGGATACGATGCGTTATGTATCAATTAATGCCATTAATGTTGTTTCTGTTGATCATCTAGAACATGAGGCTCACTCAGGGGACTCAGATGAAGAGGTTCTTGCTCATGAAGTTGTACGCATAGACACAGATGAAGAAGGTGTGCGTACACGAAGTCAATTTTTTAACAAAAATATGGGATTTCCTTCAAATAACCCACTTCCCCCTCTCCTAAAGGGATCCAAAAAAGGGATGAGAAAGAATCAGGTTATGTATCCTTCTTCTGAGGAAGGCTAATCCCTCTCACTAGAGCAATTATTTTAGAAACAAGAGGAATAAATGAAGGAATTATGGAAGATGAATACAGATCTACTTCAGGCCAGTCTTCCTCCTAAGCGTGCTGGAGTCAGTCAGCCAAGGGAGTTTGTTGCAGCTATTGAGATGGATCAAAAATATCCTCCTTTATCAGTACACCCTCACAGGACTAATCCTACATGTCAAGTGAAAAAACAATCGGTGGTGCTACCATCAGTTGCAGTACCTTCCACAATACCTGTACAGACTCCAATTATTGCACCTACCCATGTCCAACTTCAACCAGATGTTTCTCAAATGATAATAACTATCATTTAGTCATTAACAGATCGGTTAGAGTCTATGAAAGGGAAGTGTGAAAAGGTTCAACCAGAAAAGATTACTTACCTTCAGTGGTTAGATTCAATCCCCCCCATAATGTTTTGAGAACTCAGTATTCTCTATTTTCAATGGATCAGACGATCCTGAATAGAATTTGACGCATTACGTGTTTTGTTGCAATCCTATGATGGGAACTTCGAAACAACAAGATGCAGTGAAACTTTTATGCTTTGTGTGAACCTTTCAAGGACCAGCATTTGATTGGTATACAATCTTGGAATCCCGATCAATTACCAGATGGGAGATCTCCGTCAACAATTCCTTCTTCATTTCATCTCAACTTTGCTAAAGACAACAATTTTTTATCTTAAAAACTGTAAGAAAAGAGATAATGAAAGGGTCTCAGATTTCATTGCTCTCTAGAAGGGATTAACATATTCCCTAAGCATAGCACTCCTTCAAGAAGAACGATTTCCAATCATTGTGGAAAATATGTGCGAGGAATTATGCACACCGTTGATCCCTGTGAAATAAATATGAGGGTTTCGAGACTTTACTTTAATCACTCAGCAGATTGAAGATTCCCTTATAAATACTAAGGCTATATCTCGTGTAATTTCATCAGTTCCAGGAAGAAGACTTGGTAAAGCAGATTCTTCTACAGTTTTGCTTAAGCAAGCACCTGTATCTTCTTTTCCTTCAAAACCTTCATCTGCACGAAGGGCTCCACCTCCTGAGCATCAACAACAAACGCCGTTTCGTCAATGTGATCAAAGAGATAAAAGACGAAAAAAATTTGAGGATCTGAAGATCAAAGTTTACTCTTTCCGAAATGAACATGTTCTTGCCTACTTCATTTCTTGTCTGGAAAATAGTATGGTTCAGTTGCCAAGGCCCAAAATAGAAAACAAGGAAGGAGATGAAGACTGTCCCAATTATTTCCCATTCATCAAATGTTGGGGCATCCCATCCAGGATTGTTTTGTCTTCAAAGACCTCCTGCAAAAGATGGTCGACTCAGGACAAGTCAAACTAAAAGGCTCTTCAGCCCATGTAGCATGTGTTACTACTACAGTTCTAGAGGAAAAAGGAAAATAACAGGAAGTCCAAAGAAAAAATGCGTAGAAATATGATGATTGAATGGTCAGGAAAACGATCAACCAAACTCAAGCCATTTTGCGAATACAATTGAAGAAACCAATTGTGTTTTCTATTATGGATGCCAAAAAAATCCTCTTTAGAGGGAAAATCTTCAAAAGGGTGTTATAGTTCGAAGAAATAAAAGATATCAGAGGAAGATGAAATTGTGTCAAAGCCTAAGTTGTCTTTAACTCTCGCAGATTTCATGCCATCTACTTCGAATCCATGGGCACCACCCCACCAAACAACATAGCATATATTGGCTAAAAAGGCAGAGTCTTCATCAGATGAAGAGTTAATCTTAGGTTCTATTAACCTGATTCACTTTACATATTTTTATTCCAGTCGTAGTTTCAATTTTGATGAGCCTTAATTCCCTAAATCAAATAGAGGAATTAGAGGGAGTTTCGAGGGACTTGGATAAAGAGGAAGACGTGGATATCCCAAAAGCCACTATTCTAATTCTACCCCTACTAGAACTGTGTATGAATCAGAAACTCGTGGCAGACCCCTTCAGCGAGCTCAACAAGAACAAGCATGTTCTTCCACCAATAGAAAGTTAAGTCCTAGAAAAGTTATTCTGGAGGATCATTTGGGGGTTCCATCATCATCATCTCAAAAAGTAAATGGATCTAATAGGTTTAATCTTACAAAACAAGGAATATTTCCAACTCCTAACCTGATACAAGATGAATCATCTTTTAAAGCATCAACATCCAAGGAATCTGCTAAAGCACATGTTCTTATTAGGAAACACCATCCTCTGGATCAAAAGTATGATGTATTGAAACACCTGGCCCATATAACGGCCACGTTATCAATTCTAGATGCTTTGAATCTATCAAAAGATCATCGCGAGGCACGCATCAAGGCTTTGTCAAGTCCTCAAGAGTTTGAAACAGAAATCGTTGCAGTTGAAGTCTATCACGTAGAGAATAATCATGTTGAATGCCATGTAGTGATACCCATCACAGATGAAGATGAATATGATGTCATACATGGGAATATTAGACCTTTTTACTTATCTATAAAGTTCAATGGTGTAGACATCCAAGGAGCATTCATTGATAATGGTTCAGGAGTCAACCTCATGCCCATTCGTACACTTTGTCGATTGGGCCTCACAGAATCTGATTTATCTCCTTCTACTATGATGATACAAGGATATGATAAAAATGAACAAGAACCATTGGGTGAAGTTACACTCCGAACTCTGTACGGATATCTTGTATATAATTCAGATTTCATGGTTGTTGATCAAAAGTCAGCCTTCATCATCTTGCTTGGAAGACCCTAGCTACATCAACATGCGGTTATCCCTTCATCATACCACCAATGTCTCAAATATTGATTTGATGGTCATGTTGGGACAATGTATGGTGATAAGGACTCATTCAAGACATGTGAATCTCAATACATTGAGGTAGAATTCTATCACATGAAGGGAAAGGAGAAATCCACAACAAGGTAGATTTCCAATGTTAATGCTCTATATGGTTTGGAAAAGATTCCAGTAAATAAATTTGTGCATGTGAGTACAGATTATGTGTTTCCAATCAGTCAAATTGATAGGATAGATCCAAATCAAAATACTCGTATGGAAAGACCCATAATGTCAATTATGACAATGAAGCTAGACAACGTGGGAAAAATTAGTGATCCTCAAGGCAATGATGAAAGATCAAATGAAGATGTCTTCATTTCATCTGCTAAAATCTAATAAGTCTATACTTTTCCAACCAGGTCAGAAGAGGTTACTGCAAACCTAGAGGTGGACGATGATGTTGATTCTCAATCCATCGTCTTATCTTTATTACCCAAGGATGACCCTTCATCATCAATTAGGTCAGAAATGGAAGTATCTTCTTCAAGAAGTTCAAATTTTAACATCTCTTCTGATCATGGGAATTCTGCTTCATCATCTACTACACAAGTATAAACAGAAGTAATAATACATGTTCTAGAAGAAGGAAAAGATCACAGGGATACTCCTCCAGCATTTGATGAGGGTATCTCTACCACCGTGGATGATCTCAGAGAAATAAATCTGGGTACAAAAGAAGATCCACGCCCCACATTAATCAGTGCAGCCATGAATCATGAAGAAAAATAGTTGTTCATATCCTATTTAAAGAAAATCGAGACATATTTTTTTGGAACTATACAGAGATGCATGGGAATGATCCTGATATTGCTACTCATCATTTGGTTTTAACCTAAAAACATCGAGGATTTAAGCAAGCCGCAAGAAGAACACACCCAACATTTGCTTCCGAAATTGAAGTTGAAGGGGATAAGTTTATCAAATCTTACATAATCAGAGAATTTAAATATCCCAAGTGGTTGGATAATATTGTCCATGTGAAGAAGAAGAACAGAAAAATTAGAGTTTGCATCGATTTCACAGATCTTATTCAGCATTGTCCAACAGATTATTTCCAGTTCTGATTACAGAACATTTAATCAATGCAATAGTTGGCTATGAAACACTTTTCTTCAAGGATGGATATTCCTGAAATAATCAAATCTGAATGGCTGCAGAAGATGAAGAATCTATAGCCTACAGAGCACCTCAGGGTATGTTTTTCTATCAAGTAATGCCCTATGGCTTAGAGAATGTAGGTGCAACATATCAGTGTGCCATGCATCGTATCATCGAACCCTTTTTTGGGAATTTTGTTGAATGTTATGTAGTTGATTTTGTGGTCAAATCCAAACAACACTCTAATCACTTTGATGATTTTGAAGTCATATTCCGCAATCTTCAAAACCATAATTTGAAGATGAACCCCTTAAAACGTGCTTTTGGAGTAACCTCAGGAAAATTTATCGTCTTTGTTGTATGCCATCAAGGTATTGAAGTCGATCATGAGAAGAAAATGTCATTCCTTGGTATGTCACCTCCTCAAAATTTGAAAGAATTAAGAGGACTTCAAGGACACTTATCCTATATTCAGCGTTTCATCGCCAATTTTCCAGGAAAAAGTTTTCCCTTCACCAAATTGATGAAGAAGGGAGTTACATTCCAGTAGACTGAAGAATGTCAAGAATCATTCGATATTCTCAAGAAATACCTCTTGAGTCCACTTGTACATATTCCACTTGTTGAAGGAAGGCCACTAATCCTCTACGTGACAGCCGTAGATCGATCATTGGGTGCCTTTCTTGCTCAGAAGAATGATACTGGTCAAGAAAACATCCTCTACTCTCTCAGCCGTACTATGTTTGAAGCAGAAACCCAGTATTAAAATATTGAGAAGTGCTACATGACATTAATCATTGCAAGTTCTGATGTTGAGACACTACCTACAATATCATGAGGTTGAATTGGTATCTCACAATAACCTGCTCAAATTCATCCTTAGTCGTCCAATTCTTACAAGACGTCTGGCAAGGAGGGCAGTTATTTTGTAGCAATTCGACATTCAATATGTGTCTCAAAAGCCAATAAAGGGCCAAGCTCTGGCTGATTTCCTTGCTGAACATCCTTTAGTGGAAGATACATATTCAAATATTGAACTCCCTGATTAGGAAGTCCTCCCTATTCAGGATAGTCCTCGTGTATGGAAAATGTATTTTGATGGTGCTTCCAGAAGTCCAACAGGGAAGAAAATGGAAGATCCTAAATTCAACAAGGTTGGATTATGAGTTATTTTTATTTCCCCGGAAAAGGAAGTGTTACCTTATTCATTCTTATTATGGGAATGTGGTACCAATAATGAAGCAAAATACTAGGCCCTCATCGCAGGATTAGAGTTGGCGCTTCAAGCACAAGTGAATCGCTTAAGAGTGAAAGGTGATTCAGACCTGGTAATCAAACAAGTCAATGGGGATTATGCAATCAAAAAAGAATAATTGATCCCTTTGTATGATTACGTCAGTGAGACAATGGCATAATATCCTACAGAACCTAAATATTCTTATGTCCCATGATCATAAAATGCTCAAGCTGATGCACTGGCTAAAAAAGCCACAGCTCAGGTAGATCCAAATCGGGACAAAACAACCATCAATATTGCCCACCGTCATACAATTTCACCTTATGTTTGAACCATAATAGAGGAGATCAATGAAATTAATCCCATTCCTAAACTGTATGGTCATACTATAGGATGTATGACACCTATCAGGGAACACCTTTAAAATGGAACACTTTCACCTGATAGAGCTGGGAAAGAACAAGTTCGGAGACGTGGGGTCAATTTTACTCTTTATGATAGCCAGGATCACCTAGAGAAAATTCTGTATAAGCGTGGTTTTGATGGAATCCTCTTCAGATGCATTGATATTGATGATAAAATGGATGTCATGAAAGAAGTTCATGCAGGAGTCTTTCGTGACCACCAGTCTGGACATAGACTGTATGAACATATTCGAATGCTTGGATACTTTTGGCCTTCAATGATACAAGATTGTGTTGATTTCACAAAGAAGTGTCATTCATGCCAAGTACATTCCAACTTCATTCATCAACCTCCAGAGTTTCTTCATACAACTAAATACTCATGGCCATTTTCCACATGGGGAATGGATGTGGTGGGACCTTACCCTTCAACTGCATCCAAGAAGTTTAAATATATTATTACTGCTACTGAATTCTTTTTCCAAATGGGCAGAGGCAAGACCTCTCAAAGAAGTTAGTTCTAAACGCATTTTTAGCTTCATCATGTCTAACATCATTACCAGATTTGGTTTCCCTCAAACCATATTGACGGGCAATGGCACCAACTTCTCTGTAGCTGAGGTGAAAAATTTGTATGAAGAATACAACATAAAATCCAATCATTCATCTCAGTATCATGAAGAGACTAATGGATAGATAGAAGTCTTCAACAAGACTATTTCAAACATACTGCAAAATATGGTGGATTAAGATAAGAAGTCTTGGCCTGATAAACTCTTTCATTCATTATGGGATTATCGGACCACCACCCGCACGACAACGCGGTCAACTCCATATTCATTGGTATATGGAATGGAAGCAGTCTTTCCAATTGAAGTTCAACTAACCTCACTCAGAGTAGATATTTGTGATTAGTCATCTACATATGAACAATCTCAAAAGTGATTGGATGAATTGGAACTGTTAGATGAGAAAATATTTTTCACAATGCACCACATGGTTGTTTATTAGAATAGAATAGCACGAGATTTCAACAAAAAAGTTCATCTTCATTCATTCATTCAGGGATAACTGGTATTTGTTCTCAGAACTCCAATGGTACTAGGAAAGAAACCTCCCAAGATTGAACCAAAATGGGAAGGTCCTTATTCAATACATAAGGTCTACTCCAATGGAAAATATTCATTAATCTCAATGGATATAGAACTCATCACTACTCCAACCAATGCTAGATTTCTAAAGAATTATTTTGTATAAACAACAAATATGTTGTTAAGGTACATACATATGACCTTAAACTATTTGTATTACTTTCATCCCACACGACGATAAACTGTGACGTCCTAACTACATGACGCAAAACTGTACAGAAGTCCTTTATGTCCAGAAAGTCATTAAACTACACCATTTACAGTTCATACATATGACCTTAAACTATTTTTATTACTTTCGTCCCACATGAGGTTAAACTGTGATGTCCTAACTATATGACGATAAACTGTACCGAAGCGTCTTATGTCCAGCAAGACATTAAACTACACCATCTGCGGTTCATACATAAGAACTTAAACTATTTGTATTACTTTCGTCCAACATGACGTTGAACTGTGAAAATGTCCCCAATACATCCAACATGACATTAAATTGTGTACTCTATTGTCCTAACTGCATGACATTAAACTGCACAGTCCCCCTTTTGTCCAAACAAGACATTAAACTGTATTGTCCCCATCATCCTAAATACATGTTTCTAAACTGTACATAGATCCCTTAATGCGTCTTACATGACGTTAAACTGTATTTTGTCTCTGCTACATGACATTAAACTGTGTAGCACCAATAGTCCAAACAGCAAGACTTTAAACTACATTGTCCCTTCATATATAATACGTGGCAATAAACTGTGCATTGTTAAGGTTGTCGCTACCTCTTGTTTCTTACACCGAGTATGAATCACGTGAGTTTATAGAAAAATTCAACCATAACACCCTCTCTGGTCCAGTAACCATGCATAAGTCCCAACACCATTTTTAGGTCGTTATCCCCAAGGACAACTTGATCACTAATTAATTCTTTAATTGAACTATGTGGACATTGATCCTTGCCTTCTAGGCTGGGTACGTAGGCAACCTCCCGAGATTCAAGCCCAAAAAAATCTATTCACATCGGTTCACCTCCATCTCATACGTTGTTGATTTGTGAAACCACACCTAGAATCAATATCTTTACATTAGTTCAACTTCGTCCATGCTATGTGACGTTAAACTATTCAGCATTGTTTTTCCAGAATGACAATAAACTACAAAATTCTTTGATACCCTCACCTTAGAGGAAATAATTATTTTAATTGATCTCCAATCATGTTTTATTCTGAAGACTACTTGCATACATGGAAATTCCCGAACCTTTTATTTTGGGTCGAACCATCATTGCACTAAAGTCCCCCTCCACCCTTCACTTGTACGAACCAAATCTGTACAGAGGGTATTTATAGCACTATGTGGTCTTGATTCTCATCCATATGGGATACGTAGGAACGTTCGAGTGTCCCTCGAATCCATCCCCAAGTCTTTTGGGCCTAACCCCAAATTCCACTATCAGTCCCTTGGATGAAAAGTCCCTATGAAAACACACACTGTGTATTTCTTATAATGGTCCAAGCCCTATGAACCTAAACTAAGATCTCCCATACATTAGTCCCACACGACATTAAACTATATTTCAAGAACAACATATGGCTTGATTCCCATCCTTATGGGATACGTAGTGAAGTCTAATATATCAACTCACGACCCAACCACAACATTATTATGGTTAGAATTGATCTATGTATATTTACATACATTGAAAAATACCAAATTTTATGTATCATAATCCTATACTTAACTATTTTCAGATATTGATAACCCTTTTTCCTGACTTCTAATCACAAAATATCCAAGTTCAGAGAATTTTATTGCCTGACCATGCAGCATGTGCCTTTATGCGGCCTTGCATAAACAGTCTACATAACAGTCCTTTCATCCAAAAGATGTTATTATTTGACTATTCAGCCAATGACCTTAGGCGGCCCTGCATAATTCAACCCCCTAATGGGTTTGTAAAATAATGGTAACTTTATTCTTTGGACAAAAAAACTCTTTGTGACCTTAGTTGTCTTAATGAAGATATGTAGGGATCCACAAAAATAGCCATTATTTATATATTTGTCTCATAATCTTTTTCATGATCTTAAAATATTCAATTCTATGGTTTCTATTTTCCCTTCCCTATGTTTGGGTCAGACCTTCGTAGGAGTGACATTCATCCAGTTCATAGACAACCTTGTTTGGAAATATTTTATACATATTCAAGTACCTCCTTCCATACAGCAAACTCTATTCTTTGGAAATGTTGAATCTCCATAAACTTTCACTGGATTGTTATCAGTAGAAAAGTAAATTTCTGAGTGTTCGTTTTCCTGACTATGTAGCACGTTCCCTTAGGCGGCCTTGAATAAGTAGTCTACATAACGGACCTGTCAGCCAAAAGATGCTATTATTTGACTATTCAGCTGATGCCCTTAGGTGGCCCTACATAATTCAACCCCCTAACGGGTTTGTTAAATAATGGTAACTTCATTATTGGGAACTACTTCTTCTAATTCCTTTTAGCCCTTTTTCATATCATTCCTCATATTCAAAGTTTCATAAGTTATTGTTTACATATTTTACCTCATACTTGAGTGTGGTAATATGTTTTCAGATAAATTTTCAAACAATTGAGTCAATTTTAATCCATTAGGTCATAGATATTTCGAGCTTAAAAATTAGACTTTTTATGTCCAGAATGCATGACTTTAAACTTCCCACAAAAGGGAAGGGAACATTGATTTAAAGACTTGTTCCGGTTCACTAAACATACATTCTGTATGCTTTTAGGTAATATTGAGAAATAAAATGTTTCAAAGGATTCTAGGGTTATTTATAATAATCCTATCAAAAATCATACTATGATTTCTAGGCCCATTGGATTAGGTAAAAATCTAAATCAAATAGAAAAATAAAGCACGCACAAATGAATGAAAATGAAAGTGTTTTTCATTGATTCACACAAGTTAGAAGGGCATCCACAAACTAGAGTCTCTTCTCTTTTTTAGGAATTACAAAAGGATTTCAACATAACTCATCATTTGATTTACAGAATCCTGAGTTTCATCAGCACCCACCTAGAATTCATTCATTCAACTGGATACAATAAGAGATGTCGTGATACCAGCTCTTCTTGGAACTATTGTAAATGGATGTTCTTGAGTGTGGTTTGAGAAATTTTCCAGCTGATCAAACAGTGACTATATTTCTATCCAAGAGACATGGAATATGTATACATGGATTCGAGAATGGAGAATTGGAAGTAAAGAGCCATTTTGAGAGAGTATTCTTTTCTGATATGGTCCTATCACTCCACTAACCGGCAATGGAAAACATTTCAGAGCATGGGTTTTCTATTTTCATATCTACAAAAAAATGGCATGGAAGATAAATTTGAAATTTCACACCATTTTTTTTGTTCTTAATGAGAAACATGACAAAAATAGAGGAGTAACAATGCAGCTGCATCTCAGGCAGATTGTTCTTTGCATCTAGAACGTTGACTCCTTACAGATGATCATGCCCATACAGAACCTGGTATACGGTCTGTGGGAAATTAACATGATATTTCATAAAGTACTTAGCCAAATATAGGAGAGTTTTGTCGTAGATATCATAGTAACCATGTCCAACAACATTCATCATATCATCAACTCGCTTGATAGACAGTTCATCAGCTGTTGCGATTCTCTTTGGAGCCATTGAATCTGCACAAAATTTGAATAAATTAACTCTTAAATGGATTGATTTTTCATAAAATTTGTGAAGAAATTCAAAAAAATGGAAAAGGAATTAAGTCATGCAAGTATAATTTTGGCGCACAAGCATACCTACATTGCGCAGATATTGTCTCACATGTATCACAACGCAAGTCAAAATACCTCTACAGTAGTTCAATAGCAAAGAAGCAGCGGAAAACAGTGCAACTTGGGTGGTGAAGGGAACTTGCGCGGAGAGAGTTATAAATTTTGAAATTCGGGGCCTTGCGTGAGAAATGGACGCATATATAAAGGCCAGGCCTCAACCCTGCATTCCTAAAGCCAACTTGTTCACCCCTACGCGCCTCTCACCTGCCTACCAGTATCTACGTGCTCAGAGCATGCATGATGCCTTTTCTTTGGTTTTATTATTTTTCTCAGAGTCACATCCTTATTTCTTTCGGATCCAACTCTGAGGTGGGACTTTTGTTGACACTCCATTTCGTCACAGAGTCTAAACAAATGCATCCGTAAATGCCTTAGCATAAAGTTATTTATCCTTTGACAAAAACATCAAAAATTAACAAAGGCTTGAACAAGGCTTTGAATGTACTTGGGTTGTGCACGTTCCCTCTTGGTCGCACAAGTACACTTGTGCCCCACATAATGGTCGCACAGGTGACTTGTGCACCCTTTTTGAAAATTCTCCAAGGGTCTCTCCAGCCTATAAATACACCTGTGGGCCCCCATTTAGAGGACGAAAAATTCCAGACCCTCAATTTTGAGCCCCTGGTGCCCTAGTCTCCTCTCAAAGCTTTCGAACACTTCTATGGTAATTTCTTACCTAGAACGGAAGATATAGAGAGGGGGAAGAAGGCATATCTGTTGAAATTCATCATCACTTGCGTGCCTGAGCGGCTAGACCTTAAAACAGATGGCCACACTTGTGCGCCGCCCTTCCCCTTCACCAGAACTTGCATGCCACACTTCTGTAAGCCCTTAGGGATAGTAATAAGGGATTCAACCAAATCTCTCCCAAGTATTACCCCAAGGGCTAAAAGTCACGCAAGTACCCATGTGTCGCGTAGGTATACCAGCGCATCCCAAACTTGAGTGCCCTTGTAGTACCTACGCACCCACCAGGACTTGCACGACCCTCTCTTTTTGGGTGCCCTTCCTGCCCATTTCACCTCTCTTACACCTATCCCTATCTCCTCTTCAGGATTAAAACTTCAGAACTCTCTCCAAAGCCATTTATGACAAGATTTCCTTGTTTTCAAATTATCTGAAAGGAATTCTTTGGAACATCTCTCAAAACCTAGTGATTTACACATCTTTACATCACTATAGATAGAGAGTTCATTCGTTCAGCCTCATTATTTACGATTAGACAACCCTCAACCTGGGCTTCCTTTTCAAGAGTAAGCCCCAGTCTCATGTCCTCATTAATTCGGGCATCCTCCTTAGGAGTAAGCCCTATGTCCTCATTAATTTGGGCATCCTCCTTAGGAGTAATCCTCAAGCCCTCATTAATTTGGGAATCCTCCTTAGGAGTAAGCCCCATGTCCTCATTAATTTGGGCATCTTCCTTAGGAGTAAGTCCCAGGTCCTCGTTAATTTGGGCATCCTCCTTATGAGTAAGCCCCAATTATAATTTCCTTAACCTGGGCTTCCATTTCAAGTGTAAGACCTAGTCTCCAAGTTCCCAAATATGGGGAACATCCTCAAGAGTATGCCCCAACCATGGTTCTCTTAACCTAGGATTCCTTTTCAGGAGTAAGCCCCAGTCTCAAAGTCTTAAAATCCCTTAACCTGGGCCACCATCTCAGGAGTAATCCCCAGTCATAATTTCGGTTAACCAGTCATAATTTTCTTTTGATATGGGATTCATTCTCAGGAGTAAAACCCAATCATAATTCCCCTCCTAACTTAGGCATCTTCCATTGGATTAATCCCCATGATTACAGTATTCAAATCTTCATAAAGTACATATACCTTTATGAACCCTGTTCCTGGATTTCGTCCCTAAAGTAAATCTTAATCTTCATCAGTTTGGGAAGTCATACATATATAATCCCCAAATCATTTCATATGATTGCAACTCTCATGAAACAATTGTCTGGTTCTACCAATACCTCTTGTTTCTCACACCGATCATGACTCACGTGATCTTAGAGTGTAAAATTAATTATGAAATATTTCATTGAGCCATCAATCATAAACATAATACTCCCTTAATCAAACTACGTGGGTTCTGATTCCTTTTCTAAACTAAGGATACGTAGGTAGCCCATCTGTGGGTACGATACCAAATCTGAAATAATCTGTGTCCTCCTGAATGAAAATAAACTTCAAGATCCCCACTGAGTGGCTTTAAAACCAGGGTGGGCATCATAATGACCAATTTACTTTTATGTATTGAATATACCATTGACTAAGAATCTCTAACAAATACAGATGATTCTCTATTGATGAAGAATCTCAAATAAAGATTTTCTAAATCTCTTTTATATTTAATCATTGATTGTCAGATCTAAAGGAAAGCACATTTTATACATGGTAATGTAATAAGGATTCATGAAGATATGTTAAATCTATAAAGAGAGTCCTTAAGTAGACAATAATATCCCTCAAAAATGGTGTGATGAGTGTGACCTCCCATCCTCTCGACCAATGAAAATTCATAAGCCTCATCGGTCCAAAAATAATTAGCACCTACCTTTGGAAAGTATGTTCAAATGGAAATGGAATAATTGGATGTTTCCGGTTCTACGAACAAACCCGTTAGAAACCGCTTGGAATGTTTGAATATTAAATCAATAAGATCATCCCTAATTCTAGAGGAAACAAAAAATGGTGAACCCGATGTGAATCATTAACCAAGTTAAAATGATGCTTTGCTTACTTGTTAGGTCCATACATAAAACTCAATGAGAAATCCAACAATTAAATCATTGACATATTATTCTCATCCAAAAGATGTAGTGGCCGGAGTTATCTTGATTATGACTGTTATATCAAACATTCACTCTTTTCCAAGATCTTATGCATTTAAAAAATGGCTTCTCTTATGTTAACACCCATGAATACATCTGTTGTGAATACTTCTGATGCAAATTCCACTACTACTACTCCTGCTGGATCATCGTCCACTCTGAGGATGATATCACCTACTCAACATCTTAAACACTGGGTATCAAATGCACTATTTAAGGAGTACTGTCAACATGGTACCATTCCAACTCTGGAGGTTTCTCGACGAGCCCTCCAAGGGAAAAACTCACACCGGTCATCCGGACAATGACGAACAGGGATTAAGAAGCAGGTGGTGCCAACCACCATCTCCAACCATTTCGGGGATTTATCCTCAGAACGCAATCACCAGTCCCTACCATATTCTACCGAGGTGAATGAACAGGTCCCTCAGGGCCTTAATTCAAGGAAACAGGAGTCCTGCCCGAGGGTTCCCATCAACAATCACTGCCAGACTCCTGCGGCAGTGCGCCATCAACATGATGAGGGTATCATATCCAGGCGTTCAGCTCAGGTTCCTCGAACCTGAGCAGGCAAGGCGAATCGCCAGCGGTGAAATATGGTCAACAGTAGGCAGGTTCTAATCTCTACCATCTCCGAAAAATTCCACCAACCTAACATGGTGCCAAGAAACGAGCGGGCACATACACCCGTCCATTTTAATCTCACTGTCCAACAGACTCCTCTGGCAGCAGCACGCCTATCCCACCCAGAAATTCCAGAGCAGTACTATAGACATGAACACACACCTATTTATGAATCATCAGCTAGTCAACAGGCTCTTCTGACTACATATAATGGAGCTTGCTTACCCAATGTGTTGACCACTGGGAAACAGGCACATACACCTGCTTACAGTCATCAATCCTGTCAGCAGCCTCGTCGGTCAGTGTTGAAGGAAGTTCGTTAACCATGTTTGGTGGAGTGCAATCAGCAGGCACATACACCTTCTAGTATTGATCAAGCATACCAATAGTCTCACTTGGTAGCACTCGGAAAAGTCAGTCTGAATGCTCCAGCGACAAACAGGAGGCAGACTCAACTATCTTCCCCACACTTGAGTACTATTAGGATTCACAGACAGGAAAATGATGATAGGAGTAGGAACATAAACCTGCTCCAAGCACGGAATAGACATATATCCCCATTTCGGCAGCTAAAGTCACCAAGAACATTCTGTCAACGGTGAAAGAGGAGAAGAAAATCCCTGCTCATATCCTAGATGCCTATCTGAATATTATAACATCTTCAGCAGCATCTTAGGGAAAGACACACAAATCTGTCCCTACAAGTGGTGTGACACATCAACAGTTCACTCCGGAGCAGATACACGCATCTGTTCTAGTCCAAGAGGGTTGTGGGGCGTACTCCCCCATATCATACAGGCAACCAAATCAGGCACATACACCTGGTTTAAGTGGAGATAATCGGACTAACCAGATCATTTCACCTATGCAGGAACACACACCTGCTAAATTGAGTAAGAAGGCATCTAAGAAGACGACCCGCCCAACATAGTCATGAAATCAAGGTCCCATCTGTGATAAGGCCATACTTGATGCTGGAGTTCTTAATGCACTCAGAAAATTATCTGTTACAACTCAAGATTCTACTCTCTCAGTTCCCAATAGTGGGAAGATTAATTATAAAGGTCTTCATCAGACACTTCCTCATGAAGGCTTACTTCATGACAGTTCGATCGATCTTGAAGTTTCAACTTCAGATGAGATCTAAAATAACCCTCTGTGTGGCCAGGATATCAAGGAACAAGATATTTCGTCTTTTGTTGTAACCCATCATGGTGGTCCTCCACATGATGATGAATTTAGCTGCGAAAGCCCTCTCCACAGTAGTAATTCACATTGTGTGGAAAATTCTTCAGAAGACAAAGTAGTGACGAGAAAGCCCTCTTATCTTTTGGAACTTGCAAATGTGTAGTCAGTAATCTCTGATTCTTTACCATCAGCAAATGAAATACTTTCTAAATTAAAAGATAGTCCAGGGTGTAGGAAATTCTCCGAACCACCCCTGGGTCATTTATCTTCTAGTTTGATCAGTGAATTCTCTGCTAATCCTGTTGAATATGATGAAGCAACAAGGAAGCACCAGCTCTGGTCAAATCATGTTGAAGAATCTTCATTGAATGATAAATAATATCTGCTGAATATGAGTAACCAACTGGCGAAAGGTGAAGTGCCTGTCATGTTTTGGCCTTGGCGGACTCTCAGTATGACATTCCCGAAATGTTGACGAATGATGGGATTGATGACATTCGTCTCAACATATGGAAAAGATTTTGTTACTTAAAAAATAAAGTATTATCTTATGATGAATATGAAAATCATGTTAAGATAATAGAAGGGTTACAACTCCCAATTGATTTGTCATATATATCAGTCTCTCAATATCCGAAGGCTGAAAAGCAGCAGATAACCCTTCAGCGTTCATGCCATGGCGCACTAATAAGAATGCTTTAGTTAATTGCCAATGCCCCATCTGGTATTCATGTCAGAGGATGGGGTGTTCAAGGAGCACTATATTTCAATGTACTCTCCAATCAACAAATCCCACCAAAGGTGGTTTCATGCAATGTTATCTATCATAATTGGCCACATTTGGCTGGTTTTGTGCGAAATCGAAGGGTTTCCCAAGAATAGGCCTCAGCTAGTTCTTCTTAAAGTCGAGATTACAGAGAACAAGTTGTTGAATTACTCCAGCAACAAGTGAACGAGAATATAGAACATGCCTCTCGTATGAAGAAAGAATATCATCAAGTGACAGAAGTGTCAGAAATCATCCAATGGTCTTTTGAGCCAGGTGATAAAAGTGGATGTTGATTGATGCATCCATCTAATTTCAAGACTAAGGTCTGCAAGATCAAGATAGATTTTATGAAAGTCTCAGACATATCATGTCAAGAGCCACCCCAGCTTGCCAGACTGGGGACTCTTTTAACCCAACACTCAGAATCAATAAATAGAATTCGAGGAGATGAGTGAGAACAACAGGAACAGCCCCAGTCCACTAGACTATGTACTTTTTCACATCATCAATCCCTCCATCAGATAAATCCGGTCTTCTATCAATTAGGGAAGAATATCCAAGAGGAACGAAGATCCAAATTATCAGTAGAGTCTCTCTAAATTACGGTTTGCTAAGAAGTTCCTAAGTGATCAAATCAACAAAAGGCAATTTCTTGTCAAGGGTATGGCAAATGAAATTATCACAGAAATGATGATCGAAGGGATGTGATACGCTATGCATCAATTAATGTCATTAATTCCATTTTTGCTGATCCTCCAGAACATGAGGCTCACTTAGGGGACTCAGATGAAGAGGATCCTACTCAAGAATTTGTATTCATAGACACAAATAAAGAAGGTGTATGTACACGAAGTGAAAGGTTTACCTAGAATCTGGATGTTCCTTAAAATAACCTACTTCCCCCTATCTGAATGGGATCAATCAAAGGGATGGGAAATAATCAGGTTACATATATTTCTTCTGGATAAGTCCAATCACTATCACTAGAGCAAAGATTTTCGCAATAAGAGGAAGAAATGATGGAATTGATGACGATGAATGCAGAACTACATCAGGGTAGTCATCCTCTTAAGCGTGATGGAGTCAGTCAGCCAAGGGAGTTTGTTGCAGCTACTAAGATGGATCAAGAATATCCTCCTTTATCAGTACACCCTCATAGGTCTAATCCTATAGGTCATGTGCAACAACAATCAGTGGTGCTACCATCAGTCGCAGTAACAACCACTATACCTGTCCAGACTCCAAATATTTCACCTGCCTATGTCTAAGTTCAACTGGATGTTTCTAAAAAGTTAATAACTACCATTAAGTCATTAACTGCTCGGTTAGAGACTATGGAAGAGAAGAGTGTAGAGGTTCAACCAGAAAAGAGATCTTACCCTTAATGGGTAGATTCAATCCCTCCCCCATCAAGTTTTGGGAACCATGTATTCTCTATTTTCAATGGATCAGGCGATCCTGAATAGCATTTGATGCATTACGTGTCTTGTAGCGATCCAATGATGGGAACTACAGAATAGCAAGAAGCATTGAAACTTAGATGCTTCGTGCGAACCTTGCGAGGACTAGCTTTTGTTTGGTATAAAATCTTGAAATCCCGGTCAATTACTGGATAGTGAGATCTCCATCATCAATTCCTTCTTCAGTTCAGATCAACTTTGTCAAAGACGACAGTTTCTGATCATACAAACTGAAAGCAATGGGAGAATGAAAGGGTTTCAGATTTCATTTATCGCTGGAAGGGATTAACATATTCCCTAAGTTTAGAACTCCTTCAAGAAGAAATATTTCCAATTTGTGTGGCAAATCTGCATGACGAATCACGCACACCATTGATCCCTATGAAATACACAAGAGGGTTTCGAGACCTTACTTCAATATCTCAGCAGATTGAAGATTCCCTTATACATACTAAGGCTAAATCTCGTGTAATTCTATCAGTTCTACGATTAAGAATGAGTAGTGTAGATAATTCTACAGTTATGATTAAGCAAGCACTTGTACCTTCTTCTACTTCAAAACCTTCATCTTCTCAAAGGGCTCCACATCTTGAGCTTTAACAACAAAGGCCATTTCGTCAAGATGATCAAAGGGATCAAAGACAGAAACAATTTGATGAACTAAAGATAAAAGTTTAATCTTTCCGAAATGAAAAAGTTCCTGGCTACAAAATTTCTGCTCTAATAAATAATTTGGTTCAGTTTCCAAGGCCCAAAAGACCAACCAAGGAAGGAGATGAAGACCGTCCCAATTTTCCCACATTCATCAAATGTTGGGGCATCTCATCCAGGTGTTTTTTGTCTTCAAAAACCTCCCACAAAAGATGGTCGACTCGGGACAAGTCAAACTAAAAGGCTCTTTATCCCATGTATCATGTGTTACTGCTACAGTTCCAGAGGAAAAAAGTTGAATGGCAAGAAGTCAAAAGAAAAAATGCACAGAAATATGATGGTTGGATGGTCAGGAAAACGATCAACCGAACTCATTCCATTTTGCGAACACAATTGAATAAACCAATTGTGTCTTCTACTATGGATGCCACAAAAAAATCCTCTTCAGAGGGAAAATCCTTAAAAGGGAGGCATAGTACGAAGAAATAAATGCAATAAGAAGAAGATGAAATTGTGTCAAAGCCTATGTTTTTGTTAACTCTGGCAGATTTCATGCAATCTACTTCGAAGCCATGGGCACCGCCCCACCAAATAGCACAGTCTAAATTGGCTAATCTGGCAGATTCTTCATCAGATGAAGAGTTAATCTTTGGTTCTGTTTACATGATTCACTTAACATATCCTTATGCCAGTCATTCTTCCAATTTTAATGAGCCTAATTTCCCAGTATAAAACAGAGGAATTAGAGGGAGTTCCTGGGGTCTATGATACAGAGGAATACATGGATATCACATAAGCCGATATTCCAATTCTACCCCTACTAGAACTGTGTATGCAGCAGAAACTCGTGGCAGAGCCCTTCAGCGATCTCAACAAGAACAAGCAAGTTCTTCCACCAATAGCAAGTTCAGTCCTGGAATAGTTATTCTGGAGGATTAGTTGGGGGTTCCATCATCATCCTCCCAACAAATAAATGGATCTAATAAATCTAATCATCCAAATCCAGGAATATTTCCAAATCCTATCCAGAGACAAGATGCATCAAATTCCAAAGAATCAACTTCCAAGGCACCTGATGAACCGCATGATCTTATTGGGAAACGCAGACCTTTGGATCAAAAGTATTATGTATTGAAACAACTGGCCAAATTACCATCCAATTTATCAATTCTGGATGCTTTGAATTTGTCAAAATATCTTCGGTAGGCACTCATCGATGCTTTATCAGGTCCTCAAGAGTTTGAAACTGAAATTGCTACAGCTGAAGCCTATGACGTAGAGAATAATCCTGTGGAATGCCATGCAGTGATATCTTTCACAGATGAAGATGAAGATGATGTCGTACATGGGAATACTAGACCTTTGTACTTATCTGGAAAGGTCAATGGTGTAGACACTCGAAGAGCTTTCATTGATAATGGTTCAAGAGTCAACCTCATGCCCATTCATACACTTCATCGATTTGACCTCACAGAATCTGATTTATCTCCTTCTACTATGATGTTACAAGTATATGATAAAAATGAACAAGAACCATGGGGCGAAGATACACTCAGAACTCAGTTTGGAGATCTTCTATCCAATTTAGATTTCCTAGTTGTTGATCAAGACATAGCCTTCAACATCTTTCATGGATGACCCTTTCTACATCAATATGTGGCTATCCCTTCATCATACCATCAATGTCTCAAATATTGATTCGATGGTCAAGTTGGGACATTGTATGGTGAAATGGCCCTGTTCAATACATGTGAATCTCAATACATTGAGGTGGAATTATATCACATGAAGGGAAAGGATAAATCTAAAACAAGGGAGATTACCAAAGTTAATTCTCCATATGGTTTGGAAAATATTCCTGTAAATCTATTTGCGCATGTGAGTACATATTATGTGTTTCCTATCAGTCAAATTGACAGGATAGACTCAAATCAAAATACTCTTATCGAAATATCCATAATATCAAATATGACAATTGAGCCAGACAACATGGGAGAAATTGGTGATCCTCTAGGCAATGATGAAAACTCAAATTGAGATGTCTTCATTTCATCTTCTAAAATATAGAAAGTCTATATATCACCAACTAGGCTAGAAGAAGTTATATAAATACCAGAGGTGAATGATGATGTTGATTTTAAAACTATCATCTTCTCTTTTTTACCCAAGGAAGACCCTTCATCATCAATTGGGTCAGAAATAGAAGTTTCTTTTTCCAGATGTTCAAATTTTATCATCTCTTCTGATCATGGAAATTCTGCTTCATCATCTACTATGAAACTATAAAGGTAAGAAATAACACTTTTTGAAGAAGAAGTGGATGATCTCAGGGATGATTCTCTAGCATTTGAAGAGGGTATCTCTACCACCGTGGATGAACTGAAAGAAATAAATCTGGGTGCAACAAAAGATCCACACACCACGTTAATCAGTGCGGCCATAAATCTTGAAGAATAAGAGATGTATATAACTTTTTTATTGTAAAATAAAGACATATTTTATTGGAACTATACAGAGATTATGGGGCATGATCCTGATATTGTTACTCATCATTTGGGTTTAGCAGAAGAACACCGAGGATTTAAGCAAGCTGCAAGAAGAACACACCCAAATTATGCTTCCAAAATTGAAACTAAAGTGGATAAGCTTATCAAAGCTATATTCGTCAAAGAAGTTCAATATCCCAAGTGGTTGTATGATATTGTCCCTTTAATGAAGAAAAACGGACAAATTAGATTTTGCATCATTTTCAGAGATCACTATCAGCATTGTCTTAAGGAAGATTTCCCAGTTCTGATTACAGAACTTTTAATCAATGCAACAACTGGCTATGAAGAACTTTACTTCATGGATCGATATTCTAGATATAATCAATTCTGAATGGCTACAGAAGATGAGGAATCCACAGCCTTCAGAGCCCCTCATGGTGTGTTTTTCTATCGGGCAATGCCATTTGGCTTAAAGAATGCATGCGCAACATATCAGCATGCCATGCATCGTATCTTCAAAACCATTTTAGGGAAGTTTGTTGAATGTTATGTGGATGATTTGGTGGTCTAATCCAAATAATGTTCTAATAACTTGACTTATTTGGAAGTCATATTCTGCAATCTTTGACAACATAATTTGAAGATGAACCCCTTAAAATGTGCATTTAGAGTAACCTCAGGAAAATTTCATGGGTTTTTTGTACGCCATCATGGCATTGAAGTAGATCAAGAGATGACCAAGTCAATCCTTGGTATGTCACCTCCTCGAAATATGAAATAATTAAGTGGACTTCAATGAAACTTAGCCTATAATCTTCATTTCATCGCCAATTTGGCAGGAAAAAGTTTTCCATTCACCAAATTGATGAACAAGGGAGTCACTTACTACTGGAATGATGATTTTAAAGAAGCATTAGATATTATCAAGAAATACCTCTTGAGTCCACTGGTACTTATGACACCTGTTGAAGGAAGGCCACTTATCCTCTACGTGATAACCTTAGAGAAATCATTGGGTGCCTTTCTTGTTCAGAAGAATGATGTTGGGAATGAAAACAACCTCTACTATCTCAATCGGACTATGCTTGAAGAAGAAACTCGGTATTCAAATATTGAGAAGTGATGCCTGGAAATAATATTTGAAGTTCATAAGTTGAGACACTACCTGCAACATCACGAGGTCCAATTGGTATCATGCAATAACCCGCTGAAATTCATCCTTAGTCATCCAATGCTTACAGGACGTCTGGCAAGGTGGGCAGTTATTTTGTAGCAATTCGACATTCATTATGTGACTAAAAAAAATAAAGGGCGATGCTCTGGATGATTTCCTTGATTAACATCCTTCAGTGGAAGATAGATATTCACATATTGAACTCCCTGATGAAGAAATCTTATCTATTCAGGATAGTCCTCATGTATGGGAAATGTATTTTAATGGTGCTTGCAGAAGTCCAACAGGGAAGAAAATGGAAGATAATAAATTTAACAAGGATAGATTAGTAGTTATTATTATTTCCCCAGAAAAGTTAGTGTTACCTTATTGCTTCATATTGTGGGAATGTGGTACCAATAATGAAGCAGAATACCAGGCCCTCATCGCAGGATTAGAGTTGGTGCTTCAAGCACAAGTGAATCACTTAAGGGTGAAAGGTGTTTCAGACCTGGTAATCAAACACGTCAATAGGGATTATGAAATCAGAAAAGAAGAATTGATTCTGTTGTATGATTACATCAGAAATTTAATGGCGGAATTTCCAATGGAACCGACATTTTCCTATGTCTCGCGATCACAAAATGCTCTAGCTGATGTACTGGCTAATATAGCCATAGTTCTGGCAGATCCAATTCGGGACAAAACAACAATCATTATTTCCCACAGTCGTACAATTTCACCTTATTTTTGAACTAGAACAGAGGAGATCAATGAAATTAGTCCCATTCTTGAACCGTATGGTCATACTACAGGATGGATGACACCTATCAGGGAATACCTTTAAAATGGACCACTTCCACCTGATAGTGCTGGAAAAGAATGAATCTGGAGATGTGTGGTCAAATTTACTATTTATGATAGCCCAGATCACCTAGAGAAAATTCTCTACAAGTGTGGTTTTGATGGAGTTCTCTTCATATGCATTGATGGTGAATAGACAATGGATGTCATGAAAGAAGTGCATGTATGAGTCTATGGTGCCCACCAATCTGGACACAGACTGTCTTATCAGATTCTAAGTCTTGGATACATTTGTCCTTCAATGATACAAGATTGTGTTGATTTCACAAAGAAGTGTCATTCATGCCAAGTACATGCCAATTTCATTCATCAACCTCCAGAGTTGCTTCATATAGATAAATACTCGTGGTCATTTTCCACATGGGGAATGGATGTGGTGGGACCTTACCCTTCAACTACAACCATGTAGTATAAGTATATTCTTACTGCTACTGACTTCTTTTCCAAATGGGTAGAGGCAATACCTCTCAATGAAGTTAGTTCTAAAAGTATTGTTAGATTCATTATGTATAACATCATTACCAGATTTCGTGTCCCTCATACCATATTGTTGGACAATGGCACCAACTTCTGTTCATCCGAGGTGAAAAAGTTGAATGAAGAATAAAACATCAAATCCAATCATTAATCTTGGTATCATGTAGCATCCAATGGCCAGATCGAAGCCTTCAACAAGACTCTCTCAAACATACTGCAAAATATGATGGATAAAGATAAGAATTCATGGAGTAATAAACTCTTTCATGCTGTATGGGCTTATCGGAACACCACCCGCACTGCAATGCGGTCAACTCCATATTCATTGGTATATGGATCAGAAGAAGTATTGCCCATTGAAGTTCAACTACCCTCGCTCAGAGTAGCTATTTTTGATCAGTCATCTATAGATGAATAATCTCAAAAGATATTGGATGAATTGGAATGGTTAAATGAGGAAAGATTGTGCACATGGCACCACTTGGAAGTTTATCAGAATCGAATAGCACGAACTTTGAACAAAAAAGTTCATCTCCGTCCATTCATTCAGGTAGAACTAGTATTGGTTCTCAAAACTCCAATGATACCCAGAAAGAAACCTCCCAAGCATGAACCAAAATGGGAAGGACCTTATTCAAAACATAAGGTATACTCCAATGGATCATATTCATTAATCTCAATGGATGGAGAACTCATCACTACTCCAACCAATGCCAGATTTCAGAAGAAGTATTTTGTATAAACACAAAATACATTGTTACGGACCATACATATGACCTTAAACTATTTGTATTACTTTCGTCCTGCATGACATTAAACTGTGAGGTCCTAACTACATGATGCTAAACTGTACAAAAGTCTCTTATGTCTAGGAAGACATTAAACTATACCATCTACAGCCCATACATATGGCCTTAAACTATTTGTATTACATTCATCCCACACAACTTTAAACTGTGACGTCCTAACTACATGACGCTAAACTGTAATGAAGTCTCTTATGTCCAGTAAGACATTAAACTGCACCTTCTGCGGTCCATACATATGGCCTTAAACTATTTGTATTACTTTCGTCCAACATGACGTTAATCTGTGAAAAAGTCCCTAATACGTCCAACATGATGTTAATTGGTTTCCTCTTTTGTCCTTATTTCGTGACATTAAACTGCACAGTCCCCCTTTTTTTCCAAACATGACAATAAACATTATTGTCCCCATCATCCAATATACATGACGCTAAACTATACAAAAATCCCTTAATACATCCTACATGATGTTAAACTGTATTTTGTCTCTGCTACATGACATTAAACTCTACAGCACTAACATTCCTAACTGTAAGACTTTAAACTGCATAGTCCCTTCATATGTCCTACGTGACATTAAACTGTGTATCGTTAACTTTGTTGCTACATCTTGTTTCTCACATGGAGTATGACTCACGTGATATTAGACAAAACGTCAAACAGAACACCTTCTCTGGGCCACTTACAATGCGTAAGTCCCAACACCATTTTTTAGGTCGTTGTCCCCAAGATCAACATGATCACTAATTAATTCTTTAATTGAACTACGTGAACTTTGATCCTTGCCTTTTAGGCTGGGTACGTAGGCAACCTCCCATGATTCAATCCCAAAACCAATCTCTTCACATCGGTTCACCTCCATCTCATACGATGTTGATTTGTGAAACCGCCCCCAGAATCTATATCTTCACATTGGTTCAACTTCGTCCTTGCTATATGACGTTAAACTGTACAACATTTTTTGTCCGGTATGAAAATAAACTACAACATTATTTGATACCCTCACCTGAGAGGAAATCATTATTTACATTGATCTCCAATCATTTTTTATTCTAAAGACTACGTGCATACATGGAAATGCCCAAACCTTTTATTTTCTGTCAAACCATCATTGCACTAAAGTCCCCTTTCACCCTTCACCTGTACAAACCAAATCTATACAGAGGGTATTTCTAGAACTACATGGGCTTGATTCCCATCCTTATGGAATACGTAGGAACGTTCAAGTGTCCTCTAATCCAGCACCAAGTCTTTTGGGCCTAACCGCAAATTCCACTTTCAGTCCCCTAGCTGAAAAGTCCCCAAGAATACACACACTATGTATTTCTTATAATGGTCTGAGCACTATGAACCTAAACTAAAATCTCCCATAATTTAGTCTCTCATGACATTAAAATGTATTTCTAGAACTATGTATAGCTTGATTCCCATCCTTATGGGATACGTTGTGAAGTCTAATATTTCAATTCAAGACCCATCCACAACATGATTATGGTTAGCATTGATCTATGTATCTTTACATACATTGAACAATACCCATTTTTATGTTTCATAATCCAAACCTTAACAATTTTCAGATCATAATAACCATTTTTCATGACTTCCAATCACAAAATGTCCAAATTCAGTGAATTTGTTTCCTGACCATGCAACACGTGCTCTTAGGCAGCCTTGCATAAACAGTCTACATAACAGACCTTCTTGCCAAAAGATGTTATTATTTGACTTTGCAACCAATGCCCTTAGGCAGCCCTGCATAATTTAACCCCCTAACGGGTTTGTTAAATAATGGTAACTTCATTATTAGGAAGAAAAATCATCTTTTAGTCCTTAGTTGTCTTAACGACAATGTGTAGGGATCCACAAAAATAGCCATTCATTACATATTTGACTTATACTCTTATTCATGATATGAACATATTCAAGTATATGGTTTATATTTTCCCTTACCAATGTTTGGGTCAGACTTTCATGGGAGTAAAATTCATCCAGTTCTTAGACTACCATTATTGGAAATATTTTCTCCATATTCAAATACCTCTCTCCATACAGCAATCTCTATGCTTTGGAAAATGTAAATCTCCATAAACATTCACTGGATTTTTATCAGTAGAAAAGTAAATATCTGAGAGTTCTTTTTCCTGACCATGCAGCACGTTCCCTTAGGTGGCATTGCATAAGTAGTCTACATAACAGACTTGTCTGCCAAAAGATGCAATTATTTGACTATGCAGACAATGCCCTTAGGTGTCCCTGCATAATTCAACCCCTTAACGGGGTTGTTAAATCATGGTAACTTCATTTTTGGGAACTACTTCTTCTAATTCATTTTATCCTTTTTTCATATCATTCCAGAGATTCAAAATTTCATAAGTCATAGTTTACATATTTTTCCCTCATACGTGAGTGTGGTAATATGATTTCAGATAAATTGTCATGGAATTGAGTCAATTTTATTCCATTAGTTTAAATCTATTTCTACCTTAAACATTATCATTTTTATGTTCGACGTGCATGACTTTATACTGAACACAAAAGGCTAGGGAAATCTGAATAAAATTCAAGTTCCAGCTCACTAAACATACATTTTTATGCTATTAGGTAATATTGAGAAATATTAAGTTTCAAAAGATTGTTGGTTTATTTATAATAATCCTAGAAAAATAAAACTATGATTACTAGGCCAATTGGCATACGTAAAAATCTAAAGCAGATAAAAAAATAATGAATGCACAATTGATTGGAGATGAATGTGTTTTTCCTTGATGCACAATACTTAGAAGGACATTCACATACTAGAGTCTCTTCTCTTTTTCAGGAATTATAAAAGGCTTTCAACATAAATCGTTATTTGATTTACGGCATCCGGATTTTCATTAGCAGCCACCTAGATATCATTCATTCAACTGGATATAATAATAGATGATGTGCTACCAGCACTTCTTGGAACAATTGTAAAAGGATGTTCTTGACTGCAGTTTGAGAAAATTTTATGATAATCAAACAGTGACTTTGTTTCTGTCCAAGAGACTTGGAAGATGGATACATGGATTTGAGAATGGATAATTGGAATTAACAAGACATTTTGAGAGAGTATTCTTTTCAGATATGGTTCTATCTCTCCACCAACCGGTAGTGGAAAAAATTTCAGCCCATGAGTTTTCCATTTTCATATCTGCAGGGAAATGGAATGGAAGAAAAATTTTAATGATCACACCATTGTTGTTTCTCATAATGCACACCATAACCAAAATAGAGGAGTAATAGTGCAGCTGTATCTCAGGCAGACAGCTCTTTGCATCTGGAATGTTGAATCCTTTTAGATGACCATGCCCATACAGAGCTAGGTATATGCTCTGTGGGAAATTAACATGATATTTCTTCAAGTACTTAGCCAAATCTAGGAGAGTGCTGTTGCAGATATCATATTATTCATAGTGAACAATGTTCATCATATCATCAACTCGCTTGATATCCAGTTCATCAGATGTTCCAATTCAGTTGGTATCCATTGAATCTTCAAAAAAGTTGAATAAATTAACTCTTAAGTGGATTGATTTTTCATAAAATTTGTGAAAAATTCGAAAAAATGGAAAAGGCATTAAGGCGTGCAAGTCTAATTTTGGCGTGCAATTATAACTGCATCGCGCAGGTATTTTCATGCAGGTATCACCGCGCAAGTACAAATACCTCTACAGTATCACGATAGCAATGAAGCAGGGGAAAATAGTTCAACTTGCGCGGTGAAGGAAACTTGCGCGGAGAGAGCTCAAAATTTTGAAATTCGGTGCTTTGCGCGGGGAATGGCCGCATATATATAGGCCAGGCCTCAACCCTACGCGGCTAAAGCTAGCTTGTGCACCTCTGCGTGCCCCAGCCTACGCGCCTCTGACATGCCCGCCAGTATCTACGCACTCATAACTTGCATGCCTCCTTTTCTTTGGTTTTCATCTTTTCATCAGAGTCACATCCTTGTTGAAGCTCCTTTTTTTCCCAAAGTCTAAAGGAATGCAAAGGGAAATGACATTGCAAAAAGTGATTCATCCTTTGACAAAAAAATAAAAAATTAACGAAGTCTTGAACAAGGCTTCGAATGTACATGGCCCGCGCAAGTTCCCTCTAGGTCACGCAAGTACACGTGCGCGCCACATAATGGTTGCGCAGGTGACTTGCACGCACTTTTTGAATATTCGCACAGGGTCTCTCCAGCCTATAAATACCCATGTGGGGCCCCCATTTAGAGGACAAAAAATTCCAGAACCTCAATTTGGACCTCTCGGTGCCTTAGTCTCTTCTCAAAGCTTTCTAACACTTCTAAACTAATTTCATTACTAGAACAAAAGATCTATAGGGGGAGGAAGGCCTATGTGTTGAAATTCATCAACACTTGCGCGCCTGAGTGGCCAGCCCTAAAGGGAAATGGCCACACTTGAGCGCTGCCCTGCCCCTTCACCAGAACTTGTGTGCCACACATATGTATGCCCTTAGGGATAGTACTAAGGTCTTGAGAGAAATCTCACCCAAGTATTACCCCAAGGGATAAAAGTCGCGCAAGTACCCATGTGTCGCACAGGTATACCTATGTGACCAAAACTTGCGCGCCAACATAGTACCTGCGCGCCCACCAGGAAATCCAAGCCCCTCTCTTTTTGGGTGCCCTTACTACCCATTTCACACCTCTTACACATATCCCTCTCTCCTCTTCAGGATTAATCCTTCAGAACTCTCTTTGAAGCCATTTATGGAATGATTTCCTTGTTTGCTTCCTTATCTGAAAAGAATTATGTGGAAAATCTCTCAAAACCTACTGATTTACACATATTTACATTACTAAAGTCAGGGAGTTCATTCATTCAACCTCATCCTTTAAGATGATAGAATCCTCAACCAGGGATTCCTTTTCAAGGGTAAGCCCCAGTCTCAAGTCCTCATTAATTTGGGCATCCTCCTTAGGTGTAATCCCCAAGTCCTCGTTAGTTTGGGCATCCTCCTTAGGAGTAAGCCCCATGTCCCCATTAATTTGGGCATCCTCCTTAGGATTAATCCCCAAGTACTAATTAATTTGGGAATTTTACATAGGATTAAGCCCCAAGTCCTCATTAATTTGGGCATCCTCCTTAGGAGTAAGCCCCTGTCATAATTCCCTTAACCTGGGCTTCCTTTTCAAGAGTAACCCCATTCTCCAAGTTCCCAAATATGGGAATGCTCTTCAGGAGTAAGCCCCAATAATGGTTCTCTTAACCTCGACTTCATTTTTAGGAGTAATCCCCAGTCTCAAAGTCTTAAAATCCCTTAACTTGGGCCTCCTTCTAAGGAGTATGCCCTAGACTTAATTTCACTTACCCGGTCTTGATTTACTTTTGATCTGGGCTTCCTTCTCAAGAGTAAAACCCAATTATATCTCCCCTCCTAACTTGGGAATATTCCTTAGGAGTAATCCCCATGATTAGATTATTCAAATCTCAATAAACTAGATAAACCTTTATGGACCATGTTCCTAGATTTCTTCCCTGAAGTAAATCTTAATCTTCATCTGTTTGGGCAGTCATACATACATAACCCCTACATAATTTCATATGATTTCATATTTCATGGCACAATGGTATGGTTTTACCAATACCTCTTATTTCTCACACCGATCATGACTCATGTGAGCAGAGAGTGTAAAAGTAATTTTGACATCATTCATTGAGATATCAATCATAAAAATCATACTCCCTTACTCGAAATACGTGGGTTATGATTCATTTTCTAAACAAAGGATATGTAGGTATCCCAGATGTGGGTATGATCCCAACTCTGAAATAATCCATATCCTTCTGAATGACAATAAACTTCATGTGCCCCACTGAGTGGCTTTAAAACCAGTATGGTCATCATAATGACCATGATACTTTTATGTATTGAAGGATACCATTGGCTAAGAATCTCTGACAAATATAGATGATTCTCTATCGATGAAGAACCTAGAATACATATAAAAGATTCTCCAAATTTCCTACATATTTAATCATTGATTGTCAGATCTAAAGGAAAGCTCATTTTATACATGGTAATGTAATAAGGATTCACGAACATAACATAAATCTATAAAGATAGTCCTAGAGTAGACAATAATTCCCCTCAAAAAAGGTGTGATGAGTCCAACCTCCCATACTCTCGACCAATAAAAATTTGTAAGCCTCGTCAGTCCACAAATAATGAGCACATATCTTTGGAAAGTATGTTCAAATGGATATGGAATCATAGGAATTTTCTGGTTCTACAAAAAAACCCATTAGAAAATGCTTGGAATGTTTGAATCTTAATTCAATGAGATCATCCCCAATTCCAGAGGAAACAAAGTCACAATCTACCATCACGATACTTCATTAAATATGTCATTTCCCATTTTTTTACCATATAAATAATAGTAACTTCTTACTTCTCCTTGGTTCTCACATTGATTATGGATCACACTAGATTATGATTTAGGTGGGAATTTTCTTCAAGAATGATTTAGAAGCTCAGGAGAACCTTCTTGTTAAAAACTGAATGACCATGAAATAGGAGCATAAGTCCGAGAATCACAACTTTAAACTCTGTGCAAGTCACCCCAGAAATATGCCATGCGGTGGATCCTCTAAGGATCCTCATACACAAAAGGTTACATCTCCCATATGATATATACATTCCATTGAGATATAAAAAACATGGTCAAACCATCATGACCATAAACTATGTGCGACTCACCCCGAAGTCTTCTGGTTGGTGTAGGGACACCTATTCATAACATTACCATCAATTTTGAACCCTCCGACAACATAAGAATCATTATGGAGTGAGCTCCCTCAAGTCATATCATTATAACAATAAACTATTTTTTGATCCATGGTCTAAGATCTATTACATTAAACCTGGAGTATTGGTCCATGAATTATGAATTTCAACCCATTTGTGTAATCATTATGACCTTAAAATACTGAAACCCCATGTCCATGCATTATGACCTTAAACTAGTTGTAACCCATTAGTTCAAGATTTGTTAACTTAAACTATTTTCAACCCCAGGTATGATCATTATGATCTTAATCCATTTTTAACCCATGGTCCATGATCTGTGACCCTAAACTATATGTCTTCGACTAAGAATTATGAATATAAAATATTTTCAATTTCATGGTCCAACTAGTATGACCTTAAAATACCAATGGAAATATGAAAAAAGGTATGTTAGTTTTAAAACCCATAGAGGGAACTTGGGAATGATTCATACTCCCCCAACTATGTCACTCCCACAAATTGTGAAAAAATACAGGGATAAAAAGAAAGAGGTGAAAAGATAGTAGGGATCCACTATAGACCCTATAAAAAACATGGTTATTCTCCCCAAACCAATCAGTTCAGGAAATATTTAGATCCAAATCATATCATCATTTTCCCCATGGAATCCTCTAGAAGGAACACCCCCCCATTGAGTTACACTCTTTATTCCCCCCATAACCTTGGCTATGTGGGTGTTATTCATGTTGGTTCCTACATTCTCATTGTATGTTCATAAACTGTGCATTCATCATTCTCATTGTATGATGTTAAACTGCATGTACATTTTCCTCACCATATAATTTCAAAACTACATGTATAGAATCCTAATTGTTTGATGTGAAATTGTAAATCATATTAGGACCGTTCTTAAGAAACCTCTTCCCCCCTTTGGTGTCGGTCATATACCGTATCATCCATATTCCACAACCATCACTCGACATCTGAGACAATGCTTCCATTAGAAGATGATATGAACCATTGTTCAGATTGATACACCTACCCAAAGTCATCAAATCCATATTTATGTTATTATAAGAGTGTTGAAATTCATTAGAACATTCCATCAGTTTATCCCCACACTTCATGTCAAAGTTATTTTTGTCCCATCATCTTCTAAGTCCGAATAGGACCCCTAATGACAATGGTGTATGGACACACTAGCTTACATACTGTCATGGGCACATGTCGTAAAAAGACTTTTGACAAAATTTGGAGATAATTATCATGTTATTAACTTGGTTAGCATTCAATCCTTGTTTTCCTATCCCGAACCTACATAAATGATAATGGAATCTATGTTTCAAACATGGTTAGCAGTTATCCATATCTATCACACCACCCCCTTTATGTTCCAGATATTAGGAGTCTGGATTCATGATCTTCATCACCCCCTTTTTTTGTAAAATTTAATATCCATGGGGTTACCACATTCCTACACTAGTGCACATTGAGGAAATTTAGAGATCCACGTGATCCGGTGAAAAATTTATTTGTCAATACACTCCTAGTGGTCAATAACCCAAAGTGATTGATCCTTATCTGGTACTATCATAGATATGATAAATCATATATTTATCCCATGTTTCCCACACAAATCATAACACACATTGTCTTAGGGATTCATTGATGGTTTCCTTTTTTATATGATCAGATATGCAACAAAATGAAATCATTTTAAAACATAATGGGAATTTAAAACAAACCATACAAGGTTTGGGTGGGTCATCCACATGTTAGAGACTCTCATTTATTTTTTAATAATTTAAAATTACCTAAGGATTATCCATATTGACTGAGTGATTGAGCTCAACCTACCTTTATTAAGTATCTTTTAGAGTCCACTACTACTCCACCTAATCAGCCTCCTCCTCCTCTATGAAAAGAGGAACTTATTCATCACCAATTAACACTATATCCTTCTAATATTGGAAATTCTCCACCGAAGATACCGCCTACACTACCCTGGACACGACTACTGCCAACTAATACCTCAATTTAATGATGGTCTCTATTTTAACAGCAATGATGATTACATTCTATTGTGCTTTTTCCTCTAGACAGATGTTTTCCTTATCAACTTCTTGAACTACCTGAGTGCTAGTAGATTTATTTTTATGATAGAATACCTCAAAATCTTATCACTCACCACACACATACTTAATGAGAAAGTCTCAATCAAGTGCATGAACGTCTCAAGATTCCACCACACCAATACTCAGGCTGACTAGCCAATGGTGAGAAGATCCATCTTGATTTGATAGATCATCCAGTGGAGTGTGAGTTATAAAATTATACACAATTCTCTACAACTTGCGACGGATTACTTGGTTCTCCTTAGTAACATTCAAAATTAAATACTTGATTTCTTCATGAATTGTGAAATTGTATTGATTGAAGACCTAAAACAATTTATTAGAAGATAAATTTATAGGAAGGTCATTGGGCAGTATGAACCATAGGTCTAGGGAAAATGCATCCTTTCTAGACCCCACACGTATAGTGAGTGCCCCGGCTACCTCCTTTATCATGTCTATGACCATATCATCCATCACGTACTCCATGAATTCCTCCATTAGTAGTTCAATTTTGACAACATTCTTTGTCGTATCATCTCCAATAGTCATCACCGACACTGATGGAACTTTTGAGATGGATGTGGTCATCGTACATCCATGATTATCCTAGTTTTCAACATGATTTACACATCCTCTATTGAGTATTATTCTCTAGAATCCAGATCTTGTTTCACTTCTATGGTATCATCATCTACTATAGCCTCCTCGACCAGCATTTTCAAGGGAATATCTTTACCTACAATCATTTCCCTAGGCTCGAGCATGACCACAGTTAGTTGAGCTCCAAATCTAGTTTTAACTTCCATTTGAAGCATTGGTTTATCCAAATGTGACTTCTAAAAGTAAATAAATGAATGAAAATATGAAAATGTGAAATGTATTGCAATAATGGTATAAAATAATTAGAAACTCAGAAAGGTTCATGAGTAGTCCCACATATTGTCGCCATTTCGATAGTAGTCGATGACTCAGTTGCAGGTACCACTTTAACTGGTGGTTGGCCACCCATGGATACAACATCATGAAAAGGCCACATAACCTCCCCCTTAAGGGTTGGGGATCCATCAGCCTACATCATAGATTCATCACGATCCTCCCATCCTCTACACTCACTAATTACTACAAAAGTGAAATGGGATTTTGGTGGCAATCATAAAGGATGAGTAATATCCAAGGCACACAAGAATAGATGGTTTAACTGATCAACAACATGATCTCTTCCCCTAGGAGAGTCCTGATAAGATTCAATTCCCCAGAACTCTTCTAATCATTTTCCCTCAACTGCACTAGAAACCATGTGGCCCATAGGAATACCCAAAGAAGAATTGATGCCTAGTAGCACCATTACGTGGTGAGTTAAGGGATGTGATATACTATGAGAGTATATTATGTCATCCAGGTCTACCATGTCTTTCATTTACTCATCCCAAGATACAAGAAATCCTACCCTTACATGGCTCAACCAGATAAGGGATATCCCCTAAAAGTGAAGACACTGACATATCTCATAGAGATAGGTGATCTATTTTTGGATTCCCCAACTCTCATATGAATCAATAAAAATAGAGTTTCTATGAACATTTGGACGATTTTGTCGCTTTCCTTGGCCTTGGATGTGTACCCTCAGGACTGCACTAGAGGATCTTTCTTCCTTCTAGATCCACTTAACCTAGAGTTTAGGGCCTATTTTCACTCCCCTTTTTAAGGTTTCTGCCTATATATGACAAGGAATTATCTGCTCAGTAGATGCTACTCCACCCACTAGATCAACATTACCATTGTGGCATGCCAAGCTAGATGGTCACCCTTGACCCCATAGTTATGGGACACCTCCTTTCTAATAAGTTTGAGTGGTTCACTACCTCAAAATATCCCTTGGATAAGTTCTTTCCCATATCAGCACATAATTGTGGGTGAGCCCTTATGTAATAGTGGGTGGTGGTAGCTTGTTTCAGCCCCTTTCATCTTCGTGCGCAAACTTGTTCCATTTCTAGTTGAGGATTGAGAGTTGGAATTCATTGTACACCCTCGTGTATACTTTAGTGGTGAGTTGATGGAGGCATTGGAACTGCCTCATGAACTAATGTGGGGTCTATGGATTGAAAATTACCTTCCAGTTTACTCAGACCACCAAAATACCACATTGATATTCTAGAAGGTATGATAGCTACATGATGGACCCCTTGCCATCATCGGTCACCGTCCCCATGAGATGGGTGAATTGGTAGAAAATGATTCATTTCAAAAGCTCATTCCTTTATAATACACCAACAAATACCAATTTAAGAGACTCAATCCCGAAAATGTTTAGGATCAATGACCAAAAATATATGATGTGAGGGTAGATGGGGTATAGATACTTGTATCTCCCTATGTCCATGGTAACCCAAACTTACCAAAAATGAAAGGGACCATACACACTGGGGGGGGGGGATTCCTCCTCGATGATGTGATTCAACACCTTATAAATCATTTATTTCAATAAAACCACTTGTTTTATGCACTACCCCATCACCATTATTTTCTCCATGATAAAGGTGCTCGATCACACACCCATATGTGCGTCCCAAACCAGGTGCATCCACCTGAAAATCAGTGCACCAGTGAATCTTGTGATCATAACCAAGGGAGTATTGGCTTTCATGTTATAGTCCTCTAATTATCAATGGCTCTCCTCTAAAATTCATTAGTATGAGTGCTCTTTACCTCACTAGAATTCCTTAGGGAATTGGTATGGCCACCCTGATGGCTTGATTGTGGGATCATTTAGGATGTATTTGAACCAATACATTAAAGGGATATCCTTCATCCATATGTTTAGTCACTTCCCCCTTGCACCACATTTAGAAAAACCATTTTAGTGGATGAAATCTGCTAATGGTCCCCCCAAACAGCCTTTGTGTGGAGGATTTCATCCCACATGGTCCCTTGGATTGGGATCCCAACAATCTAGTTGATATCCTATAAGGTAGCGCCAACCTTCCCATGGTGTAGATGAAAAGTGTTGGTCCCTTGTGACCACCATCTTAGTAGCTCTATCTTGATGTCCTGTTATGGTAGAAGTAGAACTATGAAGGCCTTGTTGCCTCATAAATCCCGATCAGCATCAGCGCCACCTCAATCTTGTGGAAATAATGGCATTCCAAGACTACCTAGGCGCACTCATCTATGAAATTTATTACATAGAATAGGTCCCTACCTTCAATTCACCCCTTCAGAGGGTTCCCTAAACCTGCCTTGAGAATTGTTAAATACTGAGGGGGAGACACCTCCACCTCCAACGCCTCCCCGTTGACATTGTTTAGATGATTCCCTAGGGTGTACATAATTAGATACACATATTCCATTATAATGTTTTGTTCAATAGACTTGTTCCATTGGTACTTATCCGGACATGTTCCTGATGTAGTATGCAGGCTCATCCCAATCAACACTGGGGATGAACACATCATCACTCAACCCGAAATCATACAATGGTATCCTCTTGAATAATGGGTATTCTTTTTCAGCCTCATCCAACAATGTAGTGAGTGTATAATGATCTAACATGCTCTAGAAGATCTATCTAATAATGAGATTACCAAATATATCCATTCAAAAATTAGAAAAGGCATCATCACCTTAAACATATATTTTATCCAATACTTATAATGTTTTACTACTGCTTTGCGAAGGACTATACATGAAGGTCATATTTGTGAAAGTTATTAGGATCATGGAAGTCTGTTTTTAGAGTTGGAGTTTGCAAAAGTGGTTATTTTCATGAGCAGTGAGGATCGAAATCACAAAATACTATAGAAGGTTTTGAGTTTAACAAAATTAGATGACTCAAATATCTCTTTCAAAAATCTCATGCCCCCTAAGGGACACCCACATATATTTATACGCACAAGGTCTGATCGAGTTTCACAAATAGGGCTCGTCAATAACCATTTTTTGTCCATTTTCCCTCAGAATATGACCCTATGATCCCTTTTTGAATCCAATTATGTGGGTGAAATTTTTTTATACTGATATATCCATGTAATGGGTGGGGTTGAGGAAGGAATAGCTGGTGGATATAAATTCTTTCCAAAATTAACCAAAAATCAACATAAGAGACTGGTTTAAGAATATCAGAAACCCTGTGAAAAAATATGGTCTCTTGAAGTCCAAAACCATGTACATCATAGGAGGTAACCTCCACACAGTGTAAGTATGGTTCACAGACGTCTGTTTTGAAAAATTCCCTCGACCACACAGAGCTTATGAAGTAACCTTCATGCAATGTAACATTATTTCATAGAACCCTGTCATTCCGTGAAACTCAAAGTCTTCATTGGAACCAACCAACTTTTCCAAAAAACAATTATCTTTCCTCTAATAGACTTATAAATACCTCCTCATGTTCAACACTTAAGGGTACATGACCTCTTATCTTCTGAAAAAATCTCTAAATTGGAAAAACATAGAAGATTCATGAGTGAGAGAGGTGATGGATTTCCAAAGGTAGCCATCTTTCAAGAAACCACCTCCCAAGTGTTTTCAATAACCTCAATACATGGTGTATATCCCTTTCACAAAGGTCCATGGACTACATGTAAGAAGAAAAAAACTTTGTGGATATTGGGGTTTTGTGATATAATTATCCCTCACACAACCAACCACATGGGAACAAAGACTTCATCCCATGTTATGGTCACTTTATTTCCTGAAACATATTCTTTCATGAGACCCCTAACCTTCATGAAGCCCCATACCTACTTGAATCCCTAAAATCCCATGAAACCCCATATATTATGAATGAAACCCCCCATGCCTCTTCATGGTTCCTACATTCAACCAATTCCCTTTTATGGAAGTTGAGTTCTCGATGCTTCCCTACAAATCTAGGACTGGTTCAAATGCACCCGAAATATTCAAGTGATCAATACCATCTACCCTTGAATTCTCGAACTTTTTTTAATTGATGTATGGCCCATTATCCTACCTTTTTTATCCTAATCATAGGTACCCTAATTCCTATGTCTCCTAAGAATATGCACCCTTACATCTGGCCTCTTGATTTCTACTCTTCCACAGTAGTGTCTGTGCCTTGCCTCACCCAAAGGTGCATGAGCAGTGGACATGTAATCCCTAAAGGATCCATCACAGATGAAATGAAATTACTTATATCTATATAGATTCCTTTTTCTGTATCATCCTCTCACATTGACACGGTCTCCCTAAGGGTGTAATCCTCATCCATCTTTGAGCTACATGATGTAAATCTTCTAAACTCTGCGATGTTAAATAATGTGATAATGGACTAAACACGTGATGTTGAACTATATCCTGACCTCATGTGAAGAGCACAAGATTCCCCATGTACAATATTCATTTGGTGACACCTTCCACCTCACCATGGGATGTGCATCCTCCTTTAGGATTCTTTTTAATGTAATCCCCACAACATCACTCATTGACACTTTTTTCATGAAACTAGTGTCCTTATTGAGTGATGTTAAACTACGTAGACCAATCCAATCAAATGATGTTAATCTGTGACATCTAACTACATGGGGTTTGATAGATTCCTCTTAAAAAGAGCATCTAGGAAACCTCTCTAAGGTCCAATCTCGACCCTCCAACATCACAAACAAATCATGAGTGTGATATCTCCCCCTAAGGACACACTAAATCATATATGATTTTGAAATACCCCCTAGGGATACATTCAATTAAATCTTGAGTGTGAAATATTCCCCCTAGTGACAGACTCCACAGAATCCCATGTTTGATGTCTCCCCCTAGGGATACACTCAACCAAATCTGAGTGTGAAATATTCCCCTTTGGGGGCACACTCAACCGAATCCTAATTGTGAAATCTCACCCCTGGGGACACAATAAACCAAATATAGAGTTTTAATTATTTCCCCCTAGGGACACTCTCAACTAAATATCCAATGAGAAATATTTCTTCTTGGGGACACACTTCACCTAGTCCCAAGAGTGAAATATTATCCCTTAGGGATACACTATACTAAATACTTAGTGTGAAATCTTACCCCTTGGGGACATACCCCCCTCCCAAGTGTGAAATCTCCCCACTAGGGGGACACTCCACCAATCCCCCAAGTGTGAAATCCTCAACCATGGGGACACACATAATCACCCAACTATCCCCATAAGATGTTAAACCCACAACCCATCCACCTCCATAATGATGTTATACTTGTGAATTGATCTATAATCCCTACCGCATAAAATAACCAAGGGATTCCATAGGTAAAAAACCATAGATGACTTAGGCCTCCGGTGTTAACATCTTCATGGCCAATATATGATGCCTTAGGTTCTTCACCTAAGATGCCTCACACATGAGATGACACGAACTAAAAAGGGGGGACTTTTATAGATTCCCCACCTTCCCAATATACATAAATTCCTAGACATTCCAAACATTACTACCTCCTATAACGAAAGTTAGTTTCCCTATCGAGATATAAGTAGCATAGTTAATTATTATATACCTTGAGATGGCATTGGGAATGAATTTCATAATCATGACTTAAATTAATGAGGGAGACTCAGACTAGGTGAAAACCTTCTAGGAAGAATTCATGGAAAGAGGATACAACATCCCATAATTCTATTTTTATCATGAATCAAGCATCATTAAACAAAATAATTGGAGTTTTCAAACATTTTGAAAGAGATAATGTGGGGAAATGATAAAGTGTGTCACTTATAGGAGGAAGGACAATGCACAATCCTAATGGAAAGCATGAGAAGAAACATTATTATTGGATCTTAGAGAATGTATTAGGATGGGGATCTATTTTAGAAATATGATTAGTGATTTGGTGTGTTAGTGTTTGGCTAGTTGTGGAAATCAATAAGGTTCTAGGTATTACATTTTTGAAGGATTATGTTTGGGTCAAGGATCGATGGATTCGATGAGATGATTGAAGGCATGATGGCCTAGTTATTTATTATGAGAATGAGTGGTGTCCCTCTATGGTAGTATTAGACCATGTTAATGGATTGAAGTACCCTGGTAAGGTCAATTCAATATTGTCCCTTGACGTGATTTATTAGGGATGTGGTAAGTGTGGATTAGGAGGAGTGGCATGCTAATTGTAATGGAACCTATCTGAAATTTTTATTGATAATTAGTGTATGAAAATTCATATGGTGGGGAGCATAAAATATATGATTTAAGTTCAAGGAACTCATTTTTAGTGGTTCTATATATTTTCAAGTATTATTAATTTATTTACCCTACCTGAAGTTGGTTGTGGGGTTGTGATGACCCATATATGTATGTCGTTCGTGTACGTGCGACAAATAGAAAGTAACCAGATATGGGTATCATACAATGTAGATCATGTAAATTTGATACATTGGTAACTGATATATGATGTACATGGAATGATTTCTAGAGGGTACAACTGGGTGAATTTTTGAAATCAAATTGGTAGGGTGATCAGGTCAATAGAATATTGGTGCTCATGGAAAGCTAATCGATACATTATTTCATATATTTTTTTAGTTTAAAATTCATTAATTTTGTAATTAAAGTAGTTTTTCTTCCCTATTTATTCATTGTTCTATTAAATTTATGTCCAGGAAGTTTTCAAATTTAATCTAGGGAAAACCAATGAAAATATAAATGGAGAGAGTTGCATCAACTTTGTGTTGTGATACTTTATGTCATGGAGCGACTCTTCGTGTCGTGGTATGACAAAAAATAATGGATCTAGAAAGGGATGTAAAATTTTTACCTTTTATGATTCAAACCATGAGGTTCCATTAATTCCATGTACAGAGTTACATAAATTATCCTTGGTCTCGTTGGAAGGCCATGTATGGGCTGTTAATGAGGTGAATTCCCTATTCACGACGTGAATAGTCTGAACAACTGAGGAACAATGGAAATTCCATTTGGTTCAGGTTGTGAATCATGATTCAAAACATGAATGGTTCAAGAGATACAGTTAAAAATAGAATAATATTTTTATTCACTTCATGAAGTACTATTCACACCGTGAACTATTCGGATGAGAAAATTTAAAAATGTTTTAACTTGAAAGTTTTTAGTGAAATTTACGGGAGTTGGAATGTAGATTTTCAAGATATACTTGGAAAATTCAACGGAATTTTTTTTAACACCATGGATAACTCTTAGGGTGTCTCCGGCTCTAGAAATATTAGGGTAAGACTAACATATTAGGGGGACTCAAACCATTGAATTTGAGGATGATTTCTTCTATATTATAAACATAAGTTAGTAGGTTATTCTTTTATTTTACACCTCTTCATAAATAACATTAGGGTTAAATCTTCTTGGTCAAGAATTTATGGATAGAGAATTTTGTTAATAGATTTTTTCGTATTTTTGGGCCCATGTTGGGTTGTGTAATCACATTTAAATTTTAATAACATTTCTCTTATTATCTCATGATCATTGACATATGAATCCGGTTAGGTACTCTAGTTTATGTCCTTCATTGTAATTCTACTTTGAAAATAGATGCTTCTCCAAGTTCTGAAACTTATGAGAGGAATCAAAAACATCCTTCCTCCCCTAGGGTTACGCGATCCCAAGGAAAGAAAGGATCTGGAAAATCTAAAAAATGGAGGGTTCTAACCAAAAACTCAAATAGAAATGAATTTTCTCTATTGGAATTGCCAAGAATTAGCCATCAATGATACCTACACAACACTTAGGAGGTTCTTAAACACTCATAAGCCTCATCTCTTTGCCATTACAGAACCTAAAGTCAACATCAATATAAAATTCATGAGATTTTTTTTCTCTTAATTACAGTTTTCTAAGCTCTTGTAAAAATGGTATTCAAACTGACTCCATATGGATCTTTTACCAAAATACCCTACAAAATATCAACATATTTAAAAATACTGAGCAACATATTACCTATGATTTCATAGGGAATGGTCAGCATACATTTTTCACTATGGTTTATTCCAATAATAGATATCAAGATAGAAGAGTTTTATGGCATGAACTTTCTGATATGGCCTCCTCCATCCAGGATCCTTGGGCTGTTATGGGAGAATTCAATGCCATTCTTAACTATTGCGAAAAAATTGGTCCCTCACATCTTTATATATAATCAAGGGAATTTAGGTATACTATTGAAGACTATAGCCTTTTCTAAGTCACTCTTACTGGTGCTGAATATACATGGTACATAAAACACTATAACAAAATTGTTGCCAATAAGCTCGACAGGGCTTTTGTTAACATGACTACTCTTGATATTTGGGATAGTATATCCAGTGTAACTCTGCCTAGACTTAACTCTGACCATTATCATATCCTAGTTAGCTTCCTTATGAATGACTGTAAGCTTGTTCTTCCTTTTAAATTTAATAATGCTTGGTCTTCAAATCCTGATTGTGTCACTTTTATTTATAATATTTAGAACTCTATGAAACACCATATGGATTCCATTGCATGTATGTACAAGATGAAAATCCTAAAACAGGCCCTTAAAGGATGGTGTAAAATCGCAAATTCTCAAATAGACCTAGATATTTCCTCTCTCGAAAATGATCTTATCCACGTCAAAACACAAAACACTAGTTCAGATTTTAATATGGATCCTCAATTGGAAGCAAATATCTCACTTAAACTTAATTCCTAGCTCACTTTTAAGGATAATATTTGTAAGAAAATGTTTAGGATTAAATGGATTACAGATGGGGATCGTAATACTAATTTTTATAATTCCCTTCAAATAATCAGAATGGCCAATCGTCCTCTTTCTAAGCATATTCATAATGATTTGATCATTGATTCTGAAGAGGCCATAAAAGATCATGTTATCTTGTATTTTTACAACATTTTTAATGGTCTGGAGATAAATATTGATCTCAGATCTGATATTATTCCCACAATGGTGGATGATAGAGACAATGGGTCTCTGTTAAGCACTCCACTGGATCATGAAATTAAAGATATTATTTTTGGCCTTAATCCAGACAGTGCACCCGGTACTGATGGGTTCAATAATGGTCTCTACCAAAACAATTGGGATATAATATACAATGATGTTTGTAACCTTGATAGGACCATTTTCATTCATGGATATCAACCACATGGAATCAGTGCTCAATTTCTAACTTTAATACATAAGGTTTAAAATTCCTCAGAGATACATCAATTCCGACTTATTGCACTGATTAACACCCTCTATATGATCATCACAAAAATTATTGTGAATATACTTGTGCCTATTTTCAATAAAATTGTCTCAAGGAATCAGTTTGGTTTTATTAAAGGTAGGTCCATCCAAGGCTAAATTTGTCCTTCCTCTGACTGTACAAATAGTCTAAATTAAAACACTATAGGGGGTGTGTGGCTAGCAAACATGACATCAGGAAGGATTTTGACACCATAGACTAAAGTTTTATTTTCAAAGTCTTAAAAAACATTGGATTTCATGATTCATTCATTGAAAGACTTAAAACATTATTTCACTCTACTTTTATTTCTATAATTATTAACGGCACCCTTAGGGGGTCTTTCAAATGCTCTAAAGGGGTCAAGCAGGGCGACCCTCCCTCTGCCATCCTCTTTGTTATTACCGAGGACTACTTAAGTAGAATTCACTATAATCTGGTTGATCAATGTAATCATAAGCCTATACAAGTTTCTAGAAACCTAAATACCCCTACCATCATTTTATATGCAGATGATATCATCCTGTTTCCCAAAAAAGATCAAAAAAATATTCATTTTCTCAAGAAAGTTCTTAATCACTATGAGGAAATATCAGGACAAGCGATTTCCTAGAATAAATCGTATATCTTGTTTGGAAAGATCTTTCATGATAGAAGGAAATATAGCATTACCACTTCACTTGTAATTAAAGATGGCCTCTTACGTTTCACTTATATGGGTGTCCCAATATTTTGGGGTTGTTTTAAAGCAAGATTCTTTGCTAATATCATTGATCAAATCATAAACCGACTCTCTACATGGAAGGGGAAATCTCTCTCCATGTATGGAATAATATGATTGGTCAAATCAACCATTATCTCTAAAATGGTCTACTCTCTTATTATTTATAAATGGCATGTCCGAATCTTGATGAAAATTAATACTTATATTAAAAAATTCATTTGGACGGGAAGTATTTTTGAAATGAAACATGTCACTATCCTTTGGAAATCCTGTTGTAAACCCGTTAATAAAGGTGGAATTGATACTAAAAATTTAAAGCTATTCAATAATGATCTTCAAGGCCATATTACTTGTAGTATTATTAATTGTACCTCTAATGCTTCTGAAAACATGAACCATAGATTCCACTTTAAAATTTTAAATGGTAATTTTAATTACATCAACTCTTCGATCTGGCCCTCTATTAGGGACTCGTACAACAAAATCATTGAAAACTCTAAATGGATGGTTAGTGCTGATTCTTCCATCAATTGTTAGTGTGACAAATGATGTGGAAACCCCTTGATTTCTTTGTTAACTCCTAATATTATTCCAGAGGATACTAGTCACTCTATAAAAGATGTCCTTCAATTTCAGAGACATGACCTCTTTGACAATATTGCGCAAATCATTGATAATCACACTTTTTCTTCTAATGGTGACATCTTTGTTTGGGAAGATCCATAAAATGGCATCATAGACTCTAAAATTACAATATGCATTGCTTCTCTTGAAATGAATCTAATTTTCAATGGGTGAGTTAATTTAACAGGCCTTCGATAAAACCTTCTAGGCTCACACTTATTTGGTGCATTGCTCATAATAGATTGCCTACTGAAGCCTATCTACAAACATTTAGCATTCAACTCTGCTCTAAATGTCATTTAGGTAATCAACACATGGAGGATGTTGGTCATCTTTTTTTGTCTTGTGCGACGACCTCTGCTTTATGGAATTATGTTCTAGATTTATTTAATTGATGATGACCATTATATGACTCCATTTGATTGTTTTTTAAAAAATGAATTAGATATGAAGATTCTCTACCGGTTAAAAATATTTTTCTTGTGGGGGTGGCAGAACACCTGCATGAGATCAGGTACGTTAGAAATGATCTTATTCATAATAAAAACTCATTTAGTCTCAAGGTAGGAAATGGTCGGATTCTTATTGCATTTCATGAAGCCTCTTAAATTCAAAAATACTGTTGCAACAACTCAGTTGGTGACTTTGAGATCCTTCATTATCTCCGTGTGCCAGGTATATACCCAAAGCACAAACATTCCTTTGAAATATTCTAGCAATCACCGATGTCAGGATGGATCAAAGTGAACATGGATGGTGCTTCTAGAGGCAATCTAGGCCCTACCAGTTGTGGTACCATCTTCAGAGACTCATCTGGCCAATGTCAGGGTTGCTTTTATGTTGGATGTGGACATTCTTCATCTCTCGATGCTGAAATGTTGGGGGTCATCCATGTTGTTGATTTTTCTCTTCAATGAAGTTGGAGAAAGCTCTGGATTGAAAGTTATTCTACCACTATCGTTCATTCCATCTGGAATGGAAACACTCATCTTTCCTGGTCGGTTACCACTCTTTGGATGAATTTTCTGAACTCGCTCAATGGGATTGATTACATAGCTACACATGCCTACCGTGAAGCGAATGTTGTTGCAGATTCTCTTGTTAACAAAGGTGTTCATCAGAGCATGACTTGGGTGGACACTCTGCCAGCTGACTTATTATATCTATTTGATAAATATTGTAAAAAAATCCGATCCTTCCGAATTTTGTAATCTTTTTTTATTATCAATAAATTTTGCTTTGTGTCTTTGGCCAAATCATTACCTTTAAAAAAATTGATATATGAATCTGGAAATTGTATTTAAGTTCATGATTAATCACTTGGAATAATGAATGATCATTGCTTTGTTTAGGATTATTATGTTTAAACATGGTGTTGAGACACCTAACCCATTAATCAACCAAAGTATTTAACCATATGAAATGGGGAGAGTTTTTGATTTAGAGGGGAAACACCTAGATGAAGGACTTCACTAGGCTCAACCACAAATATAACATGTCCAAAAAAATCACTACACCCCACTAGCACATGAATCCATAATTAATAATATTGGCACATTATCTCATATTAATTTCAAAATTTTAATTTTGTATTCAAATCCCACTCTAATCAATTATTTTTGAAAACATTTAATAAAATTATCTCATTATTTCAACCAAAAACTTTTCAAATAATAAATTTATGTTGTTATTAGTTAATTTCCCGAGTTTTCAAAATTTATAAATTTGATTTCCACATTGGAACTAACGACACCCTTCGAACCCTATAAGTATAATACATGAATGAACAACAAGGTTGTGTATTGAATTTTTTATATTTTCATGGGGATGTGACTGTGTATTTCAATAAGGATGGTTAGGTGGTGCTCATGAATGATAATAGGAGAATGATAATATTAAAAAGACTAGTGAGGACAATTGATATTGTGTGATGTTGGAAAATTAAGAAATCACAAATGAATTTGGGAGTGGGGAATAGTTGTGGAATTTTTTGAAGTAATCGGTGCCAAAATGTATAGGTTGGTGGGGTTTTGAGTAGTGAAGTTGGTTTTGGTGTGGTGTTGTCATATCCATAACTGGTGGAAAATATAGGAATTGATTCTTTCATTGGAGTTCAATGACTGGAAAAGATTATTGAGGATGAACAATGAGACTTCTTGTGGATAAGAATCATTATGTTATGGTGTTTTTAATGACCAAACTATTATGGGTTGGTGATATTAGTGGAAATTTTAATTTTTTGACTCAAAACCAGGGATGTTTTGAGAATTGAGATTTGGATCTACAATCCAAGAGTAGTAAAATCTCTAGGAGATGTTTTTGAATGTGTCAAGATACATTAGGGTAATGTAATGTATTGATTATGGATAAATGATTATTTGGGTAGAATCTTTGATGGACCATGTGTATCGGGACCTCATAGAGTTGTCACAATTGGTTGGGAGTTGGGTCTCAAAAATTTATTGGGATTTGGGTAATTTTTGCTACTATTTTTCTTCAATAAGAAGTTTTGGGAATGGTTTGTAAGTTTTAATATTTAGTGGGGATGTTTCTTTATTGAATCTATAAAATTTGGGTAGTCTCCGTAGTTTTCTTAGAAATTAGAGTACTCTCTTATATAAGAGTCAATTGAATTTCACCAAATAAAATATGAAAATTAAAGGGGATGTGAACTAAATCCATGGAATATGGCTTGGTCAAAGTGTTGGTTGATGTTCATTAGTAGGATGGTGGTCGGCCCCCTCCTTTTTACAAATGGGGGATGTCGTTGGTCGGTGGTGGGTGGGAATACCCCACCAAACTCACCCACAGAAACAGAGGAGGTGGGGGGAGAGGGATCATATAAATGGGGCTCTCTCCCAATGTTTTTTCTCATTAATTTCACCAATTCTCATTACCATCATTCTAGTGGTATTTGTGAGGTAGTTTTCCCCACTTATTTAAGAGATAATTTATGAGGGTTTTCTCTTTGTAACAGTGAGAGTTTGTGTACCCGCTTTTACCCTTAGTGAGATCCTTCTATTTGCCCCTGGTTTTTTACCCATTTCATTTTGGGGGGTTTTCCACATTACATCTACTGCCTATTTTATTTCCATGTTTTCACCTTATTTTGTTGCATAATTATTGTCGCACCATGGGCCAAACGTTTTTTCCCCAACAACTTGTATTAAAGGGAAGGTTCTGCTCGGTTCTCTTCATGTTTTTAGGTATTAATAATTTTCATTAATGTGTGTATGCTCCATGATTGTGACTCCAGTTGATCTATCACATCAGAGTAAAATTAATAAAATCATTAAATACCCTATTGTGAAATAGATAAGCATTTGGACTGAATACATGTCTATATGGAGACAAAATTTAAGATCGAGAAATTCAACAGGAATAATTTTTCAGTGTAGAAAATGAAGATGTAGGAAGTGATATGGAAGGATAATTATCTACTAGAAATTAGAGAAATGTCAGCGAGTGTGAAAGATGAGAAATAGAATGATATGGATGTGAATTATATTGCCAACATCGATTTGGATTTGGTATACAGGGTCCTATCATGCATTGTAGAGAAAAATATGGAAAATTGAATACAGGATACACTGAAAAAGTTAAACAGGGTCACCACACAAAAAAATGTTCTTGAAGAGAAAACTATATAATAATTGAAAGGAAGAGTCATCATCAGCTACTAACCACATCAACAACCTCAATACCCTGTTCAATATGATCATGGGGTTGGGCTATAAAATTGTTGATACTGAACGTGCAGAGGTTCTACTCTAGAGTTTTCCAGATTCATAGGACCAACTCATTGTCTAACTCACCAACAATATCCTAATTTATTTTCTTGTCTTCAATGATGTTAAAGTCATGGTTCTTGAAGAAGAAATTTGGTGAAAGAATGAGGGGGACCGATAGGAAACGTGACGTCCGGAAGGTGAAATGACAATGGAAAAAAGGAAGGATAATGGATCATGGATCCAGTGGGATCCAAAATCCTAGCAGTTCCAAATCAAGGATTAAGTAGAAGAATGTAACATGTTTCAATTGTATAAATAAGGGGAACACCAAGAAGGAATATTGGAATAAGAATATTAGTGAAAATATCTCTCAGTGGAATGTTGTACGTACTCTAGAAATAGTGATATTATAGTTAGTGAAGCAGTGAAGACTGCTAAAAGTATACATCATCACAATGATGCATAGATTATTGGCTCAGGAGAAACATGGAACACAAAGTCTCTATAGGAATTGATTGATCAGTATGAAACCATCCCAAAAGGACTTGTTTACATGGGGAATGATCACACTATTAAGATATTTGGATTCAATACCATAAAACCGAAGATTCATGATGAAATAGTAAGGATAGTCCAAGTAGTACATTATGTAAAGGGTCTGAAGATAAACATATTGTCTTTAGGACAATTTGATGATATCGAATGAAAGACTCACACCAAGAATGGAGTGATGAGAATTTTGGAGGGTGTTATTATGGTACTGAAGGCAGATAATATCTCAATGAGAATGTACGTACTTATGGGAGAAACATACAAAGAGGTTGAGATAGTTGTTGCATCAACTACCATGATAAAATAATTAATGTTGTAATGGAAATGGATGCTTGGATATATGTAAGAATGAGACCTGAAGATTCTTACAGATCAAAAGTTTCTTCTTGGGATGAAAAAGTTATCCTTTCCATTTTTTGGGAATTGTGTTTTGAGCAATCAACACAGGTTAATGTTTGGGATGTCAATAGTGGGAAGTTAGGTGTTCTTGGATTTTATCCTTTAAAGTGTTTGGAAAGCTATGGTTATATCCCCAGAAAGAGAAAGGTACTTTTTATCATTCACTTATCATTACTCTAGGAGATGTTTGGTGTACCCAATAAAGAGTAATGTGTATCTTTTTGATGTCTTCATAACATTCAAAGAACGGAAGAAACATGAATCTAGAATGAATATCAAGTGTTTATGGACTGGAAATGGTGGAGAATATTTAGTTGAGGACATTTTTACTTTTTGTCAATAAGAAGGAATCAAGTGATAGATCACGGTGGTATATACAACTCTACGGAATGGAGTGGCCGAGCGGATGAATAGAACCATGTTGGAAAGAGAAATGTCAATGCTGGTGACTGTAGGAACTGCCAAAACATTTTGGGTAGATTCAGTGAATAATTTTTATTATGTGATCAACAGATCACCTTCAATGGCGATTGATCTGAAGACACTGATGGGGATGTTGATTGGTAAACACACTCACAATTCTTGGTTACATATTTTGGATGTCTTGTATATTCATTATTTCATGACAGGGAATCGTCTAAGATGTATTTAAGATCCAGGAAATGTATCTTCTTGGGTTATGCTGATGGTGTGAAGGGGTATCACTTGTGGGACCCCATTACCCAAAAAGTAATCATAATTCAAGATTTATTTTTTTAGAAGACAAGGTTAAAATGAAAATTTATTGAGACATGGAGAAGAATAATATAGAAACTACAATAATCGATGTTGAATAAAAACCCAAGGAAGAACCAGCTTCCTCTGAGGCATTACCAGAGCATGAAGATCAAGTATCGGTTAAGTCTGGACCATGATGATCAAAATGGGAGAAAATAGCACCAATAAAACACTGAAACTATATCATTGAGAGAAATATTGTGTACTTCATATTGAAAGAGGATTTATATCCATATTATTTTGTGGAGGTGACCTAGAGTCTAGATTTATCCTCTTATATGGCAGAAATGTTGGAGGAACATAAAGCCCTGCATTTAAAAAAGACATGGGATCTTGTTCCATTACCACATGTAAGGAAGGATATTGGAAACAAATGGGTCTTTAAGATAATACATGATAGAAAGGATATAGTAGAAATATATCATGCATAGAAGGTGGTAAAAATGTTTCCTCAGAAGGAAGGTATTGATTTCAATGAAATATATTCTCCTATTGTCAGACTAACAAATTTTTGGATAGTTCTAGAGATTTGTTCTGTATATAGTTTACATCTATAGCAGTTTGATCTGAAGACTGATTTTCTCCATGGTGATCTTGATTAATATATTTATATGCTCCAACCAGAATGTTTTTCATAAGAAGGAAACGAGAACATGGTTTTTAGGTTGAACAAATCTTTGTACGGTCTCAAGTAGGTGTCAAGGTGTTGTATAAAGATGTTTTATCCCTATATCATGAGCCTTGGATACAAAAGACTTAATTTAGATCCCTGTGCATATTACAGGGGTTTTTATGGTAATGATTTCTTCATTATTCTATAGTATGTGGATGACATGTTGGTTGTAGTCCCCAACAATGATCAGATCTAGGAGGAAAAGGAATAGTTGCATAGAGAGCTTGATATGAAGGACTTGGGACTAGAAAACAAGATTCAAGGGATGAAGATTTACAGAATCATAAATAATGGGATGATTTGTCTATCATAGAAGAGTTACATGCAGAGATTATTGAAATGATTTAATATCGAAGACTGTAAGACAATCTCTACCCCTCTTATCATAAATTTCATGTTATCCTCCATGATGAGTCATAACATTGAAGCAGGGAGAATGGAAATTTATTGAATACCATATGTATTAGCATTGAGAAGTCTGATGTTTGCTATAGTTTGTACTAGAATAGACATTTCACATGCAGTGGGGGTAGTTAGTCATTACATGGTGAATCTAGGATGGGATAATTAGAGTACAGAGAAGAGGATCCTAAGATACGTCAAAGAGTCCTCAAATGATTCATTATGTTATGGAGGATCATATTTCACTATCATATGATATGATGTTTCATATTTATTTTGATATTATTGACAAGATGAATTCCAATAATGGTTATGTATTTACTCTTGTAGGAGGAACTGTGAGATGGATTTCATAGTTACACCAAGTTCTACCTTTATCCACTATAGAGGATGAGTATATGGTAGAAACACAATAATGCAATGAGGATATTTGGATGATAAGTTTGTTGTAGGTGCTCAGGAATAGATAGGAGCAGATTCCATTATTTCAGGATAGTTAGAGTGCCTTTCACATTGCATGTAATCCATCATTTTATTCTAGGAAAACATTGGGGTATAAAATCAATTTCTCCAAGATGTGGCGGGGGAAGGAAGTGTGGACATGAAGAAGATTCACACTAAAGAAAACATGGATGATTTTCTAATCAAGAGGTTGAATAAGATAAGTTCAGATGGTGAAGATCCTAGAGTGGCCTCGTAGAGAGTAGAGGAGAATTTTTGGTAGATAAAAAGCATTTGTGCAGATGTGAATGGTTCTCAATAAAATATCCAATTGGGAGATGTGTTGGTGGTTTCCATTTGTAGGATGGTGGTATCCCCCTCATTTGACATGGGGGGGGGGGTTGTTGGGGGAAGGTGGTTGGTGGCCAAACCCCCCACCCAACTCACCCATGAGGAAGAGGAGGCAGGGGGGAAGCTTATAAATGGGGCTCTCTCCCAATGGGGTTTCCCATCAATTTCACTGATTCTCATCACCATCATTCAAGCAGTATTGGTGAGGATTTTTTTCCTCATTATTCAAGAGAAATTTTATGAGGGTTTTCTCCTTGTAATAGTGAGATATTTTTTACCCACTTTTACCCTTAGTGAGATCCTTCTATTTGTCTGTGGTTTTTTACTCCTTTCATTTTGGTGGATTTTCCACGTTACATCTAGTGTCGATTTTATTTCCATATTTTTTACATTATTTTATCTCATGATTATTAATGAACTATGGGACAAACATTTATTTTAGTCCCAACATTACGTCTAGAGAATTGGTGATTTGAACCGGATGAGAAAATATCAACTGCAAAACCAAAAAAAGATTTGGCCTATGAAGAAACTGAACGTACTTCTATGAAGGAGGTTGAATGAGGACAATACAAGATGAAGATTTGGAAAATGCGATTCTGGATCAGTGATGTGCTGATTTTTTCAAAAAATATATCAAATGAAGTCAGTGAATATGAGTCAGGGATCTAGTCGACGAAGCCCTACCACAGCTCAAATGAGATCGATCTAGTGCCTAAGACTCATGAGCTCGGCTGAAACGAGTTCTGACACTCCTAGTAGAATTTTTTAAGAACTATGGTTAGCTTGTCATTATCTATTCACAGGTTCGATGAAAAAGATTATGGGGTCTCTAAATTCTCAAATGCTTTAGATATAACTTCTATTAGGGACACACCTAACGTGTTTGAATAATTGTAAATATGAACATCGCAGTTGGTAATAAGATTATTACCAAGCCAATATGGGTTGGACGAAATGAATTCTAGTGCCGGTGAGTACATTAATAGAAAGCATTGAGAAATTTAATAGGTGAAACATCTTGGAGATATCAACATCAAGGGGGATAGGGGAGATGCATCTTTAGTATCCCATGTGGGTCACTTGACATCAATTGTGGATCTACAATGTGATAGAATATCTGGTTTGTAGTATCATGTATAGCACATCGATATAGAATAAGTGCAAAGTAGTGGTGATGAGATCATTGATCGAGATCATGTATCAGAAGTCTTATTGATTTCGATGATCAAAGAACATGTCCTGATTGACTATCTGTGGTAAATCGATTTAAAGGTCAGGAAAAAGAAAAATCATTCGGGTGTTACAAGACAGTGTGAGGTTGGAACATTTTTGGATAAAAATCCCCATGGTAGTAGAGTTTTGTCGATAGAAGAGTGACATTTTTTCCATTGATGGATCTTTGAGAATTGTGTTTTGACGGAGATAATTTTCCTAACTAAGAAGAAGGAATATCAGAATGTGGTTTTCAAATATGTCTTTATAAGCTTCATTTGTAATTCATGTTCTAGCATTAATTGGATTTTTTACTTTCTGATTCATAGTGGATATTTCATAACTACCTCGTAATTTTTTTAATCCTTCGCATTAGAGAGTTTTTCCATTATAAAGATTATGTATGCTGATTTATTTTATCCATTCATACAAATGATTTCAAATCCATTTTTTCATCGGATTTCACACAAATTGTTTTGAATGATATTTTTTTCTCGAGATCAAGATCCCCCCCACAGAATGATAGATTTAAGTCAAACCAAATGCTAAGGATTGCTAATCTTGTGTCTAAAGGATATGGTGCAAGATGAAACTAATAAACTCAGGTTTATTAGTAGAAGATGTGTTTCCAATTAAATGTTTCAAAAAAGATGAACCCTCTACAGGTCATGATTAAATAACATACATTGATTTCAAAGAAGATTCTTGCTACCACCCCAAATAAGTACTCCCTTGAGTCATGGAAATATTGTAAGGAAATTAAATCCATGTAAAAAGGTAATCAAAATGCACAAAGACTTGTTCCTCAATTTCAATTGAAAAGGAGAAAATATTAGATAAGAATTTGATTGATCTAGAGGAATCATTATGTGATCAATAATAACTATTCAATGGGTAATTGACAGATATGTTATTTTTTACACTACACATGCATGTAGGAAGACATGGAGACTTGAACTTGACACCCTCGACTGTTTGTAATATATTAAGAGGTGAAAATTAAAAGGCTACCTGGTGATGGTTTTAGATATTTGTAAAAGGGATACATAAATCCAATATAGAATATCTAGGTTTCAATAACATGGATTCAAATCTAGAGGCATATGGGCCAATCATGTTCAACTATTGTGATTTAATTGAGTCTCTAATGACACAATGTTTTCCAATTGAATTTTCCTTCTTATAATTATTTTAAAATCACATAAATTCACAACATAATGAACTACCAAGTTTTATGTGACCTTTAAACATATTTTTTACACTTACGTGATTTGAATTTTCAAAAATGTTCTCTTATAATTGGGATCAGTATGTTATTTCGAGTATTATAAGAACAACATAATTTCTGATGAATAGTAATATACCCTCATGAATAGTAACATACCATTATGAATAGAAATAATAGAAAATCATCCAAAAAAATAGAAACATCATCCCTGAATGTATAAATACAATTTAGATATCTTAAAATTGAAAAACGATCATTTTATAAGTATTTATATTTATGTATGTAAAATATATTTTATTTAAAATTTTATGATTAATTAAATAATTTAAAATGGAAATGTATTTTCATAAAATGTAATCATAAATTGTTACATTATTTTATTATTGTTATAAGATAATTTTATGGGACATTGATTAATTTTTAATGGTGTTTTAAAATGATTGATAGTTTTAATGTTGATTATGTTCAATAAATTTTGATTTTATATAAAAGTTAAATTAAAAATATTTAAAAATTTATTTCCAAAAATGGAGTTCTTTTTTGGATTCTACATGTCATAAAAATGTTAAAGGTGAATTTTTGGGATTTTTCAAAAACACTTGATTTTTTTATAAATAGTAAAATCTGATAATCCACAATAAATGCTAAAACCAAAATTTCTGCATCATGCTTGAGTCATGGATGATGTAAATGGCCATTAGTTTGAACTCAAATGCACATATTACTTTTTTTGGTCATATAATAATTTCTATTTCATTACATCATGGAAATTAATAAACTAATGATTAAATTCTTTGGAAAACCCTCCTCTCCTCCACTATAACACCCCGCCTAACTCCCTCTTCTCTACACTCCTCTAAATCCTTTTAACTTGAAAATATTCTGTCCAAATATCCTCCCAAGATCCTTCCCCAAGTCTAACAGCCCAAATAATCGTCAAAATACCAAAGCCTCTTTTCTTAAGAGGCTCTCCAGGAGTTAAACTCAAGAGGTAAATTCCTCTTTCCAATTCTTTTATTTTTTAAGCACTTTTATTCATTTTTTCATTCCTCACCTCCCATCAACCATGTGGTATGATAAATCCAGTAACATAAATTTAATGGAATTATATTATTATAAATGTATAATTAATTATCTTCTCTGTTTTCCCTATATTTTATTTGGATGAAATGAAAATACTATTTTAGAAGTGTTAATTTAGCACATTCAATGACAACAGTTTGTCAATTTCTATTATCATCATTAATTATGGTCATGAAACCATTTGTATTATCATTGAACTATATTATTATATATGTAATATTTCTTATTTAATAATCTATAATCCTTTTGTAAAAATGGTATTAAGTTATACATCAAAACATGTTCTTTGTAACCAAAACCCACCGATTATAAAAAATGGTTATCACTAAGGTTTAATATAATAATTCAACTTCAATCCAAATAACCAAATGAATTATTATAACCATTTAATGTCCTTTATTTTCACTAACAACATAAAACTAAAATCTTTTAATACCACATACATTATACATGTTTATCCGAACATGAACCGATCATTAAAAACCAAACAAGTAAACAGAGCCAAACAATGAAATTAAACATTATAACCAAACAAAAAGGACATGAATGAAATAAAAAAGGTTATAATAAATAAATAAAATATATAAATTTTTTTGTAATTATTAATTAATAAAACTAATTTTTTTATTCAGGTCATTAATAACAAGTGGATAACACCACTGAACTTAATGTAAGGGATCTTTGAAATTTCACTTTTATTCAAGATTCTCCTCTATGTTATTCAATTTTATGTGTCATAACATATGATGCGGTATTATTTATAACCTCCACCATACATTCCTCATGATATATTGCTGATGATAAACCATGTTCTCTCTCATGAATGCTCTCTTATGTACACCTGATACCATGCCAATAATCCATAAGGAACTCTACCCGAACCGCCATTACTCATTCGAGTTGCTCTATCATTATTTTTATCCAAATAAAGTTGTCTATTAATTTTATTCACAACTTCTAAAAACTGTTTATATTTTCAAAACACATGTTCAAAGATCCATCACTCATTCTATTTCGGGGATATACATGTTTTAATTGATTCCCTCATTGATACATCCCAATAAGAAAAATTGTTTTAAAAGAACTTCCCACATTTTTACCCAATTTATAGTGAACTATATTCTCTATTTTAAGCCACCATTGTCTTTATAAAATCATTATTTTTGTTATTAAAAGATTCGTGGTTAACTTCTATTTTTATATAAAATTGTGTTACATTTTTTATTTTAAAACCTCTTTAGTGTTTTACATAAAACTATAATAAAATGTTTTAATGATAAGAATTCTTAAATACTCCTCTTACAGGTTGTCACCTTTGTTTTAGATCATATACCATTATATTTGCCGATTTTACCTTATTAATTTACATGTATATTTTAATCCCTTTCTCTCATGGACACTTTTATGATACCTCCATTCATATTCTTTATGTCAAGAATGTGTTACCCATTTCTCTCCATGGGTTACCTTACATTCATGTATGATTAACTATTTATGATTATTTTTGTGTAAATCATATTCATGAATATGTTAATATGTGTGTTCATAGATAGAGCTCCAATTAATTGGGAAAATTTAAGTCTCATGAGATGTTATGTTAACCGGTCTTAGCGATTAGCCTTCGCTTGTGCTACTATGGGAAACATTCTTGGCGGTTAGCCTTGACATGTACTATAGTCATGATTTAAGTTTCTTCTTAATTTCTATGATTCCTTGTTTGTATGACTCCATGTTTATATATTATTAATTATTAGGTCACATTCCTTTTTATTTCATTATGTCGTGTTTTCTAACCCATGTGCTAAGGATTTATTCTTATTCATATTCCCTTACTTGGATTTTAGCTCATCCCTTGGTTTATGTTACCCCTAGGGTATCCTATGAAAATGTTTGAGCACAATAAGAGTTAGGGTCTCTTTATAAAGAATAAATAATGAAATGTTATATTTAGTTCCATGTTTTCATTTTTATGTGTCTAGTCTTCCAAGACACTAGACTTCATGATCCTTGACTTGTACTGTAATGTATAATTATACTTAAAATCATGTAATGTTATATATAAATGGATAAGGTGACTATTTTTGGTATTAATGTATGGTCTAGTTATTTTTGGATATTAGGAATAGAGACCTTTAGTAAGAACCTTAATAATTAGACCATGTATATGAAAACACCCTTATGTTTTGGTAAGTATAGAGTAAGTGGTTTATTATGAAAATAACTCCATGTCTCAATACAAATAGGTAGAGGTGACTATGGAATAGATTTACCTGGGAGTGAAAACTCCAAAAAGGTGTTTTGGGATTGACCTGGGGTATTCCGGTATATAAAAAAAAGGCCTTGTTGCACTCTTGGTATTGACACTCCTAGGGGATATGCTTTGGTAAGTTCATTAGCTTAGTAAAAACAACTATAAAGGGAATAAAAAATACAATAAAAATATAAGATAAGAAATAGATTGGGGAAAACCTAGATTTATCCTAAGGAATCACAAGTTAAGATATACTTATCATTTACACGTTCATCCTATTATGGTCAAAATATTCATTTTTATATTCAATAACTAAGTATTCAATCCCTCTAATTGTACATTATTATTCATAGTTAATGGTAGAAAATAGAAGAACATGTTCTAGAAACCATTGTGACAGGAAATGTGAATATTTTCCTAATCAACAACCTGATATGATGGGAACAGGTGCTCAAAACATCATGAAAGTACTTACTCATCTGTCTCAAGTATTGAATAATAACATGAATCATGTTTAATTCCCTCCTCCTCCAAGTAAAGAGAATGTTGTCGTAGAATCCTTCATACGTCATAGGCCTCCCATGTTTAGTGGATCTTTTGATTCCCTTCTCATGGAAATGTGGATTAACTCCATTTGAAATATATTCTCAATCCTCCAGTGCTTGGAAGAAGTGAATATAGTACTGGTGGTTTATCATTTTGATGGGGAAGTTGATCAGTTGTGGACACTGATCAATAATAAAAATTCTCTAGGAGGAAATTGATTCCATGGATTTGGAGAAATTAAAGATGATATTTTCAATAAATATTTTCCTTAAACCCTCAACCTCAAGATAGAAAGAGAGTTCATCGGTCTCAAGTAGAAGGAAGATGAGTCCATCAGGGATTATGAAGAAAACTTCATAAGGCTTGAAAAGTACACCTCTGGATTTGTCATTAACACTGAAATAATATTTGATCTCTTCTTTAGCAGGCTAAACCCAAGTCTACGGATGGTGTTGGCGATCTGAGACTTTGACAGTTATGAGGATATTGTCTGATGTTTCCTCACATTTTAAATAGATATTGGAGACTCTCAGTGGTCTTGTGGCCCTAGTGACAAGTATTTAAAAATGGAGAACAACATGGGTGGTTCGACAAACAAATCCCATGATGGATAGAAGGCCGAATATCCCACTTGTAAACTTTGTTGGAAGAAGTATCCCGGGAACTGTCTAAAGGGAACCATGAATTGCTTCAAATGTGTAAATATGGGACATGTATCCAAGAAATGTCAAAGGGATAAGAAAAATCCCAAAAATGTTGAAGATGAAAGGAATGTTCAGATCAATGATCGACCAGTGGTGCAGTGTTTCATCTTCAAGGAGCCTGGGAATTATGAGAAAAATCTCCCTATGCTGAGCGTTATCCTAGGAAATCAACAAAACCTCAAGGAAACAATGAAAGAATTATTCTATCACTACTACTATGGTGGATGTGGAAAATGATGTGCTCACAGGTACGCTAGTTATTCATTCAAGAATAATGAACATACTATTTTATTACCGTTCTATCCATTCTTTCATATCTTGCAAGTTTATTAGAACTATTCAAACACCACCTCAAAATTTGGAAAAAAAGTTATTTATGAGAACAGTGAATGGGAAAATTATTTCTTCCATGGTTTATACCTCTTCCCCATTTAATGTTTGTGTACTAAACCTCCCAGAAAATCTAATAATACTTCCATTAGTGGAGTTTGATGCTTTTTTGGGAATAGATTGGATATATTTATACAAATCCAATATCAACTGTTTGTAAAGGGATATCACTCTTCACACACAGAAGTATCCTCCAATTCATTTCAAGTGTAAGGATGAATATGAATTTCCTTTAGAATAATCATCTCAATTTTGTATATTTCTACCTTGTGAGAAAGAATATCTAGCTCAAATGATTGAGAAAAAGGAGAGAATAATTCTTGAAGGCATGCCCATCTTGAGAGATTACACTGATGTATTCCCAGAAGAGTTGCCTGCTCTTCCACCAGATCGAGAGGTTGAGTTCTCAATTGAAATTTTACCTAGATCTGTGCCTATATTAAAGAAACCATACAGAATGGCCATCGTAGAGTCGGAAAAGCTGAAGAAGTAGTTACAGAGGAATCTTGAGAAGGGTTTTATACACCCAAGTGCTTCCCCATGGGGTACACCAGTCCTCTTCGTCAAGAAGAAGGATGGATCAATACACCACTATACTAATTATCATGAGCAAATTAAAATCATGATAAAGAACATTTCCCCTACCATGGATAAATATATTGTTCTATTAGCTTTGTGTGGCCAATTATATATCTAAGGTTGACCTCAGGTTTGGATATCACCAATTAAAGGTGAGTAAATAATATATTCTGAAGACAGCCTTTCGAATGAGGTACAAACACAATGAGTTCATTATGATGCCCTTCAGACTCACTAATGCTCTAGAAAATTTCATGGATTTAATGACTAGAGTCTTTAGATATTACCTCAAAAATTGTGTGGTAGTATTTATTGATGATATTATGATATACTCCTAGAGAAGGGAAGATCATGAGAATCATTTGAATACTATGTTAAAGACTCTGTGAAGGGAGAATTTATATGAAAATTATAGTAAATGGGAGTTCTAAATAGAGGAAGTATCATTCTTGGGGCATGTTATCACTAGAAAAGGGATTTTTGTGGACCCTTCCAAGACAAAGTCATTTTATGAGTGGTCTATGCTAACTTCTGTATTATAGATCCGTAGCTTTTAGGATTTGTTTGTGTATTATCGATGATTTGTGAAGAACAGTTCACTATTGTCAAACCCAATGACTAAGCTGATGGGGAAGGGAGTAATGTTTTTAGGACTCAGGAATGTGAAGACTATTTCAAGGAGTTGAAAAAGAGGCTTATCATTTCACAAGTACACATACTCCCAATAAGTGGAGAACCCTTTTTTGTGTACAATGATGTGTCAAAGGGATGTGTGGTGATGAAAAATGATAAAGTGATAGATTATACAACAAGAAATCTGAAAATCAATGAGCAAAACTATCCCATGCATGATCGGGAGTTGGAGGTTGTGATCTTTGAGTTGAAAATCTGGTGACATTATCTCTATGGGGAAAAGTGTGAAATATACACTGACCACAAGAGTCTAAAATATATATTCATGCAAAATGAGCTTAATATGAACCAGAGAAGTTGGACAGATCACATCAGGGATTATGACTGCTCCAATCACTACCATCCTGGTATGGTAAATAAGGTGGAAGATGTTCTAAGTAGAAAAGATATTGCATCTTTATCAATATTTAAAATTTAAAAGGATATGATGTTCTTAGATGTTAAGAGGATGTACAATGAAATAATTAAGGGAGGAACATCATTAATATTTTCTTAAATTATTTCTCAAACATCCCTCATTTAGAAAATAAAGGATTGTCAAAGAAAAGATGTGGAGATTATAAAAACGGTGTAAGCTATCTGAAATGGATAATCCTTAGAGTTCATGATTAAGAGTATAGGAGTTGTAAATTTTGGTCACAATTATGTATACCATCCAAATTACAGATAATGAAGGATCTTTATAAACATGCACATAGCTTGACCTTCTCTATCCACCTAGGGAGCACAAAGATGTATCGATATATCCAGGAAAACATTTGGTTGGATAATATGAAAATAGAGACTGTTGAATATACATAAAAGTGCCTTGTATTTAAGCAAGTAAAGACTGAGAGGAAAATGTATAAGGGGATGATGCAACCACTACATATAACAACATGGATGTGGGTAACATTACCATGGAATTTTTCACTGGACTTCCATGAACAACTACAGGAAATAATGCTATATGGGTCATTGTAAACTAACTTTCAAAGAAAACTCACTTTATCATAATTCAAGAGGACTTCTCATTGGATAAACTTGCATGGATTTACATCAAAGAAGGGGTAGGGATACATGGAGTACCAGTATATATTGTACCTGATCATGATCTGAGATTCAACTCAACGTTCATGAAAAGTCTCCAAAATGATATAAGTATTGAAATGAACATTAGTATGGCCTATCATCCTCAAATTGATGGCCAATATGGGCAGACTATTCATACACTGGAAAACATGTTGAGGGAATGTTTTATAGAATTAAAAGGAGGTTGGGACCAACATCTTCCACTGATTTAATTCGCCTACAACAACAGTTTCTACTGGAGCATCTGAATGTCCCCATATGAAGCCCCTTAAGAGAACAGGTGCATAACACTAGTGTTTCTGGATAATGTTTGTGAACGTAAGCTTTAGGGACCTAAAATGGCCTTGGAAATGGCGGAGAAGGTGAAAAATATTCAACATAATATCAAGGAATCCAAAAGTTGGTAGAAATGTTAAACAGAAAATCATCGGGGAGACCTTCAATTCAAAGTTTGAGACATGTTATTTATACACCTATCTATATGGAATAAGGTCAATTGGTTTTGAAAGAAAGTGAAGTTAAGTCCTAGGTACATCGTCCCCTTCGAGATTCATGATTTTGTCGGGGTTGTGGCCTATTGACTAGCACTTCCACCTACCATGTCAGAAGTACATGTGGTCTTTCATGTATCCCTATTAAGGAAGTACATACCTGACCCTTAACATGTTCTCTTTTCAGAGGTTGTATAGTTGGAGGATGATCAGTCTTATGGGGAGCAGTGAGTGAAGATCGTGGGTCATAGAGATAAAGTTATATGTAACAATACTACTGACCTGGTCAAAGTACTATGGTAGAACCATATTTACGAAGTGGAAACATGGGAACTGTAGGTACCAATGAAGAAAAAGTACCTGCACTTGTTTACGGACAAGAATGTAAAACAAAATTTCATGGGAGAAATTTCTTATAGGGGGAAGAATGTAGTGGGCCAATGTTTTTCAATGGAATTTTCCTTCTTATAATTATGTAAAAATCAGATGAAATCAAAATAATGAACTATTAAGTTTTATGTGTCCGTTCAACATAAGTTTGGCACTTATGTTATTTGAATTTCGAAAAATGGTCATGTACAATTGTCATCAGAAAGATATTTGGAGTCTGATACGACAAACTTAATTTTTGATGAATAATAATAAACCCTTATGAATATTAACATAAATTTACGATTACTAATGAATAATAATGAATATAAAATCATCAATAAATTAGAAACTTCACCCATGATTGTATAAATACTATTTAGACATCTTAATAGTGAAAAAATGTTCCTACTATAATTTTTTGTATTTTTGTATTTCAAAAAAAAAATTATTTTCAATTTTATTATTAATTATACAATATAAAATGGAAGTTTATTTTCATAAAATTTCATCATAAACTGTTACATTGTTGTCTTTTGGTTATAATATTATTTTATGGGGCCTTGTTAAATTTTTCATAGTGTTATAAAATGAGCCATGGTTTTATTGTTGATTTTGTTGAATAAATTTGGATTTTATTTACAAAATAAATTAAAAATATTTAGAAAATTACTTTTAAAAAATTTAGTTCAATTTTTAATTCTAAACATCGAAAAAATTTAGTGTGAAATTTTGGGATTTTTCTAAAATACATGAATTTTTATGGATAGTGAAATCTTATAATTCTCAATAAATGATAAAACCTGAATTTCTGCCTCATGATTGCGTCTTATATAATGTAAATGGCCATTTTTTAGATATAAAATGCAGATATTAATATTTTTGGTCATTCAATCATCACTATTTCTGTTCATGAGGGATATTAACAAACAAATGATTAAAAAATTGTGAAAACCCTCCTCTAGTACACTATAAAACCCCCTCTCACTCCCTCTTATCTCCACTCCTCTTAACCATTGTAAATTTCCAATATTCTGCCCAAATATTCTCCCAAGATCCTTCCCCACGTCCTACAACCCATAGTATCTTAAAAATACCAAAGTCTCTCCTCTTAAGAGGCTCTCAAATGTGTTAAACTCAGGAGGTAAATTCCTCTTTCCAATTCATTTATTTGTTTTAAGTTCATTTATTTTCTTGTTTCTTTCCTCACCTCCCTTCAACCAAATGGTATGATAAATCTAGTAACATAAATTTACTATAATTATATTATGGTAATGGGATAATTCATTATCTTCTATGTTTTCCCTATCTTTTATTTGAAATAAATGAAAACACCGTTTGAGATGTGTTAATTTAGCACATTTAAGGAAACTAATTTAGCAATTTCTATTATCATATTTAATTCTGGTCATGAAACAATTTGTTTTATTGTTGAATGAGATTATTATATATGTAATATATCTTATTTAAGGTTCAGTTATCCTTTTTTACAAATGTTATTAAGTTATGAAGAAAAATATTTTTGTTGTAATCAATACCCACCGATTAACCAAAATAGTTATCACTGTGGTTTTATATACTAATTAATATTAAATCCCAATTACCTAATTAATTATTATAAAAATTTAATATATTTTTTGTTGAATAATAACATACAACTTAAATTCTGGACAACAACTTTCATTATACATGTCTATCTGAACATGAACTGATCATTAAAAACCGAGCAAGCAAATGGACATGATCAATGAAATTGAAAATTATAACCGATCAAAAAGGATGTGAATAAACTAAAAGAGGTTATAATAAATAAATTAAATATAAAATAGGTTTGGGAATTTTTAATTAATAAACCTAAATTTTTTATTCAGGTCATTTATAATGAGTGGAGAAATACATCAGACTTAAGGTAAGGGATCCCCCCCGCCATTTCACTTTTATTCATGATTGTCCTCTATGTTATTCCATTTTATGTGTGATCCCTAATTATGGGGTATTATTAGCACCTCGAAATGACTAAATCATGATTTATAAGTGATGATAAACCCTAATCTCTCTCAATAAATCTCCCTTATGTACACCTGATACCTTGCCGATAATCAATAAAGAATTCTAACAGAACCTCCTTTACTACTTCGGGTTGCTCTATATTTATTTTTACCCCAATGTAGTTGTAATTTATTTTTATGTAAAACTTATAAATACTTTTTATATTCTCCAAACTCATGTTACATGATCCATACCTCATTCTCTTTCAGGGATATACATGTTTTAAGGGATTCTCTCCTGGGTACTTCCCAATAAGAAAACTTTTTTTAAGGGAACTTCCTAAATTTTTATCCAATTTCAAGTGCACTCTGTAATATTTTTTAGCCAACATTATCTTTATTAAATATTTATTTATATTATAAAAATATTCTTGTTTTACTTATATTTTTATATAAATTTTCTTCCCTTTTATATTTTAAAATCTCTTTAGTGTTTTCCTTAAAACCACAGTAAAATGTTTTAATGCTAACAATTTCATAAATACTCTTCTTACATGTTGTCACTTCATTTTTAAATCACTTTCCATGATATATTCCTATTTTACCTTATTAATTTCCTTGTATGTTTAAATCCCTTTCTATCATGGACACTACTATGATATGCCCATTCATTATTAATTATGTCATGAATGTGATGCCTATTTCACTCCATGGGTTCCCTTACGTTTATGTATGATTGATTATGTATGATTATTTATGTGGTAGGCATATTCATGAACATTTTAAGATGGGTTTGCTAAGATAGCAATCTAATACAATGGGTAAAGTTATGTCTCATGAGATGTTATGTGTCACGATCTTGGTGGTTAGCCTTGGCATCTGCTAGTATTGGTAATGACCTTGGAGATTAGCCATGACTCAGAATATAGTCATGATTTATGTTGCTTCCACATTTCTATAATTCCACATTTATATGACTCCAGGTTTATATGTTATGATTATTTATGATAAATTCCTTTTCATTTTTTATGTCATGTTTTCCAACCCATGTGCTAATGATTTATTCTTATTCTTATTCAATTACAGTGATTTTAGCTCATCCATTTGTTTATGTTATCCCTATGGTATCCTATGATGATTTATGATAACAATGTGAGTTAGGGGATATTTTTGAAGACTTAATAAAGAAATGTTATTTTTAGTTCCATGTTATTAGTTTTATGTACCTAGTCTTCCAAGACACTAGACTTCATGATCATTGACTTGCACTCTGATATATAATTATGATTAAAATCAAGTCTTGTAATATTTAAAAATCTAGGGTCGCTATAGAGTCACTATGTGATGTTGATCTTTTATGACAGGCTATCGTAAAATGGTAAAGGAGAAGGTAGTGTATTTGAATACTATGAACTAGATACCAATAATTATTATATGAAATATTTACCGAGGTATGAGAATATAATTTCAAAGGAATGAGATATGGTGACTTAGAGAAGAGTATTACTGGGAAATTGTAGTGCTCACATGAACTAGTAGATTAGGATTCTGAGTTGGAGGATGGATTTGGTCCTTCCAAATACTTTTCCTCTTCTCTCTCTTATTATTTCTCAATCTGATGTATCAATATGATTTTTCTGTATATATTTATTATTACTGCTATAATGAGTAACTAAAACCTTTTTAGGGAAATAAATAGTAACGGATAGAAATTATTTTATATTTCATGCTCTTGATTTTCACAATTACAATAGTGCAATCTTTAGTTCCATGTTCTCATATAAATTCTTAATGATTACTATTTATACACTATTCTACATACATTCATATGACTATAGTATAATCATTATATTTGGGAATAAAAAAATCACTTAGAAAATTGATCAAGGATGATGTTTATATTTTCATTTAAATAACTTTTCATTCAATTGGTTTTGATTGAAAAATAATTTCTAGGGATATCCTACTAAACGTTGTTGTGGACTAAACATTGTTGTGCACAAAATGATAGTTAGGTGTTTCATCACCATTTCTTCACAACACTACTATAATTGTTTTTATTTTGTTTCAAGAAAGTTTTTTAATAAATCCAAGTCAGTCTAGTTCCCTAACTCATCAATAGTCTATTCCATATCTCTCTTGCTCTCTCCTACTTCCATTTTCGACACACTTTCACCACTATTGTCACTTCACATACTCACTTTCTCCATCAAATAAAAACCTCCCATTTTTTTCTCTAGTTTTATTTTTTCTTGTTTGAGTTTTTTTATTGGTTTTAACTAATACGTTATCCTTCCCTATGGGTATGACATTGTTAACCAATTTACCCTTGCTTATAAGTTATAAATAATTAATTTAATAGGATAATCAATGACTTATCCCTATTAAATTATGGCTTAAATTTTAGGGACGTCACATGCTACTAATGTTAAAAAAACAAAAAAACACAAAAAATACATAAAAATAATTAAAAATATGTCATGATGTTTTCATAAAAATATAGAAAATGTACTTGTTTCATATTATTGTGTGATGTTTTTTTTAATTTTTTACTTGTATCTTCATGCACGCTAAGGAATATTTTTAATTTTGGTAAGAAACCTTAATTATTAATATTAATAAACATTATAGTGCCCTAAATAAGAATAAACAAATAAGAAATGTAGAATTTTTAAGTCTAAACGGTAGATAATTTCAATGTCAATCACAATCCACCTCAACATGTTGATCAGAATGAAGAGAGGCATGGTCTCTGGGATTTATAACTTTACATAGTTTCTAACAACCCTTATTGTATACAATTATCTATTAGTTATAGGAATTATGAGATATATCTATGTTACCTCTCTATGTTACCCTCTTTTAATAGATATCCTAATGATGATTCATTGGAATTCATTATATATTTATATAGTAGTTTCAATCATCTTCCAATTCATGGGTTGATTGAGGAGGATTTTAGGTTGATAGTATTTACATTTTTCATAAAACTTAAATCTAGGATATGGTTCCAACTACATGATGATTTGTTTTCTAATACATTGGACAATTTTTTAATTCATTTTTTCCTGAAATTCTATTCTTGAAATATGGTTATCGAGGTGAGGCACAAAATCACTGTATTATTTCAGGTCATGGGAGATATTTTCAATGAAACATGGGACATATTAAAGGTCTTTTTAGTTAGTTTCCTAATTATCATATCCCACCAATTAATTGGAATCTTTTATAATGTTTTGATTCCATACAACTAAAATGTAGTTAAAAAAATTTATGGTGGTGATTTTTTGATGAAATATTTGAGTAATTAAGATAAATATTTATTAAAATGGCTCAAAAATATTTGTATTAAATTTTTAAGAATTTAACCATCAATATCAAGGAGTTCTACCCTTAGGACATTGGAATTTATTGTTAAAATAATGACAGATCACTTAGGGAGAAATGTAAACACTATAGAAATTTTGTGTACATTAGAACATACTACCCCAACATTAATTTACCTTTCCAGTCCTATGATGATATAAACTTTACTAGGTATGGTCTTCGTTTACAAACCAGTTGTGCTCAATTCTCAAAGAATCAAAATTACAATCATGGTTCTAAGAACAACCCAAACTTGTACAAGAGAGACCAGGGGTAATTAATCAATCTGATGACCCTGGATTCCTAAACCCAGGAAGATATTTTTTTAAAATAATTATAGGGTTTAATCATTAAATTCACATGGGGATGTAATAGAGATGTTGAACCAATTTTTGTAAAATTTTGATTCCTAAGAAGATATGTTTAAGGATGAATTAGACTATCCCAAATATGCTCTAAATATTCTAAAAATCCAAATGAGTCAAATGGAAACGGAATTTCGAGGAAGATAGAAGGGTTAGTTTCCCAATATAATACAATTGAACCCATGATAAAGCAGCAAGGATTTGACAACCATACAACGTATTAAAACACAATAAAATGGAATGGCTCAGCTTAGAGAAAATGAGATTGAAGATTTAACAAAAATAGAAAATTAAAATTTAGAAAAACCTCAAAACTAATCAAAATATTAATTCTTCACATAAAAAATAAATACAACCAAATACAAATAAAGTGATAAATAATAAATAAATGTAATGGAGAATTTAGGGTTTGAGGAGAAGGTACAAAATCAACATGTTCTACAACACTATTCCCCTCACATCCCTTTTCCCCAAAATATTCCATTAAAAATAATATTGAACCTAACTACTTGAAATTTATTATGATTTATAAAACTTTTAGAAACAATATACATTTTGTGGAAGCCTTAAACAATGTTCCTTCTAATGTTAAATTTCGTAAGATGTTCATGTATAAAATAGAGATTATGAAGAATGTTCCCCCATTAATCATTATAAAAATTTTAGTACTGTCTTTAAATATAAGATACCTATAAAATTAAAATAACATGATATTTTTTTCTTCACTGTAGTATAGGGTAAGTAATGAGATTAATTTCTTGTGTGACTTATGTTCTAGTATCAACTTGATTCCTTACTCCTTATTCAAACAGTGAGGTCAAAGGAAACTAAAATCAACTTTTGCCTCCATTCAATTATATAATAGATAGATTGATCATCCCTATGGAAGGGTGGGTGATATGTTAGTGAAGGTATTTGAGCTTACTTTGACCACCGATTTAATAATTCATAAAATAGATTGTAACAAAGAGGTTCCAATTATCTTGGGAATAAATTTTCATGATACTAGTTATTATTTAAAGATATTTCAAAGGGTAAACTAAATCTTTAAGCCATGGATAATGTATAACAGCTTCATGATTTTGATAAATATAATCATGAGGTAGAATCATGCTAATTTATGTTCATGAATGGTTTTTAGAGATGAATATAGAAAATATTTTCATCTCCCTTATGATGAATAAATTCAAGAATCATTCAATGAACACTTCAGAGTCTATTAAGATGAATCTTAGTCCACACAAGTGCTGGGAAAACTAGGTATGATTGAGATAAAGCATATGATAATATTTGGTGAGAATCATGATGTGATTAGACTTGAAAAAATTACATTCCTAGAGAGTATTACTCAGGCTATTACTTCACCCCAAAACCACTATTTAATGAGGAACGCCCTTCTCTAGATCCCCTAATTAATTAAGAGTCTCAAAATATTATTCTTGATCGATTTGAACATTTTTTTTATATTTTTACAATTGAGATTGATTTTTTGGATGTTTATATGTTTTGGGAGAGTTTTTTTGTTGTAACCTACTAAAAACATGATTAATTTCCATTTAAATAGATCTTATTTCATGAAAATTATTTACCTATTATGTTTTATTTTGAACTTTATGATTTTCATCCTGTCCTTGATAAATTTAACAATTTTGAGTTAGGTGAGTAGTTTGAAAAGTACTTCATGGGAGCTAAATTTGATTGTTTTAGGTGGGAGTCCACCAATCTGTTTGATTTATATGTTATTTTAGAGACTTGTGAGAAGATTGATTCACTTCTTGAATCTTCTCTCATGTACTTGAGTACTTAAAGTGTGGGGGATCCTTTAAAATTTGTTTTTAGTAATCATTTTAAACATTATGGGATATTTTTTGAATTATTTGTTCCTATTTGTGGTGATTTGAACATAGTAATAACATGGGACAAAAGTCTTAGTCCTAAAGTGTTAGAGTAATTTTGGAACACACTAATAGGTTTTGGGATTTTAGAAATTATGATTAAATATAATAAAATTACCCCACTAAATAGTGAAGTAAAAAATATAAATAAATTTTTTCCCTCCAAATAATAATTGATTGAATTTTAAGGAGGAAGACTAGTTGAAGACTATAAATTTAGCATTGCATGGGAGGAAATCCATGGTTTAATAAATAATAGTTTCATTGTTTGTTTTTTTTCTAAATAATATCACTGAACATATTGCTTTTTATAGCTTATTTCAAAGTGAAATGTGGTACTCCTTCCCAGTTATAAACTACTAGCATTTTTACTATAGAATCATTGTCTCTATGTTTGGCCTGAATCTTTATTTCCAAACATTCCCTTTTTTACACATGTCTTTTTGTTTTTGATTTTTGAAAATTGGATTTAATGATTAATATTTTTTAAATTTTAGGTAATTGAATGGGAAGTTCCAATTTTAGATTTCTGTTTTAAATGGGGAGTTCTTTTAGACTTGGGAATTATACCAAACAATCTTTCAGGGAGTTTTATTCTTTTTATTTCCATTTGATTTAAATTTTATTAGTAATTTAAACTAGAAATTTAGTCCATAACATTTTGTTTTTTAATTTTATTTGAGTTTTTTATTCCCCGGGTTTATATTACAGTGTGGGTGATTAATTTTTACTTTTAAATTGAATTCTGTGAGTTTGGTTGAAATTATTGGGTATTAAGATTGCTGTTATTTAAATTATTGATAATCATTTTGAATCAATTTTTTTTAAAAAACTTATCACATTTGAAATTGATTTGAATTCAAAATAATGATTACATTAGAAATTAATGATGAAGATGCTTTAGTTTTTAGGTTTATTGATGATTATTGTGTTCTATCAAAAGTAAATGAATGGACAGTTCAATTGTTTTTTAAATTTAATACCTTTTAACATAATTTCGAACTTCTAAATTGAAAATCATTTTGAGCTAAACTATATTAATTGTTCTTCCATTTATGATGATAAAAATTGGGGATAATGTTGAGTTTTATGTATGGGGGAAGAGTATTTATTGAGATAAATTATTCTTCATTGTTGAACCCATTAAAAACACCAAAACAAAAATTAAAAAAAAAGTATTCTTCAGCTCTAATTTTCTTACTTTTTCATTTAAATATTTTCTAATGTATGAGATCTATTTTTTTTACTTTGAAGGGGATAAATGTATATTATTTCCCATATATTTAATTGGGTTCAAAATTTGTTTTTATCTTTTAAATTATTTTTCTTTTAGTATTAAATTAAGAGTTGGATTTACAATTATCATTGGTTTTGAAATTTTGACTGAGTTTTAAACTTTTATTATAATCATTTAAAATACCAATATAATGAATATTGTAATTATAATTGAATATATGTTATAATTTTTATTTTATCATGGTATGGGTTATATATTATGTGGAAAAAAATTATTAAATTTTGTCCATTTAATAGTATTTCTATCTATTTTGAACCTCTAAATTATCTGTTTCCATTGTCCTGGAGAAAAATAGATGCTTGTAAGTTTTAGTTAAATATAAATCGATTCTTATTTAAACCCTTTTAAAACAAAAAATATCAATAATTTTTGTAAAACTAAAAATATATTTTTACCAAATAAATTATTTTGAGAATATAAAACACTTCTTATACATGAAATATTCTAAGTGTGAGATTCTATTTAGAAGTTAAGTATTTGAGGAAATACAATTTTTCAATATTCAAATTTATTTTCATCCACTGAATTTGAGTAATTAGTTTCTTGAGTATTAGAAAAATGATAATTCTTGAGGAATTTGATGTGACCAATAATTTATATTTATTCCCACATCTAATTTGGGTGTTTAATTGTGTTAATAGCATGAAAATGTGATTAAATTATGTAATCATATATTATTCAACCAATTTGTGTTGGAGATGTAATTCATTAAATAATTTTACAAAAAAAATTTATTTTTCATTATTGAATTCATAAATGTTCTTTGAGTTGATATTTAAATAGTTTTCAAAAAAAATAATAATAAGATTTTATTGAGTGAAATTCAATTGAAATAAAATCCTTATAGTTATACTTAAAAAATAGATTTTTCCATGACATTATTAATTCTGTGATTTTTTGGGGAACATGTGTGTTTTTAAATTTTTAATTACTTAGTTCCATGAATTTATTTTATGAAAAAAATTTTGGAATAATTTTTTTTAATATGGAAATCATATATTTTTTATATTTTTTTTCTATGTCCAAATTTTGAATTGTTCAACTTTTTTTATTATTTTATTAGTGTGATGGAATGAGATTATATGAGAATATAGTCCAATTCTCCATTAAAAAAGTATCTATAATAACATTCTCAACTACCATGGCCATCCTTCCTTGGAAAATATTTTATGAGATGTCCTTTTCTTTCATTCCAAATTTTTTTTGGTGATTGTTTTATTCATTTGGGAAATCATACATGATGTCATTTAACCATTATGTGAGGAAATATTCCTTGAAAGATGTCACAATATTCCATGATCTTTCCATCCATGAAATCCCATTATTCCATTACTAGGCTATAATGTGGGATCCTTCCTTATATGACATCATTGAACTAGACTTGGGGACTTCATAGACGCTTGTGATTCTCTATGAAGGGAGGATGAAAATGAACATGGCATGAATTCCTAATTCTTGATGATAATAGAAGGTGCTGTAAACTATAGTGGGTGAATATGAATTGTTATATTTCTAGATAATCGGTGATCAGAACATGGATATATCATATCTGTTGTGAATCTAGATGAATATCTGATCCAATCCAAGATGAACTTGTTTCTATAAAAGAGATTGAACACCACTCAACTAGGATAGTGATTGGGAAAATATGATTATAGACCTATGATGTGATGATATTCATTACTAATAAATATAATGAAGTTAAAGAATATGATCTGAGGATATAATTTATTACACTTTATTGAAGATGGTTATCCACTACTCAAATGAGATTGATCTAGTGCTGAAGACTCCCAATCTGGACCGAAGTAAATTCTGAAACTCGTATCATGATGAAGTTGTAAATGGGGTGATTGAGCTTAATAAACTGATTAATGGAATAAAAACATAATCTTATACATCTAATAAATTTTAATTAAAGAATCAATTAATAATTAATGTTATGTGGTCATGATATTTTATTCGGTCAAATGAAGAATATCAGGGGTCTACGGCATCTCAAATGATTTAGATTCATTTTCATTGAGGGGAAAACCATAAATATTTGAGGAAATACCAATATTAACATCATAGTAATTAGGAGGATTATTTATATGCTGGGTTTAATGAAACTAATTAGATCAATGTGTCTGAGTTTGGATTCCAAATCTGGTGAATTTAGATAAATTAGGATTAAAGTCAAAGCTGAGTCTAAGGATTTTCAAGGTTCAGTCTAAAGGATATGGATCATGTTGAAAATGATTAAATAAGATCAATTATAAGAGTACATGTTTCCAAGTCAATTTTTGAAAAACTATAAACACTTTATGGGGTGTGATTGATGAACACACATTGATTTCGAAGAAGATAATGGTAACCACCCCATGGTAGTTGTTTCATAAGGGTACAAACTCCATTTCATCATAGTAATGTTATAAGGTAATTACATTTGGGACAAAAGGTAATAAAAATAATTGAATCGTTATTCCTTATATTCATTTGAATGGGAGACGATTTTGGATATGATTTAGATGAATCTAGATGAATAATTTTGTGATAAATAGGTTCTAAAAAGAATGGAATCTATTGAAATATGCCTTTACAATTTTATAAAATGAAATAATAACTAAAGAAAAATCATATCTTATATAGTGGGAAAACTATTATTCCTAGAAATGTTTTTATGGAATTTTAAAATGAATGAATAAACATGTTAGAGATCATCCAGTTTCAAATCTCATGGAGTTAAAATAAGATGAGAATGGGCCTATCATGCCTAGTTAGTGGGATTTTCTTGAGTCGTTGCATGAAGTTTTATCTTCAGCTATGGGTTTCTATATGGAGGAAAAAGAGAATATCTAATTTTTTCTTACTATGAGTTGGAAACAATGAATTTTTTTAAAAAAAATTAAAGAGATTTGAGCAAACATTTTTTTAGGAATGATAGTAGGTCACTAAGAGCGGATCAATACCAAGGATTAGTAACAAACTCAAAAAAATGGATATAAATTTGGAGATAGAGGAAGGACATGATCTCAAGAGATAAGTTTCCTCTTGAATTTCTTCTCATATTTTGATCTTTTGTATTGATATGATTTTACTGAATAGAATTTTTATCCTCACTATTATTAGTAGTTAAGACTTATTTAGGGAAACAACTATAATGGATTGAAATTCTTTTGTCTTTTATTATCATGATTTTCACAATTATAATAGTGTGATATTTAATATATTGTTATCATTCAGTTTCGTAATGAGTACTATTTCTATACTACTCTATATACTGGTAGGTGACCATAGTGGAAAATTTACCTTTGAACATTAACAAAAGTACATAAAAATTTGGAAAAGGTTGATGATTCTATTTTCCATTAAATAAAATTTCATTTCCTTAATTTTATCAAAAAATCATTTTTAGGGAGATATAACTATGTTATGTTATACACTAAGTGATAGTAATGGACTTCATCACCATTTATTTATAGTATATCCATAATTTTGATTATTTTATTGAAATACTATTAAATATTTTAAATTAATCCATATCAACCTAGTTTCTTAACTCATCAATAGTCTCATTATCATCTCTATCACTCATGCTTCTATTCCCTACACACTTTATGAAACGCCCTATGATTTCAGAATATATTTTTCATTTAATAAAACTTTTATAGATATCATGTTTTATACACTATAAAAAACTAAAAATAAACCTTGATATATATTGAAAGTCAAATATGAATTTTAAATCATAACTGTTAAATTAGCTAGAACAAATTGAAGTAGCCATATCAGAAAATCAATAAAGCAAAAAATTAATTGTATTTTGTAAAGGAATTATTCTTTATAAATATCATTTTTCTAAACTCAAAATTGAGTTTTCTTTTTGAATATTTTCCCAAGACCACTCCTAAACCAAACTCAAGAAATTACAGTTTGAGCAGAACCATTTATAGAAGAATTTCAAGATTTTGGAGAATTCCACAGGATACATTCCAGCATAAATACCACCTAAAACCGAATCCAAAGCATATTGGATGCTTAGGTATTATGAAGAGATCATAAGGGGCTATTTAAGCAAAAATTAGGATTCTGTCAACTTGTAATAAAATAATTATATGAATTGATACATCATGGTTTTTTATACCTTTCATAATTCATTTTTTATCAATTCACATTATACGTAAAAACAATATTTTTCTGAAATTAGAACATTATTTAAAGGAACTAAGTTTATTTATATTGATTAATATAAAGATATAATAAAAATATATTACTTAGTAATTTATAAGAAAACCAAGAGTAGTATTCCCATGAATTTTTTTTCTCTATATTTTATGTTTTTAAATAATAATAAAAAATATAAATTTTATGATGTTAATTTGAAAAAATTACATTCATTTTTTGATTTATCATGTAAATATTATATTAATATGATTTTTTTTAATTTTTCTAAAAATATTGATTTTAGGTGAAAGATGAAAAATACCGTTTTTACAAATAACATAACTTTTAGAAAATTATTTATATATAAGTAAGAACTAGAAATTTATGGAACAATTTTATTAGACCAAATATTTATTTTATAAGTGAATTTATATTTTTAATATAATTTTTCATTAATTTAAAAACGCACATTTGATATTTTATATCTCAAGTTATATGTTTTAAAAAATATTTTTAATACATTATACCATTAGTAATTTATAATAAATTTTTTCACGTTTAAAAATTGAATCAAACATAATTGATTTCAAATTTTGAATTATTATGACCAAATTATATAATAATGACCATTTTTTTATGTAATGTAAACATTACCCTGGTAAAAACTAGTTATCAGGGTGAAAACCAAATTGGTAAAAATGAGTCACCTAAGAGGTAAAATAACTAACATGATAAAAAAATGTTTTTAATTGAGTATTTGGGTTTTTTATTGACATTATCTCTTAAAAACTATATTATTTTTCAAATTTGGAGCAACTTTACTTGATAGTGACTTTCCATTATTGAAAAGTTTTGGGTATTTTCCAAAATTCCATCCCGTTTCGATTATAAAAGGGGATATCCTCTCCTCACCTCCCCTCATATGAGAACCCACTTTTTTCAGACCAAAATTCAACCAAACCTATCCAAAATATTTATTGACACCTTAAATAGTTTTATATATTCTTAAAAGACCATCCCTCAAAGGATTAACCCCCCTTTTAACAGAGATAATCTAAGTAGTTAGGTTTAAATTTATAACCGCTCCTTTATAATTTCTATTTCTTTATGTGTACTTATTATTACTAAAATTAAATTGAATGGTATTAAAATTATAACATAAATATCACTATTATACTTATAATATTTTATAATTATGGTATAATCATTAACCACCCTACACTTTCCTATTTAAGAAAAAACAAGAATCTTGTGCGTGTGTGGAGACTATAATCATCATAAAAAACATGATTTGTTTTCCATCTTGTATGAACATGGATGGTCTAAAAGGGTAATATAATAAACAATTATGATATATATTACATTTTTTGAGTATAAAAATTAACCATACAGATCCTTTCTCCCATTCTATGAAAATGAAATCATCACTCATGTGTATGTAAGGACCACTGCCTCCATGGATCGGAGTATTATACTTTTCATTACCGAATTTCATGCATAGTTATAAGAATAATTTTAAAGAATAAATATTATTTATATTATAATAATAATGTTTAGGTAATAAAAACTGAGTCATGTTTTAATGATATGAATGATAATAAATTTTTATACAATTAACCTTTTTAAACAAACGAACAAAGAAGAAAAAAAGAATAATTTTTCATATAATGTAATATTTTCATATCCATTTAATCTTATTATAATTAATAAAAATTATTATATATAAAAATAAAAGAAATTTTAAAAAGTATCATTATGATTTTGGTATAATTATATTATAACTAAAAAACCACATAATCATCCATTATACATGGAAAGTTAATGTTTCGGCTAGTTTAACCACCTAGTTGTATAATGTTACAGATTTATATCATGGAATACTAAGAAATCATAATTAATGATATAATAAGATTACAATATTTAAATAATTATTTGGTTTCTATTTTGAAATGGATTGGTCAATATTTAACTCAATAATTACAAAAACACTTTTGGTTGGTTAAGATAATCACTAGAGTTTCTTATTGTCAATTTCATCTTAAAGGATAAAGAATCAAACAATCATAAAATGAATTTGAAAATTCATAAATTATTTTAATTTATAAATTATAGTAACATTAATTATATTTAATTATAATTTTTTGTAAAGAAAAAATTCTTGACCAAATCCTATGAAATTAGTATATACAGTCAAAACTATACACATGATCTTGGAGAATAAGTAAATACAAACTAATATAAATGTAGATAATGATTATTAATGTTAATTATAAAATATTATATGTATTAATAATATTCTAAAATTAATTGTTAAGATATTTATATTTTCAATATAGGAGGTTAATCACTTCCAAGGAAATCAAGAGTAAAAATAAGGATTTCATGTCTCAAATTTTCAGACTTGGAAAATATTTCTTATTATAAACCAAGTTCTCATCAGAATAGTTTATTTAATAACCATTTAATATTTTTATCATTATACTCTATTTTTTCATGAACTATAGTGTTTCATTCGAAATTGTATCCTTCAAGTGGTTTTAATTATAAGGTTTCTAATAGCATAAGGGTTTACTCAAATAAAATTTTGATTCATTTAGTCATAATCATTCTTACATGAATATAATATTCAAATTTAATTTAATCTAAATATCCCCCTATTTTATATATTATTTCATATATGTTTGTGTGGAAATTAATTCTCATCAGCAATAACAACTTATTTGATAAAATTTTTTATAAATTAAAAGTATAGTGTTGGTAAGAATAACTATCATTCTTACCAATGAATCTTTTCTTCCATGACCATGTTTATCTGATAAAACGTTATTTCTCTAATAAAATACAAATATGTGTTTCCTTTATATTCCTCATAGTTTCATTTCACTCTTTTATTAAATGAAATTATTTCAACAATTATTCTATGTGGGGTTTTCTTTAATATGGCATAAAAAATCTTATTAAAGTCTTACCACTTCATTTTTATTAGATTTATTTTTATTGCATTTAAAGTATTTTTTATTTGAAATTCATTAGAACCAGGTTTTATAAAGTTTTCTCTTTTCTTCTCAAATATAGTTTAAAAATTAATTTTTACATTATCTTTTATTATAATGTTTTAATGGTTTTGTGAAAGCTTTTGTATTTTTACTTCTATTTTTTCACTAAAAGGTGTATCTCTTATAAAGTGGTATTTTGATCACCCATTATATGTTATTATTATACTATTACTTCTGTAAATTAAAAATATTTAATATCTGATTATTGCTTAAATTCATGTTATTGGGTATGATTTAAAATATTAAGAAACCCATTCTTTTTTACATCTGTTATTTAAGATATCATTATGGTTGATTTTAAGTGGCACTGATATCTATGGATGATGGGTGTGGTCCTATATTACCCTCCAATGAATTATCTTAAGTTTATATCTCCTGAGATATTTAGGTGTAGACATGATGAGTTTGTTCACAAAATCATTATCATAATGAGTTTTCTCACATTATCAATCATGGATATAAAGAGTTTTTTCACAAAGGCATGAGCATATTGGGTTTGTAACAAAGGATTTCCTATAGAAATGGTCATTCCACATTTATATGTTTTTTAATCATGTTATTCCACATTTTCAATAATATTTTAATTTTTATGATTTTCCATGTTTTCATGATTATACATTTTTTTTATTTTTTTCCCACACTCTTATTTATTTCTTAAAAGTTTTATGAGTATTAATATGTATTTTGAGCCACATCATAACTTTTAAACTTCCTTAATAATCTTGTTATGATCTTATGTTACTCTATCATATTTATTATTATCATATATAGTCTTATGATATTTTTTTAATATATTTATGTCATCCGCATTCTGTACTTCATATTTATGATATGATACATTATGATGTTGTTTCCCTTAATGTGAATCTAAGCACATCCCTTTCCTATGTTTCCAATACCATTATTAGGAAGAACATTATAAAATGTGATATATCTTGAAAAGCGCTTAGGGAAGTGTGATTATAGAGAAATGTTCACAATTGTTGTAAAATAAGATGTTTTTATAGCTAATATCTAAGGTACTGAACATTTTGGTCCAAATGTTATGAAATTTTTTATTAGATGTATTATCTAAAACATTAAATTAATGTTTTATTTAATTTATGATTAGCTTGGGTAACATAAGTTGGTATAATAGTGAATGTTTTGTTATTTATGGTGATTAATTTAAATAACTTTAGAAAAAACAATTGGGATAAGTCTAAGGAATAATTATATGTGTATAACAACACCCTAAAAATTTGGTAAATGATAGAATTTTTTTGGTTCTATTGAAAATTAAATCCTTTTTTGGATACTATAGGAGGATGTATTATCTAGTAAAAATGTACCAAGGGGTAATAACTCTGAAAAGGGTGGACTAAGTTTTATCTCGATAATCACCTAGTACATGGAAAATACACCTAACTATACACCCAGTTTGACACTCCCATGGGATATTATTTTGTTGATAGTATAATATTTATGAACCACTTTAGGTATTTATCTCCTAGTTACACTGAGTTATTAGCTTCAGAAGGATAAGATAAGCCATCTTAATGCAACCTTGGTTAAACCAAGATGGTTATAGAATGAACCACATGTGACATAATTGAAAATAAAAACACCAATAGTTTAAACGAATTTGTTATTAGAGAAGACATATTAGGATAGAAATTTCCTATTCATATGATCATGTTCTATGAATCTTGTAGATATTATTGTAATTAACTGACCCTAGACACCCATAGTCGCTACATTATTACATAAAATTGGCATCATCACGAGAAAGATCAAGTTTCGAAAGACTGATTAGTTTAGTAGCCTCAGAAACAGTGTATATATTCATAAAGTTTAAATTACATAAATAAGTGAAAAACTACAACAACATATTGTGTTCATATCCACTCATACTATCCCTAGAGGTCATTCATAAAATACTTATTCACATCCTGGGAAAAATAAAACATTGAAAGGTGTGAGCTCAGATTCTTAGTAAGGATAACAATATAGTGGAATCATTCATAAATAAACATAAAAATTTAAGATAATGTATAACTAAAACAAAATCCTTTTAATCTTGAACTTCAGCATAATATGGCAAGGATAAAATGAAATAATTCCATTTACTTATTCACATGGATATTCTACTAGTCGAATAATCACATGAAAATATTAATAACCACTTTCATAATGACGGAATTCATAATTCCAGACTATCATAACCTTGTATCCAAGGCCTCAGGACAAGACTACAAATAAGATTTTGGCAAGGCCCTGTGCCAAGACACTGGATTGTCTCATGAGACCTACCAATGCATCGAGGAGATATAATGGTCTCCACCCGTCACTTACTATGTCCAATTCATTCCTCATATGAAAAGTTTTAAACATAACATAAACGTTCGTATTAAAAGTAGCATACGAAATGTCAATACTTTATCCAAAAAGCATGAATGGTATAAAATTAGAACATCCACAGTCAAACATTACTCATTCGATACAATATGGAAGATTGTATTGTATCATAATAACCTCAATCGAGAATGATGAAGGATATTGAAATAGATGAAAATAATCATCAAAACAATGAGAGTGAAATATCCCCCTTTTTCTTGATATCATTTAAAAGTGACACTATTTTTCAAGAATCAATTTAAAATAGATTTTATAATCAAAGTGTCCCATACCACTTTGAAACATTTAAAATGAATTTTCATTTCAATACATTAATGTCCATATAAATAAATCGTTAAAACCATTTTTAAAACATGGACATTAATAAGAAAGATTTAGAATAATCAATCTTTAAAACATTTTAAAATGTCATTTTAGTTAGAGTTCCAAAACAAAAGAGAGACACTAGAATAAAAATAATTGAGGAAATAAAAACTTTTTAATATCATGAGAATAAAGGGATTCATGTTATATTATGTCAAAGTACATTATATACACCATATAAAAGTGATTTGGTGTAAAAAAATAAAGGAGTCTCAATGGAATGTAAATTGAAATTAAATCTATCATAAAGGCCATATCTTTAGGTTAAGGATAAATCAACGACATAATTATGAGTGACAAATATAAATACACTCAATATGATTGTATATTCAGTGTAAAACAATCAAAGGACATTCACACATGTTCTTGTAAAAACAACACCAATGAATTGGATGTTTAACTCAACAAATCGAGATTGAGTAAAAATTACTCTTATCATGTTCATACCGATGACCTGATAATTTATCAATGGATTGATTTTCTGTATCAAAAGTATATCCACAGAAAGGGGAGTGGAATTTATGACATAATAAAATGAATAGTTATTCTACACATAATATTGGAGTAAAATAATCAATGAAGTATGCGTAAAGCCGAATGAGTGGAAATTGAAATTTCAAATTCCCAATTTGATTTGGAAACATAAAAAACATACACCCATGAAAGAAGGATCATAAAATGATGATGAAAATATACATGAATTAAATTATATTACACAATGAATAAAAATATGGGGCGTACACACACCACATGAAATAAATAAGTGGTGAACAATGGAATTCTCACGGAATTAAAAGTGATATAAAAAACCCCTTACTTTGTAGTTTATCCTATGTCGACGGTAGGTTAACCTCTTTTATAATGGTTAAATAATTGTTATTGAATTATAAAAAAATAATTTACATTAATATGATATCATATATGATCTTTTATCATTTATTTGTTAATAATATCTTAGTATTATTGTCATTTTTGTTGTTAACTAACTCGTTTTCCATTATATTCTTTGTTACATAAGCTGTGTTTGTTATGTATAGGTTGTATATTATTCATATACAGAACTATATCATGTCCTTAAACATTATTTTTAATCATCAAATGATAATTATACTTGAATGGATACGATGGAGAATGAATCTCATCGCGTTCGTGGAGACGGTAGTCCGTACGTACGCACCAGCGACAATATCATTCTTTTGATGTTAAAATAATATATAATTGGATGATATATCATATAGAAAGTATAATTATAATGTTATATTTATTATTTAAATGAATTACACATCATTATTATACCCATCCAAATAATAATTTATTGAATGACAATTACACCACGACGTGGAGACGGTAAGCCGTACGAATGCACGTACGGTGACATGCCATTAAAAGGATGGATAGAATACTGAATGTGCTTGTACAATATTAACAATAACATCACAGTATATATAAGATGCATGATTTAATATTTTAGAATAGAAATAAAAATGAAAGAAGAAGTTGAAGAAGAAAGGAACGTGAAAGAGGGTGGTGAAATCATTACCTCTTCTTCGGGTTCTTCCTTTTGATTTGATCAAAAAGTCTCTTTAGGTTGGCTTTCTGAGCAGAATAAGGCCTCTAGGTTGTAGTGAGGGAAGTTTAGAGAGTATTTTGTCAGGGTTTGTCCTAGCCAAAATGCTTTAAATGTGTGAATTAGTGAGAAGGGGGGGGGGTGTCCTTTTATAAGAGAGGTGAGGGGCACCTTTGGAAAAGCTAAAAATATTATTTTTTAATAATTTCATATTCGGTATCTAATGGATCTAAAGTGGATTATTTAATGGTTAAGGTGGGGATGGGTCTAAAACCACTCAAAAAATAGAATTTAGACAGGTTTGGGTCATTATATTAACCATATCATTAAGTATTAACTCTTAGTTAATTAGTTTCACTTTTACAATGTTTCTTTGTATTTTTATATTATATGGCTAATAAAATTACTATATACATACAAGAGACCTGTAAGTGGTCCATTAATGATACACCAATCATGATATAAGTCTCTTGGCCGATCCTTCGATTTTTAGGAATTGAATATAAATTAATAATATAAAATTTGTTTTAAAACCCCCTTTATGTCAATTTTAAAACTATTGTGTATTTTGTTTTTGATAAATTTATAACAACATTACTACTTCGAAATAAATTTATATAATCAATCATAATATGTCATATTTACTTAGAAAATTAGTGTAATTCATAAAAAGTCTCAAATTACATTTATTTTGATATTTATAACATCAATTATTTTAATATTTCATTAATTAGGTAATTACTACATCACCATTGTGTCATAAATAAATTAAATTATTTAATGTATAAAAATTATAAATAAAATACGATTATGTAGAATATCTTTTTATATTTCTAATTAACATTTAAAATTGAATTTATCTTATTTATATCCCTATATTAAAAATATAGTAGTAAATAAACATTGATTTTAACTCTTTTAACTCTTCTTTAAATTAAATAATAATAAATGTCCTAATCTAATGAAAGTGGACCTAAATGATAATATTTTACTCCTAAGGTTGTTTTTGGCCGAGATACACTTGTCCAATAGAATTAGGACATGTGTTAGGGTAATATTAATATCATTTTTACCCTTAATTACCCTATTTACTTTTAACGGTCGTAAATAAAAGCAAAAAGTTACTATTCACCAAAAAATTATTTTCATCTCATTGGACCACATTTTACTCCTTTATATTAACTATGTCTGTCTGAATTTTGAAATTCCACTCACAGATGTGGTAAAATTATGTTTTATGAAAAATTCAGTTTTTTAACTACAACTTAGTGGTTTCACTATTCATCAAAAAATGAATGTTTCCAGAAAAATACCAAAAATTAGGCCTAAGATATATTTGATATTATGAATTCAAAAATGATGTATATTTTACCAAATTCAAAACATATCAGTTTCATTAAGGAATTTAAAAATTAATTCCCGTCGTCAAAACAAATAGCGTCTTTTTAAGAGATAATAACTATCAAAAGATTGACACTTCTTTATGTCTGGTTTAAATGTGAAATTACACCCAATGAACAACATTGTATTAAATGGAAAAAATATATTCTAAATATACATTAAAACAACTTAAATCATAAATTTATCACTATTAATTATTTTGATTAAAAAGTTTATTTTTAATTAAAATTTAGTAATTTTCACTATTCATCAAAATATGAAAGTTATCTGAAAAGTACAAAAATATCACCCTAAGCTAATTTCAATATTAAGAATCCAAAAATAAAGTCCATTTCGAAAGATAAAATTTATAAAATTTCAAAAAGTTGTTAATACAATTCATAACTACTAGTTTGATTGGTTGTGGTGTGTTAGGATCTTGATGTTACGTACAATGCACTCCATTGCATTATTCAAAGGGAAAAGTACTACGGAAGCTTGGGGTGTTACATTGTCCCCTCCTTCAATAAATCCTGTCATCGCAATTTTGTTTAATATTGGTATTGAGAATATAATCGAATGTCCCATATCAGAAAACGTGTTAATAAAACTATCACTTTAAAAGAATGGAAGAGAGGTATAAAGGTCACCCATGATAACCCATACTAGGATTCCATGTAAGAAAACATGGATATGGACGATAAACCAAGTGTTATGTTCTGATGGAGAGGGATAGGAAACATGATAAGGAGAAAGGTAACAATAAGAAAATCACAAACTAGTGTTGGGATAAACAGTCATTAGTCTCCCAGTTGGAAAAGTAAACAAACAACATTTTTTTTGCTTAAGTTACATTACATAAGGACGAGAGATTCATTTATGATATTGACTAAGAACATAAAGATATATACTAACTTTTTAAGTAGAGTTTCATTATTTACTAAATTTTTACCACTAACTCATTTTTTTGAACAATGAGTATTAAAGAAGACTTGGTCACAATGGAAGATCTAGAATAAACATCTATAGAAATACATGATTCACGTAGGATAAACTATATATTTACCTTGACATTAGAGATTAGTCAAAACCTAAATGGTTAGTATAATATCTGATAATCCCCCAAATGGATATTCCATTAAAAAAACACAAATCTTAATTTCTAAAATTAAACCATCATACCCCAAAGTTAAATAAATACAATTCAATAACCAATTGTCCTTAAAATCCTTCAATATAATCCAAACTAATATTGAGACCCAAAACATATAAGAATGTAGTCTTCCACATTAAATTTTATCTCCCAATGACATTAATTACTCTTAATGTCACATACTTAAAAGTAATTAACCTAATCATTTCCATAAATAACCAAAATCACTATAAATCCACAATAAAAACATAGATAAAATCCACCATTACTCCTCAAATGAAATACCATACCATTCTATTTTCTTTGGGCATATAGTGTTCACAAAAAAGTGAACAACTTCCAAAATAACATTTATCACTTAATCACCAAATCATTTTCCTATTCTAAGGGTATTCATTTGATAAGACATAAGATACCAAATCAAATTATTATTTATCAATAAAATAATTTAACTCAAAATAATAGTCACACTAACCAGGGACATCACATAGTCTAGTGGTAGGCGATAAATCTCAATCTCACTTTGGTTGTGGGTTCGATTCCCACAGCTTTGTCTGACGCAACAGGTTGTTACACGGTTTGCGTGTTGTCCTTTTTCAAAAACTATATTTTATAACATTACCAAAATGAGATAAATTCCTCGACATAACCATAACATAATTTAACCACAAATCTTATATCATACCTTGAATTATAATCCCAAATTATAATAACATATAATTGCCTCAAACCCAACAATCGTATAAAACCAAATGGTTATTTATAACTATATCCACAAGAGAAAAGATAATTCTTCCTCAAATATCATTCTCACGTGGAAAACTTCAGGGTTAAAAATAAAAGAGAAAATTATTCCAAAGTAAACCCACCAACAAGGAGCGCTTATACTTTTTAAACATTTCTCCAACAATTTATTTCCACATAACTTCTTCCTTGACCAATAAAATATCATATAGAATAGGGAATTCACTCGGGTAATGGCCAGGTCCCCTGCATTTGTGGCAAATGACAGTAAATGGATTCTTGGGACTATTTTTATCTTCTTCCATAGTAATTTTCATTTTTCTTCGGAAATTCATCACTTTATTTCCTTCCTTCCCGCACGTAAAGCATTTCTTTGTCCCATTGAGACACTTTCCTGGGTGTCTCCTTCCACATTTCCTACATGATGGAAATTGAGGATTCCTTTATCCATGGTCTCCTTTGCTGGATCGCTTATCATTCATCACCTTTCTCTTCTTTGTTGAGTCAAGGAATTGGTTGATATATATATTATTGGTCATATTTTTGGAAAATTGATTTGGCATAAAGATGATATCTGTTATGCCTAACTACATTCCATTTTTATGCTCATTTCCACCACTGTTCCCACGTTGTACATCATTATCAAAGTCACTATGACTTTTTTGGAATCTAGCCATTGACTAAAACCAGAAAGCATTGTGTGAGTAACAGTAGTCATAAAATCATTTAGAGATTAACATGTCACCATATTCTCATTTTGAAACACATTAGGATTAACCAAGGTCATATACTCTCATCTTATATTTATAATACTTCAAATAGGGTTGTAAAGAAAATGTAAATTATCTTAAGCATATCCCCTGGGAGTGTCATAAACAAGAGTGCAGCAAGGCCCATTATCATGCACCAGTTCCCGTTCAAGTCTAGCTCAAAGTGGTGTTTTTGGGTTTTACCCCTACGTACATCTATGCCAGAGCCACCTCTACCTGCTTGTATCTAGAAAGGGATATATTGCTCGGAAAACTCACAAAATCTCTACAATACCAAAATTTTATGAAGTTATTCTATACTAATCCTCAAAGTTCATCTTAGGTCTACATGCTCTAATCAGATTTTATCTAAATCTAGCTTCCAAGGTTTGTACTAAACTTCCACTGATACCATCTATAACACCCCGACCATAGATATCTAGAGTCGGTGCATTATTACATAACATTGGCATGATCACATGAAAGATCAAGTCCCCAAAGACTGATTAGTTTAGTATCCTTAGAAACAGTAGATATATTCATAATGTTTACATTACATCAATAAGTGAAAAACTACAACAACATATTGTCTTCATATCCCCTCATACTATCCCTATAGGTCATTCATAAAATACTTCTTCACATCCTGGGATGAATAAAACATTGAAAGGTGTGAGCTCAGATGCTCATTAAAGATAACAATATAGTGGAAAATTTCATAAATAAACATAAAAAATTAATGTAATGTATAACTAAAACAAAATCCTTTTAAACTTGAAAATCAGCATAATATAGAAAGGTTCAAATTAAGAAATGTCAATTAATTATTCACATGGATATTCTACTAGTCGAATAATCACATGAAAATATTAATAACCACTTTCATAATGATGGAATACATAATGCCAGACTGTCATAACCATGCAGCCAAGGCCTCGTGCCAAGACTACAAATAAGATTTTGTCAAGGCCTCGTGCCAAAACACTAGTTTGTCTCATGAGACCTACCGATGCATCGAGGAGCTATTGCGGGCTCCACCCGTCACTTACTAAGTCCAATGCATTCCTCATATGAAAATTTTTAAACATAACATAAACATTCGTATTAAAACATGCATAAAAAATGTCCATACTTTATCCACAAACCATGAATGGTATAAATATATAACATCTAGAGTCAAACATAACTCATTCAATACAATATAGAATATTGTATTGTATCATAATAACCTCAATTCAGAGTGATGAAGGATATTGACATAGATGAAAATAATCATCAAAACAATTAGAGTGAAATATCCCCCTTTTTCATGAAATCATTTAAAAGTCACACTATTTGTCAAGAATCCATTTAAAATTGATTTTAGAATCAAAGTGTCACATACCACTTTGAAACTTTTAAATGGAATTTTTATTTGAAAACTTTAATTTCCATATAAATAAATCCTTAAAACCATTTTTAAAACATGGACATTAATAAGAAGGATTTAGAATAATCATTCTTTAAAACATATTAAAATTTCATTTTAGTTAGTGTTCCTAACAAAAAGAGACACACTTGAATAAAAATAATTGAGGAAATAAAAACTTTGTAATATCATGAGAATAAAGGGATTCATTATATATTATGTCAAAGTACATTATATACACCATATAAAAGTGATTTGGTGTATAACAATAAAGGAGTCTCAATGGAATGTAAATTGGGACGAAATCTCTCATAAAGGCTGTATCCTTAGGTCAAGGATAAATCAACGACATAATTATGAGTGAAAAATATAAATACACTAAATATAATTTTATATTCTATGTAAAACAATCAAAATACATTCACACATATTCTTGTAAAAACAACACCAATGAATTGGATGTTTAACTCAACAAATCAAGATTGAGTAAAAATTAATCTTATCAAGTTCATACCGATGACCTGATAATTTATCAATGGAGAGATTATGCGTATCAAAAGTATACCCAAAGAAAGGGGAGTGTAATTTATGACATAATCAAATGAATAGTTATTCTACACATAATCTTAAAGTAAAATTATCAATGAAGTATGCGTAAAGCCGAAGGAGTGGAAATTGAAATTTCAAATTCCCTTATTGATTTGGTAACATACAAAACATACACCCATGAAAGAAGGATCATATAATGATGATGTAAATATACATGAATTAAATTATATTACACAATTAATACAAACCTGGGTAGTACACACACCACATGTAATAAATAAGTGGTGAACAATGGAATTGTCACAGAATAAAAAGTGAGATAAGAAACCCCTTACTTTGTACTTTTTCCTTGGTCGACAGTAGGTTATCATCATTTATAATGGTGAAATAATTGTTATTGAATTATACAAGAATAATTAACATTAATATGATATCATATATGAACTTTTAACAATGATTTTTTAATAATATCTTAGTATTATCGTCATTTCGGGTGTTAACTTACTCCTTTCCCATTATATTCATTGTTACGTAAGCTGTGTTTGTTATGGATATGTTGTATCTTATTCATATCCAGAATTATATCAAGTCCTTAAACATTATTTTTAATCATCAAATGAGAATTATACTTGAATGGATACGATGGAGAATGAATCTCATCACGTTTGTGGAGACGGTAGTCCGTACGTACGCACGACCGACAATATCATTCATTTGATGTTAAAATAATATATAATTCGATGGTATATCATATAGACAGTATAATAATCATGTTATATTTATTATTTAAATGAATTAAACATCATTTTTATTCCCATCCAAATAATAATTTATTGAATGAAAATTACACCACGAAATGGAGAGGGTAAGCCGTACGTGCACACGTATGGTGACATGCCATTCAAAAGATGGATAGAATACTGAATATGGTTGTACCATATTTATAATAACATAACAGTATATATAAGATAATGGAGTTATTATTTTAGAATAAAAATAACAAAGAAATAAGAAGCTAAAGATGAAAGGAACTTGAACGAGGGTGGTGAAAACATTACCTCTTCTTCGGGTTCTTTCTTATGATTTGATCAAAAGGGCTCTATAGGTTGGCTTTCTGATCAAACTAAGGCTTGTAGGTTGTAGTGAGGTAAGTTGAGAGAGTATTTGGGTAGGTTTTGGCCGTGCCCAAAGGCTTTTAATGTTTGAATTAGTGAGAAGGGGAGTTCCCTTTTATAAGAGGGGTGAGGGGCACCTTTGGAAAACCAAAAAATATTATTTTATAATAAATTCATATTCTGTTTATAATGTATAAAAAGTAGATTATTTAAAGGTTAAGGTGGGGACGGGTCTTAAACCACTAAACCTATATAATTTATATAGTTTTGGGTCATTATATTAACCTTATAATTAAGTATTAACTCTTATTTAATTAGTTTCACTTTTACAATGTCTATTTGTATTTTTATATTATATGGCTAATAAACTTACTATATACTTCCAAGAGACCCCCAAGTGGTAAATTAATGATAGAAATATCATTATATATGTCTCTTGGACAAACCTTAGATTTTTAGGAATTTAATATAAATTAATAATATAATATTTATTTTAAAAACCCCTTTATGTCAATTTTGACACTATTGGGTATTTTGTTTTTGATAAATTCATAACAGCAATATTACTTCAAAAAATATTTATATAATCAATCCTAATATGTCATATTAACCTAGAAATTAGTGGAATTCATAAAAAGTATAAAATTACATTTATTTTGATATTTATAATATCAATTATTTTAATATTTCATTAATTATGTAATTACTGCATCACCATTGTGTCATAAATAATTTAAATTATATAATGTTTATAAATTATAAATAAAATACTATTATGTAGGAAATATTTTTATATTTCTAATGAATATTTAAAGTCTAATTTATCTTATGAATAACCCTATATTAAATATTTTTTAGTAAATAAACATTGATTTTAACTCTTTTAACTCTTCTTTGAATTAAATAATAATAAATGTCAAAATCTAATAAATGTTGATGTAAATGATAATATTTTACTCCTAAGGTTGTTTTTGGTCGAGATACAATTGTCCAATAGAATTAGGACTTGTTTTAGGGTAATACTAATATCATTTTTACCCTTAATTACCCTATTTACTTTTAACCGTGGTAAATAAAAGTAAAATGTTACTATTCAAAAAAAATTATTTTCATCTCATTGAACCACATTTTACTCCTTGATATTAACCATGCCTCTCGTATTTTCGAAATTTCACTCACATAAGCGGTAAAATTATATTTTATGAAAAATTAAGTTTTTACCTACCACTTAGTGGTTTCACTATTCATCAAAAAATGAAAGTTTCCATAAAAATACAAAAAATTAGGCCTAAGATATATTTGATATTATGAATTAAAAAATGATTTCTATTTTACCAAATTTCAAACATATCAATTTCATTATCTAATTTACAAATTAATTCCCGTCGTCAAAACAAAGAGCGCATTTTTAAGAGATAATAACTATCAAAAGATTGACACTTGTTTATGTCTGGTTTAAATGTGGAATTACATCCAATGACCAAAATTGTATTAAATGGTAAAACTATACTCTAAATATAATTTAAAACCACTCAAATCAATAATTTATCACTATTATTTATTTCTATTAAAAAAGTTGTTTTTTATTAAAATTTAGTAATTTTCACTATTCATCAAAATATGAAAGTTATTCGAAAAGTACCAAAATTTCACCCTAAGCTAATTTTGATATTAAAAATCCAAAAATTAAGTTTATTTAGAATGATAAAATTTATAAAATTTAAAAAAGTAGGTATTAATATTCATAACGGCTAGTTTGATTGGTTATGGTGTGTTAGAATCTCGAAGTTGTGTACAATGCACGCCATTAAATTATTCAAAGGGAAACGTACCGTGGACGCTTGGGGTGTTACAATTATCATATATTTTTTTTGTAGTATTCAGTTTATACTATGAAAATTAATATGAATATGTGAATGGTATGTCCTTAAGAACTCCTAAGAATAATATTTGCGATAAATACATTCATAATAATACTAAGGATAATGAGGTGGACATCTAAGTATAAGACATATCATTATTTTCTCTTGGATCCATTATTTTCTTCGCTTTAGTAAATGAAAATTAAAATTTTATGAAACTAATTTATTCAATGGGGAGAATATAACACCTTAATACTTCATAATATATTTTCCCTTAAAAAATTATATCGATATCATATTTCACACAATTTGACAAAACAAAATGAAAAAAATTAATATATTTTCAATATTAAAGATGAATATTATACATAGTCATTAAATCAATCAGTATAAATTAATGTTACCATATAAAAAATCAATAAATAATGTAAGAATAAATGGTATGTTGAAGTGGAAGTCTTCCGTATAAAGCCCATTATTTGAACAAATAAAGGAGGTAAACTCCCTAGGGTTTTCCATATACCAATCATAATCTAAACCTGAGCAATTATAATTTGATAAATCCATATATAGGAGAATTTCAAGCTTGTAGAGATTTCTACAAGATTTATGCTAGTTGATCCACCACTTGAAACTAAAACCAAATATTGTAAGATTTTTAGGACTTATACATTGGTCATAAGGGGATATGTAAGTAGAAATTAGGATTATTTCATAATTTAATAACATAATTACATATATAGATATTTCAAGAATTTTTTTAGTTTTCAAAACATCAATTTTGATCGATTCACATTATGATTTAAAAATGTAGTTTTTAAAAATTGAAATTTTATTTTAACAAACTATGTTTATTTTTGTTGAATAACAAAAATATATATTAAGAATAGGTTAATTAGTAAATAATAAAAAAAAAGAATATATTTCCTATAAATTAAATTTTTATTTATATATTAGGTTTTTATATAAAAATAGAAAAAATTAATTTCAGATTATGAATTTGAATAAAATTAACATCGTTTTTGGATTTATCATGAAAATATTATCTTATGATGACTTGTTTTATTTTTTTAAGGATTAATTTTTATTTAAACAGTGTTCGATACCATTTTTATAAATAACATGAAATTTATGAAATTTTTAGTAAATAAGTACGAATTATTATTTTAAGGAACATTTTACCAAAATAAATATCTATTTTAGAAGTGAATTTATAATTTTAAAAAAATGGTTTTAATTTAAAAACCTATATTTTAAATCTTATAAATTAAGTTATTATTTCAAAACAAAATATTTTTAATACATTATACATTTAGTATTTTAAAATTAATTTCTATCAATTTTAAAAATTCAATATAAAAAGTATAATTAATGTTTTTAATCAATATGTACAAATTATATGATAATTAGCATTTTATTTTTGGAAAAAATGATAAATTACCAAGGTAAATACTGGTTACTAGGGTGGAAACAAAATAGAACAAAATAAGTAACCTAAGAGGTCAGGGGATTTACGTGTTAAAAAATGTTTTTAATTGAGTGATTGAGGTAGTTATTCATATCATATATTCTAAAATATATTATTTCTCATTTTTGAGCCACTTTCATTAGTAGTTACTTCCCATTATTGAAACATTTTGGGCATTTATAAACAATCCATCCCTTTTCACTTATAAAATGGGATATTATGTCCACACCACCCCTCACACCAAAAACTACTTGGTTCTGACCAAAATCTACACAGATATATCATAAACATTATTATCCACTTTAAGAATGTTCTTTTATTTTAAAAATACCATCCCTCAATGTTTTATCCCCCTTAATAATAAATATAATGCAAGTAGTGGGGTATAAATTTATAACTGCTCCTTTTTTATTGATATTTCATTATGTGCAATTATTATTCCAAAAATTCCAAAAAACCAATTTTAAATTATAAAATGAAAATTAATAATATACTGATATGTTATTTTAAATATGATTCAATAATTAACTACCTTCCCCTTTTCCATTTAAGAAAAATGAAAACGTGAATCGTGCGTGTGTAGAGACTACCACCATCACAAATAAAATTATTTAATTTTAATTAACCTCATATAATGGATGATATAAAAGTGTAATTTAATAAATAATAATGATATATATTAGATGTATAATAGTATTAATTAAATATACATATTTCTCCATTCATTATTCTATGAAATTAAATCATCACCCATGTGTTTGTGTGAACTATCATCTCCATGGATAAATGTATTTTTTTTTCATTACCACCTTTCGTGGATGGTTCGAAGAATATTTTTAAATGATAAATATATTTTTTATGAAATTGATAATTTTTATTTAGTACATATTTAATAGAATATAAATGGTATAAATGATAAACAATCATTATAAAATTGACAATCATAAAAATTTAAATAATTAGAATAAATATTCATAATCTGTAATATTTTTATATCCATTAATTCTGAATCTATGTTGGAAACATCTTATTTTAATGAAAAAATAATAATTTTTATAATTTTTTTTATGAAATAATTTTTTTATTATATTATTTCATTTAATAAATCAAATTTATCTTACTGTTGAAAATATCCACTATTAGTTCAACTTATGACACCGCTAAATTTGTTCCACCACCAGAATCATATAAACATGGGATTAACTATGATTGTCAACTAAAATAGGCTGATAATAATTATTTATATTTTAACATTCAAGTGATTAAATTTCCATAAACACTGGTTTTAGTTCATTTCATTAATTGTACTTCATTTCACATTATTGTGCAATTTATATCAAAAGTGTGTTAGTTTGGGCCCAGATAATCATCTACTTGTGAAATTAGTTATTTTGATTATTTGAAATTAATATTTTTTTGATATTATTTATCATAGAATTTGGAACATATTATCTTTTAGGATAAATTCATATTTCACATGGGAAGATGGTCATTTTTTCTATTTATACAGAAAGTTATGATTAAAGAATAATGGGCCTTAAGCCCATAAAATAAATTTATAGCCCACATTTAAATCCATATGAATCTAAAATTTTAAATTTGGATAGTGAAAATTATGGGGATAATTTAATTAAAATTTTCTAGAGCTAATAATTAATTTTTAAAGGATATCATGGAATCCCATGTTGTTATTTAATTTATGCGATTGATTTAAAATCCCATAAAATCATCCCACCATTTTGAGCATAATATTCGAATGGTTAATCCAATTTTCATCAAATTTTTACATATATTATAGGAAACCCAAAATAAGATATTTATCGTATATGATCATCAAATATTCAGCCATATTTAATTCCATTTTCTAGGTAAATATGGGGATGAATTTGTTCTGGATTTTCTGGTCAACTTTGATAAGTCCATTTTCGTTTGATTTGTCACCCTCTTTTTGACTATTGTAATCAATTGGGATGGAATTGATTGATAGGGGATCGACTATATGACCTAATATTACCTATTTAAGGTTCTAATGGTCAATGTATTTGTGGATTCGTGTATTTATTTAAATTAAAATGTTACCATGTCAATTTAAAATTGCATATTCAATTTATCTCATGTATTTTTTTTGTATCATTTTAATTTCATAATAAAATTTATTCTTATATAAATATTATATTCTTCCTTATAGCGCAATGATATTTTTTATTTAGGTATTGTATATATTCACATCATCTTTTGTGAAACACTCCTCATAAATGATGGAGTAATCATTATTTCAATGTTTTTTCTTCACTTCCACCCTCATGAGTCCCCTTCCCACTTCCATTTAAAGAAATGAATAAATATAGGTAAAACACTCTAATGGGATGATCCAAGAGTGTATAAAGGGTATGTATTGTATGTTATATTATGTTCTTTAATATTTTAATCAGTTACTTATTTTAATATTCCCAATCTATGATTTATTTTCTTCTTTATCTTCACTAACTTTAACAATGAAACTTTTTGAGTGATAGTACGATCCAATTACTTAGAGTGATCATATATGTGATATACTAAGTGAATTATTATTTATACATTAATTTTTTAAGGATTTAATTCTGTAATGTTATTTTTTGGGTACGTCTATAATTAGTTATCTGAAATTTTCTAACAACAAAAATACATCAAATCTAACCCTAGTGAAAACCTAGGATCAGCTCATATTAATTAATTTATACCATTAAAACATTATGTTTTTCAATACAAACCATTCTAATAGGAACTTTATTATTTTTGTATCAAAATATAAATCAACAAAAAATTTGGACACTTCATAGATAATCCTCCATAGAATGTGCGTGTCTTTAGGTTTATTCTTAGGCCTCCTTGTATTTTATCCCTACCTATACTAAAATGACTTCTTCTACAAATAGTCGAATTTTGGTTGCAACCAACCTGCCACTAGATCATTCCATTGTTAGGACTTTTATATATACTGGATGTTCTACCATTAGATTCTTGCCCCCACCATAGGCATGCTACCGCCGGAGCGTGCTACAACCAGAGTGTGATACCGCTAAATAATTTCACTACCATGTTTAGATACCTCCAGAGCATGCTACTTCCAGTATTATCTATCATCTGAAGTGACACCAGCAAGCTTTTTGTATCTCCAGATTACCTACCACCAGCGGTGCCACTATTAGCTTTTTCCACCATTTCGATTCTAGTAAGTTTGAAAAGATTTTTTCAATGATTATATTAGGGGAGTTAATGAATATGAATTATTTTATGATTATTCATAACATATTACATGAATGAATTGAAGATATTTAGGGGGCTCTGTGTGAGGATCCATAAGATCCTTATGATTATTTTTTAATGGGTTAATTAAGTGCTATATATTTCAGAGGATGTATCCCTCATGCATAGGGTGTATAGTGGATATAAGATTAGGAATTTATGGATGATGAATGTGATCATCACATGAGATATTACATGATGATACATTTGAATATGAAAATGTAGAGTACATTAAAGATCATGATCTTTTTCAAAAAGACATAAATAAGAACTCTGTGACACTCTATTTTATTGAAACTCTCAGTAAAATATTTAAATATCGTCTCCAAGCAAAATATGTGGACTTTCATGCACCTGGAGAAAAAAAATTGATCAGTAAATTTTTTATATATATTTATTTACTTTAAGTATATGTTATTCGATTTTACTTTTGAGAGGTGTTTTTTTCTTTTTCTAAAGACACACTATCTATTGAGCTATTAGTGGAGAATACTATATATTCTCTTTTGTTAATTTTTATTTTTATTCAAAAAGTAATTTTGGAATAGGTTCATGTGTGGATTGTGTTGTTTTAATTCCCATATTTAATAGTAAAATAGTCTTTGAGGCTGGAAATCATAGATATTGTTTTATAACCACTCTCAGTTATAAATTAGATTAGTTTTATAATCTTCTTGGGAGTGGGTGATTTGCAAGTAGATGGGATTAAGCCTCTTCTTAAGACTGAACCCCTTGTTTATTTTTATTGTGTCATTATTTTTTTTATTCATTTAAAATCCTTAATTTTTTTTGATTTTATTCGTTAAAAATATAGTACTATGATAGTTAGTCTAAACTAGTATTTATATAAGTATTTGAATGAGTAAATTTATTTCAAAAGTTAAATTAATTCACTGTATTGTTTTAACTGATCCTCAATCATGATTTGAGAAATATTTTAAATGATCAAACTTATATTAAACTACTATTTAGATTAAATAGGTAAATCTGTTTTAATTGGGAAATTTTATTTTAATTATTTTTTTCCAAAAACAATATTAGGAACTCAATTAACCTCTTCTTGAGTTACTCACTCCAACCAATATTTTGGGTTAAAAGAATTTTTAAATGTATTTCAACTATGATTTTTTTTTATTTTAGTGATCTCAAATTTCAACAAATTCTAAATTTTGTTATTTATAGATAACAGATAAGAAGGTTCTAATACCAATATAACTCTTTTTAAATGTCACTAATTATACTTAGTGAAAATTCTAGAAGAAAATGAAAATTGAGAGCTTGTGTTTTGAAATATGAACTGATATTGAAAAAATATATGAAATACATAAATCTACTAGAAATACATGGGATGGTCCTACTAAATATACATATAATAATAAATATAAATCCATGAAATCTTTATGTTTTACTTTGGGTGATGAGAAATTCAATTGCATATCATTATAAAAACTACTTTTTATAGTTAGGATACATTAGATTTTTCTCATCAGGTAACATGTAATGTTGAAGGAGTGAACATAAATACTTATACTATTAAATATGAAAATTTTAAAATGAAACTTTATGAGCCTATTTCTAACATGTATCTCATATTAAATGGGATCACGAATACAATTCACTAACTATAGAGACCAGTTTTTGATAAAGCCCAAGTGATGTGACTATTGATATTCATAATTGACAGATAGAGAGGAACCTCCGTATCAATCGGGGAAACATGTGATGTAAGTTAGTTAACTATTTAGGAGGTAATTATAAAATTGATGATGTATGATGAATAACTCAAATTCTACAAAAAAGAAGATGGTGAACCGAAAACAAAATCCTTAGACTTCAAGACTACTGCTTCAAAACAAAAGGATGAAATTCAAGATAATAGTTTGAGTGGTGAAGAATCACCTGCTGATAGTAATAATGAGATGTCTCATTTGGCCAAAATATTTTAAATGTATTATAAGAAGAATAATTTTTTAGGAAACCAAGCAACAACGGTAAATATGATAATAAAGTTAACTAGAAAAAATATTTGAGGAGATACGATGATTCAAATAAAATCATTTACTATGAGTTGTAATGGAAAGGGTATGTCAAATATAACAATCCTATTATGAAATACAAAATGATATGTGATGATAAAGATAAGTGGTATAAGAAAGAAATGAAATAAACATGGAGTGTCTTTGAAGAATACTCAAGTGATTCAAACACAAACCAATAGGATAAGTTTGACAGAGCTAATATGTGTTTCATGGAAAACACATCTAAGGTATCCAATTTCTTTACTACTTCTCTTAAACATGTTTTTACTCATTTGGAGATGCAAATAATGATGAAAACATGTAAAATGAGAAGATATTTGAATATTGTAACATGATTAAAGATAAATTTAAAGAGATTAAGGATAAATATAAGACTTTAAAAGAAACAAAATGCTCAAAATTATATTTTTAAGTGTGTCCTTACAATTGAATTACTGAAAAATGGTCAACTAATAAAAGAGAATAATGAATTCAGATTCTTTAATGGGTAAATAAAGATAGATTTTGAAAGTAATAATTAATCATAGAAATACTCTCTCATAATTTCATGGAATATATATTGCGTCCAAATACTCTATTGGTATAGGATATTAACCTAGTTAGAGTATAATTTTTAAAAATAAATTTATTCCCAGTTCTAGTACAAGTACAAGCTTTTATTCATCTAGACCCAAGAAAGAATTTACTTATAAAATTATAAAATCTTATTATAAGAAACCTGTTAATAAAATATGGGTTCCTAAATTTTATATATCTAACATTTCTGGAGACAATAATATTTTGGTGCTAAAATAATTTTTGATGTCATTTTTTTGTAGGAAACTTGCTTAAAAAGCTCCAGTAGGAACTTTTTGAAACATGTACGACAACTATTCCATATATATAACAAGATATTATTTAGATTTCAAGAATATGATAAAATTTTAGGGTAGTCATATAACTTTTGGTGATAATTCCAATGTTAAAATAATCGGCCTTGGTCAAATCCGTAATTCTAATTATGTTTTAATTTCTAAAGTAAGATTTTTCGATGGTTTAAAGTAAAATATTCTTAGAATCTTATAGAAATGTGATTATGGTTGTCATGTGATGTTTGAAAATAATTTTTGAAAGGTTTTTTAATCTAAAAATGATCTATTATTTAATATATTGAGAAATTACAATGTTTGAGATGTTAATTTGGACTCTTTATTTTCTCAAAATATTTCATGTCTCAGTTCCTTTCACAAAAAATCATTGATTTTGAAGTGGAGGTTAGGCCATTAAAATATTAAATCACTATAAATATCACTAGTAAAGGGTTACTAAAAGATATACCTAATATATAATTTTCATATGACAAAATCTACAACCCCTTTCAAAATCAAAATAACAGAAAATATCATTCAAATCAATTAAAGAAGTTTCAACTTATCAATCCAATGAATTGGTTTGCATAGATTTGTTCGGAACTTATAAATTTTATAGAATAAATGGTAATAACTATGTCTATTTCCTTGTATAAGACTTTTCTAAATATACTTGGGTATTTATTCTTGATCAGAAAAGTGAATTCTATTATTATTTTATGAATTATGCTAAGCCTAAAAAAAACTTAGTGGATTTAGAATTAAGACCCCAAGAAATTATCATGAACATGAGTTTGAATTTCAATACCTTGAATATTTTTTCTCAAAAATATTGAAATAATAATAACTTTTAAACTCCTAGTACCCCATATTAAAATGTTGTTATTGATAGAAGACATAGGACCAGTCAAGACATTTATCATACTATACTTAATGAGTTTGACCTTCCTGTTTATTTTTGGCCTGAGGTTGTGAATATATCATGTTATATAACAAATATATTTTTAAGAAGATATCTCTTAAATAAACTCCCTTATGAATTATGTAATTGTAGAAATCCAAATTTTAATTACTTTAGAGTTTTTTGGTTGCAAATTATTTATTTTTAACATGGGGAATAATCTTGTAAATTTTTATTCTAAGAGAGATTAGGAATTTTCTTTGGTTATTAAACTATTAGTAAATAATATAGAGATTTTATTAAAATATACAATTTTGTGTAAGAGTATTTTAAGGTCAATGTTTATGAAATAGATTCAGATGATCCTAAAAACATTTAAAAACCCTCTAGGAGGATTTATCAACCATGAATATCAATGCCAAAACTTATGATATTTCTATGAAACAAGAAGAAAAAACACCCAGTTCTGAGGGAAAAACCTAAACCTATAGTTTTAGTTGACTATAAAATTTATGCTCTTTATTTTCTAAGAGATTATAGATCTCATATATACCATCATTTAGATGATATAGTTAGAGTCATTGATCAAGGTACACAAATTTGAGATTCTCTTAGGAATCAGGTTGAAAATCAAGTATTCTTGTCACGTCATAAACCTAAAAAAATCAATGATGAAATTAATGATTAATTCTAGGTGATGTAAATTTAATAGGAGCTTAATCATTTTGAAAAAAATAAACTTTGGGTACTTGTAATTAACATAATGAAAATATGACTATTCAAACTAAGTGGGTGTTTATGAACAAAGTTGATGAATCAAGAACTATTGTAAGAAATAAATCTATGTTGTCTGCATAATGATATAGTTAATAAGAGGTTATTAGATATTAGTAAACATTTTAACCAGTTTCTAGGATTTAATCCATTGGATTACTACTTACCTATGATGAAAATATGGATTTAAAACATTATCAAGTGGATGTAAAAAGTGAATTCTTAAATAGTTATATAGTTGAGGATGTTTTTGTGGAACCACCCCCAGAATATCAAAATACACATTTTCCAAATCATGTTTGTAAATTAATAAAATATATATGTGGTTTAAAACGTTCTCTTATAGCTTTGTATGATAGGCTCAACTCTTTTCTAATTTCCAATGATTTATCAAAAGGCATAGATGATCCTACACTTCTTAAAAAAATATAAATTTTTTTAGTTGTTAAAAATTAAGTTGATGTTATTATTTTTGGATAATTTAAAAATTATTTGTGTAATTATTTTTAAAAAATGATGCAAAATAAATTTGAAATGACTTTAATGGGTGAATTTAAAATCATTCTTGGTTTTCAATATTTTCAAAATAAGGATTGAATTTATTTAAATCAATATAAGTCCACTAAATAACTTATAAAACATTTTGGTTTGGATAGCACTAAATGAATTGATATTAAAATGATTAATAAATATAAGTTCGATATTTATAAAGCTAGAAGTTCAGTGGATCAGACCAATTATAGTGATATGATTGAATGTTTAATGTACTTAACTACAAGCTGACCATATATTATGTTTACTGTGTGTATGTGTGCTCATTTTCAATCAAACCCTAAATAATATAATATTCTCTTAGTTAAAAGTATTTTCAAATACCTAAAATATACAACCAATTTAGGACACATCTATCATAGGGGACATTCATTTAAATTAGTATGTTATTAAGATATGAATTTTTTGTGCAACTTTGTTAGATAGAAAGATAACCTATAGAACATTTCAACTTTTGGGAATGTCTCTTGTATCTTGGAATAGTAAGAATAAAAATTATGTTGCACTATCTATTGTTAATATAGAGTACATAGCTATAGGGAGTTTTTGTGCAAAAATTTTGAGGATAAAACACACTTTTCTAGACTATGGATATCAATTAAGACATGTCCCTATAAAATAGTGAAAACCAAACTACAATAAATATTTCAAAAAATCTTGTGTCTCATTCTAGGAAAAATAATATTGATGTAAGACATCACTTTTTGCAGGAACATTTTGAAACAGGGGATATAACCCTTAAATTCATTGGAACTGAACATCAACTTGGGGATATCATTATAAAACTATTTAATTCTATGAGACTATGTTACATAAAACATGAATTAGAAATGATAAATTTTGTATAGTCTTTTTTGGTGGATCCACTATTGGACCAACAATCATTGGACAAGCCACGTTTAAACAAGACACTGATGGAAAAGATACCATTGGACAATCCACTATTTGAAAAGCCAACATTTTAATGATTCACCATTAGAATGAGCCATAATATCTATCACTGGAATGATCCAATTTTTGGATGATCCACCATTATGTTTCTACATGTCTCTATTATTATTTTGATATCAGTATTTGTTTTTATTTTTCTATCTTTCAACCCCTATTTTGCTACCATAAATAATTTTTTTACCAAAATATTTATTCAGTTTATTACTTTATATTTTATTATTTTAATAGAATTTGATTCCCTAAATGATTAATTGGTTTTTGATTTTAAAAATTAGTCACACTCACTCATGCCTTCTCCCTTCAATCTGATCCATTTCACCATACCCTTCTCTCCCGACCATTGACCTCATGAAACATTTGTTTCTCTATAATATTGATAGTGATTCGACATACAATGTAATTTTTTAAAGGACTAAGGACAACAAATAAGTCAATAGAATAACTGAGATGATCTATTATAGAGCTGAAGAACCCACTGCTTGTGAATCATGTAGTGGTTGCTGAAAAGGATGTGGATGTTGAATCGTTTTTTTCTAGAAATTCATTAGTACTAAGGGTGATCCAGGACCAGGGATGGATAAAATGGTTCTCCAAGAATGATATACATTTCTATACATTGATGGTTCATCAATTTTATCAGGTCAGATAGTTTTATTTTGGATAAAACAAGGATTTCATTCAGAGCATGACAGATGGTAAAGTTTTTAACTTTTCTTCAAATGAATGGGAAAGATTCATAAATGTTCCTCATCAAGGAATTTTGTAGGACTATCAAGAACTAATTAATATTAATAGTGAGTCATTTAGTTAAGAGAATGATTTTTTGTAGCTACTAAATATGGAACTCTTAGAAGACTAGCAGCTACTGACTTGGATGGTGAGTGAAAAATATTTTTCATGTTTATAAAACAATTGTTCTGTCCTAGGAAAGGGTACATTATGGTAATGATATATTAGGGTTTTTACATTACATTACTTATGAAATGATGGGATATGATAAATCTCTACATATACCTAATGAATGACATGATGGAAATGAGTAAGTCATTTTTGAGGTCCAATTATCTGATTTACCCGAAGTTAATTTCAACTATGTTGGAAACCAAATTTTTGATTGATGAAGAGAAAGAGGTATAATTAAAGTGTGGTGATTTTTTCTTGATTAAAGTTATCTATAAAAGAATGAAATTTAATCATAATCCATTGATGAAAATGTGGGTTGTAGATAATGAAAATTTTATGAGGATTTTAATCCTATAGACTATCTTACTAGACCTAGGAAAATAGTGGATCCCAACATGGGGCAAAATTATATAGTGGAATATTTTTTAAAAGAATAAGTGGTTGTTAATGAATAAGAGGTGGATAGCTTGTTTGAAGAGGGTAGTGACTCAAATATTCCAAAGAGTCCATTTATGACTTTTCGACGTGCCCGTCCACCCATTTCTCTCCCTACTAAAGGGAGTTTATTATGTAAAGGAGATGAATAGGAGAAGAATGAAATTTAAAGAAATGATAGGATTATGAGTTATTCTTATAAATAATATATAGATTATATAGAGGTTTATGATTATGAGAAGGGTAATTTTAATGATGTGAATGATGATAAGGGTGATAATAGTGATAGTTTAATCATAACGATATTGGTGACATTGAGACGATTCAGTCACATCATTGATCCCATAATTGTTATATTTCCTTAGTTAGGTCTATGGAGAGACATGGTTTAGTTATATCTTCATGTGAGGAGATATCTATTTCAGTTTAGCCACATAGAGATGCTACCTTCGCTATATGAGAGACCAGAGTAGCTGCTGAGTGGGAGAAATCTCCATGTTTTGTTAGTCATGTTGTTGATCATGTTGATCCTATTATTTTATATCCTATTACAGTGGATGTGGATGTACATGATGAGTGGGAAATGTTCCTAGGTTTTTTAATCTTGGTTTAGACAACTCAATGTCTAAGGATATTGAAAAATATTTTGGGGAGCATAGAGATGCCCATGGTGGTACTATTTTAGGTGAGGATGAATTATCATATTCATGGGATCCTTCACTAGGTTCCAAGATACATGCACTATCATAAACAAAATTATATGGAGATAGTAGTGATGATAACCATAGTAGTCCACCAGAATAGGGTGGAACATCTGTCTCGGGTGGAGTTGAATCAGATCTTAAGGGATCCTTAATTAAGAAAATTGATCATGCTGGTGATATTTATGATTTTCCCTTAGATGTACCTTCCATATTCGAGACTTTAAAGGTTTCTATTCTTAGTATTGAGAGTACTTATATTTTCATTCATTCATATTTTGTTTCTTGAGAATATTTAAAATCTTACAGTGTAAGAATTATTTCTTATTTTAGTGGAATTTTGAGGTCATAGGAACCTCCTATCACACATCTCAATGAATTTGATCCAATAAATTTTTTAGAGCTGATTTCTTATCATATTCATCCTAAGATGAATTTTCATATTCATGAAGTTTTGATTGAGAATAAAGGTTTAATATTGAGATAAAAACAATTATATATATGATGGAGATACTGAGTAACTCTATTTCTACCAGTTAGGATGTCTTATTTAGGAGGTTGGATAGTGGTACTACTATTTCATCTTCATCCAGTGGTCCACCTCCCTCAGTTTCAGTGGATACTGACTTGATCAGATCTATAGTTCAAGAAGATCTCCCTGCTTTTTTGGGATATATATATTTCCCTCCATAAGAGTACTTGATCCAGATTCATCAACATGGTGAGAACATATATAAACTGGTAAGATAATTTTTTAATGAATCCTATAGTGATGGGCAAACCTTCACTAAGGATATTGAATATTATCATTCTAGGTTTTATACTAATCATGAGTTTAATGCCCATTTCATGTTTTTAGCGGAAAATATTAGGATTCCACCTATTTATAGGGATTTCAAGGAGTATGATGACCAGTTTATAGTAATGAATCCTCTACTGAAACTATTTATAGAGGACATGAAATATTTATTCAGTACTATAAAGAGTGGAGGAAAAAATATTATTGATTTTTTCAACCTTATGAATCCCTTCCTGTACAAATCTAGAAAAATTGGTTTCTCCAGTGGTGATTCCCATGATATAATTCACCTATACTCCTTCATAAGACCCTTTATCTACTTAGTTCCATATTTTCAGTATGTCTTTGGTTGAATATGTAAGGAATAATAGACCTATTATGATCAAAGAGCTTCCTACCACTACATATGCACCCTCAACCTCTAACATACTACCTCTTGCCTCTGGTAAGGGAAAGGGACATGTTGATTATACCTCCCAGGATGAGAGAGACTCCGATTAGACATAGTTTTTGATAGGGATTTTTTGTATTATTCCTTATATTTCTTTGTGTCAGTGGTGTGATGAATTTTGTCCTGAATGAAATTTATCCTTAATTCAACTATTTTATTTGTTTTTACTATTAATTATCATATCTATATTATAATACCAAAAGGGGGAGAACATTTATTTGTAATTTTCCCTTATCCTTTTTTATCATTGATTCCAAAAATATCATTGATACCAATATTATTTTTATGGATTTTCTTATTCCTGATACTATACTTATCCTTTGATAACATAATTGAGATTTCAGCCTTTCATACTATACATATTTGGATGAACTTTACTAACTTTTTTCAACTTGACATAATAACTTTGATATAAACAATATTTCACATACTTCTATTATGTACTGTAATCTCCAACTCTCATATTAGATTTTTAAAATATTAACCAGACTGTTACTCTTCAAACTTATCTATTTATGATTAATTATGTTTTAAATATGGTTTATAAAATTCCATAATTTTTTATCATCAACAAGGAGGAGATTTTTGACAGATTTTTATTTTAATGATCACAAATCATGTTTATTATGTTACTAATGAAATTGATGTTTTGTGATAGTATGTCATTTTATATATAATGTTAGGATAAGTGTTGGAAAGAGCCACCATAATTTCAACTTATTCCACTGGTAGAATTGTGCCACCACCATATTCTACTAGTTCCAGGATTACCTACCACTAGATCTTACCACCATTAGGACTTTGATACTCCTAGGATGTGCTACCATCAGAGTCATTCCACTAATAGAGGCATGTTAACTCAAGAACGTGCTACTGCCAGAGCGTGCTACTTCCAAAGAGTGACACGACCATATTTAACTACCACTAGAGAATGATACTTCCTATATTATATATTTTTATACATTCCACCACCAGTATTATGCTAAAACCACATTACCTACTACCAGGGGCGCGACCATCATCCTTTTCCACCATCATTGTTCTACTGACTTTGGATTAAATACTCTTAAAATCTATTTTATGGGAGTTAATGCATAAGTATTATTTTATGATTATTCATAACCAATTTCATCCATCCATTTTAAATTGGTCAAAGGATTGGTATGAGGATCTAGAAGATCCTTTTGATTATTCTTCAGTGGTTGCATGCAGTGATATATATTTCACAGGATGTCTCCTTCTTGTGTGTGCTGTCGAGGGGTTGGAATATTGTAAATTATTGAATGCTAAAAGTGGAAAACATGTGAGATATTACATGGTGATAAATTTGACTATAAAATATTGGATTTCAATAAAGATCAAGATCCTTGCCTCAGAGAAAGAAAAGAGAACACTGGAACACTCTGTTTACTATAACTTTCAGAGAAATAATTCGAGCTCCTCTACAAGAAAAATCAGAGGACACTAAATCCCCAAGATAACTAAATATAAAAAACACTAACTTTTTTCTATATATTCATACTTTATCTATCTATTATTTTCTATTTACATTCAATCATTATGTATTTTTCTCCGTTTATCATCTCACATTGTCTCCTATGATAAAATTGGAGAAAAATATATATTTTCTTTTTTTACTTTTATTTGAATAACCATGAAATTTGTGGAAGATATCCCTATGTTTCATTTGTTATTTTACTTCCCATATATAAATATATAGTAATATTTAAGCTTAGAAAACTGAGCTATTTTTTGTATACCTTATCCAGGTTTTAGATTAGATTAGTTATATAATCTGTTTTGAATTAGGTTATTTACAAGTGGAAGGGATTAGTTATCAACTTGAAACTGAACCCATTGTTTATTCCAATGTTTTTTTGTGTTTTGTTCTCTTCATTTTGAATCATTAAACTGTGTTTGGTTTCAATCTGTAAACACAACTAGTACTTCGATATTTAGTCTTAACTATTGTTTATATAAGGATTTATTTGAGTAAATTGATTTCAAAATTTAAACTAATTCACTAAATTATTTCATGTAAGACTTAATAAAGATTTGATAAATTTTTTATGAGATAAAATTAATATTAAAATATTATATTTATTGACTAGGTAAATTAGTTTAAACTTGGGGATTTGATTTGAACTTGTTTTTAACAAATTTTTTATTGTGAAATTAATTCACCGCCTCTTTAGTTACTCCATCCAACCAAAAATTTAATTCCATAAAATTTAGATATATGAAACTAATAAACCATAAATATTTATCATTATTATTTTTATATAATGATATGATAGTGAAACCATGACATAAGTCATCCATTAATCATGTTAGGTTCACGTTTGGTTTGGTTTAACCACCTACTTGAACAATGTTATTAATTTATATATTCGATCATTATGAAAACATAATTAATTATATATTATGATATAAATATTTATTTAATTATTTTTTTTTGGTTATGGAAATTATATATTAATATTTTACTCATTAATTTTCATAACACTTTTCTTTAGTTAAAAAATTACTGAAGTGTTCTTATTATCGATTTCAACATGAAGGATAAAGAATGAAAAAGTAATCAAAGGAAATTGAAAATTAATAAATCATTATAAGTAATATATTTAATTGAATTTAATTATCTTGTAATGATGAAATTTTGATGAAGTATGAATACCTACAACTATCCTAGAAAACTAGTATGAACTATCCAAACTATAAACCTATGATATGGAAAAATAGGTAAATGATAACTAATATATATGTTGATACATATTATAAATGTTAATTATAAACAGTTTTAGGTATGATTATTGTTTGTAAATTACTTATTAATATAGTTTTTTTTTTTATAAAAGAGGATAAATCACATTCTTAGAATTAGAGTTAAGGTAAGGGTTTCATGTCTCAAATTCTCACCCATTGAGTAAAATCTCTTATTATACACCATATTCTCTATGGATTGGTGTCTAATTTCCCATTATTATTTTTTATCGTGATATAATAATTATTCATTAAAGTTAATTGTTAATTTGAAATCATATCCCTCTTGTGGTTTCAATTTTGAAGGTTTTTAATGTTATAAAGATTTCGTACACCTTATTTATGATTCATTAGGTCACAAACTTTATTAAATGAATACAATATTAATGTTTTATTTGATACTAAAACTATCCTATTTTATATGTTATATAATAATTTTTTATTTAGTGAAATAACTTCACATGCTTTCATTTACCTATTATATGAAATGAAAGTATTTTAACATTTCATTTTTTATGTTTTTATTCAAAAGGGCCTAAAAAGTTTAATAAAGAAATTTCATTTCTTTATTTACCACATCAAATTTATTAGCCTCATTTTTTTTCCTTTTTTAAGGATTTTTTATTTAGAACTCTTTAGAATAAGGTTTTCAAAATTCTTCTATTTCCTTCTTAATTTGTTTTGAATGTAATTTCCATTTCATCATTTATAATAAAATTAATTTTTTGTTAAAACTTTTGAATTTTTACTTAATTTTTTTCCTAAAATGTTTTTCGCTCCTGAAGTGATGTTTTGATACTCCGTTATATATTATTATGATATGATTTATTTTTTTATTATGATATTTTTGGTATACCATTATTTATTAATTTCATGTCATGTGGTATTTTTTAAATGTTTATGAAAATCATTAATTTTCCATGGGTTCTTTAAGATGTTGTTATGATTGATTTTAACGGGTGCACATATTTATGGATGATGATCGGTGGGGTATTATATAACAACATAATTAATTTTCAATAATTTAATAGGGAACACATAAGTAGAAAACACTCATGTAGGTATGAAGTACTGAAAACCAAGTGCATCTACCATAATCAATGTGACATATTCTCGGGGGAGGGAACCTATTCCTATGTAGATCTATAGGGGATAGTCAGGAACTCCCCATGTAGCTAGGAAGTCTTCCAATTTGGTTCCTTTTAGGCATCTGTGATGTAAACTCACGCCATTAATAATTATCTTGTGACATTTGATAATGGGGTACTCAATGGACCAAGGTATATGAGTCTTTCAATTAAGAGAGATGTGAATCACCATTGAGTCTATTTCAATTTCAGTAATAGAGAGGTTAAGAGACAGGCAGGTCTCTGTCCCTTTTAGAAGTGCATTATCCACATCCTTTATCGAATTCCCACTACCATAGATGTTTCTAAAGGAAAATATAACCCAATGAGACTTTTCCCAAACAACATCTCCACCATGCATGAGGCCAATTTTACACAATACATCCATGTTCAGTTTGAGGCCATACTTAAGAGGGTTCTAAACGATTCATCTACCATTACTGGAATAAATAAAAGAAATAATCCATCTAAATTCCATGAATCACCTCATGGAACTACTAGAATGCCATCACTTCACCATAAGTCCCAGTTCCACCACGAGACTCCATCACCAGATCTAAAAAACTAGTGATGAAAAGTAGAGTCGCTCAATGAGATCTTTATTCATCGCATCCCAAATACACTAACATCCCATGAAAAAAAATAGTCTCCACCTCCAGGTGTTCCTAGAGGTTCACATTAGCACATTTTAGTTTGTTCTGAATAAAATTCAGGTCGACTGAATTGGAGTTACCTATAAGACTGATGATATCCCCAAAGCCTCTCCACACTACTGATTCCCACACACTCTCAACGAAAATATTCAAAATGGATTCTTTATTACAATTATGACAACACCTACCATATGAAGCTAGATTGATCCACTTATAATCACATCATCTATTGGAATGAAAAGGTTTTGAACTCTGCATATGAGGAAGTTATACTTTATGGTAATATTCTTGCACCAGAAAAAATTTCCACCATTAGGACTCCCATTGATTCCCTACAAGACGTACTTATAGGCCATGGATGAGAAAGCACATGCCATATAATTTGTAAAAAATGATATCTGCCTCCTGATATGTCAACGATATCAGTATACACACATATCTAGAGGTAGAGGGTGGAATCTGTAAATGGGTTATAGTGGTTTGCTTCTGAATAAGAGATGTACGAAGTTGGACTTCCCGGGAAACATAGAATATCACTTGCCCAATTTTTAAACTAGTATTTGATGTCACCATTCCCCATAAACCACTAGGATAATGATTAATAAAGGGTAATGATATCATGAATCATCTTCCAATTCGTCGATACCTTTACCCATAGGGCTTCTAGACTAGGGTTTTATTTACCTCTAATGAATTTACCCCACATATACAGGCCATCTAGAACCTACCATACTAACATGGATTGAAGGAATTTCATTTAACATACCACACTATGAAAATTGATTCCCCCTCCTACACTAGGGATGACATTATTTTACTTGAATATCATCTTCACCTGCACTCTCCATGAAAATCCCAAATGAAGGTTGAAAAAATTCTTTCAATGTTTTTCACAACGGTTTTAGGTACCTTGAGAATTGACAGGATGTGAATGGGGATATAATTGAGTAGACGACTTATTATAGTGATTCTTCATCCAAAATATATTAATTTTTTCTTCTAGTTGGTGAGACGGCTGGTGATTATATTAACAATCTCTTAAAAATGATCATTTTCAATCCTTCCTGGGGAGACAGGAGCTCCTAGATATTACATGGGAACAACCTTTTATTAAAACCGAACATATCCTAAATATTCTTATCCCATCTCTCAATACAGTTCTTCAATGTAATGAAGATTATTTTATAAAAATCCAACATATCCAAGCTTCTTCGCTGGTTTTGAATCGTAATTTGTCGGGCGATCAAGTAAGTGGAGTAACGTCACATTGGTTTTATTGGCATTTACAGGAATCGAACCAATTTCTCCTCTATTTCTCGTTTTTCATCCATTTTATCAGGAATTTTCAGCTTATGAGCATCATGAGTTTTATTTTTGAGAGACTAAAGCATTTCCTGGGTAATTCCCATAGATTGGGAAACCCTACATTTAATGAATCCCTACTGTTATTCATAAACCCATTATAGAATGTATTATGCCAAATGTTTCTTGAGGATAGTATACAGTATCTTATATGAAATGTTTCTCACTAGAGGTCTAACATTGATTGACCAAGGCATGGTACTTCAACTTGGGGATAAGAGTGGGTGAGGTAGTGTAGACCACCCAAGGAAGCACACCCTCACACAAGTAGTATCTAATCAAGTCCATCAGATCCTCCTTAATGAGATCCCATGTGGTAGTATAGAAGGAGACTGAATACCCATCTGGTCTAGGGGGCTTCATTGATCAAGGGATATTATCGCTTCCAAGATTTCATGTTCTCATAGTAAATTCTTGAAAGAGTCATTTATTTTAGACGTCACCACCCCAGGAACGCACTCAAACTGAGCAGACTGTCCACCGGGTTTCCCACATTCCCTACATTGGTTAACATCAGATAATAATGTTTTCAAGAACTTCTCTACCACACCTCCAATGACCCAAAGAACACACTAAAATAGGGCGGACTGCCCACTTGGGTACCCACTTTTTTCTTGCCTTTGATGCAATGGTGAAAAAACATTGTATTCTTGTCACCCTATTTTAACCATGAAACTCTAGAATTATCACATTAGATTCTTTCTTGTTCAAGAATAAAATCTGTGTACTGGTTCCTTAAACTAGAGAGGCTGTTAAAAATATTATCATCCCATTCATTTTCCAGATATTCTTCCAAGTGATCAATGTAATTTTTAATAAAATCCAGGCCAAAAGTTTTCTAGGATGATTACCCATCCATGAATGAACATACACTTTATACCATTTATGTTTGTTATAGAACTTGATCCATGATCTTCTATCAATTGGATTATTCTAGGATGAACTCACCACTGAGTTATTGTCATGCTTGGAGAACCACTTACAAGAAAAGACGAAAAACCCACTAGTCAAACTCTGGGAAGCTAAGGTAATGAGGAGAGTATAAATATCTAAAATGGAACACTCCACATGAGTTACTTTTTTCCTTTGGAAACTCTGAGATTGATTGAAGTTTGTCCAGGAATCAGTTTAAGAGACACTAGGTTATACAGGCTCCCTTTATATTTTACACCAAGTAAACATGTATCTCGATAAACCTAGATCCACAAGCCCACTCTTGGAGACAAATATAAAGAAGTATTGATTATCCCTCCATGTGTAAGATCCACTACCCTTTTTCTCTGACCTATCCAAAATAGTTTTAAAATCAACCTTAACCAACTAGACCGAGTTCTCCATGACGCTCACCTCTAGGTATGAACATAGTCTATCCATTGAACGTGCAACAAAATTAGCATAAATGAAAGAGGAGAATCATGAAATGTTTCCCTTATTAATAGTAATATTAATATGTTGATCAAATACGTTTTTTTATCATGTGAGATGGAGTTGTCCTAGAATATCCATATATAGTGATTCTGAGGCTCCCTATGCAAGGAGTTACGAAGACCAATCCTGTGAGAAAATATTCCAATCTTATGAAAGGATTTATGAAGACCAATCCTATGTGAAAATATTTCGATATTAGATTTTGTTTTGTTCTAAAACGGACACCATCTAGATTAGAGTTTTTACAGAAATTGTTGGCAAGGAATTCCATTTTCACCAAATCCTTAGGACCTGTTCATTCCAAATGATGCACATAATCATCTAAAATGGAGGCATCCAGAATTATCCCTCAATGACTAAAGGTAACTGCACATAGAAAATGAACCATGGGAGGTGAGCTTGGAGTGCACCCTTGTGCATACTCCACTAGCAGAAGGAGAAGGAAGAAGATTCACTTGATCATAGTGATGGAAACCAAGAGGAACTGAGCAATGGTTTGAATACTAGATTGAAGTAGAGGGAGGCCCATCCTCATGCACATGAAATAACACATTGAATATCATCCCTATATCCACCTTATTATTTATGGAAATTATCTCTTTTCCTCATACGGAGAACTGATCGCTGGCTCTAGGGGTAATGTCTTTCCATTTGTCTAATAGATTTGATACTTTCAACAGTTAAAATTGGACAGACACCAAGGATTGATCCAAACCAAGGAGGAAAGTCGGGGAGAACCACCTTGAAAGAGTGTGAAGAGAAGGGGAAATGACCACTTATATTAAAAGAGTGTCTAACATAGATTAAACCGGTGTCTATTTGGAGACCTATTAAGAACGAAAAGGTAGCGGTTTAATCGGAGCATTATTGACCTTTAGATACGCTTTGTGGGAATCTAACTGATGTGAAACATGCCTTCTACATGCTGAAATGGAATGAAAATGGATCTAAAAAGATGAATAGTAATGGGGAGAAGATTGATAAATAGTTTATTGCCACCATTTGTTCGAACCTTCAACATGAAGTAGAAGCCATGATGGGAGAGGAAGCGAAATATCCATGGCCCCACAGATGCAGGAAATTGAGGTCTCCTGTAAGAGAAGGGTCTGATAATCCATTCAAAGGAACTCATCAAGGCTGTCGTCAATGCTTCCGAGGAAAGAGGGGTTCTAGAATGGGATAGGAAGACCAGGGGAAAAAATATATACCAAAGTGTAGGGAGGGTTCTTCCCAATATGGATATCCATCGAGCACCTGAAGAGATAGAAGTGCCAATGACCCCCATATCTACCATTCCAGGACCAGCCACAGTGAGTGGAGAGCCCTGCCCGATATAGACAACTGTTGACTACATGAAGATTATGAAGTTCCAAAAACCCATAGATCTACCACTCTAGGACCAAGCCACAATAAAATATTCTATGAATGTGAGAACTACACATAAGGATTTATGATTCAACACTAAGAAGAGAGCTAGTGATTTCAAGACAAAGGTATTAATAAAAGTTTGAATAAATGATGTGGGGCTTATCCTGCCCAAATCATTCCACCTGTGTCCATTTGTGAGGGGAAGAAGCTTCTTAAAACATGGAAAATGGGGAGAACAATAGAGTAGAACAATCCACCAGGATAGTGCATTTTGGAGCCCTAAGTACTTCCAAGAATAAACTCGCCATCTCCGAGGGGAGGGAGGATGGAGTAGGAAATTCCTAAAAGAAGGGATGAGAAGAATCTATGATCCTATTTGACCTAGAATAGGACCATGTGAGGGGGAAATGAGTCCAATGTTGAGAATGTGGGAGGCTAAGAAGGCCTCAACACTTAGTTAAGTGGTCGGTATGCCACTATAAGATCATCTGCTAGTGAACTAATGGTTGGAAAATATGGAAAATGCAGAGTCAGGTTTTACATGTTCAAATCAAGTAACATTACTGGAAAATCGATTATTGTGATAGGTTATTTATGATGGGATCCCATAAAAAATAGTCTTATGGTGGGGTCCCGTCACAAATTACCCGTCGTGTAAAACAACATCACAAATATTTCTTTTTACGATGGACCGTCACAAAAATTGATCATTTTTTATGAGCAGTAGAACCGTCATAAAAAACATTTAGTGATTTTTTAAGAAACTATTTGAGATAGACCAAAAACCCATCGCAAATAGCTCCACAATTTTTAATTTTTTGCAATGGTTCATCGCAATTACTTCTAAAAATATAAATAAAAATAACACCTTTTGTGACGAAGCATCACAAATAGTTAAAAATTTTAAAAGTATAAATTTAAAAAATATTAATATTAACAATAATAAAATAATAATATAATATTATATTATTATGAATAAAATAATAATATTTATTTTAATAGAATAAAAATATTTATAAAATAATAAATATAATATATTATTAATATAAATAAAAAATTAATATAAATATTTGTAACATTAAATTATTTATAAAATAATTAATTAATTAATAAAAATTATTATTATTATTAATGAAATAATAATATTAATAAAAAATAAAAACCTAACAATTCACAAAAATATAAAAATATATTAGTTAATAAAATAATAAATATAATTAAATAAATAAATTAATAAATAAAAACGGTTATTTATGAGAAAATTTAAAACACACTATTAAAAAAAAGTAAATAGTTAATATTAAAAAAATAAATTCAAATGTTTCATCATAAAATAAAAATACATCACTGATCAGGGGGGGTTGTTTGGAGGAGTAGAATGAGATGACGGATGGAACTCCATCCCTAAACTACAAGTCAAACGTCACATGTATTCCATCTCCTCTTGCTCTGGATCTTACTTCCATCGACATATCTCATCCTGCATTTGATGTTGTTGCTGCTACTGTATTGGAGGAGATCTTCCTTCTAATACTGCTGCAACTGATGCATCGCTTCCGGCTCCCTACGTATAGTCTCTATAACTCACTCAAAGCTCGCAGATGCACATGATTTTGTGCATGAGATGATGATGACTCTCTGTGAGCTCCTCTTGATCTGGACGCCAACATCACATATGTTCCATAAAAACACATAGGGGTCACTCGAGAGTTGATACCAACAATTAGGCCTTTATCGAAGCCATACTGGGTCTCCTGCATCCGTGTTGCCTCATTAAATCTGGGGGCACTAGTCTGACCATCAGTCTCGGCCTATCACTCAACATATGTCTACGACGTCACGACTTCATATAACTCCTACAATTGAAATTTTAAATTAAAATAGTTTATATATTATTTATAGTTAAATTTAATACTAAAAAACCTATACTGACCACAATCTGATGCAGGTGAGAACCTCTAATCTCCCCAATGGTTTGATCACTATATATCCCTCTATTGACGTCATAATCTATATTATGAGGCTGTGTGACTGCCTATATGAATATAAAATAAACCGTTTACATTTAATGTTTTATAAAGTATTTAAAAAAATTTACATACCACATTCTCCCTATGCATACTGAACGTATGAATATTATCTCGATTTGTCACCTCCTGTCTCCCCCGATTTTTCTGAAAAACTGGTGATCTTCTTTGAAACTTCCTACTCAACCAGTGTATACATAATACCTCCCAAACCTAAAATGAAATATAATGAAGTCGGTGGGTGTGATATGTCTCATCAATCTTTTACTCTCCAGCTTCCTCTATTTTTTTCCTTTTCAAATTGTTCAAAGACTAAGTGCAACATGTATACATAGATCCCTACCATGCCTTCCTAATAGACTCACACATGCTCTCCTCAAATGGGTGTCATAAACACTATATATAATTTATTATAACAAGATATTAATTAAAATAATATCTAAAAAAATATTATTTATTTTGGTACTAGCCAATGCATGAACATGCACTTCTAAACATCGATGGGAATTTGATCCCATGACACCTATGAATCAGAAAAATAGTGGTGCAATATAGCGCTCCCCTATCCAATCGCTATATGCATAATGCTTTCAAGGAAAGAGTAAATAATCAAAACATTAGTATATAAATAAATTAATGAAAAGTAACTAAAATTCATTGGTAAAAAACATCTTCTTGAAAGGATCAAACCCATGATGTGAAAGTCTCTTGGTTATAGGGCTAGGAATCATCATTCGGGAAAGACCATTCCCCCTCGTGGTTCCCCCTGAACTACCAACAGTCTGAGGGTTATCTGATTCGACCTCCTTCTCTTCTAAAGGTATATCAGCCTCCTGTAACATACGATACAGATCATCATCCATCTGAAACACAAAATAATTTATGTTAGAAAACATTTGAAACCAACTATTATATATATATATATATTATATGATTATAACCAGAATTTTTCTATGTCAACGTCCATATTCATCCTCATATTCATAGTTATGGATGTCAGTGTATTCATATTCTTCCTCAGTGTCATCAATTACAATATTAGTTTTAGTTTCATCATATCTTTTCATTTCAAATTTAGTTGTAACATCGTTAACATCATCATCACCATCGGCCCTTAACTATGGGGTGTCATCAATGATATTTGTGTATCTTCTTGAAAAAGATGGATTCAAAGAAGTATCTTGAAAATTTTTAATTCCTTTCACTTCATTGGAACCGTATTCGCTTTTAGTAAATTTATTCTCTCAAGATTTAATTTTTATTATGCTCCACCAATCTCACAAATCCCTTGAAATAGCATAGTAATTTTCATAATAAATTTGATATGCCTAATGAGACAATAAAAATGGTTCATTTACTGCAAGAAGACTTTTATATTAAATATCAATGATTCCATTGAATGGATGAACACAGATGCCTCTCTCAGAATCCAATCACCGACATTTAAACACTATTATGTAATGTTTTCTCCAATAACACAATTCAAATATTTCATCCAACATGCCATAAAAGTCAACATCATTTTTTCTATGATGTGATATAATCATGAAAACACAACTATTCATTGTTTTTTATTCCCCATATGCTCATGTATAAAATTGAAAACCATTCACGACCTATGAATTATAATATTTAACCATTCCTTGATTATGGGTTACTCAATACAGATAAACAATTATCAATTTTTTTTAGAATCTTGAGATACCTTAAACATTTTAAAATAATTATCCCTATAAAAAGTATTAAATTGATTTTTTATGTGAAATGAAAAATAAATTATGTTACTATTTTTTTATACCACTAAAAAAATGATTTCATTCTTCAAGTGCAGCTACTATAATTTGTGGAAACTATTTCTTGATATGATTATCATATAACCAAAAAATAAGATAAGATTAATATATTGTTATAAAAATTATAGAATAAATTTTAGGATCACTTACAGTATAAATGGTGTAATTTATTCATAGATGAGAAGAATATATGTATGAGCTCTATGATATTCATCATCAAAATACATAGTTAATAAACTCTACCGAAGCCATATTTGGGATGATTGAAAACAGATAATTGATTTCTCATGTCATCTTTAAAATTTCTGTTGTTATGGATCATGTGTTTCTGTTTTGAAGGATATTTATTTAGAAATTAATGAGAGCAGAAAAAAATAAACTTCCTCTTAAAAATTAGCTTATGTAATTGATCCTTCAACTGATGCTTTGTTATGTACTATATTTTTCAATTTCTGCATGCATATATCAAATGGGTATATTCATCAGAACTATACTAGACCTCCATATTTTTTTTCATAAGGAAAATTTAATATCAAATGTTTTATTGAGTAAATAAAACATTGCGGAAAGATTTTTTCTTGTTTACATAAAATTAAAACAAAATGTTCTTCTAGTTTTCATAATGTATTATTGTTTTTTTTGACACAAAAATGTCCCAAAAAAATATTATATATCTGTATGTGCATACATAATCTTAGGATTTAACAAACCTCTTAATCCAACTAGAAAAATTATTTCCATTAAAACATGACAGTCATGACTTTTAAATCCAGTAATATAACCATTTGTGACACATCTATCCAAATTGGAATCATAACTATGTGGAAGTCTCAAATATGATATCCACAAACAAAATAACAAGTGACTGTATTTGGTAAGTGTATAATCTTCTTTTGGAATTATTAACTTCTATGATCTAATATTTTCAAATGGTTCATGTTATGGACGTTTGAAAATTGGGGAAAGATCTAATTAGGCCTTTACGTTATCTTTGGTCTTTCCTGGAGTATCCAATACTATATGAAATAAATTATCAAGATAGGTTTTCTCAATATGAATCATATCCAACATGTATCGGACCAAAAAATAATACCAATATGTAAAATACCAACAAATTCATCGTTTTATTAAATTTTTCTCTTTTCCAAACACATCAATTTTATGTTGATTTATTGTTGGTCCAAATGTGATGGTAGGTAATGAAGAAACGATTGATTTCAACTATTTACCATATATAATTCTTAGAAGCGCATATTTTCCAATTTTTACTTTTCGAAATGATATTTTTTTTCTTTTAAAAGGATGATCAGTTGAAAGAAATCTACAATGAAAGATAAACAATAGTTTTTTTCCATTGATGAGAATAAACTCTTTGTTGTATCTCATACAGTAAAACATGATTTTTGGACCATGTGTACTCCAACCAGATAACATGTCATATACTGGGATGTCACTAATTCTCCATATCAATGCATCTTTCAGTATTAATTTCTATTTTGCAACAACATCATATGTACTAACACTGTCACTCAACATTTAATTCAACTCATCAATCAACGGTTTCAAATAAACATCTATATTATTTTTCGGATGAGTAGGAATCAATAATGTTAGAAATATATATGGTTAATTCATAAACATTCCTATAGGTAAATTAAACGAAGTTACAAAGACCATCCAACATGAATAATTCCTTTCATAAGAACCAAATGGACAAAAACATTCAGTACAAAGACCCAATCGCACGTTTTAGGATACTAAAGCAAATGACATATGAACTTGGTCAAAATGTTTCCATGAATAATCATTATAGGTATGATTTAAACGTTTAATAGTTGAAATGTAAGTTTTGTGCCATGTCATCAATGATGTTATGTTTTGAAACACAAATAAATGTTGCAATCTGTGCGTGATAGGGAAATATCTCAATAGTTTTACTAGACCAAATCTAGACTTCCCAGGTTGAGGTTCTTTATACCTTGATTGTACACATATAGAACAACTATCCATCAAATCATTTTACCCATAATATAAGATTCAGTCATTTGAACATGCATGAATCTTCTGATAACCAAGACCCAGATTATGAACCAGGCACATTCTCTTGTAAAAATTAATCGGCAACACATTTCCTTCAAGAAATAGTGTTTTGAACAAAGAGATTATCTATTAAAAATAATTATTTGACATTATATTGTCTGATTTAATGGAAGAAAATTTATCAACTACTTCAAACTTTCATATATGTTATCTAGGATATAAGGCATCCTCACCAGACCTCAACAACTCATATAATCGAGATGTTTCCAACTAAGGAGTTAAATCAACATCATAAAGTGTTTCAGTTTTTTGAACAGATAAACCTTCCACATCAATTAATAAACTTCGAAACCGTGATTTATCTGGAAAAAAATTATTAATATCTTCTCTGGAACGGATTTCACCATGATGTTACCAAAAAACATAATCTGGTTGAAAACTAAAATGAAATAAATGATCTCTAACATTGTCAAATGTGTTATACATCCATAGAGAAATTTTATTACCAGGATAGTTAATTATCGCTTATGAAACAAATTTTGGTTTCAATGATGCAATTGATAAGAAAGTTTGAACACCCTCAATATATACAAGATTTAAACTAGAACCATTTTGATTCCAATACTGAGTTATCCAAGAAATATCATCTTTAATGACTATTTTTGACTTCCTCATTCCATATTTTTCTAAAAAATACTTAATAATTAGTTATTTTGTATAATTAGATATAATAAAAACACAATCCAAAAAATAGAAGATAAATAAACCCTATTTTCTAACAATTAATAATAATTTTAATTATTTTATAATTATTTATACTATTTTTAAGATTTTATACTAATCTACAATCATTTATAAAAAATTATACTAATTAACACAAATTATTTTTAATTTCATGTATTGTTACTAATTATTATTAATTATCGGCGATATAATTTCCAATGGATTGGCAACAACTCATTTTCATAATGACTCACCTCCATGCAACATTTTTCGACAAAAATCGCTAAGAAAAATATGCTCCGTTGTATGTTCAACATGATTTTTTATATTGATTTCAGGTGAAAAGTTGTAGAGAGCTAAGGCATCGATTAAAAGGAATGCCTCCAATCCCCAAAAAATTGGGCTAATTAATCAATGTACAAGGATTTATTATGATTTATTATGATTTACATATAATTATTGTTAATTATTACTAATTATTGATAATTATTTATATGTATTGATAATTAATCCTAATTATTTCTAATTATAGCTAATTATTTCTAATCAATCCTAATTAATCCAAATTTTTTCAAATTATTGCTATTTATTCCTATTTATTTCAAAGTATTCTTATTATTCCTAATTATATTTAATTATTCCTATTTATTTCAAATTAATCCTAATTAATCCTAAATATTGATAATTATTTCTAATTATTGCTAATTATGACTAATTATTCATATTTATTATCATTTATTACTATTTACTACTATTTATTACTATTTATTACTAATTATTACTATTTATGGATAATTATTTCTAATTATTAATAAATATTGATAATTATTGATAATTATTACTAATATTTGTAATTATTGTTAATTAATACTACTTATTGCTAATTATTCTAAATTATTCTCTATTATTCCTAATTATTCCGAATTTATCGTAATTCTTTTTAATTATTTCTATTTATTACTAATTATTTCTAATTAATCATAATCATTACAATATATAACTAATTATAACAAATTATTACTAATTATTACTATTTATTACCATGTATTAGTAATTATTACTAATTATTACTAATTATTACTAATTATTACAAATTATTACTAATTATTTCTATTTATTACTATTTATTACTATTTATTAGTATTTATTACAATTTATTACTAATTTAATACTATTTCTTACTATTTATTAGTAATTATTACTAATTATTAATAATTATGACTAATAATTAATATTTATTACTATTTATCTCTATTTGTTACTATTTTCTATTATTTATTACTATTTATTAATAATTATTACTAATTATTAGAAATTATTACTAATTATAAATAATTATTACTATTTATTACTATTTATTACTATTTATTAGTATTTATTACTATATTATTACTATTCATTACTGTTTAATATTATTTATAACTATTTTTAACTATTTATCACTATTTATCACTGTTTATTACTATTTATTTCTATTTATTACTAATTATTACTAATTATTATTAATTATTACTAATTATGACTAATTATTAATATTTATTATTATTTATTATTATTTATTACTAATCATTAGTATTTATTACTGATTATTACTAATTATTACTAATTTATACTATTAATTATAAATTTTTAAAAATTATTACGAATTATTACTATTTATTACAATATATTACAATTTATTTCTAATTATTTCTTATTATTAATATTTATGTCTAATTTTTACTATTTATTACTATGTATTACTGTAAATTGCTAATTAACACTTAGATGTAACTATTCAAAAAAATAAATACGGAAAAATAAATATTTATTCCTAATTTAATTAATTTAAATCTAATTAATAAAAATTATTTATAATTTAATATAAAATAAATTGACTAAACAAAAAAATAGATAATTACCTTGAAACTGAAGCTTCTGGAGTATTAAAGTCGCAGATAATGGTCTGATTTAAAAGTTTAAACAATGAAAAAATTTAGAAGAGAGTTTTTCAGTAGATATAGAGAGAGAATTTGAGTAAAGAAAGAAATGATGGGGAAAATGGATAATAGTATATATACGTTAGATTATTTGTGATGGGGGTATTTAATATGGGACCCGTCACAAATATCTCAGCCCACATTAATTACAGGTGGTCGTTAAAAACATATTTCCAATGGGCCACATCAAAAATAGTACCTCCCATCAATGTATTTGAGATGGGGAAAGAATCCCGTCGCAAATACAAAAACTGTCACCGGTTATTTGTGAGGGGAATAGGAACCCGTTGCAAATAACCTTACCTGGGGTTTGGCACATAGTTCATGCCAATCCTTTTGCGACGGGACGTAAGTGCATGTTCCCTGAATGGCCAGAAGGCCTTTATTTTTTATTGATTTATTTTAACCCCCCTTCCAAGGGATGAGGGGGAACCCTTACAAGGACCATAGGATTCGTGATTACATGGCCCATATGCTTAAGAGATATTACATGACCCGACGGTCTTAGGAAATTCAACCATACTATAACAACAAGGAACTGCCCCTCCCCAACATCTGCATCATGATGGTAGCTCTCCACCTTCGCATTGCCATTTGGAAAAGCATATGGTGCAAGCACGGGCTCGTCCTGATGGCATAGCCATACCTTCTCATTCTTAAAAATATATTAATTCTTCTTTGGTGAGTGCGCCTGCTCTGAATCCTCCTCTAGGACTAATCCTTTTTTTGTAGAGTCTGTTTGGGGAAACTGCATGTTTCCTGAAGGCCTTGAGGTGGCCCCAAGGTGTTAATGGTGGCCCAAAAGCCATACTGATCTGAAGGCCTGGGTTTCCCGAAGGCCTTAAGAACTCCAAGCCCAATGTAGTGGCCCAAGATGAATAGTTCTAGCTGCTACAGTGCCATATAGTACCTACCACAGTACCTGCTATAGTACCACACAATGCCTCCTACATCACTACTACATTTCTCCTATAGTGTCTCTACAGTACTGAAAATATGAATCTACCTAGTTTTGAACATGGGTCTCGTGGATGCACCTAAGGATACTTCATCAACTAGGCTGAGGCTCATGTGTGGTAAGTTCCCGTTGTAAATAATGGTTATTTTATGGGGTAATCTGCCTTTCGAAAATAACCCCTTTCGACGGGCTATTTGTGACGAGCTCTTGACCCATCACAAGTAGCCATTTTCCCATAGTGTAAGTGAAATATTTTTTTCCTAGTGGGGTCATATATCACCCTTTATTGAAATTGTTTATGTTTATATACCATGATATATTAACACATGGAAATAATGAGTTTTCTCTAATAGGCATGGGAATAATGTGTTTTCTCAAAATTCTATGCTTTCACATAACAAGTCTGTTCACATAGGCACAAGCATAATGGGATTGCACACAATGTTTTTCCTATGATTATGGTTGTTCCACATTTCCAATTTTTTATCAAATTATGCCACATTTCCACGAATCATTTCTTTTTCATGACATAACAGGTTTTCATGATAACACCTTATTTTTAATGTATTCTACACTTTTATATTGTGCTCATGTGTTTTATGATTATTGATATATATTTTGAGCCACATAATAACTTTTATGCTCACTTCACATGCTTTTTATTTCTTTATGTTTCTCTATAATGTTTTTTTATTATCGTATGTAGTATTATTGTCATTTATTAATATATTCAGGTCTTCCTCATGTTCATTTCCATGTTTATTATTTGATATATTATGATATGTCTTCCCATATTGATTTTTTGATCTCACCCATTTCTTAAGATTATAACCCCAAAGTTTTGAAGATTGTTATATCGTTTGAGATATCTAGAAAAATTCATAGAGGAGCATGATTATGGATAAATGTTTACAAGTGTTGAAAAATAATATGTTTATATAGAAAATATCTATGACACCAAACCTTTTGGTCTTCAGTTTATCAGACTGTTTGTGAGATGTATTTTTTAAAATATAAAATTAATGTATCATTTATGTTATTTTTAGCTTTTGTCACATCAATTTCACCTCTATTATCACTTTACATACTCACCTTCTCCAATAATCAAACACATTCCATATATTTTTATTCTATTTTTTTCCTTATTCGTTTTTTTAGATTTATTAACACTCATACATTATCTTTCCTTATGGGTACAACCCATGTCATCATTTTACTGGTGTTATTTGGGTATAAATAAATAATTTTATAGTCTAATTAATTAATTTTCCCTATAAATACATAAAATTTCACTATTCTTGTGTAAGTGAAGCCTTTTGATGTGTAAAAGTAATTCTGATGTTTCCCTATATATGTAAAATTAAAACAATGAAAAATAAAACATGTAACAGTAATCTTCGATGATATATAAAAGTAACCTTGAGTATATAAGAGAAAATAAATGGTTGAAAAGATATATAAGATTAAACCTTGGGTATATAAGAGTAATTCTATATCTAAGAGGATACATAAATGTTACATTATGATACAAAATAGTCATTATGCTTCTAGGGAAATATGTAAGAGTAATTCATCTAAGATGTAAAAGAATTTTCATAGTACATAAATGCAATTTGTGATGTAAGATTTAGAAAATGGTAAACTGTTAGGCCTTTCCTATGACACATAATTGTAAATATGGATAGATATGTAAGGGTAAGGTATTTTTCATATTCATAGGCATGAGTCAGGGTGTTTATCAAAAATTGAGATTGATGATTTTTTATAGATTTTTTCAAAAATGATTATTTTATTATTTTAAACTTGTGCTAAGGGGGACTTGGTTCAATTCAACAAGGAACACAACTAGTGGTCGGTAATTCATCCCTTTCTATTATTCTTATATTCCCAGGTGATATCTTAATTGACTCTCAGAAGATTTTCATTTCATTTTATCCAGAATATAGCATGAGGTGATTCTATCAATCATTTTTTATTCCTCCTTAATTTTACCCACTTGTTTTTCTACAGATTTTTTTCTATTTGAGTTAGGGTTATATGTAGATCCCCCTAAATTAGGGTTGAATCATGTTGACATGAGAGAGTTTTTGTTAGGTTTGGCTTCATGCGAACTCTAGATGATGAACACTCTCATATTTGTATAGTTTAATTTATGAACATCATTTCATAGCTTATTTATAATTGTTTCTTGTTTTGGGTGAAAGTTTTGTTTTAATTTAATGATAATTTGGTTATTCTGTATTATAGAGGCTCAGATGTATTTTGGGGGTGGTTTTTAGTAGTTTTCTTAGGGATGTAGTCCCAAGCTAACGCTATATAATTCTTTCATTGATTATTCCATATGATTTTATTTTCAAAACTAATTTTGGTTTATTATATAGGTTAATTATTATGATTTTATATTCATTTAGATGAATTTAAATGAATCTAGGACCTTAAGATGAGGAATGATGACTGGTTAAACTTGGATGAGCCTAGGTAATGGTTTGGAACTTGGATTAATGGAAATAATTTGTGTTTGAGGTGGGTGTTCCCTATAAATCTCTCTATTGTTTTTTTAACATTGTTTTATATCTTGTGATATGAGGACTCGTCACTTATATATGATAGACCATGTATTAAAAATAAATTTACCCTTTTATATTCCCATGGAATAATAGATGTTTCTTGGTCCAAGATGGACCCTTGAATAATAGTTGATTCCTTGACCTCCTATGAATGTGGGGTTATACATAGAGTTTCAACATTCAACATATATACCCTATATGGGTACCAAATCAACCTATAGACTTAGTATCCCTTAGAGTAACTACATTTATTCCACTTTAATTAGGGAATAATAATGGATGTATAATATACTACTTATGGTTAGGCCATTTAGACTCTTAATATACCTTCTATCCTCTGGGATATGTGAGATATGTTATGACTTTGAGTGGTAGTCTTTGAAACTAGAGTGTGAAATTAGAGAGATGAACCTACATTCCGTGTTTGAATGTCGATGTGACCTTGGTGTCCAGAGTGGTTTTCTCATATAAATTATAACATGATGGGTTCAATTTAGATACCCTATGGTGATCCCTAGGTTGTGAATGCATGGGAAAGGTAGGCTCACTAGGTAGTAGCTCAGATGAGTATGGGTTGAGAAATGGGATTGGTCATTGGACCTATATATATTAAAATTAAAATGTTAATCATGGGGATCAATATGACTTGGCTTGTTGTTAATTTTTTTGGGAAGGACTTGTTCCCACTAAGTGATTTTTCTATAGTGGTTGCATAATATGACACAATCCCCACGGGAGATATTGTAATATAGTTTTGGGTTAAGACATGGTTCTCCCAATGTGTATTATCCATAAAGGATTCAGGGAGGATATTACCCAAGGGTACATGTTCTATATATAGTTATATGGAGAGATGATTCCCCCTGAGTGTATGACATATGAGGTTCTTGGGAGAGATATTACCCCCATATGTTTGTTACATGTGGTTTTTGGGAGATTCGTTTCCCTTGGGTGTGTTCTATATGAGGTCTATGTTAGTAAGTAGCGTGAGATGACCCAAACATAACATACATGAAAATTAATTATATTATTCTTGATATATATTCTTTCCGTATCAGAAAAAATCACAAAAAAGAAGCTAAAAGGTTAGTATATTTATATATTATACACATAAAAAACTTATTTTGTAACAACTAAAATATTTCTCACATATATTATGTACACATGATACCCTTCCAAAAACATGACACATAATACTCTTCAACATAACCTCTGAAATTGAAATATAAAAAAGAGTAAGTTCAGATGATCAGAAAGGGTAAACATAGGAGATGTCAATAGAATACCACAAGTGATCATATTAATATAATATGGGTATGGAAACATAATCAATGTATATGGACATAACCTAAAAGAATCATACCTAATAAACAATAGATCATAAATCAATAATCATAACCTAAGGCTTTGTAATAATATAAAACTTGAGTAATATGTATGTGGATACATTAGATAAAAATAATGATCCATGAAAACATAAAATATTCACAATAATGTGGAATATGCATAAACATAAAAAATCATTTCTTATGTAGAGGATCTCAAACAATAATATCATCACATATTGTATAAAGTGACATAGTGGGTTGAGTTTACTCTCTATTCCCATAAACATAGTGGGAAGAGTTACATATTGGATTGGGTTTACTCTCCCATATTACATCTCATGACATATAAATATTTACCCAATATATTGGAGGGATATATAGTTATGGACCCAATCATTACATAATGAAAAAATATGCATATGTGTTCCACATGAACATGAAAACATTCATAATTCTATCATAGATTAATTAACCCATGGGAAATAAATGAGTTTCATGAAAACATCCACTCAACATGATCATAATCCATAAAAATAATAAGGGTGGATGGTATCATTAAATAATATCCCCAATTAAGTATAATATATTTTAAAGTAAGTTGACATTTATGACAAAACATTTATAATAAAATTAGAAAATTATTTTCTTAAGTAATAAGAAATTTCCTGATCATTTTTTGATAAATTATATTTTAAAATATAATAATTTTCAAAAAGGGGTTGAAAATTAATTTATAAAATAATGAAAATATATATAGGAATATTATTAAATAAAATTTAATAATATGATAGGAAATTTTGATTATGTGGAAAATTTGAAAATTTTATTCCTTTCACACTTTTGTAAGGAAAGTCAAAGGCAACATAAAATGACCCATGTAGAAATTTTTTAAAATAGATTCATTTAACCAATTGTAAATCAAGTAAAAATTAATATAAAATCACCCTAAATTCATATAAGCATATACAAGTACATTTATTAAATAAGATGATGAAAATGAACATGGAAGAGAAATATTTATAACTAAATATAAAAGATAATGTTAGTTCCACTTACAAGAATCCTTTCATTCGAATTTTGAACGGAATTAAAGTAAAATTATAAGAAAGAATGAAATTAATGTAAATAATCAAACTAGAATTAAATATATATGATTTTATAGATAAATAAAAACCATTTTTTCTATTTGAAATTTAAAATAACAACCTTGTTTACAAATTGAGACTGGAAAATTAACAATTACCTCAGACATTCACTTAGTTGGATGTCCTCCTAAATCATTGTATAATAAATTATTATTATTATTAATATGGATAACAAAATTATTTGTACTTATTTTACTTAATTGTTTTAATTTATATTTCCTTCCTACCAATATATTAGTTTTTTAATGTTGAAATTAATATTCGGGTGCATGTTGTTCTGTTTTTCAAGAATGCTTCAGTTTCATGGTTATGGTGCATACTCCTTAAACATGGTATTATAATATATCGGATTTTTATGAAGATATATCATATTTTCTGATATAGTTATGGATTTTCAGGGACATTTCATGCAACATATGGTGATGGTTTTCATTGAATGCATAAAAATATATGTTTTTTTGAATTTTGATTCAGTTAAAATACTTAATTTTATTAATGAATATAAATATATATATATTACCATTAAGTAATTATTAAAACATATTAAATTCCTCATTATTACATATTATTACTCTTATTTATGATTTTTTATTCATTGATGATTCGAACGCAATAACATTGTTCATGTAGGTGGTGAAACCAACCAAAACAAGAACACGTTTTAATGACTTAATAATTTAAACCATGATATTATATATTAATTTTATAACCTTTATAAAAAATTATTGAATTAAAAACATTCTATTAAATTAACAAATTATATTTAAGAAGAGTTGGATGAAGACAAATGATTAAAGAGCATATAAGACTTCTTCTGAATACATTAATCTTCTCTTACAGAAACTCTTAGAAATGAGAGGTTTGAGACTTATTATTGTGGCCATATATTCCTAAAAATTATAGAGGTTTATGATGGATATTATTTGGATAGGTATTTAAGATAAATTTTAAAAAAATGTGTGGGCTAAGTTGGGAACAGGAGGGGTGATTTTATAGGTGAGCTTAAGCAATAATTCCTTAAATACCCATAACTTAATGCATAAGGTTTTCATTTTTAAAAGTCAAGTGGATAAAAGTGAAAAAATAACAGATAAGGGAATATGGGTGGATGTTCTTTCCCATATAAATCCTTTTAATGATATGTTTTGATTCATATTTTAGGTCATTTCCACTTATTTAAACCCTTTTACCATATTTTACCCTTAACCTTGGCGACTAACATTTATTTTTGTAACGTATTTTTAATCCAAGAAATAAAAATAAGATTATTTAAAAATTTGCTAATGATGATTAAAAATAAAAAATCCACTTTATTGGATTAAATTTATATAAATTCTAAAAAAATAAATTTTAAAAGCAATGTATAGCGAATAATTTTTTTTAGAAATATATATTTTTAAAACAAAAATAGAGTTATTATTATCCTTTACCAAATAATAATCATTAAATAAATGGTAAATTATATGATTATATATATAACAATATATTTGAATAACATTATTTTTCAATAGAGATCAATTTAATTATTAATACAAACACACTCAAAATAATGAAAACAAATTCTTAAAAAATAATTCCTTCTAATATTAAATGAATTTAATCACATCACATTATTTATCTTCCAACCACACAATTTTATCAATACATAAATTTTAAAATCGTTCTTTGAACACATAAAATAATATATAATGAATCCAAATAACTATTTTTTAACAAAATATTTTTACCTTTTTATTTATTTCCATAACAATTTATTATATGTGAATTATATTTTTTTAATTAAACATGAAGAAGTACGAAAATTCAATGATCCTATTGGATAAACTTATATCGAATGACTATATATCTAATAGATATATATATATATATATATCATACTACCATATGTCTAATAGTCAAATTTCAATAGTCATATGTATAGTGGTTATATATATAAATATCATAATATATTACTATATATTTTCATATGTACTTCACCAAAATTCATTGATAATAATTTTTAACCACTTTCTTAAAATATCTATTTCATTTATAATGTTTTTGTTTCATTCATAAATATAATAAAATATATGATCTTTAATTTAAACTACAATGATAATGATTTAATGTTATTGGCCTTATTATTTACTTGTGATTTTATTCTTCTTAGAGTTTTCTTAATGATTTCCTAATGCGTTATCATAATATATTATTGTCAATCTTTCATTGTAATATTTTATCTCAAAAATATATATAAATGCATTTTTAGTTTGATTTTTTTGTGTATTATAATCTATCTAACACAAAATATTTATTTAATGAAAATATTGACCTAAAATCATTTGGTGTTACATTCTACCCCAATTAAAAGAATTTCACCTGGGAAATTTTGTTATTCAGATAAAAAATGAGGTTACTATTTCCTCATTTCATCCTTTTACCAGATTTCTTTATCAAACATATGATACCTATAGAATATACTAACTAGCTGAGGGGTATTATTTTATAGTACTTTATCTCTATGATATGAGATTTTTATAGGTATCTCCCCACAAGAGGGATTATTCCCTAACTATACAAAATAAACTTTAGTTTGATTTTTTAATGTTTTTGTATTTAATATAATCCTTTTTTATGAATGTTTTTCTATTTCATGTATAGTAGATAATTTTAGAAGGAAAATATTCTGAATGAAGGGAAGCGTTGTGGATATATTAACGGGAGAAGAAAATTGATATGAGAATATAATTAAGGTTTATATTATCAGAAAAACCATAGGAGAATTTTATGATGCAATTCGGGTCACATGTTTTCCTTACATGATCCTTGGTTTTTCCCTTTTGAGTTTCAATAATATTTGGGGGATAATAGGTTGAAAAATAGGTTTCTTTTTTATAAAATAAGCTATATTCGTGGTAATAGCCTAAAATTTGTTGAGTTTTGCAGTAACTGTGTGGTATGCCTCTATAAGGTTCACTAGTGTTTCACATGGGTTGCTTATAGTTAGACAAACCACGTGACATGCCCTATAACACGCCCTAGGTTTGACAAATAAATTTAATTTATAATTAAATGCATGAAACACTAATTCTCTATGAAACAATAATTTTTTAGCTGTTAAATATAAATTTGCTGCCTCTTTTTTGGAATTTCAAAAAACGGGCATAAATGGTTGTGATCAATAAAACATTTAGAGTTTTATAGGATTAGCATACATTTTTGTTGATTCTAAACTTGAAACTTATGAATATTAATTTACACTTATGAATGGTAACCTCACCCATGTACGTATAAATAAAATTTTGGCACTTTATATACAGGAGTAGATATATGAAAAATTAATAATTAAGTGTTGGTATTTTTGTGATTAATAAATATTAAATTATTATTCTAAATTAATAATTTTATTTAAAATAAAAATTATTTTCATTAAATGTTTTCCTAAATAAAAATTTTTTCCTTGTAATTTAGGATAATTTTATTCAACTTTAGTTAATTCTTGAAATTATTATAAATTTAGTTTTAAATTTAAAATCCATATTTTTCAAGTAAATAATGAAATTATTTAAAAATAAATTTTCACTTATTTATAAAATTATTTTGTTAAAATTGAAAAATTTATGAACTCTACACATATTAATATGGATATGTTAATTTTTTAGGTTTTTAATGAAATACTTGAAATTTTTGTGAATAGTAAAATATAAATATTTACGGTATAAATACATTAAAAGATAAATAGACTATTCCTTGAGTCATTGTTGATGTAATAACACTTAGTTTGATCTCACATGATCTTATAACTATTTTCGGTCACAAAAATTAACATTATTGGTGGTCTAGATAAAAAATAATAAAATAATAAATAAGATATTCAAAAATCACCCCTCTCTTCTACTATCAAAACCACCCCTCACTCCCTCTTCTCCTCAATAATCTTCGCCAGGATTATTCTCAATGTTCTACCCATATACCATTCCCTATTATCTACACATATCCAGGAGAACTTGTTCGTTCCAAAAGGCAAAAACCCATTCCCTTAATGAGGTTCTAAAGAAAGGTATTTCAAGAGGTAAACCATCTTCTTTTTTATTTTAATTTCATTTTCAATTTATTTTAACTTTCTATATTATCCTCACCTCATCTTTAAAAATGATAATGATAACTCCAATATCATATATATACTATAATTATATCATATTAATGAAATATACTTCCTCAAATAACTATATCTCTCTCTCTTTTGTTTTAAAAAAGAAATGATCGTCCGGGAGGCGCCGATTTACAACCTTCATGGATGACGAACATTCGTTCTTCAATTTCTCCTTCAATGATGATCATGAAACATTTTTTATGATTTACAACGACTATAATACATGTATTATAACCCATTAAATGTTATTTACCATGTATATATATATAACACTAATTCATATGATAAATCTAGTTCGTAATAATGGAAATATCACCAAAATAATCTAAATGATTATCACTAATGTTCTATCTAATAACTTATAATCATACCATATTAAATCATTAATTATATCACCATTTAATATTTTTTATTTTCATTAGAATCATATAAATTAAATTCTTGGGAATTATACCAATTCCACATGAACTTCCAAACTCATATACAAGTATACCGATCATGAAAACCAAGGAATCAAACGCGCCCAAGCGGTAAACTTTTATCTTATAACTCATGAAAAAGGTCATAAATAAACATTATAAATTTGAAACAAATAAAATAAATATAGATTATTGTATTAATTAATTAATTAATTAAAGGATTTAATTTTATTTTCGAGGACATTAAGTTCAAGTGCATAACATGTTCGGACAAAAGGTAAGGGTTTTATACCTAAACCACCATTATCTTTTGGGTTACTCTTTGTCTCTCTTAATCCCAATTAAATTATTAATTATTATTATGTTCTCATCATAAATTATATTTTAATCTTATATTTATGTGTACCAATATGAATCCTTATTTATTTTATGTGGAGTTAAATGTTTTATAAATCTCTTTCACAATTCTTCGAGATAAATAATCACGATTCAAGGGAATTTCTCAAATTCTTACCAATTTTCAAGTGCACTATATAATATATTTTAAGACACAGTTATTTTTATAAAACCACTAATTCCATCATGAAAAAATTTCCTTTGTATATTTCTTCTTGTATACAAATATTTTACCAAAAGAACTCTTCTTTTCGAAGTAAACGTCTATTTCTCTCAAAAAATCCATTATGATTTTATTAGAGTATTTTTGTCTATTTCCACACCTATATTGACCTTTATGTCTTATTAAGGTTAATATATTGTGTTTATCGCCCTCCATATTTTATTAAATGAATTATGATCAGTTTTATTGTAGATGTTATATCTTGATTCTGTTCACTATACAAAACATATTGGTCTGTGTTTATGTGTAAAAATTGGGTAATGTTATTTCATGTGTTTATATTGTTTATTGTTTATCCCCTTTCATATGAAGAATGAATTAGACATATAAAATTATTGGTTGGGCCCTATATATCCCCTCGATACATCAGTATGTCTCATGAGACAAAACTGAATTGGGATTTGGTAGAGGCCTTATCGTAGTATTTTCATACGTCTTGGATAAGGCATTAACAATATATTATAGATGTCTGACATTATAAATTCCCCCATTATGACATTAGATTTTTATGAACCACATGATTATTTGACTAATATAATATCAATTTTTATATTTCATCCTCTTATGATCATTTGTATGGACATATTTAATTATCTTTCATTCCTTCAATATTATGCTCAAGTATATTTTTAAAGGCATGTTTTTCTGTTGTTCACCACTCATAGTGTTTATTTTTCTGATAATGTTTGTTATATTACTTACCCGATATGAGAATCTAAGCTCCCCCTTTCTTATTTTTTATATTCCTCATGTTTTGAAGATGAATATTATGAATGACTTATAGGGATAATCTATGATTCATATTGATTTTGTATTATGTACTTGATTTCCAGTTGTGATGTTGAACTTATATTTGTATCTTGTTTTTAAAAAATATTAGACTATATAGTCCTTTTAGATATAACTTTCTTGTAATCATGAAATTGTATTATTATAAGGCACCGGCTCTAGGAAACTGGGGCATGCATCTTAATAGTTGGTATCAGAGGATGTTTAGTAGAAAACTTGGAATTTATATTTATAAAACCTAGATTCGAGAAAAAATTCTAATATAAACTTTTCGGATAAGTATACAAGAACATACTAGGATTTTGTTATTGTAAATATTAAGTGGATATTTCTAGAAAATAAATCCCTTTCTAGATACTAAAAATGGATGTGGTTCTGGAATATATGCACCTAAGAGTAACAAATCCAACAAGGTGTTCTGGGCTTCACTCAGGGTAACCCTATACACGACAAGAAGTCTTATTATTCACCTAGTTTCACACTCCTGGGGGATATAGTTAGATAATTCAAATTTTATTTGTAAACCATAATGTAGAATTTAAATTTAAATATGTCCTCAAAGAAACCATGTTTATGATTATGAGATTATACATGTATAAAATTTTGAATTTATGTTAAGATTTTTTCTAGTTTGACATTATAAATTATGATTCATAATCTAATTTAGTTTATTCCATTATTTAGAAATGGTGCCTTATGGAAGGAATAACAATAATATGAATGCACGTATACCGTGTTGGGATTTTACACCTATGCAAAATAATGATGTTCTTTATGAAGATATGACTGGTGTCGAGCATCTTATAACTATATAAGGACAACTGACACATGTTATGAACAATAACGTTACACATATAGCGCATCCTGAACCACAACATAGAGGTACAATGTTAAACCTATTTATGTGACAAAAACCTCCACCATTCAATGGTACTACAACCCCATTCATAGAGGAGAAATTAATAAGTTCCTTAGAGAATATATTTATCACTTTAGGATGTATCGAAAGGGATAAGATTTTCATGGTAGATAATCATCTATCATGAGATACAGATCAATGGATGGCATTAATTACAAAAACAAAGGTAGTGGATGAAATAGAAAAAATGGAATGGAGATACTTCAAGGAAATATTCCTATAAAAATATTTTCCTTGAGAACAACATGCAAATATTGAGGGGAAATTCTTGAGTTTGAAACAAAAATAGGATGAAAACGTCACAATGTATGAATCCAACTTTAAAAGGCTATAAATGAAATCTATAGATTACATATGTAATTGATGTAGAAATATAGATAGATTCATTTATGGTTTAAAACCATTATGCTAAATGGAACTAGTATCCCAATCATTTTAATCATATGAAGATATAGTCTCATGTGATATCAAGACAGAGAAAACATTCTCTGAGTCTTTTGATTTTAAGGGAATGAATGATAAGAATTTGGTGTTTGAGTAAATAATTTATATATTGAAGAATAAAAAACAGAGATTCCCAACATGTGATACTTGTGGAAATAAACACCCCAGAGCCTGCTTAAATGGAAAAAGTATTCTATTACAAATGTAGAGAAAGATACCACCAATATTGACATTTAAAGGGAAATAATGAATCTAATAATGTTCAATGCTACAATTGTAAAGAGATGGGAGATTATTCCAATGATTTTCTTATGTTTTAATGAAAAATTACAAAGATAATTCCAAAGGAGAAAGGACAACATTATTCCATCACTACTACTAAATTTGAAGTTACTAATGATGTAGTGGAAGGTACTATAATCATTTCTTAAAACAAAGACAATGCCTTATTTGTTTATGGATCATCATCTTACTTTATATATTCCCAATTTTCTTAAAAAAATTTATATTTATATCTCTCCTTAACAAGGGAATTGTCAGTCAAAACCCCTAAGGGAAGTCTCATTGTAACAAAATGTGTCAGGTAGTCCTCATTATGGTATATAAATGTGATTTATCAGCTGATTTTATCATCATACCTATGATCAAATTTTATATAATCCTTGTAATGGATGGGTTTTTAAAATATGATGTAAAAATATATTGCAGGAAAATTGAAATTATCATTTGTGAGGAAGGTGTATAATCCATTATCTTTACAGCAGAAACATCACCATTTGATTCTTATCTTGATCTACCACCAGTAGCTCTCCAAAATTCAATTATTGTGGAGTAATATAATACAATATCTATTGGTTGGGGATAAAATATTCAAATTGTGGATGTACCTATTGTGATAGGATGTGTTGATTTATTTCTATAAGAATTACTTGGACATCCTCTAGGGTAGAATGTTGAGTTCTCTATTCATTTAATTCCTAGTTCAATACCTATATAAAAGACTCCTAATAGCTTTACCAAGGTGGAATTATTATAACTATAGAAAAAACAAGAGGAATTGAGTGATAAAAGATTTACCACCCTAGTATTTCTCCATGTGGAGCTCATGTTCTTGTTGTCAAGAAGAAATATGGATCCATGAGGTTGTGCATTGGCTATAGAGAAATAAATGCTATTATGATAAAGTCGAAATATCACATGCCTCAAATTGATGACTTATTTGATCAAATTCACAAAAAACAATATTTTTATAATATTGTCCTTCGATCTGGATATAATTAGTTGCGTGTGAGACCTTACTGGTTTAAAGTAATTACTTTTGGATTGACTAATAAACCCTGTATTTTCATGGATAGAATGAATAACATTTTCAAGGAATATCTTGATGAATTATTTGTGGTATTTATTAATTATTTATTGGTATACATCAAAATATATGAAGATCACGAGAATCACGTGCACATTTTCTTTGAAGACTCTTAGAAGAAACAAGTTATATGGGATGTTCAGAAAGTGTGAATTTTGTCTTCAAACATTTTTTTCTTATCCATATAGTCTCTAAGGATGGAATCTTAGTTGATCCTTCAAATAAAAATAGAGTTCATGAATGTCTTACTCCAATGAACATAACCTAGGTACACATTTTTATTGGTTTAGTAGGTTATTGTCATCATTTCATTCAGAAGTTCAACGGATTAGATAACCTATTAACCAAGATTACTCATAAAGGGGTGAAGTTTGTATGGAAAAAAGAATGTGAAGAATGTTTTAAAAATTGAATAAGAGGTTAGTGATTGCCCTAATCTTGACTCTACTATCAGCAAATTTTGGATTTTTTATTTATAGTGATTTATTATTGAATGGAATGGTTTGTTTGTAGAATGATAGAGTTATTGCCTATGAATAAAGGTGGTTCAAAATTCTTGAATGGTACTATCCAACTCATGATATTGAGATATGATCTATATGATTTTCTTTGAAGATATGGATACAGTACCTCTATGGTGAAATATGTGAGATATATACTGATCACAAGAGCATGAAATAAATCTTCTCACAGAAAGAACTCAACATGAAGCGAAGGTGATGTCTCAAGATACTCAAGGATTATGATTGTTCTATACACTACCATCATGGGAAGGATGATATTGTGGAAGATTCATTGATCTAGAAGGATCATGGAGTTCTTAACAAAATTAGGATTAACAGGGATCCTCTCTAAATAGATCTAGTAAGGTTGGATATGAGAATTAACAATTATGGTATAGTATAATTACTTTTAAAATTTGTATCCCAACCATATTTATTGGAAATAATTAAAATTTATCAATATGGTGATGAGAATATTAAAAAGACAATTAAGTCAATGAATGATAGAATTTGTTCAGACTTCATGTGTGAGGATGGAATTATGAAATTTTGGAGAAGGATATGTGTTCCCTCTATAAAAAATATAAAAAGGTTTTTATTTGATGATTCCCATTGACAAAATTTCTCAATACACTATGGTAGCACTAAGATTTATGGGTTTTTGTAATAAAATTTCTTGTGGGACAACTTGATCTGTGAAATTGTGGATTATGTATCCATATATTTAGTTTGTCAATAGGTGAAGTCTGTAAGTCAACATCCTAGATGTGTCATGAAACCAATACCAACTACTAAGTCGAAATTGTATGACACCACCATGTATTTTTTCAATGTATTACCAAAAACTCCAAGAAGGAATGATACAATTTGGGTAATTATGGGTTAAATTACCAAATCTGCACATTTCCTCACTATAAGGTACGATTTTCCACTATAATTCATTGCACAGATCTAGGTCAAGGAATTATAAGAATTCATAGAGAACCTATGTCAATATTTTTTATGATCCATGATTTAAATAAAAATTAATGAAAAGTACTCAGAAATATTTGGATTGTGATCATAGATTGACACTTTTAATCACCCTCAAATTGACGGGCAATCAGAAAGGATGATCCAAAATTTAGAAGACATGTTGAGATATTGTTCACTTGACTTTCAAGGTATATAGGATTAGTATTTACCATTGGTGGAGTTTTCCTATAGTAATAGTTTCCATTAAACTATTCAAATGGCACCATGTAAAGCATTGTACTGAAATAGATGTCGTACATCAACATGTTGGGATGAAGTTGTTGAAAGGAATGTTGTAGGCCTAGAGCATGTGAAGGATACAACAATGAAGATAAATACTATTCAAACCCATATAAATGAATCTCAAAACAATCAAAAAATATATGCTGATAATAAAATGATGGATTTGGAATTTCAAGTGTGAGATCCAATTTTCCTGAAAGTATCTTTAGGTTAGGGAGTTATAATATTTGGGAAGAAAGGGAAATTGTTCCCTTCGTACATTGGTACTTTTAAAATTATAGAGAGAATTTCAACTATGAATTATCATTTGGCAATGCCACTTATCCTTTCTAAGGAAGATAATGTGTTCCATGCCTCATTTTTAAGAAAGTAGGTGCTAGAACCAACACATGTACTCATTTCTAAAGGAATATAATTGGAACCCGAGTTATGTTACTATAAAGATAATATCAGGATTTATGATGCGAAAGAACAGGTGTAGAGGAATTAGACGACTCGGCTAGTAAATTTAATTTGGAAAAAATAATAAAATTTATGTTGTAATGTGGGAGCCTAAGGAACTTATGAATAATACCTACCGAAATCATTTTTTGAGGTCACATTTTGGAAACTTCAAGGATGAAATTATAGTACGGTGGAAAAATGTAACACAACAAGGTTTTAAAAATAAATTTAATACAAAATTTAATGCATGAAACATTGAGTCTCTGTAAAATAAAACACTGTTAATGTAACCTATCCATTAATAATAATTTTTATTCATTTGTGTTATGAATTTCAAAAAATAGACATACACAATTACGATAAGTAATATATTTAGACTCTGAGAGGATCATCTTACATTTTTAATGAATAGTAACTTGCCCCTTATGAATAGTAATGTACCTTTATGAATATTATCCTCACCCATGTAAGTATAAATAAAATATATGCACCTTATAAATGAGAGTTAATATTTTAAAAAGTAATAATTAAGTGTTGGTATTTTTTTGAGTAATATATAATAAGATTTAATTTTAATTTAATAAATTTATTGAAAATAAATTTCATTTAAAAAAAATTCTAAATAAATAGTTTTTGTTTTGAATTTAGGAAAATTTTATTATACCTTGATTAATTTTTGAATGTATTATAAAATCATTTTTGAATATAATATCTTTATTTTTTAAGTAAATAATAATTTTATTTAAAAAGTAAATTTAACATGTTTAGAAAATTATTTTAAAAAAATAGATTTCGTTTTTTAATTATAAAAATTTAAAAATTATTACTGTGAATTTTTGGGATTTTACTGAAGTACTTGAATTTTTAGTGGATAGTAAAATATGGTAATTTACAGTATAAATACATTTGAAGCTAAATTAACTATTCTTTGAGTCATATCTAATGTAATAACAATTGTTTAGAAATAACCTTCACTTATTAGTATTTATGGTCATAAGAAATAACATTATTGGCTTTCTTGAAAAATAATAATAAAATAATGAATAAGATATTCAAAAATCACCCCTCTCCTCCACTATATATCCTCCTCTCACTCCATCTTCTCCTCACTCCTCCAAGCCTTTAAGAAAATAAATTTATCCCAAATACTCTTCCATAGTCTCTCCCCAGGCCCAATAGCTCTTTGCCTTTCCAAAATACTAAAACTATTTCTCTTAAGGAGGTTCTCAAGGAGGATATTTCAATAGGTAAACCCTATTCCTTTTCCTTTAATTTCATTTTCAATTTATTTTCTTTTATTATCTTCTCCTCATCTATTCTATTAAAATGATAATTATAACTCTAGTATCATATATATATTGAAATTATATACTGTTATTCGAATATCCTTCCTCAAACTAAAATATCTCTCTCTTTTGTTTTAAAAATGAAATCATTGTCTGAGAGGTGCCAATTAACAACCTTCATGGATGACGAACCTTATTTCTTAAATTTTTAATTCACGACAGGTCATGATACCATTTTTATCATTTAAAAAACTATAATATATGTATTATAACCTATTAAAAGTTTTTGAACTAGTATATATTCATAATACTAATTCATATGAAAAAACTAGTTCATCAAAATCAAAATATCACCAAAATAATCTAAATGGTTATCACTAATGTTCTATCTAATAACTATTACTCATACCATATTACCAAATGAATTATATAACCATTTAATATTATTTGTTTTCATTAGTATCATATCAATTAAATTATAGATAATTATATTACTTCCATGTGAACTATCAAACACATATAAAAGCATATCGATCATGAAACCCGAGTAATAGAACGCTCCCGAGTGATAAAATTTTATCTTATAACACATAAAATATTCCATAAATAAAATTAATAAAATTTAAATAAATAAAATAAATTTATATGAGGTTATTAATTAATTAATTATTTTATTTAATTTGATTATCTAGGATGGTAAGGTCAAGTGCAGAACACATTTGGACATATGGTAAGGGTTTTTTACCAAACCTCCATTTTCATTCAAGTTACTATTTGTATCTATTAATCCCAATTAAATTATAAAATATTATTATATAATATACATAAATTCTTTTTGAATGTTCTATATATGTTTACCAATAATAATCCTTCTTTATTTTATGTGGACTTAAATGTTTTATAAAGATATTTCACTATTCTTCCCGATAAACATGCCCAGTTCAAGGGAACATCTCATATTCTGACCTATTTTCAAGTGCACTCAATAATATTTTATAAGCCACATTTGTTTTTTCTAAAAACACTCATTTCATTATGGAAAAACTACCTTAGTTAATTTCTAGTTTTATACAAATGTTTTACCAAAATAACTCTTCGTTTTGAAGTAAAAGTGTATTTATCTCAAAAAATCCTCAAATATTTTATTAGAGTATTTTTTTCAATTTCAAAACCTATGTAGAACATTTTGTCTTATTGAGGTTCATATGATATTTTTATAACCTACCATATTTTATTACATTTTTTATTATTATTTTGACTGTGTATATGATATATTTATTCCATTCACCATATTATTCTGATTGGTTAATGTTTACATGTATAGATTGGGGAAGTTATTTCATATATTCATGTTTTTAATGTTTACCCCTATTCATATGAGGAATTAATTGGACTTAGAAAGTGATGGGTTGGTCCCTCTATAGTCACTTGAAGAATCTGCAGGATTCATGAGACAAAATATAATTGGGTTTTGGTTGAGGCCTTTCCCTAGTGTTTTCATACTTCTCTGGTCGAGGCCTTGACAATATGTTTCATATGACCAACACTATTAATTTCCTAATTATGGTATTATAAATTGATAAACCATGTGATTATTCAAATATTATAATATCAATGTTTATGTTTAATTCTCCTATGATCATTTATATGGCCATATTTAATCATCGTTCATTCCTTCCATATTATGATCAAGTATATTTTTAATGGCATGTGCTTTTAGTTATTCATCATGCCTAGTGTTTATTTTTATGATAACTTCTTATGTAGTACATACTCTTATTGATCACCGGAGCTAACCCATTTCTTATGTTTTATTTTTCCCAAGTTGTGAAGATGAATATTATGATTGACTTGTATGGATAATCTAAGAGTCATATAGGTTTTCTATTATGTATTTTATTTCAAGTTTTAATGTTGAACTTATGTTTGTGTCATTTTTTTCAAAACAAATAAACTATTAATTCCATTGGTATATTAATTTCCGGTATTCATTCCAATATATTAGTATAAGCCACCAGCTTCAGGAAACTAGGGTCTGGGTCCTTACATGCCATGTAAACGGTGCAGGGTGTATGTCGGTTTTCCATGAGTGTCACACGATTTGAGTATAGTTTTACAAAACCATGACACTCAAAGTGAAAACTATGCACCCCCATATATAATGGACATTAGGGGTTCGTGGTTAAGGTTCATAGTTAGTTTAATTATTCAGCCTACCCTAGAAACCACGCATCCCCCTTACAGAATGTTAAAAGGTCAGATTAAACCCTTTTTCTCTTGGCCTTTTTAAAGCCTAATCTCATAATAATATTATATTAGAGAATCCTTACATTTCCCAATCACTATGGAGTAATATACTCTTGGATTATTTTTAGAATTCCTTCATTATAGATGGATAACAACAAGGTTTTCTTTACAATTTTAATATAATTTCCCCTCTACTTTGTAGATATATGCGAGATATATTCTCCTATCATATTGTTGGAACCCTATTAGTTTTTGATTCTAGATATAATGGGGTTGGTAGATGATTGATGTCATTTTCTATAGAATTAGGATCATAAATACCTAATCGACTCTTCCCCATCTTATATTTTCAATGGAGGTTTGTACTACCTCTATTTTGAGGTAGGTTTTTCTATACAATGGGTTAATTATATGAATTTCTTATCATTGTTGTAAAATTACTTTGTTTTATTCATTTAATTGAAGTGGTTTTATTTGTTTAAAGGTATTTATTGGAAATATGAATGTTTCTAAAAGGGGTTTTCATTAAAAAAATAGTTTTTCATGCCATGTATTTTATTAAAAGTTTGAATGGTGTTTTTTATTTTGAAATGGGTTTTAAAACAAAGAAGATGATTGGATTGGAATTGAATTTTTTTATACCATGATGATGGTTTTGAAATGTATTTTAAAAAATGTGGCACATAGGGATCCCTGGGTGCGTCGGGAAAGGGAGATAGTTGACTTTAGTGTGTGTGTCACCACTAGGGGTTGCTTTTGGGATAACGATGGACTGTGGAAAGACATGATATTTTTAGGTTCCAAAATATGCCTGTAGAGGATTTTTTTCTAGTTTGTATTGTCATTGGCTAGGGACCAATATGGTGTGCTATTTTAGATATTTTTTTTATTAGATGGTGTATTTTTCTCATGGATTATTACTCACATGTTTTTCCCGTGAGATTGTATTACATGTCTTTTCATGATAGATTATGTCATGGATATCTGATTAATTAGTTACCTTATGGTGTATGGATATAAATTCCGACATTATCACCTAAACGTTTCACATTCATAGAATTTTTAATATGAAAGGATTTTATGAAAACCAAAGGAAAATAATTTACAAATATGTTTGGATTTATGAAAATTCATTGTAACACTTTTTTTTTGTTTTAAAAACGTGAATTATTACATTGTGTATATTATAACTTGTATTGAATCTGTGGTTGTATCCTCCTAGGATTTTTTCTCAAACACAAACTTTAATTTTAGGTTGTTTAATGTGTTTTATTGCATGATCCAAGAAAAGGTAAGGACATCTTGTATAATTTTGGATTCTCTTGTGGTCCCAACATTCGATTCATGCATATAATTCATGATTTTTTTTAAATTATTGGTGTTCGAAATCATAGATGTTAATTCGTGAAGTTAGTCCTATGATTTTATAATATGATCAAAAACTTATTGGTAATTGTATTATTCATAATGGAAAATTCATTTGAGAAGATCGTTTCTAAATCCAAGAGATGAATATGTGAGGCTGGATCCATAGCTGAATCCTCTAGTGTACCCTTCATTGGTTGAAGATATAATCCCTATAATATAGACTCTCGGTCAAGTGGGTGTCTGGAACACATGATGAGTAGTGGATCATGGATCAAAATTTACTAAGAAGAAGCCATATGTATTCCATGGTGATAAGGGAACCCATGAATATGAGGAGTTTTTTGAGTGTATTGAGTGGATATTCATCCTTTTTAAGACTTATACGAACTCTAGGGGGGGGTTACTCATATATTCTCGATGGATTGGGGAAAAGATAGTGGGAATCTATTATGCAAGATATGTTGAATGAGTATATTACTAGAACATCATTCAAGAAGACTTTTAATTAGTAGTTTTACCCTAATAAGTTTCATGTAGAAAATAGCTAGGAGTTTTTGACCTTGGTGCAAGGGATCATACTATTCTAGAGCATTCCACTCATTTTTTTGAGATGGTGTATCAGACACCAGAGCTATTTAACAATGAGTACATAGAGGATCGAAGGTTTGAGTTGGGATAACGACCATATATTTGGTCAATGTTAATTCTCATGTGTCCACTTAACTGCATGGAGGTAGTCAATAAAATAGTTTTTTTGAGGTATTCATTTCTATAAATATTGGTTTTGGTGGAGTTTTAGTTGGTGTAGTTGTTATCTAGGGTGTGTCTTATTGAAAGAAAAGAAAACGAAAGGGTTGTTAAATTTCTTTTAGACTAGTTTTATATTATTCATCAGGAAAATGATCATCTATTATTTTGGAATGATTATCCCTACTAATCCAAATTCTATGGAGGTTCCTAAGACTTGTCATCATTACATATTATCAAGTAATCTAAAACATTTTTGTGAAATAATATCCTAGAGAAATAAGGCAAGATCCACTCTCACAAATGGTTTACAGGTTTTTAAATATTCTTTCATGGCTGTTGGGTATAATCAGTGAGCCAAGGAGATGTTCATGTGGATACTATTGGACTACTTTAAGCGATTGAGTATGAGCCATAAGAATATGAAGTAGGTCTAACTACTGTTAGAGTTACAATGTTTATTTCATCTTTTATTGTGATATATTTGTTTGATATATTTCATACAAATTATTTTATAAAATAAATTATTGTTTACATATTGGTATTACATTCATAAATTATTACATTATTTTTGGACCCTTCCATGTATCTAAGGAATAGGTCTAAACATGGTTTTGAAATGTCCCATATTTCTGAAAATGTTAGTTGACTATGAGGTAATATTAGAATATTCAGTTCTTGATATTTACATATTTGAGCTAATACATTGCATGGATTATTTTATCAACATTAATTCCAAGATAGAATATTATCATCTTATTGTTTAGTTTTTATCATTTTATGGGGTCAATCATGTTTTAAGGGTGAGTGGGACTCCAGATTTGGAAGGGTGGGTCCTGGTTTTCCTTATGTTGGGGTAATCGTGTGCTAGTTCGTAGATATTTTTGTTGTTGTAGTTGAACATTGTTGGAAACACTACATCCTATAGTGGTGATTTTATAGACCAAGTCTTTTTTAGATGATTTATCTATGTTATCACCTTAGAGAGAGGTCGAGTTTACTATTTACCAACTCTCTAGTATGAAGCCCATTTCAATTCCATGTTTTCAAATAGAACATGTTTTGTTAGTGTAAAATTAATTCTATCTTGAGGATGAAGAGGATAAGGGATTTATTATTCCTACTATTTCATCATGGTCTTCACCTACCCTATTTTATAAGAAGGGATATGGGAGTCTCAGTCATTGCATGGATTATCAAAAGTTGAATTGCGTGACAATTGAGAATAAATGTCATTTTCCTATGATTGATGATCTTTTTGACCATATTGAAGAGGAATGTTGGTTTTCAATGATTGAAAATTGGACAAGGTACTACCGATGGAGTGTTCAAGGAGAGGATATACTCAAGACATCATTTAGGATCTACTATAAGAATTTTTAGTTTCTGGTTAGGTCATTCAGTCTCACTAATTCTCTTATGGTAATTTTGAATTTGATAAATAAAACTTTTCATCGGTTTTTGTAATATTTTTTTGTGTTCATGGAATATTATTTTGTGTACTCAAATTCAAAGGGGGCGCATACAAAACATTTAGATATAATTCTTCAAACATTGAAGGAAAATCATCTATATTTTAAGCTATCTAATTGGGATTTTTGGATCTATGAAGTAAAATTTCTAGGAAACTTCATATCTAAGAGAGGAATATCAGTGGATACAAAAAATATATAGTATGTTATGTTATAGTAGAAGCATATAAATGTATTTTAGATCCAGATATTCTTGGGTTTGGATGGCTACTATAAATGATTTTTTAGGATTTCCCTAAGACTGTATCTTTGATGAAATCATTAACCCATAAGGGTATATATTATGAATGGAATGAAAAATGTTTGAGATATTTTGAGGAGATGAAGGTGAGTTTGAAATATAAACCAATTTTTATTATTCTGAAACTATCGTTGGGTTATGATGTTTCTTGCAATGCATTTGGTTGGGATTTTGGATGTTTTTTGATGTAAAGGAAACAAGTGGTGGCCTATAGATATCGCCATTTACTCCCTGATGAGAGTACCTACCCTACAAATGAACTTGAGTTGGAAGTGGTTATGAATGCACTCAAAAACTGGCATTAATAACTCTTTGGAAAGTGGTTTAGGGTGTATAATGATCCTAAGAGCCTGGAATATATTTCTACTCAAATGGATTTGAACTCATGATAGAGACATTGTTTGAAGTATCTTTAGAATTTCAATTTTGATATTTTATACACCCTTGAGAAAGGGTATGTGGTTTTATAATAATTGATCAGAATATTATCAACACAATCCAAGAAGTAATTTGGTGATAATTGGTATCTAATGAGTATTTTTCAAAGATAAGCTTGGGAGTGGAAGAGGTTGGTGGACGGGTATTACTAGATTTGAGGAAACATGACTCATTTTTTTATGAGTGATTTCATATTGATCAGTTGATAGACACTAAGTTACAATGATTTATTAAACTCATTTATGACGGAGAGTCCTCGATTGAGTGGTCTTGATCACCTAGTAGAGTTTTATGCTTCCGTAGTAGGTTGGTTGTTCTGATTTATTTGAGGCAGTAGTTTCTAGAAAATAGACACTAGTCATATTAATCCATATACCCTAGGGCTACAACGATGTATCACGACTTGATACATTAGTATTGGTGTCCAATGATGAGGTAGTCGAAGGCAGATTTAGTGTCACAGTATCTCACATATTAGAAAATTAAAGGAGGACACAAAAGAACTACTGATTTTTTACAACCTTTAACCATTTTAGTATGGAATTGGGATGATATTTCCATATAATTAGTGTTTAGTTTTATACATAATACTAATTGGAAGGATTAAATTGGGGTGATTATTGATTGACTTATGAAATCAAAAAATGTATTTCATATCAAGGAGATGATGAAAGGGGAATACCTTTGGGACTTTTATATCTGAGAGATTGTGAGACTTCATGGGGTTCCCTTTGTAGTTGTATCTATCAGGGACCTAAGGTTCACATCCATGTTTTGGAATGGTTTTAAATAGGAAATGGTTTCCCAATTAAAATTGAGTATAATTACTAGAAATATATGGATGAAAAAATAGAGAGAGTTATCTAGGTTCTTGGGGATATGATTTGGACTTATGTTCATTATTTTATAGGATCTTGGGAAAATCATTTTCTTTTGGTTGAATTTTCATATAAAAATAGTTATTAGGTTTCAATAAATATAAAACCATATGAAATTTTTTATGGGAGGAAAACTATATCTCCCTTATGATGGGTTGAGTAGGGAGATAGATCCTTTTTTGGGCCGACTCTCAGTCAAGAGATGAGAGAAAAGGTGCAGTCGATCTAGAATAGGATGGTCATAGAATAGAGATGTTAGAAATATTATGTGGAATGTCATAATTGGATAATAGATATTAAGGTTTGTGATTGTTTTTTTCTCAGATATTCACCTTGTTTTGGAAATCATTAGTAGGGTAAGTAGGGTATGATGGAATCAAGGGTTTTTGGCCCCTTTGAGATCATAGAGAAACTCAGAAATGTGGAATATCAGTTAGACTCACCTTCTCTCTTGAAGTTGATTCATCATTTGTTTCTTGATTACTAGCTTAAAAGGTATTAACTAGATCCTTTTCATGGGATTGGATTTGAGGATACTGATCGTGAACCTGATACCTCCGTTGTTGAGTTTCCGGTTCAGATTATGGATCACCAGGATAAGGTACTACATGGTCAAATGATTCCCATGATATCGGTATTGTGTTAATGTAAAAAATATATCCATGATATGTGGGAGTGGGATTTTTTGATGAGGTAGTATTGAAATTCCTTTTTTGTAGGTCCAAAATATTGAGAATATTTTTGGGAAAGAAAGTGATTATGGAAGAGATAATTGTGACGCCCTTCGGGTCATAGTTACTCCTTAGTTGTGCCTTGGTCTTTCTATTTTATGGTTTGGGATGATTTGTGGGATTAAAGGTTGAAAATAAATGTTTTTAGAGGAAAATATATAGGTTCTTGGTTATGGTACATTGTCAGTTTAACCATTTGTAAACCTTGTTGTAGGCCTCTTTATGGTTCTAAGGGAATTTTTTTATGGTTAAACAATCTCTGCGACATTCCTTATGAACTTTGCGGGGTGTCTGGTGGGTTTCCAAGTGTGTCACATGGTTTTATCATGGTTTTTACAAAACATTCATCCCCCATCAAAATCATTCACCCCTAGAAAGAATAGATAGTAGGGGCACATATTTATGGAGTACCATAAGTTTAATCATTCAACCCTCACCAGAAAATTGTGAAACCACCTTCTAAACTATTAGAAACTGATATTTTATCCTTTACCATTAGTAATTTTAAAAAATAATCACCCTATAATATTCTCTTTGCTCATCCTGAACCATAAAAATTTATTTGGTGGTCTCTCCCCATAGATTTTATGTGGAATACCTTTGTTCATGATGAGTCACATTGAGGTATGTTGCGTACTAATTTGGTTTCCCCTCTTATTTGTAAATCTATGATAGATGACTTGTCATTTCATATTATTAGAACCAAATTGAGATTTGATGATGGATATAAAGGGGTTTATGGAGTATTTAAATTTATTTTTATAGAACTATGATTGTGAGGCCCGGATCCACTCTTCCTCAAACTCCATTTTTGAAGGCGGATTACACAACCTCTATTTTTATGTAGGTGTTTTTATATAATGGTATAATTCTACGAAATGATTATAATTTTCATAAAATTAATTTTGGTTATCCATTTAATTTAATTTAATTTATTTGTGTTTTCAATATATTTCTTAGAAATATTCATGTATTTGAAGGGGATTTCTTAAAAAATGGATTTTTTACCCCAAGTGTTTTATAAATTGCTTAAATGGTGATTTTGATTTGTAATTGGGTTTAAAAAACCTGAAGAGGATTGGATTGGATTTGAAAATGTTTTATCAAATTTCATTATGTTTTTAAAATGGATTTTGAAAAACATGGAACATTTTCAACCTTGGGTTCATCGCGAAATAGATATAGGTGCCCCTAGTGTGTATTGCAGCACTAGGGAAAACTTTTGGGTTATCGATAGACTATAGAAGGAGTCTATATATATATAAGTAGAAAAATATTCATAGTTTAAGTTATTTTATTTCTATAACATATTACCATAGGAAAGGGACTAATATGGTGTTCTATTTCATTTACATTTTATTTATCAAATGATGGATTTTATTCCAGATTTTTGATCACATGTTTTCACATGCGGTTGTATCACATGGATTCATATGATCGATTATGTCATGGTTATTTATTTACATTGTTGCATTATGGTGAATGGATTTTTATTTATACTTTATTAGTTATTTTTATCTTATTATTGTATTTTTTAATATGAAAGGATTTTATCTAAAAAAGGTAAATGATTTAAAAATAGTATTGGATTTATAAAACTACTTTGTAAAACCGTTTTTATTTTAAAAGATTAAACATATACATTATTGAAATTAGATATTAAATATACTTTGTGGTGGAATCCTATTGGTATTTTTTCTCACACTATATTTTAAAATTGGGCGTTTTTAGATGTTTTGTTGTAGGATCTAGTTAAAGGAAAGTTGATCTTATAGCGTGTTAGCTTCTCTTGTTGTCGTAGCCTTCGTTTCTGGATGGTTTATAGGTGACGGTTGGTCACATGGAGACTTGTTGGTATTTTATTTTCATTCTTTCTACATTATATGGGTTATCATGGATTGTAAGGATCTTTGATGTATCTTTTTACTCCAAATTTTACTCTAGTTGTATGTATTGTTTTGGTTAGACAGAAGAATGGTTTTCTGTTATCTGATTTCACCTCACCACTATGATTGGTAGAATCGGGTGGATTTTTTATTTGACTCTGGTTGGTTCATTAAAAATTCATCACACTAAAACCCAAATAATAAAAACAAAATTGAGTTTCTAGATAATCAAAATAATATTGAGTATTACGTTATCAAAATAATATTGGGTTACTTCTTTTTCAGAAGAAGATGTGATGAAATCTATTTTGTTCATTAGAAGAAGAGTTCACTAGAATAGATACTGTATAGTGTAAATGTAAATGTTGAAAAAACATTATAAAATTAATTTCAAAACAATGATTATCATAATTAATAGTAAGAAACACCTTCTTGGGAAGTTTGGTATAAAAATAGGTGAGGGTTATAAAAAATAAGGAAAAGAAATAAGTATATTCATGCATTCATAAAAATTTTCATGAATGAATTTTTGAGGTTAGAAAAACAAAAGGCATAATTAAAAGTTGTGTAGAACTTTGTTTAAACTAAAATTATTACAGACAACAAAATAACATTTACCAAAATATTCAGAAGAAACATTATATTGTTGTAAAATCATAATTTTTTATGATGTTGAGGTGGATGATAATTTTTTAATATTCAAAAAATTGATATCTTCATTAGAGATGAGTATTGAGTAAGATTTAAAAAGAGGTGTTGATGTGGTATTTTTTAGTGATTTAAGTTGAATCCAGAGTTACATAAATATTTGAAGGTGATTAACTAGATTTATTAATGCATGAAAATATAAGAGATCAACATCCATGTATCTCATATTTATTTAGGCATTGTAGGAATATATATATTAGGATGTACCTTCGATATGTGTTGTTTTCTTTTTGAGATTTCTATGTGAGTGAACTCTAAAGGTGAAGTTGGAATTTTTTTTAGAATATCGTATGCTTGAAAGAGGAGTTATCATTCTAAAAATACTTATTATGATAAGAATTTTCGACCTTTTAAAAGCAAGAAAATATAATAGATTAGAATTATACAATTTGGTAAATGAAATTTATGAAAAATAAATACACTTGATATAGATCATAGTGATTTTTGTAAGATGTAATATAATATTGGATCAGAAGAAGAAGAATAAAATCATATAATTATTAAAAAAAAATATATGTTTTTTTGGGATGAAGAAATATATTGTTGGTAGTTGAATAATTTTTATTAACTTGCATTATATAGTGGATATCAATGGATCAATGGGAGTTTACACGACAAGGACTAGGTACCCACATTGGGACCAAACATTATAAAACTTTATCTGCCTTTAATTATTTTCTTTATCATTGCATGTAGGTGTGGATTAGTTATAAAATTGAGAGGATAAAATGATAACAATTTATATAGGTAAATTTTACGAGGGAAATTGTAAAATTTTACCACTAATTCATCCCCCTTCCAGGTGGTTCATACATTCCTAGAAACTTCAATTAGTATAAGAGCGATTCTACCTTTATAAGATACCTATATTATTTATCATGGATAATATAAACACTGTAAATATCATAGGTATTACTACCATAGATGGGGAATATTATATTGGATAGAAAAATAGAATGGTTTCCTATGCCCTATCCCTTATACTATTGGTGATGGATGCAGCTACTATAGGGATTACACCCATGTATAATGATGCCCCAATTTCATTTAATGATAATCCAAATCTTGAGATTGATAGAAAATATTATAGTTATATTTTAATTTACTTTAATAATAATGATTATATAAATTTTATGTGTCACCAAATAATGAATGAAGCTTCCAACAATACTGAAAACATATTCAAAGGGAATTTAAATGTCAAGGAAGAAAAATTTTATATCTGGAGATGAAAGTTCAATGATATTAGGATGTTGAATGAAGAAACAATTGATTATTAACTCACTCAATTGAATAGAATTGTTATTAACATTATAGGATTTAAGGATATCATGGAATATTCAACTATTATTAAAAAAATGATGTGGAAATTTCAGAAAAGTTTTCATGTAAATGTTTTTGAATTATAGTATAGAGAAAATTTATCTCATGATGAACTATTTAAAACAATTGTTGTGTATGAAATTAGGAAAGATACAACATTCAAACAGATTATTATGGTGGAGGTGGAATTTGAAGCTATGAAGAAGATGAAAATATAATAAATGAAAGATGAGATAATGGGATATATTAAATCATAAGATAATGAATATGATAATTATGAGAATAAGAGAATTATGAACATTATCTATAATTTTTTTTGGAAAGTCACAGGAAAAGTCAAAGGAAAAAATCCCACTCTAATCATTTAGGAGTAGTGGGATCAAAAATATTGAAATAAAATTTCCAAGGAAGAAAGAGGGAGAGTATGATAATGCCTATTTTGATGAAAAACGCTAGAGGAAGATGTTGGGTAAAAGTTATAAGGAAGTTAAATAATCCACTGAAATTAAGAAAATGTTTATCATAATGAAAAAAAGAAGTATGTTGAGTAAAAATAAAGTGTATAAATTTATAGAAAATCGTTCATCATAAGATGGAGTATTAAAAAAGTTCAGAACCCTCATGGATCATGTTAAAATAATGTATGGTTCATTAAGATGTAAAGAAACATATATGGAACATATGTAGATATCATAAATTGAGGAATGTCATGAGAAAACACAATAATAAAGAATGAATAAAAAATATTAATGTAATGTGAAAATAAGAATGAAGGAAAATAACAATTTATTAAAAAGGATGATGTGTACATAGATGAAATTAAAAACCTGAAGTTAAAAGTTGGGAAAATGGGGAAATTGGTGAAATAACATACTGAAAAACTTACCATTAAGGAATGAAATATATATAAGAAAACATTTAGAGACATCTAGGTTAAAAATAATTTTAAGAATATAAATTATAATTAATAAATCTTTATATGTGTAGGATAAAACGTCTCAAGATACTAAAAGAACTCAACTAAAAAATAATGTGGAATCGACATCCACTAAATTTAACATTTCATCTAATATTACTAACCAGGTATATTAAATAAACAATAATGGACAATTTTGGGTTGAGAACAGATGTAATAAATATTTCACCTAAAAAATGTTACAAATAACATATGGGAGAATCATCACCATTCCAAGGTAAATAAAATGTTTTAACATTCAATAAATCTCAATAAACTTATCCCAGGAGAAAAATATACTACTATTGAATATTGAGGTTCAATAGATATTATTACTATTGTGTGATATTTTCATCCCAATCATATCATTTTTGGCACAACATGTCTCTCCCAAGAATTAGGAAAGAAATGAGGGGGGTAGACAATGGAATAAAAGGGAAAAACGTCATAAAGATAAAGGAAGATGCAAGGGAAAATTCATCAGAAGACAAAAACAACTGAAGGAAAAATTAATTTTAATTCTTAGAAAAACATTTTAAGTGGTGTGAAGAACCAATTCAAAAGGATTAATATTTCATGAAAACACTTATGGGAAAAGTTACTTATATAAAAATGAAGATAATGTTGGGAAAAAGAATATTGATGACAAAACTTTAATTGATTAGATTTCTATAAAGGATAAAAAAAGAATAAGCCATGGATATTTCTCAATATTTTTACCTCACATATGTTAGGCAATTTAAAAATTTTGAAATTTTTTATTAACATGTGGGGGGATAAGTCACCTTTAGAAACAATAGTTACTTAAAAATAAGATAAATTGATACGGATGAAATTGAGTCACATAATTTAATTTTAAAGGAATATTTTTTTATTGATTGAAAAAAACATAACTTACTAAGTTTTATCCAAGTATGTGAGGATATGAAAGAATAAATTATGAAAAAAATATTCATATATCTTATGATGTTTAAAATATATAATAGTTGTTACTTAGTGAGAAAGAACAAGTGAAAATATATTGTAGATTGAATATATTAGATATTATTTCTATTTTAGATATAAGGATGAATAAAATGTGGAACTAGAGAATTAGACATCATTCCATGAAAAGTACATGAAAATTTCAAAGGAATATGTTTTTAGCAATTTTCCGTAACTAAATATTAAATATGGTGATAATTGTAAGAATTTATAGGAAAAGATGGTTAGTGGGCGTTATAATAAATTTGGAATTTATTTCCCCAGACCACTTGATCTTATATATTCTAGCCTATGTAGGTTAATGAGACATAAATTGATAAATTTTGATTTATAATTTATTACTTTCATTGATTATTTCACTCGGATGACCATCATATAAATCTTGAAACATAAATTAGAGGCATTGGAGTCATTCCAAATTATTATAATGTATGTTGATGAATATTTGTTTCTTTATATATTAAAGTTAAGAAAAAATGTTGTAAATAAGTACACAAGTATATCTTTTAATTCTTACTATAAGAAATGTTGAATTAAAAACTAGTACAATGCTCCCTACATTCCATAACAAAACAAAGTAGCATAAAGGAAAAATAGAAGTCTATTTGATATGGGAAGAAGAATTATCTATAAATATAAAATTTCATGTTTTTTCTAGTGAAAATTTATAAGTAAAACAATATATGGTTTTTGGGAGTCCTTACATAATAAAGATTATAGCTCTATATTTATGTAAGTTTGATGAAAAAGTATAAGAAGGTGTTTTCATGGTATATTTATCCAATAAAATAAGATACATGTGCTATAATAAAAACATAAAAAATTTGGTTGTCTTCTTTTATGTAAAAGTCATTGAAATCATGTCTAACTTAATGGAATTATTTACTGTTATTTTGATTGTTTAATTGAAGATAGAATGTTATTTTTCAAAAAAAATGTTAATGAAAATGAAAGTGACTATGATCCTCACATTATATAGGTTGATTTGAAACAACTTAGTGATGTGGATAAAAAGAATGGAAGGAAAACCCTAAAATTCTGAACATTAAAAAACAGGTTAAACATTCTAATATCCATAAAAACCAAGAATCCTCAGTTTAGACTAGATAGAAATTGAGATTTGAAAATCAAACATAAATTATATAAAAGTTTTAACTACAACCTGTTTCAGAAGTAGTTGAGGATAAAAATGGTTGTATTCAATGAATGTAGAGTTGGATAAAATTGAAAAAATGACACTTGGTATCTTGTTCCAAGACTGAATGGAAAGAGTGTTATATGAAAAAAATGGGCGTTAAGAAATAAACTCAAAAAATTAGATAATTTTCAAGGAATAATGATAGGTTAGTTTGCAAGGGATACTCCTAGGTAGAATTGTTGACTTTGAAGACATATTTTCTCCTTTTTTATGAATTGAAACCATCAATGTTTTACTGATTATTTCTACACATAAAAATCACAAAGATTATCTAATGGATTCTAATTAAGTATTCTTAAATAGAGAAATTGAAGAATATGTTTATGTTGAGGAACCCTATGGGTTCATACTTGATAATTATGTATTCATGGTGTGTAAACTAAAAAAATATTTTTTACGTATCGACACATGACCCTTTTCCGAAATATTAAAAACCTAATAGTTTCCTAAAGTAGTTGAAATATTATAAAAGAAATGTTTATAATAACTTATTTGTGAAATATATGAGTTTATGTACTATGATAGTCATTATTTATATTGGTAATATAATATTTTTTCTGTTGATATGGATAAATCTTGTGAAATTTTTTCTAAAATAATAAAGATAAACTTTGAGATATCAGTGCTTAAATAGTTTAATTTATTTATAGAAATATAAGTTTAATATAAAGTAAGATACATATTACTTTCATATGAAAATTATTCTGATGAATTATTAAATTAATTTTTAATGAAAGAATAAAAAGAATTTATCACACCTATTATAATTGATTTGAGAAAGAGAAAACATGAATCCTGGAAAGGTGTGAATAAAAAGGGATTTCAAAATATAATTGAATTTTTTCTTTATATTAATACATCAAAACTGGACCTTTTATATGTTTTAACCATGTGTGAAAGATATTAGTGTAAATTGAAGGAATCACACAAGATAACATAAAAAATAATCCATATGTATGTTAATGGAACGTATAAATTATGGACCAATTCATATATTGAGACATTATTTGGGAATAATTGAGATAGTTGATTCTAATTGGGTTGGAGATTGCAATTATTGAAAATCAACATTAAAAAGAATATTATTTTTAGGAGAATGTTCTGTGAGCAAGAATATTAAAAAAAAGTTAAGTATATTTTGTTGGACCATGGGATGTTAAAATAAGAAAATTTTATTTTATAGAGTATATGACAAAAACCACATATATTTGATGAGAATGTAGTACCCATAGAATTTATGATATAGTGCTTTTTAAATAAATTATATCTCTTTTATAGATTACGGAACACTCAACCGTGAGTCTAAATGAACTGTAATATTGTATACCATTATATCCTAGCCATTAAATTGGATAATATTATTGGTACAAACAATATTATTAAAATTATGGATATCTATTTATTCGAAATTAAATTAATATCATTTAAATTAAGAAGAATTTTTTTCTGATAAACTGTAATTTTTAAAAGATGGTTTAGTCTCGCTTTGCAAACATAATTTAAAATTGATTTTTTCCAAATTTTATGAAATTAATTTGATAAAATAAAATTAGGTTTCAAAATTATAATATCAAAATTATCATTGGGTGATTTTTTTTATTTTTCATAAATGTTTTATTTTTCGATGAATAATGAAAAATATTGATTTTTATTTAAAACTGCATTTTCATATAAATTATTTATATAGTTAAAATTTATTTTAAATTATTTTTAATTAAAATTAGATAAATTATATTAATATAAACTAATTTATTTCATTAGAATCAATTTTATATTTAATTTTGACATTTAAACCTTTTATACTTGTGGGAATTTCCTTTCTGGAAACCCACTTGTTCTTCGTGTGTAACAATCTAATTTTAAATATTATTTTTTGAATTATTTTAATTAATTTTATAAAAATGGATTCCATATTTGAAATTATAATATTTCATCTCATCAATTAATGTCAAATTAAATTTTTTCTGATTTGAATAGTAAAATTAGTAAAAATTAAATATTGTGGTTATGGTAAAAATTGATTTACTGGGGGGGGGGGTCAAACTAAATCAATAAGAGTTAAAATGACCTAAAAACTTTTCAAAAATTAATTTTATATCCATATTTTAACTCTATAATAAATCATGTTAGATAATGACCCATTTTGGAGGCTTTTCATGATCAAAACATGGGTATAATTGTTTTTTTAAATTCTATGTGTGTTCCATCCGTCAATTATAATGGCCACCACCTCTCCTTCTCTATTAAAACATCCAAATACATTTTTATTGGAAAATATATAACCTAATAAAATCATTATTCCCCTAAAAAAATTTATAGCCATTTTTTATCATAAATCCATCTTTGGAAGACTTTTGGTGAAAACCTAAAGAAGTTGTCTGAAGAGGAGGTAACATTCTTAAAAGAGCATTTTTATTTCATTTATTCTTACACAACATTAAAATCTTATAAAAAATTATAATATAATAACCTGAGTATATTCCAAATACTTAGATGTAATTATGTTAAGTTCATTACCTATATCTATCTCCTCTTTCATCAAATGGGAAACAAAATCGTCGATCGTTTGTACGACGGACTACCGCCTCACGAATTGATGAAATTTGTTTTCCATAACCACCTTTAAATGATCGATATAATGTTGGATTTAAAATATGTATATAATATTTATGATATTATTATACTTATTATATTTTAATACCACATATACCTTCTTACGTTCCATTCCTTTTAAAATACAATAATGTCAATCGTGAGTATAAGGGACTACGACGACACTAGGTGATGTGATTCATTTTTCACTTTAAATTTACATGGAAGTAAATAAGGATAAATTTAATGAATATATGTAATATATATGGAATTATATTGATTATTTAAGATTAATTTATCATCCAATTTCTCATCATTTCACTCTTTAATGTAATGATATCGTCGCTCGCGTATACTACGACCCACCATCTCCATGAAGCGATGTGATAAATTTTCTATGACAAAAATTAAAAAATACTTATAAATATATATATATATATAATGATTAAATATTATATTTATAAAATTAATATAGTTTTATATATTATTTATTTATATCCTATACCCATGAACCATAAGTTTCATGACAAAACATGCATGAGAAAACAAGGCAATTAACACCTAAAACAACAAAAATAATGAAATATTATTAACCAAAAGAAAGTAAAATGTAATAAGATGATAAAATATGATCTTATAAACATGAATATGGTCATTTTATAAATTAATAACATTATTAAAACCATCATACATGAGGTTAAAATATGTTCGTCACAAAGGTAGCATGAGGTACGAGACTTCATCCCAATTTACATTCATTAAAGCCTATTGAGATGTTATGCACCTAATTTATTTGATATGGTTTATATAATACAAAATTTAAATGTAATATAATGGTTACATAATAATTCATGGTATTTTACATTTCAATTTGAGTTATTTTATCGAAGAACACTATACTTGAAAATTACCATGTTGTAAAGATTTTCATTACTCATTTTCTTTTCATTGGGTTATATTACTTTTTAATGGATTTGATATTATATGATTATTTTTGTATAAAATTTGCCTATATTATGTGGTATATAAATTTTTTTTCTGTATTTATATTTTATAAAAATAATCAATTCGTTTGTTAATTCTTACTTCATTATTATGTTTTTGTACGGATTAATTTCATAATATCATTTTAATTGGTATTTTTTATGACTGAATTTTTTTTAATATACATTATTTTAGTATTATATAATAAGATAATTTAATTTTATTATACAATGGTTATTAAAAAAATGAAGTAATATTTATATTCTCCCACACTTTGGTAATTAAAATGAATGAGATTTTTATTAATAAAATATGTCTTCATTTTTCTCTTCGATTGAAAATCATTTTTCATCAGAATCTATTTTTTCTGAAACTTTTTTGTCACAAACCCATATCTTATATACTATAGTTGATGTATATTTTATTATATAGGAATAATATATAAGGAATCACATCCTAAAAGACTAAATAGTTTAATAGTCTTGGTAAACTATATACATGCATGATTCCCATGTTATATTTTAATATAAAAAATTAAACATAATTTTTTTTTAAGAATATCATTGTTACTTATAGAATATCCTTTAATATCACTCATAACAAAATTCATGGATTCTTTTAAAATGTAACAAAATAAGGGTGATAAAAAATGATCAGTAATATTTTTCTGAAGGAGAAACTATCATTATTAAATGAAGAATAATCAATATAGAATAATAAATATTGAAATGTAAATATATGAAAACACATTCCATTTAATAAATAAATTTACTATAATAATTATATAATGGATAATAAATATCGAACGGTAAATAAATGATCACAAATTAAATTTAAATAATTTTACTATCATGAATAGAAAATTAATAATCAATATGAAAAGGAAAATAACTGAACACACATGACATATAAATAACATAACTATCATTAATATATAAGTAATAATCTATATGGAAAGGTAAAAAACTAAACACACATTTCATTTAAATAACTTAACTATCATAAATAGATATGAAATAATCAATATGGAGAGGCAAATAACTAAACACACATTCTATTTAAAAAAATTTACTATTATGAATTGATAAGGCATAATAAATATGGCAAGGTAAATAACTAACAAGACATTTCATTTAATAAATAACTGAGAATGAAATACATCCATAGATAATCTAATTTCTAAAATATTATGGATAAAAATAACTGAATTCATAATGAATTAAATTATTAATTATTTGAAATCGTTATCTCAAGCATTATGATGCCTCTATTATCAAAACCATTCATAAGACAGTTTAAAACTATAGATATAACCCAGTTTAATACTAGATTAATGATTCACCTAATGAGGTTACAGCTGCATCGAGGGGGTATATAATTTTGGCCCCCACCCATCACAACATTTCCAAAGTATTCATTATATATATATATATATATCAAATAATAAATTAAATACATGAACATTGTGCCTTATTTTCAAATATATCTATTGAGTAAAGAATATAAATTTATTAATATTTACCAAGATAAATAAACGGTTTTCAATGTAGAACACTGTTTGTAGGAATGATAAACTATATAAGAACTAAAAAATCCCTGAAAAATTATATGGTATTTAGGTGAAAATCAACATCCAATGATCATTGGAAAGTTAATATTTAAATGGAGAGTTCATGAATACCAAAAATTAATCAATAATATGAATGTACATAATTTTCATGGTAAAACTAATTATAAAATATCTTTATAAATAATAATTATTGTGGAAATATAACATATTCCTAGTTAATTATAAATAAATTAATGGGTTTTTGTCATTTATTAAAATAAATATCATAAAATAGATCTTTAAAAACATTCTTGAGGAAAATATAATTTTAATCTGAAAAACAACCTTTTAAAAATAAGGGTTCCGAAATTTTTTTTAATTTTTTTTTTGAAAATAACCTTTTAAACTAATAAAGTAATATTCAAAAAAATTTATTGTTCACGACAATAAGAAATTCCATCCATGTCGTACTTGTTAAAACAATATTTCATTATAATTTTCTCTAAAATCCAAATAGAACTTATTTGGAAAATGACAAAAATATTCATATGAAAAAATTTTAAAAAAATTCAAACATGGGTAAATATTTCATTAAAAATCATTTCTAATATTTTAAAAACATTTTTTAAAACATCTTTCTAAAACATCATTTTGGAAGAAAAAAGATTTTCGACCGAAGAGAGAAATCAATATGGATATTATTAAAATAATTCTATCAATCATTTTAACTACCAAAGATTGGTAAAATGGTACTATTAAACGACAAATTTGTAAATGGACATAGGAGAATAAAATTAAAGGGGTTTATTAAAAAACTATCAAATAATTTCTTTCAATGTATATTCAAGCATAAACAATCCCAATTAAAATGAGATTGTGAAATCACCCCATACAAAGATCGTTGCATTGAAGTAAGAATTAACTAATTAATAGATTATGTGTATTAAATTAAAATACATATACAAAAGTGTAGATAAAAAATAATATATATCCAAAATTCATTACACACATAATATTATAATTTCAAAGATAATGAATAAGTAACATATCCAAATGGAATGAAATTGAGTAATGAAATTATTTCTTACATTGTAACATTAAATTCAAATACCCTTAGAAAAAAAATTCACAATTAAAATAAAAATAATTATTTATTATTCATTATATTACATGTAAAATGGGAATTATATTCACTATATAAAAGAAATTAGTGAATAACATTTCAATATGCTTCAACGAAGGGAAATTGAGATGAAGACCCTTACCTCACACTTTGATTTAGTTGAACATGATTTAACCTATTCAATAATGGTATCAAGAATTATATTAATTTATATAATAACCATATTCATATTTATAATAACATATTTTATCCTATTACAACATATTATAGCCTATTTTTAATGATATTTCATTATTTTCATTGTTTCACCTGTCAATTTCCCCATTTTGTCATGAATGTTTTGTGATGAAAGTTCCAATTATTTGGTATAGGGTATAGATCCAAAATATCCATAATTATACTAATTCTATAAATACAATTTTTTTCATTAGATACATTTTTAGAATCATTATTGAAATCTGAACATGGAGAATGGATCACATTGCTTCGTGGAGATGATAGGTCATACGTATGTACAAGAAACATTACTATTTTCCTCATAAGATGAAATAGTAAGGATGTGTGTGATGTATTAATTTTTATGAATAAATATAATTTCATATATATTACATATATTATTTAAATATTACATAATTAATTTTCATTTAAAGCGTATGTAAAAAACGAATCACATCGCTTTATGAGGTGGTAGTCTTCCATAGACACGAGCAAGGTCAACATAATTTAAACATCATAGAAATTAAGAAGTTATATGTGATATTACAATTACATAAGTAAAATAATATAATAAATATCATATAAATCTTATTAATGATACTTAAATTCCATCATTGAAAGGTGGATTTGTAAAATGAATTACATTGGTTCGTGAGGCAGTAGTCTGTAGTAAACAGGATTGAAAATTTTATTTCGTATTTGACATAATATAATATAGATATAGTTCACGACCGTAGTATAATGAAATATCAGTATATTTAATATACTGATGTTATTATATAATCATGGTATCAAAATATTTTAAGCAGGTGGAATAAGAAATAAAAAAAACTTGTTTTAGAACATTACCACTTAATCAGACAACTTCTTTAGGTTTGCACCAAAATAATTCATAGGTTGGATTTATAACCAGAAATGGGATATAGGATGTTTTTATGTGATTAATTAAGTAATTTGGTTAGGTATTGGTAAAACCAAATGGATTTGAAAGTATGGATACAGGAGTATTGGAGGTGGCCTTTTTGAGGCAGTAGAGAGGATACACATTGATTTTTTTAAAAGAATCAATTACACCCACATTATTATCAATATGGGCCATTCTAAACCATTAGAGGTGATTAGGTCTTAATATTTCCATAAATTTGGTTTTTTACAAGCTGGTAGGTCATTTTAACCCTTATATGTTTAGTTTAACACCCAGTTAAATAAATTTTTACCTTTATCGTGGTAATTAATTTTTACTACATTTACTATTCATAATGGTAAAAAATTACGTTAAAATTATTACATCATATAAAATATGAAAATTAAAAATATGGAATCAATTTTTCCAAATAAAATACATAAAATTGGCAGTATCTAATCTAAAATAATACCTGCAGACATGATGAAAAGGTGGGTTTCTAAAGAGAAAATTCTCATAACTATAGATGGTTTTAATTTCCAAATTCAACATGAAATTTATTAAAATAAATTATATTAGTAAAATTTAAATATAATTTTACTAATTTTACTTTAAAATATATTTAAAATATAATTTAACCTTGTAAATTATTGAAATGAAAAGGTATTATTCAATAAAAAATATTATTTTGACTATTTATCGAAAAATAAAACTATTAAAAAAAATACATAAAATTCACAATAGGGTACTATTGATATTATGATGAAAAAATGAATTTATTTTTGTAAAATAAATTTTCAAAAATTATTAAAAATCAATTCAGAATTATGTGCGCAAAGTGAGACTAAGCTATTTTTTAGAAACATGCAGTTTTTCAAAAACATTTCTTTTTTAAAAGATTATTATGTTATTTTAAATTAAAATATACCCATAATTTTAATTATTTAGTTAGTAATATTCATACTCTTTAATTTAATATCAAGGTTATAATGATATACTATATTAGCTAATTTTTTTTGTTTTATTTCATTTAAAAAGCATACACCAGACCAGGGGGAAGGTTATGGTGGCAAGGGAATCCCCCCTAAAAATGATATTAAAATCATCTAGAAGGGATATAATAAAAATATAAAATAATGTTCCCATTAGGGTAAAATTTACTAGAAAAATATTCAACATTAATGTTTCCTTACAACCAAGTATATAGATACTCTCTATTTTGGTCAATTATCATCCCAAACATTTTGATGAAGTTAGATAGTTTCCATAGAGTGTTATCCTTTACATGAAATATTATGAATAGAATTTTAGAGTCTTAATAAACCGCCATAATTTTAAAGTTGTAAATCATACACATCATGAGTCCACTAATGATCACCCTCTCTTCTGCACCAATATAGTTTCCTTGACCATAAAAGGTGTTCATAGAAAAAAGGACTGAACCCCTACTATCACGTATAAGATCCACTCATCTCATGACCTCGACCAAAAAGGATCCATCAACATTAATTTTCATCTCTTTCATTCAAGGTTTCCGTGTAACCCATCTCCCCTTATTATTCCGCTTTGTTTTCTATTAATTAAGTGTCACACTAGGAATAATTATACAAAGTGAAGATAAAGATCCCCCACTAGGTAGAATATCCCCAAGATATACCACCAAAGATTTCATGTGGACCTAAATCAATAGAATAGAGTAGTGTATACCGCTTTTTCCTTTTTCCAAGTCTCCCAGATAACCCAACACAGTGCAACAAAAATCATACCAGGATCATTAAACTCATAAAAATGCTTCCCCACACCCTAAAAGAAATCCTCAAGGAACCCCAAACTGGAATCCGTGTAGTTAGAAACCCCCATGAAGTGACCTAAGTAACTCTAAAATACATCAACCCAGTTGCCACCAAATAAATAAATTCCATACTGATTCTTTACTCAGATAAGCACATACCAACATCGAGATGTCAGTAGAATCCACTTATTCTTCACATTATGATCCATTGTAATGGATTGATTCCATAAGTTCTATACCAAGAATGTCATCTTTACTTGGATAAATTTTCATCCATGTTTCATATCCCACTCATCATTTATACTACTAACATGCACCATCTATCAAAATTACTGACCTAAAGAAATAACTAGATGGCGATTTAGAAAATATGAACCTATCAGGATCATCAATAATTCTGATATTAAATAAAATTTATCATTTTTTATGTTCGAGAGTTGTATTGATAAATCATAGATACAAATATTCTTCCATAAATTTAATCATCGGAGCTGGAAAACCTGAAAAATAATAGGTGTTATATGTTTTCAAAAAAAATAGATTTTTACAGAAGATGTATTAAATAATTTTTTAGCCATTTTAAATTTTTACAAAATGTTTCTAATTAAATATTTATGTTGTTTTCAAAAAATTCCTATTTTTATTTTATCGAAAAAGAGAATGGAATATTTATTTTATTATGTACGAATTGAATATAATTTTTCATCATTATGAATAGTCAATGTTCTAACGATTATTTTATAATATTCAAATGTTATTTTCAATGAAAAGTATTTTCAAAATTTTTTGTGAACCTTTTGTTTTAGAATGTGATTTTAATGTTGAAAATTATATTTTCATGGAACAAATTTTAAGGATCATTTTACTGTATTTATATTATCATGGACAAAACCCGATTATTTAACATATACCCTACTATGAATATGTTTGTTGGTATAATCCTTATTATTTATAATTACGGTTTATGATAATTTTGAACAAGTAAAGTATTGAAAATCACATTATTGATTTATTTTTATAGCTATTAACATTCCATTGAAATATTCACTTTCCTACGATCATTTGATATTAAATTTAAATTAATTATCCATAATATTTATCATGTACATGGTTTTTTCATAAATTGTATATCATTAATACATAGGATGTTATATATTGAATATTAATTTTTTATCTAGGTAATTATTTATAAATCAATATTATTTATTCAATATAGGTATTTGATGATAAGGAACATTGTAAATGAATTAAATTGGTTATTCAATAAATGATGAATGCTTTGGACATGCAGTGATGGGTGGGGCTCAAAATTATATATCCTCTTGATTCATTGGTTTTATCATTGGTTGAATTAGTAAGATAACATCAAATTATTATTTAATCATATATTTAAATTGTATTGTGAAAATTCTTAACATTAGAGGTATCATAATGCATAATATCGTGACATCCACTAATTACTCATTTCATTCATTAAGAATTCAATTATTATTAAATATGAGATTTTTGAAATGATACTTTCTATGGATATATTTTCATCTCACTTGTTGATTAAATGGCATCTGTTTTCAGTTATTTACCATTCTATATTGATCACAAATTATATATTCATTATAGTCATGTTATTTGAATGGAATGTATGTTCAGTTATTTAACTTAACATATTAATTATTCCATAATAATTCATGATAGTCATGTTATTTAAATGGAATGAATACTTAGTTATTTGCCTTTCTATATTGATTATTACTTATCTATTCATAATAGTCATGTTATTTAAATGGAATGTGTGTCAAGTTATTTACCTTTACATATTGATTATTTCTTATCTAGTTATGATAGTATAATTATTTATTAAATGGAATGTGTTTTCATATATTTACCTTTCCATATTTATTATTTTATATTGATTATGCTTCATTTACTCATGATATATTCTGATTCGCAAAACTCTTACTAATCATTTGAGATAACCCTAATTTTGTTTCCTTTCCTAAGAATATAGGAAGTGCAATATGAATGATATGTAAGGATATTCTAGAGGAAATAATGATATTATTCAAAAAATTATGTTGTAATTTGAATATTCATATGTAATATGGTAATCATGTAGGTATTTTGTTTAGCAAGAAAAAAACCATTCAATCCCTCAATATGTGATTCCATGTATCTTATGACAATTTAATAAATTAGACACTAGCTCCAGGTTACTAGAATCAGGGTTTTTATTGTTGGTATCAAAGGATGTTTAATAGAAATATTAGGAACTAGATTATGGAAAACATAGATATGTTAACATATCACTATGATATACTTTTAGGATAACTATATAAGAATATCCTAATGAATTATTATTTTAAAAATTATGTGTGTTTTCCTAGAAACGTGTCCCTATATGTGTTCTACAATTGGATGTGGTTCTAGATAAAATGTGCATTGGGGTAATGACTCTGAAAAGGTCACATTAGTCTTGAATCAGGCATTACTTGGTAAACAACAATAGGAATTACTGTGCACATAGTGTGGAACTCTAGGGGGATATACTTTGGATAATTAACAATTTCTTTACAAACCACTATAGAAGACATTAACAGACTATGAGAATGAATGACCTTTTTAAAACCTAGTATGACTTACATTTAAAATAAAGTTTCATGATTTAGTTATCTTATAAATTATTATATGATTTTCCCAACATGATTATTATTGCTCAAACTATGAGTTTTAGTTTTAGTCAATAGATTGAACCTGAAAGAATCACGTTAGTATTGAATACAATTGAAAAATTAGATACTATGACAAACCAAATGGGATGATTATTAAATTGAAATATATAATTATAAGCCCTAATCATTTATCTAAAAATATGATTAACAACTTATACCTTAACCAACTCTAGAACTCACCAAAAAAGAGAAGGATGAAGTTCGATAAGAGATTGAGTGGTGGATACCCTAGAGGAATGAAGGATAATTTTCCTTCACATTATAAATGTTGAAAGAGATGCCCAATAAAGTGTCTCAAAGCTGTAACACCCCATGCTTCCACGGTACGTTTCCCTTTGAATAATGCAATGACATGCATTGTACACAACTTCTAGATTCAAACACATCACAACCAATCAAACTAGCAGTTATTAATAGTAATAACTACTTCTTGAAATTTTATAAATTTTATCTTTTGAAATGGACTTCATTTTTTGATTCGTAATATTGAAATTATCTTAGGGTGAAATTTTTGTAATTTTTGGATAACTTTCAGATTTTGAGGAATAGTGAAAATTTCTAAATTTTAATTAAAAACAAATTTGTAATCAAAATAATTAATAGTCATAAATTATTAATTTGAGTGGTTTTAAAGTATATTTAGAATATATTTTTACCATTTAATACAATTTTGGTCAATGTATGTAATTTCACATTTAAACCAGACATAAACAAGTGTCAATCTTCTGATAGTTATTATCTCTTAAAAACACGGTATTTGTTTTGACGTTGGGAATTAATTTTTAAATTAATTAATGCAACTGATATGTTTTGAATTTGTTAAAATAGACATCATTTTTCAATTCATAATATCAAATATAACATAGGCCTAATTTTTTGTATTTTTCTGGAAACTTTCCTTTTTTGATGAATAGTGAAACCACTAAGTGGTAGTTAAAATACTAAATTTTTCATAAAACATAATTTTACCGCTTCTGTGAGTGGAATTTAGAAATTCCGAGAGACACGGTTAATATCAAGGAGTAAAATGTGGTTCAATGAGATTAAAAAATAATTTTCAGTGAATAGTAACTATTTACTTTTATTTACCACGGTTAAAATTATATAGGTTAATTAAGGGTAAAAATGATATTAATATTACCCTAAAACATGTCCTAATTCTCTTGGACAAGTGTATCTCGACAAAAAACAACCTTAGGAGTAAAATATTATCATTTAGGTCCACTTGTATTAGATTAAGACATTTATTATTATTTAATTCAAAGAGGAGTTAAAAGAGTTAAAATTAATGTTTATTTACTAAAACATTTTAAATATAGGGTTATAAATAAGATAAATTCGATTGTAAATATTAATTAGAAAGATAAAAATAGTTCTTAAATAATGGTATTTTATTTATAATTTTTAGACATTAAATAATATAATTTTTTATGACACAATGTTGATTCATTAATTACCTAATTAATGAAATATTAAAATAATTAATATTGTAAATATCAAAATAAATGTAATTTGAGACTTTTTATGAATTACAATAATTTTCTAGGTCAATATGACATATTAGGATTGATTATATAAATTTTTTTGAAGTAATAATTCTGTTATGAATTTATGAAAAACAAAATACCCAATAGTGTCAAAATTTACATAGAGGGGTTTTTAAAACATATATTATATTATTAATTTATTTTCAATTTCTAAAAATCTATTGTTTGGCCAAGATACATATATCATGATAGGTGTATCATTAATGGACCACTTGGGGGTCTCGTGTACGTATATAGTAAGTTTATTAACCATATAATATATAAATACAAAGAGACATTGTAAAAGTGAAACTAATTAACTAAGAGTTAATACTTAACGATAAGGTTAATATGATGACCCAAACCTGTCTAAATTAAATTGGTTTAGTGGTTTTATACCCATCCCCACCTTAAAATTTAAAAAATCTAGTTTTGAGCCATTAGAAACCGAGTATGAATTTATTATAAAATAATATTTTTAGCTTTTCGAAAGTTTCCCATCACCCCTCTTATAAAAGGGTACGCCCCCTTCTCACTAATTCACACCTTAAAAGCCTTTTGGCTCGGCCAAACCCAGCCCAAATACCCTCTCAACTTCCCTCACTACAACCTAGAGGCCTTAGTTTGATCAGAAAGCCAATTTAAGGAGCCCTTTTGTTCAATTCAAACGGAAGAACCCGAAGAAGATGTAATGTTTTCACCACCCTCTTTCAAGTTCCTTTCTTCTCCATCTTCTTATTTATTTATTATTTCTATTCTAAAATAAAAGATCCATTATCTTATATATACTATGATGTTATTATAAATATGGTACAACCATATTCAATATTCTATCCATCCTTTGAATGTCATGTCACCATACGTGCGTACTTACGGCTTACCGTCTCCACGTCGTGGTGTACTTGTCATTAAATAAATTATTATTTGGATGTATATAATAATGATGTTTAATTCATGTAAATAATAAATATAACATAATAATTATACTTTATATATAATATTCCATCCAATTACATATTATTTTAACATCAAAAGAATGATATTGTCGCTCGTGCGTACGTACGGACTACCGTCTCCACCAACGCGATGAGATTCATTCTCCATCGTATCCATTCAAGTATAATTATCATTTGATGATTAAGAATAATGTTTAAGGACTTGATATAATACTGGATATTAATAATATACAACCTATCCATAACAAACACGGCTTACATAACAAAGAATATAATGGAAAACGAGTAAGTTAACACCCAAAATGACGATAATACTATGATATTATTAACAAATAAATGTTAAAAGATCATATATGATATCATATTAATGTAAATGATTCATGTATAATTAAATAACAATTATTTAACCATTATAGAAGTGGTTAACCTACCAACGACCAAGGAAAAATTACAAAGTAAGGGGTTTATTATCTCACTTTTAATTCCGTGAGAATTCCATTGTTCACCACTTATTTTTTACATGTGGTGTGTATACTACCCATGTTTGTATTCATTGTGTAATATAATTTAATTCATGTATATTTACATCATAATTGTATGTTCCTTCTCTCATGGGTGTATTTTTGTTATGTTACCAAATCAATAAGAGAATTTGAAATTTCAATTTCCACTCATTCGACTTTACGCATACTTCATTGATTATTTTACTCCATGATTATGCGTGGAATCACTATTAATTTGATTATGTCATAATTTACACTCCCCTTTCAATGGATATACTTTTGATACACAAAAAAAATCCATTGATAAATTCTCAAGTCATCGATTTGAACATGATAAGTTTAATTTTAACTCAATCTCCATTTGTTGAGTTAAATATCCAATTCATCGGTGTTGTTTTTACAAGAATAAGTGTGAATATCCTTTGATTGTTTTATACTGAATATCCAATCATATTTACTGTATTTATATTTTTGACACATTATTATGTCGTTGATTTATCCTTAAGATAAGGATACAACCTTTATGAGAGATTTCATCTCAATTTACATTCCATTGAGACTTCTTTGTTGTTATACACCAAATCACTTTTATGTGGTGTATATAATGTACTTTGACATAGTATATCATGAATCCATTTATTCTCATGATATTACAAAGTTTTGATTACATCAATTATTTGTATTCAAGTGTCTCTCTTTTGGTTAGAATCTCAAACTAAAATACCATTTATAAATATTTTAAAGGATTATTCTTCTAAATATTTTTCATTAATGTCCATGTTTTAAAATGGTTTTAATAATTTATTTATATAGACATTAATGTTTTAAAATTAAAAATCCTTTTAAAAGTTTCAATATGGTACGGGACACATTGATTCTAAAATCTATTTTAAATGGATTATTGACAAATAGTGTGACTTTTAAATGATTTCAAGAAAAAGGGGGATATTTCACTCTAATTGTTTTGATGATTATTTTCATCTATGTCAATATCCTATATCATTCTCAATTGAGGTTATTATGATACAATACAATCTTCCATATTATATCGAATCAGTTATGTTTGACTATGTATGTGCTATTTTTATACCATTCATTGTTTGTGGATAAAGTATTGACATTTTGTATGCTAGTTTTAAAACTAATGTTTATGTTATGTTTAAAACTTTTCATATGAGGAATGCATTAGACTTAGTAAGTGATGGGTGGAGCCCACTATAGCACCTTGATTCATTAGAAGGTCTCATGTGACAAACTAGTGTCTTGGCACGAGGCCTTGATAACATCGTATTTGTAGTCTTGGCACGAGGCCTTGGCTACGTAGTTATGACAGTCTGACATTATGAATTCTGTCATTATGAAAGTGGTTATTAATATTTTCATGTGATTATTTGACTAGTATAATATCAATGTGAATATGTAAATGGAATTATTTTATTTTAAAATTTCCATATTATGCTGAAGTTCAAGTTTAAAAGGCTTTTTTAGTTATAAATTAACTTAAATTTTTATGTTTATTTATGAATGTTTCCACTATATTGTTATCCTTACTGAGCATATGAGCTCACCCCTTTCAATGTTTTATTTTTTCCAGGATGTGAACAAGTATTTTATGAATGACCTGCATGGATAGAATGATGGTATATGAAGACAATATGTTGTTTTATTTTTTCACTTATTTATGTAATTTAAACATTATGAATATATCTAGTGTTTCCAAGCCTACTAAACTAATTGGTATTTCGAGACTTGATCTCTCTTGTGATCATGCCAATGTTATCAAATAATGCACCAACTCTGGGTATCTAGGGTCGGGGCATTATAGTTGGTATCAGAGGGAGGTTTAGTACAAACATTGGAAGCTAGATTTAGATAATCTCTGATTAGAGGAAGTAGACCTAAGATGAACTTTGAGGATTAGTATAGAAGAACATCATAGAATTTTGGTATTGTAGAGATTTTGTGAGTTTTTCGAGCAATACATCCCTGTCTGGAGAAGAGCTGGTAGAGGCAGATCTAGCACAGATGTACCTAGGGGTAAAACCCGAAAACACCTCTTTGAGCTAGACTCTAATTGGAACCGGTGCACGACAACGGGCCTTGCTTCACTCTTAGTTACGACACTTCTAGGGGATATGCTTAGGATAATTTACATTTTCATTACAAACTGATTTGAAGTATTATATATATAAGATGAGAGTAAATGACCTTGGTTAATCCTAATGTGTTTCAAATTGAGAATATGGTGACATGTCAATCTCTAAATGATGTTATGAATATTTTTACTCACACAATGATTTCTGGTTTTAGTCAATGGCTGGATTCCAAGGAAGTCATAGTGACTTTGATAATGATGTACAAGGTGGAAACGGTGGTGGAAATGACGAAAAAATGGAATGTATATAGGTGTAAAATATATTGTCTTTATGCCAAATCAATTTTCCAAAAATATGATCAACAATCAATATATATTAACCAATTCGCAGACTCAACAAAGAAGAGAAAAGTGATGAATGATAAGAGCTCCATCAGTGGAGACCATGGAGAAAGGAATCCTCAATTTCCATCATGTAGGAAATGTAGAAGGAGACACCCAGGAACATGCCTCAATGGGACAAAGAAATGCTTTATGTGTGGGAAGGAAGGAAATAAAGTGAAGAATTGTCAAAGAAAATTGACGTGTACTATAGAAGAAGATAAAAATTGTCCCAAGAATCCATTTACAGTCATTTGCCGTAAATATAGGGGACCTGGAAATTACCCGAGTGAATTCCCAATTATATAGGATACTTTCTTAGTCAAAGAAGAAGATATGTGGAAATAAATGGTTGGAGAAATGTTTAAAAAGTATTACTTCTCCTTGTTGATTGATTTACATTGGAAAAAATTTCTCTTGTATTTTTAACCATGCAGTTTTCCATGTGAGAATGATATTTGAGGAAGAATTATCTTTTCCTTTGTGGATATGGTTATAAATAACCATTTGGTTTTATATGATCATTGGGTTTGAGGCAATTATATGTTATTATAATTTGGGATGAAAATGCAAGGTATGAGATAATATTTTTTGTTAAATTATTTTATGGTTATTTTGAGGAATTTATCTCTTTTTGGTAATGTTATAAAATATAGTTTTTGAAAAAGGGAAACACGCAGACCGTGTGACAACCCGTCGCGTCAGATAAAGTTGTGGGAATCAAACCCACAACCAAAGTGATATTGGTATTTATCGCCTACCGCTGGACTACGAGAAGTCCCTGGTTAGTGTGAATATTATTTTTAGTTAAATGATTTTATTGATAAATAATAATTTTATTTGGGATCTTATGTATTATCAAATGAATACCCTTAGTATAGGAAAATAATTTGGTGATTAAGTGATAAATGTTATTTTGGATGTTGTTAGCATTGTTGTGAACACTATATTCCCAAGGAAAATAGAATAGTATGGGATTTAATTTGAGGATTAATGGTGGATTTTTATCTATGTTTTTATTGTGGATTTATAGTGATTTGGTTTATTTATGGAAATGATTAGGTTAATTACTTTCAAGTATGTGACTTTAAGAGTAATTAATGTCATTTGGAGATAAAATTTAACATGGAAGACTACATTCTTATATGTTTTGGGCTTTAATATTAGTTTGGATTATATTGAAGGATTTTTAGGAAAATTTATAATAGAATGGTATTTATTTAACATTGGGGTATGATCGTTTAATTTTAGAAATTAAGATTTTTTTTTTTTCTAATGGAATATCCATTTGGGGGATCATCAGATATTATACTAACCATTTTGGTTTGATTAATTTCTAAAGACAAGGTAAATATATAGTTTATCATACGTGGATCATGTATTTCTATAGAAGTTTATTCTAGATCTTCCATTGTGACCAAGTCTTCTTGAATACTCATTGTTCAAAAAAATGAGTTAGTGGTAAAAATATATTAAAGAATGAAACTCTACTTAATCATTAATTATATCTCTTTATGTTCTTAGTCAATATCATAAATAAATTCCTCATCCTTATGTAATGTATCTTAATCTAAAAAATGTTGTCCGTTTACTTTTCTTACTGGGATACTAATGACCGTTTGTCCCAACACAAGTATTTTCTTATTGTTAACTTTCTCCTAATCATATTTTTTATCCCTCTCCAGCAGAACATAACACTTAGTTTATCGTCCATATCCATGTTTTCTTACATGGAATCCTAGTATGGGTTATCTTGTGTGACCTTTATAACTCTCTTCCTTTCTTTTAAAATGATAGGTTTATTGACAATTTTTCTGATATGGGACTTTACATTATATTCTCAAGCCCACTTTTTAAAAAAACCGTGAGACACAATTTACTGAAGAAGGGGAGAATGTAACACCCCAAGATTCAACGGTACGTTTCCCTTTGAATAATGCAATGGCGTGCATTGTACGCAACTTTGAGATTCTAACACACCACAACCAATCAAACTAGCTATTATGAATACTAATGCCTACTTTTTCAAATTTTATAAATTTTATCTTTCTAAATGGACTTCATTTTTGGATTCTTAATATTGAAATCAGCTTAGGGTAAAATTTTGGTACTTTTATGATAACTTTCAAATTTTGATGAATAGTGAAAATTACTAAATTTCATTTAAAAACAAAATTTTAATCGAAATAATTTATAGTGATAAATTATTAATTTGAGTGGTTTTAAAGTATATTTATAATATATATTAACCATTTAATACAATTTTGGTCATTGGATGTAATTTCACTTTTAAACCAGACATAAACAAGTGTCAATCTTTTGATAGTTATTATCTCTTAAAAACACGCTATTTGTTTAGACGACAGTAATTAATTTTTAAATTAAATAATGAAACTGATATGTTTTGAATTTGGTAAAATATATATCATTTTTGAATTCATAATATCAAATATAGCTTAGGCCTAATTTTTGGTATTTTTTTGCAAACTTTCATTTTTTAATCAATAGTGAAACCACTAAGTGGTAGTTAAAAAACTGAATTATTCATAAAACTTAATTCTACCACTTCTGTGAGTGGAATTTTGAAAATCCAAGAGACACGGTAAATATCAAGGAGTAAAATGGGGTTCAATGAGATGAAAATATTTTTTGGTGAATATTAAATTTTTACTTTTATTTACCACGGTTAAAAGTAAAAATGGTAATTAACGGTAAAAATGATATTAATATTACCCTAAAACATTTCTTAATTCTATTTTACAAGTGTATCTCTACCAAAAACAACCTTAGAGTAAAATATTATAATTTAGGTTCACTTGTATTAGAGTAGGACATTTATTATTATTTAATTCTAAGAAGAGTAAAAAGAGTTAAAATAAAAGTTTATTTAATAAAACATTTTTAATATAGGGTTTTACATAAGATAAATTCTATTGTAAATATTCATTAGAAAGCTAACACTATTTAATACATAATGGTATTTTATTTATAATTTTTATACACTAAATAATTTAATTTATTTATGACACAATGGTGATGCAGTAATTACCTAATTAACGAAATATTAAAATAATTGATATTATTAATATCTAAATAAATGTAATTTGAGTCTTTTTATGCATTCCACTAATTTTCTAGGTTAATATGACATATTAGGATTGATTATATAAATTTTTATCTAAGTAATAATGATTTTATGAATTTATAAAAAACAAAATACCCAATAGTGTCAAAATCGACATAAAGGGGTTTTTAAAAGAAATATTATATTATTAATTTATATTCAATTCCTAAAAATATATGTTTTGGACAAGATACTTATATAATGATATTTTTATCATTAATGGTCCACTTGGTGGGCCTCTTTGATGTATATAGTATGTTTATTAACCATAATATATAAAAATACAAAGAGACATTGTAAAAGTGAAACTAATTAACTAAGTGTTAATACTTAAAGATAAGGTTAATATAATGACCCAAACCTGTCTAAATTATATTTTTTGAGTGTTTATATACCAATCCCCACCTTAACCTTTAAATAATCCACTTATGATCCATTATAAACCAAATATGAGTATATTATCAAATAATATCTTTAGCTTCTCCAAAGGTGCCCCTCACCCCTCTTATAAAAGGGATCTCCCCCTTCTCACTAATTCACACATTCCAAGCATTTTTCCTCGGCCAAAACATGCCCAAATACTCTCTAAACTTCCCTTAATACAACCTAGAGGCCTTAGTATGATATGAATGCCACCCTATGGAGCCCTTTTAATCAAATCAAAAGGAAGAACCCGAAGAAGAGGTAATGTTTTCACCACCCTATTTCAAGTTCCTTTCTTCTTCAACTTCTTCTTTCTTTGTAATTTATATTCTAAAATAATAACTATAGTATCTTCTATATAATTTGATCATATTATAAAAATGGTACAACCATATTTAGTATTCTATCCATCCTTTGAATGGAATCTCACCATACGTGTGTATGTATGGCTTACCGTCTCCTCGTCGTGGTGTAATTGTCATTCAATAAATTATTATTTGGATGGGTGTAATAATGATTTGTAATTCATTTAAATAATAAATATATCATGATAATTATACTGTATATATTATATACCATCCAATTATATTTTATTTTAACATCAAAAGAATGATATTGTCGCTCGTGCGTACGTACGGAATACCGTCTCCACGAACACGATGAGATTTGTTCTCCATCGTATCCATTCAAGTATAATTCTCATTTGATGATTAAAAATAATTTTTAAGGACTTTATATAATTCTGGATATGAATAAGATACAACCTATCCATAACAAACATGGCTTACGTAACAAAGAATATAAAGGAAAACGAGTAAGTTAACACCCAAAATGACGATAATAATAAGATATTATTAACAAATCAATGTTAAAAGATCATATATGATATCATATTAATGTAATTTATTATTGTATAATTCAATAAATATTATTTCACCTCTATACTGGAGGTTAACCTACCATCTACCAAGGAAAAAGTACAAAGTAAGGGGTTTCTTATAACACTTTTAATTCTGTGAGAATTCCATTGTTCACCACTTATTTATTACATGTGGTGTGTCTACTGGCCATGTTTGTATTCATTGTATAATATAATTTAATTCATGTATATTGACATCATCATTTTATGATCCTTTTTTCATGGGTGTATGTTTTTTATGTTACCAAATTAATAAGGGAATTTGAAATTTCAATTTCTACTCATTCGGCTTCACGCATACTTCATTGATTATTTTACTCCAAGATTATGTGTGGAATTACTATTAATTTTATTATGTGATAATTTAAACTCCCCTTTCTGTGGGTATACTTTTGATACACATAATCACTCCATTTATAAATTCTCTAGTCATTGATTTGAACTTGATAAGTGTAATTTTAACTCAGTCTCCATTTTTTGAGTTAAATATCCAATTCATTGCTGTTGTTTTTACAAGAATATGTGTGAATGTCATATGATTTTTTTACACTGAATATCCATTCATATTTAGTGTATTTATATTTCTCATACATAATTATGTCATTGATCTATCCTTAACCTACGGATACGATTTTGATGAGATATTTCATCTCAATTTACATTCCATTGAGACTTATTTGTTGTTATACACCAAATCACTTTTATGTGCTGTATATAATGTACTTTGAAATAGTATATCATGAATCCATTTATTCTAATGATATTAATTTTTTTTATTACCTCAATTATTTATATTCAACTGTCTCTCTTTTGGTTAGAAACTCTAACTAAAATACCAATTGTAAATGTTTTAAAGACTTATTCTTTTAAATCATTCTCATTAAGGTCCATGTTTTAAAAATGGTTTTAAGGATTTATTTATATGGACATTAAAGTTTTAAAATTAAAACTCCTTTTAAAAGTTTCAAAGTGGTATGGGACACTTTGATTATAAAATCTATTTTAAATGGATTCTTGACAAATAGTGTGACTTTTAAATGATTTCAAGAAAAAGAAGGATATTTCACTCTAATTGTTTTGATGATTATTTTCATCTATGTCAATATCCTTCATCATTCTCGATTGAGGTTATTATGATACAATAAAATCTTCTATATTGTATCAAATGAGTTATGTTTGACTGTGTCTGTGCTATTTCTATACCATTCATGGTTTGTGGATAAAGTATTGTTATTTCGTATGCTAGTTTTAATACGAATGTTTATGTTATGTTTCAAACTTTTTCATATGAGGAATGCATTGGACTTAGTAAGTGATGGGTAGAGCCTGCTATAGCTCCTCGATGCATCGGTAGGACTCATGAGACAAACTAGTGCCTTGGCACAAGGCCTTGATAAAATCTTATTTTTAGTCTTGGCACGAGGCCTTGGCTACATGGTTATGATAGTATGGAATTATGCATTCCGTCATTATGAAAGTGGTTATTAATATTTTCATGTGACTATTCAACGAGTAGAATATCCATGTGAATAAGTAAATGACATTATTTCATTTTATCCTTGCCATATTATTCTGAAATTCAAGTTTAAAAGGCTTTTGTTTTAGTTATACATTACCTTAAATTTATATGTTTATTTATGAAAGTTTCCACTAAATTGTTATCATTACTGAGCATCTGAGCTCACCCCTTTTAATGTTTTATTTTTCCCAGGATGTGAAGAAGTATTTTATGAATGACCTGCAGGGATAATATAAGGGGACATGAAGACAATATGTTGTTGTAGTTTTTCACTTATTGATTTAATGTAAACATTATGAATATATCTAGTGTTTCCAAGGATTCTAAACTAATTGGTCATTCGAGACATGATATTTCATGTGATCAAGATAATGTTATGTAATAATGCACCGACTCTGGGTATCTAGGGTCGGGGCATTACAAAAAAAATGGTAAAATGTGTTACGTGTGGAAAAGAAAAGAATAAATCAATGAATTCCTATAGAAAAATTAATTTTATGATGGAAGGAAATAAATTTCATCATAGGGATCCATTTTCTATTTATTTTCCTAAATATGTGGAACGTAGGAATTCTCTGAGTCAATGAAATATTCTAATGGTTAACCTATAGACCATGGAAGGAACTATTTATAAATAAAACTATTGAATAATTTATATATTGGATTATATAATAACATTGTATAATAATTTTTACTAACGATATTTTGGTTATAATAATCATAAAATGTATAAGTATTGTGTTAAATTTTAGAATAATATAAGAATTTAGTAACATAAGACAAATGGATACGATCATGGGTATTTGAGTTTAACATTCATCATAATCTTCATGTATTAAATACCATATTTTTAGTTTTTATGTGTTGGGATTATACTATGATTGAGGATATTTTATGAGACATTTATGGTAATATAACCCCCAGGTATAGAATATGTTTTAGTGAAAACATTATTTTACAATGAATTCCCTTTCTATTTTGGTCATAATTTTGATGGTATTGGTTACCCTAAGGGTTTAACTTATCTTTTATGTTAATTTAACTATGTGTTATTAAACTATGGTAATTTTTTAATAATTATATTAATATTGTATTGGAAAAATGATATCCCATATACCGTGTGACAACCCATCGCATCTGAAAAATCCATTAGGCTTGATCCATAACTGAAGGGTGATAAGGGTTTAATTCCTACCACTGTCCAACATAATATTCGAGTTAATATGTCATGTCTTATACATAAATGATTTGATAAATAAATGTTAATGATGAACTGGTGGTGGTACTGTATAGGTTAAGAGATTAATGTACTATATTAGATAACATGTGATAACCTTATTGTTTTTGAAAAATAGTTATAGAAAAAAGTAAGGAATTTTTAATCTTTTATGGATATTTTGATCCATTAAATGTGAATTTTATTACAATGGGAATAAAATAATATTTATTTGAAATTAATTTCTTCAAGTAAATGATGAATTTAGAATTATATGAGGAACAAACAAAGGATTAAATTGTGTTTATGAAATAGAAGGTTATCATGTATGTACATTTCATCATATTCTTATAAAGTAAAATGGTCCCACAACTTTAGAAAAAGGATATTGAAACAAAAATGTGATCATATTAAATTCATACCCAATCTATCAAATGATCTTTTAAATCATCATAGATTTATAGTTTTTAGGTCCATAACATTACACTGGTTATTTATATTCTTACAATCCATAACCTCTATCACACTGTAATGTGATTTACGCTTTTCTTTAATGTCCATATCATCACATTACACAAATTTTCTCCTACCTGGAAACTTTTTTACTGTTATTTCAGATAAACATATTATTTCCCTTTCTCTCTTATCAGGAAAAGATTTTATTAACCATTTTATGATGTGTGTTTTTCAATAATGGTATTTCCTAATATCAAACCCTTTATTATAGAGATCAACTTTAAATTGTGAGGACGTGATTTATTGAAGTTGGGGAGAATGTAACACCCTATGATTTAAAAAAAATATACTCAATAGGTTATGTGATATTTAACAATGATATTATATTAGAATGTAACACCATTAGCCTTTATGATATATATCTTTTTAAATAAATTTGATCTCTTCGATTACAAAAGTAACTTGCAAACCTAAGACTAAATGAATAGAAATATAGTATATTTTTATAACATCACCATTAAATTGGTGGAAATGAATATAAATATATACATTAAAAAATCATGGTTATCTATTTATTAAAAATAAAATAATAATATTTAAAAGAAAAACGAAACATTTTCTGGAAAACTATATTTTTCTAAACGATGTTTTACTCACTCTTTGGGTATATAATTTAAAATTAATTTCTTCGAATTTTAGAAAATTTATTTGATAAAATAATTTATTATTTGAAATCATAATATAAAAATTTTCTTATGCTAAATTTATGTGTTTTTTCTAAAAGGTTTCATATTTTAATGAATAGTGAAAAATACTTATTTTTATTGAATACTCCCTTTTCATTTAAATTATTGAAAAATATAATTATATTTTTACTTTTTTTTAATGTTAAATTATATCAATTATATTTTATTTTAACTAATTTATTTCATTAGAGTCAATTTTATATCAAATTTTGTTATTTAATCCAACTATACTGATGATAATTATCACTTTGGAAACCCTTTTTTTCATCGCGTCTTGGGTATAATTTTAAATCAGATTCTACAAGTTTTAAGAAATGAATTTTCAAAAAAAGTATTCCATATTTTTAATTAGAATTGTTTTATTATAAAATATTTTAAACATAAATTTTTACGATTTGAGACAGTTGATATTGTAAAAATTATTTATCGTGGTAAAGGTAAAATTTGATTTATCGGGGGTTAAAAAAAACATGAACAACACACATAATATAGAAATAAATTTCTTATATAACCTCTATGGTATGAAAATGGTTCATTTTGAGGCTTTTGTCCAGATAAAAATGTGGGTGTGATGGATTTTTTCCAAATATTTCTTGCGTGCCCTCTCCCCCATGTATAAAGGGACACCCCTCTCCCCCCCATCCAGACATCAAAATATCTTTGGTTAAAACAAGACTTACCCAAATAATATCATCAATACTCTCCCAATATCCTAGATCCCTTTTGTAATATTCTATCATTTTCTAGGTATGTTTCTCTCTATTTTTTTCATTAACACTTCGTTAGATTGAGTTTTAACTCATCCTTAATCATTGGTGGTTGGTTTTTTCATCATGCATGCCTTTAATTTGAATAAATACTGGATTACGTTGTGAGGAAACTTTATTAAACCAAACAGGATCCACATGGATAGTTTTATTATAGAAAATGAATTAAGTCTGTTGATGTATTTATCTGAATTAATGGAGTCTAGGTATAATGGGTTAAGTGTTTTCTTGATTTCATGGAATTTTGAGAAGATTTATAGTGGGTATGGGTTGTTTAAATGGGAAATGGGCCAAAAAATCATCTACAGATCCTTTACATACCATTTAAATATTTTACACATCATGTAATGTTTGGGAGTTTTTAATAAAATAATCCCAGGTGAAGGGTTTTTCATTGTGTCCCATTAAAAATAATTACAAGATGTCTGATGACATTACAAGCTATGTAATTCACCGAATTATTATTTTAATGTATGATATATGGTTTAGTTTTAAATATAATTTACCAAAACCTTCTACTCTCAACCCCCGAGAAACTTCCATGTAATTTTACAGTGCCAAACTTCCTTATGGACATCTTGATAATGCCTTTGATCACTAGTACGTGGATTTGGTCTAGTTTCTCCCATCTCTCCCTTGGTTCTCCAACCATTGCAGTGAAATACTTTGACTATGTGCATTTTTGGTTTTTATCTAAATCATTTTTGATCTATAATCATCTTTGAAATCATCCAAACCTTTTTCCTCTTGAATTTCTTTTTCATTAGAAGAATTGTTTTATCATAAGTTAAAGTTTAGGAGTCTAAAATTTAACACTCTAGTTTTATTATTTCCTATTTTATGGAATACCATGATAGTAACAATGTAACATGTGCCTGTATCAATTAAATAATCAATGGGATTATTCCTTGGAGTCCTTTGGTTTCAATTGTCTTATGACCTAGCTTATGGATACCCATTTGGGGAGATAATCATGAATATAATTGAATTGTATAATGGCTTAAAGTGTATTAAGCATGTTATGATACCTTAGGTTATTTCTGGTTATATAATCCTTAAGTTGTGTCTTATTGATTGTTGTTCAGACTGTTAATCAATTGTGACATAATTGAATGTGGTATATGAATGAAAAATGGTAATTCCCATAATCAACCATTTAGATTTATGATATGATATTCTGATATCCATGTTGTATGATAGGACTTTTTTCCATGATGAAATTATTATACATCAATCTTGTCCCTAGTACATAAAAACTTATATTCTACAATGCGGATATTCAGTGGGCTCAGCTAAGTCCCATTCTATAATGCTTATAGAGAGTATGTTATTCCATGTCCCATGTTGTAATTATTATATATATTTGACCCAGATGATGTAATGTTTATAAGTATTTGACCTAGATGTTGTAATTATTATATGTATTTCACCCAGATTATTAAGACTATACCATGGTTTTATGGTCATAGTTAGCATGGTCATGAGAAGTTATTTAGTATATTCTAACATTGCACAGAAGTAGGTTCTTGATAATGATTATATGGTTGAGGTTGGCATGGTTTTAAGACATGATCAGAGATATTATAGCCTGAAGCCAATGCATATTTTCATTGAATTTTATTAATTATTTAATTAATTAATACACATGTTTATGTCTTTATTTCACAGACTTTTATCATACCTATTAGTTTATAAATAGTGGTTATGGTGTACTTAGTTATACTCACACCGTATTCAGTCCATCGATTTGTACCCGAGTAGATTGTGTGGATGTAGGTTTACATAGTGGAAAATGACATTACTGTTTATTTTTACATGCTGGATGGGATGGAGTTTAGAGGTGGGGATGATATGGGTTTGGAAAAGAGGAAAATTGTGCCTTTTTTATTTTGGTAGCCTTTTACTAGTATTGTTTTTAGAATGAAATTTAGTTATATTCCAACACATCATTACATTATTCCTTTATTATTTATTGGATTATTCAGTAGGATTTTATTGTTGGTTTCTGTTATGTCTATACATGGATTAATTATGTTCATATGGTTTATTTCTACTGTTAAGACACTTTATACCATGTGGTATAATGTCCCCACTATACATTTCACACCCCCAATGCCAGTTAGAAGCCTCTAGAATATGGAGATAAATTCTTGAGATCTCATAGCCAACACTTTTTTTCCATGTGAGAGAGTGTTGGATTGAGGGATTTTACAAAGTGGTAAAAAGGATCATGTTTTCTTTTCTTCTACTTTACTGTTTGGGGAAGGTAGAAGGGAGACTAAGATGTTTCGGGATTTGGTAATTACCTTATGCATGGGAGTATCTGACCTATGTATGGGGAAAATTTTAGTGATTAGGTATGAGATTTGTATTTTTGTTGTTTTCTTGTTATAGTTGAAGTTATTTAACCTCGAGTGATTTACATGTTGTGTGAGGTTATTGTTTTATTATATTACTATTTCTTGAGGATTGTACTCATGGTCTAGTATGGTGTGATTTGAGGTTACATGCATCTTAATAGGCATGTAGGTATATTTTTACATGTATTGTTCATTTTTTTAGGAAAATTGGTGACATGAGTTGGTTTCCCAATTCATGTCGCCTATGGAATTTATTAAAAGCAAAAAAGAACAGTACAACCTCGAGGTGTAAATGACTTACACCAGCAGAAATTACATGGGTTACATAAAATACTCTATCCAAAACAAATAAACCAGTTCTTGAAGGTATCCCATAGAAGTCTCCTTTTAAATGTTTCAAAGCTATATCTTCGAAAATGCAGACCATCCAAAAAAAATCAGCAAGCTGTCCAATTGAAGAAAATAGGTCAGTCCGAACCTGTCTCCCCTGTAGTCATCATCATCACCATGTGGAGCAGATGGAAAGGTGAGAGAGAAACCAACTTATGGCCAAAGTATCCCTACAATAGCCATCCAATAGAGAGAAGGCAATCTAAACAAATCAAGAGATCTGAATCTTATGTCCAGCCTTTGAAGCATAATATAATTCTTCTAAATCAACCAGTCTCCAGGCAAGAACAAGCGGTAGGTTCAAAAAAACCAGACCAAGTGGCGAGAAATCAGCAGGTATAACCTCAGTTTACAATCATTCAACCTCAGTCAATGAAACAACAGCAGCAGGTCAGAACCGAGTGAATCATATCCTCTAATCCCAGAATTCAGCAACACCATAGTAGCAGAAAACCAGCAGACCGAGTCTAGAATGTTTCAAGAAGATTCATCTCAAAAACAGAACCTAACAAAGGAAGGCAGAATTCCAAGCGCGTCAAAACAGGTATGTAACTTTAGAGGAACAAACCATCAGAAACAGCATCAACAGCACCCAGCTGCTCAACTAGAGCAGAATATAGCCTTTCATGTAGTTCCTTCGATGTCTGAGTTGACATGATAGTATCATATGTTGCATCCATCAATATTCATTGGGGAAGGAAGACCTTAGGCTGCTGAGTTCTGGATAGATTCAATCCATAAAATCTTCAATCATTTGAAAAACTAGTGGATAAGAGGGTAAATCTTTTTTCATATATGCTTCATGGAATTTTCAAGCATTGGTGGGATATTCTAGATGAAGCTGGGAATTAATGTGAGCTATATTGGATAGAATATGAGATGACGTTCTCGATCCATTTCTATCCCTAGATGTTGAGGGCTGAAAAATCATGTGAGTTCATGCATTTGACAGAGGAGGGTATTATAATGTTGGACTATACTATAAATTTTACCAAACTACAATAATTTTATTCATCTTTTTTGGTTGATGATATCTCTACGGAGAGATGTTTTTAGGACGATCATGGATATGAAATTAGGCCATAGGTGAATTTTTTTTTTCACTTGAGCATCTTCGAGGATATGATGACCGGGAAATCATCATGGAAGGGAATATGAGAGAGGTACTGAGAAGCGGCTATGCTATTTCTGTAGTTAAAACTGTGAGCTCTTATTCATGTAGGAAGAAGAACCATTATGATAGTTTCCACCAAGGTAGTAGCAGGCATAAAAGTTAGGGCAGTGACAACCATCTGAGGACTGTGTTCCATTCCAATGCTCTCAGTGAGTAAATTTTGGCCACAGGCACCCATAGTTTCCTCAACCGACAGTTTAATGTCATATTTTTTTGAAAAATATGTCATATTCAGCAATTGTTTGATAACTTTCGACAACAAACCAGTGGCAGTAGACTAGGAGAAGTACCTGAGTTGGCAAGGGACTCAACTACCCCTCAATAAGCTGGTCGTAGGAGTTCCACTAGTCATTCAGGTCAATGAATGGGATGTGGTATCCCAGTAAATGAGAAGCAGTACTTGGAAAGGGTAATAACTAATAGTAGTTAGACTGGATCATAGGGATGAGGGAAAATTCAGTGGCACGTTATGCAGACTAGTCTTTCTATCATGGATACAATACTATCAACTATCAGTGGTGCTGTTCTTATATCATCCACCTTAGATTCGGTTTTTTATACAGGTACATCAATTTCTTTTCAATCTTATCTTTTTGAATATTTATTGGTCTTTCATATGGAAATCTCAGATAGTGCTTTGACCATCAACACACCATTGAGAGCACAGTTATAAAATATCAATATTTCAAGGTGTGTTCTCTAGATATTTGGGGTTAAAATTTATTTTGGGAATAGTTAGTGCTAGAAGTGATATTATTTGATTTTATTTTTATTATGGATTGGTTAGTTCTATACCAGGTTCATATAATCTATTATAGGAGGGGATTTACCTATCTATATTCTGAAGGAGGCAGTTACTCTCACTAAGGTGACTGTGATATTCAGGATGGTCATGAAGGGATAATTCAATACAAATTGGATTTTATCTTGACTCAGATAGCCAGTATTACTCTAGATGATGGTGTAATGAAACGTGATTCTTTTTCTCCTATGGAAGAACATTTTTAAGATGTTTTACTTTAGAATTTTTTTATATTACTACATGAGTAAGAGATTTAGTTCATGATCGAGTTAGTGCGGGTAGTAGAACCAGTTTCTATCCCAACATATAGAATATCACAAGAATAGATTTGGGAGTTGAAAGTTAAGTTTGATGATCAGGAATCTAAAGGATTCACATGACCTAGTACATCTCTATCTGGTTCTTCAGTTCTCTTCTCTAAGAAGGCTGGTGGGTCTTGGTGCTTATATGTGGATGATCAGAGGTTGAACCATATGAATGTCAAGTAACGGTATCCTCTTCCATGCATTGATGATATTTTAGATCAGTTGAGTGGTTCTATGATATTCTACAAGATTGATTTGAGATCAATTTACCACCATTTATGATTGAAACTAACTGATATACCACGGAATTCTTTTAGGAGCAGGTGTGGATTATATAAATTTTTAGTTATGTCATCTGGGTTGACTGACACATTGGAAATATTCATGGGCTTGATGAATTTGATATTTCATCCTTTTCTAGAATTGATGGTGGTGGTTTTTGTCGATGATATATTAGTATACTCCCATTAAGTACATGGTCTTTCTAAACATATTGATATCATCCTGGGTAAATTAAGAGAGCATCGAATTTACACTAAGATATTCAAATAAATTTTCTAGATTAGTAAAATACACTTATTGGGCCATGAAATATCTGAGATAGGAGTGTCAGTGGATGTAAAAACATTTCATGTATTGTATCTGGGGAACATCCCAAGAATTTATTTATCATTTTGAGATTTATGGGTTTAATAGGTTATTATTGGTGCTTTATCTAGATTTTCTACCATTTAGTAGCACCAATGTCTAGGCTAACCAAGAAAGGGGTGAAGTTTGTTTGGTCTGATTCTTATGAGAGAGATTTTCTGAAGATGAATGGTAGGATTGTCACGACCCGTTCTCAGGGCCCATTCCATGACAATCCCAAGCCCACCTTCCATAGGCGAGGGGCTGGAGACTAGCACCAAAGGTGTAAATCCCTATACAGGGAAATAATTGCCTTTATAAAAGTAAACAAAACACAACAGAGTACACAACTAAAGTAAGCACTAAGTAAAACTGAACACAAGAGTAAGTACTGAAAGGAAAGGGGCTGAAAATACAAGCCCAACAGTAAGTACAATACAACTAAAAATCTAGTACAGCTTAATTAATGTAAATAGAAACCACTAAGTCGTCCTCCGGGAATCCCACATGAAGGGTAGGTACAGATGGTCTCCTCATCACATCAGGTTCATCCGTCTGCTATGTGTACATATCATCAAGTGGTCCAGCTCCGGGTACCGTCTCTCTATACATGTCTCTACCTCGATCAGTGATGTCCATCGTCTGTATCCAACACAATGTAGAGCGGGTATATCCCGTGGAGGGGTGAGTATATAAAATTCAATATGGACCTTGAGACCCCCGAATGTCTCCCAGAATCCACGAAGGATAATCCACAGAAAAAAAAACATGATAACGAATTATAACCAACACTAATTAGGTATATTCCCATACATAAACCTAAGTTATCAATCACAGTTAGGCTCCAACTCTCGAGTCCAAGCACAACCCTATCCACACAGGATGTAAATTCAACCATATTGATGATAATTATTCAATGTCAATACTCAACTCACAGAAATCTACATCATGCGTATAGAGATAGATATGATTAGATGTAGTCACTAATTCATCATGTTTTTGGACCCACACAGGATACAAGACCAGCTAAGCTGTCATCGCTGTTGAACCCACAGAGGTTTCCAGTAAAGTAGTTGTCGTTGTCAAACCCATGCAGGATTATAGCAATAGAAATGATCAGATGTAGTCACTGATTCATCTATGTTGTCAAACCCACATATGATAATATACCATATAAGATGTCGGGCCCACACAGGATACAATACCTGCTACTCTATCGGACCCACACATGATACAAGTACAGAGGTCAAACTGTCAGACTCACACAAGATCCAAGAACAATAGTCATCACTGTAAACACTCTAACCCACAGAGGATACAAGAACAATAGTCATCTCTATTGAACCCACATAGGATTCCAGTATAGTAGTCATCACTGTCGAACCCACAGAGGATTATAGTACAGTATTCATCGCTGTCGTAGCCAGCTCTAGGGTTCCGACACATAGTACGCTTGATTCCGGGAGGGTCTGATGCTTGAGAAAATGGGTTGATACATAAAATATCATTATTTCCATAGTTAATGGATCCCAAAGTTTGGTCTCATCAAAATAAACCCAACACGATAGATGACGCGTCAATGAGAAGACCGATCTTATAGTTATTGGATTTTTCATTCTAGGGGCCCGATTGGAATTATGATCGTTCCAAATCCAGCCGTTTTCCAAAGTTGTCCAAAACTAACTTACACTATTACAAAAGGACTGAATCTTCTCAAGGGTCCCATTTTCGTAGATGACGAGTCGATCAGATGCATGATCATGAAATTATTCACATTTATGCGAAACGGGACCGACCCGTTAAGCCCGGTGGGCTGGCAGGTCGGCCCATCCTGGCTCGGCTGTTCCGACCTGGTTGGGGGGTCAGCCTGGCCCTGTGGGGTGTGGCCCGACCCTTCAGGGCAAGGCCCGGCCCGACGGCAGGCGGCCCGACACGCGGCTGGATGCAGCTCGGCTAACTGGCCGGGTGGTGCGCCCCCCCCCCCACACATGGTTTTCTGAAGCGGTGGTGCCGCCCCTCTTACTTGGCCGTCCATAGCTGGTTGTTCTTATCCGGTGCGAGTGGCTCGCACGAGCGGGCCACTGTTCTTCTACGAGGCACCATCGGGTGTTGCGGCCTCCTTCAACCCAGCCGGCAAGCGGCCGGCCGGTTCGCCTTATACAGGTGCCTATGGAAGTGGGCCACAGTTCTCCACTATGTGTCACCAAGGGGGTGTTGCGGTTCTCTAGCCCGGTCGGCTATCGCTGGCCAGTCCATACAGAAAGCGCCTTGTGGATGCGGGGCGCTCCTCCTCCACGCAGCACCTGTGGGTGCTGCGATTCACCAACCTGGACGGCTATGGTCGGCCGGTTCATCAGCTCGAGCGACCCATGGTTGCAGGCAATAGTTTTCCTCCAAGCGGCTGGCACGGGGCCACCGTTTCCACCACCACCTCCAATCGTTGCCACTCCTTCCATCTCGTGATCTCCTTCCTCCGGCTTCAATATATGCAAGATTAAATGGAGGGTCGTTGGGCTGGGTTTGTTCGGCCCGCGCCCTCTGTGTTAGTTGATAACAACTAAATCAATGCCATCCAAATTCAATTCCAAGGTACAAGGTATTATACACATGTATAAATTAATAAATATTCCATATTCCCCCAACCTTGATATCAAGAACGTTGCACATCGGTGAGCCGCGGAAGACGAGCATCGCAGAGGTTGGGCGTCGTGGAAGACAGACGTCGATTTCATTGACATTGGGGTGCATCCTAGGAGTAAGTGTATCGATGTTCCTCGTGGTCGGAGTCTACTTCCTTGACGATGATGAATAATAATGAAGAATACGATGATCTAGGGCCTTGAGTTATTCTTTGGGGAGAGTAAAAGTTCTTCGTGGGAAGAAGGCCCTCTCCTAATTTTCTAAAGGTTCCAACACAAAATATTTGCCCAGGAAAATATAACAAATAGTCCTCCCAATTAAATAGAATTTCCATGAAATTAAAAATGATTCAAATATTAGAGGTGCCAATTAATTAAATGTGTTGGTACATTCAATGGGTGGGAGGTGGAGAGGCTCCACCATTAATAAAGGATCTTAGAAACTTAAGAGTCTAAGGGAGTTAAAGTGGGAGTTGAGGGGTTAGGATTATGTTGTCCCACAACACATTATCTTCTCATGGGGGGTTTTGTAGGGTGTGGGTCCAACCTCCAACTCATCTTTGGAGGAAATAACCACCTCTTATCAAATATTATGTAGACATTATTTTTATTATTTTTTTAAAGAATCTCCAAAAATTAACATCTCCTCACGAGAAAACGCAACTACGGTAATGGCCTCCTTAAGAAAATACCAGCACTGTGAGTTCATTGGTGCCCCCAAGTTTTAATTCTGAGTGTCGTTTTAAAAGATAGAACATCATGCCTGTACGTTTATTGAACATACCTGAACTAAACTTCAGAAATTGTTTCCGCACACACTGGTCCTTGGAATCAGTCGCCTTCAGAAACTGCAGACACGTAAAATTCCAATGAATTTAAGAAAAACATTTTCTTGAAATGTACGGGTCTTTCCATTACTCCCACCTCTGGTATTTATGTCCCCTTAAAGCTACAACACACACTAGGGAAACAAATAGGGGTACTGAGCACGCATCTGAGCCTCCCACTCCCAAGTGCTCTCCTGGAGGTTCTCGTGCGGCCAGTGAATGCGCACTAGAGGAATCAACCGTCCACATAGGACACAATCCTTTTGATACTCTATCTCCACCAGGACCAACGTGAATGCCTCACCATCATCGATGTCTATATTCTTGTGTTCGATGATGTGGGACGGGTCGTGTACGTATCTCCTCAACTGTAATACGTGGAATACGTCATGTACCTGATGCAACTGAGGTTGAATGGACAAGAGGTAATCCACCTCGCCTACTCTGCTGAGGACCTGGAAAGGTCCGATGAATCATGTAGATATCTTGCCACATCATCAAAATTTCTATAGACCCCGTCGAGGTGAGACTCGTAAGAAGACATGGTTGCCATCCTCGAACTCTAGTGGTCTCCATCTCCTATCACTGTTGGACTTCTGTCTGCTATGTGTAATCTTTATCCGATCCTGGATGATCTGAACCTTCTCTGTCATATCAAGCACCATCTATGGTCCTACATGTTTTGACTCCCCTAGGTTAGTACAGCACAGAGGTAATCTAAAAGGTCGTCCATACAATTCCTCGTATGGTTCCATCCCTAAGGTTGAGTGATAGCTGTTGTTGTACACAACCTCCAGCAAGGGTAAGTGATCCTCCCAACTATGACCAAAGTCGAGTACACATGCACGGAGCATGTCCTTGAGAGTCTTAATGGTTCTATCAGTCTAGCCATATTTCTAAGGATGGAAGGCGATGCTCTAGAGAAGCTGCGTCCCAAAAGCCTCATGTAATCCCTTCCATAACTGGTAAGTGAAACAAGCATCTTGATCAGAGACGATAGTTGATAGCACACCATAAAACCGTACGATCTCCTGAATGTTGAAGTATCTGAAGTTCTCTACTGAGCCATGCTCTCTAATGGGTAGAAAGTGGTCCGACATGATGAGTCAGTGTATAATCACCTATATAGAGTCTTGTCCTATGGATGTACATGGATGCCTTGTCACGAAATCCAGGGATATCCAATCCCACTTCCACTCTGGGACCTATAAGTCTTGTACTAAGACTGGTTGTACCTGGTGCTCTGCCTTCACTTGCTGACATGTGAGGCAATGAGAGACAAACTATTGTATCATCTCTCTGGCTATAATATGGGTTTCCACTTCTTCGGCAAAGCTATTAGTCAAACTATAACTCTGGAGAAGACTAGTACAAAGGTAAGTCTGGACGACTACTGAGTGATCGACTGCATCCTCTTATGCATGATTCCATCCTGTGCTGCCAGATTTTTTCTTTTCATCGACCAAGGAAAACTCCATCCCAATTTTGTAGTTAAAACAAACCTTTTTTCCTAATACAATCAATCTCTGTATGAACAGTGGTTGCCCAGTCCATACCAAAACTAACACCGTAAGACCTCGACGTTGCCACCAAGAGGTTCCAACCGAAACTCTCACCTCAATGGTCATATCACACCATCGATGTAAGTGTGATTATCGATTCTCCTCCCAAAGGTATCTCTAGACGTGAGGGTCAAGTCAACAGTTTAATTGGGAACTCTAGGTTTAGGACAAGATTCATGGAAGGATGTAATGATTGGTACCTATGTCTATTGATATGGAAGCTAGTAGTAGACATAGACCGTATCTCAAATCATTCTTATAGCCCTAGTGTAACACTCTTTGACCACATGCAGCTACTCTCTTCCCATGCCCTCTATCTCCATGAGATTAGCGGGGACTATAAAGGTAGGTTGTTGTGACATGTCAAAATGTTCACCACCTCATGCTACTCTCCCGGATTAGCTTCCACGTCTATATCCCTACAAATTCATCTTTCCTTAACACTTCCTCTTCTCGAAACATTTTACATGATCAAGTCTCTAAGACTGATGCCTGTTTCATGTTTTCCCAATATTATCATTCAATGGCTATATCTGCTCTTCCAACAAACATTCAACCACAACGATTCTCTCTTGAACCCTAACATAAGTAGGAATTCAAAGAAGAAAAAGTGTTGGCTCAGATATACTTAATAAAACTGCTCTCAGAGGTCCGAGATCTAATGCACTGATCTAATCATACACATCGATTACCACGAAAGATCACTATGCCTCAATGAATACTCTGCTACCGACATGTCATCCTGCCGAAGCTTTATAATCTCTAGAAAACTCTCAGCCACCTCCTCAAGCCAGTCCTCAGTTGTCTGTGGGTCGGGCTCGCCTCGGAACATGAGGGATATCCTCTGCTGAAATACATTTAAGGCACTAATCCTACAAGTGTCCTCTACCTATACCGCCAGTAGTGTCTGTTGACCAATGGGCAGTGAAATAGTTGGCACACTGCCCGAAGATACCATCTCATAAAATGGACCAAGTACCGAATGTTCATCATTAGGCAGACCATCCTCAAGGTCACTCACTGAAAAATATTACTATCTATGATCAACATCTGCTCTACTAGTGTCTCAACTAAGAGGAAAACTCCCGTAATCACCTCCATCTAGTCTTCTGCTGCTGGAACACATGCAACGCGCTCTGTCGGCGTGCACCGTCTGCTAGTACGGTTGGTGGAATCTACTGGCCAGCAGTTGGTGGTGTTGATGGTACACCACCTGAAGGTGCCATCATAGTAAGAGGGCCCTGCACCGGAGCCTCGACACTCGGGGGGACATCATCATGTACTCTTTCTCGGAAACCCTATCCGGTTGTCTTTGTTGTGGCATCCTGATAATGAACAGGTGTTCCATGATCAAAAACTTATACCCGATGAGCTGACTCAAAGAAACCACAAATGAAAACTCTTGAAACACACACAAAATCAGTTTTTCTGTGCACTGAGTCAGAAATCAGAAGTCAGGGTCCTGGTGTATGGATACGTCGGCAGCCACACCAACACTAGACTCCGTAGACTGAAAAACACACTCAATACTCTTAACACTATTTCTTCACAGTAATACAGATCAGAGACCTATGTTTGGTGGTAGAACCAACTTCTCTAATACAAATATTTCAAGACCCATCCTCTAGGCCCAGGCCATGACGAACCCAAGCCCACCGTCCATAGGACAAGGGCTGGGGACTGGCACCGAAGTCATAAATCCCTATATTGGGAAGGCATTTCTATTATAAAATTAAACAAAACACAACATAGTGTGCAACTAAAGTATGCACTAAGTAAAACAGAATAAAAAAGTAAGTGTTGAAAGGAAAGGGTCCGGAAATACAAGCTCAACAGTAAGTACAGTACAATGGAAAAGCTAGTACAATTATGGTAAAGTAAGTAGAAACTATTGTGTCATCCTCCGGGAATCCCACCTGAAGGGTGGTCACATATAGTCTCCTCACCACAATGGGTCCATCCATCTGCTCCGTGTACGTCTCGCCAAGTGGTCCACCTCTAGGAACTATACAGCTCTAAAAGTATCTACCTGGATCAGTGTTGTCCTTCGTCTGCATCCAACACAACGTAGTGCGGGCATATCCCATGCAGGGGTGAGTATACGATACTTAGTATGGATCCCGAGACCCCTGAAGATCTCCCAGAATCAACGAAGTATAAACCACCAAAGAAAGACATGATCATGAATTATAAACCAACTCTACGTAAGTATATCTCCACACATATAATTGTGTTATCAATCACAGTTAGGATCCAACTCTCGAGTCCAAGCACAACCCAGTCCACACAGGAAGTAAATTCAACCATATCGATTATAATGATTGAACGTCAAGACACAGCTCACACATGTATACATATTTCATATAGAGATAGAGAATATCTGATGTTGTCATGGATTAATCAAGCTATCGGACCCACATAGGATACAAGACCAGTTAAGTTGTCATCGTTGTCGAACCCACGGAGGATTCAAGTACAGTAGTCATCGTTCTCGCACCCACTGAGGATTATAGTGATAGAGATGATCAAATCTACTCACTTATTCCTCTAGGTGGTCAGACCGACACATGATTCACGACCAGCTAAGATGTTGGACTAACAAATGATACAAGTCCAGCTACTCTATCCAACCCACCCGGCATACAAGTAAAGAGGTAAAAGTACAGGACCCACACAAGATACAAGAACAGTAGTCATCGCTGTAAACTGCCGGACCCACACAGGATACAAGAATAGTAGTCATCACTATAAACTTCCCGACCCACACATGATACAAGAATAGTAGTCATCAGTTTCAAACCCATGGAGGTTTCCTGTACAGTATTCGTCGTTGTCGAACCCACAAATGATTCCAGTACAGTAGTCGTCGCTATCGCATTCACCTCTAGTGTTCCCTTATACAGCATGCTCGATTCCGGGAGGGTCCCCTCCTCGAGCAAAGGTGTTGATACATCAACTATCATGAAGAACAGATTTGATGTATCCTGAATTTCTGTCTCATCAAAAGAAACCCAACGCGACAGACGACACGTCAATCAGACGCCCGGTCTAAGAGTTTTTAGATTTTCCTTTCCAGGGTCCCGGTTAGAATTACACTCATTCCAAACCCGGACTTTTTCAAAAGTTGTCCAAAACTCACTTAGAGTATCTCAAAAGGACCGCCTTGTCTGAAGGATACCAGCTTTACAGACGGCGCGCCGATCTGATGCACGGTCAAGAAATTATTCGCATTTAAGGGAAACGGGCCCGGCTCTTCAAGCCTGGTGGGATGGCATGTCGGCCCATCCTGGCTCGGTGGGTCTGACCTGGCTGGGGGGTCGGCCCGGCCTGGCCTGGTGTGGCACGTCCCGGCTCGGAGAGGCGCGACCTGGCCAGGCAACATGCATCATGACCTTCGGTTGGCCGCGGCTCCGCCAGATGGTCGTGCGGTGCGAGGTGCGCCACCCACCCCCACCCCAGTTTTCTAAAATGGCGGCCCCGAGCGGCGCCGCCCCTCTTACCCGTCCAGCCGAGGCAGGCCGGTCTTCTCCGGTGTGAGTAGCCCGCAATGGCGGGCCCCTATTCTTCAACTCGGCACCTTCGGGTGTCGCGGCCTCCTTGAACCTGGCCGGCAGGCGGCCGGCTGGTTCGCCCGCTGAAGCGGCCCTCGGTAGCGGGACGTGGTTCTCCGGAGCGCGACACCATGGTAGCACCGTGGTTCTCTAGCCCAACCGTATACGGCCGACCAGTTCGTCTAAGAGGTGGCCCGCAGATGCGGGCCCCTCCTCCTCCGCGCAGCACCTACGGGTGTCGTGGTTCCCCAACCCAGATGGATGTGGTCGGGCGGTTCTTCAGCCCGAGCGGCCCATGGTTGTGGGCCTTGGTTTTCTTCCATGCAGCTGGCGCATGGCCGCCGTTTCTGCCTCCGCCTCTAATCTTTTCCACTCCTTCCATCTCATGGCCTCCTTGCTCTGGTGCCAACATAAGCATGATTCAACAGAGGGTCGTCGGTCCGTGTTTGTTCGGCCCACGCCCTCCGCGTTAGATGATGACAACTAATTAAACACCATCCAAAGTCAACACCAAGGTACGAGGTATTATACATACATATAAATAATTAAATATTCCATATTTCCCCTACCTTGATATCAAGAACATTGCACGTCGACAAGCTGTGGAAGACGAGCATCGTGGAGGTCGGGCATCGTGGAAGACAGACATCGATTTCGTTGACGTCCGGGTGTGTCCGAGGATGAACTATAGTCAATGTTCCTCATGGGTGGAGTCTTCTTCCTTGACGTGGAGGAAGAAGAATTAAGAAGACGACGATCGAGGGCCTTGAGTTCTTCATGGGAGAGAGTAAAAGTTCTTCGTGCGAAGAGGGGCCTCTCCTAAATTTCCAAAATATCCACCACAAAATATTTGACTAGGAAAATATAACAAAAAGGCCTCCCAATAAAATAGAATTTCCATGCAATTAAAAATAATTCAAATATTAGAGGTACCAATTAATTAATTTTTTTGGCACATTTAGTGGGTGGGATGTGGAGAGGCTCCACCATTAATAAATGTAGTTGGAAACTTAAGGGTTTAAGAAAGTTAAAGGGGGAGTTGAGGGGTTAGGCTCATGTGGGCCCCACAACACATTATCCTTTCATGGGAGGTTATGTGGGGTGTGGGTCCCACCTTTAACTCCTCTTTGGAGGAAATAAACACCTCTTAACAAAAATTATGTACAAATAATTTTTATTATTTTTTTAATGAATCTCCATAAATTAACTTCTCCTCCCGAGAAAACGAAACTACGATTAAGGTCTCCTTTAGTAAATATCAGTGCTGCGAGTTCATCGGTGCCACCAGATTTCAATTCTGAGTACTGTTTTAAAAGATAGAAAAACATGCATATAAGTTTACTGAACGTACCAGAACTAAACATCAAAAATTGATTCCTAGCACACCAGGACTTGGAATCAGGCACCGTAAGAAACAACAGACTCGTAAAATTCCGAAGAATTAAAGAAAAATATTTCCTTGAAATTTCTGGTTATTTACACAGATGACCTCCAAACCTATCCTCACATTACATATGTTAGTTAAATCATACACCGTGTACTTTGACACATCCATAGTTGGACTCAAAGCAGTTATAATGAAAATTGATCGAGTGGTTGCTTAAGGATTCAGGAAACTGAGACTCTATGGGAGGAATTAACGTACTCACAATATATAGTTAGCATCAGTGGTACATGCCTTGATATTTTAGATACATTGTATCATGGGTCATAGGTTTGTGTTATACATGGATCACAAGAGACTCAGGTATATCTTTTCTCAATGTGACAAAACTTTTGATAGAGGAGGTGGGTCGAGTATCTTTTTTCTTTCAATTTTGAATTGGATTTATATAATAAGAATGGTAAATGTATTTTCTAATGATTTGAGTTGAAATTCAAAGAAATAGAAAATATGCGAGTCTAGAGGTGAGTTGCAGATAATTTCCCTCTTTACAAATTTGAATCGAGATGTTCAAGATTCTAAAGGTCAAGTAGCACTGTCTTCAACATCTGTTATACCCTTAATCATGAAACAAATTAATACCGAGTATTTGTCCAATCTATAGGACATTGTTCTAAGAAACAAGTTATATGATGGGGTTACACCATTTGGATAGTCTCTTGGAAGTTCCAATTATCTTCTTTAATGAGGCTAAGTATGTGTTCCTATAGCCATACACACCGAGATAATGATATAGTTTCATGTTACTAGATAGTAGAGTCATCCTAGTTTGACAAATATGAATTGTGATCTCCATAGATGGTACAAGTGGCCCGGAACAATGAAGTAGGTGGAAAATTTTGTGGCTAGATACTTCACATGTTAGTAGGTGAAAGACTTGAATTAGAGTCCAGTTGGGATTTTACAGCAGTTTCACATCCTTGAGTTGAAATGGGACGATGTACCAATGGATTTAGGATTAATGAGGAAACCCTATAAGAATGATTTTGTATGGGTTATTATGGATCGACTGATGAAGGTACACCACTTTTTACCTATCATGGAGGCCTTCAAAGTTGATTATCTAGGCTGTCTTTATGTGTGAAAAGTGGTTAAGTTACATGGTGTTCTAGGAGCATCATTTCAAATATATATACTAATTTTAGATCTCATTTTGGGTAGGGTCTTCAAAATTATATATGATTTTGAGTTATTTTGAGTACAATCTATCATTTTCAGATTGATGGTCAATCTAAGCAAACTACTCAGGTTCTGTAGAATATGATGTGAGCCCATGTTCTTGATTTTGGTTGTTTATAGGTGAAATATATGGCACTCATGGAGATTTTATATAATAATATCATTCATGAATTGATCCAAAGGTCACCTTTTTTGGCCTTGTATGGACTTCCACGATGTTCACCTCCTTTTTGGCTAGAGGAAGGAGAGTTAGTGCTTGTTGGGCCTACTCCTGCATACGAGACATCTGAGTAGGTTCAGTTGATCAGATAGAGGTTAGAGACCATACTTACTAGGATTAAATTGTATTCTAACCATAATAGAAAACCTCTAGAATTATAGACTGGTCATCATTTTTTCCTTCAGTTTTCTCCTATATTGGGGAAATACCATATCATGAAATAGGGAAATATATAACCTAAGTTTGATGGGATGTTTGAGATAGTTACAAGGGTCGGTCTAGTGAAATACAGTTTATCCTATCCATAGAGCTAAAATTCCATGAATGATGTTTTCCATATGCCAAAACTATGGAGATGGCATCCAGACCCTTCCCATGTGACATACTTAATAGATATTGATGTTTGTGTTAATTCATCCTTTATGGAGTATCTGATTTGGGTTGTGTATCATAGTGATAAATATATCATGGTAGGAATATACCATTTGTTTGAGTGTAGCAGAACCATAAGAGAGTTTTGGAGGGTACTTTGGAGAGGGAGTCTAATATGTGAACACAGTTGCTAGACTTGTTCACTGAGACCTTACTGTGATTCTTGTAGTTTCTCATGGATGATCTGATATATGGTGGGGAGGTTGTAGGATATCATATTTTCTCAGGGATGTCTCCTTCTTTGTTTTTCATTAAATCTTCTTTCATTTGAGTTTTTCAACATCTTTAAACCTTTGTGGTTTTGTTTACATATTGGATGCATTTTATTTTAATAAACACAATCATAGGTTGTGTAGAAACTTTAGTAAACTAGATCGGATCATAGTTGTGAGTTTTATTGGGGTAAAATTACTTAATTCCATAGATATATGTTTTTCTGAATTAATGAAGTCCATGTATAATGGGTTAAGTGTTTCATGGGTTCTCAGTATGTTAAAAATATTTAAAGGGGTCTCGGTTATTTTAAGGAAAAATTGGATGAAAACCCATATATAGAACATTTACATATTCTTTAAATGGATTACATGTCATGTAATGTTTAGGTTTTTTTATAAAATAATCCAAGGATATTGGGTTTTTTAAATATCCCATTAAATATATTTACAGGATGTGTAACTACATTACACATTGTGTAATTCCATGAATGATTATTTTAAATTAATTTGGGTGGTTGAGTTTTCATTCTATCTCAATAAAACCATCACCTCTCAAAACTAGATAAACTTATTGGCAATTTCGGAGTGCCAAAATTCGTTCCAAACATCTATATAACACCTTTAATATAAGATAAGCAGTTTTGGTCCAGTTTATCCCTTCTCTCACTTGTTTCTCAATCCATCACGGTTAAATCCTTTGACTGTGTGGGTTTTTTATTTTTATTTTGATTAGTTTTGATATGGGAACCTCTTTTTTATAATCATCACCTTATTACACTTTGGATTTTTTCACTGGAAGTGTTTTTTGGATCATCAGTTAAAGGAAAGGGTATAAATATTAAATATATGGTTTGATGATTTCCAAATATATTGAATATCATGATTTACCCAATGTACTGTGTGCATGTATTAATTAAATAATGAATATAATTTTTCCTTAGAGTCATTTGGTTTTAATTTTCTTCTAACCTAGATTATGGATACATGTTGGGTTACTGAAAAATGAATATAATTTAATTGAATAATGAATTAAAGTGTTTATAGCATTATATGAGACCTTTGGTGAATTCTTGTTATAATATCCCTAAGTTGTGGATTATTTCTTATTGTTATGACTATTAATCCATTTTGATATAATAAAAAGTGGTATATGCAATAAAAATGATATTTCACATAATTAACCAATGAGATTTATGATGTGGTATTGTGATATCCTTGATGTATTATAGGACTTGTGATCCATTATGAAACGTTTATATATCAGTCTTGGCCCTGGAAGATAAAAAATTATATGTTGTAATGCTGGTATTGAGTAGGATCGGCCCAGTCCCATGCTATAATTCTTCTAAAGAGTGGGCTCTTCCAAGTCCCATGATGTAATGTTAATAGGGATTTGACCTATATACAATAATGATTATAGGTATTTGACTTATATGCTATAATTATTATAGGGATTTCACTTAGTTTTTTTATACCATGGTCATATGGTTGTGGTTGGCATGGTGATAGGACTTACTCTGATATATTCTCGCATGGTACCAAAGAATGTTATTTTACAGGGGTTTTATGGTTGTAGTTGACATGGTTATAGGACATGCTCAGAGATATTTTACCATGGAGATTAAGTAGGTTCTTTTGTTATTTTATTAATTTCTGAATTAGTTAATACACTTTTTTATCACTTTATTTCATGTACTTCTTATCATAATGGTTGGTTCAGACATGGTGGTGTTGACCTACTAAGTTATACTCTCACTCTATTAGGGAAACCATTTTGTACCCAAGAATATTATGTGGATGAATGTTTAGATAATGGAAATGGAACTTTTAGTTGATAGTTTTTTTCATGCATGGATAGAGTTTAGAGGTGGGAACAACATGGGTTTTGGGACCGAGGACTATTGAGTCTTCTAGTCATTTACTTGTATTGCTTCTAGCATAATATTTAGTTACATTCCAGAACATCACTACATTTTTCCTTTATTATTTATTATATTATTCAGTTGGATTTTATTTTTGGTTATCTATATTTCTATAATTTGGTTTTTTTTCATTCATATGGTTTATTTCTACTACTATGAAACTTCATACTAGGGGTTATAGTCTTCCCAATATACATTTCACACCCCCGATGCTAGTTGGAAACCTATAGAATAAAGGGAGAAGCACTTTATTTCATGCAACCATCCCATTTTTTCCACACGTGAGAGTTCTAGATCGGGCTATATTACAACGTGGTTTTATTAGAATTGAATCTTAGAAGGGATTCTGGTTCATATTTAACGAATTTCTCTGAAGGAGAGGTAACATTGTTAAATAAGTGTTTTTATTTTGTTTCTGCATCATCCTATTTAAAATATTATTATAGAAAGTTCATATAATATCCCCAATATCTTACATATACATATATGTTATTATATTCTGTAAATTACTTATATATATATCATCTTCCATCAAATGGGAAACAAAATCATCGATCATGTGTAGGGTGAATTACCGCCTCGGTAACCGATGTCATTCATTTTCTAGCACCATCATTTAAAGTCAAATATAATGTTAACAATAACACATGTATATGATATTTATGATATTATTATAGTTATTCAATTTTAATATCACATATATCTTCTTACGTTCCATTTATTTTAAAATATGGTAACGTCTCTCCCCTGATACAATATACATCTGCCTCGCAAAGCGATGCAATTCTTATTCACATACACCTTTCGTGGAAGGTATTAAAGAATCATTTCATGGATATATACAATATATATGACATGATATTTATTATATATGATTAATATATCATCAAAGTCTATATCCTTTCACTCATTAACGGAATGATATCATCTCTTATACGTACATATGGTCTACCGTCTCTACAAATCGATGTGATTCATTTTCTATGTTCAATCTTAAATAATTATTATAAAAATGTATATAATGATTCAATATTATATTTATAAAAATAATATAATTCTAGATATCATATATTTATATCTTATACCCATCATCAAGAACATTAATGTCAAAATATTAATGAGAAAACAAGGCGTTTCACATATAAAACAATTAAAATAATGAAATATTATTAACAAGCTGGTTGTAAAATGTTATAATATGATCATATATTATATTATAAATATGAATATGGTTTGGGTATAAATTAATAAAATTATTAAAATATTTTTACAGGAGGTTAAAGAATTTTCAACCAAAATAAATCATGAAGTAAGAGACATCATCTCAATTTTCCTTCATTGAGGCATGTTGTATTATTATGTAACTAATTTAATTCATATAGTGTATAATATACCTATTTTCCATTTAATATAATTATTAAATAATAATAATGGTGTTTTACGTTTCAATTTTTATTATTTTATCCAAGGGGATTTGAATTGAAAATTACTATGTGGTAATGAATTTCATAACTCAATTTCTTTTAATTGGTTATATTACTTCTTCATTGTCATTGATATTATATGATTATGTGTGTATTGAATTTTTAATATATTATGTTTTATATACCCTTATTTTATGTTTATTTTCATTTTATACACATTATTGATTCATTGATTAATTCTCACTTTAACATTATGATCTTAATAGGGGTTAATTTCACAATCTCATTTTAATCCAGATTTTTTATGCTTGTATTTCCATTCAAGAAAATTATTTGATCATTGTCTAATAAAACCATTTAATTTTATTCTTCTATAGTTCATTATGAAAATTTCAAGTAATAGTACCATTTAATCACTCTTGGTACTTACAATGAATGAGAAAATGTTTTTAATAAAATTCGACTTAATTTTTCACTTCGGTTCAAAATATTTTTACATAAAAATCCATGATTTAAAAAAATCCAAAATGTATTTAAACATTTATAAATTATTTGTTAAAAATATTTTACCATATTTTCTTTTTAATGTTTTTAAATGAATCTTCGTGCCATTTTTAAAATGAGACCCCTTTGGCCATTACTAAAAAAGTTAAAGGAGTATTTATTTTAACATGTAAGACATGAATGAAATTTCCATCCGTAATGACCACACCATGTTTTAAATCTTTTTTATGCGCTTCAATGGTAATTTTCAAATAAAATTAATTTTAAAATGTGTTGTGAACCTTTAGTTTTAAAAAATAAATTTTCAATATGAAGAGAAAATTTTCATAAAGAATGTTATTAAATATATGTTTATAGTATTTAGATTCATCATCAACAAAAACCCTTTATTTTAATACTTCTCTAAGAATATGTTGTATTGATACCATATTTATTAATTTTAAAGATGGTTTTTGATCATTTTTTCTCAGAAACTATTTACATTCACTCTCTTGATTCATTTTTTAGTCATTAATGTTCCCTTGAAATATTCAATTTCGTGTGATCATTGGAAATTAAATATCTTCTAAATAGTCATATTGTTTATCATGGATATGTTTATTACATAAACCATATATATTTTATATATATGATTTTCTAAATTGAAATTTATTTTTTTATCTAGGGAATTATTTATAAATATGTATTATTTAATAAATAGTGATATTTGATGGTAAGTCTCATTTTTCATGGATTAAATTGATTATATGATAATTGAGGAATGCTTTGGACATGGAGTGATGGGTGGGGCCCAAAATTATATATCCCCTTGATGCATCAGTAGTCTCATGAGGAGAATCAATAAACTATAAATCAATGGTTTTTTACACATAGTTTTAAACCATCTTGTGAAAGTTCTTGATAGTAGAGGTATCAGGATTCCTATGATCATGAAATACAATAATTAAGAATTTTTTTTATAAGGAATTGATTTATTATTATCCATGAGATTTTTTCAATGATATTATATCTGGATTTTTTTCATTCATCGTTATTGATTAAATCGCATATCTTTTCAGTTATTTAAATGGAATGTGTGGTTAATTATATAACGTTATATATTTATTATCCTTATCTATTTATGATAGTAATGTTATTTAAATGACATTTTTTCTCACCTATTTACCTTCCAAATTAATTATTCATTATTTATTCATGACAGTCATGTTATTTAAATGACATGTGTTTATTTATTTACCTTACATTTTGATTATTTATTATCAAATCACAATATAAATGTTATCGACTAAAAGATATGTGTTTTAATATATTTTCAATTCCATATTGATTATACATTATTTATTATTATTCATTTACTCATTAAAACTTCCACATTATGAAACTATTGCTAAGAAATTGATCTCACCCTTATTTTGTTTCCATTCACAGGAAGACGAAAAACTTACTATGAATGATATCCAAGGATATTCTAGAGGTAATAATTATATTCTTTTAAAAAAATTATGATATAATTTTTAAATCAAAGTAATATGGGAATCATGTATGTATCTAGTTTACTATAACTAATAAATTATTTAGTCCATCATAATATAATTCCTTTTATCTTATTCCAATGTAATAAATTACAAATCTACTCTGTGTTAGTAGAGTTGGAGTCTTTTTAAATATTAGTACAACAGAAGTATAACATGATTCCTCCACCCATTCATACAAATAAATAGTGTAGATAAAATTTTATCTGGCATATTGGATGGTGAATGTTACAAATATTTTGGAAGTTATTTGTGATAATAAATATGAAATTGATCAATCTAAAAATCCAATGTAATATTCCATATCAAAGTATATTAATAGTAAATAGAATTTATTTAAATAAAAGTTTATATTGGAGATATAAAACATCGTAATATTTAAATTAAAGATCAAGTTTCCAATCTATTCACCAAAAATTTGATAAGGGGAATATTTGAGGAATTGAGGATGAACCTACACATTCAGACTGCACAAATAACTTTAGAAAATTTTTATTCTTCCCAATTTTTTTATTTTCATTCTATTGTCAGAGGGAGATAATATGTATAAAAAATCATTCCGTACTTTATATATTGTGAATATAAAGCAACTTTTATCATTAAAAGGGAGAGTAAAATCTTGAGAGGTTATAAATCTAAAAGCCGATTGAGGGGGAGTATATCAAAACCATGGGTAAAAAATTTATTATCACTAATAAATTAAGTTCCATTAAATAAAATTTAATCATGTAGTGTGGTTTCGTGACACCTCTCTATGATAAAGGTTTTCATTTGATAGAAAATTTAGATAATATTTATTTATTGTGTTTCTAAAAAATAAAAATGGGGAGAATAAATAAAATATGTTTTGATTTGGTAAAGTTTTCTTATTTTTTAGAATCATTTTTATATGGATTTTTCATATTTTTAATAAAGATGATTGATTTTTGAAGGAAAATATTCCAGATGAAGGCAGGTGCTGTGAAATGTTTTTAGAAAAAGAAAAGTGATTTTACCATACAACTATGGTTTTTGTTATCAGATGAACCTTGGAATAATTGAGCACACAATATCCTAAAGAATGAAATATGAATGAGTTATTGGATAATAAAAATAATATTGAGTATCTATATTAATAAAATTCCATTGATTTTCTTATTTTTCATAAGAATATGTGATGAAATATGTTTGGTTCATTAGAAGTATAGTTGACTAGAATAAATATCAGATGACCTAACTGATTTAAATGCAGTGGATAAAAGATGTTTAGTAAGATCACGCTTAGAAGAATGATGATCAGAAGCAAGAGTAAGAATCACATTCTTAGAAAGTTGATTACAATGGTAATTGAGTGATTCATTAACGAAAGGATTAAATAGAAGGTGTAAATTCATGACCAAAAATCACATTATTATTTTTATTTAAAAAATAATTTTGTAGAGAATGTGGAAAACCAGTCCACCCTAATGTCTAATAACATTCAACATAAAAGGAAACCATATAGTCAATAAAAAAAAGATTGAGAGAGTTAAAGTCACAAACCTGTTATAGTTCCCATTGGGGAGCATCAATATTTGTACTCATGTCTATTCTAATTAATCCTCGAAGGTGAGTGGAAATATTGTCCCAAATCTAGATGTACTCATTTATTTTTATCTTCCATCCATTAAATCCTTGTGCCAAAATCCAACATTTCCACTAAATCCAGACCCTTTTTTCCATTCCAACATCATCTCAAACCTCTCTCTCAAAATTTCTATCCACCCCTTCCTTTGTGGAGTTAGGTTTGATGGTATTTTTGTGAATTTATTCTTTTAAATGAAGGATTGTATCTAGTTAATTATTTTTCTTTTCAGACCCCTATACTTTTCCCTCCACACTACCCTGCCCTTTTTTCTGAACTCCACTACCACCATTTAATAGGGCCAGACTCTACTTACTATCCCAATCTTGGACTGCAGGTCCAAAATTCTTCACCCTAAAATTGATGGAGGTCCTTGTCTCCCTCGGTTTAGGTAGTTTATAATAATCCCTCTAGTATTTAACTCCTTTCCCATTAACTATAATACGCCCTACATCCTGATTCACATTTCATACCTTTTTCTTCCTTGGGATATGAATCCCTTTGTCACATGTTCCTTCCAAACTGCCAATTGATATTCGACTAGCTGTCTCTACTTCAAGATCAACTTTTGATAAATCTTTTACACTTTGTAATTTTCCACTAGTGAAGGACAGTACAGAACCCAACCATCTTGAAACTCACATTCATTGAATGAACATGAAGATCTAGCATGAGCTATATCTCTTTGTTTATGCCCTAGTCCATCTTCAGCCATCCCTATAAATCAATTACACTATTTTGACATAACAGATTCAACTAAATAGACTGTCCATTCCCCCTATGTAGCTAAAATGAATATCTATTAGTCTTTAACACCTAGTAAAACACATTAGAGTTCCTTCTAAACCTATTCCACCTAATTGGGTCCTATATCAAGGCAAGTCACCTCCAAAACTAGTACCATAGATGTTTTTGTGAACCCCACCTCAGAACCTCCTAATTTAGTTGTGCTCTGTATCAACCTAATGATGTCCAAGTCTTATTTCAAACAAGAATAAACTTCTACAACACTTAGATTATCAACATTCTATCTTACTTTACACTTATTGGAAGCATCCTGAGCTGACCCATCCTATGTCACCGAGTGGATCTTGATGTCCTTTATACCATATTTCAGTGACCCTTCAGTAAGTTCCTTCTAATATGGAATCTGTTGGTCCACTTCGAAGCTAGTGAGAGTTTATAATGCTCTTTCAATCATGTATTTCAGCTATCTATTCTGATTCCCACTAGGATTGATTGACGCCAATTTTCATAACTAGCTGCATACTACACAATGGTTTGTCCAAGATTCAAATACAACAGCTTCCTTCCACCAGAATTACTCACCAATGGTTATCCATACCCATTCCACTAGATCCTTTGAGACATCAACATCCATGAAAATTTGGGGGAAGAAAGGATAAATCATAGAATTTGTTCGACTGTCAGAGCATAAGAAGTGAACTACCAGGTTTCTGAGTAACTACAACATAGAAATATTTTGGATGGGAAGTAAGATTTTAGGAAAACATACCAAAATTTTTGTAACTAGATTGACTTGCTAGTTATGAAAATTAAAGGACCACTAGAGAAGATAATAGAAACACCTGTTACATTTATAAAAAGATTCATGAAAGAATATATGAGTTGATAAAACTAGATTAATAACAATAATAACTGTAGAACAATTTTCCAACTATAATTATATTTTATATAAAAATATAATTTACTGGATTATTCCAAATGGACTTTACATTGTTGTAATGTTAAAAATTCCAATGATGCTGAGATGGATGACCAATCATCAATATTCATGAAACAATGTTCATGATTATATTTTCATTTTTGATTAATATTTTAAAATATGAGTTGGTGTATTATTTATAATAGATTTAATTTTTCTCTAGAGTTTTAGGAATATTTGGAGGTTGTCAACTAGATTTATAAATGTGTTAAAATTAAAAAGTGAAAATTACATTTATCTTCATTTTATTAAGGTAGTGGAGGCATATATATAGTTTGAGAGTCCTTGGAGATGTGTTGATGTGTTTTTCATCTTACAGAGTGAAGAAAAAATTATATGCTTGGCAGGAAATTATTTAGAAAAGTAGATGGTTCACAAAAGAGTTTTCATTATAGAAATAGTTATGACTTGTTATAAATTTTATAAGAACAAATATTTTAGAAGACTAAATTATATCTTTTGGGGTATTAATTTCCAAAAAAATTATTTTTTACACAATTTTTAGTGAAAATGTTTCAAAGCTCCAATATTATATTAGATTAGAATAAGAGGAATCAAGTATTATAAATGATGGGAGTCGATAAAATATTCTTTTAGGAATAAGGATATTAATGGGATATATCTCATTTATATTCACTTTCATTATACAGTGTATATCCATGGATTTATAGAATTCAACATGCCACGAACTAGGTACCCAAATTGGGATTAATGATTCTAAAAACATATGTGCTTTGTATTATTTTCTTTATCATTGCATGTAGGTGAGGTTGAGTTATATAGTTGAGGATATTAAAACATTAACATGTTTTATAAGTTAATTTCACCAATAATGAAATTTTAAAATATTTCCACTAATTTAACCCCCCATTCTCAGTGGTCCATACATTATTGGGAACATTCTGTAAAAATTATATGTTAAGTATATGTGATTGATCATGTGTGTACATCATAAAATGTGATACATGGGAGACATCATTCACTCATGAGATATTATTTGAAAATTTTAGATGATAAGATACCATCCCCATATGATCAAGTATTTCAAAGGGAAGAATATATCTAGGGATCAACTTTACCTTATTCTCGAATCTCATAAACCTAATCCATAGGTATATTAAAAGGAATAATTTGTATATTACATGAAACGAAAAATATCACCTTTCATTATCAGCATAGATTTTATGTTTACTTTTTGTAGTTTTAATGTTTTACTGAATAGATTGAATATTCACTAGAATTTTTTAAGAAAGACCTGGTTCCAACAGCTTATTCACTAAAACATCATCCCACAATTTTAGAGTACTACACCTCTTCCTATACAATGCCATATATTCTACCATATAAAATCTATATTAAAAGCTATTGGTATATGATAACTCTACTAGGGGAAGGTGTTTATCTCAATCTCCTTTCAAATCCATTTAATAATATCTTAACATATCTTCTAGAGTCTTAATCATCCTTTTAGATTGATTTTCAGCATAAGGATGATAATTATAGTTATATATTAACTCCATATTCAAATATTATAGAATAATTATATAGAAAATAAAGATAAACTTCATATATTGATCAAATTAAATTGAGAGTGGTACTTCATGAAACTTACTTCTCCCTTTATGTCTATCATAGAAAGTTGATTGAATGATAAATATTCTTGAATAGAAATGATTTTTTGTAACTTCATAAGGAAATAAACTAAACCCTAATGGTATTATGTGCTGGAGTTGGTTTCCATGGACTAACTCTTTATACATAAAATAAATGTATATTTTTTGTATTGAATAATAATAAAACATTTTATTATTTATTTTTTCTCGTTCTATATGAATCTAATTTAATAATTTCCTACAGTATGCATCACATTGATAAGGTCCTACAAGTTCCCTGCTATGATGAGAACCTAGATTTTATATGAAGATATTCATAAATAATATTCTATAGTTTGATAATATACAATTATGGGAAACATAGTACATAGACTGTCATGTGCGAGTACTCATAAATAGATGAGGTTTCTTCTCCTAAGGTCTGTATATTGTAATATCCAAGATGGGAGATTATATGAACAGATACTCCAGTAAGAATTCCACATGTTTTGGTCTCATTGGATATTCATATCTATGACTGTGTGTGATGGTCCTTAGACTTTAAGATTATTATTAATGTATGTTACAACACACATACATAGAAATATTCTATAAACAATGATTATAAACGTCCATTGTGAAGATGGATATGTTGGGTACATCACAAGTGACATGTCATTAGTAGATAAGTCGAGGAAAGATTTTTCCCCTTCATATTTATTGAATTTTATATCTCAATACTTTGATTGGAATATAATTATTACATTAAAATCCATGGTCATGGGGCAAAAATGTATTTATTTTAGATGGTAAAATAAATACATATCAAGCATATAGGTTGGTGACACATATTTGAACCTAATTATGAGATATTATGATAAAGAAAATATATTACACCGTGAGAATTCATATATAGGTATCATTGTTGTGATATTATGTTATTTCTCTTGGGTGCCATAACCTATTTCTAGATAGTAATCTTGGATGTTAGGTATGCTCTCCTAATTATAATGAGAAACAATCTTCACACACTACATGGTTTCGACAATCTCGATTAAATTATATTTGTATTAAAAATTTGAAAAAATATTATTCTCAATATTGAGGAATAATTTTATTAATTTTTTATTGATTGCTAATATTCACAAGGTAATAAATAATTATTTTTTATTAATAAAAAATTAATTTTATTACATGAATATATATGAAATAATGATTTTATGGATTTTAAGTCAAATAATTATTTTATTTATAAAATATTTAAATAAATATTTATTCATTGTATTGTAAATGCATTATTTATTTATGAATAAAATATTTATTTGGGTATCCAATAAATATTGGGTAGTTCAAATAGACAAATACTATGTCCAACGATAAATAATTAATTACAATATGGTAAATATTATTTATCAATTTTCACAAGTTGGCATGTACCCCAAAATAAAAATATTATTAAATAAAATAGGGTTTATTAATGGTTTTAATAGTTATTAATACTTGGAATATAATTAAATAATTTTTTAACATAAACCCTAGCTCAATAAATAGCTGGTTATACATATTGATTATTTCATCCAAAAAATTGGAATAGAGAATTGTTGCATACAACAAATTCATTTTTTACTCCTCTTTCTCTATCACTCATAAGAATGGGAAACAAAAGAGAGATTTCATTGAGGTCAAATAATGAGAAATCAATAATGAACAACATAAGATATTTTTTTCACCGTTCTAGCACCTATATATCGAGTGGTGTTTCTTGGTGATCATTAGAGCACGTGGGGATCATTGTTAGAGGGATTAAATCCTTGGATCGTCACAACTCAAAGAAGAAAATTAGAAAGATTCTTCTTTGATGATCAATATTTATTAATGAATAAATTTCCTAATCCCAAATGTTTATTTCTTCAGATAGTAAATAAATTAATTAGAGACTTGATGTGCTAGATCCTCACTCATAGTTTTCGGAAATGATTTTTAAAATAAATTTTAATGTATCTCCCACCACCACATGATTTTTCTGTGTGTGGAACCATAAATTCATATCAAAGCAGTCAAATTTAAATTTATAATTATTTATTTGAATGTATATCTATGGAAATTTTTTGTTATATTTTTATTTTATGCTATTCATAATTTAATCAGATTTTATTTAAAATTTTATCTACATATTAATCATGTTCGTTAAATGTTTCACTCTCTAAAATTTTTAAGAACATATAAATAATAGACGAAGATTCCATCATGAAGTGCCAAATATTTGGCCAGTAAAACTAGGTTACACAACATGTAGCTGAAGTACAAATCATGTACCCATTCACATTGTACCAGGATTATCTGATCAGTTAAATACACATGGTGCAATTATTGTACAACCCATGTTGACTAGACCAACCAGGAACATGGGAAGTGGATACGTGGCTTGTAGCTGGCATGTAAATTCCATGTATTCTAGCCTAGTAATCATGTCTAAGCCCCTAGAATATAACACAGATATATAAGAACTGAGGTACACGATGTGTACCTAGATTGTACACACCCTGTAGTCTCCCAATTAATGTTATAATTTAATTACATTAAAAAATTGAATCATTAAAACCATAATTGTTTGATTGGAACCTATTGTGTGCAAGAAAATTTAATATTGCTATTAAATAAATTTAAATGCCCAATTAATTTATTGTAATAAATATTTCATTATTGGTTATATTGTTTATTTTACATGAATTCCATTAACAATGGATATCTCCAATTAAGTTTGGATGATCATTAAGATGAAATTTAATTAATTAATTAATTAATTAATGAAATCACACTTATCTTAATAATAAATAATGAATAAATAAATTAATTCCCCTATGTTACTTTTTTCATATTCGTTACATGTATGAATGATCATGATCATGACCAAGACCTATGTATGTATTGGTATTAATTTAATTTAATTTTTTTCATGGGTTTAAAATTATTTAATATTAAATTATATAATGTATTTTGAGTCATCCTTCCAACCAATATTATGTAGGACCTTCATGTCTAAGGTTATTTATGTAATCCCCTTTATCCAATCCTTTTGTTCCCCGTACCAGTATGTGAATAATAAATAATTGTAATTAATGAAACATCCCAAGGTGCATGGAGATTGATTAAGATATAACCATGATAATGCCAACTCAATGATACAAAGATATATAGGTTCAATGCTGTAACTCATTCCATGATCAGAAAACAAAGTTATTCCCCTAGGTCATAGGATGCTTTAATGTTCACATATTAAATCAACCATTAGATAAGATCATAGTCAAGTCATTTTATTAATTTTTTTTATTTCTATAGATGTATTATTTATTTTATGTATGAAATATCATAATTATATAAATTAATGAATAAATATTCAAATTCAGAAATTAAATAAATGAATTATGTGTAAATGTTGTATCCAACATGGTTAATTAATTGACACTACTTAATATTAATAATACATATAAAAGGATAAAAAAATAATATTTATGCATAAATTAATTAAAATCTCTCAACCTAATATTAATCATGACTATGAATTCCATTACTTTATTTGGAATAAAACCATAGTACATAGTGTAGAATATGACCAAATTCTATAAACTTGCTTTTATCAGGGTGTTCTCATGAGAGATTTGGGTTGAATTAACCAAACTTGTATTGATTTTAACAACCAAATTCTATTCAATAATAATTTAGAGGCAACTGTTGAGGAAATCCATGTTAGAATTTCTGGAGAGGGGAATCCACTCAGAGGATCATGATGTAACATGCCTTCAATAGGAAAGACCACCTACCTAATTACTTTTTTCTGGTTTTAATGACCAAATTTTAGGTCATTAAGAAAAGAAATTAGTATCCTTTCCCCTAGACTGTTATAGCAACTAGAAATTTTTATATAAACTTTGGGGGATATTACGACATGAAAAAATAGTGGTAGATTTATGAAATTCAACTAATTTATTATATCTCACCCATGTTTCAGTCAATCATAGTGCGGATAATTTTATTTTTTAATTATAGAATAAAATTGGAAGATCACCATCCACATTATCCATAGGATAAATATTGGATAGACACAACCTCCTAACTATTAGTAACTTCCAGAAATGGAACATATGGCTTTGGGTTGTGAAATTCCATATATGAAAATCTTACGTATAATCCACCTGTTAAAGAGGCATGTGATGAAGACTTCATAGACTATGAGAAACATATGAATGATACAGTGGAATTTCAATGTTTTATACTTTCATATATATCCAATTATCTCATGAAGTTTCAGAAAAATATATATGTGAATAGAAATCTTGATCACCTTCATGGTCTTTAACCAGATAGAACTATACAGAAATGGTTTGATATTTCAATGTTTCTATTTCACAGCATGATTGGATAGTGTTCTCTAGTTGGGCCTCACATAGTCATGATCACTGGATATATTGAGTGCCAAGAGGTTCTACGGTTTAACATCCCCGAATAAATGGACAACAATCTCATTCTAGAATCATTCCCTCTGAGAATATCCTTATTGTTTTAAAATATTAATATAAAAAACATTAAGAAGTCTCTTCTAGATCTTCTTACTCTCCTTCTCCAAGTAGATAAGGATATGAATAATAAAAAGTCTTATGTCCTTATGGTGAGCAAACAAAAATGGAATGTGACGAGATTTAAGATCAAAGATTCTTCATGACATTCCAATAAGATGAAAATCAAGGGTAAAATATGGGAAAATGTGTTATCTATTTCATATGTGGAAATAAGGTCCACTGGAAGAAAAACTGAACCCAGCCAAAGAAGCTTGTGAAAGCATTAGGTGCATTTATTATCATGTAAAATTTAAATATTTCTATAAATTGAGTATTAGATATAGATTTTGGTGTTCATATATATATATATATATATATATATTAAAATACAATAACCTAGTAGATAAATAAATATTTACTAAAGGGAGGTAGATATACAAGCATCCAATGAAGATAAACTTTATGTTATAGCTATCAGAGACTACCACTGCACATTGCTGACCAAGATGATCTTGGTTTTAAAGGGTTTTTATTATGTGCCATTTGTTACAAAAACATTATTTATGTATCAAGACTAGATAAAGATGTATTTGTTTTTAAATGTAGGAATAAAAGATTCTTATTTTATAAAATAGCATTTGTTAAGGTAAGGCATGATTAAATAACAACATTTATGTGTTTGATTACATGAACAAAGTAATGGAAATTGATAATGATGTTACTTCATGTGAATCATACACACATAACTTTGGTATCACCAGCTAGTCCATTTAAATAAAAAATGTTTGACTAAATTACAACAAGATGGATATTTAGATTCATTTTAAATAAAACTACTTAGTGTATTTCATGCATATTTACAAGGAAAAATGAACAAATCCACATTTAATAAGAAAGATTAAAGGGATAAATAGCTTCTTGAATTATTCTATACAGATTTATGTGGACCACATCCTGTTAAGTAAATGGGTGGGTCCTCATACTTCATATCTTTAACTATTGATTTAAGTATTTGTGGATATGTCTACTTAATGAGGTATAATTCAGATTCTTTTGATAAATATAAGGAATAAAAGAATGAAGTTGAGAACCATATTGGTAATAATATTAAGAAACTTCATTTATTAAATGGTGTAGAATAATTTAATAAAGAATCATTGATTATTTATTGGAATTTGGGATATTATCTCAACTCACTCCTCCTTATACACCTCACAAGAATAGTGTAAGTGAAAAGGATAAACCACAACCTATTGTAAATTTTGAGGTCAATGATGAGTCATGTGATACTTACATTATTATTTTGGGTATATATGTTACAAACAGTATAATACATACTAAACTGAGTTCCAAATAAAGAATAAAATGATATACCATACCAGTGATGAAATAGAAAGAAACTCCTGTTGTATTACATACATTTGTGAGGTTTCAAAGAGTTTCATAAGGACTCTTCAAGTAACAATAATTCACCCCGAGGCATAAAGTGTATTTTTATATTGTTCCTCAAAGAAAAAAATGGATACTACCTATAAAATAATTTAAATAAAAAGGTTTTGGTTGATAGATATACTGAATTTTTTAGTAGGAAATTATATATAAAATAGATAGTGGGAGTGAGAAAGACTTTGATGAAGTCCAGGCTCAAAAAACACAATAGTTGGCCTGGGAAAAAATTTCACAAAGCCCTATGAAAGAAGAAATCATTCCAGAGACACAATTACTATGTAGTAGTACTAGAGAGGTTAGAGAAAAAATAAGGTATATTTGTTTAGGCACCAAGGATGGTGACTCCTTAATAGTTAATAATAATGGTCCTCTAACCTATATGGAAGAAGTAAGAGGTACATATATTTCTAATTGGTAAGAGGTCATGAATTCTAAAATGGTTTCCAAGTACCAAAACCAAAGCCATATTTTGGTAGACCCTCTAGTATATGTAAAACCCATTGGTATCAAATGGGTATTCAAGAAGAAACATATATGGAAGGAAATGTCAATACAGATAAGGCATGACTAGTTATAAAAATGTTTATGTAGAATTAGGGGATTAACTATGATGAAACCCTTTTACAAGTTGCAATGCTGAAATCTATAATAATTCTACTTTATATTTCATCTTTCCATGATTATGATATTTCGAAAATAGATGTCAAAAAAACATCATGGGAACCTTCGAGAAGATATCTATATGAAACAACCAAAAGGTCCTGTGACCCTAAAGGTTGAAAATAAAGAATTCATGTTGAAAAGAAACATTTATGGATTTAATAAATAATATAGGTCATGAAATGTTAATTTTTATGATTCCATAATAAAAATGTTCTTCATAAAGAATGGATATGATATGTGTGTTTATAAATGGTTTAGTAGGAGTGAACTCATTTACATAATAGTACATGTTGATGAAATATTACTCATTGGAAATGAAATACCAGTCTTACAGTCTGTTAAGACATCGTTGAATAAATGATTCTACATGAAGTACATGGGTGAGGAAGTATATATTCTTGGGATCAAAATCCATCATGATATATCTGGTACATACATAGATAAGATACTGAAGAGATCCAGTATGGAACAACACAAGAGGGTATTGTTTCCAGCATAATAAGACATTCATATATATATGAAAATGTGTCATTGTATATACAAGGAATGAAAAATAATGGAAAATATTACATATGAATCAATGATCCATCCAGACATGTATTTTATTCTATGTACTAGGCTAGATGTTTCCTACTCATTATGTTTGGTATGAAGATAACAATATAATCTAGCTGAACGTCATTGATGGGAAGTCAACACTATACTTATCTATTTGAGGTATACTAAGGATATGACATTGGGTAATAGTATAGATGATGAACTACTCATCAGAGGATATGCAGACACTGGTTTCCAAAATGATCAAGATTATATGAAGTCACAAATGGGATGCATCTTCATGTTGAATGGACGTTCTATGATCTGAATAATCTAAAATAAGGTTGTGTTCATATATTATATATTAGAGTCTGAGTATATTAAGTCTAATGATGTATCTAAATAATTAGTAGGGATATGAATCATTTCCTTATAGGATTACATGGTACCCAATAGATTATATCCAATCACACACTATTGTGATAATACTTCAATAGTAGACCTTGTAAAAGAGATAAGGTCACATCATTGGTAAAATCACATACTTCATATGTATCATATCCTAAGGTATTTTTCTCAGAAAGGTGAATTTTTAGTGAGAATTGTATCCATGGAATACATTGGGGCGGAACCCTTGAATAAAGCCTTGAATCAAGAAAAACAAGACTATCATTTGTGGTCTAGCAGACTGAAAGTCATAGGCAGTTAGCTCTAGATTAACTAAGTGTTTGTTGAAGTCGATGTCCACAGACCAACTATTTGTACTTTGATTACATTAATATTTGATACATTAAATATTAATAAAACTTATTATTACAAGTTTTTATTTGTTTTACTTTAATTTAATTTAATAATGTCATATAGTATATGTCACATATATAATGTCATAACAATTCCCTGCTTTGATGAGAACCATGATGTGCTATACCGATATTCTTAAATAATGTTCTACGGTTGGATAATGTACTATGATGGGATACATAGTTCATATACTATTAGGTGCGAGTACTCGTATGTAGATGAGGCTTCTTATCGTGAAGTTCTCACTTTGTAATCTCCAATATGCGAGATTATGAGAATAGAACTACCAATTAGAATTTATAATGGTTTTGTTTCATTATATATTCCTATATGCGAGAATGTGTGATAGTACATAGACTATAATATTATTATTAAGGCATGTTGAAACTCACATAATTATATGTATTTCATAAACCATGATGATAACAATTCATGGTGAAGTAGGATATGTTGTGTGTGTCACGAATGACATGTTATTAATGGATAAGTTGAGAAAGTATTTTCCCCTTCTATATTTATTGAAGCTGATACCATGTCCCTTTGATTATAATAGATCCTCTACTTTAAATTCTAATTCCATGGTGTACCGGCGTTTTTATTTCAAATAGTTGAAGAAATACATATTGAGTATATAGGTTGGTGACACGGATGTGAAACCTCCAAGATGAGATATTGTGATAAATGGATTATATCACACATTAATAAGTTGTATATGGTTATCATTATTGTGATATAAATTTATTTCTCTTGGGTGACTTGACGAATTGATAAATAGTATTTTTTACATTATGTAATCATATTTAATTCTAATGATAATGAATCCCAAATATTCACACACATTTTCTAATGACCTCAATTAAATTCTCATTGAATATAATTATTGGAATAAATTTTATTCTCCAGATCAAGGAATAATTCTATTCATGTTTTATGGACCTCTAATATTCACAATGTAATAAATAATTATTTGTTTATTAATAAATAATTTATTTTATTATGTGAATATATATAACATATGTATTCACTCGATTGTGAGTAAAATATTTATTTTATTTGTTTAATATTTTAATAAATATTTATTCACGGGATTACAAATTAAATATTTATTTATAAATAAAATATCTATTTTGGTGTTTAATAAATATCGAGGAGATAAAATAGACCAAGACCACATTCAATGATAAATAATTAATTACAAGTCATATAATATTATTTATTATTTTTCTCTAGTGGCATGCGGCAAAAAATAAAAATATCACTAATATTATATGGAATTAGATTTATTAAAGGTTTTAAATGTTATTTAATGGTCATCATGCAATTAAATATTATTTTAACCTAAACCATATCTTTATAAATACACTTATTTGTCTATTGTGTATTGGATCCAAAATTTTAGAATAGAGAATTGTTGCGCATAATGAATTATATATCAAATCCTTCTCTCTCCCTCTAAAGAATAAGAAATGTAATAGAGATTTCTTCTAGAATAAAGATTGAGTGATCAATAACAAAAAAAACACAAGGCATTTGATTCATCACACTTACACCTATATATTGAGTGGTGTTTCTCAGAGATCATTGGATCATCTGGGGATAACTACTTGAGGGATTATATCATTGGATCCTCATGGTGCAATAAAGGCAATCCTAAAAGGTCATCATGGATGATCATAATTCATCAATGAAGAAATTTCCTATGGCCAAGTATTTATTTTTCGAAGTATTAAATAAATTTATTATAAATTTGACATGAAATATAATTACTCATGGTTTCATGAAATGATTATTAAAATTCAATTTTATTATTTCTCCCACCATTGTAAACTTCTTCTGTGCATAGAACCATCAGTATGGAATTTATATTTCTTAGTAAGGCCTATAAAAAAATCCATGGTGATTCTTCCCAAATATATAATGGTATAAGTAATTTATTCATTATCCACTTAGAATTCAATCATTCTACCTTAATTTTTTGGAACACCAAGATTAATGATATTTTATTAACATCCCTCATCATGTTGTCATGCTAGAAATTATTCTTGATATAAATATGAATATTTTTACTTCTAGGATCCATAAATAATGATGAGCTAAATGAATCATCCAACATCAACATATTTAATTTTTTTATTAAAAGAATTCATATTAATTTTTCAAATATTGGAATTCGATCATTATCATGGTTGAATTTTGTAATATTACTTACCTTATTTTACAAATCAATATCTTCCTTCTATTCCATATTAATCTTCACATGGATGGATGATTGAGTACGCATTTCGGAAAGATAGGATTTATCCCCTTCCCTTATAATTTCACAGTACATCCTTTTCAAATCAATGAGAAGTGGGTCTCTTTCAATTCACATCACAGATAAGGTAACATGATCCTTCCTACTCAAAGCATCAACCACCAAGTTTCCATCCTAGGGTGGTAGTGTATTGAGACATAATATTCCTTGATTAACTACAACCATCACTTGGGGATCATGTTTAACACTTTTTTTATAAATATATTCTTTATTCTTTCATGAGCAGAAAATATATCACATTTTTCACTATAGATATAATTACTCTATATCATTAATAAAAATATTACCATTGTAATATTTATATCACACATGTAATTTTTCACAGAATCATTTAATTTATGTGTGGTATATAAAACTAAAATTCCATTTTTCTTGAGAACACAACCCATTAACTTCTTTTTTTAATCACTATATTTTAAAAACACTCTCCACTATATGGTTGTGTTAGTATAGGTGTACGAAAAATATTATATTCATATTAATGAAATTTTATTTGCATTAATCTACCCAAAATTACTTAACTCGACTTTGAGTTAAATTGGAAAGTGTATTTGAATAATATGACAAATTTACCATAAATCATCGATAATAACTAAGAAACCTATGAATAATATGGATCTAGGTTAGAATTGTTGTTCAAGGTTATTATTCAATTATAATTTTATTTTATGGATCCAAAGATATACCCTCAATTATTATTACCTAACCCAAGAATTATACCCTATATATCCATAATTCATACTTGGTAAATTTAATATACAATTTCTCATTTCTCAAGGTCTTCAACATAACCCTCAAATTATCTTCATTATATTCCTTTCTACTGGAATATATGAGAATATTATACATAAATACTACCACAAATTGATTAAGGTAAATTCTAAAGACCATATTCAATAGATATAGGGAGAATATAAGTGTATTTGTAAGTCTAAATTGTATCACTATCAATTTATAGTGTATATATTTTATGGAAATCTATCATGGAGATATCCTCCCATTTATCCCTTAATTAATTATATCATGATAAAAGGTCAATAGTGGGAAATTATTCAGTTACTCACAATTTATTGAATAAGACATAAATATATGGTCAATGATACTTATTCATGATCATGATGTTATTAAGTTCACAATAATCAATGAAAAAATGCATTGATCAATTTGTAATCTTAACCAAGAGGATTTGTACACCATATAGTAAATCACATAGGTATATAAAACCCTTATACATATTATATTAGAGTTTCTTCTTCATTTACTAAAAATCAATATAACTATTCTATAATGAGTCATTAAAAGAGGAATAAGACTAGGTATGAGTTCTATTGAAACATCAACCTCACAATATATGGGAAGAATAAGAAACTTTTTTGGAAATAAATTTACATATTCCTAAACAATATACATTTCTTAAATTTTGGGTTTTACTTAAATATTTAAGCTATATATCCCTAAATTATTGGTAAAAAACCCCAAAAATGGTATGTGACTTCTATAGGGAGTTCATATTAAGCCTTGATTTAATAAAATTTCATGGGTTGATTTAGAATATGATATGTGATTTCCATGTCCTCGAAATTGATATGGTCTTTATATAGAGAGTTCCAATCCAATACAAATATCACATATATTTTGAAAAAAATGAAGAATTACATGATTTTAGATAATTATATTCCCACAAAATTAGATTAGAAAATATTTGTAGACTTGTGATAAAATTATCAAATTATTATTTTTTACTTGTAATTAAATATCTTATAGTTGGGGTGGTAATTTTATGATCTCAGAAAATTTTACAGATATAAATGAGTGTCTAGAACTAGAATAAAAAATGTTATATTTAGTTATTGAGTGTAATATGTGTTTTCCTTTCAACACATAATTTTCTTGAACCACTTCCATAGTTTTGATTGTATGTGAATTTAGTTTCACCCTTATCTTAGGAGGTTGTCTACATTTTTTTCATCATTATCCTTTGGATTAGTGCATTGGTTTTTTTAATATGCATACTCATTAAAATTGAAGCATTGGATTATGGGTGGTGCGTTAGGTTTATATTTATTTTAATCCATCTTATTGGTTATCCTTTTTTATATCTCTTCACTATTCATGTTCTTGATGCATTTCTCATTGAAACTTGAAGAATTTACCTATCCATTTAAGGAAATTTCATTTAATATTCTTCCCAAATTTTTGGTTCTTTTGGAGATTAATTTTCTTTACTCTATATGTTTTATCATTTTAATATCCTTGAATCATAATTTTTCACTTTATATCCCAAAAAAATTTAAAATAGTTGTAGTATATAATTTTTATTTCAACAACGAGAGCATATCAAAAAATGACTTCATAGCTACCAAATTCCCTTAAAAAAATTTCGTTCAAATACTTGGTTTCAACCCACTAATTAAATGATAAATTTTAATTTTGGGGTCAATTATAAAACAAAAAGTTTACCATGAATGTATCATAATGTTTTTTTCATAGTTATTAATGTATTCATCCCCCTATTGCTTCAAATAGGATAATTATCTCTCTATTATAGTTTGGAGTGTTTGGGAATAATATTTAATAAAAATTACATTCTTAATCTCCTCCCATTCAATGTAGTTGGTTTCTTCCTCATACTTCATATTATTAATGAGCTTACACCATTTAATATCTTTAAATTTTAAATTATAAATGAAAAAACAACCATTTTATGCTCTGAGTATTAGAGAATGAAAAAAAAATTCTTCTCTATTAATCCATTACTAAAAAAATAGTGGATATAGAGACCCACTAAAGGAGGGTAGATGTTTTAGCATAATCGACATAGTTGAGAGTTGTTACTTCCTTTGGATGTTTTAGGGTTTGAAATTATTTGAGTTATTATTCATAGATTTAGATTTTTAGGTGGGAAAAGCCATGAGATTTTTCATTTCAGAGTTGATGATATTTGGTTTATCATTCAGATGATCATTTCATTGTCCATTAGACTCATTCTCACTTGATTCATACTAGTTCTATCTGGTTAGTAAAAACCAAATGGTTAGTGTGATTATCAAAAAAATAAGTATACAAAGCAATTTTATGATACAGAAAATCAATTTTTAGATGTTCAGAATTATGAAATCTTAATTTAAATCTTTGACATTTTAGGTTCATCCTATATCACATAGGATATTTTAGGTTTTATAATATTATTATTTATATCCTAATCCAAAAAATATATGTACACCCCAATATGATACCAACTAATATGACCCAACCATTACATATATTCAAATTAAATAATTTTAAATGATTATTCATTGCATCTCATAATAAATCACAACCCATAACATATCGGTTTAGTGTCTTTAGAGATTAAATACAAAACAAACTTATTTTATAACATATTCAAAAACTACCACATATATTCTTCACATGTGATACCCTTTTATACATATCACACATAATAATCATCTTCATAACCTATTGAATGGAAACATAATAAAGGTTGGGCTAAAATTCTCTGTAAGGTTAAACATAGGAGACATCAATTAGATATAATAAGTGGGAATAAGATGAGAATATGGGAATCAGAACATAATCAAATTTCATGGACATGACATAAAATTATCATAAACAATAAAAATAGACCACAAATCAAGAATCATGGCATCAGTATTTGGAAGACTATAAAACACGAGTAATGGGTGTGTGGAAACATGAGTCAATAATTATGAGCCATTAATGAATAACACCAGAATAAGAATGTGGTACATGAATAAGCATATAAAATCATTTCTTACTTTGAATCTCTATATCATTACTACTATCACATAGTGTATGTAGTCCAATAGTGGATTGGGTTAACCACCATTCCCATAAACATAGTGGAAACAGTCCTACGGTGGATTCAGTTCACTCCACCGTCCCTTACATGCCATCTTATAATATATAAAGATAGACCCAACTTATTGGAGGGATATAAAATTTTGGGTTAAACTATCACATAATGATACCCCATTCATATGTATTCCACATGAGAACAAAAAAATTCTTATTTCCATCATTTATTAATTAACATATGAGGAGGAAATGACTTTCCTGAAAAATTACAAAAATCATGATAAAAAGGCATCTAGAGAATGTAGGTGGATTGTTTCATTAGATAATATCTCCAATGAATCATCAGAAACATTAAATAATGTTTACATATACGAAAAACACTTTTATAATAACAATAAAAACAATTATGAAAAGTAAGAAGAAACATCTTTTACATTTTTAATAACATTAATTTGAAAAGGTAATAATTTATAAAAAACAAATGAAATAAAAATATAATTCTAAATAAAAATTGTATAGGAATATTATAAATAAAAAATAAATAATATTTTATAAAAATTTATTCATTCATAAGGCATTAAAAAATATTTCTTTCCCACTTTTGTAAGAGAGTCAAACACAAGAGATAATTACCCATGTAGAAAACAATAAAAAGAAATTCCATTCATATTTTTTTACATAAAGTAAAAAAATAATATAAAATTAATTAAGAAATTATATAATTATATTTAAGAATATTTATAAAATAAAATAAAAAATACGAACATTAAGAAGAATGATTTGTGACAAAAAAAGAATACATAATGTATGTTGCACTTATAGTAATCCTTTCGGTTGAATTGTAATCCGAAGGAAAGTGAAATGATAATAATACACGTAAATCTTAAAATAACCAAATTATAATTAAATATATAGGGTTGTTGAAATAAATAGAAAACAATTTCTCCTAATGTAAATTTAATATAACAACCTTGATTTCAATGTGAGGCTGGAAAATAACTCCTTGCCTTAAACTTCTCCTTGGTCATAATAGAACTGAAATTCATATATTATAAATTTATGTTATCATAATAATAATAAAATTATTCATTTTTATTTTAATTAATTCCATTAATTATTAAATTTTTAGGAACCATATATTAATTTTTAATTGTTAAAATTTATATTTCGTTGTTAACTGTTCTGTTTTCCATGCATGTTCAAGTTTAATGGTTTTAATCCTTTCCCTTGACCATGGGTTATTAATATCCAATATGTTTAAGAATATTTTTCATATTATTTTAATATTTTTATGGAGTACCATGACAATTTCATGGAACTTATGGTGGAAAATTCGCAAGGAATGTTTAAAAATATATTTTTTTAAATTTTCAATTCAATAAAAGAGATGACTTTATTAATGAATATATTTATATATATATATATTGATACCAGAAAAATAAAATAATATTTTTTTCATATTTATTTGATATTATGATTATAATTATTTTTTATTAGTCATTCATGATTTAAATGTTATAACATTTTTCATGTAAGTGGTAAAAATGACTCAAAAAAGAACAAGTTCTAATGACAGAATGAGAAAGAAAATGTTATTATATAGTAACAGTATAACATTTATAGAATATTAATGATTTTAAAACATGTTATTAATTGATAAAAAATATTTAATTATAGGTGGATGAATAATATATAGATGAATGATTAAGGAGAAGATATCACTTATGTTGGAGACTTCACTCTCCTCTTAGTGAACCTCTTGGAAATGAGTAGTTCGAGATTTATTCTTCTGAATTGAAGTTATAAAACATGATAGAGGATTTGAGGAAGGGTTATTTGTTATATATTCAAGATAAACTATAATTAATGGCTTTGATCAATATTGGTAGAGGGGGGAGGGTCCTTTTATTGGTGATCTTGAGTGGCATTTTCACAAATATCCATTACTTAATGTATAAGGTATCCATTAAAGAATCTAAAGTGGACAAAATTGGAAAAAATAAAAGATAATGGATAAGTATAGGTTAATATTTCACTTATACATCCATTTAAATATTATGTTTTGTGATATTTTAGGTCTATACCCCTTATTTAATCCCATTTACCATATTGTTTCCTTTATTGTGGTAGCTAACATTTACCTTGGTAATTTATTTTTAAGATTCAAAATGAGATTGATATTATTAAAAAATAATTAAATTTTTATTAAAAAAATGAAAACCATTTTATTGTATTCTATTTCTAAAAGTAATAAAAATAAATTTTAAATTAAATATGTAACCCATAGAATAGTTTTTAGAAAAATATATTTTCAATCACAAAAATAGATAAATTCTTACCCCTAAAAAATAATAATCATTTGATGAATGATAATTTTTTTATTATACATAAAATATAACATACTTTATTAAAATAATTTTTAAATAATGTAAAATTTATTTATTAATATAAATATACCCAAAATGAAAAATGATTCATTTAAATTTATTTCTGTCAATATTAAATGTATTTAATAAAATTTCATTATTTATCTTCTAACCACTCAATTTTATCAATCCATTATTATTGGAATATTTCTTTGAGCACATAAAATAATATATAATGAATAATAATACCTATTTTATAAAAAAATATTTTCATCTTTTTATTTATTTCCTCAATTATTTTTTATATAGGAATTATATTATTCTTAATTTATTACCAATAATTACACAACATCCATGTACCTATTAGATTAAAAAATATCCAATTCACATGTATCTAAAAACAATATATATATATATATATCCAATTTCTATATATCAAATGGTTTCATGTCAATGGTCATATGTATAAAAGTTATATTATATTCCTATATATACTCATACAGACATCATATAAATTCATTCATTCTATTTGTTCACTTATTTATAAAAATTTCTATTGTATTTATAATGTTTATCCTTCTTTTTAATGTTATAATCATAGTTATGATCTTAAAAAAAACCTTTAGGATAAGTATTTCATGTTTTTGGTCATTTTATTTACTTTTGGTTTCATTACTCTTATGGTTTTCTTAATAATGTTTCATATTGTGTTATAATAATGTGTTAATAATTATATTTCATTGAAACATTTTATATCAATAAAATATAACTAGGTCTGTTTTAGTTTTGTGTTATGTGTATTAAAAGCTATGAAACTCAACTTATTGATTTATAGAGAAAATTCATACTAAAATCGTGGGTTGTTATATGGATCCATTTTGATGGGTACTTTCTAAAAGATTTTGTTTTAGGATATAGCAACCAAAGCATCTCAAACATGAATATGAAATATTTTTAGATGAATATTTATTAGGTTACTCAAACACAGGCCTGAGGACCATAATATTATAGTGCCTTTGGAAACTTGAATGTAATATTCTTATATGGTGAAATATTCTAAATGTTCCTAAAAATACATTCCCATTTAGTTCACTTCATAGAAATACCATAAATAAAACCTTTCTTAATAACCTGAGGAATAGAAACATAAGAAATGTTGAGATCAGATGCTCAGTAAAGGTAAACAAGAGAAACATGAAATCATTACATGAACATAAGGGTATAAGAACATGATAATAACACATGAAAATCATACCCTACATATCAAATATCAAAACATTGATTCATGGCATAAATACAGGCATTTCATAAGACAAAATCATAATGTAATTAAATAACATGATCCATGATATCATAACATTGTCATAAGATATTTATTTTTTTCATATACATAAGCATAGAAAATATTATGTCAAAGATACCCACCAAGATATTCATAACATGTTAGGCTGGTGATAACCACTTGTGTACCTACATCGGGCTTGGGATGACATCCCATGCACCTTTTTTTGAGCTTTGGATAACCTCTCATGTACCCTTTGGGCTCAAATAAAATAAATCATTACCCAATGTATTGAAGCGATATATAGGTCTCACCCATCATATAATCCATACATTTTTTCACCATAAGATCATAGAAAATTTATCATATATAAACCCATAAAAACAAATGGGTTTCATAAAACATTTCATCATAACATAACCTATGGAAAGAAAAATAAGTATCTAATCATTTCATCAAAACATAAGTCATGGGAATGATACGGGTTTCATTAAAATTTTATAATATCATCACCTATGGAAAATAGATAGGATTCATAACATTTTTATAATCTCTTAAAAGCAGAAACAATAGAAAAATAAATAGGTATTATAATAATTTTTTCATGTTACAACCCATGGAAGAGAAATAGGTTACATTAACATATTATAATCATAAACTATTTATATAAAAAATAAAAATTGTATCCTTGGTTCATATCGATAGTAAATAATATGTTTCATCAAAGGATGTCATCTTATATAGAAAATTATTCTAAAAGACAAATCACTTGGAATGTTTTTTAAGGAAGAAAAATATTCTTTTAAAATAACATTTTTTAAAATAAATCATTTTGGAACTTTTTCTTTTATAATAAAATAAAAAACATTAAAATAATGTTTAAAAATAATTTAAAAAATATCATGAGGAAAATATCCTTTCCAATTTTAAAAAATTAAAACATAAATTTCTTTGAATATAAATTCCTTTGAAAAAAACCTTGAAATATTTTATTGTAATACTCAATGAATATAATAGTCAGGATGGTGATAATTTCACTTCTTGTCATACATAAAGATTCATTTCACATTTTTAGTAAAATCCAAAAAAACATTGTTTTTTAAAATGACATAACGATTAATTTTAGAATTTTTTTTATAAAATTAAACATGGGATGAAATATATTTAATAAATCTTTTTTAAAAATGTTAAAATAATTTTAAACAAATATTTTTGTAATAAAAATTGTTTTTGTCCGAAGACAAGAATAAAGATGAATTTCTTTAAAAAATTATTTTAAAATATTGAGTACATAAAGAGATTAAAATGATTAGAAAAAATGTATCATTGTGAAATAAAAATAGGAGCATAAAATACATGATTTTCATGAGATATATATCATAACATTTCATCACTGGAAGAATAATCATAAACAATATCAATAAACGATTAGATTGTAACATAAAATTGTTACCACGTTGGTAACTTTGAAGAATAATTCCCATGAAAGAATAACATTAAAATAAACATAAAATATCATTATAATAAATAAATTCTTGATATTACATGTTAATGAGGATTTATATACACCTCATAAAAGAATATATGTTCATAACATATGTCTCAAAAAAGAATAATTGTGATAAAAAACCCATACCACTTTGGTAATATTTTGAATCATAATCCCCAATACAGAATAAAATAAAATAAAACATTAAATATAATGAAATGAATCTGGATATGAAATTTCAAATGGGAATTATATACACTACACAAATTAAATTAGTTGTGAATTTTCATATGTCTCCTAAAAATAAAAAGAGAGACCACAAGTCTCCTAACTTAATTCTTGAATTACTTTGTACACATTTGAACAGAATTTATAATAAATAAAATATTATTATACATATCTTATATAACTATATATATATTACCATATAAGATTTAATTATTACATTTTATTATCCATTTATTAATAATTCTATGTTAATGTCACATTTTGGGTAATAACTGATTTTTTTTCTGAATGTTTTGATTGGTTATTTTTTGTCCTCTTAATTTGATCATGGTTCCATAATATCCAAAAAAATTAATAATACATAAATATAATATTTAATATTTATTTATTTATTTATATCAATCTATAAAATATATATACAAAAAATTAAATACGTCATTCATAGAGATGATAGGTCGTACGTTTGCATGCTGTTCTTTGCATTTTCTCAAAAAATTAAAAGAATGAAAGTAAAATTATATATTATTATTCCAGAATATTTTTTTATGTTATATATAAAACATATTTTCATTAAAACTGTCCTTATTACCTTCCATGTAAAGCGTGAACGATTCGCATCGCTTCATGAGATGGCAGTCCACCATACACCCAAGCGATGTTATATTATTCCCAAAAATGGATAGAATAAAGTTTAGTGTAATATAATAATTCTATAAGAATAATAAAAGCATAAATTACATATAAAAACAATGAATAAATAATTATATCCAACTTTGATAGGTATTAATGAAAAAATGAATGACATCCTTTCGTGAGGTGGTAGTCCACCGTGCACAGGAATGATGATTTCACAACCCATATGATGGAAGGGAATATGATTATAGATCACAAACATAATATAAAAAATATTAGTATATATAATATAAGGATTTTATTATATCATCATGGTTTAATAATAATTTAATTTGGTATTGTATGAAATAAAATAAAAAGGCTTATTGGTGGACATTACCTCTTCTTTGGGTATTCTTCATAGGTTTAAAGCAAAGCCTTCCTAAGTTGGTTTTATATCCAAAATAACAATTACAGGATGATATTAGAAAATTTGAGATGTAATATTTTTGGGATTGGATGAACAAAAATGATTTTAATATGTGAATAGGAGAGGAGAAGTTGTGGCCTTTTATAATTTAGGTGAGTGTCACACTTGTAATGTTTTTAATTAAAGAATGCAACCCACAATTTTTTCATGTCAAAAGAGTTAAATAATATAAAATGAAAGATAATAGAAGATATAATGTATATATATGACCATAAAATGTGTGTTGTAAAATTTTTGGGTTATTTTTTACCCTTATCATATTAGTTTATCCCCCGATAAAACCAATTTTATGTTAACAGTGGTAAATAATTTTTATTTTATTTACTGTTCATCTTGGTCAAAAATTAAGTTAAAATTATGAGATAATATACATTATTCTGATTCATAATCTGTAATAAATTTTTCAAAATTCCATTCATATAGGTAGAAAAGTTTAATTTTAAAACTAATCTCACAGGAATGATGAGAAAGTGGGTCTTTAATGAAAAAATGACCAAAAGTTCAAAAAGTTTTTATATCTAGTTTGAAAATAAAATTAATGGAAGTGACCTAAATTGGATTAATAGATATATAATTAATCATATTTTACTTTTAAAATAATTTAAAATATAATTCAAAATTTTTAAAAAATTTAACGAAAAGGAAACTTTCAATTAAAATTCAGTATGTTTTTACTATTCATCAAAAAATTAATGTTTTTAGTAAATTCTAAAAAATTACCATAATTTAATTTTTTCATGATTATTTCCAAAATAATTTTTATTTATTGAAATAAATTTAATAAATTTTTTAAAAATTCAATTTGAATCAAAACATCCAAATCTAATGAAAAAGAAAGTTTTCGAGAAGTTAATTTTTCAAGAAGAAGATGATTCTAAATTAACTTTATGTACTATAATAATCATTTTATGAATCTCAATTAAACTTATTTTATATATAATATATAAATTTAATATAAAATATTCCTTATTAGGAATAATTTTAATTAATGGAAATGTAAAATCATTATGCACTCTAAAAAAGATTTCATAAAACCCTTTTTTTAAACACAAAAATAAACATATACGAAAATCCAATATAAAGTTGATTCAAAAGTAATTAAGTGGATTGATTATAAATAAAGAGAAAATAATATAATTTAAATCTTAATGTTTTATTTTAATTAAATAATTTACATAAAATAAAAAATATTTTTACCAAAAAATTTATTTTTCACTAATCACTTATAAATTGAAATTTTTTGAAAAATTCTAAAATTTCACCATAAGTTATTTTTCATATTTTTATTTAAAAAAATTATTTAATTTTATCAAATAATTCGTATAAAATCTCTATAAATTAATTATAAAATTTTATGCAAAAAATAAATAAAAATTACTTTTTAGAATAAAACATATTTTTGATGAATATAATTATTTTTCGAAACATTTATTGGATATTTTATTAAAATTAGTAAATAAATTTAAATTTATTTTAAAATTTATTTTTATATTTGATAATTTAGTTAATATTATCCATACTAACCTGTTTAATAACTAGGTTTTAACGGTCATATAATACTTTTTGCTTCACGGAGGCTTAGTGTCGCGCATCGTAAATGCTATCAAAGATACTCATTGTTGGATATAACATAAGATAAACATGGTTCTTATTACTAGGAAAGATATACTTTGTGTTATGTATAATGAAAAATATTGAAAATATTAAATTCATTTTTGAAAATATATTTCAAAAAATCTCAGTGTGTTACATTTTAATAACCTTAAATTTTATTTCACCATCAAAATTAATCACTTTGATAACAAAAACTGATGATAAATATACCTTATTACATCTTCATGTTACCACAAAACATACTTAAGATACTGTTTTCACTAAAAAAGCATTAACCGGGTGTGTGGTCTTTTTTCATAGAAATTTCTCTATATGAGACATAAAATCCATCGGTTGTTCCTCATAAGAAATATAATTCTCTATAGGTATGACCTCTAAGTTTAGTACATGTGATGGATCATGTGTATAATTCCCCAGTATAGATTCATGGACCAAATCTTGAACCGGAGAGATATTCAATGGAAGCTCCAAATGATAAGATATTGTCCTAATATGATAATGTATTATAATAGGAACCTTATACCTAGTGATTTGTTTTCTTTTATTTCTTATATTTCTAAATTCATATAAATACCTTCTCACTAACATAAAATTTTATATTTCATTGATACTAATTAGAATAAATTTCTTTCAACTTTTTTTCCCTTAGATCTTGTAAATCAATCTAGCCTTATCTTCCATCTCATCATCTTTCTTAGTTCCTAATTGCATTTTTCCTACAACTTCATTCTAGTACATTGGATTTATACACTTATTTCTATAAATAGCTATATAAATAGACATATTAATTCTTTAGTAAAATATATTCTTGTATGAAATATCAACTTATAGAAGGTGTTTATTCCAACCACCATAGAAATCCATAAAATAAGATATTATTATGTCCTATAGAGTTTGAATTCTTTTATCAAAATGGCCATCCATTTGATTATGACACACAGTGATGAAACAAAATTTGGAATCAAGGGATTGCTAAATACTTTTACAAAACATTTAGCTAAATTCGAGATTATGATCGAATAAAATTCAATATGGTACTTCATGTAACCTTATCACTTCATTAATGTATATCCTATAAGGCTTATCCCAAGAGAAATATTCTTTTATATAGATGATGTTCAATGATTGAACACAAAACATGTAGCATTATTCCCTTTATATGCTTTGGGGAGTCCATGTCGAAACCCATGGTGATGTCTTTCCATTTCATTTTGGGTATTGATAATAGTTGTGGCAACCTTTTATACCTTTTCCACTTATCCATGACTTACATAATTACTATGCTTCAAGATATGTACATATAAATATCTATCTTTATGTTGTCACAACATAATTAATCTTTCATATAGTCCATTAGTAGGTTTTATACCCTTTTCATCTTTTAGTTGTAGCTTTAAGCACCACAGTCTTACCAGATGCAACATGTTGTCACCCAGCTTGAGTGTTATTCTTTTTCTGAAACTATATAAACTAAAAATGTTCTGAAATATCAGTAACTCATAATTACCTTAACATACAATTCATCAAAAACCCTAATTTTTTCCAATACCTTTAATAATTTTACAATAAAACGAATTCCTCCACAAAACCAATGTGTGGTATTTCCATTAATTTTTCCTAAAATAGCATTAATCTTAATAAATTCCCATTACATAAAACCTCAAAAATGGTTTATAAGACTTTGAAATTATGATCAAATTGAAACTTATAAACCCATGATGGAATTGATAACTATTAATTAATATTACATGGATACATATATGCTTACAAAAATAACATAATCCTTATATGTTTCATGAAACATATAACCCAAATACTATTGGAAAAATACATCTACATTATAATTATTAAATCAAAATATATAAATACATCAATCCTTTCTCTTAAATGATTAACATGGAAGAGTTCCTTACATAGTATAGAAGTTTATTCTTGGATAATGGAATTGATTTGGACAATGTACATGTTCCCCAAACATCAGACATTAAAATCATCTATAATTTTTCACTCTATAAAATTCTTTTCGAAAGAGTTAAAATTTTCCCTTCCATTTTATATATTTTTATAGGTTCTTCTTACCACCTTCTTGACATGTATGAAGATTAATATTCTTTCCTCTATATCCATTACCTAACTAAATTTCATAAAAGTTCATCATCATCTTTTTTTATGCTGTATGAATCTCACCAAAGTTCACATTTTTAATCATATATCATGATATATAATTAGGTATAATAATATATATATATATATGTCCAACATCCAATTTGGTAGCTCAAAGTCACCAAATTTTCTAACAGATTTAGTGTTAACTTGATTTCTTCTGGTTCCATCCACTGGCTAAAACCAAAAATCATTGTGTGAGAAAACATAATCCTCATGGTAAAACCAAATAATATTGAAAAATGACTTATAGAATACTTAAATCACGAAATATTATTTTTAAACTATAAAACATTAGGTTTATACATGGTTATTTATGATCATAACCTATTTTTATCCTTGTTGATGGTTCATAAAGATATTGTGAATTTTCAAAGAATGTCCGCTTGGTGTGTCAAACTAGGTGTATAGAGAAGCTTGTTTTCAGGCATCAGGTGATGATAAAGTCCCGATAAATGTTACCTTTTCAATGTTATTACCACTAGGAATTTTTTTCCCTCAGCCATATCCACTTTCAATATCCAAACATGGGTGTAAATTCTTTATAAACCACTTTCTCTATCCTTTACCAAAATTCTAGGAAATTTTACTGTTCTTTGAATTATCATTGAAGCAATCCTAATAGAAATCCATAGACATATCCTTATAAATATACCTAGTTATATCACAAATTTGTTTTCATCAAAGATTCCAAAGGTTGACCATACCATTCCTATGATAACAACTATAGTGAAAAGACATCATATACATGGATATTAAATATTTTTAGATGAATATTCATTAAATTAATAAAACACATTTATTAAAGATTTAATATTTTAGTGCCTTTGGAAACATGGAAAAAAATATTCTAATATTTTTAAAGAACGTCAATGTGTCTCCAAAATATATTCTCATTTACTACACTTTATTGGAATACCCTACATAAATCATTTATTCATTATTTTTGGAAAGAGGACATAAGAAAGGGTGTACTCAAATTCTTAGTAAGGGTAAACAAGATAAATAGAAAATCATAACATGAACAAAATGGTATAAAAGCATGAGCATAACAGAAGAAAATAATACCTAGAAAATAAATGATTGGAATCATGAGTCATGGAACATATATTGGAATTTCATAAGACTTGAATCATAATGGAATCAAAGAACATGATCCATGAGAGCATAAAATTTTCACAAGACATATATTTGTGGAAAAAACAGAAGCATAGAAAATATTATGTCAAGGCCACCCACCAAAAAATTCATAACATGTTAGGATTGGACTAACTACATATATACCTACTTCAGGATTACAATGACCTCCCAGGTACATTTTTTTGGGTTTGGGATAACCTCGCATGTACATTTTTTTCTCCTATAACATTTATCATTACCCAATGAATTTGAGGGAGATAAAGGTACCACCCATCACATAATATCTAAATTTATGCACCACAAGATCATATAATATTCATCATATCATATCCCATGAAATGAAACGGGTTTAATAAAACATGTCAACATAGCATAACCCAAGGAAATTTTTGTTTCATAATCCTTTTGTCATTTCATCATAACATAACCAATGGGAGCGATATGAATTTCATAAACATTTCATCATATCATAACCCATGGAAGAGAGAGAAATTTTATAATCATTTCATAATCTTATCAAATCATAACCCCTAGAAAAATTAATTTTTTTAATAAGAATTTTATCATTTTATAACTCATGGAAGTGAAATAGGTTTCATAAATATATTTTCATCATAAACCATTCATAAAAATAATTACAATGTGTTCCTTGGTTCATATCCCTAATAAAGTATAAGTATCAAAAAAGTATTCCATTTTAGATGGAAAATGATTTTTAAAGATAAGTTTATTGGAATGATTCTTGAGAAATAAAATTCATCTTTTAAAATTACATTTTAAAACATAAAACATTTTGGTAATCCTTTTCTTTTAAAATAAACTTGAAACTTATAAAGAAAGATTTAAAAACAATTAAAATATTTTTTAAGAAAAAGATATTTTCCAATTTAAATTATTTTTAAAACACATGTTTTTTGAAAATACCTTCCTTTTATAATAAACCTACAAATTTACAATGTAATCTTTAAATATAATAATGTTCATGGTGGTGGTAAATTTTGTTCATGCCGTACACAAATAATCCTTTCACATTTTCAGTAAAACCTAAACAAGTATTTTTTAAAACCACATGAAAATTCATTTTAAATTTATTTTAATAATCAAAACATTGGTAGAAATGTATTTAATAAATTATTTTTAAAAAATGATAAAAATAATTTGAAATTTTTTTTAAGAAACATGGTTTTGGAAAAAATGGGTTTTTAACTGAAGAGAGAAATGAATATGCTTTTTCTTAAAAACATTATTTTTAACTCTTGAGAACATAATGATATAAAAATGAAGGGAAACAAGTATTATAAAGAAATAACCATAGTAGAATAAATTTCAGAAGTTTCTTGATATATATATTATAATTTTTCATTATTTGAATCATAATAATAAACAATCCTGATAAACGATGAGATTGTAACATATAACTCTTACCACATTAGAAACATTTAATCATAAGACCATATGAAAAATAAAGTTAAAAAACTCAAAATATAATGATAATAAATAAATTAATGATATTACATGTTAATTAGGTTGTATATACACCTCATAAAATAATATTGGTTCATAACATAACATATGTCTCAGAGAAGGAAAATTAAGTTAAAAATCTAATACCACTTTGGTAATCATTTGAATTATAATACCCAATAAAGCATAAAATAAAATGAAAATTTTAAATTTAATGAATATAATAATTATATGAAATTTAAAATGCGAAGTATATACACCACATAAAATAAATTATTGGTGAATTTTCATATGTCACCCAGAAAGAATGGTGGGACCATAAATCCCTTACCTTAAGTATTGACCTATTTTGTGCACATGAAAACCTCATGTATATTAAATACAAAATTATTATAAATATATTATTGAACAATATATATATATATATATATATCATACCATATATTATTTAACTATGATCTTTTATTATTTTTTAATAACAATTACATCTTAAATTCTGTTTTAGGTAATAAATTTTTTGTTTTTCATGTATATTTTGAATGGTTATTTTTGGTCCACTTAAATAGATCATGGTTCCATAATATCAAAGATCTAAACCATGATATAAATATATTATATATTTATTATATATTTATTTATTTTAATATATAAAAAGAATATATAGAAAATGGAATACATCATTCATGGAGATAGTAGGTCGTACGTACACATGAACGTTGCTTCCATTTTCTCAACGAATTGGAAGAGAAATTTAAAAGATTTATTATAGTTAAATATTAGTTTTTATGTCATATATATCAAAAATTTTCATTAAAAATATCTTTATTACCTTCCATGTATATCAGGAATGAATCACATCACTTCACGAGCATGTAGTCCGCTGTATACACAAGTAACATTATCATATTAAAAAAATAGAAATAATAAATTTATGTGAGATATAATAATTCAAGAATCATAATAATATAATATTTATAGAATAAATCCATCATTTTGTTTAACCATGATAGGTGGTAATGGAAAAATGAATGACGTTGGTTCACAAGGTGGGAGTCCGCCGTACACACCAACGATGATTTCATAACCCATTTGATGGAATTAGATATGGTTTTAGGTAATGAACCTAATATAAAAACATATAATTATATGGAAGATAATTTTTTATTATATCATCATATTTTAATAATAATTATAAGGGGTGGATGATTAAATAAAATAAAAATATTCATTGATGAACATTGCCTCTACATTTTGTATCCTCCTTAGGTATGCACAAAAAGCCTTTCTAAGTTGGATTTATATCCAAAATAAGGCTTATAAGATGATATTATGGATGTTTTGAAGTTATTTTTTTATTTGTGGCCAAACCAAGAGGTTTTAAATGTACTAAGTGATAGGATAAGTGGTGGCATTTTATAAGTAAGGAGAGTGTTACACTTATATTTTTTTAAGTGATAGAATTATACCCATGTTTTTTTCATATTACAAGGCCCCAATAAAGGAATATTATAAATAATAGAATATATTATTTTGAAATATTCAAATAAATTTTTTTAGGAAAATTAATTGGTTATTTTTAACCCTTATCGTTTTAGATTAATCCCTAGTAAACTTATTTTTAACAGTAAGAAATTTTTACTGTTTTTACTATTCATTTTGGACAAAAAATAATTTTAGATATCTACATACTATAAATTATTATGATTTAAAAGAAGAATTACATTTTCCCAAATTATATTCCCATAATTGTAAAATTTTAATTTAAAAATTAATTCTCCAGACATGACAAGAAATTAAGTTTTTAAAGAACAAATGCCCAAAAGTTTACAAAGAATTTTTATATACAATTTCAATATTAAATTGAGTCCAATTACCTAAATTAAGTTATAATATGTAATTGAAATAATTTTACATTAAAACCAATTTAAAAAATAATTTAACATTATAAATATGTTTAAGGAAAATGTTGCTTTCAATTACTATTCAATATTTTTTTATTATTCATGATAAAATTATTCTTTTCAGAAAATTTTCAAAAAATCACCCTAAAATAATTTAAAAATCATTATTTCAAAAATTAATTTTCTTCCATCTAAATTCTATATAAATTGAAATCATTAAATTTAAAACAAAACCTAGATGCGTGAGAAAAATCATATTTTCGATAAGTGTATTTTTCAAGAAAAATATGATTTTATATTAACTCTATGCCTAGAAATAATTATTATTTGGATATAAATTAAAATTTATTTATATATAATCTAACAATTTCATTAAAAAATTATCATTAGTTATAATTTTAATTAATTATAATGTAGAAATATTATGTACTTCAAAATAATTTTCATAAAACCCTTTTTTGAACATAAAATTAAATTAATACTAAAATTCAATATAAAGTTGATTAATAAGTAATTTATTAGTTAAATATAAATAAATAATACTTATCATAATTTAAAAAATAAATAATAATTTAAATTAATTTATTTATTTTAAATAAATCACCATTTTAAAAAAATTTATTTTTCACTATTCACTGTAAAAATCAATATTTTCCTAAAAATAGCCAATATAACTATATTTTCATTTTGATACGATGATTTAAAATTTAAGTTAATTTTATCAAATTAATTTTATAAAATAATTTTAAATTTATTAAATTTTTTTCTCAAAAAAATAAATAAATATCATTTTAAGAGGAAAACATATTTTTGATGAATATAATTACTTTACATAAAATAGATTGTTTATTTACATAGAGTTTATAAATAAATTTAAATTAATTCTAAAATTTTAATTTATATTTCAAAAAATATTTAATACTATTCATACAGGACAATTTATCAGCTAGGTTATAATAGTCGTATAGTAATTCAAGGATTGTTGAAGCTCTATGTTATGTCTTGTGCATGTTATCCAAAAAACTTGTTGTTTTGTGTAATATAGGCGAAAATAAATGTTTATTATAATTAAATATATAGTCAATTTTACATGGAATGTAAAACATTTTAAACTAAAAATTTATTTAGAAAAAAATTCACAAAATCATGGGGTGTTACATAGGATGGGGCTCCCCCTTGGGGGTTACTTCTTAATCATTCTAGCGAAGGACAAGGTTCCACATAGGTGGATATATATAATGCTCTGAGACATATAAAACTAAGTAAGAAAGTATTATTAATATCAATAATATTCTTAGAACTTATCAATTGATACTAATTTACTTCATTACACTTTTCTACTTTTTTTTTATTATTCTATTTATATCAAATTGTATATGCACTGCATATACAGGTTATGTTAGGGACATAATTTTTGGTGGACTACTGAGTTTTACACACACCATTATTGAGTATCCCTAACATGTTATTACCTAAGAAGACATCATCATAATATGTCTTGGTATGGTAGAAGCCAAAAGATGGATATTTGATCTTGATGGCATGGGAAGAGTTTGGAGATGGTATTGGGCATGGGACTACAGACCATGCAGTGATCACTTTTTTATTTATGTTTATTTTGGTTTGGGTTTTATATGATAAAACTAAGGGAGACCTTATTGTTGTCTACCTAACTCATGTGCCATATTATAGTAGTTCATCTTTTTATATAATATGATATATAATTTATCTCTAGTGGCTTAATTATGTTGAATATTTATTATTTTAGTGGTGGGGATGAATGATTTTTTTATTTCAATTTTTTCATTAATATGATATGAGGATATATTCTCACCATAGTATTACATGAGGCCCTTAATTTTAGTTATCCTCCATTGATGTATGAGGATTTATGTTTGAGGTCATGCGGAGCTCTAATTTAGAAATTATAGACTAAATCAGGATAGAATATTAAAAGAATTATATAAAAAATATAAATAACTTTGAGAGAAGAATAAGTGGATGAAAGATGTAGTATTTAAGGGGTATATATAAGAATATATAAAGAAATAACACTATTTTGGGAAACTACCATTAATATAATAGGAGTATTTGAATATGATGAAAATAAATCGACATTTTAAAAAATTAATGCATTATTTTAATTCTTTTAGCTAATATAAATTATAGTGATATAATTTTTTAATCATTTTTCCTATAATTTATAAAAACCCAAGTATTGATATATATAATATAAAAAATTAATTTTCTATCACCCCATGTTTCCATGGTACACTTCTCTTTGAATAATATAATAGCGTGTGTTGTACGCCACTTCGAGTTCTAACACACCACAACCAATCAAACTAGCCATTATGAATACTAATACTCACTTTTTGAAATTTTATAATTTTTATATTTCAAAATGGACTTCATTATTGGATTTGGAATATCAAAATAAGCTTAGGGTGAATTTTTGGTATTTTTCTGAAAACTTTCAATTTTTGATGAATAGTGAAAAATGCTGAGTAATAGTTTAAAACTGAATTATTTTAAATAACTATTTAATTTATTTACATTTCTTTTAGGAAAAAATATATACATAATACCTATATATGTTCAATTTAATTCATTGGATCCAGTTTAAAATAATTTAAATATATAAAATATTTATTGAACTTTTTACAATCTTTTAACCACCTCCTATGAGCATTTACAAATTTACATAAAACCTAATTTTACCGCTTCTGTGAGTTGAATTTCAAAAATACAAGTGACACGACTGATATAAGTATTTAATATTTGGTTCAATAAGATGAAAATAATTTTTGGTGAATATTAACATTTTACTTTTATTTACCATGGTTAAAAGTAAATAGGGTAATTAAGGGTAAAAATGATTTTATTATTACCCTAACACATGTACCAATTCTATTGGATAAGTGTAATTAGAACAAAAACATCCTTATGAATAAAACAAGACCCTTTATATCAATTTTATTAGATTAGGACATTTATTATTATTTAATTCAAAGAAGAGTTAAAAGAGTTAAAATCAATGTTTAATAACTAAAACATTTTTAATATAGGGTTAAACATAAGATAAATTCTCCTATAAATATTTATTAGAAAACCAAAAATATTTCCTAAATAATGGTATTTTATTTATATTTTCTAAACATTAAATACTTTAATTTATTTATGACACAATGATAAACAGTAATTACGTAATAAATTAAAGATTAAAATAATTGACATTATAAACATCCAAATAAATGTAATTTGATACTTTTTATGATTTACTCTAATTTTATTGGTTAATATGACAAATTAGGGTTGGTTATAAAATTTTTTTTCGAAGAAATAATTTTGTTATGAATTTATAAAAAACAAAATATCAAATAGTGTCTAAATTGGCATAAAAGATTTTTTAAAACAAATATTATATTATTAATTGGTATTCTATTCCTAAAAATCAATGGTTTAGCCAAATGACTTATATAATTATAGTTGTATCATTAATGAACCACTTGGGGTTATCTTGGAAGTATATAGTATGTTTATTAACCATATAATTTAAAAATACAAAGAGACATGGTAAATGTCAAACTATTTAACAATGAGTTAAATCTTAATGATAAAGTTAATATAGTGACCCAAACTTGTATAGAACCAATTGGTTGAGTGGTTTGCGCTCCATCCCCACCGAATCCTTTAAATAATCCATTTTTTAGCCATTATAAACCAAAAATTATTTTATTATAGAATAATATTTCTAGCATTTCTTAAGGTGCCCCTCACCCCTCTTATAAAAGGGAACTTCCCATTATCTCTACTTCAAACATTAAAATCTATTTCTCTCAGACAAACCCTACCCAAATACCCTATAAACTATCCTACCTTCATCCTAGATTCCTTATTTTAGTCAGAAAGCCTACTTAACGAGCCCTTTTGATCAAATCAAAAGGAAGAACCCGAAGAAGACGTCAATATTTCATCACCTCTTTCAAGTTCCTTTCTTCTTCCACTTCCTCATTCTGTTTTGTTTCAATTATGAAATAATAACTTCAGTATCTTCTATATACTATGATTTTATTGTAAATACGGTACAACCATATTCATTATTCTATCCATCCTTTGATTGACATGTCACCATACGTACGTACGTACGACTTACCCTCTCCACGTCGTGTTGTAATTGTTATTCAATACATTATTATTTGGATGGGTATAATAATGATGTGTAATTGAGGTAAATAATAAATATAACATGATAATGATTATGTATATATGATATACCATCAAATTATATATTATTTTAATATCAAAAGAATGATATTGTCGCTCATGCGTATGTACGGATTTCCGTCTCCACGAATGTGATGATATTCATTCCCCATCATATCCATTCAAGATAAATTTTCATTTGATGATTACAAATAATGATTTAATACATTATATCATTCTAGATATGAATAATATTCATCTTATCCATAACAAACTTTACTTACATAACAAAGCATATAATGTAAAACGAATCAGTTAACACCTGAAACGGCGATAATAATAAGATATTATTAACAAGTAAATGTTAAAAGATCATATATGATATCATATTAATGTATATGACTCTTTTATAATTTAATAACAAATATTTAACCATTATATTGGATTTTAAACTTCCCTCTACCAAGGAAAAGTACAAGGTTAGGGTTAATTCTACAATCTCTTCATTATTAGTGGTTGTTTATACTTAATTATCTTCTGGGACACCATTATCATCCACATCCATGTTTCTAAAAAATGAAGTTCAAAAAATTCTTACTATTTTATAGTCTATGGGTTAAAGTCATTTATACTTTTTTTGATGTTTATAATATGTTTATAAATGATTCTTTCTGTCGTTTTCCAAACAAGGTACTTTTTGACTTTTACGAAATATTTAATGTACGAATGTTTTTTTTATCATATACAATGGGTGCAGCTATTTTATGTCGTTATAAAATCGTCAAAGCATCCTTTACAATATTATAATAATATTTTCCTAATAAATTTTTTCTATTATAATTATATTAATTTATAATGATTTCAAAATGGAATGAGATATTTCTCAAAATATGTTTTGATTTCATCTATGTCAACTTCATTTGAAGGATTATAAGCGTATTTGATGTTGATTTATTATGATACAAAACCTCCATATTGTATTGAAGGTTTTGTGATATGTTTGACTATAAATGTGCTATTTTTATACCATTCACGGTTTATGGATAATGTATTGACATTTCGTATGCAAGTTTTAATACGAACGTTCATGTTATGTTTACACCTTTTCATATGAGGAATGCATCAGACTTTGTATGTGACGGGTGGAGACCGCTATGTCACGACCCATCCTCGGGGCTCGTGCTGTGACTACCCCAAGCCCACCTTGCATAAGCCAGGGGTTGGCGGCTAGCACCAATGCGTAATTCCCGGTAAAAAGGGAAGGCATTGCCTTTTTAAAGTAAAAAAACACCACAGAGAAAGCAAGCAGAAGAAGTGAACACTAAGTAAAAACTGAGTACAACAGTAAGTGAGGAAAAGTAAGTGGGTCAGAATACAAACCCAAACTGAAAATAAAGTACAACTCGAAAGGGAAAATAGTAACTGAAAAGTAAGACGCAGCGTCGATCCATCCACTGGGAATCCCACGTAAAGGGTGAGAACATATAGCCTCCTCAGCTCCTCAGGTCCAACCGTCCACTCCAAGTATTTCCCGCCAGTGGTCCACCTCCAGGTACCGTCCTGCTCTGCAAGCCTCAACCACGACCAGCGCTATCTGTTTTCTGCAACCAACACAACGTAGTACGGGCATAGCCCGTGCAGGGGTGAGATTGAGATACTCAGTAGGGACCCCGAGACCCCGAACGGTCTCCCAAAATCCACAAAGGATAATCCACAAAGGAAAAATGCAATCACGAATAACATCTGACACTGCTTAGGTATATGACCATACATATACCTAAGTCATCAATTATCGTTCGGCTCCATCATCTCAGCTCAAGTACAACCCAGTCCACACAGGAAAGAAAAACGTAAATCCACACAGGATAGCACAACACATTCCATTTAGGAAAGAATAACAGGATTCAGCTCACACAGGTTTACTTCTTCGTATGACGATAGAGATGATCAGATATATCCACTGATTCATCTAAGTCGTAGGACCCACAAAGGATTGATAGGTACTAACCCCCTCAATGACCCAGGAAGGGTCCGAACTACACAGGACCGATAGGTAACTAACCCCCGCAATGACCCAGGAAGGGTCTGACCCACACTGGATCGATAGGTAACTAACCCCCGTAAAGACTGACACAGGATCGGACCCACACAGGATCTGTAGGCACTGGCTCACACAGAACCGCTGAGCACTGAACCACACAGGATCGGACCCACACAGGATCGGTAGCACTGATCGATGTAGGATCTCTGAGTGTTGTAGTCGTCACCGTCGAATCCACTGAGTATCTCTGTACAGTCGTCGTCGTCGTCACAGTCGCAAATGCAGCCAGCACTAGGGTTCCCGCACACAGAAATCTCATTCGGGAGGGTCCACTCCAAGAGCCGAGAGGCTGATACATCAACTAACACATATTCCAGAGTTGATGTATCCAAAATTTCTGTATTGTTAACAGGAACTCAACGTCGCAGACGGCGCATCAATCGGACACCCGATCTGAGAGTTATTGGGTTTTTCGTCCCAGGGGCCCGGTTGGTTTTTTTAAGGAAAAACCAACCCGATTGTACTTCAACTGCGTCCAAACCTAGGGCGGAGTTTGCCAAAAGATCCATCTCACTTAGAAGAATCCAACAAAGTCGACGACACGTCAATCGGATGTCCGGAGCTTAAGAAATGAGCCTTTCCGCTCCGAGGGCCCGGTTGGTTTCGTGTACGAACCAACTCGGTCGAACTCAAAGTATTCTGAAACCTTCAGTGCAATATATAGTAACAACCGTCTTGATCCAAGGATTGCATCGCCACTGATTGCACATCGATCAGAGGTATGTATCCCGAGATATGGGAAAATGGCCAAAATGTTTCCGAAAATGGGGGTTTCGGGCCCGGCCCGAGACCCCCTGTGTCGGCCCGGCCCGACACGGCTTCCGGCCTGGCGGTCCGGCACACAGGTGCATGGCGCTAGCTGGCTCGGACGAATGGCTGAGCTGTTTGGATTTTGCGGGGGGGGGGGGGGGGGGACCTGCCCCCCGTGATTTGAAACCGCGGCCCCCCTTAATGGTGGCCTCTAGCTTGGCCGGCAAGCGGTTTGAACCCCCCGCTTCCCTCCTATCCGCCCGAACCGCCCCGGCCAGCTGATTTCCGCTGCCACGGGACCGGCGTCGGCCGGTCCCCTCCCTGCTCTGACACCGGCAGCCCGGAACCGGCCGCCGGTCACCCTGCTCCGCCGTGGCCCGGAACAGGCCGTGGCTTGGTTCATCCAGCGCAGTGCTACGGCGTCGCGTCCCTCCGCCACGGCCCCGCTCCGGCCGCGGTGTCTTCGGTTCTCTCCGACGTGGGGCGACAGTATCACGTCCTTGTTCGATTTCACGGCGCGACGCGACGACACCGCTCATTCTTTACCACACGTTTTCACATGGTGCATCGACACCACACCATTCCATTCTAATCCACAATAGAACCAAAAAGGATAAAGGAGGTGGGTCGGCCGTGTTTGTGCGGTTCGGCCCCCCTCTCGTTAATCGATAGCATTTTCCCATATTACACGAAGAACGACAAAGTGATATTCATGATCAAAATAAAAATAAACAAACCCCTACCTCGTGCGAGATTGAATGGAGGTTCATCGAACAAGGATTTGTCGTGGAAAAACCATCGCGGAATTAGACATCGCGGAAGGAGGAAGTTGCGCTGGCGTCGTCGTACATGGCGTCACGTAATCGGTTTCCGAGAACTCGGTGTTCTTCATCGGAGACCGATGTGTTCTTCACGTTCTTCGTCCAAGACAAAGAAGTTCCTCAAGTCCTTAGTCTTTTCTCCCAAAAACTCTACCACAATGTTCCAACCCCAAATAAAATAATCTCAACTCTTATTTTATTAACATAACATAACTTTTGAATTTCAAGAGTTTTAAATTCAAACATCCACACTTAACTCACTTAATTAATAACATATGTTATTAATGTTTATGTTATCAAAAGTTAATGGTGAGTTGAGGGGGGTTGAAGAATATGAAGGGGTGGGGTTCGTGTGGGCCCCACCACCCTCATAACCTCCCTTGGGAAGTTGGGTAGTTACCCAACTTCCACCCAAATCCTTAAACCACTAAAAGAAAAATAAAAATTTTAGTTAAATTATAAATTAAACTTCCACAATTTTTATCATCTTCTCTCATGAAAACGCAACTTCGGAATAGGTGTTCCTAAGAAAATACTGGCGCTACGGTTCCATTGGTGCCTTCGGAATTCAATTACGAGCACTGGTTGAAAAGTTAGAAATTCCTGCTCATTTGTTCACTGAACGTACCAGAGATAATCTTCGGATAGAAATTCCGGGCACACCGGGCCTCAGAATCATGTGCCGTCAGAAACTACGTTCTTGTAAAATCCAAAAGAAAATTAAGAAAAAATGTTCCTTGAATTTTTATGGGACTTTACATGATATAGCTCCTTGATGAATCGGTAGGTCTCATGAGAAAAAATAGTGTCATAGCACAAGGACTTGACAAAATCTTATTTGTAGTCTTGGCACAGGGGCTTGACTATGTGGTTATGAAAGTATAAAATTATGAATTCCATCATTATGAAAGTGGCTATTGATATTTCATGTGATTATTAGACTAGTATAATATCCATGTGAATAAGTAAATGGTATTATTTTATTTTATATTTTCCATATATACTTAATTTATGTCTAAAAGGATTTTGTTTTAGTCTTATATATTTCCTTAAATGCTTATTCTTAATTACGAATGTTTTCGCTATATTGTTATGTTTACTGATCATATGATCTCACCCCTTTATATGTTTTATTTTTACTAGGATGTGAAGAAGTATATTATGAATGACCTGCATGGATAGTCTATTGGATCTCTGGGTTTTCTATGGAAACAATGTTATTGCAATTTTCCATTTTATGAAGTAATGTAAACCTTATTAATTTATCTAGAACTATTAAGGCTACTAAACTAATTGGGACTTTATCTTTTGTGATAATTCCAATGATATTTAAAAATGCACTGACTCTGGGTATTAGGGGATGGGGCATTTCGAATTCACTTAATTTATGAAATTATATTTATAGAATGGATAATTTTTTTCAATTTTCTTATTCAAATTATTGAAGGGTGACTTATTGGATTTTTTTATATTGAATATGGTGGTGAAGAGTAAAATAATTTTTTCATATATGATATGTTTTTTTAAATCAATGTTATGTAAAAATGACCAAATATGTTTTTAAATAGTTTTAATGATTAAAATTTATTTAATTAATTAAATAATGTGTTTAAAAATAATAAATTGAATATTAAAACCTATAATGGAATTTAAAAGGTTTAAATCTTCTTTTATCCAAATAAAAAAATATTTTTGATTTTTATTTTGAATAGTGTATTTAAAATACTCCATTTTTTAAAGGTTTACATGGAAAAAATATAATTTTTAAATAAAATCTATTATTAGCTTAAAGCATTAATATTAGTCATAGTATAACATAAAATATTTTTATAATCAGTATTCTTATTTAGAAACACCATACGCCTTTACATATAAATATAAACATTTATCAACAATTTAACAAATATTATAAAACAACCAACTTTGAAAAAAAAATTAACTAAACATTTCTCTTAAGTTTCTTATATATTTTCGGGTACTTTTGTATAACTAAAATATAATCCTCTGAGGGAATAGTTACATAGTGAATGATAGGAGCCATAAAATAAGTGACATTGATTTAACCATGCAATTTTATTTTAATTCCTTCCTTTATTATTTAAAATATAATTTTATGTTTTTATAACAATAAATAATATTTTCATTTATTTTTTAATTGTATTAAAAATATTAAATATGTAACCTTCTTCCATTATTAAATCATTTAATATAACGTTTATACATTTGTTATTTTTACATCTAAAATGGGTGATGTTATTTTATCTATAACATTACCTCGTATGAATGTATTTAATAATAAAATTATGATTAAATAAATTAAAAATAATTAATTTATAACACTATTAATGTTATTTAATTTAAAATAGATTTCTTAATTGTCATATTAAACAATGTTATCATATTGATAAAAATTGCCTCAATGAACATATCATTAAACGTATTGCATTAGGAAATTAAATTTTATATATTAAAGAACACTTATGAAAATATTATACATTTGTAACCTCGTAGATGTTTTTATTTTTAATAATATTACTTTAAGCACTCTTGGACATTGATCATTGACCAACACTACCTGGTCGATGCAACATTGGAATTGTGGAATAAATATCTCCAGAAAAATTAACATGATATATATATCTAATAATTTAATTAAAAATTAAAATAAATAAATTATAATAAATCTGAATATTTTTCTTAAATTATAAAATATTAATAAAAATGTTATTATTTTTTATTTTAGAATTACTTATAGGGATAGTTGGGACATGATGTATGGGGTAACTCCTCTTTATCATATTTCTTCCCCTTGTGATATGCATATCCTCTATATATTCAGTTATGATTCCTCTATGACATTATTTTAATATCAAATATAATATTATTCTCTTTTTACTGATTTTTATATATATTTATCCTCCCTTGGTTGATTAATTAATAGCTCTATGTGACTATGATGGTATTGGACTTTATTCTATTTTTTTGATTATTTAATAAATTTACTTAATCCTCATGGAATTAATTTTATTTTATATATGATTTTTTATATTTATCCCAAATATATATTCATTATCATCTCATTATTATTTATGAGAATAACATAATTATTTTTTATCTATGATTCAAAATATTTTTAAGAAAACATTGTTTCCATTATTGGTAATCATGTTATTCATTCATTTTTAATTATGATCCATTTAATTTAATATAATTTCATATAGAACACATATACATGCACATTTTATGATGTGACTAGTGGTCTTGGAATCATATATCCACCCAATTAATTATGTAATTCTTCTGTATAGTGATATGTTATAAATAGTTCGCGGAAAAAGGAACACACTATATCCTAACATTTTGGAAATGTGCCTTGACTTATACTCATGATGATATGTTAAACATTTAATTATTTTTAATTTCTATTTCCTGATCATTAGTTGTATCTTAGGTTTATCATATGTTACGATTTCATTGTTATACTCAATGATCTCTTGATATTCCCTTTTAATTTTTATCCTCATGTTTTACATATGGTTATTCACCTACTGAGATTTTAACTCACCCGTTATTTTGATTTATCTTCTTAGGTGATTAAATGAAATTAAAGGATTATGATGGATTATATAATTTATATTATGATGATATATAAAAATATACATGTTTTAATTATGAAATTTTTTTATTATATGGTACTCATATTACCCACCAAGATACCCAGGTTACCCATTGTGCTCTGTTTCATGTGGTGGTGAGGTTTTATCAAGAAAACATATATGTACAACATTTTCATTATCCAAAACTCATCCAACCTCTCACCATTGTTCTCCCTCCTTAAGCACATCCCCCTTTTTATGTTATAAAACATCGCATAAGCCTAATCATTGCATTCATATCACATATCACACATTTAACAAACACATCTTATTTCTAAAATAGTGGGGCATGCCTTTAGAGGGGGTTTTCACTTTCACTATTCATTTTCATTGTGCCAATCTAGCCTCATTACTCCACCAGAATGATTTTTCTTTAGAAAAAATATTCACTCAAAACTCATTTCAGAGATCATTTTGGAACTTCATTGGAAAACAACGCGTCATTTCACATTTAGAAAAAAATCGGCCAAAATACCACACGTCATTGGAAATAGCTACTTTATGTTCAATACATTAAAGAAATCACTTTTCATGAACCAAAAACATTTATATATATATATATATATATATTGCATTTTTATTTCAAGTAGAATAAGAAGATGAACTTTTAATAAAACACTAAGAAATTATGGAAATTCTAATTAAAGATCAGGGCATAGGGGACCTACCTCAAACGTGGCGTTATTCATCGATGACCACTCGAACTGACACTTGTCCCATAAACTCACATGCATTTATGCATATATATATACACCCCCAGCTGCATTGCTCATATTCCCCACGCAATGAGGGAATATGTTCAAAGAGGGCATATATATATCTATAAGTCTTACCCTATGCATGTGCATGTAGGATACCTCAACACCCACGACCCAATACTATCATAGAAAGGTCCAGAACACAATATATATCATTTAATAAATTAGTATAACAATTTTTGCAACACTTCAAAATTATCCCCACATAATTTACACCAAATTTACACAAAATAAACACGCCCAAATGATATCAAATTTCCACTTCAAAATCATTCTCATGTCGTAAGCATGGAAAAACATGATTCACATCATTTAAAAAAATTAAATAATCCATTCACACCCCTTATAAAACATTCCAGAAGGGCATACCATGACATACAACAACAAAACACCCTAAAACCTCTTCCAAGGACAAAACCACAACAAAAAAATTTCCAAAAAAATACACAGCCCTTGCATCATTTAATAAACCAATTTCATGTGCTATAAAATGACCACAAATAACAAAACATGTGTTATACAAAAAAGAATCTCAATTTCAGGTAAAAATAGTACTTTAAAAGTCGACTGCTTCATCATTCCTATAAAAATGGCTTTTTCACTTCATGATAATCACTATGAACTTTATAACACATAAATCGCCTAATTCAGCAGGTGAAAAACCAATTAACATGAGAAAAAATTACCTCAGAACAAGGTCGGGGAGCTAAAACACAACAAATCGCCTAGCCTTCGGTGGCGGTTGCTAGAACATGTACCGACAATACCCAAGAGGCCTCCCGCACCAACATAGAACATGAAGAACACCAAATTTCCGGTTTTAAACCTAACCCTAGGTTCAACCGAATTTCATAAGACGACGGGGAGATCAAATCACGATCGAAAATCAAAAGAGGAGGGAGAGAAGATACTTACCATGTCAATTCGAAGGAGAAAAGGGGAAAAACATAGTGAGATTGGAAAAAATTGGTTGGATCTCGGTGGAGGGGGATGGATCGCGTGAAGAAGGCTCTCAGTCGGTGGGGTTCGCCATCCGGGATTGATTTGGAGCCGGGAGAGGTGATCGTGTAGAGGGGATCTTGGACTGCTGGGAAAAATAACCAACGATACAAGACTCACATTTCCAAACACAACCACCACCACATCCTGGATCACCACAACCCCAAACATAGAAATCACTAGGGTCCGCTCAAGATCTCTGATGAACATTATCTATACAACCCATCGACTGGGATAAACATCTACATTGATCGGGGTCAGGCAGAGCAGGGGAGAAGAGATGCCTTGACAAGAACACCTTGAAGATTATGTTCTCTGTGAATTTGTCTTATGTTGGTCTCCCCACCATATTAGGACTTTATCCGAAAACTGACTTCCCCAGATCGAAACAAATCATAAAACTAATCAAGATCGCTGATGCTGGTGTGACGCCTCAAAATTCTGAGTCGCACCTGACCAGCTTGAGGCAAGATATTGGCGAGACCCATACTGGGTCTCCCTACCATATTAGAAACCGAGTAGTACAAAAGCACCCGCATGAGAGCTCTCAATTTCATTTCAACTATGAAAATTGAATTCCTCATCATGAACCCACCGACACCGGGAAGCTTCCGACATAGTAGGGGTCCACATAAGAGGAACCCGAAACGAACACCTACTCCGAACTCACCACTTCCCTAGGGCACAAGCATCCCCAACACGCGACACTAAAAACCCAAATACTCTTAAGAGGAAAACTACACATTACAGAGTTTATACCCCATGAGACACGACCGTGAAAACTTCATGAAAGAGGCCACCAAGACCTCCAAAACAAGATCCCCTCCCAAACAGACTACCACATGAAGTGAGAACATAATCGGCCTCTTCCCCAGCATTAAAGACGACAGGATAGAAGCTCATACTTGCACCTGAAAACCACCTAACTGTGTGAAAAACAACACTCCAAGACCTAGGGATGGAGCTCTGATGTATTAAAGAATCTGATACCCCGTAGTCAGGAACTAAAAACCTCTAACTAAGGCTTCATCTTCTGGAAAGGCCGCTTATAGACTTCCCCAGATGACCCCAAACAACCACTCCATTGACAAGACTTCAGAAGATTACGCCGAACGGCTTTGAGTGCCCAAGTCGACCACATTGGAATCAAATTATTGGGTGGTCTTTGGAATGGGAAATAAGAACTAACGAAAGACCCATGCTAAGAACATCTTCCTATAGTTTACTCTATGAACCGGATGGGGAACCCTTCACAAGCACATTGAAAAACAAGATTGTCATTTGTCCCAGTATGCGACCCCAACTTGAAAGGAGAAGGTAGCAATCCCCCTTCACCAGCCCGAACATGACCCTTCAATCAAAACCAAGACAAATTTACCTTCACAACTTTTGGAGTTCCTAAATACCTGTAGAAACCCTCGACTTCCTCAAGTTACACCACAACCCCTATTGAAACTCGACCACCACATAGAAAACAAGAAACATGGAAAAGAAAATAACCTCACCACTCCACCGGGAGTCTGGGTAAAACTAACAACTGAGAATGACCCCTCTGTGATATTTGGACATTTCTTGATAGGATACTTTAAACAAGAAGCACAATACCAACCTGAAGCACATCACAAAACAAGCCGCCACATTTAACTGTAAATCATTAACTCAAACCCAAAACATGATTTCAACCTTGAAACACCAGCTCAAAAACAAGCCTCAGCCCATAGGTTAATACATCACAAAACCAAAATATAACCAAATCTAAAATCAACCAAAATAATACCAAAGAAATGTCACCAACCAAGCCTAAACCCCACTTCCACAAATGGAAATCTCCAAAACCATCCCATTTTAAAACCATATGAACGCTAAAACCCCATTTTTTTAAACGCACTTTCCTTTTTAAAATGTCTTAAGCAAAATTCGTCCCAGCACATCACTAATCAAAACATTCCGTTGGAAAACAAAACAAGCATTGAAAGCTGAGCACAATTGGTATTCTATGAAACATCACGTGTGTACATTATTGTGCCAACTCTAGAACCAATCCATGCATACCAAAAACCATCAAAATCCAATTATATTCATCCATACACGTGGGAATCCATGGAAATACCACAAGTCAAGCAGATCATTTCCAAATTCCTTTTTCCAAGAGACATTAGTTTCATAGTTTACATAAATTTCAAAATCCCCAAAAAAATTTTTCCAAATCCACTTTTGATTTATTCTATACAAAAGATTTAAAATATTCCATAACAGTTCCCAAAAGAACATCCATTTTCAAAACAACTCATTAATGTTTTTTTAAACAAAACCAATATTTTCATTTTAGAAATCCAATTCCAAAGGACCAATCATCCATTTTCACCCTGAGAGAAACACCCCATGACCAACTAAAACTCACATTAAGAACATTCTAGAACAACCAATTCAATCAATGAATCATGATTCCAAATTCTCAAATAAACTATTGCAACACACGGTTTGGTCACAGAGTTTGGCTGACTGTGAACCAACCGGGTGAGCACATAGGGAGTAATCAGAGGCGATTGCATGGTATGTACACGGATTTCCAGGCTGCTCACAACATCTATGAACCCCTCCACAAAGACCACCAAAACTCAAAACTAATTGAAACACACAATCATGACCATGGTTCCAGAAAATAATGGTGATCCAGATGCAAACATTGAGGCAAGACCACCCCAGACCACCCTGACAATTCAAGGACCATTCTGAATAGGTGGTGATCATGAACCTACCCGCAATTAACCACTTGGATTCTGGCAATCCTAACTTAAAACTATCGGACATACCCAAAGTACATGGGATAAACCTCCTCTGATACCATTTTTCCATGAACCAGCCTGGGTCGACCATGAACTGGTCAGCCGAGTCAGTCCGTGGCATGGCCTGAAGGGCGTTCCCGATCTTCACGGACTGGCAACTATTGTCCGGCATCAAAACAAGTAGTTGGGAATGATTTTTCCCAGAAAATAAAAGAAATATAAATATAAATAAACTGAACAAACAGGTAAACACTAACAATGGAAAAATAAAATAATGGTAACCAACTAGACATACCTCCAAGTGACCCCATGGGTCACTACGAAACATAAAACAAAGCTCGAGCGATCCAAAACTAAAACCTAAAACTATAAAGATAAGGTAGGCATGAGAACCGAGATGCTCAGTAGGAAAGCCAAAATACAACAAATTCCCTATGCCACTCCCTTTAATAAGAAATCCAAATCATGCTAGTGTGAAAATAAGGCATATTAAAATAATGTTTTTTTTCTCCTTTAAAATTAAAATAACAAGCTAGAATTCCCAAGGAAAAACATTTCCCTTCCCTTTTCATAATAGTTTTTGATCATGCATTAACATTTCAAAATTAAAGAAGACCAATTTAGATTAAAAAAAATGGTTTTCACAAAAGACGAAACAAGCTTGAAACAACTGAATTGAAAATCGTATCACAAGTACCATGAAAAGTCCCTAAGCAGCTAGTGTTAGTTGGGGGCCTAGGATATTTGTGTCTTGGTGAAACGTGGCTTAGAAGACCACAGACCTCAAAAAACGTGGATTAGAATACAACGGCCCTTAGAAAAAGTGGCTTAGAAGACCATGACCCTCAGTCATTCATATGTTTCGTTAGTGTTGCAATCTTCAAACCTGCAGTGAAACCGGTCAAGACACCTCCAAATAACTAGCCCACAAGTCCTAGTTCACCCCCACCTAGATACCCAGGTTTCCCATTGTTCACTGTTTCATGTGGTGGTGAGGTTATATCAAGAAAACCTATCTGTACAACATTTTCTTTATCCAAAACTCATTCAACCTCTCACTACTCTTCTCCCTCCTTATGCACATCCCCCTATTTATGTCATAAAACATTGCATAATCCTCTTCAATAGTTACATATCATAAATCACACATTTAACATACACATCATGTTTCTAAAATAAGGGGGCATGCCTTAAGATGGGTTTTGCACTTTCACTATTCATATTCAAGGTGCCAAACGGGCCTGATTACTCCACATGAATGATTTTTCTTTAGAAAACATGGTCACTCCAAACTCATTTCAGTGATCATTTTGGAACTTCCTTAGAAAACAAAGTGTCATTTTACATTTAGAACAAAATCAGCCAAAAGACCATGTGCCTTCGGAAATACCTAATTTTTGTTTGAAACATTAAATAAATCACTTTTCAAGAACCAAAACCATTTACATTTATATATATATATATATATTACATATGTATTTCATGTAGAAGAAGAATATGAAATTTTAATAAAACACCAACCAATAATGAGAATTCTCATTAAAGATCAGGGCACATGGGACCTACCTCAAACATGTCGTTATTCGTCGACGACCACTCGAACGGACACTTGGTGCATACACGCACATGAATTTATGCATATAAATATATATACACCCCTCTCTATATTGCACTTTTTCCCTGTGACATGTGGGAATATGTGCAAAGAGGGCATATATATATATATATTCCTTACCCTATGCATGTACATGTAGGATACCTCGACACCTGTGGCCCAAAACAATCGTAGAGAGGTCCAGCGCACTACACATATCGTTTAATAAATTAATTGAACAATTTATGAAACACTTCAAAATTAGCACCACCAAATTTACACCAAATTTATACAAAATAAACACACCCAAACGATATCAAAACGACACTTCAATATCCTTAGCACGTCGTAACCATGGAAAAACATGATTCGCATCATTTACAAAAATTAAATAAACCATTCACACCACTTATAAAACATTATTAAAAGGTATACAATGACATAAAACAACAACACATCCAAAAACCTCTTACAAGGCCAAAAGAACACTGAAACAAAATCCAAACAAAAAAAATGCAGCCCGAGAAACATTTAATAAACCAATTGCATGTTCTATAAAATGACCTCAAATAACACAACATGCGTTACACAATAAAGAAAATAAATTTCTGGTAAATAAACTACATTAAAAGTCGACGGCTTCATTAGTCCTATAAAAATATCTTTTTCACTTCGTGATAATCACTACGAACTTTATAACACATAAATAGCCTAATTCAGCAGGTGAAAAACCAATCAACAAAAGAAAACATTACCTCGAAACAAGGTCAGTGGACCAAAACACAACGAACCACCTCGCCTTCGGCGGCGGTCACCAGAACACGTACGAACAAGACATGAGAGGCCTCGTGCACCATCCTAGAACATGAAGAACACAAAATTTCCGGTTTAGAACTTAACCCTAGGTTTGGCCAAATTTCGTAAGCCAACGGGGAGACAAAATCACGATTGGAAATCAAAAGAAGAGAGAGCGAAGAGAATTACCATGTGGATTTGAATGAGAAATGTGATGAAACATGGTGAGATTGGAAAAACAGGGTTGGATCTTGGTGGAGGAAGCTGGCTCGTGTAAAGAAGGGTCTCGATCAGTGGGGTTCGCCATCCGGGTTTTAGGGGGAGTTGGGAGAGGAAATCGCGGAGAGGGGAGCTCGGAGAGGAAGAGGCTGGCTGGAGGTCCATGAGGGGGTAGAGTCGATGACGCGCAATGGGAAGGGGGAAAGGGTCGGCACACTGCATGTGCGAGAAGAGGGGGGTGCGAATAGGAGGGGATGGGGGGGGTCGGCCGCGCGGTGCAGGTTTAGATTATGTTTTTTCTAATACAGTTTATTTTAACAAATAATAATAATAATAAGAGATAATAATAAAACCTGTAAATGATTAAATTAAATAAAAACTCAAAAATAAATAATAATAAAAAATCATGATGTGTTAGGTCGGGGTGTGAAATATACTTTCTATGGATGCATTTTGTCTCACTTATTGATTAAATGTCACCTATTTTCAGTTATTTACCTTTCTATATTGATCACCCTTTATATATTCATTATAGTCAAGTAAATTAAATAGAATTTATGTTCAGTTATTTACCTTAACATATTAATTATTCCTTATCAATTCATGATAGTCATGTTGTTTAAATGGAATACGTACTTAGTTATTTACCTTTCCAAATTGATTATTCATTATCTATTCATAATAGTCATGTTATTTAAATGTAATGTGTGTTAATTTATTTACCTTTACATATTTATTATTCCTTATCTAGTAATGATAGTCAGATTATTTATTAAATGGAATTTGTTTTCATATATTTACCTTTGCATGTTGATTATGTCATATTGATTATTCTTCATTTACTCATTATAGATTCTGATTTATAGAACTCTTACTGATCATTTGAGATCACCCTAATATTTTTTCCTTTCCTAAGAATATAGGAAGTGTACAATGAATGATATAAAAGGATATTATAGAGGAAATAATGATATTATCAAAAAACAATATGTTGTAATTTGTATATTCAAATGTAATATAGTAATCATGTATGTATTTTTTTTACCAAGACATAAACCATTCAATCCTTTAGGATGTGATTCCTTGTATCTTATTAAATATTAATAAATTAGACACCATCTCCGGGTTGCTAGATTCAGGTTCGTTATAGTTGGTATCAATGGAGGTTTAATATAAATATTAGGAACAAGATTTCGGAAAAAAATATAAGGTAACATATCACTGTGATATACTTTTAGGATAACTATATAAGAACATCATAAAGTATTATTATTTTAAAAATTATGTGGTTTTTTCTAGAAACGTGTCCCTATATGGATACTACAAGTTGATGTGGTTCTGGATAAAATGTACCTTGGGGTAATGACTTTGAAAAAGTCACATTAGGTTTGACTCGGGAATTACACTGTAAACAACAATAGGCCTTACACTGCATCTAGTGCTGAACTCTAGGGGGATATTCTTTAGATAATTAACGTTTTCTTTACAATCCACTATAGTGGATATTAATAGATTCTGATAATGAATGACCTAATTTAAACCAGGTATGGCTTATATTTAAAATAAAGTTTCATGATTTAGCTATCTTATAAATTATTATATCATTTTCCCACTATGATTATTATTTCTCACACAATGATTTTTGTTTTATTCAATGGATTGAACCTAAATGAATCATGTTAGTATTGAATATAAAGTAAAATGTAGTTACTATGATAAACCAAATAAGATGATTATTGAATTAAAGTATATAATTATTATTCCTAATTATTTATTCAAAAATATGTTTAAAAAATTATACCTTAACCCGCTCTTGAACTCACCAAAGAAGGGAAGGATGAAGTTTTATAAGAGATTGAGTGATGGATACCCTAGAGGATTGAATCATAAATTTCCTTCATGTATTAAATATTCAAATAGATTCCTGATAAAGTGTCTCAAATGAATGGTAATGTGTGTTACATGTGGAAAAAAAGGAACAAATCACTGAATTCCCAACTGAGAACGAATTGAATGATGGAATGAAATAAATTTCATCCTACGGATCCATTTACTATTCATTGTCCTAAATATGGGGAATAATGGAATTATATGAGTCAATGAAATATTCTAAAGGTTAACCTAAAGACCCACGAAGGAACTATTTTTAAATGAAAATATTGAAGTATTTATGTATTGGATTCTAGAATTATATTGTATAAGAATTTTTACTAATGGTATTTTGGTTACAATAATCATAAAATGTCGAAGGATTGGGTAAAATTTTTGAACAATATATGAATATAGTAACTTAAGAAAGATGGATACGACCATGTGTTTTTGAGTTTAAGAATCATCATACCATCAAGTATTAAACATGCCATTTTTAGTTTTTATCTGGCTGGAGTATACTATGATATAGGATATTTTTGGAGACATTTATGGTAATATAACCCACTATTTTAGTATATGTTTTAGTGAAAAAATCATTTAACAAGGATTTCCTGTTCTATTTTGATCATAATTTTAAAGGTATTGGTTATCCTAAGGGTTTATCTTATCTTTTATATTGAGTTAACTATTGGTTATTAAACATTGGTAATTTTATAATAAGTATGTTAATAAGGTTTTAGAAAAATGATATCCCATATAATAAGTGACAACACATCACATCTGAAAAATCCCTGAGGCTTGAACCCATAACTGAAAGACGATAAGGGTTTAATGCCTACCACTGTCCTACATAATATTCTAGTTCATATGTCATGTCTTTTACTTAATTTATTTGATGACTAAATGGTAATTATGAACGATTGGTGTTACTATATAGGTTAACATATTAATGTATTGTATTATATAACATGTGATAACCGTATTGGTTTTGAAAAATTGTTAGAGACAAAAGTAAAGACTTTTTAATCATTTTGGATCTTATGATCCATTAAAAGTAAATTTTATTACTTTGGGAATCAAAGATAAATTTTGGAAATTCATTTCTTCTAGTTAATGAAGAATTGGTAATATATTGAGGAACAACCGAAGGATTAAATTGTCCTTATGAAATAGACTTTTATTAAGTAAGAACATTTCCTAATATAATTATCAAGTAAAAGGGTTCCACAACATTAGAGAAAGGATACCGAAATAAAAATTTGATCATATTAACTTCATATCCAATCAATCAAATGATCTTTTATATCATCATAGATTTATATTTTTTATTTCTTTAACATTACACTAATCATTTACTTTCTTAAAATCAATTACCTATATCACTCTCTAATGTTATTTACACTTTTATTCGATGTCCATATCATCACTTACAACAAATTTTCTCTTACCTGGAAACCCAGTTACATGTTATTTCTGATGAACTTCATATTACCCTTTAACTCTTATCAAGAATTAATTTTATTAACCCTTTTATGATGTGGGTTTTTCAATTATGGTATTTCTTAATATCGAACCCTTTATTATAGAGATCAACTTTAAATTGTGGGGACACAATTTATTAAAGGTGGGGATAATGAAACACTCTATTATTTAAAAGATGATAATTATATTCAAAAGAGTATGTGATATTTAACAACGATATTATATTAGAATGAAACACCTTTATACTTTATGATATATTTCTTTTAAAATAAATTTGTTCTCTTCAATTACTTATGGTACATGAAACCCTTAGACTAAATGAAAATAAATATAGTATAATTTTATAACCTCACCATTAAATTGGTGGAAATTAATATCAATAAATAAATTATGAAAATTATGTTTTCTATTTATTATGAATAAAATAATAATATTTAAAATAAAAAAAACATTTTTGAAAAAAGTTTATTTTTCTAAAAGATGTTTTACTCGCGCTTTGGGTATATAATTTAATATTTATTACTACCAGTTTTATAAAATTTATTTTATAAAATAATTTATTTTTTGAAATCATAATATAAAATTTATCTTAAGGTAAATTTATGTGTTTTTTTAAAAGGATTCATTTTTCAATGAATAGTGATAAATACTTATTTTTATTGAAAACTCTCTTTTAATATCAAATATTTAAAAATATAATCATATTTTAAATTTTATTTAAATATAGATTAGATCAATTATATTTTATTTTAACTAATTTATTTCATTAGAATTAGTTTTATATCTAATTTTGATATTTAAACCTTCTATACTTATATGAATTTTCTTTTTGGAAACCCTCAATTTTATCACGTTCTGGGTATAATTTTAAATTGGATACTTCAAATTTTATGAAGTGAAATTTTAAAAAAAGGATTCTATATTTTTAATTATAATAGTTTTTTATATAATATGTTAAACATAAATTATTACTATTTGGAATAGTTTATGCTGTAAAAATTAATTATCGTGGTTAAGGTAAACATTGATTTATCAGGGGTTAAATAATAAATAAGTGTTAAAATGAAAACCAATTTGAACAACACACATTTTATGGAAATAAATTTACTATATAACCATTAAGGTTTGAAAATGTCTTATTTTTTAGGCTTTTGTCGTGATAAAAACGTGGGTGTGATTGAATTTTTTTAAAAATTTCATGTGTGTCCTCTCCCCCACTTATAAATGGACACCCTCTCTCCTCCCCCATTCATACATCCAAATATCTTTGGTTCAAACAGGACATACCCAAATAATATCATTAATCCTCTCCCAATGTCCTAGATCCCTTTTTTAATATTCTATCATTTTCAAGGTATGTTTCTCTCTAATTTTTTCATTATCACTTCTTTTGTTTGAGTATTACCTCATCTTCATACTTTGGTGGCTGTGTTTTCATCATTCACGCCTTTCATTTAAATAAATACTTGCTTAGGATGTGATAAAACTATATTAAACCAAATAAGATCCACATGGATAGTTTTGTTATAGAAAATGACTTATGTTCATAGATGTATTTATTTAAATTAATGTACTTTAGGTATAATGGGTTAAGTGTTTCAAGATTTCTTTGTATGTTGAGAAGATTTAAAGGGGTTATGGGTTGTTTAAAGAAACAATGGGGCAAAAAACCATCTACGGAACATTTACAGAACTTTTAAATATATTTCACATCATGTAATGTTTGGGTTTTTTTAATAAAATTATCCGAGGTGATGGTATTTTCAGCGTATCCCATTAAAAATATTCAGACGATGTGTAACTACATTACAAGCCATTTAATTCAAAGAATGTTTATTATAATGTATTCTATATTGTTGTGTTTTAATTATAATTTACCGAAACCTTCTCTTGCCAACCCTTGGGAACTTTCCATGTAATTTAGAGGTACAACTTCTTTATGGACATCCTGATAATTACATTGATCACTTTTATGTTGTTTTGGTCTTGTTTCCCCTTCTCTCCCTTGGTTATCCAACCATTATGGTGAAATACTTTGACTGTGTGCATTTTTGGTTTTGATAGTAATCAGTTTTGTTATATAAACCTATTTGAAATCATCCACACCTTTTTCCTCTTTAATGTTTATCATTAGAAGAATTTTTGCATCATTAGTTAAAGTTATGGGGTTTAAACCTTAACACTATGGTTTTTTAATTTCAAATTTTATTGAATATCATGATTGTATCAACGTTACATGTGCCTGTATCAATTAAATAATGAATGGGATTATTCCTTGGAGTCCTTTTGTTTCAATTTTCTTATGACCTAGATTATGGATACCCATTAGGTTAGATAATAATGATTATTATTTAATTAGATAATGGATTAAAGGGTGGTTAGCATGATATGATACCTTAGGTGATTTCTTGTTTTATAATCCCTATGCTGTGTCTTATTGATTAATGTTTAGACTGTTAATAAATTGGGACATAAGTGAAAGTGGTACATGAATGAAAAATGGTAATTCCCATAATTATCCATTGATATTTATGATGTGATATTGTGATATCCATTTTGTATGATATGACATTTTTTCCATGATGAAATGATTATATATCGTTCTTGTCCCTAGTTCAAGAAAACTTGTATGCTGTAATGATGATATTCAGTGGGCTCAGCCCAGTCCCATGCTATAATGCTTATAGAGAGTATGTTATTCAATGTCCCATGTTGTAATGCTTATAGTTATTTTACCCAGATGACGTTATGTTAATAAGTATTTGACTAAGATGTTGTAATTATTATAGGGACTTAACCAAGATTATTATGACTATACCATGGTTATATGGTCATACATAGCATGGTCGTAATAAATTATTCAAGATATTCTTACATGGAACTAAAGTAGGTTCTTGACCATGATTATATGGTAGTGGTTGGCATGGTTTTAATACATGATCAGAGATATTTTAGCATGAATTCAAAGCATATTGTCATTGTGTTTTATTAATTATTGAATTAATTAATACACAAGTTTATGTCTTTATTTCACACAATTCTTATCATACTTGTTAGTTAATAAATATTGTTGTCAACATACATAGTTATACTCACACCCTATTCGGTCCACTGATTGGTTCCCATGTAGATTATGTGGACGTAGGTTTAGATATGGAAAAATGATCTTACTGTTGATTTTTTCTTGTTAGATGTGTTGGATTTAAGAAGTAGGGATGATATGGGTATGGAACTGATGACTATTGTGTCTATTTTGATTTTGTTAGTCATTTACTAGTATTGATTCTAGCATTTCATCTAGTTATATTCCAACTCATCATTATATTATTACTTTATTATTTATTGGATTATTTAGTTGCATTTTATTGTTGGTTTCTGTTATTTTGATACTTGGGTTAATTTTATTCATATGGTTTATTTATATAGTTAGGAAACATTATACCAAGTGGTATAGTGTCCCCACTATACATTTTACACCTCCAATGCTAGTCAGAAGCCTATAGAATATTCATAGAAATTATTGAGATCTCATAACCAACACTTTTTTTCATGTGAGAGAGTGTTGGACTGAGGGACGTTACAATGTGTTATCAAAGAATAATGTTTTCATTTCTTCTTCTTTACTATTTGGGGATGGTAGAAAAATAATAGGATGTGTCAATATATGGTAGTTACCTTGTGTATGGGAGTATATAACCTATGTATGGGGAAAATTTTGAGTGCCTAGGGATGAGATTTCAATTTTTTTTGTTTTCTTGTTATAGTTGATGTTATTTAACCTCGAGTGATTTACATGTTGTGTGAGGTTATTGTTTTTTGATATTACTATTTCATGAGGTTTATACTCATGGTATATTATGATGTGATATGAGGTTATATGCATCCTAATAGTCATGTAGTTATATTTTTACATGTATTGTTCATCATAGGGGAATATCTATTTTTTCATGTGATATATACTTGCGTATTGAACTATGATATGAGATATATGTTCACTAGATAAGAAAATTAGATTAAAATGTCTTGATTAATAAATTTTATGACATGTTTAAAGATACTATGAGTAAATGGTTCTTTGTGGTGGTCACATATTGGGGTTGACCTCGATTCAAGCTAGTTCGTTAAGTTGTGTGTTTTTCATGTAGAGAATATGCATCCCCATCATCTTCGACTTGAGCATCATGATAGTGGAAATCAGCATGATCTTAACATAGCTAAATAGGATATTCCTATAGTTATGGATGATGATATGGATGTCCAGCTTCATAATAGCTTTCTAAGGGTCATAAGATCCCTAGAAAGGTAGTATGTTCATGTAGTTCCTTCGATGACTGAGCTGACAAGATAGTTTCGTCAGTAGCATCCATCAACGTTCATTGTGGAAGGATTACCTTAGCCAGCAGAGTTATGGATCAATTAAATCCATACAATCCTGAATCATCTTGAAAAACCTGTGGATAAGAGGGTAAATCATTTTTCCTATAGTCTTATTGGACATTCCAATAATTTGTGGGATATTCTAGAGGAAGTTGTGCAGTAATGTGAGCTCTATTGGATCAAATTTGAGATGACGTTCCCAACCCATTTCTATCCCAATATGTTAAGGGATTAAAAATCTTGTGCGTTCTTGAATCCGATAGAGGAGGGAATGTTAGTGTTGGACTATAATATAGGATTTACTGAACTATAATGATTTTATTCATCGTTGTTGGTTGATGATATCTCTAGGGAGAGACGTTTTTAGGACGATCTTGGCTATGAAAATATTCCATAGGTGAATTTTTTCTCTTGAGAATCTTTGAGGATATGATGAACTAGGAAATCATCATGGAATGGAATATGAGAGAGGACCTGAGAAGAACTAGGCTATTTCTGTATTGAAAACTAGGAGCTCTTATTCAGGAAGGAAGAAGAACCATTATGATAGTTTCCACCAAGGTTGTAGCGGGTAGAGCAGTTAGGGCAGTGACAACCATCTGAGGACTATCTTCCATTCCAATGCTATCAGTGTGGAACGTTTGGCCACAGGCACCCATAGTTTCCTCAATCAATAGTTTAATGTTATATTTTTGGAAGACTAGGTCATATTCAGCGATTGTTTGATAAATTTCCACAATAAACCAGTGACAAGAGACTAGGACAAGTACCTAAGTCTGGAAGGGACTCAACTACCCCTCAACAAGCTAGTTGTAGGAGTTCCACTAGTCGTTCAGGTTGATGAAAGGGATGTGGTACCCCAATAAATGAGAATAAGTACTAATAAAGGGAAATAACTCTCAGTAGTCTTACTGTATCCTAGGGAAGAGGGAAAATTCATTGGCACGATATGTAGACTAGTCTTGCTTACTTTGATGAAAGACTATATACTATCAGTGGTACTTTTCTTATATCATCCACCTTAGATTGTGTTTTTTATACAAGTTCCTCAATTTACTCTCTATCTTTTCTTTTTGAAAATTTATTAGTCTTACATGTTGAAATCTCGGATAGTGCTTTGACCATCAACACACCATTGAGAGAACAGTAAGAAAATATCGAAATTGCAAGGTGTGTTCTCTAGATATTGGTGGTTACCATTTATTTTGGGAATATTAAGTTCTAGAAATGATAGTATTTTATTTTATTGTTGTTATGGATAGGTTAGTTCAATACTAGGTTCATATAAACTATTATAGGAGGGTATTTACCTTTCTATCTCCTAAAGGAGACACTTATTCTCACTAAGGTGATAGTGGTATTCATGATTGGTCATGAAGGGATAATTCAGTACAAATTGGATTATATCTTGACTCAGATATCGAGTATTACTCTAGATGTTAGTGGAATGAAACACAATTCATTATCTAGAATCATAGAAGATTTTTAAGTTGTTTTACTAGAGAATTTGTATATATTACTACCTGAGTGAGAGTTTTAGTTCGTGATCAAGTTAGTGTCGGTAGTAGTACTAGATTCTATCCCACCCAACATAATATCTCACGAATATATTTGGGAGTCCAAATTGAAGTTTGATGATCAAAAATCTAAAAACATCATACGACCTAGTACATCTCCTTTTGGTTCTACATTTCTTTTCTTTAATAAGGCTGATGGGTCTTTGTGCTTTTATGTGGATCATCAGAGTTTGAACCAGATGATGGTCAAGTACCGATTTCCTCTTCCATACATTGATGATATTTTGGATCAGTTGAGAGGTTCTATGATATTCTCCAATATTGATTTCAGATCAATTTACCACCATTTAAGATTGATACTCACGGATATACCTTGGGATTATTTTAGGAGCTGTTGTGGATTGTAAATTTTTTTAGTGATGTCATTTGGGTTGACTGACACACTGGCATTATTCATGGGCTTGAGGAATTGGATATTTCATCCTTTTATAGATTTGTTGGTGGTGGTTTTTATAGATGATATTTGAGTATACTCCCATTAAGTATATGATCATTCCAAACTTCTTGATATTATCTTTGGTACAATGAGAGAGGATTGAATTTACACTAAGATAACCAAATGAGGTTTCTAGATTTATAAAATGCACTTATTGGGCCATGAAATATCTGACATAGGAGTGTCAGTGGATGCAATAAAATGTTGAAGTATTGCATCTGGGGAATATCTCAAAAATTTATTCATGATTTTGAGCTTTATGGGTTTAATAGGTTATTATTGGTGCTTTATCCAGATTTTCTACCATTTAGTAGCACTAATGTCTAAACTGTCCAGGAAAGGGGTGAAGATTGTCTGGTTTGATTCTTATCAGATATATTTTCAGAAGATTAAAGGTAGGATGACCTCAAAACCTATACTCACATTGCCTATGTCAGGTAAATCATACACCGTGTACTTTGACACATCCATAGATGGACTGAAAGTTGTAATAATGAAAATTGATTGTGGTTTCATGAAACTGAGACTGCATGAGAAAAACTATCGTACTCACAATATGGAGATATCAGTAGTGGTACATTCCTTGATATTTTAGATACATTTTATCATGGGTGGTATGTTTGGGTTATACATGGATCACAGGATACTCAGGTATATCTTTTCTCAATGTTACAACAACCTTCGATAGAGGAGGTCGGTCAAGTATCTTACGTATTTAAATTTTTAATTGGATTTATATAATAAGAATGAAAAATGTATTTTCAAATAATTTGAGTTGAAATTCTTAGAAATAGTAAATATGTGAGTCTAGTGGTGTGTAGTAGATAATTTTGCTCTTTACAAATATGAATCTAGATGTTCAAGATTCTAAAGGTCAAGTTTCTCTGTCTTCAACATCTATTATACCCTTAATCTTGGAACAAATTAATACTGAGTAGTTTTCTAATCCAGAGGACTCTGTTCTATGAAACAAGTTATATGATGGGGTTACCCCATCTGTATGGTCTCATGGAAGTTCCAATTATCTTCTTTTATGAGTCTATGTATGTGTTCTTATAGGCATACACATAGAGATTATGATAGTGTTTCATGTTACTAGATGGGAGGGTCATACCAGTTTGACAAAGAAGGAGGTGGAAAATTTTGTGGCTAGATACTTCACTTGTTAGTAGGTGAAGGATGAGAATTAGAGGCTATTTTGGATTTTACAGCTTTTTCCCATACTTGAGTTTAAATGGTACGATGTACCAATGGCTTTTGTGATAGGATTAATGAGGAAACACTATTAAGAATGATTTTTTATGGGTTACTATGGATCTACTGATGAAAGTACACCACATTTTACCTATCAAGAGGCCTTCAAAGTTGATGATCTATGCAGTCTTCATGTGTGAAAAGTTTTTTAGTTGCATGGTGTTTTGAGGAGAATCATTTCAAATAGATATCCTAATTTCAAATCTCATTTTTGTTAGGGTCTTCAAAATTATATGGGATTGTGAGTTATTTTGAGCACAACCTATCATTTTCAGATTGATCATCAATCTAAGCAGACTATTCAGGTTGTATAGAATATGTTGTGAGCCCATGTTCTTGATTTATGTGGTTTATTTGAGAAATATATGGCACTCATGGAGTTTTTATATAATAATAGATTTCATGAATTTATCCAAATGTCACCGTTTGTGGCCTTGCCTGAAAGTCCATGATGTTCACTTCTTTTTTGGCATGAGGAAGGTAAGTCAGTGCTTGTTGGGCCAAGTCTTTCATATGAGACATCTGAGTAGGTTTATGTTATTAGATAGAGGTTGATGACCATAAAGACCAGGAAAAATCGTATTCTAGCCATCATATAAAATTTCTAGAATTATATGTTGGTCATCGTTTTTTCCTTCATGTGTCTCTTATATTGGGGAAATACCATATCATGAAATAAGGAAAGCTAGAACCTAGGTTTGCTTGGATGTTTGAGATAGTTTCAATGGTCGGCCTAGTAGAATACCATTTATCCCATCCATAGAGCTACAATTCCCTGCATGATGTTTTCCATATGCCAAAACTATGGAGATTTCATCCAGACCCATCCCATATGATAGAAAAAATAGATATTGATCTTTGTGTTAATTCATCCATTGAGGAGCATATGATTTGGGTTTTGGATCATAGTGATAAATATATTCATGGTAGGAATATACCATCGGTTTGAGTGTAGAAGAACCATAGGAGAGTTTAGGAGGGTACTTGGGAGAGGGAGTCTAATATGTGAATATAGTGGCCAGATTTGTTCGCGGAGACCTCACAGTGACTCTTGTAGTTGCTCGGGGATGATCTGTTATGTGGTGGGGAGGTTGTAAGATATCATATTTTTTAGGTATATATCTTGCTATGCATTTCGTTAACTCTTCTTTCAATTGATTTTTTTCTCATCTTTAATCCTTTGTGGTTTTGTTTTCATCTTGTATGCATTTCATATGAATAAACACAGTCTTTAGTTGTGTAGAAAATTTAGTAAACCAGATCAGATCTTAATTGTGAGTTTTGTTGTGGGAAGATGAATTAAGTCAATAGATATATGTTTTTCTGAATTAATGAAATCTAGGTATAATGGGTTAAGTGTTTCATGGGTTCTTGGTATGTTAAAAATATTTAAAGGGGTTTATGTTTTTCAAAGGGAAAATGGGATGAGGAATTGTCTATAGAACATTTAAATACTGTGTAAATGGATTACTTGTCATGTAATGTTTAGCTTTTTTTAAAATAATACAAGGATATAGGGAATATCCCATTAAATATATTTATAGGATGTGTAACAACATTACACATTGTGTAATTCCCTGACTGAATTTTTTAAATTATTTTGTGTGGTTTATTTTTCATTCTGACCCACTAAAACCTTCTTCTCTCAACATTGGTTAAACATCCTAGCAATTTTGGAGTGAAAAACTTCCTTCCGAACATCTAGATAACACTTATAATACCAGATAAGCATTTCTGGTCCAGTTTATCCCTTCTCTCCCTTGGTTCTCGAAACATCATAGTTAAATCCTATGACTGTCTATGTTTTTTATTTTTATTTTGATTAGTTTGGATCTAGGAACCTCTTTGCAATAATCATCACCTTATTAAAATTTGTATTTTGTCATTGGAAGTGTTTTTGGATTTTTAGTAAAAGTAAGGGGGTCAAAATCCTAACCATATGGTTTGATAATTTCCAAATTTAATGAATATCGTGATTTATTCAATGTAATGTGTGCATGTATTAATTAAATAATGAATGGAATTTTTCCTTGGAGTCATTTGTTTTTAATTATCTTCTGACCTAGATTATGGATACTTGTTGGGTGGGAAAACCATTAATATAATTGAATTGAATAATAGATTAAACTGTTTTTATCATGATATGAGACCTTAGGTGATTTCGTGTTATAGTATCCCTAAGATTCAGAATATTGCTTATTGTTATGACTGTTAATCCATTGTGATATCATTTAATGTGGAATATGAATTTAGAATGATAATTCACATAGTTAACCATTGATATTTTTGATGTGGTATTATGATATACATGATGTATTACAAGACTTGTGTTCTATGATGAAATGATTATATATCAGTCTTGGCCCAGGAACATGCACACTTATTTGTTCTAATGCTGGTATTGAGTAGGTTCAGGCCCAGCCCATGTTGTAATTCTTATAAAGAGTGGGATCTTCCTAGTCCCATGATTTATTGTTTATAGGGATTTGACCTAGATACTATAATGCTTATAGGTATTTGACTTATAAGATATAATTCTTATAGGGATTTCACTTGGATTTTTTTATTATAACATGATTATATGGTTGTGGTTGTTATGGTGATAGGACTTACTCTAAGATATTTTGGCATGGTACCAATGCATTTTATTTTAAAAGGGTTATATGGTTGTTGTTGACATGGTTATAGGACATGCTCAGAGATATTTTACCTTGGAGATTAAGGGAATTCTTGTTGTATTTTATTAATTGTTCAATTTGTTAATACACATTATTATCACTTGTTTCATGCACTTCTTATCATACTGGTTGGTTCAAACATGGGGGCGTTGACCAACAAATTTATAGTCTCACCCTATTTGGGTCATCATTTGGTACCCAAGAAGATTATGTGGATAATGGTTTATATAATGGAAAAGGAACATTCATTTGATTGTTTTCTTCATGGATGGATAGTGTTTGGAGGTGGGAACAACATGTGGTTTCGGACCGACGACAATTGAGTCTTCTAGTCTTTTACATGTATTGTTTCTAGTATAATATTTAGTTACATTCCATAACATAATTAGATGTTATTTTTATTATTTATTATATTATTCAGTTAGATTTTGTTTTTAGTTTTTTATATTTCAATAATTTGGTTTCTTTTATTCATATGGTTTATATCTACTACTATTAAACTTTATACTAGGGGGTATTGTTTCCCCACTATACATTTCACACCCCCGATGCTAGTCAGAAACCTCTAGAAAAAGGGTAGATACACTTTATTTCTTGCAACCAGCCCACTTTATCCACATGTGAGAGTTCCATATCACGGTACATTAAACCTTGGTTTTATTATAATGCCATCATAGAATGCATTTTGCTGCATATTTAAAGAATTTGTCCAAATTATAGATAACATTCTTAAATGTGTGTTTTTATTTTGTTTCTTCATCAACCTCTTTAAAATATTATTAAATAATGTTCATATAATATCCTCAATATATTACATATACTTAGATGTTATTATATTATTGAAATTCCCTATATCGATCTCCTCTTCAATCAAATGGGAAACAAAATCATCGATCATGTGTAGGGTGGATTACCGCATCGCAAACCAATGTCATTCAATTTCCATCACCATCATTAAAAGTCAAATATAATGTTAAATGAAACACATGTATATGATATTTATGATATTATTATACTTATTCAATTTTAATATCACATATATATTCTTACGTTCCATTTCATTTAAAATATGGTAACGTCACTCGCCTATACAATATACTTCTGCCTCACAAAGCGTTGAGATTTTTTTTCACTTATGCTTTACACGGAAGGTAATAATGAAACTTTTCATGAATATATATGATATATATGACAAGATATTGAGTACATATGAATAATTTATCACCAAATTCTATATCCTTTCACTCATTAACGGAATGATATCATCTCTCATACATACATATGGCCTACTATCTCTACAAATTGATGTGATTCATCTTCCATGTTCAATCATAACTAATGATTATAAAAATGTATATGATGATTCAATGTTATATTTATAACAATAATACAACTCTATAGATCATGGATATATATCCTATACCCATCAAGTAGAACATAAATGGAAAAATATGCATGAGAATATAAGGTGATCCACATCTGAAACAATTAAAATAATTAAATATTATTAACAAAAAAGTGGTAAAATGTTATAATATGATCATATATTATATTATAAATATGAATATGGTACTGGTATAAATTAATATAATGACTAAAATATTTTTATAGGAGGGTAAAAAAATTTCAACCAAAATAAATCATAAGGTAAGGGACTTCACCTCAATTTCTCTTCATTGAGGCATATTGTATTATTATGCAACTAATTTATTTGATATAGTGTATAATATACCTATTATGAATGTAATATAATGATTCCTTAATAATAAATGGTGTTTTATGTTTCAATTTTTATTATTTTATCCAAGGGGATTTGAATTGAAAATTACCAAGTAGTAATGAATTTCATAACTAAATTTCTTTTAATTGGGTTATATTACTTTTTCATTGTCATTGATATAATATGATTATGTGTGTATTGAATTTTTAATATATTAGGTTTTATATACACTTGTTTTATGTGTATTTTCATTTTATACACATTATTTATTCATTGATTAATTCTCACTTTCACATTATGATCTTCATAGGGTTTTATTTCACAATCTCATTTCAATGAGGAATGTTTATGCTTGGATTTCCATTGAATGAAATTATTCGATCATTGTCTAATAAAACCATTTAATTTTATTCTCCTGTAGTTATTTAAGAAAATTTGAACTAATATTACCATTTAATAACTCTTTGGTAGTTACAATGAATTATAAAATGTTTTTAATGAAGTTCAACTTCATTTATCTCTTCAGTTCAAAATATTTTTTTCATCAAAATCCATGTTTTAAAAAAAATCTTAAATGCATTTAAAATATTATGAATGGTTTATTAAAAATATATTACCATTTTTAATTTTTAATTTTTTTAAATGAATCTTCATGTCATTTTCAACACGAGGCCCTATTGGCTTTTACGAAAAAAGTAAAAGGAGTCTTTATTTTAACATGTACAGAATGAATGAAATTCCCATATGTCATAACCACACAATGTTTTAAATCTTATATTATGCGATTCAAAGGTTATTTTCGTATAAAATTAATTTCAAAATGTGTTGTGAAACTTTAGTTTTAAAAATGATATTTTCAATATGAAAAGTACATTTTACAAAAGAATGTTATTAAATATATCTTTATTGTATTTATATATTTCTTAAAAAACAACAATTTATTTTAATACTTCACTGAGAATATGTTGTATTGATACCATATTTATTCATTTTAAGGATGTTTTTTGATCATTTTTTCTAGGAAATTATTGACATTCACTTTCTTGATTCATTTTTTTAGTCATTAATGTTCCCTTGAAATATTCACTTTCTTATGATCATTAGACATTAAATTTCTCCTAAATATTCATATTATTTATCAGGGATATGATTAATACTTAAACCATATATAATTTTTATATATGATGTTCTACATTGAAATTTATTTTTTTTATCTAGGGAAATATTTATAAATAAGTATTCCTTACTAAATATGGATATTTGATGATAACTCTCATTGTTCATGGATTAAATTGATTATTTGACATATGAAAAATGCTTTAGACATGAAGTGATGAGTGGGAAAAAAAATTATATATCCCCTTGATGCATTAATAGACTCATGAGGTGAATCAATAAGCTATAATTAAATGGTTTTTTACCCATAGTTTTAATCTATCTTGTGAAAGTTCCAAATAGTAGAGGTATCAGGATGCCTAAGATAAGAAATCCAATAATTAAGAATCTTCTTAATTCAGAATTTAGTAATTATTATCCATAAGATTTTTTCAAATATATTAACTTTGGATATATTTCATTCATAGTTATTGATTAAATCACATGTGTTTTCAGTTGCTTAAATGGAATGTGTGTTTAATTATACAACTTTACATATTTAATATCCTTATCTATTTATAATTGTAATTTTATTTAAATGACATTTTTTCACACCTATTTATTTTCCATATTAATTATTCCTTATTTTTTTCATGAAAATCAATTAATTTAAATGACAAGTGTGTTTAGTTATTTACCTTTACGTTTTTATTATTTATAATCAATTCACAATATAAAAGATATTGATTAAATAATATGTGTTTTAAGATGTTTTCTAGGACATATTGATTATACATTATTTATTATTCTTCATTTACTCAAGAAAACTTCCACATTATGTTAATATTATTAATAATTTTAACTCACCCTTTTTTTCCTTTCTTCGGAATCTGGGAAATGTATTATGAATGATATGAAAGGATATTCAAGAGTAATAATTATATTCTTTTAAACAAATTATGTTATAATTTTTAAATCAATTGGAATATAGGAATCATATATGTATCTAGTTTACTATAACTAATAAATAATTAAGTCTATCAGAATATGATTCCTCTTATCTTATGACAATGTAATAAATTATACATCGACTCTATGTTAGTGGAGTTGGAGTCCTTATAAATATTAATATAATTTATGTAGAATATGTTTCCTCCACCCAGTCATACACATAAATAATGTGGATAAAAGTTCATCTAGCATATTTGAGCGTGAATGTTAAAAATATTTTGGACGTTATATGTTATAATAAGTGTAAAATTTATCTATCTAATAATCCTGTGTAATATTACATATCTAAGTTTATTAATATTAAATAGACTTCATTTAAATAAAGAGATGATATTGGAGATATAAAACATGGGAATATTTCAATGAAATATCAAATTGTCAATCTATTCACCAAAATAATGATAAGGGAAAAATTTGAGGAATTGATGATGAACCTACACGTTCAGACTGAACAACTAACTTAAGATAATTCTTATACTTCCCCATTTTTTATTTTCATTCTATTGTCAATGGGAGAAAATAAGTATAAAAAAATCATTCCTTACTTTATCATTTGTGAATATGAAGCTACTTTTATAATTAAAATTGAGAGTAAAATCTCAAGAGGTTATAATTATAAAAGTTGATTGAGGGTGATTATATCAATATGATGGATAAAAAATTTATTTTCACTGATAAATTAAATTCCTTAAAAAATTTGTTTAATCATGTAGTGTGGTTTCATGACAGATCTCTTTGATAAAGGTTTTCATTTGATAGAAAATTTTGATAATATTTATTGAATGTGTTTCTAAAAAATAAAAATGGGGAGAACAAATAAATTTTTTTTGATTTGGTAAAGTTTTTTTATTTTTTGTAAACAGTTTTCATATGAAATTTTTAAATTTTAGATAAATATGATAGATTTTTTATGGAAAATATCCCAGATGAGGGCTGGTTCTGTGAAAAGTTTTTTAAAAGAAAAAAAGTGATTTGCCCATACAACTAATGTTTTGTTATCAAATAATCTTGGAATAATTGAGCACACTATAACATAAGGAATCAAATATGAATGAGTTATTGGATAAAAAAATAATAATGAGTTTCTATATTAATAAAAGAATATTGATTTTCTTATTTTTCAGATGAATATTTGATGAAATATGTTATGTTCATTAGATCAAGGGTTTACTAGAAAAAATATTTCCTGACATAACTAATGTAAATTCAGTGGATAAATGATGTTTAAAAAGACCACCCTTAGAATAAAGATGATCAGAATGAAGAGTAAGAATCACATTCTCAGGAATTCTAGTACAATGGTGATTGAGTGATGCGTAAAAGAATGAAGGAAATAGATGGTGTAAATTCATGACCACAAATCACTTTTTTATTTTTATTTAAAAAACTTTTTGTAGCAAATGTGGGAAACTGGTCCAGCCCAATATCTAATATCATTCCACATAGAAGGAAACCATATAGTCATTAAAAATAAGACAAAGATTGTTGAATTCACAAACATGGTATAGTTCCCATTGGAGAGCATCAATCATTGTAATCATGTCAATTCTAATTAAGTCTTAAAGGTGAGTGGATAGCTTGTCCCAAATCTAGATGTAATCATTTATGGTTGTCTTCATTCCATTAAATCCTTATGAAAAATCAATAAATTCCACTAAATACAGGTAATTGTTTCCTTTCCAACCTCATCTCAAACTTCAATATCAAAATTTTTATCCACCCCTTCCTTTGTGGAGTTAAGTTTAATGGTATTTTTGTTAATTTATTCCTTTAAATGAATAATTATTTCAAGGTAATGAATATTCTCTTTAGACCCCTCTACTTTTCCTTCCACACTACCCAGCCCTTTTTTTGAACACCACTACCCCCCCCCCCATTTAATAGGGTCAGGCTCTTCTTACTTTCCTGAGCATGGACTGATGTTCTACAATTTTTCACCTTGGATTTGATGGAGGTCCCTGTCTCCATTAGTTATGGTAGTTTAGAATAATCCTTCCAGCATTTAATTCTTTTCCCATTAACTATAATATCCCCCCACATCGTGATTCCCCTTTCATACCTTTTTCTTCCAAGGGATATGAATCCCTTTGTCACATGTTCCTTCCAAAATGTCAATTGATATTCGACTAGATATCTCTACTTCAAGATCAAATTTAGATAAATCATTTGCACTTTGTAATTTTCCACTAGTGAAGGCGATTAGTGAACCCGACCATCCTAAAACTCACATTCCTTGAATCAACATGAGGATTTTTCATGAGTGATATCTCTTTGTTTATACCCCATTCCATCCTCAACCATCCCTACAAATCAATTACTCAATTTGACATAAGGGATTCATTTAAATAGACTCTCATTTTCCCCCCTATGCACCTAAATAGAATATCTGTTAGTCTTTTACACCGAGTAAAACATATTCAAGTTCCTACTAAACCTTCTCCTCCTAAGTGGGTCCTATATCAAGGAATGATGCCTCTAAACCTAGTACCGTAGATGTTTTCAGACACCCCACCTCAGAACCTCTTAAGATAGTTGTGTTATGTATTGACCTAATGATGCCCAAGTCTTGTTTTAGACAATAATAATCTTCTACCACCATTAGATTATCAACATTATATCTTACCTTACACTTATTAGAAGCATCCTGAGCTTACCCGTCCTATGTCACCAAGTGGATCTTGATGTCCTTTCTACCATATTTGAGTCACCCTTCTGATATGGCCTCTGTTGGTACACTTCAAAGCTAGTGTGAGTTTTAATGGCCTTTACTTCATGTATTTCACTAATCAATTCTGATTCCCACTATGATAGATTGAATTCAATTGTCATAACAAGTTGCATACTTCACAAGGGTTGTTTCCAGATTTAAATACGACAGCTTGCTTCCACCATAATTCTTCACTAATGGTTATCAAAACCCATTCCATCGGAGCCTTTGAGATATCAAAATCCATGAAAATAGTGGGAAAGATAGGATGAATCATAGAATTTTTTCGACTGTCAGAGAAGAATAAGAGACCTACCAGGTTTTTTAGTAACTGCAAAATTGAAATATTTCAGAAGGGAATGAAGATTTTAGGAAAACATAAGAAAATGGTCGTAACTAGATTGACTAGATTTATTTGAAAATGAATGGACCACCAGAGAGTATAATAGAAACACCTGTTTCATATATAAAAATTTGCAGGAGATAATATTTTATTTTATAAAAGTAGATTCATAACTGTAATAAATGTAGAACAATGTTCCAACAATAATTATTTTTTACATAAAAATAAAATTTACTGGAATATTCCAGATGGACTTTACATTTTTTTAATGTCAAAAATTATGATGATGCTATGATGGATGACCAATATTCAATATTCATGAAACAATTTTCGTTATTATATTTTTTATTATTTAGTAGTATTTTAAAATATGATTTGGTGTATTATTTTGTATAGATTTAATTTTTCTCGAGGGTTTTAGGATGCATTGAAGGTTATCTACTAGATTTATAAATGTGTTAATATTAAAGAGTTAAAATTACATTTATCTCCAATTTATTAATGTATTGTAGGTAAATATAAATTATAAGGGTCCTTGGAGATGTGTTGATGATTTTTTGAGATTACCGAGTGAAGAAAAATTTATAGGCTATGAAGGAAATTTTTTTAGGAAAGTAGATGGTTCACATAAGAGTTTTCATTCTAGAAATATTTATGATGTGTTATAAATTTTATAAGAACACATATTTGAGAGGCCTAAATTATATCTTTTGGTATATTAAGTTCCAAAAGAATTATTTTTTACATAATTTTTAGTGAGAAGATTTCAAATCTCCAATATTATATCGGATTAGAATAAGAAGAATCAAATATTATAACTGGTGGGAGGCAATAAAATTGTCTGTTTATAAATAAGGATCTTAATGGGATATGGCTCATTTATATTCACATTCACTATACAATTCATATCCATGGATTTATGGAATTCAACACGCCAAGAACTAGGTACCCCCATTGGGACTAATGATTCTAAAAACTTATGTGCCATGTATTATTTTTTTATCATTTCATGTATGTGAGGTTGAGTTATATAGTTTAGAGGATTGAAAATTTAACATGTTTTATAATTTAATTTCACCAATAAAAAAATTTTACAAGATTTCGACTAATTTAACCCCCATTCTCAGTGGTCCATACATTATTGGGAACTTCACGTAAAAATTATGAGTTAAGTTCATGTGATTGATCATGTATGTACATCCTCAAATATGATACATGGAACACATCATTCATTCAAGAATTTTTTTATGGAATTTCTAGATGATAAGATACCATCCCCACATGATCAAGGATTTAAAAGTGAGAGAATATATCTAGGGATCAACATTACCTTATTCTCTTATCTCATAAACCTAATCCATAGGGATATTAAATGGAATACTCTGTATCTTACATGAAACTAAAAATATCACCATTTATTATAAGTACAGATTTTATATTTACTTTGTGTAGTTTTAATGTTTTACTTAAGAGTTTGAATATTCTCTAGAATTTTTTTAGAAAGATCTAGTTCCAAAAGCTTATTCGCTAAATCTTCATCCCACAATTTTAGAGTTCTACACCTCTTCCTATACAAATCCATATATTGTGCCATCTAAAATCTATATTAAAAGCTATTGGTATATGATAACTCTAACGGGGTAAAATTTTTATCTGAATCTCTTTTCAAATCCATTTAATAATATCTTAACATATCTTTTAGTGTCTTAATCATCCTTTTTTATTGATTTTTAGTATAAGGATGATAATTATAGTTATATATTAACACCATATTCAAATATTATAGAATAATTATATAGAAAATCAATGTAAAACTCATATATTGATCAAATAAAATTGAGAGTGGTACTTCATGAAACTTACCACTTCCTTTTTGTTTATCATATAAAGTTGATTGAGTGATAAATATTCTTGCATAGAAAATAATTTTTGTAACTTCATAATGAAAATCAATTAAACCCTAATGGTATTATGTGTTGGAGTTTGTTTCCTAGGACTAACTTTTTATACATAAATTAAATGTATATTTTATGTATTTAATAATAATAAAACATTTTATTATTTTTTTGTTCTGTATGAATCTAATTTCATAATTTCCCAAAGTATGTATTTCATTGATAAGGTCCAATAACTTTTCCTCTATGATGAAGACCTAAATTTTCAATGATGATATTCATAAATAATATTCTACTGTTGGATAATGTACTATGAGGGGAAACATAGTACATAGACTGCCATATGTGAGTTCTCATAAATTGATGAGTCTTCTTCTCCAAAAGTATGTACTTTGTAATATCAAAGATGGGAGATTATATGAACAGATCCTCTAGTAGGAAATCCACATATTTTGGTCTCATTGGATATTCCTATCTATGAGCGTGTGTGATGGTCCTTAGACTTTTTGATTATTATTAATGCATTTTACAACACACGTACTTAGACGTATTCTATAAACCATGATGATAAAAGTCCATTGTGAAGTTGGATATGTTGGGTACATCAGAAGTGACATGTCATTAAAAGATATGTCGAGGAAGGATTTTTCAATTCCATATTTATCGAAGTTTATATCTCAGTACTTTGATGGGAATATAATTATTGAATTAAAATCCATGTCCATGGGTTACCAATGTATTTATTTTAGATGGTCAAAAAAATACATATAAAGCATATAGGTGGGTGAAACATATGTGAAACCTATTTATGAGATATTATGATCAAGAGAGTATATTACATCGTGAGAATTTATATGTAGTTATCATTGTTGCGATATTAATTTCTTTCCCTTGGGTGCCTTAAACTATTGGATGATAGTAATCATGGATGTTAGGTAATCCCATCTAATTATAATGAGAAACAATCTTCACACACTACGTGTTTTGGACAATCTCGATTATATTATATATGAATTTACCATTTGTAATATATATTATTTTCAATATTGAGGAATAATTTTATAAATATTTTATTGATCGCAAATATTCACAAGGTAATAAATAATTATATTTTATTAATAAATAATTAATTTCATTACATTAATATATATAAAATGTTGATTTTTTGAATTTTGAGTAAAATATTTATTTTATATATTGAATATCTAAATAAATATTTATTCATTGGATTGTGAATGAAATATTTATTTATGAGTAAAATATTTATTTGGGTATTCCATAAATATTGAGTAGTTCAAATAGAAAAATATTTTGTTCAGTGATACATATTATTCAAAACTTGGTAAATATTATTTATCAATTTTCAGAAGTTAGAATGTAGCCCAATATAATAATATTATTAAATAGAATGGGGTTTATTAATGGTTTTAAAATTTATTTAATGCATGGAATGTAAATTAATACTTTTTTAACAAAAACCCTATCTCTAAAAATATCCAGTTATGCATATTGTTTATTGCATCCAAAAATTTAGAATAGAGAATTGTTACACATGAAAAGTTCTTTCTTTACTCCTCTTTCTCTATCCCTTATAATAATGGGAAACAAAAGAGATATTTCCTTAAGGACAAAGAATGTGAAATTAATTATTAACAACATAAGATATATGATTCACCATTATAGAACCTGTAGATCATGTGGTGTTTCTTGGTGATCATTGGAGCATGTGGGGATCATCACTAGAGGGATTCCATCCTTGGATCCTCACAGCTCAAAGAAGATAATTAGAAAGATTCTTTTTGAATGATAATCATTTATAAATAAATAAATTTCCTAATACAAAAGGTTTATTTCTTCAGATATTAAATAAATTAATTATAAATTTGATGTGCTAGCTCCTCACTCATGGTTTTGGGTGAATATTATTAAAATAAATTTTAATGTATCTCCCACCACAACATGCTTTTGTTTTGTGTGGATCCATAATGTGGTATTAAAGTAGTCAAATTTAAATTTATAATTATTTATTTGATTGTATATATATGGATAATTGTGGATATATTTTTATTCCATGCAATTCATTATTTAATCGAATTTTAATTAATATTTTATCAACAGATTAATTATAATAGTTCAATGTTTCATTATCTTAAATGTGTAAGAACATTTGAATAATGGATGAAGATTCCATCGAGAAGTGCCAAATATTTGGCCAGTAAAACTGGGTTCCACAACTTGTAGCAAAAGTACAAATCATGTACCCATGCACATTGTACTAGGATGATCCGATCTGTTAATTACACACGATGCATTTATTGTACAAATCGTGTTGACCAAGCCAACTTGGAACATGGAAAGTGGATGCATGGATTGTAGTTGGCATGTACATGCTATGTAGTCTGGCCTAGTTAACATGTCAATGCCCCTGTAATGTAACTCAGATATATGGAAACTGAGGTACATGATGTGTATCTAGATTTTACCCACCATGTAGTATCCCAATTAATGTTATAAATAAATTTTATTAAACAAAAAATTAATTATTTAAAACCATAATTTTTTTATAGGAACCTATTTTGTGCAAGTCAATTTAATAGTGGTATGAAATATTTTTTAATAATGAAATAATTTATTGTAATAAATATGTCATTATTCGTTATGTTATTTATACTACATGAATTCCATTAACATTGGATATCTCCAATTATGTTTGGATGATCATTAAGATGAATGTGAATTAATTAATTAATTAATTAATTAATTAATTAATTAATTAAATCACATGTATCTTAATAATAAAATATGATTAAGTAAATGAATTCCCCTTAGTTACTTTTTACAAATTCATTGCATTAATGACTGGTCATGAGCATGACCAGGACCTATGTATGTATTGGTATTAATTTAATTTATTTAATTTCAAGAGTTTAAAATTATTTAATATTAAATTAAATAATGGATTTTGAGTCATCCATCGAACCATTATTATGTAGGACCGTCATGTCTAAGGTTATTTATGTAATCCCCTTCAACCAATCCTTTGGTTCCCCTCACCAACATGTGAATAATAAATAATTGTAATTAATAGAACTTACCAAGGTTCATGGATTTTGTTTAAGATAGAACCATGATGATTCCAACTCAATGATACAAATATATATAGGTTCAATGCTGTAACTCATTTTGTGATCATAAAACATAGTTATTCACCTAGGTCATAGGTTGATTTAATGTTCACTTATTAAATAAACTGTTAGATAAGATCATGATAATGTCATTTAATTAATTTTTTTTATTTCATTATATGAATTATTTATTTTGTGTATGAAATATCATAATCATATATATGAATGAATAAATATGAAAAGGAAGAAACTAAATAAATGAATTATGTATAAATGTTGTATCCAACATCATTTATTAATTAACAATAATTAATATTAATAAGACATATAATGGAAAAAACAAAATAAAATTTATGCATAAATAAATTAAAATCTTTCAAACTAATATTAATTTTGACTATGACTTCCATTAAATGGTTTGGAATAAAACCATAGTACTTACTGTAGTACATGTCCAAATTCTATAAACGTACTTTTATTAGGGAGTTCTCATGAGTGTTTTGGGATGACTTAACCAAACTTTTATAGAGTTGAAAAACCAATGTCTATTCAATAAAAATTTATAGATATTTGTTGAGGAAATCCAATTTTGGATTTCAGTAGAGGGGAACCCACTCAAAGGTTCAATAAGTAACAAGCCTTCAATTGAAAAGACAGCCTTCATAATTACTTTCTTATTGTTATAATGGCCAAATTTTTTATCATTAAGAAAAGAAATTGGTATCCTTTCCACTAGAATGTCATTGAAACTAGAAATTATTATATTAATAATAAGGGCTATTGGGACATGAAAAAATATTGGTACATTTAATAAATTCAGTCAACTTATTATATCTCACCCATTTTCAGTCAATCATTGTACAAATAATATTATCTTTTAACTGTAGAATAAAATTGAAACCTTGCCATTGACATTATCAATAGGATAAATATTGAATAGAGATAACCTTCTAACTAGTAGTAACTTCTTGAAATGGATCATATGTCTTCGGGTTGTGCAATTCCATTAATGGAAATCTTACGTAATATCCACCTGCTAAGGAGGCGGGTGATGAAGAGTTCCTAGTCTATGAGAAAAATATAATTGATATAGTGGAATTTCAATGTCTGATACTTTCATATATATCTATTTATCTCATGAAGTATCAGAAAAACATAGATGTGTATATAAAGCTTGATCACCTTCATGTTATTTAACAGGAGAGAACTAGACAGAACTGGTTAGATATTTCCAAGTTTCTCTTTCAGAGAATGATGGGATAGGGTTCTCCATTTGGGCCTCACATAGTCATGATCACAAGCTACATTGAGTTCATAGAGGTTCTGGGGTTTAAACTCCCCAAATAAATGGACACCAATCTCATTCAAGAGTCATTCCCTCAGCAAATATCCTAATTTTTTGTAAATATTAATATAAACAACATTGAGAAGTTTCTTCCAGATATTATTACTCCCCATCCCTAAGTAGATAAAGATATAAATAATAAAAAGTATTTTGTCCTTATGGTGAACAAACAAAAAAGGTAATATGATGAGATTTAATAACAATGATTCTTCATGGCCTTAAAATAAGATGAAAATCAAGGGGAAAAAAGAGGAAAATATGTTATCTATTTCATATGGGGAAATAAGGTCCACTAGAAGAAAAACTACACCCAGCCAAAGAAGCATAAGAAAGCTTTAGGTGAATTTATTATCATGTGAAATTTAACTATTTCTCTAAATTGAGTATTAGATATAGATTTTGGTGTTTATATATATAATAAAAATCAAGAACCAATTAGATTAAGAAATTAAGAAATATTTACTAAATGGAGGTATATCTATGAGAATAAAATGGAGTTACACTTGTTGTTATATCTATCCGGGACTACCACCTCACATTGCTATCCAAAATGATCTTTGTTTTAAAGGGTTGTTATTATGTTCCATTTTTTTACCAAAAACATTATTTATGTATCCAGAATATATAAAGATGTATTTGTTTTCAAATTTTTGAATAATAGTATCTTATTTTATAAAGATATCATTTGTTATGGTACAGTATGTTTAAATAACAATATTCATGTGCTAGATTACATGAACCAATTAATGGAATTCGATAATGAAGTTACTTCATGTGAATCTTCCAAACCTAACTTTGGAATTACCGGTTAGGCCATTTAAATAAGAAATGTTAGAATAAATTACATGAAGATGGATATTTAGATTCTTTTGAAGTAAAACTACTTAGTGTATGTCATGCAAATTTACAAGAGAAAGAACCACATCCCCATTTAATAAGAAAGATAAAAGGGATAAATATCTTCTTGAATTAGTCTATACTGATATATGTGGACCATTTCTTGTTAAGTAAATGGGTGGGTCCTCATACTTAATAACATTAACTAATTATTTATGTATATGTGGGTATGTCTACATAATGAGGTATAATTCAAATTCTTTTGATAAATTAAAGGAATAAATGAATGAAGTTATGAACTATATTGGTAATAATATTAAGAAACACTATTGATACCACAACTTAGAACACCTTAATAAAGAATTCATTGATTATTTATGGGAGTTTTGGATACTATATCAAATCACTCTTCCTTATACAACTCACTAGAGTAGTCTAAGTGAATGGATAAACCAGACCTTATTGGACATTGTGAGGTCAATGAAGAGTATTGTGAGTCTTACTTTATTCTTTTGGATATATATGTTACAAACAGTATAATACATTCTAAACTGAGTTCCAAATAATGAATCAAATGATATACCATACCAATGATGATATAGAAAGAAACTCCTCTTGTATTACTTACATTTTTGAGGTTGCAAATAGTTTCTTATGTCCTTTTCAGGTAACAAGATTTCACCCCAAGGCATAAATTGTATCTTTGTATGATACCTCAAAGAGAAAAGGGGATACTACCTATAAAATACTTTAAATAAAAAGGTTGTGGTTAATAGAGATACCAAATTTCTTAAGGAGGATATTAAATATAATATAGATAGTGGGATCTAGAAAGACTTAGATGAAGTCTAGCCTCAAGAAACACAATATTTGGCCTGTAAGAAATTTTCAGAAAGACCTATGAAAGAAGAAATTATTCCAGAGACACAATTACTATGTATTTATACTAGATAGGTTAGAGAAAAATTAAGGTATATTTTTTAGGCACTAAGGATGTTGACTCCTTAATAATTAATAATAATGATCCTCTAACCTATATGAAATAAGTAAGAGTTACATATGTTTCCAAGTGGTAAAGGGACATGAATTCTAAAATAGATTTCAAGTACCAATACCAAGACCAGATTTTGGTTGACCCTCTAGTAGATGTAAAACCCATTGGTTTCAAATGGTTATTCAAGAAGAAACATATATGGAAGGAAAATTCAGTACCTATAAGGCATGACTAGTTATAAAAATGTTTATGTAGCATAAAGTCATTGAATATGATGAAAACCTTTCAGAATTTTCAATTTTTAAATCTATCGGAATTCTACATTACATTGCATCTTTCCATGATTATTATATTTGGAAAATAGATGTCAAAAAAATAAATGGGAACCTTCAAAAAAATGTATATATGAAACAACCTAATGGTCATGTGACTCTAAAGGATGAAAACAGAGAATGCAAGTTGAAGAGAAGCATTTATGAATTTTACAAAGAATCTAGGTCATGAAATGTTAATTTTGATGACGCCATAATGGAAATGTTCTTCATACATAACGGATATGAGACGTGTGTTTATAAATGGATTAGTAGGAGTTAACTCATTTTCTTAATATTACATGTTGATGAAATATTACTTATTGGAAATGAAATATCAGTCTTACAGTCTGTTAAAACATGGTTGAATAAATGTTTCTATATGAAGTACTTGGGTGAGGATGTATATATTCTTGGGATCAAAATCCATCATGATATATCTAGTACATACATTAACAAGATGCTGAAGAGATAACGTATGGAACAACCCATGAGGGTATTGTTTCCAACAACACAAGACATTCATATTTATATGAAAATGTGTCCTATACACAGAAGGAATGAAAAATAATGGAAAGAATTACATATGAATCAATGATCTGTCCAGCCATGTATTTTATTATTTATACTAGGATAGATGTATCCTACTCATTAAGTGTGGTAGGAAGATATCAATATGATCTAGGTGAACTTCATTGAATGGAAGTCAATACTATACATAAGTATTTGAGGTATACTAAGGATATGATATTGGGTAATAGTAGAGATGATGAACTAATCATCAGAGGATATGCGGACACTAGTTTCCAAACTGATCAAGATGACATGAAGTCACAAATGGGATACATATTCACATTGAATGGAAGTTCTATTATCTGAAAGATCTCAAATAATGTTTTTTCATATATTATATAGTATATTCTGAGTATATTAAGTCTTATGATGTATATAAAGACGTGATAGGGATGTGAATCATTTTCTAATAGCACTACATGGTACCTAGTAGTTTATATCTAACCACACACTATTGTGATAATACTTCAATAGTGGATCTTGTAAAAGAGATAAGGTCACATCATTGGAAAAATCACATACTTCTATGTATCACATCCAGAGGGATTTTTCTCATGAAGGTGAAATTTTAGTGAGAATTGTATCCCTGGAATACAATGTGGTGGACCCCATGAATAAATCCTTGAATCAAGAGAAACGATATTATCATGTGTGGTATAACAGACTGGAGGTTACAGGTAGTTAGCTGTAGTGAAACTACGAGTTTGTTAGAGTCGGTTTCCAAGGACCAACTATTGTTACTTTGATTACATTTATATATGATACATTGAATTTTAATAAAACTTCTTATTACATATTTTTCTTTGTTTTACTTTAATTTAATGTAATAATGTCATAGATTATATGTGGCATTTATAATTTCATAACAGTTCCCCGCTTTGATAAGAAACATGATGTGCTATGATGATATTCTTAAATAATGTTCTACAATTGGATAATGTACTATGATGAGATATATAATACATATACTATCATGTGAGAGTACTCATATGTAGATGAGGTGTCTTATCACGAAGTGCTCACTTTGTAATCTCCAAGACGCGAGATTATGAGAATAGAACCGCCAATAAGAATTCTTAATGCTTTCGTTTAATCAGATATTCCTATATGCAAGAATGTGTGATAGTCATTGGACTATAATATTATTATTAAGGCATGTTTCAACTCTCATACTTATATGTAATTCATAAACCATGATGATAACAATTCATGGTGAAGTTGGATATATTGTGTGTGTCATGAGTGACGTGTTATTAATAGATAAGTTGAGAAAGTATTTGTCCCTTCTATATTTATGAAAGTTGATACCATGTCCCTTTGATTGGAATATAACCTCTTCATTAAATTCCAGGTCCATGGTGTACCAACATTTTTATTTCAAATAGTTGAAGAAACATATATTGTGTATATAAGATGGTGACACAGATGTGAAACATGCATGATGAGATATTGTGATAAATGGATTATATCACACATTGAGAAGTTGTATATGATTATCATTATTTTGATATTAATTTATTTTTCTGGGGTGACTTGACCCATTGATAAATAGTAATTTTGTACTTTAGGTTGTCCTATTTAATTCTAACGATAATGAGTCCTAAAGATTCACACACTTTTTCTAATGACCTCGATTAAATTCCATTTGAATTTAATTATTAGAAGAAATATTATTCTCAAGATCAAGGAATAATTTTATTCAAGTTTTATTGAACACTAATATTCAAAAGGTAATAAATAATTATTTGTTTATTAATAAATAATTTATTTTATTATGTGAATATCTATAAAATATTTATTAAATGGATTGTGAGTAAAATATTTATTTTATTTTTTGAATATTTTAATAAATATTTATTCACTCGATTATGAATGAAATATTTATTTATAAATAAAATATCTATTTTGGTATTTAATAAATACTTAGGAGTTAAAAATGGCCAAGATGAGTTTTGATGATAAATAACTATTTACAAGTCTGTAAATATTATTTATTATATTTCTCAAGATGGCATGCACCAAAAAATAAAAATAGTATTATTATTATGTGGAATGAGATTTTTTAATGGTTTTCAATGTTATTTAATGCTCATCATGAAATTAAGTAATTTTTTAATCTAAACCCTAACTTTATAAGTACACAGTTATGTCTATTATGTATTGCATCAAAAAATTTAGAATAGATAATTTTTGCGCATAATGAATTATATATCAAATCCTTCTCTCTCACTCTCAAGAATAAGAAATGTAATATATATTTCTTCTATACTGAAGATTGAGTGGTCCTGAATGAACAATGCAAGACATTTGATTTATCACACTTACACCAAGTGATCGAGTGGTTTTTCTCAGAGATCTTTGGAGCATCTTTAGATCACTACATGAGGGATTCTATCACTGGATCCTCATGGTGAAATAAAGGCAATCCTAAAGGGTCATCTCTGATGATCATCATTCATCAATGAAGAAATTTCCTAAGGCCAAGTATTTATTTTTCTAAGTATTAAATGAATTAATTATAAATTTAAAAAGAAATATAATTACTCATGGTTTCAACAAATGATTATTAAAATAAAATTTTATTATATCACCCACTATTGTTCACTTTTTCTGTACATAGAATAATCATTATGCACTTTATATGTCTTAGTAAGGCCTATAAAAAATCCATGGTAATTTTTACCAAATATATAATGGTGTAAGTAATTTCTTCATTATCCACTTAGACTTCAATCATTTAACCGTAATTTTTTGGAACACCATGCCTAAAGATACATATTCTTAACATCCCTCATCATGTTGTCCTACTAGAAATGATTCTTGATATATATTTTAAAATTTTTACTTCTTGGATCCATAAATAATGCGGAGCTAAATGCATCACCCAACATCACCATATTTAGTTTTTGTATTAAAATACCTCATATTAATTTATCAAATATTCGAATTTCATCATTATCATAGATGAATTTTGTAATATTACTTACCTTCTTTTATAAATCAATATCTTCCTTTTATTCCTTCTTAATCTTTACATGTATGGATGATTGAGTATGCATTTGGGAAAGATAGGATTTCTACCATTATCTTATTAATTTCACAGTACATAATTTTCAAATCCCTGAGTAGTGGGTGTCTTTAAATTAACATCATATATAAGTTTACATGGTCATTCATACTCAAAGCATCAACCACCTAGTTTTCCTTCCTAGGGTGGTTATTTATTGAGACATAGTATTCCTTAATTAACTCCAACAATCAGTTTGGGTTCATGTTTAACTCTTTTTTTATAATATACTCTTTATTATTTCATGATCAGTATATATATTACATTTTTCAATATGCAGATAATTACTCAATATCTTTTATACAAATATGAAAATTTTTATCTTTATATCACACTTGTAATTTTCCTCGTGATCCTTTAATTTATGTGTGTTATATTATACAACAATTCCATTTTTCTTGAGAACACATCCCGTTACCTTATTTTTATAATCTCTATATTTTAAAAACTATCTCCACTATATAATAGTGTGATTATAGGTGCACTAAAAAACTTATCTTTAGATTAATGAAATTTTCCTTACATTAATCTATCAAAAATTACATAACTCCCATTTGTGTTAAATTGGTCAGTGTATTTAAATAAAATGATAAATTTACCAAAAATCATCAATAATATCTATGAAACCTATGAAAAATGTAGATCTAGGTTAGAATTGTTGGTCTAGGTTATTATTCAATTACCATTTTATTTTATGGATCCAAAGATATATGCTCAATTATTATTACCTAACCCAATAATTATACACTATATATCCATAATTCCTACTTGGTAAATTTAATATACAATTTTTCATTTCTCATGCTCTTCAACATAACCCTCAAATGATATGTATTATATTCATTTATATTGGTGTATACGATAATATTATCCATTAATACGACCACAAATTGATTGACGTAATTTCTAAAGACCATATTCAATAGATACAGGGAGATAATAAGTGTATTTGTATGTTTGAATTGTATCACAATGAATTGATAGTGTATATATTTTATGGATCTCTATCATGGAGATATCCTTCCTTTTTTCCCTTAATTAATTATATCCGGATAAATGATCAACAGTGGGAAAGTATTTAGTTGCTCACAATTTATTCAATAAGTCATAAATATATGGTAAATGATACTTATTCTTGATCATGATGTTGTTAAGTTCATGACAATAAATGAAAAAATGCATTGATCAATATTTAATCTCAACCAGGAGGATTTTTACACCTTATAGTGAGTCTCATAGGAATATAAAACCTTTATACATATTAGCTTAGAGATTCTTCTTCAATTACTAAAACTCAATAAAACTATTCTTTAACGAGTATTTAATATAGGCATAAGACTAGGTATGAGTTCTATTGAAAAAGAAACCTCACAATCTAAGAGAAGAACTAGAAATTTTTTTGGAAATACATTTACATATTCCTGAACAATATACATGCCTTATATTTTCGGTTTTACCTAAATATTTATGCTATATATCCCACAATTATTGGTAAGAAAACCTATAAAAGGTATGTGACTTCTATAGAGAGTTCATAATCAGCCTTGCATCAACAAAAGGACATGGGTTGATTTAGAATATGAAATGTGATTTCCCTATCCTATAAATTGATATGGTCTTTATATAGAGAGATCCAATCCAATCAGAAAATCACATATAATTTGAAAAAAAATTAATAAATGCATGATTTTAGAGAATACTATTCCAACAAAATTAGATTAGATAATATTTGTAGACTTGGAATGGAATTATCACATTATTTTATATTTTACTAGTAATTAAATATCTTATAGTTGGGGTGGTAATTTTAGGATCATAGAAAATTTTATAGATATAAATGTGTGGCTAGAACTCGAATCAAATAAGTTATTTTAAGATATTGAGTTTAGGAAGAGTTTTACTTTCACCAATTAATTTTATTGAACCAATTTTATAGTTGTGATTGTATATGAATTCCATTTCACCCTTATCTTAGGAAGTTGTCTACATTTTTTTTTTCATCATTCACCTTTGTGTTAGTGCATTTGTTTTTTTAATATACATACTCATTAAAATAAAAGCATTGGATTATGGTTGGTTCATTAGGTTTATATTTATTTTAATCCATCTTATTGGTTAGCCTTTTTTATATCTCTTCAGTATTAATGTGATTGATTTCCTTCTCTTTCACACTTGAAGAATTTACTTATACATTAAAGGAAATATAATCTAGTATTCTTACCAAATTTTTTGTATTTTGGGAGATTAAGTTTCTTTACTCTATGTGTTTTATCATTTTAATATCCTTGAACTTCCATTATTCTATGTGTATCCCAAAAACCATTAAAATAATGGGAGTATACAATTTGACTTTCTACCATGAGAGCACATCAAAAATTTCTTAATAGTTACCAAATTACTTTATAAAAATTCCTTTCAAATACTTGGTTTCATCCCACAAATGAAATGATGATTTTTACATTTGAGGTCAATGATAAAACAAAAAAAATTTCCATGAAAGTATCACAATGTTTTCATCATATTTATTAATATATTTATCCTCCTATTAATTCAAATCGGATAACTATCTCTCTTTTATAGTTTGGAGAGTTTGGGGAAAATATTTATTAAAAATTACATCCTTATACTCCTCCCATTCTGTGGAGTAGATTTCTTCCTCCTAATTCATATTCTTAAGGAGATTCCACCATTGAATAGATTAACATTTTAAATGTTAAATGAAAACAACAACCCTTTCATTATCCAATTATTAGATAATGGAAAATAATTTTTGTACTTTATTAATCAATTACTATAAAATTAGTGGATATAGAGACCCACTAAAGGAGGGTGGTTGTTTCTGCATAAAGGACTCAATTGAGATTTGTTACTTCCTTTAAATTTTTTTGGGTTTGAAATGATTTGAGTTATTATTCATAGATTAATATTTTTAGGTGAGAATAGCCATGAGATTTTTCATTTCATATTTGATGCTATTTGATTTATCATTCAGATGATCATTTCATTGTCCATTAAACTCATTTATCACTATATTCATACTTATTTGATATGATGACTAAAAACAAAATGATTAGTGTGAGTATCAAGAAATAAGTATTCTAATAAATTTTATGATACAAATAATCAATTTTTAGATGTTCAAAATTATGAAATATTCATTTAAACCTGTGACATTTTAGGTTCATCCTACATCACATAGGATATTTTTGTTTTTATACTCGTATTATTTATAACCTAATCCAAAAAATAGAAGTAGAACCCAATATGATAGCAACCAATATGACCCAACCATAACATATATTCAAATTACATAATTTTAGGTTAATATTCATTGCATCTCACAATATATCACAACTCATAACCTATAGGTTTAGTGTCTTTAGATATTAAATACACAACCAACTTATTTCATTACAAATTAAAAAACTACCACATATATTATTCACATGGGATACCCTTTTATACATATCACACATAATAATCATATTCATATCCTAGGGAATGGAAATATAATAATGGTTTGGGTAAAATTCTCTGTAAGGGTAAACGTTGGAGACATCAATTGGAGACAATAATTGGGAATACGATGAGAATATGGGAATCAGAACATAATAAAATTTCTTGGAAATGACATAAAATAATCATAAAAAATAAAAATATACCACAAATCCAGAATCATGGCATTAGTATTTGGAATAATATAAAATAATAGTAATAGGTGCGTGCAATCATGAGTCAATAATTATGAACCATGAAAACATAACACATGAATAAGATTGTGGTACATGAATAAGCATAGAAAATCATTTCTTACGTTGAATATATATACCATTACTACTATCACGTAGTGGATGGAGTCCCAGAGTGGATTAAGTTAACCTCCATTCCCATAAACATAGAGGAAAAAGTCCCAGATTGGATTCAGTTCACTCCACAGTCCCTTACATGTCATCTTATATGATATTAATATTGACCCAATGAATTGGAGGGCTATATAATTTTGGGAGAATCTATCACATAAGGAGAACCCATACATATGTATTCCACATGATCATGAAAAAATTCTTAATTACATCATTTCTAAATTAACATATGCGGAAGAAACGAGTTTCATGAAAAATCACACAAATCATGATAAAAAGACATCTTGAGAATGACGGTGGATTTTATCATTAGATAATATCTCAGGTGAATCATAAGAAAAAATAAATAATGTTTACATATATGAATAAAAATTTATAAGAACATTATAAAATATTTTGAAAAGTAAGAAGAAACATCCATTAAATTTTTAATATAATTTATTTGAAAAGAAATTAAATTATAAAAAAGTAAATGGTATAAAAATAGAAAATAATTTAAAATCAGATTGGAATATTATAAAATAAAAATTAATAATATTATAGAAAAATTTATTCATGCTTATGTCATTAAAGATGATTCATTTCCCACTTTTGTAAATAAAGTCAAACATAAGAGAAAATCACCCATGTAGAAAACAATAAAACGAAATTCCTTTCATAATTTTTACAAAAAGTAAAAAAATTATAGAAAATGAATTAAGAAATTATATAATTATATTTAGATATATTTATAAAATAATATAAAAAATATGATCATTAAGGAGAGAGATTCATGACAAAAATGAAGAGATAATGTATGTTGCACTTACAGGAATCCTTTCAGTTGAATTGTAAACCAAAGAAAAGTGAAATGATTAGAATACAAGTAAATATAAAAACAACCAAATTATAATGAAATACATAAGGTTTTGGAAATAAATATAAAATCCTTTCTCATAATTTAATTTAACAAAACATCCTTGATTTCAATGTGAGAATGGAAAATAAACCCTTACCTCAAACTTATGCTTGGTCATAATAGAACTTAAATCCATATATCATACATTTATATTATGATATTAATAATAAAATTATTAACCTTGATTTTAATTGATACCATTAATTATTAGTTTTTTATTACCCATATATTAATTATTAATTGTTAAAATTGGTATTTGGCTATCAAATGTTATGTTTTCCATTCATGCTTAAGTTTAATGGTTATAATCCATTCCCGTGAAAGTGGGTTATTAATATTCAATATGTTTATGAATAGTTATCATATTATTTTAATATTTTTATGGAGTCCCATTATAAATACATGGAACTTATGGTGGAAAATTTTCATGGAATGATTAAAAATATCTATTTTTTTTAATTTTAACCGAATAAAATAGATGATTTTATTAATGAATATAAATATATATATATAAATTGATACCAGAATAATAAGATAATATTTATTTAATAATTATTTCATATTATTTTTATAATTATTTTTTATTATTCATTCATGATGTAAATGTTATAACATTGTTCATGTAGGTGGTAAAACCGACTCAAAAAAGAACAAGTTATAATGACTGAATGAGAAAGAAAATGTTATTATATAGTAATATTACAATATTTATGGAATATTAAAGATATAAAATTCATTTTATTAATTGATAAAAAAAATTTAATTATAGTTGGATTAATATTATATAGATGAATGATTAAGTAGAAGATAACACATATGTTGAAGACTTCAATCTCCTCTTAGTGAACCTCTTGGAAATGAGTAGTTTGAGACTTATTCTTGTGAATAGAGGTTATAAAACCAGATAGAGGGTCTGAGGGAGGTTTTTTTCATATATATTCAAGATAAATTATAATTAATGGTTTTGGTCGATGTAGGTAGAGGGGGGAGGATCCTTTTATAGGTGATCTTGAGTGGCATTTTCAAAAATATCCATTACTTAATGAATAAGGTTTCCATTTTAGAAAATAAAGTGGAAAAAGTGGGAAAAATAAAAGTTAATTGTTAAGTATAGGTTGATATCCCACGTATATATCCATTTAAATATTAGGTTTTGTGATATTATAGGAATTTACCCCTGATTTAATCCCATTTAACATATTTTTTTCATTATTGTGGTGACTAACATTTACCTTGGTAATTTATTTTTAAGATTCAAAATGAGATTGATATTATTAAAAAATCTATAAATTATTATTAGAAAAATGAAAACCATTTTATTTTATTCAATTTCCTAAAGTACTAAAAATCAATATGAAAATAAATATATAACCCATAAAATATTTTTTAGAAAAATATTTTTTGAATCACAAAAAATAGATCTTTTTTACCCCTGAAAAAATAATAATCATTTAGTGAATGAAATTTTTTTTATACATAAAATATAAAATACATCATTAAAATCATTTCTAAAAAGTGATAAATTTAATTATTAATATAAATATACTGAAAATATTGCAAAATGATTCATTTTAATTTATTCATTTAAATATTAAATGAATTTAATAAAATATCATTATTTATCTTCTAACCACTCAATTTTATCAATCCATTAGTATTAGAATATTTCTTTCAGCACATAAAATAATATATAATGAATAATAATACCAATTTTATAATGAAATATTTTTATCTTTTTATTTATTTCTAGAATTACTTTTTATATATGAATTATATTATTCAAAATTTTTTACCAATAATTACAAAACATTTATGTGCCCATTAGATACAAACATATCCAATTGCCATATATCTAAAAATAATATATATATATATATATCCCATTTCTATATATCAAATGGTCTCATGTCAATGGCCATATGTATAAAATATATATTATATTCCCGTATATACTCATACACACATCATTAAAATGCATTCATTCTAATTTTCACATCTTTATAAAAATAAATATTTGATTTATAATTATTTTCCTTCTATTTATTATTATAATCATAGTTATGATCTACGATAAAAACCACGAGGATAAGGATTTCACGTTTTTTTTCATTTTATTTACTTTTGGTTTCATTCCACTTATGGTTTTCTTAACAATGTTTCATATTGTGTTATAATATGGTGTTAATAATTATATTTCATTGTAACATTTTATATCAATAAAATATATCAAGGTTTGTATTAGTGTCTTATTGTGTGTATTTCAAGATTTGAAACAGAATATATTTATTTAAAGAGAAAATTCAAACTAAAATCATGTGGTGTTATACGGATCCATTTGGATGGATACATTCTATAAGGTTTTGTCTTAGGATATAGAAACCCAGGTATCTCATCCATGGATATGAAATCTTTTTAGAAGAATATTCATTAGGTTACTCAAACACATGCCTGATGACAATAATATTATAGTGCATTTGAAAAAATGAACGTAATATTCTCATATGGTGAAATATTATCAATATTTCCCAAAAATATATTCCCATTTAGTACACATCATAGAAATACCACAAATAAAAACATTCATTATAACCTGAGAAAAGGAAATACAAGAAATGGAGATATCAGATGCTCAATAAGGGTAAAAATGTGAAATATGTAAGCATAACATGAACATAATGGTATAAGAACATGAAAATAACATATGAAAATCATACCCTATATATCAAATATCAAAACATTGATTCATGCCATAAATATTGGCATTTAATAAGAATAAATCATAAGGGAATAAAATAACATGATCAATGAGATTATAACATTGTCATAAGATATTTAATTTTGTCATATATAGAAGCATAGAAAATATTATGTCAAGGATAACCACTAAGATATTCATAACATGTTAGGCTTGAGATAACCACCTGTGTACCTACTTCGGGCTTGGGATGACCTCCCATGTATCCTTTGTTGAGCTTTGGATAACTTCTCATGTTCCATTTGGGCTCTTATAAAATTAATCATTACCAAATGTATTTAAAGGATATATAAGTCTCACCCAACAAATAATCCGTAAATTTTTGTTCCATAAAATCATAGAAAATTTAGCATATCAAAACCCATAAAAACAAATGGGTTTCTTAAAACATTTCAACATAGCATAACCTATAGAATGGAAATAAGTTTCATAATCACTTCATCAAAACATAACCCATTGGAATGATATGGGTTTCATAAAAATTTAATAATATCATAACCTATGGAAAAGAGACAGGATTTATAACATTTTTATAATCTCATAAAATCACAAACTATAGAAAAATAAATTATTTTCATAAGAATTTTTTCATATTACAACCCATGGAAGAGAAGAATGTCTCATAAACATCTTATCATCATAAACTATTTAGATAGAAAATAAAAATTATATCCTTGGTTTATATCCATAGTAAATAATAAGTTTCATCAAAGGATTTCATCTTATATGGGAAATATTCTAAAAGATAAATCACTTGGAATTTTTGTTAAGGAAGATATATTTTCAATTAAAATAACTTTTTACAAAATAAAACATTTTGGAAATTGTTTCTTTGAAAAAAAACATCAAAACATTAAAGAAATGTTTAAAAATAACTTAAAAAATTTCATGAGGAAAATATATTTTCCAATTTATATAAATTAAACCATAAAAAATTTTAAAAATAAATTCCTATGAAAATAACCGTGAAATATTATAATGTAATACTCAAAGAATATAATAGTCAAGATGGTGATAATTTCTCTTCATGTTGTACTTAAAGATTCATTTAACATTTTTAGTAAAATACAAACATCCATTTTTTAAAAAAAATAACATAAATATTAATTTTATAAAATTTTGTGAAAATTAACATAAGGGTTGAAATATATTTAATTTTTTTTAAATGTTAAATGCATTTCAAAAACATATATTTGTAATAAATAGGGTTTTTGACCGAAGACAGAAATAAAAATGATTTTATTAAAACAATTAAAATATTGAGTACATAAAGAGATTAAAATGAATAGAAATAATGTATCATTTTGAAAAAAAATTTGGAGGATAAAATTCATGGTTTTCTTTGAGATATATATCATAAAATTTCATTATTGGAAGTATAATCATAAACAATATCGATAAACATTGAGATTGTAACATAAAATTGTTACCACTTTGGTAACTTTTAAGAATAATCCCCATGAAATAATAACATTAAAATAAACATAAAATATCAATATAATAAATAAATTCATGATATTACCTATTAATTAGGATATATATACACCTCATAAAAGAATATATGTTCGTGACATATGTCTCAAAGAAGGATAATTGTGATAAAAAACCCATAACACTTTGGCCATATTTTGAATAATAATTCCCAATACACAATAAAATAAAATAAAACATTTAATATAATGAAAAGGATCTGGATATGAAATTTTAAATGGGAATTATATACACTACAAAAAATAAATTAGTGGTGAATTTTCATATGTCTCCCAAAAATATAAAGAGAGACCATAAGTCTCCTACATTAATTCTTGAATTCCTTTGTAATCATTTGAACTTAATTTATAATAAATATAATATTATTATACATATATTTCATAAATATATATATATATTACCATATACGATCTAATTGTGACATTTTATTACCCATTTATTAATAATTCCATGTTAATGTCACATTTTGTGTAATAACTGCTTTGTTTTCATTTATGTTTTGATTGGTTATTTTTGGTCCTCTTAATTTGATCAGGGTTCCATAATCTCCAAAAAAAAATTAATAATATATAAATATAATATATAATCTGAATAATTTATTTATAGTTATCTATAAAATATAGATATAGAAAATGAAATATGTCATTCATAGAGATTGTAGGTCGTACGTATTCATAAAGTTGTTTCCATTTTCTCGACAAAATTAAAAGAAATAAAGGTAAATTATATATTATTATACCAGTATAATTTTTTAAGTCATGTATAGAAAACATATTTTCATTTAACCCATACTTATTACCTTCCATGTAAATCATGAATGATTCACATCGCTTCATGAGATGACAGTCCACTATACACACAAGCAATATTATCGTATTCCCAAAAAATGGAAAGAATGAAGTTATGTATAATAGAATAATTCTATAAGAATAATAAAATCATAAAGTTTATTTAAAAACAATTCATAACTCATAATATACAACTGTGAGTGGTGTAAATTAAAAAATTAATGACATCCATTCCTGAGGTGGTAGTCCACCGTACACACGGATGATGATTTCATAACCCATATGATGAAAGAGAAGATGATTTTAGATCAAAAACATAATATAAAAACATATTAGTATATATAATATAATTTGGTTATTATATCATCATGGTTTAATAATAATTTAATTGATTATTATAAGAAATAAAATAAAAATGCTTGTTGGTGAACATTACCTCTTCTTTGGTTATCCTCCATAGGTTTAAACCAAGGCCTTCCTAAGTTGGTTTTCTATACAAAATAATGATTCTAGGATAATATTAAGAAATTTAGGAAGTAATATTTTTGGGATTTTATTAACCAAAATGATTTTAATATGTGAATTGGAAATGAGAAGTGGTGGCCTTTTACAATTTAGTTGAGTCTCAAACTTGTAATTATTTGAATGAAATAAGGCCACCCACATTTTTTTCATGTCAAAATGATTCAATAATGGAAACGCAATTCTAATAAAAGATATAATGTATATATATGACCATAAAATGAGTGTTGGAAAATTTTTTGGGTTATTTGTTACCCTTATCCTTTTAGTTTAAGCATTGATAAAATAATTTTTAAGTTAACCGTGGTAAAAAAATATAATTAATTTACTATTCATTTTGGTCCATAATTATGTTTAAAAAATGAGATAATATAAATTATTATGATTCTTAATATGTAATAAATTTTTCAAAATTCCATTCATATAAGTAGAAATGTTTAAATTAAAAATTAATCTCATAGGTGTGATGAGAAAGTGGGTCTTTAATGAGAAAATGACCAAATGATTACAAAGTTTTTATATCTTCTTTCAAAATAAAATTGATCGAATTAACCTAAATTGGATTAAAAGATATATAATTTAACTAATTTTACTTTAAAAACAATTTAAAATGAAATTTAAATTTTTAAATAATTTCAACGAAAAGAAAACTTTCAATTAAAATTCAGTATTTTTTACTATTCATTAAAAAATTAAATTTTTTATAAAATTCTAAAAAAATACCCTAATATGATTTTTTCATGTTTATTAAATAAATATTTTTTATTTATTTTAATATATTTTCTAAAATCTTTTAAAATAGAATTTCAATCAAATCCTCCAGAAGTGCTGAAAAACCAAGTTTTCAAGAAGCTTGTTTTTAAAGAAGATGATGATTTTTAAATAACTATATGTATAATAATAATCATTTTATGAATCTCAATTAAACAATATTTATATATAATCTATAAATTTAATTTAAAATATTCCTTATTAGGGATAATTTTAATTAAATAAAGTGTAGAATCATTATTCACTCTAAAAATGATTTCATAAAACCCCTTTTTTGAACACTAAAATAAACTTATAGTAAAATCCAATAAAAAGTTGATTCAATAGTAATTACGTGGATTGAGTAAAACTAAATAATTATTATTATAATTTAAAAATTAATGAATTATTTTAATGAATTAATTTATTGAAAATAAATTATAGTTTTACAAAAATTCGCATTTTTTACTATAAACATAAAAATTAATATTTTTTGAAAAATTATAAAATTTCACCATAAGTTATTTTTGAAATGATGATTTAAAAATTTTATTTCATTTTATAAAATATTTTTTCTAAAATTTCTATAAATTATTTATAATATTCTCTCATAAAAATAAATAGAAATTACATTTTAGAATAAAACATATTTTTAATGAATATAACTAATTTTCAAAAAAAATTTGATTATTTTATTATAATTAGTAAATAAATTTATATTGATATTGAAATTTATTCATATTTTTAATAAATTTGTTATTATTATCTATACTAACCTGTTTAATAGCTAAGTTTTAACGGTTATATAATACTTCATCGTTTTCTAAAGAACAATTTCTTGTGCCGTGAAAGCTATCAAAGATTCTCGTTGTTGGATGTAACATAAGATAAACATGGTTCTGATTACTATGAAGGATATACATTGTGTTCTGTGTAATAAAAAATATTGGAAATATTAAATTTATTTTTAAAAATATATTTTAAAAAATCTCATGGTGTAACCTTTTACCAACCTTAAAATGAATATCACCAACAAAATTAATCACTTTAGAAACAAAAAATGAGGATAATTATACCTTATTATATATTAATGTTACCACATTACATCCTCAAGCTAGTGGTTTCACTAAAAAACATTCACTTGTGTCTGGTCTTGTATCAGAGAAATTTCATTATATGATACATAAAATCCATTGGTTATTCCTCATAAGAAATATAATGCTCCATAGGTATGACCTCTAAGTTTAGTACATGTGATGGATCAGGTGTATAATTCCACAGTATAGATTCGTGGACTCAATCTTGAACCTGAGAGATGTTCAATGGAAGCTCCAAATGATAAGCTATTTTCATAATAGGATAAAGTATTATAATGGTTCCCTTATACCTAGTGAATAGTTTTCTGTTATTTATTTAATTTATAAATTCATAGAAAGACCTTCTCACTAACATAAAATTTTATCTTTCATTGATACTAATCAGAATAAAAAAATTTCATATTTTTGATGTCCTTAGATCTTGTGAATCAATCTAACCTTACCTTCCATCTCATCATGTTTCTTAGTTCCTAATTGCATTTTTCCTACAATATCATTCTAGTACATTGGATTTATACACTCATTCCCATAAATATCTTTATAAATAGCCATATGAATGCTTGACTTAAATATATTGTTGTATAAAAGCTAAACTTAAGGAAGGTGTTTATTCCAACCACCATTGAAATCCATAAAATAATATTTTATCATGTCCTATACAGTTTTAATTATTTGGTCAAAATGACTATCCCTTTGATCATGATACACAGCGATGAAACAAAATTTTCTATCATGGTATTGCTAAATACTTTTACAAAACTTTTAGGTAAATTCCAGATTCCAATCGAATAAAACTTAATATGGTACTTCATGTAACCTTATGAATTCCTTAATGTATATCCAATAAGAATTATCCCATGAGAAATATTCTTTAATATAGATGAAGTAAAATAATCGAACACAACCCATGTTGCATTATTCCCTTTAGATGCTTTGGGGAGTCCATGTCGAAACCCATTGTGATGTCTTTCCATTTATTTTTGGCAATTGATAATAATTATTGCATACTTTTAGACATTATCCACTTATCCATGACTTACAGAATTACTATTTTTCGTGATACATACTTAGAAATATATCTCTTTATGTTGTCCTAATATAACCATTCTTTCATATATTCCACTGGTAGGTGTTATACCCAGGTCATCCTTTAGTTGTAGTTTTAAGACCTGTAGTCTTACCAGATGCAATAGGTTATCACCCAGCAAGCGTGTTATTATTTTTATAAAACTATATAAATAAAAAATGTTCTGAAATTGAAGTAACCCATAATTATATTAACATAAAATACAATAAAAACACTAATTTTTTTCCAATACCATTAATAATTTGACTATAAAATTAATTCCTCCACAAAACCAAAGGGTTGTATTTCCATAATTTTCCCATAAAATATCTTTAATCTTAATAAACTCACATTACATAAAACCTCATTAAATTTTTATAAGACATTGGACTTATGATCAATTTGATAATTATAAACCCATGATGTAATTCATACCTATTATTTAATATTACATTATTATATATATTCTTAAAAAAATAGCATAATCCTTATATGTTTCATGAATCATATAACCCAAATAGAATTGGAAAAAACATCTACAATATAAATCATGAATAAAAATATATAAATACATCAATCCTTTCTCTTAAATGATTTTCATGGAATAGGTCCTTACATAGTCATTAAGTGTACTCTTGGATAATGGAATTGATTTTGACAATTTACATGTTCCGCAAACATAATACATTAAAATCATCAATATTTTTTCACTATATATCCTTATTTTTCCAAGAGATTAAATCTTCCCCTCCATTTGAGATATTTTTATAGGTTCTTCTTACCACCTTCTTAACAAGTAATAAGATGAATATTCTTTCATCTATGTCCATTACCAATCTAAATTTCATAAAAGTTAATCTTCCTCTTATTTGAGGTTGTATTAATCTCACCAAAGTTCATGTTTTTAATAATATATCATGATATCTGGTTAGGTATAATAATAATATATATATATTTATCTATATCTATCCAGTATCCAATATGGTAACTCAAAGTCACCAAATTTTCTAATAGATTCAATGTTAACATGATTCCTTCTGGTTCCATCCACTAGATAAAACCATAAATCATAGTGTGAGAAACTATAATCATGGTGTTAAATTCAAATTATAATGGAAAATGACTTATAGGATAACTAAATCATGAAATATTATTTTTAAACTCTGAAACATTAGGTTTATCCTAGGTTATTTATGACCATAATTTATTTTTTTCCTTCCTGAGGGTTCATAAAGAGATTGTAGATTTTCAATGCATATCCTCCAGGTGTGTCAAACCAGGTGTATAGAGAAGCCTATTTTCATGTATCATGAGATGATAGAGTCTAGATAAATGTTCCCTTTTAAAATTTATTACCCTATGAACTTTTTTCCCAGAGCCATATCAACTTTGAATATCCAAACATGGATGTAATTTGTTGTGAAACACATTCTATATCCTTTACCAAAATTCTAGGAAATTTTTTTATTCATTGAATCATACTTGAACCTATCCTAATAGACATCAATAAAAATGTCCTTATAAATATAACTAGGTATCTCACAAATTTGTTTTCATCCAATTTTCCAAAGGTTGACCATAACTTTCCTCTGATACCAACTATAGTGACCAGACTTCTCAAACATTGATTTTAAATCTTTTTAGATTAATATTTATTAAATTAATAAAACACATTTATGAGGGATTTAATATTTTAGTGCCTTTGGAAATATGGAACACAATCTTCAAATATTTTGAATGATCTTTAATATGTCCCCCAAATATATTCTCTTTAGTATAATTTATTGAAATACCCTGTATAAAGCCTTTCTTCATAACTTGAGGAATGAAAACATAATAAAGGGTGTTCTCAAATTGTTATTAAGGCTATAAAGATAAATAAAAAATCATAACATGAAAAAAGGGGTATAAAAACATGATCATAACATATTAAAATCATACCTAGCAAATCAAGGATTGGAATCATGAGTCATGGAACAAATATTGCAATTTCATAAGACTTGAATCATAATGGAATAAAAGAACATGATCCATGAGAGAATAAAATTTTGACAAGACATATATTCGTGGAAAACACATAATCATGTAAAATATTATGTCAAGGATACCCACCAATAAATTCATAACATGTTAGGATTTGACTAACTACCTGTATACCGACTTCATGATTACAATGACCTCCCATGTACAATTTTTTGGGTTTTGTATAACCTCTCATGTAACCTTTTATCTCATATAACAATAATAATTACCAAATTAATTTGATGGTGATAAAGCTACCATCCTTCAAGAAATCTATAAATTTATACACCACAAGATCATAGAATATTCATCATATCAGAACCCATAAAAGTAAATGGGTTTAATAAAAAATGTCTTCATAGCATAACCCATGCAAAAAATATGTGTCATAATTTTTTAATCATTTAATCATAATATAACCAATGGGAAAGATATTGATTTTATTAAAATTTCTTCATATCGTATCCCATATTAGAGAGAGAGGTTTTATAATCATTTCATAATCTTATCAAAGAATAACCCCTAGAAAAATAAATTGGTTTTATAAGAATTTTTTTCATGTTCTAACTAGTGGAAGAGAAATAGTTTCCATAAATATATTATCATAATAATCCATTCATAAAAAGAATAACAATGGGTTATTTGGTTCATATCCATAGTAAAGTATAATTTTCAACAAAGGATTCCACTTTAGATGGAAAATGATTTTGAAAGATAAGTCCAGTGGAATGTTTCTTGAGGAAGAAAATTTCACTTTTCAAATTACTTTTTAAAGCATATAACATTTTGGAAATACTTTTCTTTGAAATGAAACTTTAATCTTATAAAGAAATATTTAAAAAAAATTAAAATATTTTTTATGGAAAATATATTTTCCACTTTAAAAATAATTTTTAAAAAACAAGTTATTTGGAAATCCTTTCCATTGATAATAACCATAAAAAATTATAAAGTAATATTTAAATTAAATAATGTTCATTGTGGTGGAAAATTTTGTTCATGTCGTACACAAGTATTCCTTTCACGTTTTCAGTAAAAGCTAAAAATGTTTTTTTAATCAACATGAATATTCATTTTGAATTTTGTTAAAAAATTAAAACATGTGAAGAAATGTCTTTAATAAATTATTTTAAAAAAATGTTAAAAAAAGTTTTGAAACTATTTTTATAAAACATAGTTTTAGAATAAAAGGGTTTATAACCGAAGAAAGAAATGAATATGATTTTTCATAAAAACATTCTTAACTCTTGAGAACATAAAGATATAAAAATGAAGGGAAACAAGTATTGTCATGAAATAACCATATTAGAATAAATTTCATGAGTTTATTGATATATAGATTATAATATTTCATTATTTTAATCTTAATAATAAACAATCCTGATAAACGATGAGGTTGTAACATAAAACTCTTTCCATTTTGGAGACTTTTAATCCTAAGCCCATTTAAAGAATAAAGTTAAACAAAACTCAAAATATATGATAATAAATAAATTAATTTTATTACATTTTACTTAGGTTTTATATACACCTCATAAAATAAGATAGGTTCATAACATAACATATGTCTCAAAGAAGGAAAATTAAGTTAAAAGTCTTTTACCGCTTTGGTAATCATTTGAATAATAATACCCAATAAGGCATAAAATATAACGAAAATTTTAATTTTAATGAAACTAACAATGATATGACATGTAAAATGTGATTTATATTAACCATATACAATAAATTATTGGTGAAGTTTCATATGTCACCGAGAAATAATGGTGGGACCAGAAATACCTTACTTTAAGTCTTGACTTCCTTTGTGCACATGAAAACCTTTTATATATAAGATATGAGTTTAGTATAAATCTATTATTGATATATATATATATATATCATACCATATATTATTTACCTATTATCTTTTTATTACCTTATAAAAAACAATTACATGTTAAATTCATGTTTTAGGCAATAACTTATTTGTTTTTCATGTATATTTTGGTTAGTTATCATTGGTCCTCTTATATAGATCATGGTTCCATAATATTAAAAATCTAAATCATTATATAAATATATTATATATTTATTATATATTTATTTATTTTAATATATAATTGAAAGAGAAAGAAAATGGAATACATCATTCATGGAAATAGTAGGTCATACGTACACATGAATGTGGTTTCCATTTTCTTGATGAGTTTAAAGATAAATTTAAATGATATATTATATTTAAATAATATTTCATTATGTCATATATATTATATATTTTCATTAAAACTATCTTTATTACCTTCCATGTAAATCAGGAATAAATCACATCACTTTACGAGCCGGTAGTCCGCCGTATTCACAAGCAACATTATCATATTCACAAAAAAGAGAAATCATAAAGTTATGTGTGATATAATAATTCAAAATTAATAATAATATAATATTTATAGAATAAATCCATCAATATTTTCGACCATGATAGGTGTTAATGGAAAAATGAATGGCATTGGTTCAGAAGGCGGCAGTCTGCCGTACACACCAACGATGATTTCATAACCAATTTGATGGAATAATATATATTTTAAGGTAGTTAACCTAATATAAAAACATATAATTTTATGTAATATAGTTTTTATTATATAATCATGTTTTAATAATAATCATAGGCAGTGGATGAATAAATAAAATAAAAATATTCATTGATGAATGTTGCCTCTTCATTTGGTATCCTCCTTAGGTATGCACAAAAATCATTCCTAAGTTGAATTTATATCCAACATAAGTATGATAAGATGATATTTGGGATGTTTTGAATTTATTTTTCTATTTATGGCCAAACAAGTAGGTTTTAAATGTTCAATGTGGTAGGAGAAGTGGTGGCAATTTATAAGTAAGGTGAGTGTTACACTTATAATTTTTTAAATGGTAGAATTATACCCATGTTTTTTTCATATTACATGGCCCCAATAATTGAATATTATAAATCATAGAATATATTATTTTGAAATATTCCTAAATAATTTTTTTGTAAAATTCATTTGTTATTTCTAACCCTTATCATTTTAGTTTAATCCGGAGTAATCTTATATTTAACGGTAAATAATTTTAACTATTTTTACAATTCATTTTTTTCAAAACTTAATTTTAGATTTCTATATACTATAAATTATTATCATATAAAATATGGAATCCATTTTTCCAAATTATATATCAATAATTTAAAATTTTAATTTAAGAATTAATCCCACAGACATGATAAGGAATCATGTTTCTAAAGAACAAATGCCCAAAAGTTTACACAGCATTTTCATATCCAATTTCAAAATTAAATTGAATATGATAACCTAAATTATATTAATATATATATAATTGAACTAATGTTACATTAAAACCAATTTAAAATATAATTTAACATGATAAATATTTTCAATGAAAATGTAGTTTTCAATTAAAATCCAGTAATTTTTTACTATTCGTGAAAACATTATACTTTTCAGAAAATTCTCAAATAATCACACTAAAATAATTTATAAATTGTGTTTTAAAATATTAGTTTTTTTTCTAAATAAATTTTAAAAAAATGGAAAATATTAAATTTTATAAAAAACTATAGGCATGATAAAAGGAATATTTTCGGGAAGTGTATTTTTCAAGCAGAATATGAATTTATATTAACTCTATGACTCGAAATAATAATTATTTGGATATAAATTAAAATTTATTTATATATAACCTATAAATTTATTTAAAAAATTACTCATTAGTTATAATTTTAATTAAATAAAATGGAGAAATATTATACACTTTAAAATAGTTTTCATAAAATCCTTTTTTGAACAAGAAAATAAAATAATACTAAAATACAATATAAAGTTGATTAAAAAGTAATTAATTATTTAAATATAAATAAATATTACTTATTATAATTTAAAAAATAATTGATAATTTAAATTTATTTATTTATTTTAAAGAAATGGCAGTTTTATAAAAAAAAATATTTTCACTATTCCCTTTAAAAATCAATATTTTCCAAAAAATACCCAATTTCACCATTAGTTAATTTTTATATGATGATATCAAAATTTTAATTCATTTTATTAAATAAATTTTTTAAAATATTTATAAATTGATTATAGTTTCTTCCCAAAAAAATAAATATACATCATTTTTTAAGGAAAACATATTTTTTATGAATATAATTACATTACATAAAATTGATTGTTTATTTACTAAGATTTTATAAATAAATTTAAATTGAATCAAAAATTTAAATTTATATTTCATACAGTATTTTATACAATTCATACATTCCTATTTATCAGCTAGGTAATAATAGTCGTACAATAATTCATGGATTGTTGAAGCTCTATGTTGTGTGTTGTGCATGTTATCCAATAAAATTGTTGTTGTGTGTAACGTATGATAAAATAAATTCTTCATTTAATAAAATATAAAACAAAATTTACATATAATGAAAAATATTCAAAATTTAGAATAAATTTAGAAAAAAATCACAAAATCTTGGGGTGTTACATAGGATGGGGCTCCCCCTTCGTGGTTACTTCGTAATGGTTCTAAGGAATGACATGGTTCTACCTTGGTGGATCTATATCATGATCTAAGAAATATAAAACTAACTTAAATAAAGTATTATTAATATAAAGCATCACCTTAGAACTTGTCGATTGAAACTAATTTACTTCATTACACTTCTGTAAATTATTTTATTATTCTATTCATAACAAATTGTATATGCACTGCATATACCGGTTATGTTTGGGATAAAATTTTTGGTGGCCTAATGAGTTTTACAAACACCCTTATTTACTATCCCTAACATTTTAGTACCTAAGAGGACATCATCATCATATTTCTAGGTAAGGCAGAGGCCCACAGTTGAATATTTGAGCTTGATGGCATTGGAAGACTTAGGATATGGGATTGGGCATGGGACTAAAAATCATGTAGTGATCACTTTTTTATTAATGTTTATTTTGGTTCATGTTATATATGATAAAACTATTAGAGACCTTATTTATGTCTACCTAACTCATGTTCCATATTATAATATTTCATCTTTTTATAGAATATGATATATTATTTATCATTAGTGGCTTAGTTATGTTTTATATTTATTCTTATAGTGGTGGGGATGAATGATTTTTTATTATTTCCATTTATTCTTTAATATGATAAGAGTATCTAGTCCCACCATAGTATTAAATGAGACCCTTAATGTTAATTATCTTCCTTTGATGTGTGGGGATTCATGTCTGAGGTAATGTGGAGCTCTGATCTAGAAATTTTAGACTAAATCAGGACAAAACACTATAGGAACTCTATAAAAAATATAAATAACATTGAGAGAAGAATAATTGGATGAATGTTGTAGGTTTTAAGGGGTATGTATAAGAATATATAAAGCAATACCACTAATTTTTGAATCTACCATCAATATAATATGAGTATTTTAATATGATTAAAATAAATCATGATTTTAAAAAAATTAATGCAATCTTTTAATTATTTTATCTAATATAAATTATAGTGTTATAATTTTTTAATAATTTTGACTATCATTTAAAATAGCCCAAGTATTGAAATATATAATTTAAAATATTTAATTCTGTAACACCCCAAGCTTCCATGGTACTCTTCTCTATGAATAATACAATATCCTGTGTTGTACACAACTTCAAGTTCTAACACACCACAACCAATCAAACTAGCTATTATGAATATTAATACCCACTTTTTGAAAATTTATAAATTTCATCATTCAAAATGAACTTCATTTTTGGATTCTGAATACTAAAATTAGCTTAGGGTGAATTTTTGGTATTTTTCTGAAAACTTTCATTTTTTGATGAATAGTGAAAAACACTAAGTCATAGTTTAAAACCAAATTTTTATTTAAATAAATATTTAAATTATTTAAATATATTATGGATAAAAATAGATACATAATACCTATATAATTTCAATTTAATTCATTGGATATAGTTTAAAATACTTTTAGATATATAAAATATTTATTGAACTTTTTATCCTCTTTTACCCACCACCTAGGAGCTTCTGGAAATTTATATAAAACCTAACATTACCTCTTCTATGAGTTGAATTTCAAAACAAAAAGATACATGGTTGATATCAGTATGAAAAAGGTGGTTCAATAAAATGATAATAATTTTTGGGGAATGGTAACGTTTTACTTTTATTTACCACGGTTCAATGTAAATAGGGTAATTAAGGGTTAAAATGATATTATTATCTCCTGAAAACATGTACTAATTCTATTGGATAAGTGTAATTAGACTAAAAACAACCTTAGAAATAAATTATGATCCTTTAGTTCTACTTTTATTAGATTAGTACATTTATTATTATTTAATTCAAAGAAGAGTTAAAAGAGTTAAAATCATATTTTAATAACTAAATCATTTTTCATATAAGGTTAAACATAAGATAAATTTGACTATTAATATTCATAAAAAATATAAAAATATTTCCTATATAATTATATTTTATTTATATTATGTAGATATTAAATAATTTAATTTACATATGACACAATGATGATGCTGTAAATACCTAATTAACAAAACATTAAAATAATTTACATTACAAATATCCAAATAAATGTAATTTGAGTTTTTTTAAGAATTACAACACGTTTATATTTTAATATGACATATTGGGGTTGGTTAGATTAATATTTTTCCAAATAATAATGTTGTTATTAATTTAGAAAAAAACAAATAGTTTCAAAATTGACATAAAAGTGTTTTTGAAACAAATATTATATTATTAATTGATATTATATTTCTAAAAATCTATGTTTCGGCCAAAAGACTTATATAATGATAGGTGAATGATTAATGAACCAATCGGTATTCTCTTTGAAGTATATAGTATGTTTATTAACCATATAATATAAAAATACAAAGCAACATGGTAAATGTCAAACTGTTTAACTAAGAGTTAAATCTAAAAGATAATATTAATATAGTGACCCATACCAGTCTAAAACCTATTGATTGAGAGGTTTTCGACACATTCCCACATTTTAATTTAAATAATTTATTTTGGAGCCATCAAAAACAGAAAATTATTTTAATATATAATAATATTTCTAGAATTTTTTAAGGTGCTCGTCACCCTCTTATAAAAAGGCACTCCCATTCTCTATAATTCATAAATAAGAAGTCCTTTGGCTTAGCCAAACCCAGCCCAAATACCCTATAAACTGACCTCCCTTCATCTTAGAGGCCTTACTTTAGTTAGTATGCCTACTTAAGGATCCCTTTTGATCAAATCCAAAAGTAGAACATGAAGAAGAGGTAAATATTTCATCACCTCTTCCAAGTTCCTTTATTTTTCCATCTCCTCTTTCATTGTTGTTTCCATTATAAATTAATAACTCCAGTAAATTCTATATACTGTGATGTTATCATAAATATTTTACAACCATATTCATTATTCTATCCATCCTTTGAATGACATGTCACCATACGTGCGTACGTACGGATTACTGTCTCCACGTCGTGGTGTAATTGTTATTCAATACATTATTATTTGGATGGGTGTAATAATGATGTTTAATTGATGTAAATAATAAATATAACATGATAATTATTCTTTATATATGATATACCATCCAATTATATATGACATTAAAATCAATATAATGATATTGTCGCTCGTGCGTATGTATGGATTACCATCTCCACAAACGTGATGAGATTCATTCCACATCATATCCATTCAAGACTAATTTTCATTCAATGATTAAAAATAATGATTAAAGACTTGATATAATTATGGATATGAATAAGATACATCTTATCCATAACAAACATTACTTATGTAACAAAGCATATAATGGAAAACGAATCAGTTAGCACCTGAAACGACGATAATACTAAGATATTATTAACAAAGCAATGTTAAAAGATCATATATGATATCATATTAATGTATATGATTATTTTATAATATAATAAAAATTATTTTACCATTATGAAGGAGGTCAACATACCCTCAACCAAATAAAAGTACAAGGTAAGGGTTAATTCTACAATCTCTTCATTATTTGAGGTTGATTATATGTAATTATCTACTGGGACCTCTTTATCATCCACATACATGTTTCATAAAAATATATTTTAAAAAATTCTTACTATTTTATAGACTATCGAATAATGTCATTTATACCCTTTTTTACTTTTATAAGAGGTTAATAATGGAATATTTCCATCGTTTTCCAAACAAGGTACTTTTTGACCTATTCGAAAAATTTAGGGTAAGAATATTTTTTTAACATATACGGCAGGTGTGGCTATTTTATTCCATTATAACATCGTCGAAGATTCCCTTAAAATATTATTAGAATATTATAAAAATAATTTTTTTCTTTTATAATTATATGACTTTTAAATGATTTCAAAATAGAAAGATATATTTCTCAAAAAATGTTTTGATTTCATCTATGTTAACATCCTTTGATGGATTGTAAACTTATTCAATGTTGATTTATTATGATAAAAACATACATATTTTATTGAAGGTTTGAGATATTTTTGACTATGGACGTGCTATTTTTATACCATTCACGGTTTGTGGATAAATTATTGACATTTGTATGCAGGTTTTAATACAAATTTTTATGTTATGTTTAAAACTTTTCATATGAGGACTGAATTAGACTACGTAAGTGATGGGTGGAGCCCCCTATAGCTCCTCTATGCATCGGTAGGTCTCATGAGACAAATGGAACAAGTCCTTGACAAAATCTTATTTGTAGTCTTTGAATAAGGCATTCACTATATGGTGATGAAAGACTGGCATTATGCATTCCATAATTATTAAAGTGGCTATTGATATTTCATATGAATATTCAACTAGTAGAATATCCATGTGAATAAGTAAATTGAATTATTTCATTTTTTCTTTGACATATTGTTATGAATTTAATGTTTAAAAGTCTTTTGTTTTCTTCTTATACATTGCCTTAAATGGTTATTCTTATTTATGAATGTTTCTGCTATATTGTTATCCTTACTGAGCATCTAATCTCACCCCTTTCTATATTTTATTTTTCCCAAGATGTGAAGAATTATATTATGACTGACTTGTAGGTATAGTCTACGGGATCTCATTTTTTTCTATATAAAAAATGTTTTTGTAGTTTTATATTTGATGATGTAATGTAAACCTTATGAATGTATCTATCACTTCCAAGGATCCTAAACAAATCGGTATTTCAAGAATTGATCTTTTGTGATCATGACAATGACCTGTAATAATGCACCCACTCTGGTCTTCTAAGGTTGGGGCATTAAAGATGGTTTCATATGATGTTTAGTATAAACCTTGGAAACAAGATTTAGATAAACTCTGATTAGTGCACATAACCCTACGATAGACGTTGAGGATTAGTGTAGATGAACATCCTAGAATTTTAGTTTTGTAGAGGTTTTGTGAGTTTTCAAAGAAATACATCCCTATCTGGATATGAGCAGGTAGAGGTGGCTCTGGCATAGATGTATCTATTGGTAAAACCCAAAAACACCACTTTGAGATAGACTCGAATTAGAACTGGTGCATGACAACGCGCATTGCTACACTCTTGGTTATGACACTCCCGAGGAATATGATTAGGATAATTCTCATTTTCATAACAAACAATTATGAATGTATTATGGGTATATACTTCCTCAATGAATTTTTATTATGATTATGGATTATATCAATAAACTATTCAATTTATGTTAAGTTTGGAATTATGTATTTTAATTTATAAACTAATCTAGTTTATGTCATTATTTAGAAATGGAGACTAGTGGAAGGAATTGAAACCATATAAACGCATGAACTCCATGTAGGGATTTCCCTTCTACTCAAGATAATTATAGTGCAGCTGGTGATACAACTCGTACTAATTAGCTAATCACCATACTGGGACACCTCACTTAGGATATGAATAATAACCTTACTCGTATGGAGAACCCTGATCCAGAGCATAGAGGATCAATGATATATCGCTTCACGAGGAAAAAACCACCAACATTCAATTGGAGTACAAATCCATTAGTATCTGAGTAGTGGATAAATTCCTTAGAGAAAATATTCCACGCCTTGTGGAGTAGTCAAAGGGAAAAAGTTGTCATTGCAGTTTACCACCTCACTGGAGATATTGATCAATGGTGTTTATTGATTCAAAACACAAAGGAAGATGATGAAGTATCAAATATGGAATTGAGGTAGTTTAAAGAGATTTTCGTCGAAAAATACATTCCATGTGACCATTGAACGGATATACAAAGGTAATTTCTGAGTATGAGGCAAAAGGAGGATGAGAATGTGGCAATGTATGAAGCTAACTTTACAAGGTTAGTGAGGCATGCTGTAGATTATATACGTAACCGAAGAAGTAATATTGATCATTTATTTGATGGGTTAAACCCATTTTTCCATCAAGAAACAGTCTCAGAATCCTTCTCATCATATGAAGATATTTTCTCATGTTCTATCAAGATATGATAATAATTCTCTATGTCTTATAACATTAAAGCCATGAAAGAGAAGAAGAGATTTGCTGAACACTCTGGAAATGGAAATAAGGGGTATAAGGGAAAAGTTGAATATTCATCCTGCTGAAAATGTGGGAAGAAACACCCTACTACTTTACTGAAGGGAATGTGAGTCTATTACAATAGTGGTGAAAAAGGCCACCAAGATCGTTATTGCAAGGGGAAGAAATAGGCTATCGATGTTGAATGCTACAATTGTAGAGAAAGTGGGAATTATGCGAATGAATGTCCTAAACGTCAGGGGAACTTATCTCAGAAAAGGCCAAGGGATTAAGGAAAAGCTTATGCTATCACTACTGTTGAGTTTGAAGCTCCGAAAGACATAGTGGATGGTTATTTAATGGTTTCCTCAAGTTTAGAAAATTCATTATTTGATTCTAGATCATCGAATTGTTTCATTTGATCCCAGTTTTCTAAGAAAATTAGATATTTTCAATTTTATTTAATAAGGGAGTTTTCAGTCAAAACTCTTAAGGGAAGTATCATTGCAAAAACTTTTTTTGAATCAGTCCCCATTAGGGAATATAAATTTTCTTTATCTGCTAATATCATCATCATTCCCATGATTGAATTTGATATAATCCTCGGTATGGATTGGATTTCGGACCATGATGAAATTTTTTTTTGTAATAATAAAGAGGTTACTATTTTTTATGACGGTGATAAATTTCACCTTATCTTTAGAGTAGAATCGTCAACACCTAATTATTATTTAGATCCACCCCCAGTAGCTCAACTAAATTCAATTATTGGGGAGTAAGAGAATGAAATAACTGTGGGTGAGGAAAAGAATGTTCAAATAGACGATATACCTATTTTGAAAGAATATGTTAATGTGTTTCCATATGATTTACCTGGAAATGCTCCATAATGAGACATTGAGTTTACTGTTGAATTAATTCTTGGATCAAGGCCCATATCGAAGACCCCTTATAGAATGGCCACTATGGAATTAGGGGAACTAAAGAAACATCTAGATGAATTGAGTAATAAGGGATTTATTCGCCCTAGTGTTTCTCCATGTGGATCCCCTTTCCTTTTTGTTAAGAATAAATATGGATCTATGAGGTTGTGCATTGACTATAGGGATATCAATGCTATAACAATAATGAAAAGGTATCTCCAACCTCAAATTGAATATTTATTCGACCAACCTTATGGAGATCAATAATTTTCAAATATTGACCTTCAATATGGATATCATCAGTTGTGTTTGAAGAAGGAAGACATTAAGAAAACTGCATTTAGAACTAGGTATGGGCATTATGAGTTTACAGTAATGCCTTTTGGATTGACTAATGCACCCTTTGTCTTCATCGATCTAATGAATAGAGTTTTCAAGGAATATCATGATGAATTTGAAGTGGTATTTATTGATAATATCATGGTATACTCCTAAATCTACACAGATCATGAAAATCACTTGCCAATTATCCTGAATACTCTTAGAAGACATGAATTATATGGGAAGTGTATCATGTGTGAATTCTGGCTTTATGAGATTTCTTTTCATGGACATATTATCTCCATGGATGGAATCTATTTTCATCCTTATAAGGCCATGTCAATCCAAGAATGTCCGGCATCGATGAGTATAACTGAAATATGCTGTTTTATTTGTCTAGCAGGTTATTATCAGCATTTCATCTAGGTTTTGCCTTATTGGATAACCCATTATCCAAGCTCAAATTTAAAGGGGTTAAATATGTTTGGAAAAAAGAGTGTGAAGAATTTTTTAAAGATTTTAAGAGAATATTAGTCAATTATATTTTCTTAACTCTACCATCGGAAAATGATTGGTTTGTTATTTATAGTGATGATTCAAAGAAAAGACTTGGATGTGACCTTATGAAGAAAGATAGAGTAATTGTTATGAATCACAACAGCTAAAAATTCATGAGAAAAACTATCCTACTCATGATCTTGAGTTAGCAGCTATAATTGTTTCTTATAAGATTTGGAGACGCTATCTCTATCGTGACAAATGTCAGATTTATACCGATCACAAGAGTTTGAAGTATATTTTCTCTCAGAAATAACTCAACATGGGGAAAAGTTGATGGATTGAACTACTCAAGGATTGTGATTTCACGATACACTACCACCTGGGGAAGTAAAATAAAGTGGAAAATTATTTGAGAACAAATGATCATGGAATTTTGAACAAGATGAGTGTTGAAAAGTATCCTATATACACGGATCTCGTAAAGATGGATATGGGAATAACCATGGAAGGTGAAATATCAATTATTTTTCAAATGGTTTCAAAACCATCTTTACTAGAAAAGATGAAAAATTTTCAGGATGATGATGAGGAGTTTCAAAAGAAGATTAAAGCTGTGAATAACGGGAGATTGAGTGACTTTGTATATGAAGATATAATTTTGAAATTTGGGTAGTGAATTTGTGTTCCCGATATACCTGATCTAAAAAGAGAAATGTTGGATGATTCCCATAGCTCCAATTTCTGTATATACCTTGGTAGCACCAAAATGTAATGATATTTGAAAGAACGCTTTTGGTGGGAAAACATGAAGAGGGAGATTACTGATTTTGTGTCAAGATATATGGTTTGTCAACAAGAGAATGTTAGAAGGAAACATACTCTAGGAGTCATGCAACCTCTTCCCATACCTGAATGGAAATAAGATAATATTACAATGGAATTTGTCATGGGGATACCAAAGACTCCTAGAAGGAAAGATGTAATATGGGTCACTACTAATCATCTATCCATGTTGGAAAATTTTATTAATATAAGGGAAGATTTACCACTTGAACGTCTTGCAAGAATTTATATTAATGAAGTTGTGAGACTTCATGGAGTACCCCTATCAATTATTTCTAATCTTGATCCCCGTTTTACATCATGATTCTGGAAAAGCCTTCAGAACGTCCTAGATACTGAACTTCGTTTGAGCACTGCCTACCACCCCCCAAACTGATGGACAATCAGAATGGAATATTCAAACCTTAGAAGACATGTTGAGATCATGCTCACTTGTATTTAATGGTATGTTGGATCAATATTTACCTCTGGTAGGAATTTCCAGTAACAATAACTTCCATTCAAGTATTCATATGGCACCATATGAAGCGTTATACGGAAAGAGATGTCGCACACCAACCTGTTGGGATTATGTTGGTGAACGAAAACTCATAGTCCCAAAACTGGTGGAGGAAACGATAGAAAAGATAAAGGTAATCCAAAACCATGTCAAAGCAGCTCAAAGTAGGCAGAAGAGCTATGTTGATGACCAAATGAAGGATTTGTAATTTTCGATATGAGATCATGCTTTCTTGAAGGTATATCCATGGAAGGGTGTTATACGTTTCAGTAAGAAGGGATAATTGACTCCCAGGTACATCAGACCTTTCTAAATTCTAGAACGAATTGGGGTTATAGCATACCGTTTGGAAATGCTGCCAAGTCTCTCCAAAGATCATGATGTATTCCATGTATCATTATTGAGAAGATACATTCCTGACCCAACCCATGTACTCACCTATGAGGAATTAGAATTGGAACCTGATCTTTCTTATTGGGAAGAGCATGTCATGTTTCTTGATACAATAGAACAAGTATTGAGAAACCAGACGACTTGTCTGGTAAAAGTTCTATAGAGAAACCATAATATGGAAGCGGCAATGTGGGAACTCGAGGAACTATGGATGAAGAACCACCCGAGTCTATTTATGCAGTAATATTCTAGAAATTTTGAGGACAAAATTATTTTAAGGAGGGGAGAATATAACACCCCAATCTTCCACGGTATGCTTATCTTTGAATAATATAATAGAATGTGTTGTACGCAACTATGATTTCTAACACACCACAACCAAACTAGCCATTATGAATAATAATATTTACATTTTGAATTTTTTTAAATTTTATCTTTCAAAATGGACTTCATTTTTTTATTTGGAATATTGAAATTATCTTAGGGTGAATTTTTCGTATTTTTCTGAAAACAGTCAATTTTTTATGAATAGTGAAATACACTGAGTTATAGTTGAAAACCAAATTTTTATTTAAATTTTTATTTATTTAATTTAAAATTATTTTAGTTCAAAATAGATTCATAATAACTATATATGTTCAATGTAATTCATTGGAGTCGGTTTAAAATAATTTTAGATATACAAAACTTTTGTTGAACTTTTTCCCGTCTTTTACCCACCTCATAGAAGCATTTTCAAATGTACATAAAACATAATTTTACATCTTCTGTGAGTTTAATTTCAAAAATCCTAGAGAAATGGTTTATATCAGTAAGTAATATTATTTCCAATAAGATGATAATATTTTTTGGTGAATATTAACTTTTTTACTTTTATTTACCACGGTTAAAAGTGAATAGGGTAATTAAAGGTACAAATGATATTATTATTACCCAAAAACTTGTCCTAATTCTATTGGATAAATTTAATTCGACCAAAAAAAACCTTAGGAATAAAATATGATCCCTTATGTCCACTTGGATTAGTTTAGGACATTTGTTATTATTTAATTCGAAGAAGAGTTAAAAGAGTTAAAATCAATGTTTAATAACTAATTTTTTTTTAATATAGGGATACACATAAGATCAATTGGACTATAAATATTCATTATTAATCTAAAAATATTCCCTATATAATGTTATTTTATTTATATTTCTTTGATATTAAATTATTTAATTTATTTATGACACAATGATGATGCCGTAATTACATAATTAATGAAAGATTAAAATAATTGACATTATAAATATACAAATAAATGTAATTTAGGTATTTTTATGAATTACACTAATTTAATAGGTTTATATGACATAATAAGGTTGGTTATATGAATTTTTTTGATTTAATAATGTTGTTATGAATTTAGAAAAAATAAAATATCAAATAGTGTCAAAATTGACATAAAAGAGTTTTTAAAACTAATATAATATTATTAATTGATATTATATTCATAAAAATATAAGGATTGTATAAAAGAGTTATATATTGATATGTGTATCATTAATTAACGACTTGTGGTTATTTTTTCTGTATATAGTATATTTATTAATCGTATAATAAAAAAATACAAAGAGACATGATAAATGTCAAACTATTTAACAAAGAGATAAATCTAAAAGATAAAGTTACTATAGTGACCCAAACATGTCCATAACCTATTGGTTGAGTGGTTTTTGACCCATACCCACCTGATCCATTAAATAATCCATTTTTGATCTATTAGGAACTGAAAAAGATTTTATTATAAAATATTATTTCTTGCTTTTCCTAAGGTTCACCTCACACCTCTTATAAAAGGCACTCCCCCTTCTCTCTAATACACACATTAAATCCCATTTGGATCACCCAAACCCTGCCAAAATACCCTCTAAACTATAATAAATTCATCCTAGAGTCCTTCCCTTAGTCAGAAATCCCACTTAACGACCCCTTTTGATCAAATCAAAAAGAAGAACCTGAAGAATATGTAAATATTTCATCACCTCTTTCAAGTTACTTTCTTCTTCCACTTCCTATTTCTTTGTTGTTTTCATTATAAAATAATAACTCCAGTATCTTATATATACTATTATGTTGTTATAAATATGGTACAATCATATAAATTATTCTATCAATCCTTTGAATGACATGTCACCATATGTGCATACGTACGACTTACCGTCTCCTCGTCATGGTGTAATTGTTATTCAATACATTATTATTTGGATGGGTATAATAATAATGTGTAATTGTTATAAATAATAAATATAAAATGATTGTGATTCTGTATATATGATATATAATCCAATTATACATTATTTTAATATCAAACGAATGATATTTTCAGTCGGGCGTATGTACGGATTACAGTCTCCACGAACGCGATGTTCTTCATTCACCATCGTATCCATTCAAGAATAATTTTTATTTGATGATTAAAAATTATGATTAAAGGCTATATATCATTCTGGCTATGAATAATATACATCCTATCCATAACAAACATTACTTACATAAAAATTCATATAAAGTAAAATGATTCATTTAACACCCGAAACGACGATAATACTAAGATATTATTAACAAAGCAATATTAAAAGATCATATATTATTTCATATTAATGTATATGATTCTTGTGTTATTTAATAACAATTATTTAACCATTATAGAGGAGGTTAACCTAACCTAGACCAATTAAAAGTACAAGGTAAGGGTTAATACTACAATCTCTTCATTATCTGAGATTGTTTATACGTAATTATCTACTAGGACCTCTTTATCATCCACATCCATGTTATTTAAAAAGCAATTAAAAACATTCTTACTATTTTATAGACTATGGGATAAAGTCATTTATACCCTTGTTTGCCTTTTATAATATTTTTATAAAGGAATCATTCCATCGTTTTCTGAACAAGGTACATTTTGACATTTTTGATAAATTTAAGGTAAGAGTGTTTTTTAACATATACAGCGGGTGCGGCTATTTTATACCATTATAACATCGTCGAAGCTTCACTTTCAAGATTATAAGAATATTTTCAAAATAAATTTTTTCTTTTATAATTATATGACTTTTAAAAGGCTTCAAAATAGAAAGAGATATTTCTCAAAAAAATGTTTTGATTTCATCTATGTCAACACCCTTTGATGGATAGTCAGCTTATTTGAAGTTGATTTATTATGATACAAAACTTTCATACTGTATTGAATGTTTTGTGATATGTTTGATTTTGGATGTGATATTTTTGTACCATTGACAGTTTATGGATAAATTATTGACATTTCATATGCATGTTTTTATACGAATGTTTATGTTATGTTTAAACCTTTTCATATGAGGAATGAATTGGACTTAGTAAGTGACGGGTGGAACCCGTTATAGCTCCTCGATGCAACGGTAGTTCTAATGATACAAACTAGTGTCTTGAGAGAAGGCCTTGACAAAATCTTATTTGTATTCTTGGCAAAAGGCCTTGACTATGTTGTTATGAAAGTCAGGACTTATTCATTCTATCATTATGAAGGTGGCTATTGATATTGCATGTGATTATTCAACTAGTAGAATATCCATCGAATAAGTAAATGAAATTTATTTGATTTTATCTTTCCCTTATTATGTTTAATTTGAAGTTTAAGAGGATTTTTTTTATTTTTATACATTTCCTTAAATGCTTAGGATTATTTATGAATGTTCCTGCTATACTTTTTATCCTTATTGAGCATCTTTGCTCACCCCTTTTTATGTTTCATTTTTCCCAGGATCCGAACAAGTATATTATGACTGACCTGTAGTGATAGTCTATGGGATCTCAGTTTTGTCTATAGAAACAATGATGTTGTATTTTTCCATTTCTTGATGTAATGTAAACCTTATGAATGTATCTAACACTTACAATTATACTAAACTAATCAGTCTTTCAAGACATGACCTTTTGTGATCATGCCAATGATATGTAAAAAGGCACCGACTCTGGGTTTCTGAGGTTGGGGCATTACAAATTCTCTTAATTTATGAAATCATATTTATATAATGGACAATGATTTTCAATTTTCTTATTCAAATTATTCATGGGTGAATTGTTGGATTTTTTTAAGCTGAATATGGAGGTGAAGAGTAAAAAATCATATATGATTTGTTTTTTGACAACAATTGTATGTAAAAATGACCAAATAATTTTTAACATGGTTTTAATGATTTAAAATTTATTTATTTAATTAAATAATGTGTTCAAAAATAATAAATTAAATATCAAAACCTATAATGGAACTTAAAATTTTTAAATCCTATTTTATCCAAATAAAAAAATATTTCTTATATTTTATTTTGAAGAGTTTATTTAAAATATTCCATTTCTTTTTTAATGGTTTACATGGAAAAAATATAATTTTTCATCAAATGTTTTAATTAGCTTAAATATTTAATATTATTCATTGTATAATGTAAATTACTTTTATAATCAATATTCTTATTTAAAAACACCATATTCCTTTACATATAAATATGAACATTCATCAATAATTTATCCAATATTATAAAACATATAGCTTTGAAAAAAAAATAACCAAACATTTCTCTTAAGATTCTTATATATTTTTGGTACCTTATAGAATTACTAAAATAAAATCCTCTCATGGAATATTTACATAGTGAAGGTGGGGTCCCATAAAAGAAGTAACATTGATTTACCGAAGCTCTTTTATTATAATTCATTCCTATATTATTTAAAATAAAATTTTATGTTTTTATAACAATAAATAAGATATTTATATCATTTTTAATTTAATTAAAAAAATTAAATATGTAACCTTCATTCATTATTAAATCATTTAATAGAACGTTTATACGTTCATTATTTATACATCTAACTTGGGTGATGTAATTTTATCTATAGCATTACCTCGTATGAATGTATTTAACAATAACTTTATGATTTAATAAATTAAAAATAATTAATTTATAACATTATTAATATTATTTAATTTAAAAATGATTTCATAATTGATATATTAAACTATGTTATCAAATTGAGAAAAGTAACCTCAATGAAAATATCAATAAACGTATTGCATTAGGAACATAAATTTTATATATTATAGAACACTTATGACAATATTGAACATATGTCACCTCATAAATGTTTTTATTTTTAATTTTATTACATTTTGTACTCTTGGATATTGATCAGTGACCAGTACCACCAAGTCAAAGCAACTTTGGAATTGTGGAATAAATATCTCCAAACAATAAAATTAAAATATATATATACAATAATTTAATTAAAAATTAAAATAGAAAAATTATAATAAACATGAATAAGTTTCTTAAATTATTAAATTTTTAAAAAATGATAATATTTTTGAATTTAGAATTCCATATAGAGATAGTTGGGACTTTAAGTAAGGGTTAACTCCTCTTGATCATATTTCTAACCCTTTTAATATTCACATCATCTATATATTCATTTATGATTCCTGTATGACATTATTTGAATATCAAATATAATATTCTTCTATTTTTAGTGATTATTATATATCGTTATCCTCCCTTGGTTGATCAATTAATACCTCTACGTTACTATGTTGGTATTGGACATTATTCGATTTTTTATTGTTTCTTAATTTTACTTAATCCTCATGGAAATCACATTATTTTATATGTGATATTTTATATTTATCCCTAATATAAATTAATTATCAACTCATTCTTATTTATGAGCATTACTTTTTTATTTTATTTATCTTTAATTCAAAATATTATTAAGTAAAATGTTTCTCCATTATAGGTAATCATGTTATGCTTTCATGTTTCATTATAATCCATTTAATTTTATTTAAATTCATAGAGAACACATATACATGTAAATTTTATGATGTGACTAGTGGTCTTGGAATCATATATCCACCCAATTGATTATGTGATGCTTATGTATCACGATATGTTATGTATAATTCATGCAAAAAAGGAAAACACAATGTCATAACATTTTGGAAATGTTCCTTGACTTGTACTCATGATGATATGTTAAACATTTAATTATATTGACTTCTATTTCATGGCCATTAGTTGTAACTTGGGTTTATCATATGTTATAATTCTTTCTTATACTCAATGATCTCTTAATATTCCTTATTAATTTTATCCTCATATTTAATATTTGGTTATCCACTTACTGAGATTTTAGATCACCCTTTCTTTTGATTTATCTTCTTAGGAGATTAAATGAAATTATATATTTTTTATGGATTATATAATTTATATTATGATGATATATAAAAATATACATGTTTTAATTATGAAAATGTTTTATTATATGGTTATGATATTACCCATTGTCTTTTCTCTTTTAGTGGATTTGGGGTTCTCCCTACTAACCCTCTTCTTCCTCTCCCTCCAATGTGTTTTATCTTCATTATTCTCACTTTTTTAAGATTTCCATATTATCCTTATATGGATCACACTACTTATAATATTTAATAGTTGGGTACCATGGGCTCCTTGGTGATTATAAATTCCAAGGAAATGATTTCCACTAAGGAACAGGGATCTAACTCCAATTCTTTCCCAATGATATTCCCTCTCATATAAAACATTGGGTTTCAATGAACTCATTTATATATATCCTAGAATTTATACATATTCATTTTAAACGGTGTTGTCGGGTGGTGATCTCAAATATCCCATTCTATATATTATATATAACAACCATTTTCCATTTAATTATGGGTTTAATATTCCAGGTTATGACTATAATTAACACCTATTATAGGTATCTTCTTTATAAGAAATACTGTCTTTATGGTGTTATTTTTTAATAATGTGAGGAATTTATCTTAATCTGGAAATCATTAGTTGAATCATCAATGAGTGGAGTTTCTTAGAATCTATCCCCATTGGGGTGGATGATTCAGTCCTATATCCCCTATATAATGATTTCCTCTAACTATATATATATAAATATTGATATTTCTTAGTTGTTACTTACCTTATCCATTAATTTTTATTGATTATCTCCTACCCTTTTTGGTGTATTTTTTCTCAACCATGCATCCAAGGATTCTTAAGTGGTGATGCTAAAGGAATTTTCATTATTCATTGCATTCCTCTGTAACCTATTACTTCATACCTAAATTTATTATTTTTTGTTCATGACCATTCCTAATGTTTTATGTTTCATTGGAATTTAGGGATTTATCATTATTTACTTGGATTTTTCCCTATTATTATGTCACTCGTTTCATAAGACAATGTGTAATTCCACATTGGATAATGACCATGCCTACTCAACCTCCTATAATTTCTATAAACTAAGCTCTATTAATCCTTAAATGAATCTTTTCTAATATATAAGGATATTATCAGGTCCATATACTCTAGATAAGGTTGTTTATGTATCCCCCAATTTTATATTTGGAAAACATCGTTGTTGTTAAACCAATCGACATAAAATTTGATGGCATGAAACATATCGATACCATTAATGTATGATAAAATCTATAGGAGTATAAGGCAGATTAAATGATAGTTTTATCACATGGATACTATAATATTATATCAATATACTATTTTTATTAGGCTACCTAGTACTGTGTATTTTGGTCTAGGTTTTTTTGTACATAAGTGTACCTCATAGGTGGCAGAAGACGTGTGTCTAGAATAGATGTGAATAATGAATAGTGGATTTAGTGGTTAATTATCGTTGATATCCAAACTTATTAATGTTTTACTCTTCTTTTATTTGAGAAAATGTTATTAAATAGGATAATGATGGAACCAGAGTTGTTTAAAATATGATATTTATTAAGCATGATCAAAGATGGTTTTTTATATGAATTATAGTTAAAGGATAAAATATAATGTTTTAAAAGTTGAAAGTTGTTTATTTAAGGTTTGGTAAAGATTGAATGTTTTTTGTGAATATGATCAAACCATAGCACAATCCATAGTGGTTTATATGTCATAATTTTAGAAAACCTTTTTATGGAATAAATGAGGAAAATTTATGATATAGTATAATAAACCTCATTGTAGTATAGAATCCTCCATTAGATTGGTAACTATTTCTAGAGAAGGATGTCTAGAGAATACCTAGAAACAATGAGGAAAAAAATCCATTCCATGGTTGGAATCAATATTTTGAAAATATTATGAGGCTGATTAGGTTATAAGGTGTCATTATGATGATTTTAATTCGTGATGTTATTATAAATTCTTGACTCACGAAATAAATTTGTAACTATTCAAGGATTCTATGGATGATTAAAAATTATACGGTGATGTATAAACATTATAAATTTTCTAAGATGGTTCACTTATATATTTTGAAGCATCCATTTATAAAATGGGATATAAAGGAATCAAGATATTTTTATAATCCATTTTACATAAAAACTAGAAAAAAATTCATGGAATTGATTGTAAACGTGAATTTTTTTCTAAAGGATGTTCCAGAAGCAATTATTGTAAAAGAAAAAACTAAACCATACTTTTTTGTACAAAAAATCAATATTTGTTTTTATATATAATTTAAAACAAGTTAATTGAATTTTTTTCCTTAGGATATTGAATTAGTGGCCATGTTTTTCATATTTAAACTACTAACCAAAAACCCCATTGTGATTTACATGGAAACATTATTCTTTTCATAAATTCTAAAAAATTAATATATTTTAGTTCAAATTTGAAATATATAAAGACATGATCCTTCTTGGGATCCCCAACGTAATTATATTGGATGTAAATGACATTGGGGTTATGACATGTGTCATTTTAAGGGAATGATTTTTAATGAGTTGGATTGAATAGACTAAATTGGATATTTTTAAATGAAAAAGAAAAAAATAATTAAAAAATTATAACTACTGTGCATCATAAAATATTTTAGTTTTTAGATGTGAAGAACTGATACACACTTTAATTTTTATAGTAGTTAATCAATTTTAAGTTGAAGTAAGACACAATATATTGCATATTATATTGATTACAATATTCATATATTCATTGTATATGACCAAAATATGAAATTATTTTATCCCAATCCTTAGGATTTGAGTAGAGTTATAATTTTAAGGAGTGAACATTCATCGTGATAGTGTAAGGATCCTAAATCTTATAATCACAATTGTAAAATAGTGGTTTATTAGCATATTGAAACATTGTCGATGTATTCTCATGCATGTATCCCATTTAGTTGAACTAACTAAAACTTCTTGTTCCAATATATTTTTTTATGTACATATTTTTGTGTATTATTTGTTTGAATATATAGGTTCAAATTTTCATATAAAATTGTAAATAATATTTATTTAATAACAGAAGAAACTTATTTCAAATACTATATATGGTGTTTAGGACTTTTTAGTTCATATAAGTGGTATCTAATCTTAAAGATTATTTCCTAAAACATATAACTCAAGTAGATCATTAACATGGAGAATGATATTAACCAAAAGTGATTTTTCACTTTTCATCAACTGAAATTATTAGGTTTGTAATGATTATATGATATTACTTTTATGATCTCTGGGCATTGATGTTTTCTTCACTATAATTCATATAATTCATGAAAGTTTTCCAATCAAGATGTTATTGAATGAAACAAACAAGAATATTCTCAAAATATATTATACATAACATAATACACTATTTAGGTAACTTTCAAGTCATATATATTTAATGGTGATGATATACATATTTATAAAATCTATATGGGATAATATTTATAATATCTATGAAGGGTAAACAAGGTTAATTAGGTGTAGATGAAAGTATTATGAAAAAATATTAATCATTAGAATATATATCCAAATAAAAACATTAATGGATCTTATAAATACATCATTGAGTTTTTTTGGACCCATTCGTGAAAATAGTAATGAAATTTATGATATATATATTTTGAAGAATATTCTAGTAATATTTCTATATTTATTCAATACAAATGGGTTGGTTCTTAAAGAAATAAATTTTCAAGAACATTCAACTGATGATTTGAAGTTTATTTTGGTGGATTTTAAGATGCATGTTAGTTTGGAAAGATAAACACTTCAATAAACAAAATTTATTTTTATTAAATATATGGAGAAACTTGACATGATCTTTAAAAAAGAATATGAAAAACACTTTAGTGGGGAATTTATCTCCCTTATAAAAATTATGTTTAAACAAGTGAATATAATATTTGAGGGAATGATTCCATTGTATTGTGTCATGTGTGTAATTATTCGGAACATAAAAATAATATTTCCAAGGTGGATTTATGATAATGATACGAAGTTTAATTTCTCAAAAAACCTATACTAGAGTTTTTTCCCTAACACATATTATGAAATTTTGAGACAAATTTTTTAATATGTTTCAACAAAACAGTTTATTAAGAATATATGGTGATAATTATAATATAATATTTGAAGAAGGTGAAATTAAATTCCAATAATATTTTCATGATATTATGATAGTTAATGTAGAAAATTTATAATTTAAATAAAATAAGTAAATTAATGGCAAGGTTTCATTGACCTCAAAGTTGATCTTGATTGTGTGTTTGGGGAGATAAAAATCTAAAGAATGTAAAACAATAATAATTATGGTATGATATAAAATTCTTTATAGTATATTGGCCAAATCATAAAAATAATAATTCAAATAGAGAGGGCTCTGAAAGATCATGTGACTAAGAATAAAAAATATATATAATTTTTGGATTTAATATAAATATTTTGGAATAAATAAAGGAAATTAATGACCTTAATTATTTTACTGAGGAGTGAGTAAAGAATATATAATAACTTAAGTAATAAACGGTAATATAAAATAAAAATATTGGCGATGAATTAAAAATTTGATATTACATGTTGAAAATAAAATTTGGAATATTTTTAGAGGAATAAGATATGAAAATTGATTTAGAAAGTGTGAGGACCTTTAAAAAGTTCTTTAATGGTCAAAGGTCTGATTACATGTGCAAGATTTAAGATGGATACGAAATTGAATAAACCAAAACTATGACAAAAATTGTTTCATACAAGATAAAATAAATAATATAGATTTATATAGTACTCAATTATCAATTTCTATTCTATAATTGTATTTCTATTCACATGCTATAAACATGAGTAGTGAAATTAATATGATTCCCCCCTAATAGCGTGTCAATAATTTCGTTACATGGCCAAATAATGACTTATTATAGTGAGTATTGGAGCTGTTTACAAAGACAGAAACCTATAATCCAATAATAGTGGATGAGGGGATATTTCACACCTCAAATAAGAAATTATTTTTCTGAAAATTTATTTCACTACTTTAATTTTAGGCATAATGAATATGATTAAAGGTATAAGGGAATGGAAAATAGATCTTATGGAACCCAAAGTACAATAAAGAGGAATGTAATGAATTCTATCCCATTATAAATAAACACTTATTGGAATTGGAGGAAAATGAATTATTTCATATGTTAAAATTAAAGAGGGAAATTAGGTTTTTTTTTTTAAAATTAATCTCAAGGAAAGAAAGAACAATACTGCATAAATTGTTGATAGGGGTAGTTCATCTCACATGAAATGAAATAAGATATGGTTAAATAATATAATGAATTTCAAGGGTTGAAGGATTCATTTAGAAAAAATATATTTTTTTTTAAAGATCAAGGTAAATGATAAAATGGGGATATCATAAGATGATTAAAAACATAGATATACTATATAGAAATGAGTATCATCAATTATGGGAGAAAGTTAAAATTTTAACTCAATAATAAAATTTATGTTCAATTATAAGAGTTGTATTATAAAATTAAACACTATAAATTCATTGATAAAGAGATATATGACAAGAAAAAAAATTTATCAGATTAATAAAAAGAAAGGCTCATGATTTCATGTAGTCGAAGAGTAAAACATATTAAAAAATTGTCGATTAAATAATATTAATTAAAAATCATGTGTAACAAATTTTAAATATTGAATGTTTAATAAATATTATTCATTTGAAAGGATGTAAGGGGAATAATTTCAGTATATCCATGATAATAATAGTAAATAAAAATTATTATAATCTATAAGAGATAAAAACATTACACTTACTCTATTTGGTTCTCACCAATGCATGTGGTTCTACAAAATATATTGGAAAATGAGGATCAAATTATTTCATATATTTATAGATAATTACTACAGGAAGTGATATAAAATATTAATGAAAACATATAAGGGAGTGATGAAATTCATCAATGGGTATCTAAGGTGTGTAAAAAATTTAAACAATGAGAATAATAAATATTTTTTATTAGATAATGGTATGAAGAAAATATTTATCAATGTATAAATATAATATAATAAACATAGGGTTTCATCAACTGATAAATCCAAAAAATAGATTCATTAAAAGGATAAATTTAAAAGTGAACAACATGGAGAAGTTATTAACCATTAATAATTATATATTAAAAAATTATTGGAAAGAGATGGTGAATATATATATTCATACATTAAAAAAGGCTCTATTAATTTTAATAGAGAAGATGATGACATATTATATGTTCATTGGAAGAGAATTAGATTAAATATTTTAAATTATTCTAAATAATTTTTCATTTGAGACAATAAAGGTACCCAAGGTAAATATTTTAATGTAGAATACAAAGATTTATTTCTTGGATATTCAACAAAGAATAATATTATAATTTTTTTAACATTTGGATTAGTAATATCATTAAATATAATGATGTTATTGTTATTAATGAAAAATATTGGAAAAATAAAAAACATTAGGCTTGAATGAAACATGTGATGAAGAAGACAACATTGATAAAAAAATTTAATAACCTATAAGAATATATCAGGAAATAAACTTCATTGATGAATCATAAGAGGAATTTAATGGTGAAGTGAGTCATTCATACAATCATAATTTGAAAAAAAAGATGAAATTGATGAGTCCAAAATCATTAGAATAGGTCTTATTCAAACTCTATTTATTAGAATGTCAAGAATATAATATTTTAATTTAATGTTGATCCATAATCGTTTGAAGATGATGTAAATTGTTGGACGTCTATTAATTCTATTAATTAATATTTGGACCAATTTTATATGAAAAAAATGGAATTTTTAAAAAGTTTGATTTTTTACAATAACATTTGGTTGCACTGATTACATGACCTGAGTAGATATGTTTTATCTAAGAAGTAATAATTTAAAGAAGATTAAATATATACCATGTTCTTATAAAAATAAGTTTTTTAAATTATGTGGTTAATAAGTAGATCCATAATGAATAATTATAGGTATTTTAACTTTGAAATAATAATGTAAAGGTCTATCATTTCATGAGATCATTATATATATTAAATAAATAACTAAAATCATGATATGTATGTAAGGATTCATATTTAAATTACTTATAATTAAAAATACGAGGTTTTATTCATAACCAATATATGAATTCATAAAAATAATAATAATTTATGGTGCTTGTTTATATTGATGATATCATATATGGAAGTAGAAAGAAATATTTCATGAGTGAATTTAAAATTTTGATGTGTTTGATGTTTGAGTTATTAATGATTCATGAAGACAATTAATTTGTTTGGATAAATTTAAATTAAATGGATATTTTGTATTTTATTTCTCAAGAAAAACATGAAAAGTTTATATTAAAAATCAAAACATGTGAGATTTAATTTCAATTTCAACACTAGTTACTATTAGAATTGATCGTGGGATGCATAAAGATGTAAAGGATATAAATCTGAAATTATTTTATAGAATGAATGGATGTTATCCATAATAGATAATAATGAGGTTGAATATCATATATATGGATTTTTTAATAGACTAGTTTCAAATCAATTTAAGGGAGAACACTTGATAGCTGTTAAGTGAATCTTGAGGTACGTGTAAGGTACTCTTTATCATGGTTTGATATATGATATATGTTAATAATAGAACATGATATCACATTCAAATTTGGATTGGGGTGGAGATTATATGGATATAAAGCATTATTATAGGATCAATTTTCATAGGGTATAAATATGTAAGATGAATTAGAAATAAATAAGAAACTACCTCACTTAGAATAACCTATGTATAGTGAATTTCATTAATAAAAGAATGAACCAAGCCTATTTGGATGAAGTAATAATTAGATAAACTTAGTGAATAATTGAAAGTTTATATAGTGATATTTTGTCATGAACCCCTCCCCACAACGTGTACCCCTCCTGGGCCGGAAATGTGAGAAGAGAGATAATGACCCTCGGGTTCCGCCTCCAGTAGACCCCGTGTTGGCGAATAGCACCTAGGGTATAGTAAACACACAAATGGGAGGAATTACCGTCTAACAAGAACACATGTGGAAGAGAGAGATAATATAGACACCAATAAAATCCAAAATAGAAATAGGATATAATAGAAACCCAAGTCCATATATGGAATTTTCTGCAAAAGTACTACAATTGAAAGGGAACAACTGCAAGTCCCCAAAAGAAAGTAAAAACAACAGCGACCACAATCCAGAAAAGCTCCTATAACCATAAGCTAGTAGTAACCTACCTGATCTCCAACCTGCTCTAAGTGACATAAAAAACAGTTTATATATACGTAGGGTGAGTATAACAGTATACTCAGTAGCATCCTCCCTGAAGCCTCTCATGAAAAAGTAAATAAAGCATGCTAAAGCACAGTGAACAACAAGTGAAACTAACACATCACCTAAACATGTATTCTATGTTCCCATCCTCACCATGGCTACTCTCACCAAGTAACTCATACAAGAATATAGTATATACTGAAGAATATCAAGGGTTCCCCACTACTACTTCCCCACTAGTTTGTCGATTTTACCCAATGTCGCACGTCCTAAGCATCTCTCTCAAAAAATTCTTGCCCACAGAAACCTGCGCGAAGCACCACCACATGCACCTCGTGCAACACAATGGATGGCCCGCATACACTTGGGAAAATAACCACACAATCCTCACAACCATATGTAACTAGGTAGGTTATGGGAGCCACCACAGCCCACATAACGTGTATCATACGTCCGATATTATACCTCAAGCCATTACAGCCCATACACCGCGTAAGGATCCTCAAGACATCACAGCCTATACATGTTACACCTATAGTAGTCCATAAGAATTACTATATCTAGAATATATGTGTGGAAAAAACCACAAGACCTTAAAGCACACTACACACATATATGGGGAAAACTAACTGATGTGCCAATGACCAAAGTATCTACCAAGAGAAGAGAGTGGGGCCAAAGGGGGTAGTCATCCATTCATCCTCGCACCAGAATGTTGGGGAATACACCCCCTAGGGCTCAAAATCCCTGGGGTGTCAGCTTCCCTTTCTGACAGGGTGGAGTAGCATATAGAAACCCAAAAAGTACAGAATATATTATAACTCAGAACCACCCTATGGGGATAACCTATTCTTAGTCTTAACTATAGCTAACATCTCTTGGACTTCGGGATGCTATTTTTAAGACTAGGTATCCTATAATCACACTACCAATTAAAGAACTTAATTTGATTACTTTATTCCCTTTTTTATTAATTCTTATTTACGTTAATTAATTCTTTACACATAAATTAACAATGAAAAAAACCACAATAAACTTTATTGGCATCACACTCAAATTCAATAGTCCCTTTAAAAGTTACAACATCATCATTAGATTCCAGCATCTCTATCCCCGTGTATTATCACAATTTAATCAATCATTCATTATAGAAACACTTTCCCATATTCCCAGGCATTCTAGAAAAGCATTCTATGCTACAAACACAAGGGTCTCAACACGGTGAGTAGATGTACTACCCATCATGTCTTTGCCATCTATAGAATGATTGTAGACCAACTCCCCCTCGATCAGCTAAACACGGAATGCACATGGAATACCCTGTGTGTCTTCGCCTCTTTCGGATGAAGGGTAAGCAAGACCAGCTTCCTTGAGCAGTGGGGGAAAGTAAAGCAGATAATCAACCAATCAAAAACCACCAAGAATTCAACAATCACATCCACTCCATTCCATCAACCCTGATGTCCTCCCTGACACCCATATGCATTAGCCGATGTATCTCACCACTCTAGGCATCATCCGATTCCACAACCACAAGGCCTCCATGCCCCCACATATCAGAACACCCATCCACGGTTACATCACAACACAAGCAGCAGGAAAAAAAACATCACATTAATTGGGATCTTAGCCCTTTAACAATCAATAGGATAACTTAGAACCCTTCATGTGATTTCAAACAATCCAAATGTAATCCATCTTGAATTAACATATTTATAAACCGTTTGATCCAATATCAGGAACCTTACCAGTAATCTATCACAAAAAATTAAACATGCTTACTATTCCAATTTTATCAACATCAAATTACCTCAAGAACAAGATTTTTTTTCATGCCTATTTATATTTATCCATCCAATTATCATTTAACCCTAGTTTATGTTCATTTACACTTTCCATGAAGTATAACAACTAAGAAAAGAAAGCATAGATATCACACTATCTAGCAAAATAAGAGGCAACAATATACAATCTATACAATTTATTTCTCTGGTTAAAATATATTTATTAAGTCAATTACATTTTCATATAGTGGTATTAAACATGGTAAAAATATAGTTGCGAGTAAAAGAAAGAGAAGAAATGAATTTCCTACCTCAGAGGTTTTTGACGAAAACCACAATGGACGAAGAATGCCCCAGAAAACCGGGTTGATTCACCAAGGATCCACCTTAGATCTCTTCTCCGAACACAACCAAGACCAAATATCTTCATATTTTACATACACACACTTAGATCTACCCTTAATGGGTGTATAAATAAGAAATATAGAGAATAAAAGAAGTATATCTATCTATATCTATGAAACCAAACAAGAACGATCACATACCTCAGGAAACTAGCATCAATTCGCCAAGGGAATCCTTCAGATCGCCTCTAAAATGATTTGGAGATGTTCTCTTACCTTTAAGGAAGGGTAATACCAAGTTGTGGCTACTTTGGGGCTTAAACGAGCAAGATAGAGGCTAAAAAGTTGGGATCCTAAATTTTTGGATCTAATTTAAGTGCATGCACAGCTTGGTCTCACGGTTAGACAAACCGTGCACCAACAGTGTGGTCTCTACTGCCTTGACCACCCATCTCGCACAGTTTGGCCGTACTATTTAGACAGACTGTGTGCCTCCCATGTGGAGGCTACTGTTATCAAGGTCAAATACACACGGTTTGGTTGCATGGTTAGACAAACTGTGCGCCGCCCATGAGAAAGCTACAACCCTTTAGTTTTCCATAAAAGGTCCACCCAAACGCACCCCCAAGTCACCATGATCTCCCAAAACACCTCTAACACCACATTTCCAAAATGTAATGGATTGGAGAGGTCTGAGACATTACATTTGATACCTCTCAAAACATTCTCATCCTCGATAATTAAAAACCCACCTAAAGAGAAAACGTAACAAGGTCTGAAAAACCACCCATCGAGATACCTCTCATAAGAGAGCAAGCCACAAAAACAAAAAAGGAATCCATCTTATAAAAATTAAAGTTCCATAACCACATCAGTTACATCGATACATGAAAAAAGTTAAACAACAAAAAACTCTGGGTACTGAGCACGTATCTGTGACCCATGTTCCCAGGTACTCTCTTCCAAGCCACCGTGCCGCCAGAAGACACAAACCAAAGGAATAGAATGCCCACACAACACCTTATCCATGCGGTCTTTGATCTCCACAGGTTGCTCCTCAATGGTTACATCATCATCAAAATCTATCTCTTCCCAATCGATGATGTGAAAGTCATCGTGAAGATAATGACGGATCTGTGATACGTGGAAAAAATCATGTATCCAACTCATCTGAGGGGGAAGTCATACTTGATACACCACAGCTCCAACATGAGCTAACAACTCGAAAGGCCCAACAAACCGGGGAGAAAGCTTACATCCATGACCAAAACTTCACAGCTCATGATGGGGAGTTAACTTCAGAAACACATGATCCTCAACATTAAACTCTAAGGGTCTCTTTCTTTGACCAGCATAAGATTTCTGACGATCTTGCACTGTCAGCATCCTCTCAAGAATCACCTGAATCATCTCTTTTGTATTTTTAACTAGTTCTGGTCCGAGAATTGCTGACTCTATGACCCCAGTCTAGTACAATGGAAAACGGAAAGGTCTTCGATACAAAGCTTAAAACGGTGATGTACCGATGGTGGAGTGAAAACTATTATTGTAAGAGAACTCCACCAAGTGTAAGTACCTCATCCATGAACCTCCAAAATCAAGAACACAAGAGCGTAACATGTATTCAAGAGTCTGGATGGTTTGCTCTGTCTGACCATCCATTTGGGGATGAAAAGCAGTGATAAAGAACAATTGAGAACCAATATTATGTTGGAGACCTCTCCACACCCTAGAGGTAAAATGAGGATCTCCATCAGAAATGATCGTCCTAGGGACTCCATGATGTATCACCACCTCATCTAGATACATCCTCAACAAAAATTCCACTGAGCTCGACTCCTTGATCGCTATGAAGTGGGATTTTTTTGTTAAACAATACACTACCACCCAAATTGAATCATATCCTCCCAAAGCTTGATATAAACCAGTAAAAGAGTCCATTGAGATGTCCTCCCACTTTCACTGAGGAATCTCTAATGGCTGGAGAAGACCACCAGGAACCCAGTGTTCGGCCTTCACCTTCTGGCAGACTAAACAACGAGACACAAACTCCGCAACCGCATGCTTTAGCACAGGCCACCAAAACTGACTCCTCAAGGATCAATATATCTTTGTCACTCCAAGATGATTCGCTAAGGGAGAACTATGGAACTCTCAGAGGACCATATCGCGCATCGTAAAGGTAACAAAAAGCCTTCCATGATAAAACATTCAGTGTTGTTCATCCTCTGACCAACAATCAGGGACCTTACCACAAACAACTCAGTCTCTCAAAACCTCTACCTCTAGATCACCCAACTAGGAGTCTTCCACCTTCTGCATCAGGAATGATTGCACCGTCATCTAGAAAAGACAACATTTAACTCTGACTTCTTCCATATCAAGATGCAAAGCTAACAGTTCTTCCATTACTCTCCAAGAATCAATGGATTCATGCACAACATCATTAAGTGACATTGGGATCAGCGCATCATCTACCAAATTCCCCTTTCCAGGTGTATATGATATTTCAAAGTCGTATTCCTGCAAGAACTACGTCCACCAACGCTATCATAAGTATAAGTCACACTGGGAGAAAACATACCTCAAACTTTTATGATTAGTAAAAACCAAAAAGTTTTCACGAGTGAGGTAATGTTTCCAAAATTTCAGATCAAACACCATGGCTTCCAACTCAAGATCATGGGTGGAATAGTTACGTTCATGGGGACACAACTTCTGAGACCCATAAGAAACAACTGACCTCTGCTGCATGAGAACACAACCTAACCCCATATTTGAAGCATCATAGAAAACATAAAAATGAACTCCCTCAGCTGGAAGACAAAGGACTGGAGCACATACTAACTTCTCCTTTAGACACTCGAAGGCTGCCTAGAAATGATCAGTCCATATGAATTTCTGATCCTTCCTTGTCAAATATGTTAGAGGAGTCACAACCTGTGAGAAATTGGCTACGAACCTCATGAAGTAGCCTGCGAGACCAAGGAAACTTCACACCTCTGACACTGTCTTGGGGGATGCCCAAGATACAACTACTTATATCTTCAATTAATCCATATCTACTCCCTGTTGGTACATAACCTTTCCCTTGAAAAAAACTTCTCGAGCCCAAAAGTCACACTTCTCCAACATCCCAAACAGCTGATGTTGGCGAAGAACTCCCCAAATGGCTCATAGATGCTCTGCATCCTCCTATTCAGATGTGGAGTACACAAGGATGCTGTCGATGGAAACTACCAAAAACTTGTCTAGGATCTTATGGAACACATCCTTCATTAAACCCATGAATATAGCTGGAGCATTAATCATGCCGAATGGCATTACAACGAACTCATAATTCCCATTACAACAACGGAAAGCAGTCCTCGAGATATCCTCATCCTTCACACGCATCTAATGATATCTTGAACACAAGCCGATCTTTGAGAACCATCTTGCACCCTTCAATTTATCGAAGAAGTCATCAATCCATGGAAGAGGATAGCGATTCTTTATTATCACTTTTTATAGGTGACGATAATTGACACACAACTGCAAACTTCTGTCGACCTTCTTTAAAAATAAAATCGGTGCACCCCATGGTGGCACACATGGCCGAACAAAACCGCACTGCAAAAGACCATCAAGATATATAGGTAGCGCTCACAACTCAGAAGGGGCCAGCCTGTATGGAGACATAGATATAGGAGATTCTCCTAGCTATAGCTCAATCCCAATCTCGATCTCTCGGCGTGGGGGTAGTTCTACAACCTCTTCTGGAAAGACATCAGGGTACTCATCTATGACCCGAGGAAACACCAACTGCTGAACCTATGAAGAACTCAGCATCATCTCAGCTGCAATGTATGATATGGATGAAACGCTCCTATGACCCTTCTAAGGGTCTCTCTCACCAACAAACACCACTTTCTCTCCATCCACATTAAAGAAGATTACCTTCTTCCTGATGCAATCCACAATAGACTGCACTGAATACAACCAATCCATGCTGAGGACGACATCATATGGTGGTATTAGTAAACATTGGAAATCTCCCCAAGAGAGATGTTTCCCCAACACTAGCTCAGAGTCTCTATATACATCAAACAAGTTAGCTCGACCTCTAACTGGCACAGTCAATGCCAAGGGCACTGGAAGCCTCTCTACCTCAAGATCCAAAGCATCGACAAGGTTAGGTGATATGAAGGAGTGTTTCGCTCCTGAATCAAACAAGGCATACATCATGGTAGAAAACAAGAAAAGGGTACCTCGAACGACATCTGTCTCACCCGTAGCTTGCAATTATAGAGCATGATGTTGTCCATGACCTCATCCATGGCCTCTATAACCATGATGATAACCACCACCACGGTCGCGCTCTGCTCTCTATGGATGGGGAGCGTCATGGGGTTGTCCTCTTCCTACTCCATCTACCCTCTGGTGATCTAGTGCTGGTGCAACTAGCTGTTGCTACCTCGATTATAACTACCTCAATGGAGGAACCTGGAGTGTAGCACCTAGTGCACGATGACTGCTCTGAAAGGTCAATCACTCCCGCTACTGATGACCATGACCACCACAAGAAAAACAATCGTGTGATCTGTTGGCATAGACCTGACAGTTGGTGCCTCCATAGAAACGAGAGGTTAAGGGCTAGGGCCATCCCCCAGCAGAATTAAAACCCTTCTTCCCTAAAAACTGGGAACCCTGGACAACAGCCCTACCTCATGAGGAATCATGTTGATTCTCTTCTCGTGATGATACGGTACTAGCCAAAGTCCTCTCGACAACCTATACCCCCACCAGCACATCAAGATATGTCTTTAGCATAAATGGGGTGCCCTAATGATGGATCTATGGATGCAAAGCCTCCTCAAAATGCCTCTCCATGGCCTCCTAATTAGGTAACAGGTCCGAAGCATATCGTAAAAGGTTCTTAAAACAGATTCCAAACTCTCGAACACTGGAGCTCCGCTGTCGAAGGGTAAGAATCTTTTGGCGACTGGATGCCTTTACAGTCATAGAAACAAAATCAACTCTAAACAGGTCTTAGAACTCTTCCCATGAGATCGCTAACTCCTCACGATCCCCGAGGAACAAGAGCCACCACTGCCTTGCTGCTCCACGTAGCATCGTCATAATCATGGACACTCAGTGCTTCATCCGAACATGAATCGAACTGAAGCCGATCTTGACCTCCTCTAACCAGTCTTCCGTGACTGCATGTGAAACAGAGCCCTCGTACTTCTGTAGACTCTAGTGTTGAAACTCTCAGAGTGTCTTCCTCCAAGTGTCGTCTTTGTCGACCTCTACCCTACGACGACCTGCTGGAACATCCTTCTGGACATTTTCTGTTCAAACCAGATGAGGACGTCACCTTGGAGCCATACCTGTAAAAGAACAGACTCTTAGAGCACCTTAACCTGGAATATGGAAGACTCAACATTAATTAATTAATTATTTTCATTTATTCATTTTGGGTTAACCTATCACAAGGTCTACCCATTCAACCATTGGAATAAAGAATAATGATGCATGATCCTCTCCTAGGTCTCTACCCTGAAACTAGTATCACCTTGTTTAGTAGCCATTTTAAACTTAATTGTCCGTGCATCAGATCATAGGGGGCCCTAAATGCCTATTTCTTAGCCGGTCTCCAGTGTTTACCACACTTTCTAAACACGAATGACACATTTTCCCTACCAACCCAAGCAACCTCACATGTGCCTAACTCAAAATTACATCCTATCCCTCAACCAGACCTATGATTCCACTCTGTCACGACGCCCTCCCCACAAAGTATAACCCTCATGGGCCAGCATTGTGATAAGGGAGATAATGACCCCTGATTCCCGCCTCCAGTAGGCCCCGGGTTGGAGACTAGCACCGAAGGTATAGTTAACAAACAAATGGGATGAATTACCCTCTAAGAGAACACATGCGGAAGAGAGAGATAAGATAGACACCAATCAACTCCAACTCAGAACTGGGATATAAAAGAAACCCTTGTGCATATATAAAATGTCATGAAAATTTACTACAACTGAAATGGAAAAACTATAAGTACCCAAAAGAAACTAAAAACAACAGCGACCACAATACCGAACAGCTCCTGCCACCACAAGATATTAGTAACCCTCCTGATATCCAACCTGCTCCAGGTGACCTGAAATAGTTTATATATACGTAGGTTGAGTATATAATAGTATACTTAGTAGGATCCTCCCTGAATCCTCTCATGCAAATGTAAAGAAAGCGTGCTAAAGAACAATGAACAACAAGTGAAACTAACACGTCACCTAAATAGGTATACTATGTTCCCAACCTCACCATGGATACTCTCACCATGTAACGCATAGAAGAATATAGAATATAGTAAAGAATATCAAGGGTAACCCGCTACTACTTCCCCACTGGTTTACCACTTTTCCCCAACGTCGTGCATCGTAAGCATCTCTCTCCAAAAAGGCTTGCCTGCAGACACCTGGGCGATGCACCACTACATGCACCTTGTGCAACACAAAGGCTTTCCCGCAGACACCTGGGCGAAGCACCACCCTATCCACACAGCCAAATGTAACTAGGTAGGTTCTAAGAGCCACCAAATCCAATATAACGTGTATCATACGTCAGGTATTATACCTCAATCCATTACAAGCCATACACCGCGTAAGGATCCTCAAGCCATCACATCCTATACAAGTTACACCTATAGTAGTCCACAAAAATACTATATCCATAATATATGTATAGAAATAACCACAAGCCATTACATCCCTCTACACACATATATGTAGAAAACTAACCGTTGTTCAGATGGAACAAGTATCTACCATGAGAAGAGATCAGGGCCAATGGGGGCAGTCAGCCATTCATCCTCCCATTGGAATGTTGGGGAAAACAACCCCCCCCCCCCATGGCTCAGAATCCCTGGGGTGTCAGTTTCCTTTACTGACATGGTGGAGTAGTGTATAGAAACTCAAAAAGTAAAAAATATATTATAAGTCACAACCACACTAAGGGAGTAACCAAGTCTTAGTCTCAGTTGCAGCTAACTTCTCTCAGACTCCGAGCTGTTATTTATAAGAACACAACCAATTAAAGAACATCATTATATTACATCATTACATTTTTCATCAATTCCACTTTACATTAATTACTTATTTACACATCAGTTAACCATGAACAAAACCTCATTAAACTTCATTGGCATCGCACTCAAAGTCAATTGTCCCTTTAAAAGTTACAACATCACCATTTGATTCCATAATCTCCATCCTTTTGATTATCAAAGTTTAATCAATAATTCATAATAGAAAAACTTTCCCATATTCCCAAGAATTCTTGAAAAGCATTCTATGCTACGAACACAAGGGTCTCAACACGATGAGTAGATGTACTTCTCGTCAAGTCTTCACCGTCTATAGCAAGAATGTAGAATCATTCCCCCTCGCGAAGCTAAACTTGGAACGAACATGGCATACCCTGCGTGACTTCAAATATTTTGGAAGAAGGGTATGCAAGACGAGCTACCTTGAGCAGTGGGGGAAATTAAAGCCGATAATCAACCAATCAAAAACCACCAAGCATTCAACAATCACATCCACTCTATTCCATCAACCTGGGGGTCCTCCCTGAAACCCATATGCTTAAACTGATGTATCTCTCCACTCTAGGAGTCATCCTCTACCACAACCACAAGGCCTCCTAGCCCCCACAAATCAGAACATCCCTCCTTGGTCACATGATAATAGGAGCAGCAGGAAAACAAACATCACATCAATTGGGCTCTTAGACATTTAGAAATCCAGAGGGAAACTCATAACCCTTCAAGAGATTTCAAACAATCCAAACTTAATCCATCATGAATTAACCGATTTATAAACCGTTGGTTCCAAAATTGGGAACCTAACCAGTAAGCCATCACAAAATGTTAAACATGCTTACTATGCCAATTTGATCAATATCAAATTACAACCAGAACCTGATTTTTTTTCATGCCTATTTATCTTTTGCCAACCAATTATCAATTAATCCCGGTTTACATTCTTTACAGCTTTCCATCAAGAACAACAACTAAGAAAATCAATCATAGATATCACACTATCTAGAAAAACAAGAGGCAAAAACATACGATCGATACAATTTCATTATCTGGTTCAAATATATTTATTAATTCAATTAAATATTCATTCAGTGGGATTAAACATGATAACAATACAGTTGCACATAAAATAAAGAGAATCAATGAATCCCCTACCACAATGGTTTTGACGAAAACCACAACGGTTGAAGAACACCCAAGAACACTAGGCCAATTCAACAAGGATCCACCTTAGATCTCTTCTACTAACACAAAAAAGACCAAATCTCACCATATTTGGAATCCACACACTTAAATATATCCTTAACGGGTGTAGATATAAGAAATAGAGATATGAGGAGATGTAGATCTAAGAAACCATACAAGAAATATCACGTACCTCAAGAAACCCGCTTTGATTCATCAAGAGAAGCCTCCAGATCTCCTAAAAAACGCTTGGGAGAAGTTCTATTACCTTTAAGGAAGGTTAATCCCAAGTTATGGCTACTTAGGGGCTTAAAAAAGAAAGATATAGGATAAACAGTTGAGATCCAAAATTTTAGGATCTAATTTAAGTGCCTGCATGGCTTGGTTGCATGGTTAGACAAACCATGTGCCAACCCTGTGGTGTCTACTGACTCGACCACCCATCTCAGACGGTTTGGCCGCACTATTCAGACAAACCGTGGGCCTCCCATGTAGAGGCTACTGCTATCAAGGCCATCTACGCACGGTTTGGCCGCACAGTTAGACAAACCGTGCACCGCCTGTGCGAAAGATACAACCATTTAGTTTTACTTAAAAGGCCCACCCAAATGCACCCCCAAGTCACATTGATATCCTGGAACACCTCTAACACCACATTTACACAATGTAATGGAATGGAGAGGTCTAGGCTATGACATATTATTCTACAAAAAAGTATAATTTAACTTAAAAATGTTATTTATAATATTCACACAGAGTGATCATTTAAACTCAATATAATTCTATCAAGGAAAAGTTAAAATATATAGTTTTCAAGGTTGAATTCAATATATTAAATCTAAATGTTATATTCATATCAAAACACCATTGAACACGCCAACAAGTGAGAAATATTGGTTGAATATTAATGTCAAAAGACCCGTAATATTAATGAGGATTGAAATATCCCCCTTCCGATTTATATTTTGTAGTTAACATGGATACTAATTCATGATTGGTCTTATACCACATGGGTTTATTATTAAAGGGAGAGAAATTATTAACACTATAAAATTAATGTCTAACTGAAATTAGAACCCAAGGTACAACATAAAAATTATAATTATATAATAACTCTAATATCAAAGTAGATATATCTTATCATGATGAATTAATCTTGATATATGAATTAGGGGGAGATACTTTCCTTGGGGGAATGAATTCAAAATGTGATAAGTATTGGGGGATTAATATCAAATTATTGGTTGATATAGATGAATTTTTAACATAATTCTAGAACTATATATAGATCTATTTTTTCACTTTTATCATTAATAATGTTTACTTGTAGTGGTTAATGATAATTTCTATTATTATTTAAATTTTTCTGAGTATTCAGAAAATTTTAATTGACTATTTGTTTTTTAAAAATTTTAATGTGGAGAATGTTTCAACATATGTTATATAAGAGGGGAATGATGGAAGTAATATAGAATAAAATATGATATGGTTAATGAATTATTAACCTAGTAATTATTGTTAATATTTTTAGAGAATGAATAATTATAAGGTTAGTGAATATTTGAAGATGTTTTGATTTGTTTAGGTACTTTCTGAAGGTGTTTTTTGTGCGGATGATCAAACTAAACCATATTTCTTACTATTTTAAAAGTAATTATTTTGGATAAATTTTTGATGGAGAAAAATTAGGGAAAACCATATTATGGTTTCTAAACCACATTCTAGTGTGTAAACATCTACCATAGTGGTAACAAATTTTAATGAAGTAGATTTTATGGAATTATAAGACACCATGGGAATAAAACACTATTCCATTGTTGGGATCATGGTATGTAAAAAATGAGGAGATTGATCATGGTATAATGTATTGTTTTTGAGCTCAATTAATATTGAGTTCCATTTCTTTTCAATAAGGTATCGAATTGGTGATTATTGGAGGATGACAATATGTGTATATCTAATTGTAATTATTGTTAGACTAATCATAAATGTCAAATACATGTGTATAAGTTGACACATTATTTTCTAACGTTATTTGGAGAAGAAGAATAATTTAAAAAAGTTAATGAAAAATGTATTCTCATTTTACATGAAGAATATTTGAAAAGGAATATGTTATTAATAATCCTATTATAGCATAGATATATATTTTACTCTATACATAGAATTATTCCAATTATTCGTTATGGTGAGACCTTATTGAAAAAGTGGGCCAAAAATTATAATCTGTAAGGGATAGATCAACAACCTCATATATGGGATCTAGATCTACCATAAGGGAGATCCATTCCATGTAGCCCACATGGTAGAAGAGGTTTCATAGCACCCTCTAGGAGCGCTTGGATGTAATGGTGGTCACATTGCACCCATAGGGTGTGAATGCTAACATGAAAAGTGGTAGGTGGTTTGTTCCACCCTATGTGATGTGTGATGTGTTTTAAGTAATAGAACATGGTATTGTATCAAGTGGTCTATGGAACACATAATTATAAAAAGGATGTACCTGAAAAAGATCAAGATTGTCATTGGACACAAGAATTCATCTCACAATTTTTATATTATTAAAACATATAGATTTAACTAATGCTATCCAATGATAAATACTATGGTCATATGATAAAATTGGGAGATAAAATTGATCTTCATACTTTTCCTAAGTATTTTTTTACATTAGGATTTTCATGTCCATCCTCCGATGATTGACCCTAAGGATTCCATGGTTGTTATGAGGCCGTGAATTTGAGACGATGTCGTATAGAACCTCCATGCATGAAATATTTTTCTTGTATTCCTGAATCGGTTTAAAGATAATGCTACAAAAAGATGATGATATGAAGATATAACATATTGTTGATACATGCACGGATGATTTAATTCATTTCATGTAATTTATACTTTATCAGAAATGAATAATTTGATAATAAAGGGAAGGACACCATGTTTTTTGGTGTATTCTGAAATAGAAACATGTGGTTAGAAAATATGAATTTCAATATATTATGAAATTTTAAATGTGCCTAACCCAACATATTTTTTGGATCATTAAATATAGACTCAGTACAACATGTTTCTCGGGTATGAGTAGGGGAGAAATCAATAATAAATGGAGATTACCTATCCTGAGAGAGTGCTACAACCATATCAAGATTTCTCCTTATTATAATTTAAAATAGAGTATCTACAAACATTATTTCATAAAGAATAGATTCTTCATGCCTCTTTGGTCATGATGAAACATATGGACCTTCAAATTGTTTTTTTGACACCCAAATATCTTCATGATGAACTGGTTCCACAAAGCCATCCATATTTTCATGAGCTATTTGAAATAGTGTAATCCATTAGTGATAACCTCACATTGTTACAAAAAGTTGAAATCAAGAACTTAAACCATGATCTTGATCATCACTTGCACAAAGGGTTTGCATGAAGAATAATTTTCATAGTATAAAAATCATATGTTTTGGTTTTCATGTAGGATATTGAATTGGGGAGGAATGCATTACATACACATTTACATGAAGAACATATTAAAAATCATTGTATACATTCTTTCATGAATATGTAAAGATAAGAGCATTGGCATGATAAACTTACACCCATTTGGGTTTGTGTAAGGAAAACAGTTTTGCAATAAATGTAACACATGCATGTGATATCAAACACATAGACAACTATTTAGATATTTAAAACTAAATATTAAAAAATAACATGAAATAATAAATAAATAAATAATATTTTCTTGGGTTTTTCATTTCTCATGATTCAACATTGAATGAATTAGAATAAAACATGTTTGAGAATTCCATATAATCTATTCTTGAAGTGGAATTTAGAATTTTTGTGCATTAATCACAAACATAAAATTGAGTATGGATCTTAATAAAAAATAATATATAATTATTTCCTTATCATTTGAAAATAATTATGAATATGATTATATATTGTGATTATAATTTTTTTGAGAAAGAACAACATCTGTGAAAAGGTACTTGATGGGTACATGAGCTAGTGTGATTCAATGATCTCATGGAGGAAGATCAACAAGTCATATTATAGTGGATCCAAATTTGAATAAGAGTAGAATGTGTGATATAGAATAAAGAACCTCCTTTGAGGACTCAGAAGTATAAGGATAATTTGGATTATGATAACAATATGTGAGGTAGTATAAAGACCCTCATGTTTGGGATTTAATATTATAATAATAGTTTGGATTCAAGTAACACTGTAGGAATTATTCTATGTATCCTTATTTGTGGACTCCAATGTTAAAATATAGTGCGTCTATATATTGACCATTGTAATAGATAATAATATTATTGTGTAGAATCCATGTTGGAGGTATAACCAATATGAAAAATAGTATGTATTTATAAAAAACCTTGTAAATACTTATATTTTGTGCCTTTGATTTAAAAAATCATTAGAGGTGAGTCGCAGAGACTTAAGAAGTGTGTATCAATGAATTAAGTATACATAGAGGATGAATTGAAAAAAATAATTTGAAAATGGAAATAGATCACCTATTCACCCTCTCCACCTCTCAATTATCTCACACTAATTTGAGCACTATAAGTGCTATCAAAGGAAAGGTCTCCTATGAAATATAAAATATAACAATAAGGATATAGAATGAATTAAATGAATAATATATTTTTCCCAAATTTTAATGGTGACAACTATATTGGATGGAAAAAAGGGATTATATTGTATATCCTATCACTTGGGGTAGAAGTGAGAGATATAGTTACAATGATATTTCCACTCTTTAATGAGACTGTTGTTATAGATTTTTCTGATAAGATAAATATGGAATTAGATATAAAAACATTGAATTTAATTTTTATGTCACTATCTAAGAATGTATACAATTATTTTATGGGACATATAACTATTAAGGAGATTTGGGAAAAAATAAGGGGCGGTTTTGATGTATATATAAAACTTAAGGAAGCCAAAATACATGTAAAGAGAATTATATTTGAAGATATCAAAATGATTAATTATGAGGGTGTTGATAACAACTTTATAATATTAAATTATATATTTAGTAGGATCAATGGTTTTGTAAAAAAGTCATATGACTCAATCATTGTGAATAAGTTGAGGAGAAAAATTCAAGTAAGATTTGATCCAATGTTTCTACACTAGATGATCGAGAAGATATACCAGTGGATGAAAGTTATGATGTTCTCATAGAATATTATATCATAAAAATACAATAATTTTATAAGAAATAGAAATACGATATATCCTTTAAATTCATAATAAAAGGTAAATATTTATTTAAAGAAGAAACTGAATCAAGTGATTCTATGGATGTAGAAGATGAATATGACTATAATAAAATGACCAACATGTTTACAAGAATATATAATAGAAGTAGAAAAAGAAAAGGAGAAGAACCAAAATTGTTCTTTAACTTTAATGGGTTTTTAAATTTTTTATATTTTTATCCCACGTAGAAAGTCCGCATCACCATGACAGATAAAGAATAAGACTACTTCAAGAACGAATACAAAAAATAAAAAAATTGTGACTATGAGGAAAAAATTAAGTTTTAAAGGAAAAATATAATAAATATGGTGATAAGGGAAATTGATAAATATTCTTTACCGAGTAGTGATACAAAATATGAATGACCTTCTAGAAACTGGGTGTATTTAATGGGAAAATTCAAAACAACTAAACTACACATTTGATATTTTATAAGGTTAGGACAATGCTGAACTTGAATGGTTATTAAAATATAATCTAGAAGTTCAACTTGAGAATAATATGAATCTCAGAACGTATAAAAGGAAATTGATAGATGAGAATGAAGGGAATTTTAAGAAATAAGAGACATATCTTAATGAGATATATGAATATATGAAGAATGTAATTGAACTAGAAAGGAAACTAAGAGCTTCTAAAGAAAAAATCACCTAGAATAGAAGACATAAAAAAGATTGAAATTGCACTCACTGAATAAAACAAGAAAAATATATTGAAAATAGTTAGTCCTGAAAATACGTTGAATTTTATTGAAGAAAGACGTTTTGATAAAGGGGAAGAATTATCTTATACACAATCTATGTTCCATTCAATTCAAAGTGATTTTATTAAGATGAAATAAGAGTCCACAAAGGATATTGAGTATAAGGGTGAATCTTCTAATACTGATGAGAATAAGAGTACATGTGAAAATGTTAACTATATATCTAATAAATCAAAATGTAAATTTTTTATTTTTAGTAGTGTAGGCTTGAAAAACAAGATTCAATCTAATTATATCAAATTAAAAAAAGATAAGATATATTTCATAAAGGAAGAGTGGAATAATACAAACAGATTGTTTCCTCCCAGGAAGAAACACCAAATGTATGTGAACATACATCAACTATAATATTCAAATTTGAAATAAAATTAATCTATAATATCAACGTTTAGAAGTTAATTTGTGTTTTTTAGAGTATTTGGTTATAAATATTATTCATGATGGTATAACATGTCACTACCATGAAAGAGGCATGAATAAAGCGGGAGTAATTATAAATAGATAAAATAATATTATCATAAAGAGAATCTTATTACTAAGAAATCATCTAAAATGTCAATAAAAAAATTTGATTTCCTGAATCAAGTGTTTGGTAGATCAGTTCAAGTCGGTCAAAAAAATAAGAAATATATTGTTATTTCACTGAGTGAGATTCCTCATTATGTAAATGAGAATATAATTAAATGAGTGAAGAATATTATATTCACCAATGAATTTTTCTACTCTAAAAAAATAAAAAAAAGAATATAATACATTCATGGGAAAATGGGATGTTGTGATTGTTGTAGAAGTTGAAGTTGATGAGAATTCATATATAAATAATGGCTTGACAATTATTAAGTGTGAATGGTTTGAATAAACTAGTAATGGAAAAAATGTTGTATAAAAATTCCACTACACTAATAAGAGAGTATAAATAAGATGTGAGAATCATATATAAATTCTTCTAGTAATAAATCAAAAAAGAAATGAACATCAGAAGTGTCAACTAATGATGAAATATCAATTAGACAATAAAAGTGAACAGAAAAATAAATCTCATACAATGATAATCCAAATAATAATAAGTTGAAATAAATATTGAGATGAAACTCTTAGCCAAAAATATGTCCCCAAAAAATTTTGAGGCCCCACCTCATTTCCTTATTCTTTTATAAGAACTAACATGTAGGTAATTGAAGTATAAGATTTTCTCATCAATAAGAATATCTATTTCCATGATGAAGAATATAATGTATCCCTTATGAGGAGAAATTATGAAGCTAAGGTATTATTAACACATTTAAACATATTCCTCGATTATTTCAAACTACTTCTCAATGGGGGTGATATATCATGAGAAAAATGAGTTGTAGGGGGGGTAATATTTTATTTACTTGAAATTTTTTGATGTGTTTTTTAAGATCTTTACAAGATATATATTGAAAAAATTGAATAGATATCCCCTAAAATGAATAATTTTAATGAGACTAAGGATTATATAATAGATAGATATTATTTAAGTACATATTTGAAGCGTTGGTAACATAAATCTTCTTTTCTATATCTTATTATCCCATATAGACTTATAGTTATCTTTTTGGATCGTTATTGATGGAAAATATGACTAGAGGGAGGGTTGAATATTTGTTTTTAATTTTTATGAAATAAAATAATCAGAGTTTATGAAATAATAAACTGTATTAGCTATTGTGTTCTCGAGTTATGATATAGTATAAATAAAAATTTAAAGAAAAAAAGATTTTTTTTGGTTTGTATCATAAAGATCATAGTCATGTCCTCAATCTCCTCTAATCATCTAGGGGACTAGTTACAACTAAGAAACTCTCTTTTAAAGGTGTGAGAACCTTATTACATGAAGGACCCCAGGACACCCTCAGACGGGAGGGGTGAATCAAGGTGTCAATTTATTCTTTTAAACTAATGGATCTTGTTCCCAATTTGGTAGGAACTAGTTTAACCTAGATAATGGATATGATAAGCAATAAAACATTAACATGCAAATAAATGACACAAAACATTTTACTTGGTTCTCCACTATGGGATACGTCCAAGGAGGATACGCTGATAGGTTTTCAGTCGTACCAAATTCAACTATTCTTCACTAGTTGTGGATTACAAAGGGTTGGGAAGAATCACTCCATCCCAGGCTCACTATCTTTACAATTGTTCAGGGACATTCCACTACATCCCTTGGGTTACTCTTGTTGATTCCCCCTGGCTCACTACTTTTGATGAAGTCCCAGTTAGTTTATAGATGTGAATGTGACATCAATAGATTTGCATTAAAGTCTTGGCCTCAGCATAGAACGAGACTCTACTTGCATCGATGTTCGGAAATGATGCACTTGAATTCACAGAACCACTGAGATGGATAAAAAAACTCACAAATAGGTTTCACTCACAATTTCACGCAACTCCATGTTTTACACGCAACCTCATGTTTTTCGCGCAACTTCATCTTTTTCGCGCAATCTGGAATTTTTCGCGCAACGTGGAATTTTACGTGCAACATGGAATTTTTCGCGCAACATGGAAATTTTTGCCCAAGCCGAAATATTTCTCTCAACTCTCAATTTTTCTATTATAGTGGGAGGTTTTTCCGCAAGCCCAATAATTTTTATTCCACTCTACATTATTCACGCGGCTAAGAATGTTATTCACAAGCCTACATTTTTCGTACAACACCATTTATGCAAACCTTTTATTCACATTAGTCCTCGGATCTTCTCTGGATCTCTAATTGTATAGAAAGAGGGGGTAACCTCTTATTTAGAGGCATTTCAGACCCCCACGTGAAAAACCCATCTTGGTGCGAAAAACCTCTCATTCAGCACGCAATACTTTTCGCGTAGGAATCGTTTTTCATGCACATCAATAGATTTTTCATGCAAACCATGCCTTTGGAATTTTTTAATGTTCTAATTCTGAAACACTATTTGCACGAAAAACCTGGCTCCACTATTTTTCACACCACAATTTTTTTTCATGCACTACCCAAATATTTCGTGCACAACCCATATTTTTTGTGCAGGCTGGTGTTTTTCTGCACATGTCGCTGTTTTTCCATGCACACCACTGTTTTTTCGTGAACTCTACTACTTTTACACTGAGGATTGAAAACAAAAACAAAGCATTCTCAAATTCATGTACAAAATAGAACAAAAATGGTTCTAAAATTACAGACCATGCCTTTTAAAAACCTGGAGGCACAACAATGTTTTTGATATAGGAGAATAACCTTGTCGGCTTACTTGACATTTTATCAGGAGTCATAAACCAAAATTCTTTTCAGATGGTAGAATAAACAGAGAAAGAGAAATGATTATAATTATGGAAAAATAATAAACCAGACATAAGAAATTAAAAATATAAATTAACAATATTAAATGAATATTACTAATACAAGAAATTAAAACGATGTTTATAATGTCATTGATGTTTAATCTCAATGATCATTAATCACTTTAAGGAACAAATGTTGAAGATGGATTCCTTCGATGATCACAGAAATAAAGCAGAAGTCATATAAGATCATGAAAAACTTTTAGAGGAGTAAAAAATGTTGAAGATGTATTAAAATAGATCTATCGAATTATCTTCACATGTATATGTTTTATAGAATGTGGAAATATCCCAAATCATTAAAACAAGATCCTCTAAGAGTGGATTTGTGTTCAATATCTTTATGACACATGTTAATGTATAACAGTATAATAATATGATCATTACCTATAGTTTTTTAAAGCCTCGTAGAATAACATAAAAGAATAATCAACCTTTATATTTATTCATGTAATATTAAAATAAAACATTTAGTATATTGAATAAAACATTTTTTATCAATTTATAATTATAAAATAATTGAAATAAAAAGATAATCATTTAGATTATGCATGCATCAAAAGTGCATTAAAAGAGAGAATCATATGATATTTAATCTTCGTGTATAAGTGTTTACAAAATAATGATACAATTGTTTTTAACAGTCTAAATATTTATTTCAACTTAAATAAAAATAATTTTAATCAAAGAATTATTTAAAAAAAATTGAAAAGAAAATTAGGGAAATAAAATTTTAACTAATAGTGTGGCATTGGATTACCCCTCAAAAAGAGAGCAGTGACTCATGACCCACCACTAGGTTCCAACAGTGAATAAATAGATCATGACCTACCATTGAAATTTTAATAAAAAATAAAATAATTTCATCAAAACTAACATAATTCCAATAATCTAGTAGTCAAAAGATTCTTATGGTGCGGAAAAACGTTTCTCAACATTGGAAGTCCAATAGTGGCCAATGAACCACCGTTTCTTGAATCTAATGGTTGATCATTGAAAAAACAAAACATATTGTTACTGAATGATACATAAAATAAAAAAAGTGATCAAAATGAAATATCATATGAAAAATAACAACGAATAACATATAATATCACCTTCAAAACCAAGAACAAATATTCTTCAAGTTATATAATAAACCAAATTAATCATATGAATTAAATTTATTAAAATTAAAAATAAATTGGGAGATCTTGATGGAGATACTACCAGATTATAAATGTAAAACAAAATAATCTGCCAAAGAACATAATGATAAAGAAAGTGAAAACAAAATAAAAAGAAGGAAAAAACTACAACAGCATGAAAACAAAGATAAATGAGATCTCATTTGATCTTAAAGAACACTTGGACAAGGCTTGTACATCAAAGGATAAGACACCAATGGTGGGTGAAATTTAACCCACCATTGATGTCCAAAGGTAGGCAAAATCACCGAACATTGAATTTTGATGGTGGTTCACTTCCCACCATTGGGTTCCTATAGTGATTAAAGTCACCCACCATTGGTAAAATTACAATGGTGACTCAACACCCACCATTGGGATCAATGGTGAGTTTTCAAGAACCCAAACAGAGAAAATAACGGTGACCAGAGATGCAAGCCAATAACAAAGGAGGAATCATAAGAGACGGACAAAACAAAAATGATAAAAATATAATCCAAGATAACAAACAGCAAGAAGATGTATTGACCAAGGGAAAACCAAAGACATGAATAAAAACTCAAACTAGTATCATGAGTTCAATATGAAAATAAAATTGAAGGAATTACATATGTTTATGTAGGGAAGAGATACATTGGTGTGCATATGCCCGAACTAGAGAATGAACAGTTTCCTACAGATGATTAAGGATATTTGAGTAGGGAGGAAAGCTAGATTTCAAAAGATAAAATGGGAGAATGAAAGGAGGATCAGATCAGTTCCCACAGTCAAGATAACACACTGCTAATATCCGAGAATTAAATTTATGAACAATACATTAAAAATAGAGTCTCTTATAGAAATGGATACATTGTGAGGCACCATTATATCAATCAAGGAGTGATATCTTTAGCTTGGATTAAAACACAAACACACACACTCAGGGGTTTCATCCCATGCAGGTGACCTAGACCAACTCTCTATCTGTGGGCACATACCCTGGGGCCTTATACATGGGCCCCATATGCATAAGGAACAAACTATGAAAGCTTAAGCCCAACCTCCTAATGGGGGTTCTTATGGACGGTATTTACATGGGGTTGAACCTAGTTAGTCCCCTATATTGTTGATGTGTAAGCCAATGTCCCTCATAAGGATGGAATAATTTTTACTTAAATAAAAAATAGTCATTATAAGAAAATATTTAACAAGAAAATTTCAAGTATAACAAGTAACATTTAAATATAAATTATAAAACTATTTTTAGAAATATAATAAAAATATTATTTAATTAAAAAATATTTTAAGGGATTTGATAATTTAATAAAATTTTAATAAAGGTTAATTTATCAAAAAAAATAAAAAAGTGATAAAATATTTAAATTACTTTTAAATGATAACAAACTCACACTTTTTGTAAATTAAAAAATAAATTATTCATTAATTTTTTTAAAAAACTCTCCCTTTTTTAATTTTTTTGAAATATAAATTAAAAATAATATAAAAAATAGATTCCCTATTAATCCAAAGTAGTTAATGTAAAGAGAGTAATCATAATGAATTGAGACAGTATTAGTGATTAAAAAAATATTTATAAATAGTATGTACTAAATATCATTTAATGAGAGCAGAAAATAAAATTTCCAAGTAATGAAATTATGTAAACATATTTAAGTATATTAAAAACACTAAAAAATATTTTCATCTTCTATCATACCCAACTCAAATTTCATCTTTTCAAATTTAATTACATATGCGGGTTTTGTAAATATATCATCTAATTGTTTCTCTATGGGAAAATATTTCAGGCATATATCACCTTTATTTACACGATCCATAAAAAATTGGAATCTTATTTTTATGTGATTAGTTATATAGTTTTGAAGAGGGTTTTTATAAATTGAAATTGCACTAGTGTTTTCACTATAAATAGATATTTTACCAAAACTAATATTGAAATTAAAGATGTTTTTTTAATTCTTATAATATTTGAACAAAAACAAGAAACAACAACATATTCAAGCTACACTATTTATTATATACTTATATTTGTTTCTTAGAGCTCCATGAAATTAATTTTTTTCCATAAAAGTGACACATATCTATAGTTATTTTTTGATCAAGTCCACAATGTCCAAGGTGAGAATTAGTGTAAGATAGCAATTCAAAAATAATCTCCTTAGAATAGAAGAGTGCAATATAAATAATACACTTGATATATCTAATTAAACATATAATAGTTTTAAGGTGAATTTATTTGGGTTTTGAGTCAAACCTTTCACACAAAAAATTGAAAACATGATGTTTGGTCTCAAATTAGTGAGATACAATAGGTTATCAATCATGCCTCTAGATTTTTTAAAATCAAATGACTTACCAGACTCATCTATGTTAAATTTTGAATTATTTCTCATTAGTGTTTTCATAATTTTTCTACATCAAACTCCAATCCTATTTAATATTTAATTATTATATTTGTATTTATTTAAGAAAATACCATCTTTTCTTTTATTAATTTGTAATCTGAGAAAAATATTATTTCTCTCATTAAGCTCATGTAAAACTCACTTGTAATCAACTTACAGAATTCATTCCCGATATAATCATTTGTTGAGACAAAAATTATATCATAAAAATTTTTCTAATTAATTAGTATATGTTTTGAAACTATTTTTATAAAGAATGTTTGATTAACCTTAATTTTAATTAAAATATTTTTCAATAAAAACTATGTAAAACTTTCATAGAGGGGTCACAATGTTTTCTTAAGATCATATAAGGCTTTATTAATCAATAATATGTGATCTAGAAAAATATCATTTTCAAATTTAGGGGTTGTATAACATAGACTTCCTCTAAAATAATTCAAATTTAAATGGGACTTTTTTTATATATATTTAATAATTTTATGTTTTCAGAAAAATTATAGCATAATAGAATTATAATGGTTTACATCCTTGAAACATGAGAAAAAGAATATTCAAATTCATTTTCCTCTTCCTAGGAATAATCATGAGCTAATATTATTGAATTATTCTTACCAATGTTTTTAGCTTCATCAAGTTTATTACAAAAAAAACTATTTAGTTCCTAAACGGGTTTACCTTTTGGAAATGAAACTAAATATCATACATTATTTATTTCAAATTAATTTAATTCATCAAGAATAGAATTAATCCAATTTCAATAATTTAAATAAATTTCAATATTAACATGAAAAAATTCCACAAAAATAGACAAATAGGCATGGTAATGAAATACATATTTTATGGTTTGAATTTACGATACGAAATTACCAATCAATTATTTAATCAGATAACCTTTATGATTTTTACATTCCGTTTGATTTGTTTGAGAAGAGATATGATCCCCCTAAACGTATAAATGTTCTTTATCTTGTTCACTATCTTCACCAATGTTAAATTATATAAACTCATCATTTTATTTGAATGATTCATATTCCTACTTGTTAGAAATTATTCCATTAAACATAACATGTAAATATTCATTATAAACTAAAGTATTCATATTGAAAAACCTATCATATTTACAAGAGTTTTAATATCCTATGAATATCACTTCATCCAATTTAGATTCAAATTTTTCTAAATTATATTTTTTTGTTTAATATGAAAAATTTATAGCTAATGATCCAAAAAACCAGCATTAAGTTTATATCATTGGAAATGTTGATAAGGGGTATTATTTAAGAAAGGTCTAATTGTGACTCTATTCAAAACATGGATACCTATATTTATAGCTTCTATTTATAAATATTTAGGTATAGTAAATTCCATTAACATAGACTTATCCATTTCATGAATTGAATTAATATTTCTTTCAATCACCCCATTTTTTTGTTGTGTCCTAGGGGATGAGAAAAAAATGTTATTTCTATTTGATTCCAAAAAAAATAAAATTATAAATTTAAAAATTCACCACATCTATCAATTCTGATAGAATTTATGGAAGTATTTATGAATGTTTTAATATGTTTTTTCAAATAAAAAATTTGGATAAAGATTCATTTTTATGAGATAAGAAATAAATCCATAAAAATCTACCACAGTCATCTAAAATTAAAAAAAATATCTTCTTCCAACAAAACTAGCTGATTTCATAGGTCCAAACAAGTCAAGATGCAATAATTATAAACAACAAGAATTAAAAAAAATTATTTATAAATTTAAAATTTTCTTTGTGTTATTTACCTTTTAAATAGGAATCATTGATGAAATACTTGTATGCAACTTAGGAAATCGCAAAATATATTCCTGGTATGAAAATTTATTTAATTATCTGAAATTTTCATCCTCAAGACTTTATGACACAAGATGTCAACTGATTTTACATCATTCGAACATATAACCTTTTTATTGGTCAGATTATACAAATCATTAATATATAAATTTTCTTTCCTATTTGTAGAAAATAAAAATAATTTATTTTTCGACACAAGACATTTATCATTTTCTAAAATAACATTTAATCTATCATCACATAATTCTGATACACTTATAAGATTAGGTTTTAAACCAAATAGATATAATTCTTCAAAAAATTATAACTATTTTTGAAGAACCAACTTTAGATATACCTCTTATTTTTCCAGTAGAGTTATCTCAAAATGTGATAAGGCCACCATAACCTGAGTTAAATGATAAAAACCTTGATATGTGGACTATAATATTCTTGGAGAATTTATTTTCTATACACCGTGATTCATTGTGACTTATAAGTCAGACTTATTGAAATTAAATAATCAAGAAAGTTTTTTAGTACCCATGAAAAATGGGGTCCAACTGGATTAGTAACTAAAAACATAGGTGTAGAGACCCAAAAATTGACGTACATGGACATTACATTACTTTAGAGGAATACTAACTACATAAAAAAAATAGACACAGAAGGACCGTAATAGTTTAGTGTCTTTGGAAAATTGGAACGTAATCTTCTAATCGTGGTGAATGATCTTTAACATCTCCTATACAGATCTTCCCTTTTTTTCTTACCTAAAACCTTTCTTCATATCCTGGTGAAAAGAAAACATAAAAAGGGTGAGCTCAAATGCTCAGTAAGGGTAATCATGGATAAAATAAAACACACCATATACATTTGAACTTAAAAACATGAACATAATGTTTAAACATCAAAATCTTGAGAAATGACATAAAACATGGAAGTACGTAAGGCATAGATCATAAAGAAACATTAAGAATGATAAAATATCATGGGAATAAAACAAGTAATTTTGGAAACCATTAAGAACATGATATGATTTCCATAGTATCCAAGGCATTGCTGCCAAGACCATCTTAGTGGACAAAGTCCCTTTCTGAATCGCGTTCAGTCCTCGTTCTAGTCCTGTATTACTGAACCAGTTTAACATGTCGTTCCAGCCATATCTATCTAATGAGATATAAATCTTTACCCAATTCATTGGAGGGAGATATAGGTCCCACCCATCTCATAATGAAATCATTCTTACTTGTGCCACAAAATAAACATACATCATTCATAATAACCCAACGAATAAAATGGGTTTCTTAAATATCATCCCTTCATCACATAATCCATATAAAAGAAATGGATATCATTTAATTATAAGAAATGTGAAACCATGTAAATCATAGAGACATTACACTTGAAACATACACATATGAAATAATTTTATCTTATATGGAAAATGGTTTTGATAAAACACTTGTAATGAATTCTTGAGGAAAATATCCTTTCTTCGTCAAAATAAATTTATTTTCACAAAACGTCAAGAAATTTTAAAAGAAAGAGATTTTTTTGAAAATAGTTATGAAATATTTTGGAGTAATCTTCTTGAAAATAAGACTTTATAAAACCATAAAAATATGTTCGTGCCGTATAAGTTAAAAAACATTCTTTTCATACTTTTTCCGGGAAGTCAAAAAGTACCTCGTAATGTAAACAAAAGAAATATTCCATACATAGCATTTAGTAAAAGTAAAAAAATGGGTAAAAAGGACTTTAAACATACATGAAAACACTTTTATAAAACATGGACATTGATGATAGAAATAACCCTAGTAAATACCTACGAATAAGCAATCTCGGATAAAAATGAGATTTGCAAAATTATCCCTTACCTTAGGTCCGATATGCTTCGTACGTATTCGAACCTCCGGTATAATGATTTAAATAATGTTCTTGACTTATTGCAGAATCATATTAATTGTTATGATATCATATATGGTTCACGTATGACTTTATATTACCCATTCTTTTGTAAATTCCATGTTATAGAGCGTTTTGGGTAAAATCGTTTCATTTGTCATCCGGGTTTTGAATTGTAATTATTCATATGATTACATAGATCATGATTACATAAATCCAGAATGTAAAACATGATTTATATATAATATATATTCATAATATACATATATATAATAGATTTATAAATGTAATGAAATACACCGTTCATGGAGACGGTAGGTCGTACGTACTCATGAATGTTGTTTTTGTTTCCTCATTGAATTGAATGGAATTAATTGGATGACATACATTTATATATAAATAAATCCATTATCATTATTATTTTATATATTTCATGATTACATATTATATATTCTTTATAATCATTTATGAATGTTTAATCATTGAGAATGAATCTCATCTCGTAGTGGAGACGGTATTCCATACGTACGCATGAGCGATGATATTGTTCCCATGATCATGGAATTTTATTGGAGTGTATGTATACTCTTACAGAATCAATATCACTTTACAATAATCATATATATTTATTATTTACACCATTATACCCATCCATGTAAGGTGGTGGTGGAAAATAGATTACACCACGGCGTGGAGACGGTATTCCGTACGTACGCATGCGCGGTGATTTCATTTTCCGTAGGATGGATAGATTGTGAAATAGGGTTGTTTCATACTTCTAATAACATATCATTATATTAGTGATACTGATGTTATTACTTCATAATGAAACAACCTATGAAGAAGAAGTGGAAGAAAAATAAAGGTGAAAGAATCGGTAACAGAAATTACCTCTTCTTTGAAGCACCTCTTTGAGACCTCCTCATAGGGCACTAAAATTGGTCTTTGAAGAAGACCAGGACATCTAGGATTTTTCTAGGGAAGTGGAGAAGAGAATTTGGCAGGGGTTTTCTGATCTTGAAGTCTCAAAGTGGTGTGTGGAAGAGAGGGAGGAGGTGCCCTTTTATAAGGAAGGAGAGGGGCACCTTTGGATTTCTTAAAATTATTAATTTATAATAAATCTATCCCCACTTAAAAACCTCAAAAAACGACTCGTATTAGAATATTAGATGAGATAGGGTTTTAATATCATTAATAAATAAAATCTAGACATGTTTGGATCTTATTTTTAACCTTATCATTTTGATTTATCCTTATTTAATCTATTTAAGTTTATTTTTGGTAATAAAATTCTAAATTTTAAATTATAATAAATGATTACTTATTTGTTGTGAATTTTCCATAATTGTTTACTTTATAACATTACAGGCCATAAAAATTTAAATTTATAATTTTAAATATTTTTGTGATTTTTAAACAATTTTATAATATGTTATTTTTATAAAAAAACAATAGTGTCAATTTTGACACTATTCATTTATTTGAATTTAAATAAAATATATACAGAAGATTTGTTCGAACTAAAATCTTTAATAGATTCATAAAATATCATATGTATCTATAAAATTAGTTAATCACATTAAATATTTCATATAGTAATTATTTTATTATTTTTAAAACCATTTATTTGGTTTATCTCTTAATAAAATAATTACTTCAACATTTTGGTAATATTATTTAATATAATGATTTGTTGCATAAAAATTAAAAGTAAAATGATATGATGAAGATAAAATTATTAACTTTCACAGTAATACTTTTACTCGAATTTATCATCTTAAACTCACAATATTTAAATTGTTATATTTATTAAATTATGAAGGTGATAACTTTGGAATCATTTAAAATAAAATAATATAAGTGTCATAATCACTCTTATAAGGCTCCAAACGGTTTTATATTAGGTAATTGGATTATTAAGTTTTAGATATACACTACCAATATGTTTTGGTCAGTTTTTTGGGCCTTTTAATGGGTATTATTATTTCAATAAAAACTATATTACTTATTTCCCACTTGATAAATAATTTCTGTATCATTAATGTATCACCATTAATGACAATTATTTAATCCATAAAAATTATAAATAAATTATCATGATGTAGATAATTTTATTAGATTTTGGTAGACTATTCATTTTTGAAGTTTTATGATGTTTATCACTAATTTAAAATTATTATACTTATAAGATTTAAGAGAGTGACATGTTGTCACTTTCTTTTGTTTTAATAATAATTAAATTATTTTCATAGTCAAAAGTCCATAAAATGAATCTAATCCGACCCTTAGGTTATATGGGTCTACTTTTATCCATCCAATAGAATTTTGGCATGTGTTAGGGTGATTTTAGAATATTATATTTACCCTTAATTTCCCGATTTACCTTTAACTATGGTAAATAAAATTTACCGTAGTTACTATTCATAATTCCCAAAAATAAAAAGTAGCTTATTAACATAATTTGGACCCACTGATTCAAAATATGGAATCCATTTTTCCAAATTCAATACACAAAAGTTGCAGAAATTAAATCATATTTAATCCTGTTGTCGAAAGAAAACGGGTTTTTCATTAAAACATTGCAAAAGATTGAATTGATTTAACCTACGAATATAATGTAAACTCAATGCTAATGACATAAATTATATTAAATGGTAAAAATATATTCTATTTATAATTTAAAACCATTCAAAATTAGAATTTAACCATATAAATTATTGCGATGAAAAATGTTGTTTTTAAATAAAATATAGCATGTTTTTTACTATTCATCAAAATATGAAAGTTACCAGAATAATATGAAAATTTTATCCAAAGTAAATTTTTATTTATTTATTCAAAATAAAAATTTTATTTTGTCAAATTGAACTTATAAACATGTCAAAAACTAGATTTAATGTGGGTGCGCTATCAAAATGCGGCAAAACTGCATTTTTTGAAAAATACTTATTTTACCCAAAAAAAATTATTTTGTTCTTATACCATGTTCTAGAAAATGTGTAAGATGAATAATAATTTTATAAAATTCAAAATTTAGTTAATACTATTCATAACGGCTAGTTCATAATAATATTATAATAATATATCATTGTTTAGTAAAACCCGGTGTTGCGTACAACACACGCTATCGAGGAAGGTCGCGATTTTGTGTAATTCAAGCCAAGTCAAGGTTGCGTGTTGTGAATGAATCCTTCGTTGTTTCGTATAACATAATCCAACCACATTTCATTTATACATTGAATATATATATATATATATATATACTCAATGTTTCATAGAATAACTATTATCAGAATTGTGTGTAACACGATCCAAGAATAGTGTTGCATATACTGCAAGCTAATACGGTGTTGTGTATAGCGCAAGGTAATCTTGGTGTAACATACAACACAAAACATTAATGAAATTAAAAGAATATCCTTCATAAATCTCGGGGTGTTTCAATAGTCCCCCAAATATATTTAAAGAACTTATTCATGGGTTCTTTAGAAAGTAAATCATTATTAATGAAAGTAATAGTTTTCCCAAAATATTTTTCATATATAAGTGAAAACTCATTGGAATAATAACCTTTCATTATTTATTGGAGACAGGTTTCACTTGAAATTAATCCTTTTGATCTTTTGTCAAAGTTAGTTTTATTTAAACATGGTGCTTCTATATCAAAAACAGTTTTTATTAATGTTTAATTTCATTAGAGACATGATCTTATCATATTGTTTTTTACAAAATTAAATAATTCTTCAATAAAATTAACAACTTCATATTTCAACAATATTTTCATTTTTAATAACTTATAAATCTGTAAATACATTTTAATTATTTCAAGAAGTTGTGTTTATAAATATTTTATTTTATTGTATTAATTTCTATCATTAATTATATACATTAGTTATATCATCAAAAACTAAATTAAATCATCTATCTTGATCATTATCATAAATTGATATTTTTTTAATCCTTTCATTTCTATCATTTAGTTTCAGAATCTTAGAATCATAGTTATTTTTGTGTTTATCATACCAATAAATACATATTTTCATAGTATTACATCCTTTTTTTAATTTCTCATTTTGAGTGATCAACTTTTTATGAGAAATGTTAAAATATGTTTAATTTTCAAAAAATTTGTCTTTATCCTTCTTTAATTCTTCATTTTCTTTAAGTAATTACTTAACTTATTAATTTTCATAATCATAGTATGAGAATGGATAAAAAAAAATTTCAATTTAATTTATAGATAAATAATTATGTTAAAAAAAGTTAAGACTAATTAACTGAGTAAATAGACCATCATTTTCCTCACATGTAGTTCCCATCAGGGTCAGATTCCCTATCTCATGCTCACTTATAGAATCACTACGAGAGTCAGAACTGTCTGAGTAGACCCAACCACTCAACAAAGATTTATTTTATTTATTGTTTTATATTTGTCTTTTATTGGATGTTTGAGTTTAGGGAAATCAATCCTTAAATGACCTTTCTTCTTACACTCATAACATGTTAATTCAGAAACATAATTAATAGTATTAGTATTACCTTTTTTATTGTCCTTTCTAGAATTCCTCTTGAACTACCTCTTCCCACCATTGTTTTTAATGATCTTGAAAAAATCTTGTTAAAGAGGCCCATCTCCTTGTCACAATCATAACAGTCATATTTGGAGGTATTAGCAGTACTAATAACATTTGATTAAAAAACGAAACATTCTTTAGTAGACTCCACATCAAAAATATTCTTCAACTATAATTAATATTTCAAAATAGACCATATAATTTCATCTAAAGTATACTCCTTGAAATTATTACTTTTAGTTATGGACACCTTCTTTACACGCCATCTCTTTGGAAGAGATCTCGGTACTCTTTCTACTCGATCAGTGTTTTCCATGACTTCTCTAAGATCACTCATACTATTGGTAATACAAGTGAACCAATGTAACATATGATTTATAGATTCTTCTTATCCTATCTTGACATCCTGGTATTCTATTCAGAGCATTCCAATATTGGTTCTCTTCAGCTTTTCAATTCCATAATGAGTTACTTATAGTATCATTCATATGTCATGGTTTTTCATAAAATATGAATCATGGCTATAGACTCTCGTACTTATAACACAACGGAAAATATTTTTAACATTGAAATTCAAAACATATTTTTCCATGTCACTACCAACTAATGTCTCTGATCATCCTTGGGTAATTCATATAGATTTTCTATGATGGTCTAGTGATCCACACACAGTTGTTTCCTTTAGGCTTCCATTATATCTTTCCAGTATCTATAGTCAATCCTATCAAAGAATGGGGGTTCCTACTGTGTCCATCTATCTTTTCATTGGCACCTATCATCTTAAAAATAAACTCTTCTTTTTTTATTTATACTATTAATTATAGGATACAGGTTGACACATAGTTAAAAATAATGAGTATAAATACAAAAATATCAGAGACCTAATATATGATGTCAATTGTTCAACTATTATTTATGTAAAATATGACTAACAAGGTGTGAATATTCAATTTAAAATTTAAAGACAAAAAATAGTGTTTATAAAATATTAAATTGTACTGAGTGTTGTGTTCTTGAGTTATGATGCAACTAAAATAAAAACTAAAAGAACACAAAATGTATAGTGGTTCATATAAAAAATATCCATGTAAACTCATCAATCTTCTATACTCCTCTAGGATACTGGTACACACTAAGAAACTAACTTTTGAAGGTGTCAGAACCTTATTACAGACCCTACATTTTGAACAACTCAGAGGCGCAAACTAGTTTTTGATATTGGAGACCAACAAGGTCTGCTTACCTAAATTTTGATTGAGAGTCACAAACCAAACATTATTTTTTGTGGTATAAAAAAAGGTAAATATAATATCTTTATTTTTACGTGACAATAATAAAGTATACATGATAAATTACCAATAAAAATTAACAATATTACATGAATAATAAAATACAATAAATAAATCCAAGGATAAGAATGAAGATGAATTTTAAGTTCGATGATCATTGGTCACATGAAGGAACAAATGTTGAATATGGAGTCCTTCAGTGGCCACAACAATAAAGTAGAATTATTAGAAGATTGTGAACAATTTTGAGAGCATTAGAAACATATAAGATGTATTATAAGAGATTTATCGAATTATCTGCACATGTATATGTTTTATATATTGAATAAATATATCAAATCATTAAAACAAGATAATTGAGGAGAAAATTTATGTTTATTATCTTCATGACACAAGTTAACCCCTAAAAATATAATAATATGATCATTAATTATTGTTTTGTAAATCCTCACTAAATTACATAATATAAAAATTGGGATTTATATTTTTTCATAGAATATTAAAAGAAAACATTTAATATATTGAAAAAATCATTTATAATCAATATATAATTATAAAAAAATGAAAACACAAAATAATAATTTTTTTTATACAAGGAGAAAAAGTGTAGAAAAATATAGCATCTTATGAAATTTAATCTGTATATATGAAAGATTATAAAATAATGGTACAATTATTTTTTTACTCTCTAAAATTTTATTTCAACATAAAATAATAATATTTTGAATAAAATAATTAATTTAAAAACTATAAATAAAAATATAAAATAAATTTTTGTTTTAAAAAAACTAACTAATGGAAGATCATTGAACTACCATTGGAATAGAGAACGGTGACTCATGACCCACAACTGGGTACCAACGGTGGCTAAATAGAGCATGTCCTATCATTGAAATTTTACGAAAAAATAAATTGGGTTAATAGAAACTAAATTAATTAGAATAATCTCATCAGTTAATGTATTATTAGGAAGAAATAAGCATATTCTGACCATTAGAAGTTCAATGGTGACTCATAACCCACTATTTCATGAATTCAATAGTGGTTCATGACCTACCATTGGGTCACAATGGAGTCTCATAGAAAAAACAAAAATTATTATTTGCTAAAGGATGTATAAATTGATGAAAGTTATTAGAATTAAATAACATGTGAATAAAATCAACTAATAAAATATAAGATCACTTTAGCCAACAAGAACAAAACTTAAGAATGTTATATAATAAAACAAATTAATCAGTATAAATCAATTTACAGATATTGAAAGAAAAATATATTGCTATATAAAGATTCTACCTAATTAAAAACATAAAATAAAATAGTATTCTAAAGAATATAGGTATAAATAAAAAGAAAACAAGGAAGAAACTATAATAGAATAAGAACAAATATAGATGATCTCATGTTGGTACTTGACGAACACTCGTCCAAGTCTTATACAACAAAGGATAAGACATCACTAGTGGGTAAAATATAACCCACAATTGATGTCCAATGAAGACTCAACACCATCCATTGAGTTTATCAGTGACTCTTCGTGCTCCCAAAAATAGAAAATAATTGTAACCAGAGATGCAAGTCGATGACACCAGAAGAACCATAAGAGAAGGTCAATACTGAAATGCGAAAAAACTGAACTAGGATAACATATGTATAGAATATGATGAGACCAAGGGAGAATTTTACACATTAAGAAAAACTCAAACTAGTATCATGAGTTCAAGTTGATAAAAAAATAGAAGAAATTATAGATGATTAATCATTGAAGATATACACTTGTTTGTATATGCTCGAACTAGAGAAAGATAAATTTCCCAAAGAATATGATTGATATTCAAATAGGGAGGTTCACATGATTTCAAAATATAATGTGGGAAAATTAGTGGTGGATTATATCATATCCAATTGTGGATATAACACAACACTATAATCCTATAATTAAAAAAATTTATAATACACTTAAAACAAATTCACACATCGAAATGGATACATGGAGAGGCATTGATATATCAAACAAGGAATCGTCTCCTCAACTAGAATTAAAAAAATCACACACTTGGGAAACCTTATCACATTTAGGAGACCTATCCCAACTCTTTTTACCTATGAGCATGTACTTTGGGGCCTTATACATGGTCCCATGTGCTTAAGGTGTTCACTATGAATGATTAATCATGTCCTCTTTGGGGGGGTTTCTACGGTTGGCCTTCCCATGGGGTTGACTCTAAGGTGTCCCTTATGTGTTTCATGGGCTATCCAAGGTCCCTTATAAGGATGGCATATTTTTTACTTAAATAAAGAATAATGTTTAGTAAAATATATAAAATTAAAATATTATGTATAAAAAATAACACTTAAAATGTAATTAAATTTATTTTAGAAATATAATCAAAATATTATTTATTTATATACAGATTAATTTAAAATATTTTTTTATTAAAAAATGTAATTAAAGAGTAATTATTCACAACAATTAAAAGTGAAAAAATGTCTAAATCACTTTAAAATACGAACATAACTAACTAAAATATCATTTTTTATAAAGAAATTGGTTCCATTCTTTATGTTCAGATGAATAACCTTAATTAATTATTTCCATTTATTGTAAATAATGGGGATAAGAAAAAAATTATTCAAATATTGACATGATGAATTGTTTAGTGTTATTTAAAACAATTTCAAAGGGAACGACTCTTGACACAAATGAAGATTATGTTGAATTTTTTTAATAAGGTATGAAATTGGGGATTGAAGAAGGAATGTTAATATGTGTATCACTAATTGTGATGATTTTTAGACAAATCATAAATTTCAAGGACTTGGGTCCAAGATGACACATTATTTTTCAATAATATTTTCTAAAGAATATGAATTTAAATAATGACATTGAAAATGTACTCAAATTTTGCAGGGTGATTGTTTTATAATGAAAGTTATATTAAGAATAATATTTTAGAATGACTTGAAATTATACTATATAACTAGAATTATTATATGTTTTTTGTGGGCCATTATCAACAAAATGATCTTGTCATTACAAGTTACAGGGGAGATCTCATCATCCACATATGCAGAAGCTAACTCAACCAATATGGAGATCCGTCTCTAGTAGCTCTCTTAGTGGTAGAGGTTTCATATCTCCCACTAGGAGAACTTGTAAGGAATAATGTTTGCATAACACAGACATGGTGTGCATGTTGGCATGAAAGGGGGTAAGCAGATCAGCCCGCCCCATGTGGTGTGTGAAGTGTTTTGCATTTTGAACCTTGCAGTTATCTTGAGAGTTCTATGGAATCAAAATGTATAAAAGTAAGTACCTGAATGTGCTCTAGTTCCATGTGGGACACGAGAATGTGGAGTTATATTACTCTATCATTAAAACGTATAGATTGAACAAACACCATCTAATAAGATCAACCACAAACATACAATTTACCCATTATATCATCATTATCCTCATACTTTTCTCAGTGTTTTTTGTTCATTGGGATCTACATGTCAAACATTTGATGGTCGAACAGAAGGAAACCATGGTTGTTCTAATGCCATGACTCTAATGTGATGAGGAAGAGAACCTCCATGGATAAAATCTCTATCTTTTAATCATGAATAAATTTGAAGAAAAGTGGGTCAGGATCGCTCCTACCATACCGCGACGATGATGATCCCTCCGTGACGATGGAGGCCTTCAGGCCGGTTCCTCCACTCCCAGTGGGGTAGGGACATTTGGCACCAACCATGGGGGACGGATCATCTTCCAAGCCCTTTTCTAATCCTGATTTCCTACCTCCTTTCCTGAAGGCATCCTTATGCCCTAATGTTCCGGATCTGGTTGATGGGTTCTTGAATCTTCAGTTGTCGACATCAGAGTTCATAGAAACCTCTTCTCTTCTCAACCTCACCTTGGTGGATCGGTTTAGTCAGAGGCAGCCTCTGGTTGATTCCTTTGATCATTTCATCTTCGACTCATGGGACATGTACAAGGGGGCGACGGTGGTCTTACTGGATCATCATCACATCATGGTTCGATTTTCTTTGGAGGAGGACCCCATCTGTGCCTAGTTGAGTGCCCCCCGCTACTTCGAGAGATTTCGGTTCATCTTATTCTATTGGTTGTTCGATTTCCGTATGAAGCGCAACCCTCCGTCAGCTGTAGTCTAGGTGAGCTTTCCAAATTTACCGTTACCATTCCAAAATCATTTTGTCATTAGGATTATTGGTAATATTGTGGGTAGATTCCTCTGAAATTATAGTCGAACTAAAGTAGAATGCCACCCAATCAACCCACGAGTCTATGTGGAAATGTATGTTTCAATAAATCATTTCGAATTTGTTTGGGTTACCATTAGGGAAGATTACAGGTGCAAGAAGTGGGTTCTCTATGAGTCTTGTATGGACTATTGTTCTACCCACCATCAGTTGGGACACTCTATGGGTAATTTTCATCTGGTTGATCTTGATCATTGCAGAAAAAGAGGAAGAAGCGGTGGTATGCTTCTACATAACTGGGATGGGTCTGGCTTGCCAAAACTGGTGGTTAGAGGCTCAGAAGGTAGGGGTGAGGTGACACTGATTACAAATTTGATGGGTCAGTTGTGTCTCAATCATTTCTACCTATGGTGGTGGAGAGACTCGACTCCCACCAGGTGATTTCCAAGGAGCCTTTGCATGTTAATCAAGGTGCAACATTGGGGGAGAGGACACTGGAAATGAATGTTAATCTGAAAGTTTCAGAAGTTCTTAACAAGGTGAAGTAGGATCTTCCAGATCCTTCTTTTGGTAAGGAACCAATTTCTTTTGGGGATATAGTAGTAGGGTAGGCTTTGGTTCAGTATGTGGATGATCATGTTGCTAAACCATCCTGTGGGGGATTACCTATTATATAAGAGAAGGAAAGTTGATAGGTGGATGAGGCGGTTGATCCTTATGTAGGGGTTCTGAGGCCAGGTAAGGATGATGCAGGTAAAGGGAAACAAAAACTAGATATGCAGGTCAGTTCTGAGTGGGCAGGGTGTGCTGCTTCATGGTCACTCAATCCATTTATGTTGTCCACCAGCTTTGAAGCCCTTACAGAGGCTAGATCGTGTTCTGATTTCAGTAGTCCGATTGAATTTGATGGTGAACACATGGTTGAAACAAAGGGAACAAATCCTACTCTCTTGGTTGGTGAAGATTCAAGACCTTGGAGTAACAGAAGCAGAAAGAGGAGGAAAATTAGGAAGTATTATTCCTCATTACCTCCTATTTTGGAGTCTCGGTCTTCAAAAAATCTAAATTCCATGAGATTATATTTAGAGTTTGGAGATACTCAACTCTGGAATTACTACTGAGCTCTGAAGATGAGGTGTTAGAACATGTTTTTTTGATGAATGTGTCAGAAGAGGAGTATGTGAAGATGATGGGGAGAACATTAAATGAGTCACTAAATGAGGAACAATAATCATGGGTTGATATATAGGATTTAATTCTTGTTAAATGTTTCAACAATGGAAAGATCAGTCTTGAAAAGTAATTACAGACCTGTTACCAACTAGATTATGATTTTGAAAATATGTTGTTATATGTTCCAAGCACCCAGGTATCCTCCATATATTGGAAGTTTTCTTGGGATCTGGTTACGGGTAATCTCAAATTTTTATTCAATGATTATGATGAAATCTGTGCAACCTGTTATATTATTGGGAAGCATGTTGGTCTGGCATGTGTGAATTTTTGGAAAAGATAATGTTTTTTCAGGCTGTTTGGCGGTGTTCTACCAGCATTCTAGTGGGGCCACTCCAGTGGTGACCTGAGCACAACCATCACCTGTGCATGTCATTTGGAATTGTTTGAGTGAGTGGGTATGCCCACGCCATCGGTTCTAGGCCCATGTATTCGTGCACGGGACCACTTGCTGAATGTTCAGGTGCGGGTCAGGGTTTTTCATTCTTTGTATTGGCTATGGAGGGGTGGTTTCTTTCACTTGGTCATGGTTTTATGGCTTTTTGAACATGTTATTAGGATTTGGGGTTTCTCACTTTCCCCTCAAATGTGTTTTTTTCTTTAATAAAAAAAATTCTGTCAATTTGATGAAAAATGTTACTAATCAAGGATGATATGAAGATAAAAAATACTATTCATAAAGGCATGGATGAGTTTGAAATTTTCATTTAGATGAGACTTTTATAGAAAATAATAATTTGACTATGAAGATAAGAACATCATTTTTTCAATTTCCTCAGAGATAAAAACCCAATTTTGAGAAATAAGAATGTTAAGAATGTTGGATGTTTGAAATATGATCAAAATTGAGTGTTTTGTGGATATTCAAAGGTAGACTCGACATAGAATTTTTTTGAGTATGAGGCTGTGGATAAATTTCCTATACAAGTATATTACCCTATATAATAGAGTGATTCTACCATATTGAGAGTGATCTTAATTGTTTTAAGAAAGATAGATCATCCACAAAAATCGTTTCATGAAGAGGGGATTTTTTAATCCTCTTAGGTCATGAAGGATATGTTCTATGGGGATTCGACTTGTGTTTATCATTCTTGAAGATCTTGGTGAAGAACTAGTTCAATGAAGCCTATTGAGTTTGTATGAACACTTCTAGGCAATGATAATAGTGTTGATAACCTCAATATGTTACAAAAATGAGAATGGAATAATTTAACCCACAATCATGATCATAACTTTCATGATGGTTTAATGTGAAGAAGCAGTTGAATGATATATTGAGCATCTGTTCTGGTTTTCAAAGAGGAGAGTGCATTAAGGTTGAAAAAATCACACAAAAAATTATATGAAGAATAAATTAAATAGTAGTAAATGAATGATTTCATTCATATGTGAATACAAAATCACTTTCATGGTATACTTACACCCATTAAGGTCTATGTATGGTAGATGATTTTCATAAGGAAGGAAACACATTCATTTGATCATCAAACACATTAAAACCCACTGAGATTTGTACAAATGAATATTTAGAAAGTGAATAAAATAATAAATAAATAAATAATATATTCTAGGGTTATTCAATGCATGTTTTCAACCATTCATGCATTAGAATGAACCATTTTTGAAAAGTCCGTGAAATTCATTCATGAAGTGAAATTGAGAATTTTTTTTCATCAATCAAACATATCTAATCGATGTCAAGTCTTCATCAAATAAGAAAAAGTATTTTTCCCCAACGTATGAATTGAACTAGGAATCTAATTATAAAATATGATATGATATTTTTTAGCAAGAACAAACTCTATGAACAGGTACATGAAGGGTATATTAGAAAGTGGGATTTAATGAGATCATGGAGGAATATCAAGATATCATCCTATAATTTTTTATATGTGTGTTTTATATTAAGGTAATTTTATATATAGTTTTTCATAAAAAAGACCAATATGTCAAATACAGTGGTTACAAAGATAAAATATTTATAGAGGAGTTGTTAGAATCTATTAGATGAATAGTAAAAAAAATTATCGTAATTGATGGAACACTAAGTTATTATTATATTTATATATTAAATTTATTGAAAGAAAATGACTATAATTTTATGAGGATTTGGATATAGTGGCAATTGTTTTCATGATAAATCCATGGAGAGATATGTTTAGTTGTAGATACATTTACTAACTCAAGGTGTATATTTTTTAAATCCATTAAGGATATGAAATGTGTTATGTGATGTAATATATTTTTTAAAGGATTGGTTAAGAGATAAAAATGGTATTTAAAAACAAAAATAATAAATATAGATTAAAATGATAACTATAGAATATACATATATTTTTTAGAGTGAATATATGAAAAGGTACTGCATACTTAAATATTTGGAGTTGTTTGTGAGGGTAAAGATAAAGTGAAAATCCAAAACTGGAATGGTGTAATTATTTCAGTCTTTCATATTCATTTTTGGTGACCAATGATCTATGATCTTGTTTCTTTACCAAGAAGTAGTGAGAAGAGTAATATGTTGAGGGATTAACCCTTGGACTAAGTAGTGATATAATCAAAATCATTTTGATTACAACATTATATTAGTGGTATATTTGAACATCACTGCATATTTGATGATGAACCTTAGTTATATCCTATTAAGTGTAATTAAGTAAAAAATACTTATGTCGATATACAAGTATTATGTTTTTGGGTTAGAGTGAATGTTTTTAATTGATAGGTTTGAATGTTCTTATAAACATGAGAATAAGATCTATTTGATCATTGAATATTCATACAATATTCCACCCGCTCATAGGGTGTTTTAGGCCTTGTGGTTGCAACACCATCCATGGTATTTCCCCACATCCCCCCCCCCATTACATTTTATTTCTATTTTCTAAATTTGTTATAAAAATATAATAATATTTTTTTACAGAAAATTATTTTATTATATACCTTATTGTCAAGGTTTTTAAAATTTTAAAATGAATAGTGTGTATTTTGAATAGAAACTATTAGGTGTTATGTAAAGATGTTGAACCCATAATCCTAGATCTGTTTGTTACTTTATTATATTAGCATAAGATACATCCGATTTCATCCCATAGGACATAATAGTTTAGTTGTCTTGTAAAAAAATATACATACTCTATTCTTTTATTATAATTGTAAATAGGAAATATAACAAAGTGAGAGTAAAAAAATTTCATCTTTCAATTCATTCAATGATTCCTTCTTCATATCATAGGGAAAGTAAATAAAATAAGGGTGATCTCATATGCCCAGTAAGAGTTATGTAAAGTGGAATCTATCATAAATGAATAAATCAAAATCAATATGATATGGTAATAAACTAAACACACATTCCATTTAATCTATAACTTGAATATCATGATTAGATAAGTCATAATTATTATGGTGAGTTAATTAACTGAACACACATACCATTTAATCAAAAACAAGAGCAAAAAATACATCCATTGATAATATGAAAGCAATAATATCTTGGATAATAATAAATTAATTCTTGATGATGGAAATTATTAATATTGAATTCCATGATCTCATACATCATGGTATCTATATCAGCAATAACTTTCACAAGTTGGTTTAAAACTATTGGTAAAAAACTCATGTAATGCTAGATTACTGATTTTTCTCATGAGACATACCGATGCAGTAAGGGGATATTTAATTTTGACACCCATACATTACTAAATTTACAATTAATTCATCATATATAAAATTATAGATTTAATTCATGAATAATATTCATTATTTATAAATTTAAATATTGAATAATGAATAAAGAATATCAATATTTCCTCAATCAATCATATAATATTTAAAGTAAAACATCATATGAAGAAATTATATATGATTTAATTAATAATAATATACATGATAAATAATATGTATATTTAGGGTAACTTTAATTTCCAATGATCATATGAAATTTTATATTTCAAGGGAAATATAAGGATTAAAAAAATTATCAAGAAAGATAATTTCAATACATTCCCAAGTCAAATTGTTCAAAAACCATCGAGATAAATAATAAGAATGGTATCCATAAAACATATCCCCAATAGATTATAAGTAAAATAATGGGTTTTTATAATTTATTAATATAAATATCGTAAAAATACCATTTAAAACGTTGTTGAGGAAAATCATCTTTTCACTTTGAAAATCACTTTTAGAAACTAGAATTTCGAAAACAAATTCTCAAAAAAAAACATGTTTAGAAAATCACAGAAAGATTCATTTTAAAAACTTTTGTAAAAATAAAATTATAGTTAAAAATAACTTTAAACAATAATAATAAAAAAATTATAACCTTTTTATAAAACATGGGTTTTGAATAAAATAATTATCGACCGAAGTGATAAATTGAGTCATATTTAATTAAAATTATTTTCTCAGTAATTTTAAGTACCAAATAAAATAAAATGTTAATAATAATAGAAAAACTAATGAATAACCATATAAGAATAAAATTTAATGGTTTTATTATTAAATTATCAATTAATTTCCTTCAATAAAAAATAATTCATAAACAACCCTAATTAAAATGAGAATGAAATATTAATCTCTTACCACTTTGGTAACTTTAGAATCGTAAGAACCATGAAATGAAAACCTAAAATTAAATATTAAATACCATGAATATAAAGATATTCATTTTATAACCTATCACATGGTCATTAATTTCACCTCATAAATGAGATAGGGGTATAACATGCATATGTCCCAAAGAAGTCAATTTGAGATGAGTAACCCTTAGAATGATTATAACAATGATGTGAGAATTAATAAATGAATATATTTTTTGTATGAAATTAAAACACATATAAAAAAGTGTAAATTAAAAAATATAATAAATTCATTATATGAATAATCTTATAGAATTAAATAAAATGAATAATTAATATAACCCAATGAGAATAAATTGTGTTATGAAATTATTTACCACTTGGTAATTTTCAAGTGAAATCTTCTTGGATAAAATAATTAAAATAAAAAATTAAAATAAAATTAATTTTGATTAAATTATGATATTATATATAAAAGGGGTATTATATAAACTATATAAATAAATTAGGTTTATAACATTATAATATATCTCAATGAAAGGAAATTGAGACAAAATACTTTACCTCACACTTCCCTTTTGTTTGAACTTGATTTACCATCCTATATAATGGTTTTATTAATGTTATTATTTTTTAAAATAGCCATATTCATGTTTATAATATCATATATTATCTTATTATATCATCTTACCACCCATTCAATAATAATATTTTATTATTATTATTGTTTCAGGTGTTATTTGTTTTATCAACTGTCTTCTATCATAAATGTTCTGGTGATTATGTATAAGATATAGTTACATCATATAAAAAATAATATTAATGTTATAAATACCATATTTATTCATTATATAAATTTTTATAACCATTATTTAAATTTTTATATAGAAAATTAATCGAATCGCTTTCTGGAGACAATAGGGCGTACATATGCACGACTGATGATATCATTCCCTTCTTGGGTGAAAGGATAAATAAATGGATGGTATATTAATTTTCCAGAATCAATATCATGTCATTATTATTATATATATTCATTATTTCCATCGATATTACTATACATGATATTCAGTTATGGAAAACAAACTACTTTGGTTCGCTAGGAGGTAGTCTACCGTAAACACATGTGATGGATTTGTTTCCCATTTATTGGATAAATAGAAAAATAAATATTATTTCATAAAAATAATAAAATCTAATTAAATTTTATATACTCTTTTTAATATATTTGGAGTGTTAAGACATAATATAAAAAAAATAAAAAAATAAATATCTTCATTAAGACAATTACATTCTCTTAGAGAAACCACCATTAGATCTATTATTAAGGACACTATGGTAGGTATTTCTAGAAGAAAAGAAGCCATAGAATTTGTATAATGATGTTTTTGAGGGATTTTTCTAGGGTTTTTTCAATACAAAGGGATTACTGGGGTTGAACAAGTGCTAGTGGAAGGCCCTTCTATAATTGAGGAGTGACATTTTTGTATATACTGAATATTATGCTATAATTGGAAGTCATTATCACCCCAAGTGACTCAAAAATTGATAAATAATTAAATTTAGTGAAGGTAAGTTCAATAATATGAAACAAAACATAGAAATAATCATTTCTTAAACATGATCATTCTTATCCTCTAAGTTAGATTACATTTATCATGTTATTTTTCACCATGGTCATTAGTGTATTTAAACTATGTAATTTATAATTTGTGAATAAAATAATATGAGAATTATTTAGTACCCAGTAATTGTTAATGGTTAATATAATTTATCAAATAACCATTCCATGTGTTTGGAAAATTAATTTTAACAAAAATTCATGTAACGCGCAAAACCCCATTTTAACCTTAACCGTGATATATAAATGTAAACATCTTTACATATCATTGTTAACAAAACATAAGATTAAATTATTATATAATATAAATTATTAATACTCAAAATATCAATCCATTTTACCAAATTAAATGCACATAAGTTGTAAAATTTAATTAAAAAATAATATTTCAAATCGTGTCAAAAACGATTTTTCAAGAAATATATTTTTCAACCATAAGATGATATTAAATTTACTATATGACTAGAGATCATCATTATATGGATTAAAATTAAGTTATTTATAATATATATATATATATATATATATTTCTTTTAAGTCTTTCTTTATTAGTATTTATTATAATTAATTAAAATAGAGAAGCATTTTGTATTTAAAAATAGTGTGAAGAGACAATTCATTTTTAAGCCTAAAAATAAACTTATACCAAAATAAATAATAAAAATAATTCAAATGTAATTAATTATTTTATATAAAACGATATAATACTTGGGTTATATTAAAATAATTTTTTTATCAAAATGGAAATAGTACCTTAAATAATTTATTGAAAATGATTTATAGTTTTACAGAAACCGGTATTTTTCACCATTCATAGAAAAATCAAATATTTCTATAAAATTACAAAATTTCATTACAATATAATTTTGATATGATGAATTTAAATATTTAGTTCATTTTACCAAATAATTTTTATAAAATTGGTAAATATTAAATATATTATTTTCCCAAAAAGAGAAGTTAAAATCATTTTTAACAAAAATGCATTTTTGGAAGAATAAATTAACTTAATGAAAATTTGAGGGATTATTAACAATAAATACATGTATATTAATACCTTATTATAAATTTAATAATTAATTTAATCTGAAAAATATCATCAATCTTAAATTCTAAATTATTGTAGTCATATTCAAATAATATATTTTATGGGTCGTCTAAGATTGGTGTTGCATGTCATATATGCTATCAAACACAATTTTATTATTTTAAAATCTTATGTTGTTACATTTTCACCACTTGAAATAAATTTAATCTTAAAATTTTTATATTTCACTCAAAAACCAAGGTTTTTATATTAAAGTTTTTTTATTATCAAAAATCCACATCATAAAAAGGGTTTATGAAACTTCCTCTTAAAACAGGGAAAGTGAAATATGAATGTCATATGGAATAGCACATAACAAGGTTTCTATATAAAATAAAATTTGTGGTAAATGAAAATATGGAAATAAAATAAACGTATAAATAATTATGGTGAGTGATATAGATATTTTATAATAATAAATTGAATGATAAATAAAATGTTAACAACCAATAATCTATAGATCTATGTTGAGTTAAAGGAACATTTATTTGTTAAATGTAAAGGTAAAAGGATAACATTTTTGTTTCATGATACTTTCCTAGGGTTTAGTGATTATTTAAATACCAATACAGAGAAAACTATAAAATATACTTACTTTACAACTTTTTCTAAGAACAATTTCATCCTTTGTTGGTGCTTCAATCAATTTATAATTTATTTCAAACTTTAATAAATTAATATGAAATATGATTTTTTTTTATATCTGAAGTAGTAAAATTAAATTTTAATGGATGATAAGATCCATAAAATATTAATAATATATTGTTATTTTATTTAAATATTAATCAAATATTAAATGGTTATCAAAATGTATAAACATTAAAATGGATAAATAATACATTTTACTTAAAAAATTTCACCAAAGGTTCATCTTAGATTATTCCATAAGTAAATACACTTATATCTTAATTAAAAAATCATCTAAAAAACATTAATCATGTTAAAATCAAATGTTTTTGTCCAATAATTTTTCAAAAATTCAATATAATATTTATCCATCAAACCATTTATATAAAAAAATTTGATACAAACCAGGACATCATATTGCCCAGTGGTAGTTTTTGCAACCTTGTTTCCCTTCAGTTTTGGGTTCAATCCCCACAACCTTTACAGATAAAATGAGTTCTAACTTGGCAAGCTGGTTTTCCATTTTCCCAAATGATATTAATATAACTTCTATAATGTCCCTAAAAATATTATGAACATACTCTAAAAATAATTAATCGTTAAATATATTTTTAATCACAAAGGATTTTTATACAGATTTTTTTCTACAAAATATAATAATCTTAATTGAATATTATTACTTAACATAAATTATCATAATAACCTCAGATTTTGGAAATAACATTAAGCTTATTTCAACAGAATATAAAATAAGTTTTTCTAAAATAACCATTTCACTAAATCATATACTAAATCAAAGTGTGGTATTCTTTTAAATGTTTTCCAAAATATCAATAGTCATCTCAAACTCCTATCACATAAAACTTCAAAATGGGTATTTATTACAATAAAATTATGATAAAAAGTGCATTTATTAACCTAAAAAAAATTAACCAAGGTAGTTGATGGTATTAATCTATTTAAGTTATTCATAATGTTTTATAAATAAAATGTAAATTTTCTAAATTATATCTCCAAAAAGAGTCAAATCATGTGTGTAGTAAAACCTATTTTTTACACCGTGTTATGATCAAGTAATATTATAATTAAACATTTTTAGAGTTATTATTCATAGGTATAAATATGTTAAAACTATGTCCACTTAGAGTATCAAAATAGGGGTATATTGTTATGAAAAACTAAAAGATCTATTCCTTAAAAAAACGTTAAGATATTCTTCTATAATTATCCTCAATGTATATCATAGGGTTATGTTACCTAATCTATTTTTTCTGTAATTTAGTTTCTAAGGTTTCTACATAACATTATCTAAAACCAACTATAAATACCCCAACCCCAGCAACGATATGGAAGTTGTTAATCTATTACATTAGTATAAGATACAAGAAATCACAACCCAATAGATGGAAAACTTTATTAGTTTCGGTAAACTAGATACATACTTGAGTGTATCATTTCAATTAAAGACATTAAATAAAATAAAGTGGGTGTAAAATTTCTCTATCATTGAACTCATTCAAATTTTCCTTATTCATATTCCAGTTAAAGGAAACAAAATAAGGGTGGGATAATATTATTAGTAACAGTTATATAAATCAGAAAATATTATGAATAAATAAAGAATAATCAATATAGAAAGTAAATAACTGAATAAATATTACATTTAACCAATAACATGGATAACATTAATAGATAATTACTAATTAATATAGAAATGTAATTAACTGAACAAACATTCCATTTAATAATTAATTTGAGCACAAAATGAATCTATAGATAATATAAATGCAATAATATCATGGATAATAATATATATATTCTTAATGAAGTAAATGATTAATATTGGATGATATGATCTTTGACATCATGGTATATATACTATCATGACCTTTCAAAATAGGGTTTAAAACAATGGGTAAAACCTTATTTAATACTAGATTCCTAATTTATACCATGAGTATTACTTAAGCATCGTGGGGAAATATTATTCCATACCCCACACATCACATCATGTCTAAAAAATTCCTCATATATCTAATAATAAATTTAATTCATGGACAATATACCTTATCAATAAATGTCTGTATTATATAATGAATATATAATATCAATATATCCCCATTATATTATATAACTTTCGACGTAAAACACCATATGTAGAAATAATATATTTTTTATGTAATATGCAATAGCCATGATAAATAATAAGAATATTTAAAGTAAATTTAATATCTAATTATCAAAAGAAAGTGAATATTTCAAGGGAAAGTTAAGGATTACAAAAATTAATGAAGAAATAGAATTTCAATACTTTCCATGGTCAAATTGATCATAAACCACCTATATAATGAATAAGGATGGTATCAATACAATATATCCCCAGTGAATTATAAGTAAAATAATGTTTTTTTGTTCAATAAAAAAAAACCATAAAAATATAATTTAAAATTTTCTATAGGAAAATACAATTTTTATATTGAAAATCAATTTTAAAATTTATAAATTTCCAAAATATTATGATAAACATTTCTTTATAAAAGGTCCTTATTTGGAAAATTATAGGAATATTACTGTTAATTTTTTGATAGAATATCTATTTAGGGGTAAAAATGACTTTAAAACATCATAGTAAAATAATTTTGAAAACATTTTTAGAAAATAATGATTTGGAATGAAATGATTTTCGACCAAAGAGAGAAATGAATTGATATTTTATAAAAAAAATCTCAAAAATTTTAAGAACCAAAGATAGTAAAATAGTAAAATTACTTTAAATCTACATTAATAATTAGAGGAGAATGAAATGAAATGGATTTATTATTAAATTATTATGTAATTTCCTTTAATGCAAATTCATGTATATGTAATTATGAATAAAATGAGATTGACACATAAATATGTTACCACTTATGTGAATTTTGAATCATAAGACCTATGAAAGGAATAATGTAATATGAAACAATAAATACCATAAATATTCATGATATAACATATAAAAGGGATAATATATAATCCTCATAAAATTAGATAGATGTATAACATGACATATGTCCTAATAAATACAATTTGAGACGCGAAACTCTTACATTGATCATAACATTGAAGTGAGAATTAATAAATGAGTCAATTATGGGTATCAAATCTAAATCCAAATAATACAAGTGGAAATAAAACATAATATAATAAAAATTCATTACATAAGTAATATTAAAATATAAAAGATAATGATTATGTAATATAACCCAATGAAATGAAATTGAGTTATAAAATTCATTACCACTTAGTAATTTTCAATTAAAATTACATTGGATGATAAAATTAAAATTAAAACATAAAATACCATGATTTATGAATTATGAATTATATTTCATATAAATAATTAAGTATATACCCCATATAAATAAATTAGGTTCATAACATTACAATACTACCCAATAAATGGAAATTGAGACCAAATCTCTTACATCATGATTCCATTTTGGTTCAACGCTCTTTAACCTCCTATATAATGATTTTAATAATTATATTAATTTATAAAAAACTTTGTTCATGTTTATAATATTATATAATATCTTCTTTTAACATATTATTACCCTTTTATTGATATTTTTTTTATTATTGTTTTTTGGGATAATTGTCATGTTTTCTCATGCATGTTTTATCACATTAGTTATAGTTCTCGTATATATGATATATTTTAATAATATCTATAAGAATATTTATTTTATATATTTCACATTTAATCATTAGATATATTTTTATAACCAGTATTTAAGGTTTGACATTGAAAATGAAGCACATCGCTTCGTGGAGATAGTAGATGGTACGTACACACAAATGAAAATATCACTTAATTAATGGGTGAAAATTTAAGTAAATGGTTGGTATATTAGTTTTATAGAATCAATACCATGTCATAATTATTATTTATAATTATTAAATTAATTATTTTGACTATCCATGTGAGTCAGTGATGGTAAAACATTTCATTACTTTGTGAGGCGGTAGTTCGTTGTACACATGATTGATGGCTTTGTTACCCATCTGATGGATCCATGTAAGGATAAATATCATTCCATACACATAATAAAATAAAAATATATTTTTGATACAAATTTTTTATATTGGGAGTGTTATGGAAAAATTGATGTTGGAAAAAGAAGAAATAAAAAAAGAGCTCTGTTAAGACGATTACCTTCCCTTATAGAAACCTCATTTGGATCTCTTCTTAAAGGAACTACGTGTTGTATTTTTTGAAAAACATATGCTCTAAAAAATTTGTATAAGGATATTTTTGAAATATATTATCTTTTTTCATCAATCCAAATTTATTCATATATATGAATAACTGAGGGAAGGGAATGCCCATTTATAATTGAGCAGCAGTTCAATATTTGCAAATACCCAAAACGAATAAATAATTGGTAGTCACTCTCACCCCAAGTTACTAAATAATTGATAAATAATGTATTTTGTGGAATTTAATATTGATCCAAATATAAGACACGTAAAATAAACATTTTTTAAATAGGTTCTTCCTTATCCTCTACGTTTTTTAATCTTTTATCATTTTATTTATCACCATGGTGATTAGTTTATTTAACTTAGGTAATTCATCATTTAAGAATAAAATAAAATGAGAATAATTATATAATTTGGAACTAATTATATTTAATAATAAATATATTTTAAAAACTAAAAAATTCATGTGTCCTGAAAGATAATTTTTACATAAACACATGCAATAAGTAAAACCTCACTTTTAACTTTCACCATAGAAAATAAATTTTATTGTGTTTACTAAACATTATGAAAAAAATTAATTTGACCATATTATATAATATTAAAAAAATTTATTACCAATATGGAATCAATTTTACCAAATTAATCTCACAAAATATGAAAATTTTAATTTAAAAATAATCCTTCAAATCATGTCAAAAAAATGTTTTCAAGTATAAAATTATCTTAAAATAATTATATAACTAGGGATAATAATTATATCGATTTAAATTAATATATTTGGATATATAATCTATATATTTCATTTAAATTTTTCCTTATCATGTTTTATTTTAATTTATTAAAATGAAGTATACTTATGCATTTTAAAATAGTTTTCATAAAAAATAGTTAAACCTAAAAATACTGTTATACAAAAATAAGGTATAAATATTTCTAAAATGTAATTAATTATTTTATATATAACTATATAATAATTTTGTTACTTTTAAATAAAATTAACGTCATAATGGTATATTTAAATTACATAATTTATAGAAATGAAATGAATGTTTTACAAATAATTGTATTTTTCACTATGCACTGAAAAAACTATTTTTCAAAAAAATACCCGAATTTTACTATAATATAATTTTTATATGGTGAACTAAAATATTTAGTTTATTTTACCAAATAAATTTTATAAAATTCTAAAAAAAATTAAAATATTATTTTTTCACAAAGATCAGTTAAAATTATTTTTGATGAAAATTTATTTTTTGGAATAAATTTACATTACTAAAAGTAAGTGATTGTTATCAATAAATTTTAGTTTATTATGACCATTTTATAAAATTAATAATTCAGCTAACTTTATTCATACCCTATAATTTAGTGGATAATTGATAACATTCATATTTAAATAATATCTTTTTTGGGTCATTTATTCTTGGTGTTGGGTGTCATATATGTTATCAAACACTATGTTCTTATTTTAAAATATCAAGGTGTTTAAATTTAGTTATAAATGTTATAATATTTATTTTTAAGATTTATAGGTCGTAATAGTTGATATGAAATCATGATTTAGTATTTAGGGGAGTATTAGGAAATGAAATATATTTGGAAAGGGACATGTATCATCCTAGGTTGAACAAGGAGTCATAAGTTAAGTTATATTAGTCATTTAAGATTAAAATTATTTCAATACATATGATTATTTATATATTCCAATTCAATAAGATTTTATTTTTATTTTTTTCACTAAGATTTTTTTTATTTTTTTTAACTAGATGATTCTTTCAACTATCCAGTGTGATAAAAAAATTAAATTATTATACAAATGAGCTGAAAAATATAACGATAGATGGATTTTAAAATTTATATTTATATCTCTTGTTATGAAGAATAAATTGAATCATGGGAAGAATACACATTTTCTTAAGAGGTAATGACTCTTTATTGAGAACTTTATATGGAAATGAACACTATCCTTTTTTGGATCATCCAATCCATTAATGATGAAAAAATATATCAATTAAATAGAATATATATATTTAATAATACAATATTATGAATAAGAAAAGGTAATCATGGTTTTAGACTATCAAGATAGAGCTTATAAAAAGTGATGGACTCTGATTAGGAATACCAAACAAAATGATGAAATAGTATTGATGTAATAAAAGGTTTTTAGGAAAATATTTTTTAAAAAATATTTTACTTTCACTCTTCTCCTTAAAATGAAGAGATTATTTCTTAAAATTAATAGAAAAATATGATAAATCAATTTTAACTAATGAAAAAATATTTAAAATGATTTCTAGGTACACCTATATATTTTTCATCAACAATAAAATAATTCCCATTGATTATTTAGTAGATAAAAACTAATACATAAAATATATTTGTATATTAATGAATTTATTAACTATAAGTAAATAGATTTATATTAGCTCAAAGATGAAATGGATATTGGAGAATCTTAATTTTCTCACGAACAAGAAGATTAGGAAAATAAAATATAGTTTCATTTTGAAGGGCCAAAAAAAAGGGTCATGGTGGAATGAATAATAAGTTGAAAAATGACAAATATGATAAAAGAATAATCCATGGAACTACATCAATGTAAAACAAAACAATTTAAAATATATAAAAGGAGTGAATAATGATCAATATCTCTAATGTGATATTAAGAGGTTTTATAATATGATATTTGAAATAAACATTCCACCCAATGTTTTACCCTTGTTCAGATGATTCAACTATAAGTGACATGGTTATTATGCGATTCAATGACATATACCTAGGGTGTTTGATGATAATAAAGGATCAAAACCTCCAAATACTAGAGATAAATGAAGATATAATTTAAACACCATAACCAAGGTAGATAGATAAAATAATCATGTTATAGGTACACTCATTATCTACTAAAAAATATAGAATTTTTTATTTACTAGGGAATAACACATCATTTTGTATCATTCTAGTTGTCCAGAGATATTCAATCACCACCTTAAGACATAAATATTGATTTATTATTGAAAAACCTATTGTTGTAATTATAAAATATCTATTTTATAACACTCCACCATTTAAGGATAATTGGAAGATTCTTAGAAAATATATAGTGATTATTTATTTTGTATAATTTGATTATATATTAGGCATAAAATAGATTTCCTTTTATAGATATAATATCAACTAATTGGATAGTTAAATATCTTTCCACTTCCAAAACTATATTCCAATAAAAATAATAATAATAATAATATATACTGGGAAATTTATCAATTTCCATCAACAACTCCTTCAAAATTATATACATTTTTAATTAATGAAGAATAAAACAAGGAAAATGATTAAGATAAAGGAGAAGATCAATATTATATATGTGGTTATTGTGAGGGAATATTTTGATATGTTTCCAGAATAGTTTCTTTATCTTAATTCTTATCCTGAAGTGGATATCACAATAGAACATATACTTGGTGAAATTACTATATTTAGGTGCCCTTATATAATAGAACTATTAAAATTAGAGGAATTAAAGAATAAACTATAAAGTTATATAAGAAAAAATTTTATATAACCAAGTGCTTCTCTCTGAGGTGATATGATCATATCTTTTCATAATAATGATAGATCAAAGTAGATTTTCATTGTTTATTTATATCATAATGAAATTACAATATAAAACAAGTATCCTAAGACCTAGATTGATGACATGATCAGTCAACTACTTGAATATTAGAACTTCAAAAATGTAGATATGTGATTAAGATATCATCCTCTGTAGATAAAATTGGAATATGTCTTAAAGACAACATTTGTATGATATATGGAAAATATGAGCTCATATTAATGTCATTTATACTAACTAATTCTTCATAAATATTCATGGATATGAATAATACAACCTTTATATATAAATTTTATAAATTTTTGTTGGTATCCATAGATGATATTCTTATATATTCTAATATCTAATTAAACCTAGACGAATTTTTTTGAATAGTTTTTGATACATTAGGGATGATAAATTTATTTAGAAAATACAAACAATGTGACTGTTTTATGGATTAATTGACATTATTGGGGTATTTAAATAAATGAGAGGGGATATACATACAAACACACACACACACACACATAAATATATGAATACATACATACGTACATACAATAATATAATGATGCATTAAATTCCAAGTTTATTAATGAATATCCTAAATTAAACACTATAAAATAGACTAATAATTTTCTATGATTATTTTGGAAATATAAATAATTTGTGAAAAAATTTATATTGATAATATAACTCACTAACCAATTAAACTAAAAAATGATTGAAATTCTATTTAAGTCTATAATGTTAAAAAATAATTGAGGATCATAAAAAGATAAGGTCAATGTATCTGTAGTCACATTAACCTCATGTAGTGAAAGGTTTTTCATTAAAAATAATTCTTTAATTAAGATGTTTAGTTGAATCCTCAATCAAAATAATAAGGTATAGCCAATATAATGAACCTTTAAAGATACATGAGGGAAATTATTTCATCCATGATATAGATTAGTAAATGGAAATATTTTTACAAATATCAGGAGTAAGAAGTGTGAAATATATACTACAAAAATTCTTAATATATATATATATTCATATAGAAATAGATAAAAATGAACCAATAAATATAGAAAGATTTGATCAATAATTATGATTTCTTAATTCAATGCCATCCTAGAAAATAAAATAAGTTGAATGGTTCTCTAAGTGGAAAAATTATTTTATCTTATCTATGATGATGATTAAAATACCTTAAATATTTATGTAAATTAAAATTATGGATTTGAAATTCATAAAGGTGAGGAAAACATGTTTCCATTCGCAAAATATTACTCAACTATCTATCTTGTAAAAGTTTTAGTTCCTATTAAAAGATTATTTTTAATCATAAAATAAAGCTTATGAAATATTGAAATGAAAATTATGGTATTTAGTAGTGATAAATATGGATTACAAATATTTGGTAAAATATTATATATTTCATCATTATCATAGTTAATGAATGAGATATTTTAGGATGCACAAACATCTTCATTATCTATTCATCCATTAAGTACTAATATGTATAGAGATTTCATAATCAAATATTAGTGGAAAAATATAAATAAGTAGATTGTTGAATATATATTAATTTTATTGTTATTAAAATAAATCGATTTAGAGTAAAAATTCCAATGGGATAATGAAACCATTAACCCTACCAATAATAAAATATTAAAACTTCACTATTATTTTTTTATTCACATATTAAAGACCTATAATAAAAAAAATTAAATTGGGAGTAGTGGGTCATCTTGAAAATTTATATCACTTCAATTATGTTAATATTTTTCACTCAATAAACATGTTATAATATATATCAAATAACTTTTGAGGTTTCAAATGGAACAAAGTTTGATTGAATATAATTGATATATGTGGTAAAAATTAATGTTTTGGAGGTTTTTTTTATAACAATTAGACTCAAAGATAATAATTAATATATATGATCATATTCATTTAAATATAAAATCTAAAAATACAAGCAAGACTCTAGATTCCATGGTTTGATCTTTACTGATAAAATTCAAATAATGTTGGGATCAACACCTTTAACTAGTTATGTTATTATATCATTATTGATTTCACAAAAGAATAAATATAGAAAAATTAAAACATAGCATAATAATATATTCAAAATAGGGAGATTGTGTCATGAAATTATAGTGATGAAGTTATTGGGACCAACAAATTTATAAGAAATAACAGAGAAGGACCAAGCTATTTAGTAGTATATCAGAGAATTTGAAAATAAAAAAAAATAGTTGTGCTGGAAAACATAAATAATACATGGAGTTTAATGTTAATAATAAATTATTACATTTAATATCATTGGGGAAAATGGTAATGATTATTGGAAATGAGGTAAATATAATCTAGTAATGCATTATCATCTTTGATATTCTTGTCCATTTAATGATATGGCCTATTGACTGAAACTTCCCCCAGAACTATAACATCGGTGATGTCACAAGTATAAATTTATTTATTTTTTTAATTAATTTATTTGAGTTTTAGAGTTTTGTGTGAGAAGGGGTTGTAATATAAAATTTATTCAATTTTTCATTTTTAAGGTGATTGGTCCTATGGAAAATACATTTTTCCCATTATGAAGTGGAAATTGGGGGATAGTAATAGTTTCACAGTCTTTTCTATGATCCAAGACGCCATTTAGTTTGGTCCTGTAGTTTCCAAAAAAACATATATTTATTCGATTTATATTTGTTGTTTATTATTTTTATACCCCTATTTACTAATTTTTTTTAAGGAGATCCTCTCATTATCACCTTGGTTCTCTCTTTTATTTTGGATTCCTCCTTGGTGATTCCCTAACATTCGACTTCAATTTTTAAATCTGGTCATTCAATATCCAATGTTCTCCTTATTTATCTTCTTCTCATTACTCGTTTAATCCCTTAAGATGTCATGGAATCCTCAAGTTCCTCTTGAAGGAATTCTAAAATAGTGGTTTTCAATTTTATGGACTCTAAAAATATTATTATGATTTTCTATCCTCTTAATTATTGAAAAAAACCCTTTTAAAATATATTTTACCCTTTTTGATATGTAGCTCTATATCATTTTTTCCATAAAGTAAGATTTTATGTCCATTTTAAATGGTTTAATAAATTGTATAAAATCTATATATTATATCTATTATATTATGGTAATGAAAATATTATTATTACTTTTTAGTTTTTAGTTGCCTTGGTCAAGGGGTTATCTAGGTTTGGTTAGGTGGTGTGGAAACCATTTTCTGGATAACTGTTGAAACATATAGAAGGAGAGAAAATAAAAGTCCAATTATAATACCAAATCAAGATGGTGGAATGAATCGACTAATGTTTCTAATTTTCGAATTAGATTAATCACAAGTTGAGAAATTAGAAGCAATAATGATGAATCTAGAGGCAGAAGTACAAAGATACTATGGTCTTGTGTAATAATAAATTTTGTAGTTATGTAAGTTGATATCAACATTCATGAGGGTTTATGTAATGTTTCTTAAAAAGGATTCATAAGGATAACTCATGGAGTTTTTTGGATTAATTAAATATTCATAAAATGAGTTAGTTGATAAGGTGACATGCATCTGGTGATCTAACCATGGTGGAAAATTGCTTATAACATTCTAAATTTTGTAGAATTCGTAGCACCACCCGATTCCTCCTATAAATAGTAGGGTGGGGTAATTTTTTTATAAATATTTTATATTTTAATATTTTTCTACTTTTTTAATAAATAATTTTTAGAATTATTCCTACAATGTAGGACCAGTTACAAATAATATAAATACTTGTCTTTTCATTTATTAATAATTCCATTATCATTTTCTTTTAGAAGTTTGTGTCTTATGTGTACATGAATATTTTGGTCCATTGATATGTTTCTTTATCTTCTATTTTGATAAAAACAATATATACATTAGTTAATTATGATTTTATAAGTTCTAGAATGTTGTTCTATGTTCTTGATACTTTGAAAAGGTGCTTATATATTGGAGGTTCCGTATCCAACAAGTGGTAATAGAGCTCAGTTGTAGAGTTTGGTATGACCAGGCCTTGTACAAGGTGTTTCAGATCTTGTTTTTGTAGCATCATTCTACCCTTAGTACTATAGGATAATTCTATCATGAAAATCCTTCGCTCTCTTATATAAATTCAGATTCAATGGGAGTAAATTGATTCTATACGAATGGTGCTGGATGAAGATCGGGTCCAGGCAGAGAATTTTGAAGGGAAAATTTTAAAATTATGGAAAATACATAGATAATAATTTATTATAAATAATGATATTTATCTTTTATTTATGAGTTTAAAACTAGAATTTAGGGAAAAATAATAAAGGGAATGGTTGGATAACAAATCCATGTTGTATCATTGGATGTCACTAGCTTGGAACATGGCCTATAACATCTTTAAAGTGAAGATATATTCAAATAATATAAATAATATTACAAATATATATGAAAATTTAACTATAATGAAAATTTTATTTATATTGTAAAGGATATTTAGAATGAGAGTGTTAAAAATCAATCCAATAGCTCATCAGTTCAATAACTTTGATATGATTTAGAGTTATATTGAATCAATAGAAATCATGTTTTTGGATCTAGCATGGGTATTTATATTTCTTTAATCACTACCATAATTTTTCGATGTTATGGTTTTCATGGTAAATAAATATTGTGGTAAGAGTAACTTAAGGTTTAAAGATGTTCAAAATTTAATTCTGAATTATGAGATTAAATGGAATGAGTTCTAAAATTTTATTAGGGATGTTCTGATTACAGAAGGAAGGGTGTGTCTATATGTAAAAAAAGATCATAATAAATACAAATATAGAATTATATATTAGAGTATTTTAGCTAAAGGTTATCCCATATGTTTAAATGTTAAGAATAAAGGCTATATGATGAATGATATTACTGAATGTATGGTTAATTCCACAAGGTATACTTCCAGAATTATATCTAAAAATCCCATTTCATAAGACATGTGTTGTATTTTTTTAAATAAATATAGTTCAATCGATTCTTATATTATAAAATATAGGGGTTCATTTCACTTTAAATATAAGAGAAGGTGTATGATAAATTTTACTTCTAGGATATTCAATAATGTATATATTATAGATGATTAAACTTCTAAGATAATGGGAAATGGTAAGCTTGTTTGGATTTAAAGGAGTGTGAAAAAAAAGGTTTAATATGAATTTTATTTTACGAAGTCATATATAATATGTGTGTTTTATACTAATTTTTAGGTATATAATAATAATACATGGAAATTTCCATGGTGATGGACAAAGGAGTGAAATATTGAACATTATACCTAATGGGTGTTTTGGAAAGAGTAATTCATTATATATAAAAAATTATAAAAAGCTATGAAATGAATTTATTGGTAAATTTAGTGATAAAGATATTAATATACTCAATATGAAAGGACTTACGAGAATATAAATCATTGATTATGGAATGTGAGAATAATAAATCCTTGGGAAGGAGAAAATTTTTCATTTCAATTAGAAGTAAAAATACCAAAAGATTAGAATTTAAATAATGTTGATATAGATGTATAGGGACCAACTCTGGAATATTCTCGTGATGGGTAACTATATTATATTACCATTATCGATGATATGACATATAATGAGTTCATGTTATTTCTAAATAAAATGTATTATATTTTCTTAACCTTCATTTAATGGAGCGCCATGGTGGAAAGGAAGAGTAGAAGCTAACTGAAATGTTTTAGGTCTAACAATGGTAGGGAATATAGAAGAAGTGGAATCTATGAGGGTTCATTGGAAGAAATTAATATGGTTGAGAAGAATATACCAAGAAATGTGGAATAAAATAGAGTTTTAGATAGGAAGAATTAGGCTTTATTGTATAAGGAATGGAGCATAAGGATACACCATTGTTTCCCAAATTATTTTTGGATGGAGGTCGTGAATTTTGTTATATAATTGTTGAATATAATTATATCATATACATTGGGGACGAAAATTATGGAATCATGTTTTTTTGAAATAATATTGAAATGTTTCATCAAAAACACTTTATTACACTTGTCTATATCTATAATGATGCCCATAAATGTGAAAAAGTAGACGTTAAGTAATGAGTATTTTTCTATATAGGGTTTGGGGATAAAGATTGTAATGTATCTCTATTCTAGAACAATAATCATTTTATAGACTGATGGTCTCAATATAACCCCAGGCATGCCTCCCTGTACACTCGAGATGTCAACTAGTGAATAGGTTTAATGTTTTACGGTTCAGAGACTATAACAATATATCATATTAAAAAAATAGTGGAAATAAATGCAATCATATACACCATCCACATAAAAAATCATTGAAACAAGAATCCTTGAAAGTGTAGATAGACAATCAAATAGATGCTATAATAAATGAAACTATACAATTTATTCTAGGGATCTATATGTTAGTAAAAGTTCATATACATGAAAACTAAAAACACATAAAGGAAAAACTGTGAATAACCCTGAAAATAGTCCTAATCTGGTCCAAAACTATCATACTCCATCCTAGAAGCCCAAATCAAGTATCAAAAATCAATCAAATTCCATAATACATTCCTGAAACCATAAATTCTACTTGGGTACCTGGTGACGGCCAAAGAATATTGTGGGTACAATTTAGTGGGACACCACTAACATTGTCATTAAATATCCAATCTGAAATACAAGTGCATGTCGATGTGATATAAATAAGGTAGGTAATATAAAATAAATAAGTTACATAAAATTTTAGACTCAACGGTGATGTATTTGGTTAGTCATAGATTATTTGTCTAGTTAAAAATGTCTCTAAACATGCAGTTAAATGGTTCCAACCATTAATTACAACATAGAGGAATCACGTCCTACCCTAGAACAAATAACTTGAAGCATATCTTCTTCATATAGTACTATATTTCTCTAGTCACATCCCAATATAAATATTTCTAAGATGAATCGAAGGATCATCTGTATGGAATTATGAATAAGTAATTACTATTACCAAGGTAAAATAGAAGGATATCATCAAAGGAATTATAAATAAATAATCACTAGACCTGAGGCCAAATCCGAGGATCTCATATAAGACATTCAAAATAAATAATCACTAAACCTAAGGATGAATTCAAGTATCATATCTAATTAATTCCATATAAATAAGCCTCATATTGAATGCATGGAACTCATCCATGGAAATATTAAGCTCTAATATTTTATTATTCATTTCATTTAATTTATCATTATAGACCCATGGGAACTGACCCATGATATCCAAAAAATCAAGGACAATATATGAAACTAAGGATCTTATAAAACGTATTCTCTTCCATCGAGTCTCATAATAAATCCATGGTTCTCATATATGGAATTTTCAAGCTTTATGCCTCATATCAAATCCACCATGCTCATCCATTGAATTCTCAAGTAGTAGCATTTCATTATTCAATTCCTATAATTAATGTTTCTATTTTATCTCATAAATCATTGACTTGGTTTGATTTCACTAGTCCCATTACTGAATCTAAGGAAATTATCCAATGATTTTTCATTTCATTTTTATTTTATAAAAAAATTAATCAAAAAATACACCCTCTAATTTACCATTAAAAATTAGCCAATTTAAGCATTCAATTCTGAACTAGGAATTCAGTTGGATTAACCCTTCACATGAGTTATTTAGAATAAGAACAAGGAATATAAAAATAAGACTTATAAATCCAATTTTTCATTTTAAATTAAAAATTAATTTCAAATCACTTACCCTCATTTTCCATTTTGACATTCAGTGTTTTTATTTGTAATTAGTAACATGGAATTTTGTTTTGATAGCCCAAAATAACCAATTCAAGGCATCCTATTAAGATTTTAATGAACAACATTCTAATAAAACATTATAATCAGTGATTAACTAATATAAATTTATAATTATGGTATTTAATTGAATTAGGTATAGACATGAAAACCCTAGAATGATCACACCACGCACCACTTAGAGAAAAAAAAGTAATTTTGGAATTATATTAAGAAACACATACATTATCCTCATAGATGAATATTAATATAACACTATGCTTTTATTAATTATAATATATATGAAAATATAGAAGTGGAAAAAATCATTTGGAATAGGTAATATTAGATATAAATGGGGAGAACTCACTTTATAGTGAGAGAAAAAAAGTAGGGGAGATAAAAAAAGTTATAGCCTTACCTCTATCATCAAATCACCAATGATAACACAATCTATGGATAATTATTAAGGTATACCCTCCATATAGAAGGGAATTATGGCATCCCACGTTTCTATGATATATTTGTTCATTAAATTGCACAAAATAAGGGATCTTTTAAAGTTTAGTTTCTTGAAAAAAATGTACATAATACTTGAAAACCTAAAAAATTAATCTAATCCACTTTTAATAATTAATCATAGGTTCACCCTTAGTACAATTACTATATATCATAACCTAAGGACCTACATAAATGGAAATGATGAGCATACGACCCAGTAAAAGAAATAATGGGAAATAATTTACATGTGATCATGATGAAATTTAGCAAGAACATGAATAATATCATTATGTAATGAAAAAAGAACATGAGAAATATCATAAATAACATGAATAATAAAATTTAAATGTTGATAAAACATTAATTTTAGACATTCATATGAATTACACCAAGGTTTCTCACTATGGTTTCATAAAATTTTCCAAGGATATTCACTTTAGACAACAAGAACAAATCTTAAAAAAGTTATATAATAAAATAAACTAATCATAATAAATCCATCTATATAAACTGAAATAAATAGTGATAACTCAATTAATATTCTACCTAATTAAAAACTTTACATAAAATAGTCTTTTAAAGAACAGAATGATAAATTAAATGATAACATGGAAAAAATTAAAATATCATATGAAAAATTATAGATGATCTCTTGTTGGATCATGAAGAACACTCTTCCATGGATTATACAACAAAGGATAAGACACCACTAGATGGTAAAAGATAACCCACCATTGATGTACAATGGAAACTCAAGACCCTTCATTGGGTTCAATGATGACTCATCGAGAACCCAGACATAGAAAATAATGGTGACCAGAGATGAAAGTCGATGACTAAAGATGGACTAGACAAGAAGGGTGAAAATGAAATGAGAAGAAACAAAACTAGGATGACAAATAGAAATAAGATGATGAGACCAAGTTAGAATCTTATACATTAATAAAAAATTAAATTGATATTAGGAGTTCATGTTGATAAATAATAGAAGGAATTACAAATGATTAATCAGGGAAGATATACACTTGTTTTCATATGCTCGAATTAGAGAAAGAGAAATTTCCCAAAGAATATAAAGGATATTCAAATAGGGAGGTGCACAATATTTCAAAAAAATAATATGGTAGAATGAATGGGGGATCATATCAGATCCAATTGTGTATATAACACACCACAATAATCCTATAGTTAAACAGATAAACAATACACATAAAACAATGTCCCACAACAGAAAAGATACATGGTGAGTAATTTTTAGATCAAATAAGGAACATTTTACTCAACATTAATTAAAAAAATGTGTGCACTTGGGGAACATTATCATATGTGGGAGACCTAACCCATCTCTTTGTGCCTATGGGAGTGTACCATGGGGCCTTATACATGGGACCCACATGCTTAAGGTGTTCACTATGAAATATTAATCACATTCTCCTTGTGGGGGTTCCTACTGTTGGCGTTCCGATAGGGATGACACTAAGGATTCCCTTATGTGTTTAATGGACTATCCAAGATCACTCAAATGTATGGGATAATTTTTATTTAAAAAATGAATAAAAATTAGTAAAAAATATAACATGAAAATATTAAGTATAAAAAATAACATTTAAAAAGTAATTTCAAAAATATTTTTAAAAATATAATAAAAATATTATTTATTGAAATTTTTTTTTAAATAATTTAGAATTTAAAAAATGTTAATAAAGAGTAATTTATCTAAATAATTAAAAGTGATAAAAAATTTAATTCGATTTTGAATACTAATATAACTAACTAATATATCATTTATTTGAGAAAGAATGTGGTTTCATTCTTCATGTTGAGATGAATAACCTTAATTAAAACTTTTCATTTAGTGTAAATAATGGGGATAAGAAAGAAATACAGATTAAAATATTGACATGATGAATTTATTAGGGGTATTTATAACAAATTCAAAGGGGAATATTATTTATACAAATGAATATTATGTTGAATTTGTTGTGAATAAAGAATGAAACAGGTGATTTAAAGAAGGATGCCAATATGTGTATCGGAAAATGTGATGATTTTTGGACTGATCTTAAATTTCAAGGAATTGTGTGAAAGATGAAACATTATTTTTCAATAATATTTGGTGAAGAATAAGAATTAAAATAAGTATATCCAAAATGTATTCAAAGTTTACATGGATAATATTTTAAAAAGAAAATGATATTAAGAATCATATTTTCGAATGACTTGAAATTATACTGTATACTTAGAATTATTCTATTTTTTGATTGTGTAAATTTATCAAAAAAAATGGTTCATTAATTTAAATCCATATGGGAGAGCCCATAAATCTCATATATAGGAGATAGCTGAACCAATAGGGATATCTATCTCGAGTAGCATGCCTGCAGGTAGAGGTTTCATATCTCCCACTAGGAGCACTTGAAAGGAATAATATTTTCATAAAAACCAAAGGGTGTGCATGTTGGCATGAAAGTGGGTAGGCATGTTAGCGCTCCTCATTTGTTGTGTGAAGTGTTGTGCATTTTAAACCTTTCTTCAAACTTGAGAGGTCTATGGAATGAAAATGTATAAAAGGAACCACCCTAATGAGATCAATTTCAATGTGGGACATTGGAATGTAGAGTAATACTCCTATATCATTAAAAAATATGGATTGAAAAAACACCATCTAATGAGATCTACCATAGTTTTACTACTTACTCATGATATCATCGTTATCCTCATCCATTTCTCTTGGTTTTTTATTCATTGGGTCTGCATGTAAAACCTTTCATGATTAAAACCATATACACCGTGGTTGTTTTGAGGCCATGAATTTAATGTGAAGAGGAAGATAACATCCATGCATACATATCTATATTTTATTCATGAATCAATTTGAATAAAATGTTACTGATTGAGGATGATATGAAGATACAACATATAATTCATAAAGGCAGGGATGAGATTGAAATTTTCATGTACATGAAACTTTTTTAGAAAATTAGAAGTTGACCGTGAAGATAAGAACATAATGTTTTTCAGTGTATTTTGAGATAGAAACAAAATTTTGAAAAATATTATGTTGACATCCCAATATATTTTAAATATTATCAAAATGGAATATTTTGTGGATCTTCAAAGACAGACTTGAAATAGCATGTTTTTTGGGTGTGTGGTAGTGTATAACTTTACAATACAAGAATATTACCCAATATAAGAGAGTTATGCTACCATATTGAGAATGATATTATTTTTTTGAAGAAACATAGATCAACCACAAACATTATTTCATGTAGGGGAGATTTTTTTATCCTCTTAGGTTTTGAAGAATTATATCCATGGGCCTTTATCATGTGTTTATCGTGCTCTAAGAACTTTTTAAATTACTAGTTATGTGAAGGCCCTCATGTTTGTATGAACTCTTTGAGAAAATGAAAACCATTGGTGAAAACCTCACTATGTTACAAAAAGGATAATGGAATAATTTAACACACAATCTTGATCATAACATTCATGATGGTTTATTTTGAAGAAGTATTTTCATGGTATATTAAGAATCTATTGTGGTTTGCGAAGAGGAGAGTGCTTTATGAATGAGAATATCAAAGTCAAATTTATATGACGAATAAATTAAATATCAGTGAATTCATGATTTAATTCAAATGAAAAGAAAATTACTTACATGATATAATTACACCAATTAGGATCTATGTATGGTAGATTGATTACATAAGGAAAGAAAGACATTCATGTGATCATCAAACACATACACAACCACATATATTTATAGAAATGAATATTTAGAAAGTGAATAAAATAATTAATCAATTAATAAGATTTTCTAGGGCTATTCAATGCATATGCTTCAACCTTTAATGAATTTGAATAAACCATGTTATAGAAGTCCGTCCAATTCATGCATGAAGTTGAATTGATAAATTTTTTAATCAATCACACATATCTAATCGAGTTTAAGTATTCATCACAAATAAAAATGAATTATTTTCCCAACATGTGAAAAGAACTATGAAGATAATTATTTAATATGATTGTATGTTTTCTATCAAGAACAACATCTATGAAATGGTACTTCAAGGGTACATTAGCATGTGGGATTAAATTAGCTCATAGAGGAAGATAAAGAGATCATCCTGCATATATTTTTATCTGTGGTTTTTATGTTAAGGAAATTTTATAGTGGTTTTTTATAAAAAATTGAAATATATCCATTTCAGTGGTAAAAAATCTAAAAAAACAATTACAGAGGAGTTTTTAAAAGCTATTAGATCCATAGTGTAGTTATTATTTTTATTTAAATATGAATTTTAATGAAAGGAAATGAATATAATTTTAGGAGGTTATGAATTTAGTGGATATTGTTTTCATTATAAATCCATGGAGAGATATGTTCTATTGTACGGATATTGAATAAATTAACGTGTATATTGTTTATGTATATTAAGGATATGACATGTGCCATGTGAAATAATAATTTTTTCTAAATAATTGTTTAAGACATTAAAATGGGAATTTATAAGGGAAAAAAATAAAAATAGATTAAATGATAACTATAGAATATCATTATATTTTTTAGAGTGAATATATGAAAAGGTAGTGAACACTTAAAGAATTGGATGTGTTTATCAGGATAAAGCTAAAGTAAAAATCAAAAATTGGAATGGTGTAATTATTTAACTCTTTTGTATTCATTTTATGTGACCAATGATCCATGATCTTGATTATTTTTCTTGAAGTAGTGAGCAGTGTGATATATTGAGGGATTAACCCTTGGTCTAGGTAGTGATATAATCCAAAACAATTTAATTGAAACAAAAGATTAGTGGTATCTTGGAGCATCACTACATATTTGGTGACTCACCTTATTACAGCCTATTTAGGGGATCTTAGTAAAAAATAGTTTTGTAACTATAATATTCTTCATTTTTTTAGAGTGCATGTTTTTTTAATTGATAGGTTGTAATGTTATTATAAACTTGATAACAAGATCTATTTGATCATTGAAGATTCACACAAGATTCCACCCCCTCATAGGGTGTTTTAGGCCTTGTGGTTGCAAACCCATCCATGGTATATCCCCACATATCCCCCCATTACATTTTATTCCTATTTTTTATATTTTTTATAAAAATATAAAACAATGTTGGTTTGAGAGTAGGGATTTTATTATATAACTAATTCTAATGGTTTTTAAAATTTTCAAATGGATACTGTTTATTTTGAATAGAAACTTATGGGTTTTTGTAAAGACCCCAACACCAACATCCTAGATTTAGTGGTTACTCTATTACATTAGCATAAGATACATGAGATTTCATCACATAGGACTGAATAGTCTATTAGTCTTAGAAAACAAGATACATACTCTAGTATCTCACTATAATTGAAAATATGAAATACAACACACTGAGAGTATAAAAATTCATCCTTTATTTCATTCTAAATTCCTTCTTCATATCATGTGGAAACGAAACAAAATAAGGGTGATCTCAGATGCTCATTATGAGTTATGTAAAGTGGAAGATATAATAAATGATTAAATCATAATCAATATAAAAAGGTAAAAAAATAAACACACATTCAATTTAATATAAAACATTAATATCATTATTTAATAATTTATAATTATTATTGTAAGGCAATTAAATGAACAGTCATACCATTTAATCTATAACTTGAGCCCAAAATACATTCGTAGATAATATCAATATAATAATCTCATTGAATATAATAAGTGAATTATTAATGATGGAAATTATTAATATTTTATTCCATGATCTAATATGTCATGGTATTTATATGATCAAGACCTTTCACAGGTTAGTTTAAATATATGGGCAAAAAATTCATTTAATGCTAGCTTACTGGTTTGTCTCATGAGACCTACAGATGCATCAAGGGGCTATATAATTTTGGCCCCCATCCATTAATACATGTAAAAATAATTCCTCATATATAAAATCATATATTTATTTCATGAATAATATTCCTTATTAATAAATTTCATTATTGATTAAGGAAAACTGAATATCGATATTTCCCCAATTAATCGTATCACATTAAATGTAAAACATCATATGTAGATTGCTATATGATTTAATTAATAATAATATCCATGATAAATTATATGGATATTTTGGGGAAATTTAATTTCCAATGATCAAAAGAAATTGAATATTTCAAGGGATTTTTATTGATTAAAAAAATTATCAAGAAATAGAATTTCAATACTTTCCCAACTCAAACTGTTCATAATCCATCGCGAGAAATAATTATAATGGTATACCTAATACATATACTCAATAGATTATAAGAAAAATAAGGTGTTTTAAATTTTATTAATATAAATATCATAAATATACCATTTAAAACATTCTTGTGGAATATCCTCTTTTCACTTTAAAAATAACTTTTAAAAACTAGAAATTTCCGAAAATATTAGGAAAACAGTTTTCATAGAATAGAACCTTGTTTGTAAAATGACAGAAAGATTCATTTTTAAAAAATTTGTAAAATTAAATTTATGTTTAAAAATTAATTTAAATAATCATAATAGAAAAATTTTTAAAAATTATAAAACATGGATTTAGAATAAAATGATTTTCGACTGAAAACACAAATTGAGTCATATTTTATTAAAAATATATTCTCTATAATTTTAAGTTCCAAAGAGAAGAAAATGGTATGATTACTTGAAAAATTAATGAAGAATAACATGATAATAACATTTAATTGTTTTATTATACAATTATTAATTAATTATCTTCAATAGAAATTCAAGCATAAACAACCCTGATTAATATGAGAATCTAATATAAATCTCTTACCACTTTGGTAACTTTTGACTCGTAATTCCCATGAAATGAATAACATAAATTTAAATATTAAATAATGTGAATATAAATATATTCATGATATAACATATCATATGATCGTTTGATTCACCTCATACAATTAGATAAATTTATAACATGACATATGTCCCAAAAGAAGATAATTTGAGATGAGCAACCCTTAAAATGATCATAATGTTGATGTGAGAATTAATAAATGAATATATATTGTGTGTAAAATGAAAACACACATAAAAAAGACAAAATAAAAAAAATATAATCAATTCGTTACATGAATAATTTTATAATATCAAATAAAATTAAGAAGCAATATATCCCAATGAAAAAAATTGGGTTATGAAATTATTTACCACGTGGTAATTTTCAAGTAAAATCCACATGGGTGAAATAATTAAAATTAATACATTAAATACAATTCATTTTGAAGAAATAATTATACTCATACAAAAGGGGTATTATATACACCAAATAAATAAATTAGGTGCATAATATTACAATATGTATCACTGAAAGAAAATTAAGACAAAATATTTTACCTCATTCTTCCCAATTGGTTAAACAATATTAAAAATCATTTATAATAGTTTTAAGAATATTATTAATTTATAAAAAATCAATATTCATGTTTATAATATCATATATTATCGTATTATAACATCCTACCACCTGTTCAATAACAATATTTTATTATAATTGTTTCTGGTGTTAATTTCCTTGTTTTCTCATGTGTCTTCTATAATAAATTTTGTGGTAATTGTGTATAATATATAGTTTTATCATATAAAATTCATATTAATGTTATAAATTCCATTTTTAGTCATTATATATATTTTTATAACCATTATTTAAATTTTTATATGGATAATTATTCGCATCGATTCATGGAGACGATAGAGCATACATATACGTGACTAACGATATCATTCCCTTAATGGGTTAAAGGGTAAGGAAATGGAATGTATATTAATTCTAAAAAACCTATATAATTTCATGATTATTATATTACTTAATTATTTCTATCAATATTACAATCCACGTTATTTTATTAGGGAAAAAAAATTACATTGGTTTGCTAGGAGGTAGTTTGTCGTACACACGTGTGATGGCTTTATATATCATTTGATGGTTAAATATAAAAATAAATATTATTTCATAAAGTTAATAAAGTACAGTTAAATTTTCTGTATTTTTTTAATTATATTTTTTGTGTTAATAAATAATTTAAAGTAGAAAAATAAGAAATAAAAAAAGAAAGAGCTTCGTTAATACAATTACTTTCTCTAAGAGAAACTACCATTTGATGCCTTATTAAGGACACTAGGGTTGGTCTTATTATAATAAAGGAAGCTATATAATGTGTATAAGGATGTTTGGGAGGTATTTTTGTAGGTTTTTTTCAATCCAAATGGCTTGATAGGTGTAAACATGTGATGTGGGGTTCCCTTCAATAATTGTGCAGGAGTGGTATTTTTGTAAATACACAAAAATAATCAATAATTAAAAGTCACTATCACCCCAAGTGCCACCAAAACGGATAAATAATAAATTTTAGGGAAGTTAAGTTCAATAATCACATTGAAAAAATAAAAAAATCATTTTTTTAAAATGTTCTTCATTATCCTCTAAGTTGGATGACATTTATCATTTTATATTTCCCTATTGTCATTAGTTTATTTTAAAAAATAATTTATCATTTATAAATTAAATAAAATGAGCCTTATTTTATTACTTATACCCACATATTATTAATATGAAATAAAATTTATCAAATAAAAATTCCATGTGTGTGGAAAATTTATTTTAACACAAACACATGTAACGTTAAAACCTAATTTTAACCTTAACTGCAGTAAATAAATTTTACTATCTTTAAAAATCATAATTTAAAAAAACTATTGAGAAATTATTATATATTTGTTATTCATATTATTTAAAATATTTAAACCATTTTAGCAAATTAAACTCACATTATTGGCAACATTTAATTAAAAAATAAACCTGCAAATCGTGTCAAAAAATGATTTTTCTTGAAATACATTTTTCAAGCCTAAGATGATAATAAATTTACTATATCACTAGAGATCATCATAATATGGATTTATATTAATTTATTTAGATAAAAATATATATAAATTTTATTGAAAAACTTTTTTATTATTGGTTGTCATAATTTATTAAAATGGAGGAGCATTATGGATTTGAAAATATTTTTCCAAAAAAATAAATTTTGAAGCATAAAAATATACTTACACAAAAATCATGTATAAACATGATTAAAATATAATTAATTATTTTATATATAAGTATCTAATATTTGGGTTACATTGAAATAAAATTTAGATCATAATGGTAATTTTACATTAATTAATTTATTGAAAAGAACTTACAGTTTTACAAAAAGCGTTATTTTTTCCACTCACTGAAAAATCACACTTTTGTGAATAAATACCAAAATTCCATCCTGATATAATTTTGATGTGATGAATTAAAATATTTATTTAATTTCACCAAATAAATTTTATATTAGTGGACAAAATTAAATATATTATTTCCTCATACAGAGCAATTACAATCATTTTTAATAAAAATGTATTTTTTTAAGAATAAATTAACATTATGAAAATTTCAGTGATAATTATAAATAAAATTGTGTATTTTAATAAATTTTTATAAATTCAATAATTAATTAAATCATATAAATATCCTTCTATTTAAATTCTATATTATTATAGTCATATTTTAATAAAATATTTTCTAGGTTGTTTAAGATTTGTGTTGCATCTCATTTATGCTATCAAAAATAATGTTCTTATTTTAAAATCTCCGGTTATTACATTTTTACCACATTAAATAAATTTAATCCTCCCAATTTTAACATTCACTAAAAAACCATGGGTTTTATATTAAAAAATATCTTTATCTAAAACCCATATCATAAGAAAGGTTTAATGAAACTTTTTCTTAAAAGAGGGAAAGGGAAATATTAATGTCATATAGAATAACACACAACTAGGTTTCTATGTAGAATAAAATTGGTGGGAAATGAAAATATAGACATATAAGAAAAGAATAAATAATTATGGAGAGTGATATATATTTTTTATCATAATAATGTTAATGATCAATAGGAAGTTAAAAATCAGAAAACCATAAATCTGTGATGAGTTAAAATACCATTTATTCATTAGATATGAAGGTTGAAGGATAAAATTTTTATTACATGATACTTTCCTAAGGTTTAGTGATTATTTAAATACCAATATAATAAATACTAGACAATATACTTACATGAAATATTTTTTAACAACAATTTCATCCTTTGGTTGTGATTCGATCAATTTATACTTTATTTCTTACACCAATAAATAAATATCCAATATGATTATTTATATCTGAATCACTAAAATTAAATTGTAATGGATTATAATATCTATAAAATATTAATAATTTATTCCTATTTTAGTTAAATATTAACCAAATATGAATTGGGTATCATAATGTATAATCCTTAAAATGTAGAAATAATACATTTTACATAAAACATTATACCAAAGGTTTATCTTAGATAATTCCAAAAATGAATAGACTTATATCCTAATAAAATATCATCGAAAAAATCATTAATCATATAAAAATTAAATTTGTGTTTCCAATAATTTTTTCCCAAAATAAATATAATATTTATCCATCAACCCGTTTATATATCAAAATTTGACACAAACTAGGACATCACGTTGTCCAGTAGTAAGCATTGCACCCTTTTTTCCTTTCAGTTGTGGGTTCAATCCCAAGAATATTTCTAGATAAAAAGGGATCTCACATAGCAAATTGGTTTTCCCTTTTCCAAATTGATATTAATATATTTTCTATAATGTTCTCAAAAATATGATGAATATCCTCAAAAATATCATTAATAATTAAATCAATTTTTAACCACTACGGATTTCAATAAAACTTTTTTCAACAAAAATTAATAATCATAATTGAATATTATTAATTTAACATAAATTATCATATTATCCCTAATGTTTTTTAATAATGTTTAATTTATGTCAACAAAATATTAAATAATTATTCCCAAAATAATATTTTCACTAAATCATATACTAAATCAAAGGTTTTTATTCCAATAAATTTTTTCCAAAATATCCTTAATCATCTGAAACTCCCATCAAATAAAACTTAATGGTTATTAATTCCAAGAAAAATATGATAAAAATTAAACTTATTAGCCTAAGAAACTTTTTTAACCAAGGTCATTGATGGTCATCATCTACCTAAATTATTTAAAATGTTTTATAAATAAAATGTGATTTATTTAAATTATATCTCACAAAAGTGAGAAATAAAGTGTGCAGTAAAACATATTTTTTCACACCATGTTATGATCAACTAAAATACAAATTAAACATTTTTAGAGTTATTATGCCTAGGTATAACTATGTTAAAACCATGTCCACTTATAGTATCCAAACATGGGTATATTTTTATGAAAAACTATATGATATATTCCTCAACAAAACATTAGGAAATTTTTTTATACTTAACCTCAATGTATATCATAGGGTTATGTTAACTAATCTATGTTTTCATAAATTTATTACATAAGTTTTCTACTTAACTTGATCTAAAACTAACTATAAATACCCTACCCCTAGCAGCGAGATGGTAGTGGTTACATTATTACATTAGTATAAGAGACAAAAAATTGCAACCCAATCGATGGAAAAGATTTTTAGTTTTGGTAAACTAGATACATACTTGAGTGTCTAATTATAATTGAAGACATTAAATAAAATAATGTGGGATTAAATTTTCCCCATCATTGAACTCATTCAAATTTTTCTTATTCATATACCTAAGAAAGGAAACAAAATAAGGGTAGGATAAGATTCTTAGTAAGAGTTATGTAAACTGGAAGATATTATGGATGAATAAAGAATAATAAATAGGGAAAGGAAAATAACTGAATAAATATTACATTTAACCAATAACATGGATAACATTATTAGAAAAGTCATAATTAATATAGAAAGGTAATTAACTGAACACACATTCCATTTAATAAATAACTTGAGAACAAAATGAATCTATAGATAATATCAATGAAATAATATCACAGATAATAATAACTAGATTCTAAAAGAAGGAAATTATTAATACTGGATGATATGATCGCAGACTTCTTGGTATCTATACCATCATGACCTTCCAAATAACGGTTTAAAACAATGGGTAAAAACCGCTTTTAATGCTAGCTTACCAATTTATCTCATGGGGCTTACTGAAGCATCTAGGGGAAATATAATTCCATAACCCACCCATCACATCATGTCTAACACATTCCTCACATATCAAATATTCAATTTAATTCCGGAACAATGTACCATATCAATAAATGTCTGTATTGAATAATCAATATGTAATATCAATATTTCCCCAGCCTATCATATAACATTCAATGTAAAACAATATATGTAGAAAATATATATGTTTTAAGTAATATGAATATCCATCATAAATAATAAGAATATTTAGGGGAAATTTAATATCTAATTATCAAAAGAAAATGAAGATTGTAAGTAAAAGTCAACGATTACAAAAATTAATCATGAAATATAACGTCAATACTTTCCATGGTAAAATTTATCCTAAACCATCAAAATAATGAATAAGGATGGTATCTATACAATATCTCCCCAGTGAATTATAAGTTAAATAAATTTTTTTTTTCAATAAATAAAAATACCATAAAAATATAATTTAAAATTTTCTCTAGGAAAATACCCTATTTACTTTGAAAATCAATTTTAAATATTATAATTTTACAAAATATTAAGAAAAACATTTTTTTGAAAAATAACCATGTTTGGAAAATTATAGGAGTATTCCTTTTAATTTTTTTTAAAATTATAATTAGGGGTAAAATTGAATTAAAACAAATAGAGTAAAATAATTTTGAATTTTTTAAAAAAAAATATAGATTTGGAATAAAAAGGATTTTAGACCAATAATAGAAATGAATTGATATTTTATTAAAAAATTATCTCAAAAAATTTAAATACCAATGATTGGAAAATAATACCATTACTTTAAATCAAAATGAATAACTAGAGATGTATAAAATGATAGGGTTTGATTATAAAATGATTAAGTAGTTTCATTCAATGGAAATTCAAGCATAAATAATTCGGATTAAAATGATATTGAAACATAAAGCTCTTACCACTTAGGTGAATTTTGAATCATAAGCCCTATGGAAGGAATAAAATATAATGTAACATTAAATACCATGAATAAAAATAGATTCATGATATAACATATCAAATAGATGGTATATACACCACATAAAACAACAGAGATGTATAACATGACATGTGTCCTAATAATGACAATTTGGGATAAGAAACTCTTACAATGATCATAACGTTTAAGTGAGAATTAAAAAATGGATCAATTATGTGTATCAAGTGTAAATAAAAAATAAAACAAGTGGAAATAAAATATAAAATAATCAAAAATCATTACATATGTAATATCAAAATATCCAAGATAATGAATAAGTAATATAACCCAATGAAATGAAATTGATTTAAAAAATTCATTACCACTTTGAAATTTTCATTTCAAATACCCTCAGATGAAATAATTAAAATTAAAATGTATAATACCATTAATTATGAGGTATTAATTATATTACCTATAAAATGGTAATTATAAACACCGTATAAATAAATTAGGTTTCTAGCATTACATTATGCCCCAATGAAAAGAAATTGAGACAAAATCTCTTACGGCATGCCTCTCTTTTGGTTGAACACCATTTGACCACTTATATAATCATTTTAATCATGCTATTAATTTTTAAGATAACATATTTATGTTTATAATATCATAAATTATCTTCTTGTAACATCTTATCACCCATTTATTAATAATCATTTATTATTATTATTGTTTTTTGTGTTAATTGTCATGTTTTATCATGAAAGTTATAATTATTTTATATATTATTTATTTTCATAATATCAATAAGGTTATTAATTTTATAAATATCACATTTACTCATTAAATACATATTTATTACAATTCTTTAATTTTGGAAATTGAAAACGAATCACATCACTTCATGGAGAAAGTAGATTGTACGTACGCATGAATGACAATATCATTTAATTAATGGGTGAAAATGTAAGAAAATATATGGTATATTAATTTTATAGAATTGATATCATATCATAATTATTATATATATTCTTTGATTTTATTGTTATAACTATCCATGTGAGTCGGTGATGGAAAAATAAATTACACCAGTTCGTGAGGCAGTAGTCCGTCATATACATGAGTGATGGCTTCATTATACATATGATGGATAAGTGTAAATATATATATTATTCCCTCGAAATAATAAAATATAAGTATATATTAGATATTGGGGTTTTTATATTGGGAGTTTTACAGCATAATTGAAGGTGTAAAAGGAAGAAATAAAAAAGAGAGGGATTTGTTTAGAGGATTACCTTACCTTAGAGAAACCTCCATTGGATCTCTTCTTAATGGAACTAGGGTTAGTCTTGTTGAAAAAACATAATCTCTAGAATGTTTATAAGTATATTTTAGAGAGATTTTTTCATTGTTTTTTCAAGACAAATGTATTCAGAGGTGTGAATAAGTGGGGGAAGGGAATGACCATTTATAATTTAGGAGGAGTGGATTTTTTTTAAATACCCAAAACTAATCAATAATAAGAATTCACTGTAACACCCTAATCTTCTACGATATGTTTCCCTTTGAATAATATAATTTCATGTGATATACGCAACACCAAATTCAAGCGCACCACCACCTATCAAAAAATCCGTTTAAAAAAAGTTAATGAATTGTAATAACCACATTTTTAATTTTATATATATCCCATATAATGTTAAAATTAATCTTTTCTATTTCTCAAACATAATATAAGTACAAATTTATATTTTCAAATAAAAGAAGTATTTTTCAAAAATGTAGTTTTTCCGCATTTTAAGAGAGATCCCTTTTTAAGTCCAATATTTTACACTTTTATATATTCAATTTGATAAAATAAAATTCTTCATTATAATCAGGACATGAAAAATTAGTTTTGGAATTTTTGTGGTATTTTTATGATAACTTTCATATTTTGGAAAATAGTGAAAAATACTAAATTTTAATTGAAAACAAATTTTTTAATCAAAATAATTTATAGTGTTAGATTATAAATTTGAATGGTTTGGAATTAAATTTAGATTATATTTTTATAATTAAATACAATATAGGTCATTATAAGTAATTTCACATTTAAATTTGACATAAACACATGTCAATCTTTTGATAGTTTTTACTATTTTAAAAACCCGCTTTTTGGTTTTGCCAACGGAAATTGATATTAAATTAATTAATGAAACTTATATGTTTTTAATTCGGTAAAAAAGAATTCATTTTTGAATTCATCATATCAAAATTCCTTTAGGGTGAATTTTTGGTATTTTTCTGAACACTTTCAATTTTTGATAAATATTAAAAAGCACTGCATTATTGTCTAAACATCGAATTATTTTATAAATAATTATATATTTTATTTAAAATTATTAGATATTTAATACCTATATAAGTTAAAAGAATTTCATTGGAGACATTTTATAATAAAATTATATGTATAAAATATTATTGAACCTTTTAACGTCTTTTACCCAACTTCTAGGCACATTTGTAAATTTGCATAAAACATAATTTTACCGCTTCTGTGAATTGAATTTACAAAATCTGAGAGACACTATTTATATTGGTAATTAAAATGTGGTTCAATAAGATAAAAATAATTTTTTTAATGGTAATTTTTTACTTTTATTTACCATGGTCATAAGTAAATCGGGTAATTATTGGTAAAAATGATATTATAATTACCCTAACACAAGTATTAATTCTATTGGATAGGTTTATTTCGACAAAAAACAAACTTTGGAATAAAATATGATCCTTTTGGTCCCCTTGGATTAGATTTGAACATTTATTATTTTTTTATTTAAACAAGAGTTAAAATTCTTAAATTGAAAGTTTAATAACTAAACCATTTTTAATATAGGGTTATACATAAGATAAATTCGAATATAAATATAAATTAGAAAGAAAAAAATAATTTTTTCATAATGTTATTTTATTTATAACTTTTTTACTTTAAATAAGTAAATTTATTTATGACATAATGATGGTGTAGTAATTACCTTATTAATTAAAGATTAAAATAATTAATATTAGAAATATCCAAATAAATGTAAACTGATAATTTTGATCAATTAAAATAATTTAAAATGTTAATATGACATGTTAGGGTTGATTAAATTAATTTTATTTGAATTAATCATGTTTTTATGACTTTCACAAACACAAAATACCAAATAGTGTCAAAATTGTCATTAATGAGTTTTTAAAACAAATATTATTTTATTAAATTATATAATAGTACTAAAAATATAAGGCTTGGTCAAAGGAATAATATAATGATATATATGTCATTAATGGGCCACTTGGGGTTATCTTGAAATTTAATAGTAAGTTTTATGAACCATGTAATATAAAAATACAAGAATACATTGTAAAAGTTTAACTAATTAACTAAGAGTTAAATCTAAAACATAAGGATAAAATGTTAACCTAAACTTGTATAAAACCTATTGGTTGAAATTATTTCATCCCATAACCACATAAGGCTCGAAATAAATTCATTTTGTGAAATTATAAACTTTAAATGATTTTATAATAAAATAATATTTCAAGTTTTTTCCTAAAGTGACTCTCACCTCTCTTATAAAAGTGTACTTCATCTTCTCTTAAAATCACACATCCAAATTCATTTTGCTCTGAAAAAACCTTCCCAAATATCCTCTAAACTTTCCTCACTTAAACCTAGAGTCCTTACATTGAGAATAAATACAACCTATGGAACCCTTTTGTTCAAATCAAAAGAAAATACCCAAAGAAGATTTAATTATTTGATCACCTATTTCAAAGTTCTTTTCTTCTTCCACTTTCTCTTTCATTGTTATTTCCATACCAAAATCATAAATCTAGTACCTTGTACATAAATTGATGTTATTATAAATATTTTAAAACCATACTCATTATTCTATATATCCTGGGAATTATAATGTCTATATGCATGTGTACGTATGACTTATCGTGTCCACATCATGGTGTAATTTGTTATTCAACACTATGTTTTTTTGGATGGATATAATGATGTGTAATATGTGTATAAATAATGAAACTAAAATGATAATTTCTCTGTAAAATTAATATAACATCAACTTCCACACCATTTAATCATTAAATAAATGATATCATCGCTCGTGTGTACGTACGGCTTACCGTCTCCACGACGTGGTGATAATCATTTCCACGTTCACCATTCAATGATTAATATAAAAGTATATGTTTTTAATAATTATGTAATATATGACATAATAATTCTACTGTAGATATGTGTGTTTTTGTGTGTGTACTTACATATATCTTATTCACTTACTTTCGTTCAATAAGATATGAAAACGGAAACAACGTTTTTGCGTACGTACGGCCTACCGTCTCCATAAATGGTGTTTTCCATTTCATATATCTATCTATTATACATATATATTCTATATATATATGATATATAAATAATCTTTTATATTATGGATGTTTTTTAATCATGATCTAAATGATACGATCAAGAATTAAAAGTTAAAACAAGTACGATAAAGATACCGATTAATACATGAAATATTAATTTAACATGGAAATAATTTTTAAATTGGTAGTATAAAGTAATAAATGAACCATGTATGATATAATAAATATTAATGTGGTTCATGTATAAATTAATAACATACTATGGTCATTATATATGTGGTTAATCATACCCTCCACCAAAGGGAAGTGCAAGGTAAGGTTATATTCCTCAATCTCATTATTATACGACATTGTTTATGTGTAAGTATTTTCTCGGAAATATTTATTATCCATGTCCATGTTTTATAAAAGATATATTAAAATGATTCTATTAAGGTAATCTTTAACTAAAACATCATTTTAAATGTTTAAAATATTTATTCTTCTAAATCGTTCTCTTTAATGTCCATGTTTTCAAAATGGTTTTAAGGATTTTTTATATGGGAATGATTGTTTTAAAATGTTAATTCCTTTAAAAAGATTCAAATTGTTATAGGAAACTTTGATTCAAAAATCTCTCTTAAATTACTTCCTTTATAAATGTGTTACTTTTGAATTATTTCACAAAAATGTATATTTCTCTCGAAACGATTTACGGATCATTTTCAAATATGACAGCATTATTTATGGGATATTATTCTTGATTAAAGTTGATGTATTATTATATAATATTCTATATTTAATTAAATGGGATATGATATGTTTTACTGTGGATGTGATATTTTTATACCATTCATGGTTTAGGGCTAAATTATTGACATTTCGTATTCTAGTTTTAATACGACTGTTTATGTTATGTTTCAACATTTTCATATGAGGAATACAATGGACCCAGTAGGTGATAAGTGGGGATCACTATATCCCCTCAATTCATCAGTAGGTATCATGAAAAAACTAGTGTCTTAGAATACGACGTTGACAAAAAATTTATTTGTAGTCTTGGCATGAGGCCTTGACTATGAGGTAATGATGTATGGTGTTAGGAAATCCCTCGTTATGAAATTAATTATTTCATATGATTATTTGACTAGTACATTATCCATGTGAATGTTTATAGGGTAATTTTTGATTTATTTTCTACATATTATGTTCAATTTTATGTTTAAAAGGCATTTGTTTTTATTACACATCTTTCCATAATAGTTTATAGCTTCCGCTAAATTATTTACCCTTACTGAGAATCTGAGCTCACCCCTTTCTTATGTTTTATCATCCCAGGATGCAAAGAACTGTACTATGATTTATATAGAGGTTTATGCTAGAAGAATAATGGAATTATCAAAGGATTATATATGTTGTATTTTATGTTATAAATTGTAATGTAAAATTCTTGTATATACTCTATTTGTGAAGACTTCTAAACTGATTTGTACTTCGAGACTTGATTCCTAGTAATCAAGCCAATGTATTAAAATACTGCACCGAATTTGGGCTTCTTGGGTTGAGGCATTATAGTCACTATGACCCCCAGTTCCTAAAAAATAGATAAATAATTCATTTCTTGGAATTTAATTTTGATCCACACCAAAACCACATAAAAATAAACATTTTTTTAACATGTTCTTCCTTCTCCTCTATGTTTTTTTTACTTTTACCATTTTAATTTTCACTATGGTGATTATTTTATTTAACCTATGTAATATATCCTATAAAACTACAATAAATTGAGAATTTTTATAGAATTTGGAACCAATCATATTTAATAATAAATCTAATTTTAAAAATAAAAAAATCATGTGTGTTAAAAATTAATTTTTACATAAATTCATGTAATTGCAAAACCTCATTTTTACCTTAACTATGGTAAATAAAATTGTTGCCCTTTAATAATCATTATGAAAAAAATTAATATGAACTTATTATGTGATATAAATTGTTAATAATAAATATATGGAATCCATTTTCCCAAATTCAACTCACAAAATTGGATTATTTTAATTTAAAAATAATGTTACAAATCGTGTCAAAAAATTGTTTTCAAGAATAATATATCTTACAATAACTATATGACAAGGGAAAATAATTATATACATATAAATTAATATATTTAGATATATAACCTATATATTTTATTTAAATATTTCATTATTATTTTTTTTAATATATTTAAATAGAAAATACTTATTCATTTAAAAATAGTTTTCATAAAAAATGTTTAAACCTAAAAATAATTCTATAAAAAATTAGGTATAAATATTATTAAAATGTAATGATTTATTTTATATATAACTAGATAATACTTGTTTTTTAAAAAAATAAAATCATAATGGGAATTTTAAATTATTTAATTTACTGAAATGAAATGAATATTTTACAAAAAATGTATTTTTCACTATACACTGAAAAAAAATCAGAACAATACCAAAATTTCACCATAAGATAATTTTTATATGATTAATTAAAATATTTAGTTTATTTTATGAAATACATTTTATAAAATTGGAAAATAATTGAATATATTATTTTCTCACAAAGAGTTGTTAAAATGATTTTTTATGTAAATGTATTTCATGGAATAAATTAACTTTATTAAAAGTTGAGTGATTGTTATAAATAAATTTTTGTTTTTAAGACCATTTTATAAATCTAATAATTCTATTAATCTTATTCATACCCTCTAATTTTATGGATAATTAATTACATTCATATTTAAAAAATATATATTTTTGGTTTGTTTAATCTCAGTGTTTTGTGTCATACACGTTATCGAACACAATGTTTTTATTTTAAAATAACAGGGTTCTTTATTTTATTTTTAAATGTTATAATATAAATGTTCAAGAGTTATAGGTGAGAATATTTGATATAAAATCCTGATTTAGTATTTAGTAGAGTATTAGGAAAGGGAAGATATTTGGAAAGGAAAAAATATCATCCTAGGTTGAACAAGGAGTCATATGTTAAGTTTTATTAATGATTTAAGATTTAAAATATTTCAATACATATGATATATATATATTCCAATTCAAATAATTTTTTTTTATTTTTTTCCCAATAATATTTGTTTTATTTTTTAAAACTAGAAGATGATTTCAATTAATAGATGTGATAAATATTAAATTATTATCCAAATGAGCTGAAAAATATAATGGGAGATGGATTTTAAAAACTATAGTGATATATCTTGTTATGAAGAACAAATTTAATCATTAAAATCATAAAAATTATCTAAAGAGGTAATGACTCTCTATCGAAAACTTTATGTGGAAATGAACAGTATTTTTTTGGATCATCCAATCCATTAATGATGATGAAATAGATCAATTATAGAGAATATATTTTTAATAAACCAATACTATGAATAAGAAATATTAATCATGGTTTTCAACTATCTATATAGAGATGATAATTAGTTATATACACTGATTATTAATACCAAACCAAGTGATGAAATTGTCTTGATGTAACAAGAGGTATTTAAGAAAATATTTTTTAATAAATATTTTTCTTTCACTCTTCACCTTAAAATGAAGAGATTATTCCTTGAAATTATGAAAAAATAGGGTAAATGAATTTTTAATTATGAAGATAACTTAACAATGATTTCAAAGTACACTTATATCTTTTTCATTAACACTAAAATAAAGTCCATCGATTATTTAGTAGATAGAAACTAATACATGAAAATTAATTGGAAATTCAAGACATTAAAATCTATAAATAAATATTTTGATATTAGATCATATATGAAATAGATATTGGAGAATATTAATATTCTTAATAACATTTAAATATGTAAAATAGAATATAGTTTCATTTTTGATGGTTAAATAAAAAGGGTCATTGTGGAATAAATACCAAGTTGAAAATAAGTCAATTTTTTTGAAAGAATCATCCATGGAAATACTTAAAAGGGACAAAGAACTATTTAAAATATAGAAAATTAGGTAATAATGATCAATATTTCCAAAGTTATATTAAGGGTTTTCATAAAATAATAGGTGAAAGAAACATTTCACTAAAAGTTTCACCCATCGTATAATGCTTCAACTGTATGTAACATGGTCATTATGTGAGTCAATGACATAGAAAAAGGGTGTTGGATGATAATCAAGGATCTAAACCACTAAATACTAGAGAAAAAAAGAAGATATTATGTAACCACCAAAACTAAGGTAGGCTGATAAAATTATTTGGCAATAGGTACACTCATTATCTAGTAAAAAATATAGAATTTGTTTTTTACTAGGGTATGACACATCTTTTTATGCCAATCAAGTTGTCTGAGATATTCAATCATCACCTTAAGACTTAAATATTCATTTGTTATTGAAAAATATTATTAGTGTAATTATATAATATCTATTTTATAAATCTCCGCCCATTAGTGATTATTGGAATATTATTATAGAATATTTAGAGATTCTTTATTTTTTTATAATTTTATCCTATATTGGGCATAAAATAGATCTCCTTTTATAGATTGAATATCAACTAATGGGATAAGTTAATATCTTTGAACTTTTAAAACCTTCTTCCAATAATAAATATATACTTGTAAATTCATTAATTTCTTCGCACAATTCCTTCAAAATTATAAAAAAATTTAATTAATGAATAAAAAAACATGGAAATAATGATTAAGATAAAGGAGAAGATCAATATTTAAAATGTGGATATTGCAAGGGAATATTTTGATATATTTCTAGAATGGTTTCCTTATCTTCCTCCATATCATGAAGGGGGGATCAAAATAGAACATATACTTATTAAAATTACTCTATATAAGTGCCCTTATGTAATAGACCTATCAAAATTAGAGGAATTAAATAATAAAATATAAAGCTATCTTGGAAAATGGTTTATATAACCATGTGATCCTCTATGAGGTGATATGATCATATTTTTCTATAAGAATGAATGATAAATGTGGGTTTTCATTGGTAATTTATATCATAGTGAAATTACAATATAAAACATGTATCTTAAGAATTATATTGATGACATGATAAATCAACTTCTTGGGTATTGGTACTTCAAAAAGGTAGAGATGTGATTATGATATCATCTACTGTAGGTTAAAATGGAAGATGTCTTAAAGGCAAACTTTTATATGATATATGCAAACAATAATCTCATATTAATGTCATTTATACTAACTAATTCTCCATCAATACTCATGGATATGATTAATATAACCTTTATAGATAAAATCAATAAATTAGTTTTTGTATACATAGATTATATTATTATATATTATAATATCTAATTAAAACTTAAATAATTTTTCTGAATTGTGTTTGATAGATTTAGTATGATAAATTTATTTAGAAAATTCGAAAAAATCGACTTTTTGGATCAAGTGACATTATTAGGGAATGTAATTAAATGAGAGGGTATGGAAACACACACACACACACATACATATAATGATACTTTAAAGTCCATATTGATTAAACAATATCCTAAACTAAATACTACAAAATAGAACTATAATTTTCATAGATTAGTTGGGAACTATCAATAAAAATTGAAAAAAATATCCTAATAATCTAACTCATTGACAAAGTAAACTAAAAAATTATTGGAATTTATCTTAATGTAATAATGTAAAAAAATATTTGAGGAGCTTAAAAATAGTTGTTCACTATAACTATACTCACATTAATCTCATTGTGTTAAAGGTGTTTCAGTAAAAATAAATCTTTAATAAAGGTATTTAGTTTAATCCTCAAACAAAATGATAAGGTATAACCTTTGAAATAACATTTAAAGATCCTTGAAGGAAATTATTTCATCCATGATATATATTAGTAAATGGAAATATATTCATCAAAGATCAGGAGTGTGAAGTGTGATATATATACTTAAAAAATCTTAAATTATTTATATACTCACACAGAAATAGATAAACATAAACCAATAAATATACAATGATTTGATCAAGAATTATGATTTCTTAATTCAATATAATACTATAAATAAAATTAATTTGAATGGTTCTCCAAGTATAAAATATTATTTTATATTATCTATGATGAGGATTAAAATAGATTAAATAATTATGAAAATAAAAAGGATAGATACGAAAATCCTAAAGGTGAGAAAAATATCTTTTCTTACCCAAGTGGTTACTAAACTCTCTATCTTAGAAATGATAAAGGTCTTATCAAAGGATGATTTCTAATCATAAAATAATGAAGAAGAAATATTCAAAGGAAATTTATGGTATTTAGTAGTGATAATATGGATTCAAAATATTTGTTACAATATTATATATTTCATCAATAACATAGGTAATGAATGAGATATTGTAGGACACAAAAATCTCATCATTCACTATTCATCAATGAAGTAAAAATATGTATAGAGATATCATAGTGAAATTTTAATGAAAAAATATAAATAATTAGATTGCTCAATATATATTGATGTTATTGGTATTCAATTAAATCAATTTCAACTAAAAAATACAATGGGATAATGAAACCATTACGCATAGAAATAATGAAATTGGAAAACTTCACTATAATGTTTTTATTCATCAATTAAAGACCTATAAAGGAATGTTAAAATGGGTTTAGTGGGTCATCTTGAAAATTTATTTCACTTCAATTATGTTAGTATTTTTCACTCAATCAACATGCTATAATATATATCAAATAAATAATGAGTTTTCATGGGGAACAATGTTTGATTGTATAAAATTGATATATTTTGTACACATTAATGTTTTTGAGAAGTCTTTAATGGGAATTATACACAATGTTAAAATTTAATATAGATTATCATCATCATATAAATATAAAATCTAAATAGTCTTTCAAGACTTTAGATTCCACAGTCAGATCTTTACCGATAGACTTCAAATGAAGTTGGGATCAACATATTTTACTAGTTATGTTATTATATCATAATATATTTTATAAAAGAATAAATGTATATATATTAAAGCTCATCATAAAAAGAGATTCAAGATAGTGAGATATTGTCATCAAATTATAGTGATGAAGTTATTGTCACCGAAAAATTTATTTGAAATAATAGAGAAGGTATGAGTTATTTAAAAGTATAACATAGCATTTGAAAATTAAATAAAACAGTTATAATCAAAATCATAAATAATAAATGGTGTTTAATGTTAAGAATAAATTATTAATTTTAATATCATTGTGGAAATGGTAATTATTATTTGGAATGAGTTAAATATAATCCCTTAGTACATTGTCATCTTTTATATTCTTCGCCATACAAGAGTTTTGGCCAATCGATTGACACATCCCCCAAAACTATAACACCCATGATGTCACAATTATGAATTTATATTTTTATTGGTTCATTTATTTGAGTTTTGGAGTTTTGAGTGAGAAGGGGTGGGAATCTAAAATTTATTTATGTTTTAATGTTTAAGGTGAACAGTACACTGGAAAATGCAGTTTGACCCTGAATAATAGGAAGTTGGAGGATAGTAATAGTTTCATATTCTTTTGTGTGATTTATGACACCATTTAGTTAGGTCAAGCAGTTTCCAAAAAAACATATATTTTTCCATTATTATTTCGTCTTTCTTATTTATATACCCATGTTTACTATATTTATTAAATGATCATCTCATTATCCCCTTGGTACCCTCTTTTATTTTGGATTCCTCCTTTGTGATTCCCTAACATTCGATTTGAATGTTAAATCTGGTCATTCCATATCTCTTGTTCTCCTCATTTATCTTCTTATTCTCCCTTGTTTTATCCCTTAATATGTCATGGTAGCCTCAAGATCCTCTCGAGTGAATTATAATATAGTGGTTTTCAATATTAGGGATTCCAAAAATATTATTAGTATTTTCTCTCCTCTCATTTAGTGAAAAAAAACCATTTAAAATATATTTAACTCTTTTTGATATGAATCTCTATATAATTTTTATTCCATAAAGCAATATTTTTTGTCTATTTTAAATGGTTTTTTAAATTTTATAAAATTTATACATTATATCTATTATATTTTGGTGATTATTATATTTATATTCTGTTTTAGTTTTCAGTTTCATTGTTGAAGGGGTTATCTAGTTTTGGTTTAGGTGGTGTGGAAACCATTTTCTATATATGTGTCATAACTTCTAGAAGCATATAAAATAAAATTTTAATTTTAATTCTGAATGAAAATGGTCGAATGAATCATCTAATGTTTATATGTTTAGAATTATAGTAATTAGGAGCATAGAAATTAGAATCAATAATGATGAATATAGAAGGCGGAAGTATAGAGATACAAATGACTTGTGTAAGAATTAATTTTAATGTTATATAAGTAGATATAAACATTCATGAGGGTTTATGTAATGTTTCTTCAAAAGGATTCATAATGAGAACTCATGGAGTTTGTGGGTTCATTCACTATTCACCGAATGAGTTAGTTGATATGGTGACATGCAGCTGGTGATCTAACCTTGGTGGAAAAGTGGTTAGAACAGTCTAAAGGTTGTATAACTGATAGCACCACCTGAGTGCTATAATAAATAGTGGGGTGGGGTAATATTTTATAAATATTATATATTTTAATTTTTTTCTTATTTTTTAATAAATATTTTTTATAATTATCCCCACAATTAGGACCATGTAAAAATCACATAAATACATGTTTTGTTTTTTATTTATAAATCCATTATCATTTACTTTTAGATGTTCTTGTCTTATGTGTACCTGAAAATTGTGTGTGCATTTCTATATTTCTTCATCTTCTCACTTGAAAAAACATCATATACATGGCTTCATTCTGATTTTAGAAGTTCTAGAATGTTGTTCTATGTTTTTTAAGATTTTATATGATAGTTATAAATTGGAGGTTATAGACCCAAAAAGTGGTAGCATAACTCAATGATAGAGTTTGGTATGACTAGGCCATGTACAATATATTTTAGATCATGTTTCAATATCATCATTCTACCCTTAGTACTTTAGGATAATTATAGCATGGAACTCATAGTCTCTCTGATATAAATTCATATTCATTGGGTGTAAATTGATTCTCGAAGAATGGCGTTGGATGGGGTTCAGGTACATCTTGAGAATTTTGAAGGGAAAGTTTAAAAATTATGGAAACTACATAGAGAATAATTTATGCATTATAAGGATACATATCTTTCATTAATGGGTTTAATACTAAAATTTATGAAAACATTAATAATATGAAGGGTTGGATAACAAATACTTGTTGTATATTTGGATGTCACTATCTTGGAACAGGGCCTATAACATCTATAAAATGAATATGTTTTCAAAACTTATAAAAACTATTCCCAATATATATATATGAAAATAAAACTATAATAAAAATTATATTTATATTGTATATGACATTTATAATGAGACTATCAAAAATCAATCCAATTGTTGATCATTCCAATAACATTAACATGATTCAGATCTATCTTGAATCAATAGCAGTCAAGTTTTTGGGATCTAGCATGTGTATTTCTATTACATTCATCAATCCCATAATGTTTGGATGTGATGGTCAACACACTAATTAACATTAGTGATAATAGTGATTTAATGTTTAATGATGTTTAGAATTTAATTCTGAATGAGGAGATTCAATGGAATGATTTCCAAAATTTTATCTGGGATAAACTGATTACAGAAGGTATGGTGTGCCCAGTTGTATATAAAGGTCATAATAAATAGAAAGGAAGGAGTGTATTTTAGATTATTCTAGCTGAATTTTATACCATATTTTGGAATTTGGGGAATAAATGCTATACGAAGAATGATTTTACTAAAGTTATTGTTAATTCTTGAAGGTATTCTTCAAGAATTATATCTAAAAATCCCATTTCAGAAGACACATGTGGTATTTTTTAAAATAAATCTCGTTTAATTAAGTCTTAGATTATAAAATACAAGGAATCATTTCAATATAAATCTAATATAAGGTGTATGAAAAATTTTACTTCTGGAATATTCAATAAGGTATATATTTTAAAAGATGAAACTCTTAAGATAACGGGAAAGGGTAAACTTGGTGGAATTGAAAGGAGTGTGGAAAATAAAAATGTTTAATAGTAATTTTATTTTAGTAAGGCATCTATAATATATAGGTTTCTATACTAATTATTTATAGAGATAATGATAATACATGTACAATCCCATGGTGATGGGAAAAGGAGTGCAATATTGAACATTATTTTTAATGGGTGTTTTGGAAAGAGTAATTCAATCCAGAAAAAACAACTAAAAATATTTTAAATGAATGTATTGGTAACTTCATTGAGAAGGGGATAAATATACTAAATATTAATGGAATGATTAGGATATAAATATTTTAGTATGGAATTTGATAATAATAAATCCTTGGGAAGGATAAAATTTCATCATTTCAGGTAGAAGTAAAAACACCAAAGGATTAGAATTTAAATCTTGTTGATATAGATGTATAGGGGAAAACTCTGGACTATTCTCAGGAAGGGTCACCATATTCTATTACCTTTATCGATGATATGATATATAAGCTATGAATTTTGTTTCTAAATAATAGGTATTAAATTTTCTTGACCTTCATTTAATGGAGCACAGTGGGGGAAAAAGAGAGTGGAAGTAAACTGAAATGTTTGAGGTCTGACAATGGTAGGGAATATAGAAGTAGGGGAATATAGAGGTTTCATTATAGTAATGTAATATGGTTTGAGAATACTATACCCAAAACTCTGGAATAAAATATATTTTTAGAGTGGATAAATTAGACTTTAGTGTAGAAGGAAAAGAGCATGAAGATACATGATGTTTTCCCAAATGATTTTTGGACAGAGGCTGTGAATTGTGATACCAAATAGGTGAAGATAATTATATCATATAAATTATGGATAAAACTTATATAATCATTATTTTTTTGGAAATAATATTGAAATTTTACATCACAGACTCTTTAGTACACTTGTAGATGTCTATATTGATGCCCAAAAATTTGGAAAGGTATATGAGAAGTAATGAGTATGTTTATTTATAGGGTTTTGGGATGAGGATTGTAACATCTCACCACCCTAGAACACTAATCATTTCATAGACTGGTGGTCTCAATATAACTTCATGCATGCCTCCCCGTACACTAGAGATGTCAAATATTGGAATATGTTGAAGTTTTTATGATGGAGAGACTATACCCATATATCATAGTAAAAAAGTAGTGGAAGTAAATGCAATCATATACATCATCCGGATAAAAAAGTATTAAAACATGAATTATAGAATGTGTTGATAAATAATAAAACACATTCTATAATAAATGATATTATACAATATATTCTAGGGATCCATACATCAGTAAATGTTATATAAATAAAAACTAAAAAAACTAAAAGGGAACATTGGGAAGGTCCCTGAAAATAGTTCTAGTCTAGTCCTAAACTCTCATACTCCATCTTAATATCCCAATAAAATAATCAACCATAAATATTATTCCATATAAATACATGAAACCATAAATTCTACTTAGGAACCAACCGATGGTCTAAGAAGGTTGTGGGTAAAATTTAGTAGGCCATAACTAACAGTTTCCCTAAATATCCAGTTTGGAATACAAATGCATGTGGAAGTGATATAAATAGGGTAGTTAATATTAAATAAATATGTAAAAACAAATTTTAGACTCCACAGTGATGTATGCGATCTGTCACAGTTTATTAGTCTAGTGTGAAATTTCTCTGAGATTGTAGTGAAATGGTTCCAACCATTAGTTACCATACAAAAGAATAAATTCCTAACCTAGAACTAATACGTGGTAGCGTACCTGTTTCAGCTATTACTATATGTCTCTAATCACAATTCTATATAAATTTTCCTTACATGAATCGAAGGAGCATCTCTAAGAGATTATGAATAAATAATTACTATACATAATGCCAAATCCAAGGATAACATCCAACGCATTATAAATAAATAATCACTATACCGGTGGCCAAATATAAGGTACTCATTGAAGGAATTCCAAATAAACAATCATTATACTTGATGATGAATTCAAGGAGTATATCCAAGAATTCCAAACCAATAATCCTTATACGAAATTCATGGAACTCATCTATGGAAATATTAGGCTCTATTATTTTATTATTCAATTAATTTAATTTTACATCATAGACCCATGGGTACCGACACATGTCATCCAACACCTCAAGGCCAATGGTTGATTCTAAGGAGCTTATCTAAGGTATCCTCAAGCATCAAGTATCATAATAAATCCATGGTGCACATCTATAAAATTTTCAAGATTTATTTCTCATATCAAATCCACCATGCTCATCCATATATTTCTCAAGCATTAGCATTTCATTATTCAATTTATTTAATTAAAGTGTCTATTTTGTCTCATTAAAATTTAACCCATTTTGATTTCAATAATCCCATGACTAGATCCAAGGAAATTATACAAGGCATTTCAATTTAATTTTTATTTTATATAAAAATTCATAAAAAAAATACACCCTCTAATTTACCATTTATAATTTTACACTTTTAGATTTCAATTCTAAACTGGGCATTAACATGGATTCACACTTTACATGAGTTCTTTAGTATAAGAACAAGTCATATAAAAATAAGACGTATGACACCATCTTTCCATTTTAATTTAAAAAACAATTACAAACCACTTACCCTCATTTACTATTTAAACATTGTATGTATTTATTTCTACTAATAAATAGAGAAATTTGTTTTGTTAACCCCAAGTAACCAATTCAAGGCATCCTCTAAGTTTTTTATTCAATAAAATTATAATAAAACATTATAATTAGTGATTAACTAAGGTAATTTTATAATTATGGTATTTAATTAAATTAGGTCCAGACAAGAAACTAGTGGAATGATCGCAATGTACACCACTTAGAAACAAAATTATTTTATGGAATTAGATTAAGAAACACCTCCCATAACCACATAGATTTATACTGTTCTAATACTATCCTTTGATTCATGGTGTAATATAAGAGAATTCCGAAGTGGAAAAGATCATTTGGAGTAGGGAATATTATATATAAATGAAGAGAGATCACTTGATAGTGAGAGAAACAAATGAGGGAAGATAAAAAAGTTGTATCCATACATCTATTATCAAATCACCATGGATAAAACTATTAATGGAAAAGGATTAAGGGATATCTTCTGTATAAATGGGAATTATGGCATCCCACCTTTCTATTATATATATTTTCATTAAATTGTACAAAACATATGATATTTTAATGTTCAGTTTCATGAAAAAAGGTACATAACATGAAAATGTAAAACATTTTTCTAATCCACTTGAATGGATTAATCATAGGTTCATCGTATGTACAATTAATACATCTCATAACCTAAGGACATTGATCTCTGGAAAGGGTGAGCGTAAGACTCGGTAAGGGAAAGCAAGGGAAATAGTTTACTTGTGATCCTGAGGAAATTCAGTAAGAACATTAAGAATATCATTATGGAATGAAAAATATAACATGATTAATATAAAAAATAACATTAATAAGAACTTTTAAATTTGGATAAAATATTTACTTCAGACATTCATATGCATATCACCAAGGTTTCTAAATGAGGTGTCACAAAACATTCCATGGCTATTCACTAAGATATCATAAAACATGTCAACTCTAGAGATTAAATTCATTACCCAATAAATTAGAGAACTATTAGAGACCACCCTTAATATGTATTAATTTTTATGTTAGTCTCATATATCATAATAAAAAATCTCATAAATAACCCATGGAGAATAAAAGAAATGGGTTTCATATCACAATCATGGTGTTTTAAAAAATTCATAAAAATATGATCTTTATGTCATTTATAACCCATGGAAAGGGTATTGGGGGTCTATGTATTCCAATTACGTAATTAAATATTCTATTGTTAAATATTTTTAATTACCCCTATAAAAGAAATATTTTTGGGTATTCACATAAAGAAAATAAAATAATTTCATGAGAAAAAAGATATAAATTTTGAGATGAAAATTCTACAACAGAATGGGTATGAAACATGGTTTTTAGAAAACATTCAAAAGATAGCGTAAAAGGGAATTTCATTATTAAAATACTCTAAATACATTAAAGGGGTAGAATAAAATATATATAAGAATATGGTATGGTAATTTGAAAGACATACCAAATAAAAAAGAGATGTTTAAATTTCACGTACCATGAAGAGAAACTCTTAAAACATAATGATTGGAACCTTGGGGGATTGATGACACCATTTGAGGAATCATTTGGAGGTAATAATATCATATATTAATGTATAAGGAATTGGTAATTTATGAAAATGAAGAAATGGTTGGGTATTTATAGAAAAAGTGAGGGAGTCTTTTTTATTTTCACGGACACCTTAGTAGTCGTATTTGAAAAACAATTTGCTTTACCATGGAATTGGCCACTTGGGACACCTAATATATTATTTTAATAAAAAATATTAGACCATTATTTTATATTATTTATTACATCATTATGATGTCATTAAACATAGTGAAAACTCAAAACATTATTTTTACAATTCACCAAAAAACAAAATATTTTAAGAAATTATCATAAATTCACACTAACCTAAATTTGATTTTATGATTTCAAATATTATATTTATATTATAATATTAATTCTATAATTTGGAAAATTTATCTTATAAATATAAAAATTCTAATTTATTAAAAATAATATTGAATAGAAAATACAAAGTAAAATTTATGAAACATGAAGAAAATAAAATTTTATTATCATTTAAATTTATATAATAGTTTTTTTATCATACTATTTTGTTAAAATAATCATTATTCATAATACGTTAATTTACTGTAGTAGTTATATTATTTCTAAAAAGTTCAATTATTATCTGAAAAATTAATTGATCACATTTTTTGTATTTTTAAGAAAAGCTATTCTCAAAATTGAAATGATGGGAAAAAATTTTATTTATACAAAGGTAATATACAATAAGTAACTAAGGCCATGACACATTACCCCTTATAATACCCTCATATGACCTCAGGGTGAGGTGTGTGATAGTGATAAACTTATTGGGTGGCTCGGCTAATATCACCTGAGTGGTAATCTTCGCTAACCTGAACTTCTCTTAAAGGTTATTTTGTTCATGCTTAACATATTGAAGATCAACATGAGAATGGTTAATAGTGAATCCCAGTGATGCTACCTTATTCTTAATCTTTGGGAAATGATATTTTCATTGCATGATTCTACTGGATGATTCCATCTAATCATCTTTCTAAATTAATTTTACTTTTCCATTTCTACTTATAAATAATGATTATAATGTTATAATTATTATTAAGATATAATTTTCAATAGTCACATTAACAAATAGTCATATGTGAATAGTGGTCATCTAATGGTCTAAACTCAATGGGAAATTTTTAAATTATACTCACTTCATTATTAATGATATATAGATTTGTTGAATAATATAATATAACACACATTGTAATGAAAAAAATTATTATTTAAAAAGATCGGGTCGTTACATTCTCCCCCCTGAATAAATTTTTTCTGAAATATCAACATACTCCCCCAGTTGAGAAAAGGTAAGGTTATTTTTACCTCATTATCTCTTCAAGTAAACGTGTGGCTTCTTTATATTTTTTGTTCATCCAAAACACTTTAATGAGGTTGGTAGTCTTCTTGCACAGAACCTTGTCTCTACGGTCCAATATCTCCATATGATTCTCTTCATAAGAGAGTTCATGTTCAACTTATACCAACTCTAAATTTAATACATGTGAAGGGTCAGGCATGTACTTACTCAAGAGATAAATGTTGAAAAAAATAATGACTCTGATATATATTTGTATGAAGTTCAATCTGATAGGCCACTTATCCTATGTGATCAAGGATTTCCTAAGGGACAATATATCTAGGGCTGAGCTTCCCTTTCATTCAAAACCACATCAATCTATTCCAATGTGAAATTAAAATGAATACTTAGACACCAACATCAAACTCCAATCCCCTTAGACATTTGTGATCATAGCTCATCTACTAAATCTGATTAGCCTTTATTTTTTTGGATGGAATGAACCTTTTCTGTCATATCATCCAAACGATTTGGCCCAAGAATCTTTCTCTCACTAGCTTCATCCCAATAATTATGTGTTTAACATCGATTCCCATATATATCATTATAGGGTGTATTTTTAATACTTCAATAGAATTTTTTGTTGTATGAGAACTCAAATAATAGAATACGTTGATCACATCCACCTTTAAATTTCATTGAGCATGTTCTCAACATGTCCTCGAGTGTCTAGATAGTCCTTTCATATTTTTCATCAGTTTGGGGGAGATAGGTCATACAAGAATTCAATTCTGTACCCAAATAATGTTTAAGACTTCTATATAATTTTTTATGTGAGCCTTGGATCAGAATCAGATATGATGGAGAGAAGAACCCCATGAATCCTTACCACTTCATTTACATAAATCATAGAAAGTTGATCAGGAGAAAAATATTCTGGAATAGATATGAAATTGTATGTCTTGGTGAGATATTCCACTATAACCCATATCAAATTATTTCTTCTAGGTTTTTTTCAGGGTATTAGTGAATAGTTACATTGTGATATTGTCTCACATCCATACTGGTGCGGTTATTGGTTGTAATACCCCTTTAGAATGGTGTCATTATTCATTTACTTGTGAACACACCATGAACCTTGTAGTGTAGTCGGTAGTCTCCATTATCATGTTATCCTACTAATAATGATCATGAACATACCTATATATTTTAGTACTTCTTGGATGTATGGAGAAAGTAGAGCTATGAGCTTCATCCATCATCTACTTATTTATATTTGGAAAAGATGTAACAGAAAGCCTTGTACAAAATCTCAGTACACCTTCTTGATCAATATTGAACTCAAGAAACATCCCATTCTTTGTAGCCTTTATATTATTCTATAAAAATGATATTCTCTTTACGATTTCATGATCTTATTTGGTTATTATGGTTGAAAAATAATTTGGAATAGGTTTTATGATATCAATTTACTTATGATTCCCATGTCCATTTTTATTATGTATTTGGTCAAAGGATCTCCATTAATCCTCATCGTTGCACGAATAATAGGGTCTTTCCAACTTAATGCATCATCGAATTTATTTGATCTTCTAGGATGAAAATTAATTGAACAATAATAGTCTTTAAGAAGTTACAACTATCTCATTTGTCTCATGTTAAATTCATTTTACATGAAAATATACTACATACTTTTATGGTCTATGTATATATATCACATTTCTCCCCATAAAGATAGTGTCTCCATATATTTAGAGAAAAAAACTAATACCATTTCCAAGTCATATGTATGATTGTTCTGCTCCTGAGGATTCAACTATCAATATGCATAACCAATCTCCTTTTCATTTTTCATGAGGATGTACCCAAGACCATTCAGAGATACATCAATAAAAAATAATGAATGCTTCTCTAATAGAGGATATAGTTAACACGGGAGGAGCAACCAATATTTTCTTCAAATCATGGAAACTTTACCCATAGTATTTTTCTAGATGAACTTAATCCATTTTCTATTTAACATGGTTAGTTGATTAGAAAGCCATGATTTTTTTTTTCATAAACCTCCTATAATATCCATTTAATCTAATAAAACTATGAATTTATTTTACTATTATATGATGAGGCCACTCTTACACAACCTTTGTCTTGTCATGATAAATTAATATTCTTTTATTTGTTACAATGTTCCCCAAGAAAGAAACTTATTATATCCAAATTTCAAGTTTTGGAACATTCCAAATATCCTCTCTTTCCTTAGAGTTTTCAATGTAACACTTAAATTATATTCATGATCGACTGTACTTCTGGAATATATCAGAATATCATCAATGAAAACTACCACAAAGTTATCACGGAATTATGTAAAGACTCTATTCACCAAATAAATTAATATAGGGGAATTAGTCAAGTAGAAGGGAATAACAAAAAAATTATAATTATCATATATTTATAGAATGGTGGTCTTTGTAATATCTTATTTATTTACCCTAAATTGATTATAACCTGATCTAAGATCAATATTGAAGAAAAATTAATCCCCACGAAGATGGTAAAAAAATCATAAATTCTTGGAATAAGGTATTTTTTCCTCACTATGATTCTATTAAGTTATCTGTAATCATTAAAAACCCACATTGATCTATACTTCTTCGTTAATAAGAGAACATGTGCTCCCTAATAGGACACACTTGGTCTGATAAGACATGTATCCAAAAGATCTTGGTGTTGTTTCTTTAATTCCTTGAGCTCCACATTTTCCATTCTTTATTTAGTCTATGATATTAACTTGGATCCATTTATAAGTTCAATGGTTAACTATACCTATCTTTTTGGTGGAGGTCTAGGTAACTCCTCAGTAAATAAATCAATATATTCTTGAATAATTGGGACATTCTCTATTCTTATACTTTGATTTTTTCATCATCTTCGCCAATCATTTTCATAAATAAATCTATGGGTGATTCTTCTAGACAAAGATCTGGTTGAGATATCTATCTTATGAAAAAAAATTGTATGTTTTCAATATAAGGATACTAATATTTCCTTACTTCTTCAGATAATCTTACCATTATACTCTGAGAGCATATCCATCCCTAGTATAATTCCGAATTCCAATATGGGAAGGAATACTAAAATTGTGATGAGATTGTTCTCTCCAAATTAAATAAGAGAGTTTTATACACTTTTTATACATGGATAATCCCTCCAGGAGTCTTGAATGATAACCCTAATTCTATAAGTTTAGGTATTCATTCTATGTTTTTTGCCAACTTGGAGGAAATAAAGGAATTTGTAGATCCAGAATAAAAAAAAAGTACTTTCTAGTTTTGAGAGAATAACAAGAGTACATGTCACCAAATCATGTGGAGCTTCAACTTTACCCATCATGATAGAAAAATAATGACATTACTCCCTTAGTCAATGATGGGGTTGATGGTGATTCCCCTCCAATAACTTCAGATTTTGGTAGTGATTGGAAAAGTGCATGAGCTATCCACACTTGAAGAATTGGACTTATGGTATGTCTGGCACAATCTTCCATTTGTTGTTAGTGTTGGGGGGTTGATTCTTCACCACACTATGGTAGTTTTGAGTAATATGGACGTCTCTTCCAAAATTTTAACATTTCCAGCTCTCAAGAAATTAGTTCCCTGAATGCTTCTTCCTATACTTACTGCACATGGAATGTTACACTTGCTTCCCTCGCCTTACTTGATCAAAGATCCCCCCTAATCAAGTCTTCAAATATCTATTCTTTTCATATGATTTGTGAGACCACTGCATCCAAAAAACTAAATTTCAACCTTTATACCCATTCTCATTATCTCATTATAGCTGTCATAGTCTTTATTGGAAACATTATTCTATAGATGGGTTCATATTCAATAGAATAATCTATTAAACATTCCATTAGGATCCATGAAAAAGATAGAGGTTTAGTGGGAAATTCTTGTGAATTTCATCTCATAACTTCTCACAGATTAATTCACCATCTATTTTAGATCTAGGAATTCCTTATCCACTTTTATTCTCATCGAATGGAAAAAATATTTTTAAAAAAAAAGGTTCCACTGAACTCATCCCACTACATAGCTTCAATATCTCTCCTAGGCATCATGTTTTTAACCAGTGTACACCACTAATAATCTTCTCCCACTACTATGTACACAACTAGGGTGACTTTCTCTTATTCCAAAAAATGGAGTAAATAAAATATTTTTTTGATAGAGCTTATCCTATGTTCAGAAATCAATGGTTCAATAGATCCAGTGAAAGAAGGTGGTCGTTGATGAATAAAAACTCAATATAAAGTTGTTCCCAATGAGGTGAATTCAGTGTCTTTTTCTTGATTCATATTATTGTTAATAAGTTGATCCAATTGATTCATCGTCTCATGATGTTTTCCATTCCATCATCCAGCGAAAGGTCGTTATCGTATGGTACATTATGCTAACCATTTACACGATTTATTCTTTTTCATTACATTTTTTAAAATAATTAAACCTTAGAGACAAGAATGTTTCATTTAACAATATTATAACTCTAAATTAATTTTATGTCTTCAATAATAATTCTTAAATATGTTATTATTTAACAATAATTATATTTTCTATAAATCCTTCATAATGGTTCATAAAAATATTGTGATTAACCAAACAAATCACCTAGGATTGTTAAACTTTGTTTTTAGCAAGTCTCATTCTCGTGCCTAGTTCCCATTCGATTCTATATAAAAGAAGATTTTTTTTACCCTAAGATACATTTATTCCAAAGACACATCAACTTGTTCATATCCAGACATGGATTTCTTTGCTAAAAACTACTCACTTAATATTTCATCAAAATACCATGATTTTTTCCTATATTTAAACATTTTTCTAGGAACATGAGCCTCAACCCAGTTGGTGAGGACTCAATAAGTGCGTCCACAAGACCCAGGTTCGAAACCAAGAAGAGGCATATTTTTGGTACTATAGCAGTACTATGTGGCACTGTAGTAGTATACTACCCATACTGTAGCTGGAAATGAAGCTTTTACTATAGTAGTTATTGTTTGGTATTGTAGAATCTAGAATGATTCAACTTGGGCCACCAATTTGGGGTTCGAGTCATTAAGTCCTTTGGGCCACACATGACATTAGGTCATTAAGGCTTTCGGGCCACCTTTAGGGCCTTCAGGCCACCTCAAGGCTATCGAGGCACATGATCAGTGCAGTTACCCCAGACAAACTCTACAAAAAAAGAAGAATCCCAGAGAAGAATTCAATGCAAGTGCACTCACTAGAGAAGAACCAAATAGAATTATAAGAAAGAGTGTGTATGGTTACACCATTGGGACCAGCCTTTTCATTCACGGGAAGCCTAGCCAGATGGCCATGCAAATGTGGAGAGCTATCATCATGATACAGATTCTGGGGAGGGGAAGTTCCTTGTAGTTATAGTCTGGTTGAATACCCTAAGACCTTTGGATCATGTAATCTATTAAGCCAATGGGACAGTTAATATCTCAGCCTACGAACCTTGTAAGGGTTCCCCCTCATCCATTTAAAGGGGGGTTATCAAAAAATCAATAAAAATGAATGCTTTCGGGCCATTCGGGGGGGATAAAAATTTCACTAGCATTCATAATAAAGTTTTCAAATCCTAATTTCCCAAAATAACTAAACCATAAGTTTATACCTAATATGTAATCTCATATTTATATTACATATCTTTTCATTACATTGTACAAAACAGAGGATCTTTTAAATCTTATTTTCTTGGAAATAATATATATAATAAAAAAACACTAACATATTATTATAAACCACTTGAAATTATATATAATAGGTTCATCGTAAGTACAATTACTGCATCTCATAACCTGGGGACATACATCAAATGAATGGGTGAGTATAAGGCCCAGTAAGGGAATGAAATGGAAATAGTTTACATGTGATCTTGAAGAAATTCAATAAAAACCTGAATAATGTCCTTATTAAAGGAAAAAAGGTAACTTTATCAATATCATAAATAACATGAATTGTAACTTGGAAATGTCTCTAAAACATTTACTTCAAACATTCATAAGAATATCACCATGTTTTTTCATCGAGGTGTTATAAAATACACCGTGGCTATTCGCAAAGGTATCATAAAACATGTCATCTCTATGAATTAAATTATTTACCTAATGCATTGGAGAGATATCATGGAGCAACCTTAATATGTATTAATTTTAAACTGACCCATATAGATCATAATCAAAAATCTCATAAATAACCAAAGGAGAATAAAAGAAATGGGTTTCGTATCAAAATCATTGCATTTTAAAAAGTTCATAAATACCTGATCTTAATGTTATTTATAACCCACAGAAAGGGAATTATTGTTTTATGTATTTCAATTATAAAATCAAATAAATGACTTTTACATATTTTTAAATATAAAATAAATTGGTTTGGATATTCACATAAATAAAATAAAAAAATCTCTTGATAAAAAGTGATAAATTTTTAGAAGAAAATTCAGCATCATAATGGGTATGAAACATAGATTGTAGAATACATTAAAAAGAGAGGGTAAAATGGTATCTCATTAATAATAATATATATATATATTATAGTATTATAATAAAATGTACATAATAATATGTTATGGAAATATGAAATACATAGCATATAAAAAGAGAAATTGAAATGAAAAGAGAAGCTAAGGCTTCCCTTTCCTGGAAGAGTAACTCCAAAAAATAAATGATTGGGACCTTGGGGTCTTGAGGACTCCATGGGAGGTAATAATATCAGATATAGTTGGAGATTAAATTTTCAATGAATGTAAATGAAGAAATGGGTGGGTATTTATGGATACTGTGAGGGAGTTTTTTATTAATTTCCTTGGACACCTTAGTAGACGTATTTAAAAAAACATGAGATTTCCCAGGGTATTTACCAATGTTATTGGCCAATTGGGACACCTAATATGTTATTTTAATCCAAAATAGTCTACCATCATTTTATATTTCTTTTTACACCATTATTATTTCATCAAAAATTCTGAAAACTCAGAACTGTATTTTTACTAATCACTGAAAAACAGAATATTTTACTAAATTCTCATGAACTCATCCTAATCAAAATTCAAAGTGAATATTTAAAAACTTATGTTTATTTTATCAAAATAATTCGATAATTATGATATATTTAACTTTTAAATAGAAAAATTATTGTTTTTTAAAAATAATAGTTGATAGAAAATGCATATTAAAATGTATAGTAAAATTGAAGACACTTGAAAAAAATACAAAAAAATATCATTTAAATTTAAATAAGAGTGTCTTAATCATAATATTTCATTAAAATAATAATATTTCATAATTAATTAATTTACTATAATAATTATTTCATTTCTGAAAAGTAAAATGTTTTCCGAAAAAATCAATTAATCAAATTTGATATATTTTTAAGAAAAATTATTCTCAAAATGGAAAGGATGGAAGAAAAATTTAATTTACAAAAATGGATTATACAATAAGTAAATAAGGAATTGAAACATAACCCCTTATAGCACACACATATGAACAAAGGGTTAGTTTTGGAATAGTGTTAGACTCATGGGGCGGATCGACTAACATCGCTCGAGTGGTAATCTCCACTAACATAAACTTCTCTCAATGTAAATTCCATTCATGATTAACTTGTTGAAGCTCAACATGGGTTTGATAAATATTATATCCAAGTGATTCTACCTCCTTCTCAAGCATTAAAAAATGGGCTTTGTATGGCACAATTCTACTAGATTAATTCTTTGACTCTTCTTGATGCATTATTTTTCCCTTATCATTTCTCCTTATAAACAACAATTATAACATTAAAATTATTATTAAGAGTATAGTTTCCAATGGTCATATTGACCAATGGTCATTTAATGGTTGAATCCCAATGGTCACATTTTAAATTACACTCACATCATTTTTATTTAGATATAGTTTTATTATGTAATATAATATAACACAAATTTTCAAAAAATAAATATTACTCAAAAAGTTTTAGTCGTTACATTCTTCCCCCCTTAAGAAATTTCAACCCTGAAATTTCAACTCATTCCCATGATTGAGAAATATGAGGGTATTTCTTCCTCATTGTCTCCTCTAGTTTCCACATGGTTTCTTTATATTTTTGGTTCCTCGACAACACATTAATGTGGTGGGTAGTCTTATTGCATAAAAACTTGTCTCAATGGTCCAAGATCTCCACTGAATATTCCTCATAGTAGAGTTCATATTCAAGTTATAACACCTTCATATTTATTACATGTAAAGGGGTAGGTATGTACTTCCTCAAGATAGTTACATGTAAATCCTCATGATGTTGGGAAAGATTTTGCGGAAGTTCAAGCCGATATGCCACTACACCTATGTGATCAAGGAATTAATAGGGGGAAATATACATGAGGATGAGATTCCCTTTATTCCCAAAGCACATTACTCTCTTCCAAGGTGAAATTAAATGGAATACTTTCAACATATAACTCAAATTCCCTTCAATTATTTTCATTATAGCTCTTCTACCAACTCTGAGTAGCCTTTATGTGTTGTTGGATGGCATGAACCTTTTCTATCATCTCTTGCACAGGATCATTCCGAAGAAGATTTATCTCACCAAATGCAACTCAATAAGTACGAGTTTTACATCACTTCTCATATAGAGCTTCATAGGGTGCCATTTTAATACTTGAATGGAAGTTATTATTGTGTGAGAACTAAACTAATGGAAGATGTTAATATCATCCACCTTTAAAATCCATTGAGTATGTTGTTAGAATTTCCTCAAGTGTTTGATTAGTCCATTAATATTGTACATCAGTTTCGGGGTGATTGTTCATACTAAAATTCAATTTGGTACTGAGATCATGTAGAATACTTCTCCAAAATGTTGATGAAAAACTTGGATCATGATCAAGTATGATGGAGAGTGGTACCCCATGTAGCCTTACCACATCCTTTAGGTAATTCTTTGAAGGTTGATCGAGAGAGAAATATTCCAGAATAGAGATAAAATGGTAAGTCTTGGTGATATATTCCATTATAATATACATCACATTATTTATTTTGGATGTTTTTGGGAGACCAGTGACAAATTTTATAGTGATATTTTCCAACATCCACAATGGTATGAGTAGTGGTTGTAATACCCCTTCAGGAAGTTGTTACTATGCCTTCACTTGTTGAGGCAAAATGTGCCTTCTAGTATAGTCACCAATATCCCTTTTCATGTTATCCCACCAATAATTATCACAATGTTACCAATAAATTTTTGTGCTTCTAGGTTGTTTTGAGAAAGTAGAGTTATTAGCTTCATCCATCATCTTGTTCTTTATTTCTAGAATAGATTGAACACATAGCCTTATATGACATTTTAGTAAACCTTCTTGATCAATATTGAACTCATGAAACTTCTATTTCTTTAGAGCCTCTATCTTTTTATGTAACAAAGGATCTTCTCTTTTATATTTCTTAATATTCTATAGTAATGATGGTTGATAAATAATTTAGAATAGGGTTGGTGTTTTCTATTCCTTTATGATTCCCATGTTTAGTTTTAATAGGTTTTTTTATCAAAGGATATCCTTGAATCCTTATCATTTCCGGCATAATAGGGTCTTTCCTAATTAATGCATCCGGGACTTTTTTGACTCTTCTAAGATGATAAAAAATTGAAAAATCATAGTCTTTAAGTAGTTCAAACCATCTCATGTGTCACATGTACAATTAATTTTTCATTAAAATATACATCAAACATTGATGGTCTATGTATATGACACATTTATCTCCATAATTATAGTGTCACTATATCATCAAACCAAAAAATAATGTAGGTAGCTCTAGGTTAGGAATAGGATAGTTCTTCTCATTGGGCTTCAATTGTTAAGATACATAAGCTATTAACCTGTCATTTTTTATGAGGAAGAACCCAATCAATTTAAGAGATGCATATCTGAAAATAAAAAATCCTTCCCCAACAAAGGGGATATTTAACATTTGTGTAGTTACAAATCTCTTCTTAGGCTCTTGGAAACATTCCTCACAGTTCTTTTTTCAGATGAACATAACCACTTTTCGAGTTAAATTGGTTACTGTATTACAATGTTGTGAAATGTTTTTCACAAACCACTTATACTATTTTCTTAATCCAAGGTAACTATAAATCTCAATTACTATTTGGGATGAGGCTACTTCTCTATATCCTATGTATTGTTATGATCAACAGAGATTCCTTCTTTGGTTATTATATTCCCTAATAAAGAAACATTTTGTAACCAAAATTCATATTTTTTAAACTTTCCAAATAGCCTCCCCTTCCATAGAGTTTGAAATATATCCCATAGATGATCCTCATGATCCTCAGGAATTTATGAATATATTAGAATATCATCAATAAAAACTACCATAAATTTATAAATTTAGTCTTTAAAGACACTATTTATCGAATTCATAAATATATTAGGAGCATTAGTAGAGCCGAAAGACATAATTGTAAGAACCCGAATCTTTTTTTCAGGTATGTTTTTCTTTTTCTGGTCATTTTTCAGGAAAAAGTAAATTCTAGAAGTTTTCTAATTACACGTCATGTACATTATGAGTATATATAGTGTACTTTTTTACATAGGAGGCCGTGTTATGGCCGTGTAGTAGTTACACAAATGGCCGTGTGGGAGTGACCTGGAGGCCGCTTAATGCATTGAATGGAAAAGGCAAGTACAAGCCGTGTACTTCAAAAGAACACACCATATACTTTTTTTCATTAAACACGCCGGGGTTGCGTCTAATCACTAGAATTCTCCTATTTTAGGTCTCATTCGACCAAGAGCTCCGTACGGCCGCAGATCTTCGATGAACCCCCAAGCGTGCATCCTTCGTCCGAATCATGCACCGTCAGTTGCGTTGGAATCGCATAAGAGATTTATATCTTCTCCTTGAGAATCATCTTATTATTTCTCCTCTCTCATGAGATATATTGGGTTGAATGTTTTAGTAATTTTTATAGATCATCAACATTCTAAGGAGATTCAACTCCTGATGTTAACATATAGTGATCTCCCAACACCGAGGTAGTTGGTTTGTGCCTTTCCATTCAATTCCTTTGAGTATTATGTGAAAATTCCACCAATACCCTTGAATGGGGTATTGCGTGTTTACTTTTTTACCCCTAATGATTTCATTCCATGCTTGTATTCTTCTGTAGAGGAAATTTGGATATGAATATGTATGATTGTTATGCTTTGAATGTTTTTCCCTGGCATGTTCTGTTTATGACAGTTTGGTCCTATTTAGCCAGTTTGGCTACCTTGCCTATTTTCCATGCAGGTTTCTGTAGGATGAAGAGTTTGTATTCTGACATGATTGTTATGATGTTGACTATTATCTAAGTGGTTCTATAGGTTTACATGGACATATTACACTTCTATTCTTGTTGACCTACATAGGGACGTGAGAACATGGTGTAGTAGACTATAAGGGGAATTGGCCAGGTGACTTTCCTCAGAGAGTCTTTGATAACTTTAGGCTATAAATGGGATTTACTGAGTGAGCATCCTCAAATTGACTAGAACCACTTGGTGTTATATGGGGAATTGACCAAATGATCTTCCTCAGAGAGTCCTTGTCTATTTTATATTATAAGGGGAATTGGTGGTGAGTTATTCCTCAGAGAGTCTATGAACGACATGGGATATAAGGGGAATAGACTAAGTGAGATTCCTTATAGAGTCCTTGAATTTTGGGCTATAAGAGGAATTTACCGCATGATCCTCCTAAGAGAGTTCCTAACTACCTTATTCTATAAGGGGAATTGACTGTCAGTGCTTCCTCAGAGAGTATTTATATACTAATCCAGAGATGTTATGATGAGTACACTACCTAGAGGTTTACTGGTACATGTTAGGTAGGACCAAAGGGGATGGCAGTGATTACTTCCCAGAGGGTTACTTTTTTGTGTTTAGTTTTTTGCTTCACTAATTGTTTGATATTAAAACTGTGGATTGTATATTGCTCAATACTTTCCAATTTACTACATTCTGTACAATACCTTCCATATATTCACTGACAATTAGGCATAGATATTTGGGTGGTTTTCTACTGGGATTTAGTCTCACAACTTTTTTGGGCCATGATTTTGGGCCCAAATCGATTATAATGTTGCAGGTATAGATAAGGGAAGGCGCCCTTATACATCAGGTACATGACATGGTGTGGAGCTAGAGTGCATGGGACCACGATTATGATTGCGATGCTAAGGATTTATTCATCTTTTATTTTTTAAATTGTTTTATTAATGTTTGTATTCCAGCATTGTGACTTGTTTGGCTGCTTTCCTATACATATGTATCATGCATCATTTATATTTGTGCTCCAGTTTTTTTTACCTTCCTCTTTCTATTATTTACTCTTGTATGGATGTTTACTCATTCCTCTATTGCTATTATTTTTCTTCCATTATTTACTCTTCCAATGAGGGAAATATTTCCCCACTATCACACCCATGGACCTTGCTGCTATTTGGCAGCCTCTGGTGTTTAGGTAAATTCACTTGAGGCCTTGTGACCAACTGGGTATGGGGCGTCTCTGGGTGGCTTCATGAACCGGGACGTTACAAGGTTTTATAGGAAGGATTGTTTTCTCTTGATTTACTGTTTGGATATTTTATACAGGGATAGGACGTAATTGGTACATGGTAATAATTTGTGCCTGGGAGTAGTTAACCCATGTTTAGAGAAAATCCAATATACCTCGTTTATTGTATTTTCTTCTGGTTTTGCAAGTTTACGGTTGATCTGATTTTCACCAATTGGTGACTCACATGTTTTTTGTTATTATTGTTGACGTTATTGAGGTCATATTTCTATCGAAACCCAATGAGATGAGGGTATTCCATCTCATGCATCATGTAGTCACTTTCTAGAAATCACATGTCACAAATATTTTCCATTCCATCTAGGATGCATTAGTGATTTCATGTTTTTGTGATAGATGTTGTGTAAAATATGCATACTATTGTGATAGTTGCCTTGATAAAATACATGTTGTTTGATAGGGTGTTTTTTTGTGTAATGTTTTGTTTTAATGGACTCCAAACTTTGGTTCTTGAGGTGTTATGGCCCCTCGTAGACTGGAATTTGGTGGATCATTGCTATGTTTGCCTTTTTTAACATGTATAAGATTATAGACATTTATTTATGGGGAGTATGGGCCCTCACGGATCAAAATGTGGTAATTTCAATCCTTGTTTCAGTGTTTTTCTAGGATTCGGAGTAGTTTCTAAGGCTTACTGTCCAGAAAAACCCAGAATACATGACGTGTATTGTTAAGTACACGCCATGTGTTCTTCGGTTTGGGAAGAAAATGTTTTTATTAAGTACATGCCATGTAATTTATGTACATGTCGTGTAGTATCTAACTGTGTCATAGGTCATGTGGGCAGAGACACGGGATGGGGAAATTCTGGTGGGAAAATGCCATGTACCAGTCAATCACACCGTGTAGTGTTGACCCACTGTCTGCCATGTAACTAACAACACGAACCGATAAAACCATAAGCTATACATGTCGTGTCCTCCTTGAACACACCTTGTAGTCTGGCCTATGTACTCGGCCATGTAATGAACAACATGGGTCAGTGTTTTCCATTCATGTACATGTTGTGTCCTTCCGGAACCTGTCATCTATTGTGAGCCGTGTGTATGGCCATGCCACTAACAACACGAGAAAGTTGATGCTTGTCTAGTACACATCATGTTTACCCTGCACAAACCATGGAATCTTGTCTTATAAGAGTCGTGTTTCTTAACCGTGTAAAAGTACTTGGGTAGGGGAAGAGGATTCAAGTACACACAGTGTACTAGGGAAACATGTCGTGTGTTTGGGGTGTTACACGTCCAGTTTAGGAAGGAGTACACACCCATGTATATGACTTAAGGGAACATGCCATGTAGGAAATGTACACACCATGTAGTCAAGTTTTGTAAATTTGAGTTCTTTCGTTATCATCTTCCCTTCTTACACTCCTTGTTTTCAGTCCATGAAAATCTTGATCTAAGGTGTGTTCTTGACCATTATGAGTCATTCCAATGAGACATCCTCCAGTTGTACGCCATTTTCCAGGAGGTGATCAGACATCGGACATGGCTGATCAGTGACTACCTGCAGATCCTCCAGTTGTGCCAGCCATGGAACCAGCCGTTGTACCTGACATAGGTGATGATGCATAGTTCAAGGAGTGCTTTCTGAGGTTGATGTGGATCTTTTAGTTATAACCGCCTTTTATCCCGTTGATGGATGATTTGATGCGGGTTTTCAGCAGCAGCATCCTGCCACATTCTCAGGGGATAAAGGACCCCAGGCTGCAGATTCATAGCTAGAAGCCACGCTAATGATTTTCAAGAATCTGGAGATACCTCCCGATAATAGGGTGAATCTCTATACTTACATGCTCCGAGACTCCACCATGAGGTGGTGGGATGTGATCTCATAGTTCGGACGCCAACATAATATGGCTTGGGATGAGTTTTAGCGCATCTTATATGATTATTTCAATCTGGAGACCATGAGGGCCGATCAAACCCAAGAGTTCATGAGTTTAGAGCAGGGTACTCTTTAGGTTACGAAGTATTCCTCTCACTTCACGGATCTGCAGTGCTTCATGCCTATTCTAGGAGGTGATGCATTATTCCTTGCACGAGAGTTTGAGGATGGTCTGAGGCACGACATCAGATCGAAGCTAAAAATATTTAGGTTGACTTTGATATTATCTATCGTCAACAAGACACTTATCACAATGCGCAATATGAGGGAATCTGGAGCTGTGAGATAGGGTGGTTCGGCATCCAGAGTTAGTGCTCCACTAGCTAATAGAATGTGGCGCCACAGGGAGGCTACAAGAGGAGATCAGATGAGGCGGGATGCATCTTTTGGTAGTCGGGTGGTGTGCTACCAGTGTAGGAGAAGTAGGCATAAGAGGCTACATTGTCTGAGAGACCCAATAGAGTTCCGATCTTGTGGAAATATGGTCCATATTCAGCATTTCATCTAGTTATTCTCACCAGTAGCTGGTGATAGGGGTTCTTCAATGACTCCATGTTCAAGTGCACCGACACTGGTTTCTCCCTAGTATGGGAGCTAGAGTTCTTTCGGTCGTTCGGTCCGAGGTGGAGGTCATGGTCATGGTAGTCAGTCACTGATTCTTTTGTGACAGTAGGGTGGATCAGCTTAGAGTGGTTAGGAAGGGTCACAAGGCCACGACATAGGACAAAATTTTTCAGTGGAGCCGACCCAGCAGGAGCAGGATCCTAGACCCTCCACATTTCGAGGTACGATCCTAGTTGCCTCGGTTTTATCTTTAGCTCTTTTCTACATAGGGGCTTCCAATGGATTTATATCTGTTTCTATTGTGGAGAATCTTGGTCTCTATATCTTTTCCTGTGCCGATATTTTGACGTTAGACACACCGTTGGGGACTAGAATGGCTAGTGTACATCAGTTCATGGAGTTCCCTCTAGAGGTTGGTTAGTTCCCTTCCATACGGTTATCGAATGTTATCGCCGCAGGGTGAGTTTCATATCACCAGTGTGGATCTTTTATTCATAGTGGTGAATGGGAAGTTCAGGTGAGAAGAGTTGGTCCATAGCATCATGGGTTGGGAGGAGTTACAACCTAGATTTCTAGTCTTTATCTGGATGACCAGGGGACGTCATAGTTATACTTTCCTCCAGTGGTGGTTTGTTTTATGGATGTATTTACATAGGAATTATCTGGTTTTCCTCTTGAGGGCGAGGTAGAATTTTCCATTGATCTTGTTCCAGGAGTGTAACTATTTTCCATTCATCCATATAAGATGGCTACACCAGAGTTGCAGGAGCTCGATAAATAGTTGGTGGTGTTGCAGGCAAAGGGTTTCATCTGACCCAATACATCCCCTCAGGGTTCACGTGTCTTGTTTGTAAAGAAGTCAGACGACACCCTCAGGCTTTGTGTAGATTATCAGAAGCTGAACCAGTTGATGGTCAAGAACCGATAAACCTTGCCTAGGATTGATGATCTATTTGATTAGGTTTGAGGTGCCCTGATGTTCTCAAAGATTGACTTGATGTCCGTTTATCATCATTTTCACATTAGACCCTCAGATATACCTTTTACAGCCTTCCAGAGTAGGTATGGTCTATACAAGTATATGGTTATGTCGTTCGGCCTCACGAATGTGCCTGCAGTATTCATGGGACCAATGTACCGAGTGTTCCATCCATACATGGATTCCTTTGTGGTTGTTTTCATGGATGATATCATGGTGTACTCTCACACACGACACGACCCTGCTACCCAACATTATATCGTTTTGAGTACACTGAGGGAGCATCATTTATATGATAAGCTCTCAAAGTGAAACCTTTGGATGGATCAAAATCACGTCCTGGGTCATATTATCTCAATAGTAGAAGTATCATTAGAGCTAGAGAAAATGAGAGTAGTAGTTTTCTGGGATGAGTCGTAGAACTTCATTGAGGTGTATAGTTTTCTAGGGCTGGATGGATACTACATATGTTTCATACAAGACTTTTCATGCTTAGCAGATCCACTGATAGGTCAGATTAAGAAGGGTGTGAAGTTCTTATGGTCAGATTCTTGTGAGTCAACCTTTCAGCAGCTGAAAGGTAGGTTGACATCAGCACCGATACTAGTCTTGCCTGATCCGAGAAAGAGCTATACTGTTTACTGTGATGCCTCAAGTTTCGATCTAGGAGTTTTGATTATGCAGGGTGATGGAGTCGTTGCGTACAGGTCTCGATAGTTGAGTCCACATGAGAGGAATTACCTAACACACGATCTGGAGTTGGAAGCTGTTGTTCATTCCTTATGTTTTTGGAGAAATTATCTTCTGGGAGATAAATTTTGGGTTTTCACTGACCACAAGAGTATCAAATACATTTTCACTCAGTGTGATCTGAATTTGAGACAGCGCATGTGGGTTGAGTACCTACAGTCCTTTGACATTGAGCTTTCCTATATGCTTGGGAAGGGCATTGTAGTGGCCGATGAATTGGGAAGGTGGGATCAGATACAAGCAGTTCAAGAGGCCAGCAGTGAGTGGCGGCTTATGGATGTTTTCTCTAAGATGCATTTGGAGGAGCATTATAGTCAGGGGAAAGCATTTCTTTCTTCGGTAGTTGTTACCTATACTCTTCTGGATCGAGTTCGAATGAGGTAGCTATCAGATTCTTAAGGCCTGGTTCTAAGGGAGAGTGTGTTAAAAGGGGACCCTATTACTAGATAGACCAAAGGAGAGGATGAGATATTACATTTCCAAGTCCGCGTATGGGTGACAGCAGATATACGTGAGGAGCTGATGCGGGATTTTCATTCCTCAGTTTGGCCAGATCATCTTTGTGTCACCAAGATGTATCGTGATCTACACCATAAGTATTGGTGGCTAGGTATGAAGAGGGATGTTTTTGGTTTCTTCATGAGGTGTTCCACTTGTCAGTAAGTGAAGGTGGAGTATCAGTGACCAACAGGGATTTTACAATAGTTACCCATTCCTGAGTGGAAGTGGAATGGTGTCGGGATGAACATTGTGACTGGTTTTCCAAGGTCACCTCGAGGGAATGACGTAGTTTGGTTGTTCATTGATAGACTCATGATGGTTTCACACTTCTTGAAGATCATGGAAACCTTTGGTGTTAATGATATGGGAATGTTTTTATATCAGAGATATTGTATGACAGCATGGAGTTCAAAACTACATCGTTTCAGAGAGGGATGTACATTATACTTCTTGGGTTTGGAAGGGGCTTCAGAAGGCTTTGGGTATACAGATACTTTTGAGTACAACTTATCACCCCCAAACATAAGGCCAGTCCGAGCATGTAATTCATGTTCTTGAGGATATGCTCCAAGCATGCATTCTAGATTTTGGAGGTTTTTGTGAGAATCACAAACCTCTTTTGCATTTTTCCTATAATAATAGTTTTCAAGAAACTATTCATATGGCACTTTATGAGGCTTTATACGGTAGGCCATTCTAATCACCCTTATTTTGGTTGGAGATAGGAGAGGCAGCTTTGTTGGGACCTCATTTTCTTCAGGAGACCATGAAGCAGATAGAGTTGATTAGGAAGAGGATGGCTACTGCACAGTCTCAAAAAAAGTCTTATGCTGATCTGCAGAGACGACCTCTAGAGTTTGATGTCGGGGATCAGGTTTTCCTGCATGTCACATCGTGGTTGGGACATAGGAGGATTGGGAGACAGGGTAATCATTCACCAAGGTACGTTGTTCCATTTGAGGTGTTGGAGAGAGTTGGGCCAGTTTCCTATCGGTTTTAGTTACATCAGAGGTATCGGGCTATGCACGACAACTTCCACGTTTCTCAAATTCGACACTACTTCTCTTACCCGTCTCATATATTTCAACACAAGGAGGTTAAGCTCGAAGTGTATGTGTCTTTTGGGGGCATCTTATCTATATTGTGGATTGTAGTACAAAGGTTCTCCATGGATGGTCTATTCCTCTGGTATGCGTGCTATGGACGCACGGGCGGGTGCAGGACGAGACTTGGGAGAGGGAGGTTGATGTACGAGCTCAGTGGTCGGAGCTGTTCGAGGATTCATCTTCTACGCTGAGTTAGGGAAATCTTTGGATGAATTTCTTTAACGGGGGAAGTTTCTACAAACCTGGATCTTCTTTTCAGGTATGTTTTTCATTTTCGTGTCGTTTTTTAGGAAAAATGAAATTCTGGAAATTTTCAAAGTACACGCCATTTAATTTATGAGTACACACATTGTACTTCATTGATGAAGGTGGTCGTCTTCTAGTTGTGTAGTAACCACACACACTACCATGTGGGAGTGACTGGGAGGCCACCTAATCCCGAGTATGGAAAAATTCAGTACTCACCGTGTACTTCCAAAGTACAGGTCATGTACTTTTTTTTCATTAAACGCACTGGGGTCGCGTCTAATTTCCAGAATGCTCTTCCTTTAGGTCTCGTTCGACCAATAGCTCTGTACGGCCTCAGATCATTGAAGAATACCTAAGCGTGCTTCCGTCCTCCAAATCAAACATTGTTGGTTGGGTTGGAATCACATCATTGAGTTCTCTCTTCTCCTAGAGCATCATCTTCTGATTTCTTCTCTCTCGTGGGATATAATGGGTTGATCGTTTTAGACATTTTTGGAGATATTAGACATTATAATGAGATTCAAGGCTTGAGGTTCACGTATAGTGATCTCCAAACACTGAGGTAGGTGGTTTGTGCCTTTCTGTTCAATGTCTTTGAGTATTATGTGAAAATTCCACCAATAACCTCGAACGGGGTATTGCGTGTTTACCATTTTACCCCTCTTGATTTCCTCCCATGCATGTATGCTTGTGTAGAGGTAATTTTTATATGAATATGGATGATTTCTATACTTTGGATGTTTTTCCCTTTCATGTTCTCTTTATGTCTGTTTGGTCTTATTTGGCCAGTTTGGCTGCCTTTCCTATTTTCTATGCCTGTTACTATATGATGGAGAGTTTTTATTTTGACATTCTTATTATGTTGTAGAATGTTATCCATGTAGTTCTATAGGTTTTCTTGTCCATATTCCACTTCTATGCTCATTTATCTACATAGGTCCGTTAGAACCTGGTGTAGTAGACTATAAGGGGAATTGATTTGGTGAGCTTCATCATAGAGTCTTTGAGCACTTTAGGCTATTAGGGGGATTGACCGAGTGAGCATCGTCAGAGAGCCTAGAACCACTTTGGGCTATAAGGATAATTGATCGAGTGAGCTTACTCAAAAAGTCCATGTCTTCTCTAGAATATAAGGGGAATTGACCGAGTTAGCGTCCTGAGAGATTCTTTGATTTTTATTCTAGAACTATTTAGACTATAAGGGGAATTGATGGTGAGTGCTTCCTCAGAGAGTCTATGAATGGCCTAGGCTATAAGGGAAATTTACTAAGTTAGATTCCTCAGAGAGTCCTTGACTTTGGTTCTATAAGAGGAATTGACCACGTGAGCTACCTCAGAGTGTTCCCGACTACCTTAGACTATAAGCGGAATTGACTGTAAGTGCTTCCTCAGAGAGTCTTTATATATTGAACCGTAGGGGTTAAGCCGAGTCCACTACCAATAGGGTTGATCGTACTTGTTAAGTAAGACCAGAGAGGATGGATATGATTACTTCCTAGAGGGTTAATTTTTTGGGTTTATCTGTTTGTTTCATTGATTTCTTTATATTGAAATTGTGGATTGTTTACTACTTAGTACTTTCCTATTTACTGTTTTTTGTACATTACCTGACATATATTCACTGACTGTTAGGCACTGGTCTTTGGGTGGTTTCCTACTGGGATTTAGAGTTACACCCTATTTGGGACACGCTTTTGGGCCCAAACAGATTATATTGTTGTAGGTATAGATAAGGGAAAGAGCCCTTCTACTTCAAGTACTTTACTTGTTGTGGAGTTGGAGAGTATGGGACCAAGCTTATGCTTGAGATGCTGAGAAGTTGCTTATATTTTATTTTTTAACTTGATTTAGTACTATTTTTATTCCATCATTGTGACTTGTTTGGCTTCTTTCCTTGACATATGCGTCATGCATCATTTATATATGTTCTCCAGTTGTTTTTACTCTCCATCATCCGTTGTTTACTCTTTTATGGATGTTTACTGCTTCTACTATTTCTTTTGTTTTTCTACTACTCTATACTCTTCCAATGAGAGAATAGTTTCCCGACTAACACACCCAAAGCCCTTTTTGCTAGTCGGTATCCTATGGTGTTTGGGGAAATGTGCTTGAGGCCATGTGACCAACTGGGTACAATCATCTATGGGTGGCTTCTGGAACCAGGACATTATAATGACAAAATACTCATAATGATCAGAAGAAGATCCTTGGAATATCTTATTTAATTACCCTTAATTAATGATAAACATATCAAATATCAATATTATATAATAATTGATCCCTACAAAGAGGGTAAAATAAATCATCAATTCTTGGATGATGATACTTGTTCCTCACTATGATCCTATTGTGTTCTCTATAATCAATGCATAACCATCCATCATTCTTATTCACAAATAGAACCGGTTCTCCCCAAGGAAAAACACTTGGTCAGATAAATGCCTTCTCCAAAAGATCTCAGATTTGTTTCTTTAATTCCTATAGATCCTCATTTTCCATTATATTTGGTGAATTTTATATCATTTCGATTCATTCATAAATTCAATGAAGAACTCTACCTATCTTTCTAGGGGAGATCCAGTTAACTTCTTAAGAATACATCAATGTATTTCTTAATGATGTGTAAATTATTTATTCATATACTTTCATTTCTGTCATTATATTCACTGATCAATTTAATAAATAAGGCTACAGGTGGTGCTTCTAGAAAAATCTTAGGTCGGGACGTCTCTCCTTTTAAAACAACTATAGGGTTTCCATTCAAAACTACTGAAATTTCTGTGATTCTTTAGTTTATCTTAGCATTGTAATTTGAGAGTCAGTCCATCCCTACTATAATATCAAATTCCAACATGAGAATGACTACTATATTTTTGATGATATTGTGATCAACAATGTGAATACTAGAGTTTCTATACATTGTTGATGCTTAGAAAATCCCTCTAGAAGTCTTGACTTCTATATCAACTTCTAGAAGTTCGGGTATTCATTCAATATTTTTTTCAATGTTATAGGAAATAAAGGAATTGATAGAACCTGAATCAAACAATGTACTTTCTAGATTTTAGAGAGATAAAAATATTACCTACCACAACATAATTTTATGATTCATCTTCATCCATCATGATAGAAAAATCACAACCATACTCCCTTGGCCTATGTTGTAGTAGATAGAGATTTTTATCTATTAACTTCATATTTTCGATGTGATTGGAAATATTCATGAGATATCCACACTTGAAGAACTAGAGTTCATGTAGGGATTGTACCATCTTCCCTTATTGGTTAGTGTTGAGGAGTTGAGGCTTCACCTCACTACGACAGTTTCGATCAATATAGCCTTCTCTTCAACACTTGTAACATTTCCTGCTCCCAAGAATGAACTTCCCAGAATTCTTCTTCCCACACTTATTTTACATGGAGAGTTGCGCTTTCATTCCTACCCTTTCTTGATCAAATATCCTCCCTAATATTGGATCCAATGATCTTTTCTATTCATTTGATTTTTCATACGACTACATCTCACCGAACTCCGTTCCAACCTTCATATCACATCATATTATCTCATCATAGATATCATAGTCATGATTGGAAATATTCTTCCATATATAGGGTCATTCTATATCAAATAATCTATCAACATTTCCAATTGTATCCATGAAAAATCTAGAGGTGTGGTGAGAATGTCTTGTGAAGTTCATCACATAACATCCCACATATTCATTCTTATTCTTCTTCATCTCTATGAATTCATTCTCCATTTTTGTTCACATCGAACAGGGGAAATATTTTCTGAAAAAGGTTCCCCAGATCTATTCCCACTCACTGGCTTCAATATCTCTTCTTTGACTTGTGTTTTTAATGAGTTTGCACAACTAATCAGATTCTACCTTTAAGCAGTACATAGACAGGGTGACTTTTTCTTGTTCTGGACAACGGTGTACAAAAAATAGCTTTTCAATGGAGATTATGCACCGTTTATAAATAAATGGGTCATGAGATCAACTAAAAGAAGGTGGTTGTTGATTCCTAATGGACTTGATAGAAATTGGTTCTCTTCGAGGTGAATTTGTTCTCTCTTCATAATTCAAGTTATTCTTCATAAATCAAGGCATTTGTTTCATCATTCTCATGAATTTTTCCATTTCGGCCTCCATCAAAAGTTTGTCAGTGCCTGGTCCATTTCTCTCACTACTTAACCTAGTATCTTCTATTTCATAACATCTTATAAACAAAATAAAACCTTAGTAAGAAACATGTTTCATTTAAGGTTACTATAAATATAAATGAATTGTACATCTTAAAACATCATTATTAAATATGTTATTATTTAATAACAATTACATTATCTATAAATCCATCATAATAGTTTATAAAAACCTTGTGATTAACCAAACATATCCCCTTTGAGTGTCAAACTAGGAGTGCAGCAAGTCCTATTTTCATGCACCAGTTCCCATTTGATTCTATCTCAAAATGGTGTGTTCAGGTTTTACCCCTAAATACATTGGTTTTGAAGCCACATCCACTTATTCGTATCCAAACATGGATCTCTTTTCATGGAAACCACTTACTTATTATTTCTCTAAAATATTAGTTTTTTTCCAATATTTGAACTTATAACTAGTGTTATTCCGAAAGTTTTAAAATCATAAGTTCCACAAATAACTAAATCATACTTTGATACCAACTATGGTAACCTAATCTCTATTACATATCTTTTCATTACATTATAATAAATAGAGGACATATTTAAATATGGGTTTCTTGGAATCAAGGTACATGATATATGAGATTTTATAACATTATTCTAACCCACATAAAAGGCTTAATCATAGATTCATCCTATGTATAATTACTAGAATTCATAATCTAGAGACATACATCAAATTAAAGGGTGATCATAAGTCATAGTTAGTGGAATCTAGGGAAATGATTTATATATGATCTTGAGAAAATTCCATAAGAACATGAAGAATATCATTATGGTATGAAAAGGAGTACATGAGGCATATAATAAATAATATGAATAATAACTTATAAATGTAGCTAAAAATTTATTTTAGATATTCATAAGCATATCACCAAGTCTTTCCACCGAGGGGTCATATAAATTACTAAGGGTATTCACCAAGGTATCTCAAAACATGACATCTTTGGAGATAAAATTCATTTCCCAATGCATTGATGTGATATCAGGGAACACCCTTAATATGTATTAATTTTTATGTGATCCATATATATCATAATAAAACATCTCATAAATAACATGATGAGAATAAAATAAATGGGGTTCATATCCCAATCATGGCATTTTAATAAGTGCTAAAAAACATGAAAATTATGCCATTTATAACCCATGGAATGAGAATGATTATTTAATGTATCTAAATTAAATAATAAAATAAATAATTTTTATAAATTTTTGAATAATCCTATAAAATAAAGAGTTTTGGGTATTCACATAAATAAAATAAAATAATTTCTTGACAAAAAGAGAGAAATTTTGAGAAGAAAATTCGACATCTTAACTGGTATGAAAAATGGTTTTTAGAAAATATTAAAAAAAAGAGAGGAGAAGTGTATATCATTCATAAAATTCACTAAATACAGTAAATTATAAAATTGATAGAATAATATGGTATAGAAATTTAAAGATATACCACATAAAAAGAGAACATGAAAGGAATAGAGAAGTTTAGATTTCCATTACCTTGAAGAGTAATTCCTAAAACTCAAAGATTGGGACCATGAGGGCTTGAGGAAACCTTGGTAGGACACCTTTTGAGTTAATACTGTCATAAATTCGTGTATAATGAATTGGGTAAGAAATAAATCTATGAAATGGGTGGGGTTTATAGTAAAAGGGAGGGAGTTTTTTTATTAATTTCTTTGGACACCTCAGTATTGGTATTTGAAAAACCATCAGATTTCACATGGTATTTTCCTATGGAATTGGGAACTTGGTACACATAATATGTTATTTTAATTCAAGAGTCTTAAAACATTTTATATTACTTATTTTCTTATTATCATGTCATTAAACATTTCAAAAACTCAAAATTGTATTTTTACTATTCAACGAAATACAAAATATTTTAGAAAATTCTCATAAATTCACCCTGGCCTAAATACAACTTGATGATATATAAAATGGTGTTAATTTTATTATATTAATTATATAATTATGATAATTTAAACTTATAAATTTAAAAATAATTATTTACTAAAAATAAAAACGGAATGAAATTGCGTATTAAATTTTCTAACACGTGAAAAAAAATATTCTTATCATTTAAATTTTAATAAGAGTTTTTTAATCATATTATATAATTAAAATAATCATTATTCATAATACCTTAATTTACTATAATAATTATATAATTTTTAAAAAGTACAATTTCAATCCGAAAAATCAATTTATCAAATTCATGATATTTAAAAAAACTATTCTCAAAACAGAAATTATAGAACAATAATTTTATTTATACAAAGGGGTTAATAAATAAGTAACTATGTCCTTCAAACATATCCCCTTATAAAACCCTTATATGATCTAAGGGTGAGGTGTGCGATAGTGGTAGACTCATGGGGAATCTCGGCTAACATCGCCTGAGTTGTAATCTCCACTATCTTGAACTTCTCATGAATGTGTTTTTTTCACGATTAAATTATTGAAGCTCATCTTGGTCTTGGTCATGAGCGAACCCCAGTGATCCTACCTCCTTCCTAAGCTCTGAAAAATTGGATTCATATGACATGATTCAACTGGATGAGGCCATCGACTCTTCTTTCTGCCTTAATTTTTCTTAGTCATATCTATTTATAAATTATAATTATAACATTAAAATCATTATCAAGAGTATAGTTCCCAATGGTCATATTGACCAATGGTCATAATTAACTAATGGTCGTAATTGAACAATGGTCGTTTAATGGTCTAAACCCAATGGTCATATTTCAAATTATACTCTATTTATTATTATTGAGATATAATTGTGTTGTGTAATATAATTTAACATGTTTTTTTTTGGAAAAAATATTATTTAATAACTTCAGGTTGTTACAGGATGGAAGGTAGGGGTGTTCATGGGGTTCTGATGGATAAAAAAGAGAGGAAATTGAGGGTTTGGGGGTTATAAAATTGTAAGCTAAAAGTGTAATTTTTACAGTTTTTAAGGGTCACAAGATTTGACCAAATGGTTTTCCGAACCATGTAACAACCATTTGACCCACAATATCTCAGATACCCCTCCCCACACAATTAGTCTGTATGGTTTACCAACCATACGACAAGAATGATAATCATCTATAGAACCCTTTGAATCATTTTTAATGGTTTTTTTACAATTGTAAACCAATTCCTAGGTCTAAGGAACCCCACACAATTTATCCTAAGACTCACACAGTTTCCCCATAACCATTCATTAACTAAGATGGACAATCATTCACAATAAAAATTGAATTGAAAATCTCCCCATGCTTAGGGTACTGCACAATTTCTCATAAAATGTGCAAACCAAACTCTAATCCTTGGAAAAAACATCCAAATCATACAAAAACATCAAACTGAAGATCTTGAGACTCATCCATTCACATAAGAAAACTCTTGATCCCCAAACCATCTCAAAAGAACCAAACATGGGATGCTAGAACTCTTAGAATGTTGATCTGAATCTCAATTTTAAATATGGATCACCTACAAAAATAAAAAATTTCAAATTCCATGGGAATACCACACTTAAAAAAATGTACAAGGTATTAAAACCTCCCTTCCTTAATATTTTTCATCCATGATCTACTCTATGAGACAAAATTGATCCATGGAAATAACCAAAACCATCCATGGAGGCTTCAATACCAACTCAAACTTCTATATCTCTTGTTTGATACATATATACTGCTACTACACTTTTACAAAAGGGACTGAACTTCCCCAAAATTCTTCCCACTACGACCATCTATACGGACTAAATCTACCACTTATAACTCCATCAACCCATGCATCACTATGTTGATCATTTTAACTAACTCCAAAATTATACTTACCTTATGGTGAAATAACAATATTTACATTCTTTTAGAACACATGGTCTCATTTTTAATACTATTTATATCATGAGGCCATAACTTACCCCTCAAATCGACATGCCATCCCATATCACAAACAACTCTCACACTATGTCATATCACTCGACCATCAAACCACATCTCGTGCTCTTCAAAAACCAATAAAATAGATTCCACCAAATTTCCATCAACCAATACATCACTCGATAAATTTTTCTCCCAATTATATGACTATAAAAAAATTCCAATTCTACACTATGGTACCCTTCAACCCAAGGGTTCTCTTAAAAAAAACCCAGCATTATGAGGATGCACCTGATGTGGTGTCCACCTCACTGCATCCAACTACACACAACACCACTAGTCAAAACATCTTTTAAAATATTCGACCACACCCTCCAAAGTGAAAACACACCTCCCAAAAATGTTGCATATCCCCTGAAGAAATCCCAAGACAATCTTTTCCTATACAATGCAGTATAAACCCAAATATCAATGCAATTATATGATTAAATCCTAAACCCACTAAATTTTTTGGCATGTTGAATAGTGGTCACCAAATCATCATTGATATGGATCCTCCTTAGATTATATAATTCTACCTCAATTATGATACTACAGTCATAATTTAATTATTACCCCTTATTAATTTCAAATCAGCTATCCAATAAAAATATAGATAAACATATATTTGTCAACACACTTACATCCTAGACTCTTTTTGACCATACACTGACTGGTCTCACTATATCCATAATTCTACCCATATGGAATCTAAACTCATGACAATTTTAGTCTCCCAACCATAGGAGTACCCTCATAATTTTTTCATCAAACCAAAATTCAACTCCATGGTCTAGAAAATGTCCATTACTAGGTGCAGTGATCGGATGTGATTTCCCCACATACAAAAAAGTTATAACATGAAAGACTAACCACCACCCATCCTAGTCTCAACAATATCGTCATCAGTAACATCAGCTATAATTTTATTCATAATGAGGATCACTCTCTTAACTGGCCAATGGTCCACTCCACACCTTACAACCTCACTAATATCACTCCTCAAGCATAACCATGACAAATTACATCATAAAATCACATGTCACTCCTCTATAACCACACTCATCCACTATATTAACCCATAACAAGAATCAATCTTGGTTCGACCATGTCACCACACCTCAACCAGTCCATGATTTAATCCCCTACCATAGGGGCATCATGATTCTCATCTGAAAACACTGATCCAATATGCTCACAAGTTGTTCAATAAACCCATTTGAGTTCTTATCCCAAACCTAGATGATCACTAATTTATGAACCAAAATTTTTCACATATCACTAGTGTTCACTACAAAAAATATTAATCATAACAAGAATACTTTCTCATACCACCCAATATCTAATTCCAGCAACACAATGCATACCCAATGTGTTCTTGCCTCTAATATCCATTCAAATACTAATATCCATGAAATCCTCAGAAACACGATCATAATGACCCAATTAAAATGATAGTGTTTCATGTCTCATTAAAAATTGTCCCATGAATCTAATACACTAGTCATGCCTCCAATGTATTCTAGTCTCATCAATCAAAAATTACCCTAAAATATTTTCACAACTGAGTCTTATAACTGAGCCAAAACATTCACACAAGCACCCATAACCTAAATATCAATCTAAAACCCAATGAATATATCCATGATATACTCACCCTAGATTTAACAATTCATGGTCTCAATTAACCAAATGATATTTCCCACGAAATTTGTCCTCCAAAACTAGCCAAATGATCCTTCCCTCTAAAACTGGTATCAATATCATAAAACCTCAATTTATCTATATTCCATTATTTAAACCCATCATAGGGTATCCAAAAAAATAGGGGACCCCAATAGTAGACATTCACAAGCCATCTCTCTGAAATTCACCACACTAAAAAAACCTCGAATACATTAGTCTCAGATGAGAGTATTTTCCCATGCTAATCATTTCCAATAGAACCTATGTTCTTCGGATAACCCATCTCTTAGGCTACCCTCAATACTAAAAAAACACTATCCCAATTCAGATCTCAAAGGCCACTAGGCTCTTGAAAATAGTCCTATAAACTAAGTATCACATAAGTTAAAAATCAAAACAACTCTCTGACTCCCATTTAAAGTCATACATCATATGAGGTTCCAGAACCAACCGCCCACTCTAGGGCCTCACATAAACTTGAAAGTGTCACTAAAAACTATAATATATCATTGGTCTCATATTCAAATCCAAAAAAAGGTCATGAAAGGTTGAATATTCCACCGCCTTATACACCTCATACTAGAAGAGTCGCATAACCTGGTCTCTCTCTATATCTCTCAATACCCCTTTACCCATTCTCATGAATAGATCATACACACTATGACCTATGTCAAAACACATTTCCATTTAAATTTTTACATAATATCTCAAGGTAAGGGATAACATGAATAAATCTATATTATTCCCTATATCTTGTATCACAGGAATATCAAAAATCATATGATTTCAATATCCCCAACTACCTATACATAGGGGTAACATCATATATACATTATGTCGACATTGTATATATAGGATTCATCATATCATACTTATCATTTTATTTTTCAAGATTTTTCATAAACAAATCATAGTTAAATAAAATATCAATTACAGGTTAGAGGGGAAAACACTTTATACGTTTTAATTTTGATTTTATTTCACTGAAACCTAATAATAATCAAGGAAAATGATAATATAACATATAATTTATCCATTTTGAGGATCATTTTAGTAAAATTACACCATAAGCTTATATCATAAATTGATTTATGAATGGATGTAGACACATTATATAACTGGCCCTTTTCACATTCTTAGTAAATAATCCTAGGAAATCTAATAAATGACATGTTAATCCTACATGCCTAATATTATGAATGAACACACATGATAAGATCCCAAAATCCAATAAACCATAATCTCATATTAATTGTGTTACTCTAGGTGAAACTACTCAATAGTAAAAGTAAAAATAATGAAAAACAATCCCATATCTGACAATATAGACTTCCCTCATTTGTGGGGTGGAAATTCCCCGGAAAACATCCATACCGTGTCCCAAAAATGACTTAACTCATTACTAAATTACCCATATAGTAACACAAAAGAAAGAGCATTCATACTACTTTGGAATGTTCTTCCACCTCATACAACTAATCAGTCTCTAGATTGGAGGCCACCACATAACATTAGGTATGCCTACCTATACACTAGATTATACTATCTAGAAACATCAGTCTACCGTGGTATTGTGGTGAGACTCTACCCATATATCAGAGTAATATAATTGCTAAAATAAAGGAAAAAAGATACACCATTCATACCAATAAGAAGCAAAACATACATCTAAGAAAGATACTATAAATAATCAATCATGTGTTATAAAAAATAGAATATAAATTACTTGGTAGGTATCTATAATTAAATTGAATATCATATATGTAAACCCCCAAATATCAAAAGAAAAAATAGGGAAGTACCCTGAAAATGCTTTTGAATCCTTTCCTGGTCCAAAACTAACATGCTCTATCCTAGTATCCCAAATCAAGAAGGTTGTGTGAATAACTTAGTAGTACACAACCAAAGGCATCCCAATTTTTTTTGAAATAGTATTGCATTACAAAGTGATATACATAAGAGAGGTAATGAAGAATAAATAAATAATAAAAAATCTTTTTCTAGGAGGTGATTCTCAGGGTTGGTCATACCTATTTCAACCAATGTAGGATGTCTCTGAGAACGTAACAGGATAATTGTAACAACTAGTAACCACATAGGGGAACAAAGCACTTCCCCAAAACTAATACATAATTGCATACCTTTTTTATCCTATTTCAGATGTATCTTAATCATATTTCCATAGAAATATGACCCATATGAATCTAAGGATAATTTCTAAGGAATTATGGATAAATAACCACTATACACAAGGATAAATCCAAGGTTCTCATCAAAGGAATTATAAATAATAATCATTGAACCCATTTCCAAATAGAAGGATCACATCTAGGGTATTCCCCATAAATAATCACTATTCCAAATGATTAATCCAATGATCTCATCAAAGGAATTTAAAATAAAAAATTATTATACCAAATCTGAAAATATCATCCATGGAATTATTAGGATTTAATATTTTATTATTAAATTACTTTAATTTATCATCATGGGCCCATGGGAACCACCCAATTAAATCCAACACCTATAGGCCCATGGATGAATCAACGGAGCTCATTTAAATAATTATTAAGCATCGGTTCTCACACTACATCCATGGAATTCATGGACAGAATTATAATTATTTAGCTCTCATAATGAATCTATATCACTCATTTAGGTAATTCTCAATCATTATCATTCCATTATTCAATTCATTTAATTAAGGTGTCCATTTGATATCATAATAATTTTACTCAATTGATTTCACTAAACCCACAACTAAATATAAAGAAATTATCCATGGAATTTCAGCTTAATTATTATTTCATATAATAATTAATAACCCCCCCCCCTCCAATTTACCATTTACAATTATAAAAATTAAGTTTAAAATTTTAAACTAGTCATTTTCTTGGATTCTCCCTTCAAATGAGTTCTTTATCACAATAATAATTCATATAAAAATATGTTATATTCCATAAATTTACCATTTCACTTTACCCAATAAGTTTAAACCACTTACCCTAATTAACCATTTAAACATTCCAAGTCTTTATTTATACTTCCCACTAAGCCATTTGGTTTTTCTAACACAAAATAACCAACTCATTGAAACCCCATTTAGCTAAGAATAATGCTGGTATCAAATTCCATATGATTATAATAAAATACATTTATGAGTTATTAACTAATGTAATTTTAGAAATAAGGTATTTAATAAAATTAGTTTTAGAAATATAAATTCTAATATAAAAATACCACAAACCACCAAAAAATGTAGTCAGAATATGGTATTATATTAGGGACCAAAGACCTTATACTTATAGATTCCCACTCTTCGTATACTAGACTTTAGTTAGAGCTCGAATGGAAGAAAATATAAATGTAGAAAAATCACTATAAATAAGACATATTGTGCATAAATAGTTAGATCTGGATTGAATGTGAGAGAAATGAAGAAGGGAAAGTAATGGAGTCATATCCTTACCTATATATTTGAATCACTAAATAAGGAACTACAAATATCCAAGGATCAAGGAAGATCCTCCATGGAGATGGGAAGAAAGGGAGGGGCATGCATGGTGGTGAAACTGTATAAAAAAGAAAGAAAATAACGGGTTTGGGTTATAATGTTATAAGGGATAATTGATATTTTTAATTTTTTAAGATTCACATAGTCTAACATCATATGTTTCCAAATTTTTCACCAACCATTAAGTCAAAACTAACTCAAACACCCCTCCTCACATGGTTGGTTCACATGGTTTACCAACCATGTGAATTTTCTCTGAAACTATCTGTAACATTTCCCATGGGTTTTTTATAACCATGTGAAAACCGTGAACAATGTCCCAGGTCTGATTTACCCCTTATGGTTTACTCATGGACTAAAATAGTTTCCCATTAATCATGTTCAAACGATGATAGACAACCAGGCACTATAAAAAATGAACTGAAAATCACCCGATTCTCATGGCGCTTCATGGTTTCTCTAAAACCATGCACTCCAAATCATGAAACATGGGAATAAACCATCAAAATAATCTAAAAGTTACAAACTAAAGCTTTTGAGACTCATCTGGGAACCAAAATCACCACTCTAGCTTCAAATCATATCCAAATACCCGATCATAGGATGATCAAACTCTCAAATTATTGACAGAATCCCGATTTTAAAAATGGGTCACTCTCCAAACTCAAAAAATAAAATATCCATAAAAACCAACACCAAAAAATTTGTAAATGGAATTACAAAGTCATTGAAATTTATATCTTAGGTAAAAAAATAAATATTGTTTTTATAACTCAAAATGTTATCTCCATCTATGAGATTTTGTGGAATGATTAGAACTAAGTGAATGTTGTGGATGAGATAAAAGAATCATAACATGAAAAGGTGTACTAAAATAATAGTATAGATGTTTCATATATTGTATTAAATTTAGGGATAATGAAATTTTTATAAATAATAGACTTTCGAAAAGAAATTTTTTATGGAAGATAAGTTATGATAATGTTACAAAGGTCAAAAGTATTTGAGAAATTAGTTATCACAGAAGCTCATGGTATAACTATATAAGGTGAATGTAATGAACCGCTCATTTCCATTGGCTTGAGAGCACAATGAGTCAATACTTGACCTTAAGAGACCTCCCCAAGATTCCAAAGGCTGAAAATAAATTCCGAAGGGTTTTAAATACAATTGGGATATGATTTATCCTATAATATATAAACCAATAAACCAAAAACCCATAACCAAACCATTCACTAAATGATGCATGAATAAAAGATTGAAAACTAAACAAATTCATGTATCTCAAAACCATATCGAAGTGTGATATGGTGGAAGAACAAACAAGTTTCAAAATACATAGATTATTAACAACTAATGAGTCTCAAGATACCATGAGATTACATGGTCCACAAGCTCTAATTTCCACAATCACTGAACAGTCCAAGTATCACGAGGTAGTGCCAAAATGTGGGAAACGTTACCTTTACCACTGTCTCGGAAGATTGAATATGCAATTGCAACAATGTTCAAAAGTAGGGGTGAGTATAAAACATAGTATTTTTACCCCAAATTACTTCCCTACTCATGCCACTAGGATAGAAAATCATGCCTCATTTATATAAAATAGTTTATACAAAACAATTTACCAAGACAGTTTATAACCAAATATAAACAAGTTCCAAAAACCGTTTGCAAACAAGTGAAAACAAAACTAAATGAAACCAATTTCCAATAAGTTATTTTTTTATAAATATAACTATTCAAATATTAAAACCCATTCTTCTTATCATTTCGTATACTGATTCCATAGTTCACAGCACACCAACACATGCATGCTTTGTTTGACAGTTCCATACTCATGACCAGTCTATCATCCAATTACCTTGTTTCCTAATGACACATGCCCCCAATCCAGTGTCACAACCCTTTTACCCCAATGATAATAATCCCTTATTCTGTTCTTGTTAATCATGAACTCACACCAATACCATTTATGCCAAAACATTCTATTATCAATACAAACCACTTCAAAAAAACTAATATTTTATTGAAAACCAAAGCACAACAAATTTCAAAGAAAAAATTCATTTTAATAAAACTTCACCTTTTATTTAAAACATCTAATTTCATTTATGTTCCATCAATACATAAAAATACCACTTTTTAAAAACCATGTTTTAAAACATAGAACTAATGTACTAATTTAAAATCCCCAATTTTTCCATATTTCACAACCATCACTCAATAAGGTTTCCAACAAGTGTTAAAAAACGAAATCACAATAAATTCAATACCACAAACCCAATTAAATATAATTCCAGTAATTTATGATAAGTGTAGTTAATAAAGAAGCCTCCTACCTCGATGGTTTTGACAAAAACCCCAACGAACGAATAATGCACAAGAAAACCGAGTTGATTCTCCAAGAACCCACCTTAGATCTCTTCTCCTATAAAGATCAAGACAAAAAATAACCATATTTGGAATTCACACAACTATATCTACCCATAATAGGAGTAGATCTATGAAATCATGAGAATAAGAGTAATAGATATAAGTATATCTAAGAAACCAATCATGAACGAAAAAGAACGATCACATACCACAAGAATTCAACTTCGATTCACCAAGGAAAGCATTTAGATTTCCTCTGAAATGATTGGAAGAGGATCTCCTACCTTTATAAGAGAGTAATCCCAATTTTTGGATACTTAGAAGAAAAAAAGAACTACTTAAAAGCAAATTTAGTGATACACACTTTTTTAGGATCTCACTTAAACCATCTGCACAGTTTGTTTATATAGTTAGACAAACCATGCGCTAACCGTGCATTAGCTACGGCCTATGAAAACCCTCACAAGACTTCCTCACATGTCTCCCTAACCGTGCTCCAAACATCTTGGATACACTACATAAATCGGACCATTATGCATGGTTTTTTCTCATGGTTAGGCAAACTGTGTGCCACCTGTGGAACTTCCATTTTGCGTCAATACTACCTCCAAAGTGATCCCAACACTCCCAACTATCAACCATACACTTTATAACCATAAAAAGAATCAATTAAGTGTTACATACCAGAAACTAGTGGTACTATACTCTCCCAACCATTGGACTTTTCATCCTTAGAAAGTAGAAAATGTTCACCGATTTGAAAGAGTTCTGACCATTGCTCTTTCATTTCCTTCCCTCATTCCCAAGTCTATTCCTAAATCCGAAAATGCTGGCATAAAACCCATACTAGACAGATGATTTTCACACACAATACTATCTCTTTCCTACTCAAAATTCATCCCATGGTATGTTTCAATGAACAATTCATATCTAGGTCAATGTGAACTCATTTGATCAAATAGTTAGGATCAGGGTGATACTTTTTCAATTGAGATACAAGGAACACATTATGCACTGAACTGAACATTGGTGGTAATGCCAATCGATATTACACCTCTTCAAATTGTTCTAGAATCTCAAAACCACCAATGTATCTAGGATATAACATTCCCTAATTCCCCAAATGACAATTTTCAAGCCTTGTAAATATCCTCAAGAAAACATGATCACCCACAGTGAATGACAATGGTCATCGACGGTGATCTTCATATGAATTCTGATGACTCTGATACATATCCATCCTCTTTATGATCAACTGGATCTTATCCATTTTTCCTCAGACAAGGCTCATCCCAACTTGTGAGTTTTAACTTGTTTTCACCCAACACAGTGGAGAATGAAATGGATTCCCATATTGTTCTTTAAACAGAGCCACGTGTATCAAAGCATGATAGTTGTTATTGTATGAGAACTTCGCTAAGGTTCAATTATCCTCCCATGAGCCACTAAAATTCATTACATAATCCCACAACATGACTTCCATCATCAATATCATCCTCTCAAATTTTTCTTCTATCTGAGGATGTTACGTCATGCTCATAGTCATGTGGGTCCCAAGGGATTTATGTAAGGGTTTCAAGAAACAAGACGTGAACCTTAGATCTCTGTCTGAGACGATTGACATTGGTACTCCATGATTCATTAAAAATTCTTGGATAGAGAATTTTTACAAATCCTCCAACTTATGAGTTTCAAAAATAGGGATGAAATGGGAAGACATGGTAAGAAGATCTACTATCACCCAAATGGCATCGTGTTTCAAAACCATTGTTGGAAGACCTATAATCAAATCCATCGTTATCTACTCCTATTTCCACACTTGGATAGGTAAATACTGCAACAAACTTGTAGGTATCTAATGTTCTACATTCACATCTTGAGAAGTTATCCACCTCGAGACGAACTCAAAAACCTTCATTTTCATGTCACTCCCCCAAAATTGTGCCTTTAATGCCTTATAAGAATTATATATATCTGGATATATAGCCCATATCGAATGGTGGTAAGCATTAATGAGTTGGTCCTATCAAGCCATAGGTATAACCATCTGATCTCTAAAACACAAATCTGAACACCCATTAGGTTTCCACAACTCAATGGTCTCCCCACCATTTAGTTTTGACCTCATAACCAGGAATTCTACATCAGATGATTGTGCCTCATTGACCATATTTAAGAATTTAGGAACAAGAATAGATAAAAAAGAAAACTACAACATCACCTTGGTCTTTACATTTCATATGCATGTCAGTTAGGAACGACATCAACCGCCATTCATCTGAATCTTCTTTTTTCAACTAAACAAATGACATTATACTCAATGCATCTACCACCAAATTCCCATTCAGTGGTGTATAAATCAAGTCCAATTCAAACATATGTAGATATTCCAACCATCTCCTTTACCTAAAATTCAAATCTTTCTATGATAAAATGTGTTTCAATATTTTTTGGTCCAGGAAGACAATGAATTTCTCACCAAAGAGATAGTGTATCCATGTTTTCAATGTATATATTTCTATAGTTAACTCATAATCATGTGTTGGATAATTCATTTCATGAACCCTCAATTTCCTTGAACTATAACCAACCACATGGTCTCCTTTCATGAGAACACAGCCCAACCCTGATCCCGAAGCATCATAGTTCACCACATACCCCTGTCATAATTCTAAAATAATAATGATATGTGTCAATGTGAGATGAACTTTTAGTTCTTTGAAAGGCTTCTAACATTCCTCTAGACATTGTAATGGATCATTCTTCTTTGATAGAGTTATCATTGGTGATGTTATTTGTGAGAAATAATGCAAAAAGCGTCTGTAGTAACCATCTAGATCAAGAAAACATCATATCTCAGAGATATTCTGCAGTGGTTTCCATGAGATAATAAATTATATCATTTTAGGGTCAACATAAATTCCTTTTTCAGAAATCACATAGCTATTAAAACATACTTCCTATATCCAAATATCACACTTTGATAATTTGGAATACAAACGATGATCTCTCAAATTTTGTAATATTGTTTCCAGATGATCCTCATGGCCAGTCCTTGTGTTTTAATACACCAATATGTTGTCCACAAATACCACAAAAAATGAACCCAGATATCTCTTAAATATTCAATTCTAAAATCCCTGAATATTTTTCGTTCATTCGTTATACCGAAAGGTAAAACTACATATTCATAGTGGCCATATCTTCTTCTGAAGGTTGTCTTTCGAATATCTTCTTTCTGAACTCACAATTGGTGATATCTTGATCTAAAGTCAATCATGGAGAACCATTGAGCTCTCTTTAATTGATCGAACATATCATCAATGTGTGTATGTGGATATCTGTTCTTTATTTTAACTTGGTTAATCTTTTGATAATCAACACAATGTCAAAGAGTTTCATCTCCCTTCTTCACGAACATAATTTGTGCTACCCATTGAGACGTACTAGGACAAATGAATCCCATACTTTCCAACTCCTCCAAATGCACTATAAATTTCAATAAATATTTGGTTTTTATCCTCTATGACTATAGGGAAATGGTATTGGTCCCTAAAAGGAGATCAATCCTAAACTCCACTTCCCTTACAGGTGGTAACCCTGAGAAGTTCTCAAGATGTACAACTTGAAATTGATCTAGAACTATTGGAAAACTATTTTCCTTGAACTCTTCCATTTATGCCAAAGGAAACGCCACCAACTTGTAAGAGATCGTTCCCACCATTGGTACCAACAGGCTCTTTTCACCTTTCCTTACCATCCTCTCTCTTCTGAAGAGATGCTCGATATCATCCTTAATCGTGAAACTAAAAGTTATCTTATAAAAGTTGATGTGAGCATTAAACATTTTCAACGAATCTATACCCAGTATTAAATCATAAGCATACATGTATAACATCATGAAGCCCCATTTCATCTTAGAACCATCAATGATTATTGTACATGCTTTAAAGATAGAGGTGTGACATTCTCTTTCACCAAGAGGGGTTTGTAGTTTTAAAATTGAAGGCATCATTTCCAACTTTAAACATATAGAATCAATATCATGAGAATCTATGAATGAATGTGAAGCACCATTATCAAAGATCACTTGTACAATGGTAGAATTCAAAATAATTATACCTCTCACCATAGATGGTCCAGCTTGATCATCGACAATAAACCGCTCATCTCCATACAATTGCTTCATCACTACACTGTTCTCCTTATTTCTTTTTTGATTTTTCCCTGGTTTAGGAGTCATGGTATTCCTAGAATCACTATGAATAACTCTTCTTTACGGATGACACTAGTTCTACTATCCTCACCCTATCAAAACATATGATGCTTGCGATGCTTGAGAAGTGTCTCGAGCACTAGACATTGGGCCACTGCAACAATACCACTGAAGATTCCTCATGTTGTTGCAATTATGACATTCTCTAGGTTGTGTCTTACCCTCCCACTTTATGTTGTCGAGCGAACCACATTGACTGAAACCTATTTTTTTGGGTCATGGAGTAAGGTTCACTGATCCAGCTGTCTAATTTTCACTTCCACCTTGGAAATAGGTGTCCCTTTTCCACTTACTCCAAGCATTTGAGTTCCCTCCATTTCATGTGGGTATCATCATACCTCCTCCCATAGATCCCGAGATATCGCATTCAACCACAGTCCCTATGTTCACCATCTCTATAAAATCCTTAATACAGAGCACCACGATCATTGATCGAATCTCCTATCGTAGTCCCGATTCAAAGATTTGTTCCTTCAAGGATGCACTTGCCACAAACACTAGTGAAAAAACAGACTAAATTCATGTACTTAACCACATATTATGTGACAGAGAGACTCTTGTTTTACGTTGAACAATTACGTTGTTTTCAGGATGTTGAACGTCTGGCGATAGAATTGTTTGTTGAACAATTCCTCAAAATCCTCCCACATAAGGCCTTTATCCAATTTCTCCTATATCACTAAATCCCACCACTGGATTTCAAGATCCTTGAACATGTACGTCTTTAGATTGACCTTTTCCTCCACTAGTGTGTCGATGAACTCAAAGATATGATTCATCATACTAAGCCACACCTCTGACTTCTTGGGTTTAGCATCACCCCAGAAGTTAGGTGGATTCTTCTTCATGAACTGAATGGTATGATCCACATGACGTGTTTTATTCCTATGGTTCCTCATATCCACATCTTGAAAAATATGGACAATAATATGAATCATCCCTTGGTTCATCCGTGGTTCAAGTGCAACCACATTCTTCACAACTTCTTCATGTTGGTTTCAAGAACGCCTATGGGGTCCATTTTCTAATCCAATGACAAACTCCATCAATCTCACTCTTTAGAAACTGATGGCTCAGCATTTCTAATTCTATCACATCAACTATAACAAATTTTTTTTCCAAAAACAACATTTTTCCATGTTCATCCATTTTGAAACATTCATTCATACTTTTGAAAACCAAACCATTATCAAAATACACCAAATATCCTCTTTTCATAATCTTTCATTTGAAAATAAATTTTAGGGTTTTCAAAAATTTATACCTTCCAAAAAATCAATAATTATCACTTTATCTGAAATATGAAATCCTAGTGGAATTCAGTCCTGTACAATACATGTCATCCTCATATCATTGGATAAACCCATGAAAATGTGATTACAAGATCCTAGAAGTGTCTCCAAATGCTTTTGTACCCTAATCCCTCGTAACATGAAGCTCATCATAAAATAGTTAGCTATGTCCTTTTATGTTATCCATTTCAAGTTCTGAAAATCCTACTCCAGTCTAAGATTTCCACCCCAGGAATATACGAGAAGTAATTTCAACTCCAAGACCACAAACATTAATAACTACAAGTTTGATAGGGACCGAACAGACTGTTAACATTTATACCACAAAGGAAGGACCATACTGATACCATTTGTAATGACCTACTCATTTCCATTACCTTGAGAGCACAATGAGTCAGTATGTGGCCTTAAGAAACATCCCCAAGACTCCAAAGGCTAGAAATAAATGTCGAAGGGTCACAAATACTAGTGGGGGACGATTTACCATTTAATAAATAAACCAAGAAACCAAATAAACCATAAACAAACCATTCACTAAATAAAGCAAGAACAAATTAAAGACAACTAAACAACTTCATGTATCTCAAAACTACATCAAAGTGTGTTACAACGGAAGACAAAACAAATATCAAAGTACATAGTGGATAAACAACTAAAGACTATCAAGAGACCACAATAGTCTATGCTTCAAGAGCTCCAATCTCCAAAATCACCGAATAGCCCAAGTATCACGAGTTAGTGCCAAAAAATGTGGTAAAATTTACCTTTTCCCCTATACCAGATGATAGTATATGCAAAAGCACCAAAGTTCCAAAGTAGGGGTGAGTACAAAACTTAGTATTTTTTACACAATGACTTCCCTTCTCATGACACTAGGATAGAAAAGTTAGACACATTTATATAAAATAGTTTATATATAACAATTTACCAAAACAGTTTATAACCAAATATAAACAATTTCCAAAAATTGTTTGTAACCATGTGAAAAAAAACAAATTGAAACCAATTTCCGGCATGTTATTTTTCCTTAAAAATAAAAAATCAAAGATTAAAAATCATTCTTATTATCATTTGGCATACCCATACCATAGTTCACAACACACACACACATGCATTATTAATTTGATTATTTCATACTAATGAGCGGTCTCTCGTCCAATTACTTTATGTCTTAATGACACATCCCCTAATCCAAGGTTGTGCCCCTTGTAACCCAATGGTACTCATACATTATTAAGGTCTTGTTAGGCATTATCTCACACCAACTCCATTTATTCCAAATATTTTCATTTCCAAAACAATCCATTTTAATAAAACTAAACTTTTTTAGAAAACCAAAGAACAACAAATTTAAAAGAATAAATTCATGTCAATAAAACTTCCCCTTTTATTAAAAAAATATAATACCATTTATGTGACATAAATCCAGAAAAATACCCCTTTTAAAATACATGTTTTAAAAACAAGTACTAAAGCACTCATTTAAAATCCCCAATTTTTCAAGATTTCACAACCATCACTCAAGAAGGTTTCCAACAAGTGTTCAACAACCAAATCACAATAAATTCAACACCACATATTCAATTTGAAATCTTACCAATTATTTTTACTAAGTGGAGTTGATAAATAATCCTCCTACCTAGAATTTTTTTGACAAAAACCCCAAAGAATGATGAACGCACAAGAAAACCGGGTCCATTCTCTAAGAACCCGCCTTAGATCTCTTCTCCTATAAAGATAAAGACCAAAATTCATCATATTTGGAATTTAAAAAACTATATATACCCATAACGGGGCTAGATATAAGAAATAAAGAGAATAGGAGAAGTAGATCTAAGAAACCGATCAATAATGAAGAAGAACGATCACATACCTCAAGAATTCAGCTTCGATTAACCAAGGTAATCATTAGGATTACCTCCAAAATTATTGGGAGAGGTTCTCAAACATTCAAAAAAGAGCAATCCCACGTTATGGAAACATATTAGAAAAAATTATCCAATTAGAGGGAAAACGTGTGAGATCAACTTTTTTAGGATCTCACTTAAACCATCTACACTGTTAGTTCTCACGGTTAGACAAACTATGTGATAACCATGCATTTTAAACTAGCTAGGAAGACCCTCGCACAGATTTCTCACAAGGAATCCCTAACCATGCTCCAGTTGTGCTAGAGCCGCTACCTGCAGAGAACCATTATGCACGGTTTGGCTACATGGTTAGGAAAACTGTGCACCACCTGCATGACGTCCATTTTTCCTCAAAAATACCTCCAAATTTATCAAAAATCACCCAACTATCACCCTTACAATTTATAACCATAAAAAGAATCATGTTAGGGTTACGTACAAAAAACTAGGGGTACTATAGTGAAGTTCTAGAAGTAGTAGTTCCAAAATAAGTTGATCTCCTGGGTCATTCATGGGGGCCTACCAAGATTTAGTTCCAAGTGTAGAGATATGGAAGTGGCATGTGATACTTATTTTTATAAATGATGGAGAACCTGCAAGTTCGAATTATGTTATAAGTCTGAATGACTCAAATTATTGGGAGTTATGAATGAGGTATGAAATGAATTCCTTAAAATTTTCATGGAAATTAAATCTTATAGAATGTACAAATGGGATGTGAATACTTCAAAACAAGTGAATTTTGTAGTTGAAAGAGGAAGTATATTGTAGAAAGTGGTATATGGAGAGTCTTTTCATTAAGTATTTTCAAGAAATGAAATGTCTAGATTTTTGTTAAATATTTTATCCAGTTGTTTAACTTGCTAGTATTTATATTTTAGTCATAATGGTTTCTATGTAAGATTTTAAAAATAGATTAGTTAGATATTAAAACCACATTTCAACATGAATATTTAGATGATGAAATTTAAATAGAGAAACTAAAGGATTACATGAATAAATGAAACACAGATCTTGTGTGTATGATAAAATGAATCCTTTATAGATTGAATAATGCACCAAAGAAGTGGAACCAGATGTTAAATTCCTTCACAAAAGAATAAAACCTTTTCTATAGAAATTTGACCCATTTTGTCTACCAGAAGTTTTATTCTGATTATAATTTCACCATTTTATTGATATAATTTGATGGTGTACTTATTTTTGGACAAGTAAAAATTTTATGACCATAAAGATAAAATGACCAGAAGTTTTTTGATAAATGTTTTATTATTATAAAATGGATTTTGAGGATAAATATTCTAAGGGATATAATGTATACATCCTTATTTTTTACTTATTCTGATTACATCCATAATGTGGTGAAATGATTCATAATGAGTGAGGTGAAACCAACTACCACTAACTTGGATGGACACTTTATGATATATAATGAGAAGTAACATAGAATGGAATCATAGGATAATTAAATTGAAATATATGTCATGGTTTATACATGGATAGAAAATATGCATATATTTGGAGTTGTTAATATTTTCATGGATAGTCCCGGAAGTGAACACCGGGAAGAAATTTAGTGTATAATATGGTGTCTCAAATGTTCAAAAATATTCTCTATATTTTATAATAGGAAAACCGCTACATTGGTTTTAAAATTTAGAAATTGGGGAGTTTTAGTCACTAATATGCACATCACTAACTATTTTTTTTCTTATAGATACACAATAGTCAATTGGATATGAATGTTATGACTAGTATTTCCACTTTCAAAAATGGATATAGATTTCATTAAATTATTGGATAATGGAAAGGATTTTATATGGATGAAGGGGATGTTATGGGATCTTTGAACAAGGTAGGAGGTAGGGACAAAAAAATTTAATTCATAAAGTCTGAACTGATTAGCCAAAAATCTGAAGCTTCACTCTTGGATAAATCATATTCAATGGAAATTTCATTTCATCTGGAATTTTTTAATATCCAAAGTGCTACTGTTATGGAAGGAAAATAAATTTTGGAATCTTGTCTATATATTGACCAAGTTTTTATTTTGGATATACTAGGTTAGTGTTGTTCCAAAATTGGGTTTGGAAGACTAGAATAATGTTGGTGTAACATTAAAGCTATAAGGTAATACTATAATTTTAAAGGATTTATAGATATTAATAGATGACTAGGTGATAGAACCTGAAAATGATTCCCAAGTAGTATATTATTAGGTTTAGATGGTGTAGAAAACATTTTCTATATATTTTATGGATCTTCCGGAAGGATCAAATCCAATAGCCTAATTCTTAAATTTCAAGAAGATGGTGTAACATCTCAACAATATTATGGATTCTTGGAAGTAGAGTAATGGGAATAAAATAAATCAAAATAAAAAATGATTAATATAAAATTTGGATGTGTAGAGACACAAATTACTTACACAAGAATAAATTATAATGCTATGAATTTTTTTCTCATTATTCATGAAGGTTTACAAAAGGTTTCCTTAAGAGGATGTGCCGAGAGAAATCACAAAGTTTTTATTTCCATTAAATATTCAATATAATTGTTCGATGTGGTTGTGGAACACATTTGTTGATATATCCTTGGGGAAATTTTTTCCGAAATAGTTGTAAGGCAGTGAAATTTCCTACATCGACTAATGGGGTTATTTATTTTGTAACTTCTCTACATTTTAATATTCTTCTTGTTTTTTAATAAATAGTTAATTGTGTTCCCCATAAAGATTATAACTGAGTCAAAATAACATAAATAATTATGTTAAAATTTGATTTTATTTCCTTTACTATTATTTTTGGGATGTTCTTCTCCTCTTTGTACATGGGTGTTGCAGTGTGCGGTTGCGATTCTTTTTCTTCTTAGTTTTATACACATCAAATACATGGATTAATTCCAATTTTAGATATTTATTAACTTTATTTTTGGTTTTTAAGATTCCATTTGGTGCTTTTAGATCAGAATTTATAGAACCAAAAGTGTAAAATGTGTATAAAAATATACAAAGTGATACACCTACCATGTTCATAGAAATTCAAAGATTAATTTTATATTGAAATTATATGAAATTTTCTCATGTAATGTTTTAGAGTGAATTATAATTTTTCTAAAAATATAATGAAACAATTACTTGAAAAAAATTATTTTGGCGACCCAAAAATGTTTATTCACATGATTTACCTCTCTGAAAATTTTATCCATTTTTTTATGAAATGTGATTTTATGAACTATTTATATTGACAGATAACAACTAGTAAAAATGAACTATTTCATGAACTATTTTACATATATATATATATAACTATTATATTAATTTAAAACATCATGGAAATACATTTGGTACTTAGGGGGTTTCCATGACAAGTACCTATTCTAGGTTATAATTCCATAATTCCCAAATTATGCCCTCATATATTTGATTCCATTATGTCTAGCATTGACAAGATATGATGAAACTCTGACTAGTTCCACTATAGACTCATCACTAATATAAGATGCCACTCTATCTAGGGATTACTTCTTCCATTTTTGGATTCCACTCTGACTAGTGGCCTTTGAAAAACCATAAAAAGGATTGGGAAATGGTTATCAAATTTACTAGTACATGGTATTCTTTTATATACCTTAGGTGTCATGGTACCCTCTCAATATTCTTTTTATTAATATAACTATAGACTATTTTTTATCATGATCATTTTTCAATACATGCACATTTATATATACATGTATTACATGTTTATTTTAATCTATGTAATTTCTAACACATATTGTATGTTTTTTTTATAAAAATTTAAATTGTATTTTCATAATTGTAAATAAAAAAATTATAATGTAATTTAAAATTATAAATGTTTTAGAAATAGAATATTATGGAATCTTTTAGGAATTATTAGATTACACATTACATACGTACTTTATCTATTTTTAGGTTTAAACTTATCTAATACTTGTAAAGATAAATCCTCATGTAGATATGTTTGATGCTTTATATCTTCCATTTTGGGTTCATCGAGGAAGTATGTTTAGGTGGATAACTTTTCACATGGATATTAGTAGAATTATTCTATATTTTTTAATATATTTTGGATATTTTTTTATCCTCTTATCTCTGGACATATTTTATTCATGTACCATTTATCCACACTTTTTTAGAACTTTGTGGTTTTGTATATGTATCAGAAGGATATCTATTAATATTGTTCATTATGAATTACGTTCATCCAGAATTTATTATGTTCAGTAGTTTTTAATATTTTATTTCATGATTATTCCATGTATGGTTGTGTTATATTTTTTTACTGCTTAATTGGTATGTATAGATCACTAACATATATAAAGTCCATGTTGGGTTCAAAGAAAAACTCCATTCATTGATTTATAATTTATCAAGTGAAATCATTCACAATTGAGTAAGCTTGATTCCATGGAACAACATATCTTTACATGGTGATTGGAAACACACTTTGGTCCTTTTAGTATATTTTCTTGAGTAATGAATAAGAGTAGCCTAGGATGGTTCATTACAAAATGGTATTATAGACTAGTTAAATTTTGTGATTTTTTAGAAATATGGTAGAAAAGATAAGATTTTATTAGAACTTTAGGGATAGTAATGAGAAAGTTCCTAGAAAATTTATATTCATTTTGAGACTTGAATTACCCTAGTAATGTGTATTCTAAAATTCAAACTTTTTTATTATTTATGAGATAATTCTGTCCAAATCAATGTTTGTAAAGTTTATCTGAACATTACATTGGATATTTTGATAAATTACAATGTTTTAAAGAGAAAACCCTCCATTTTCATGTTCAATATACATAGATTATAGACTATGAAATGGGATTGTGTCAAATAAATTGAGGTTTCCTCAAGAATTTGCATTCTAATAAGTACAATCCTAGGATGATGCATTTTTTGAAAACACTCTTACTGGTGTTATTTTGATTACTTATGTTTTTAAATTCCTTTTATTTTTTATTGTGTTTTTTAGAAGAATTGTAGAGGAAATTACTGATATATTAATGTTATTTTGATGAGTTATTATATATTTTCCACCTATAAGGGTCCTGGTGAACCCTCTAGATGGATAAATAGATAATATTCTATATATCATTCCTCAATTAAATCAAAGTCTTATTAAAATTGTTGTCCACACTATCCTTTCTATGGGATAAGAATATTACATTACTTATCCCAGTCTTGGGATTGAGCTTAAGATTTCCTTTATCATACGATTTATTCTTTATAAGAAATTAAATTTTCTCATGAAGCTAATGGTTCAATGGAAAATATATTGTGGGTTTTTAAATTCCATAAAACTACTAAAATGTTAAAAATAAACATGCAACCTTTTTACGTAAGTACCCCATCTAGAATTAGTGGGAGTCCAATTTCTAGGATAAGTTATATTATATCTTAATAAATATTAACATAGAGTTCATTCTTACCCATTATTTTTATCATGATATAATGTAATTAGAAATGGTAAGGTAGTTTGTACAGTAGTATGCAAACTGATTCAAAAATCATGCTTATTTTTCACTATAAATTGTTAAAAATGATACATTAAAAAATCAAAAGATTGAGATAAATATGAACTTAGACATTTGAAAAAGATTATTCTTATTAAAACTACTAATATATATTAAAGTGGTTGATAATTCATTGATAATAGATATTAATCAAGCATAATTGTATAGTTTAAGAAGGTATTCTTGAGTTTATGGTCATAAAACTGGTGGCTTTTAAATAATTTTTCTATACATACATTACCTTTAATGTATATTAGTTAAAAAAGAGTTCAGTTTGAATAGTATATTGAATTTATCTTTTTATTCGATGAAAAAAAATAGTTAAAATCAGCAAACATTTTAATATTTACCATGCTTCCATATGGCTATATGGTTTACTGAGTTTCCTTAGTCCAAGGATTGGGTTGTGCACTTATGAAAAATGACTATGTGGTGGTGTATTTATTATTACGAATTCCTTGACACTAAATAAATTACCCAACTCATGAACTCAAATTAGTAGTGTTCATACATGCCTTGAAATATTGGAATCCATATATTTTTAACTAGATTCTTATATTTTACACTGACTATAAAATCCTGAGTTATATATTCCCTCAAAAGTATTAAAACTCAAATAGATGTTATGGGTACATTATTAGTAAATTTTAAATTTATACCTCACTTATATTATTGGTAATGATAATGTGGTCATTGATTCACTTAGAATGAAGTTATCATGAAATGAATTGAACTTTTTAAATTACAAATAGAATTTCATTTTTCTCTTTTTTAAAATGTATCTTAGGGAGAATAAAGAGAAGGAGGTGATGTATTTTACTAATATTAAGATTGAAACTTCTCTTATTGTACTTATTAATCATGAACACATAGTGGACACTTAATGTAAATGTATCATTATATGTTAAAATAGTGGGGATACATCAATTGATTTATCTATACCCTTGGTTATTTCTCCTACTTTTGAAATCACCATATAGTATCTCCTTCCATTATACAAAGTTATGATCAATGATATCGTCCACTCTCACTGGGTGGTTAATCCATGAGCTACTAATCTATATTTAGAGATTAAATTGAACTATTTTTGGCTTTTAATGATATGGTATATCAAATACTGTGTTTCTTAATGATTTGGTTTTCCAAAAGTTAAAGTACATGACCAAAACTCCCCTAGCTTGCAAAGGAACTTTTCCTATTCGTTCCTAGAAATGGGAAGAAATATATATTTATTTCATTATTGTTTTTCCTTGTACACCATGTAGAAAAATTTATCTTTTGGTATTTATTTATTGACTAATTAAAGAATCCATTTTCTACTAATCAATGATAGTAAATCTTTAGGAAACATGGGATGTTATATGTGTATGATATTTTGAAGTTTCACTAGAATCCTTCAGTAATTATTTTAATATAGTCCATAGTTTTATTTCTAATTTTATAGATCTAATCCTATGTATTTGGGAATCCATGTGAAGTTGTTCAAGGCATACCACCGTTAAACTATTGGTAAAATATAGTGGTTGACCTAAATTTTGGAAGATATTTTTTGTGCATGACTTTTTAATTTTAGGGGATCATAGAATATTAAACTATTTTTGATTGAAAATATTTACCAATATTTGATTTAGATGGGTCCCTTTGAATAATTAAATGGAAATGCTTTCGAATATACAATTTAATGGACTATGATATCCAAACTAATTTAGTTGGACTTAGTATAGTATAAGATATCATAGATAAGATTCAGTTTATTTGGCATTGTCTAGAGATAACATAGTGTAACCATAAGTCTTTCACTAATTTTCATTTTATATTATTTAAATTTCTATTTAGTTATCCATTATTATGGAAAATATATTCTTATTTGGGATGTAAACATTTTTAAAAGATGGGTAATCTAATTCATTAGTATATAGGTCCATTTGAAATTATGAAATAATATAGAAAGGTTTATATTGGGTATCTTTACACCATTAATTATTGACAATTCATGATGTATTGGATCTAGAATATTTGAATATATATAATTTTTATCCCTCTCATGTGATTTAAATAGAGGGTCTGGATTTAGAACATGATACCATAGTAGTAGAGAAACCTATTAGTATTATATAATATTAGAGAAAAAAATGTGGAGAAAATCCATACCCTTGGTCCATATACTAAGGAAGCGTGGAAAATATATCCATAAGATTTAGGAGTGATAATCTATGATGATGTAATTATAACCACATCACTTTTTGAATAAATAAATAATCATTAAAAGTTATTTATAATAAAAATTATATTAGTTAGAAGAATTATGACACCTATGATGTCATGAGTTTGTATTTATTTTATTATTATTTAATTTCATATATTTTATTACATTGAACTGAGAAAGGGATGGAAATATTGAAATTTTTGTAGGTTTCATGGTCAAGTTTCACGGCCATTGGTACTATGAAATATAACTATGTAGAGGGAGAAATGGTGGGGAAATGGTGGCTTAACATTCATTGAAACCATGTGGTCGAGATATATATTTTCCTATAAAACTTATATTTTTATATTTTTATTATGTTTTTATTATAATTTTTTAATTCCCCCTCCCCCATTTTTATATATTTTTAGGACATCCTACCACCATCCCCATTGGAACTCCCTCTAATTTTTTCTTCCTTTATAGTGATTCTCAATAATTGGTCTCGAGTCTCCAATATATTTCATTTCATATATCATCAACTCTTCATTTCACATCTTATCATACCATGTTCATTATCTATACATGTCATGTTGTCCTATAGTTCCTCATGTTTTAATTTTAATGTGATCATTTTTTATGTTAGGGATCCCAAGAATTAACTATGGATCCTTCATCATCTCATTTTGTGGGAATATTTCCCATTGGTAATGGATTAAACTCTTATTGGATGGTTGATTTATAAAATTTCTATAAATAAATTTTATATTTTAAATGATCTTTTGAATGATTAAAAATTATTACTTACTATCTATGATATTTTATAGATTATTAGAATTTTATTCTTTATCAAATTTAAATGGAATTAGTGAAGGTGTGGTCAATACAATGAAAAAATCTATTATATAAAAAGTGATGTGTATAAATTGTTTACATAAATTTAAATCATTATTTTATATTTAAATTAATGAAACTATTCTGATGGAATGTTTTGTAATGGACTGTAAATAATTATTGTAGTGTTTTTATGAAAACAAACTATTTAAATAAATTGATGTTTGGAATCCTCATTTTATTTATTCACCTGATTTACCTCATTGAAATTATTTCTAATTTTTGATATGAAATTACCATTTATAAAATTTTTACAATGATGGGTAATATCTAGTTATAAATAATTTGTTTCTTTTTTTTAATTATATAACACTCTTGGGTTATGGTTGGCCTTCAGGGGAATACATTAGATACTTATGAGTATTTATAGGATAAATAACTATGTTAGGTTATTATTCATTTATACGTTTCCTATGCCCTTTAATATATTATATTACTCTATCTATGGAGAAAAAATTATAATTTTACCCAAGATTATTGTATTATGGGATAAACTATAGTGTTGGATACCCCTCTGGAAAAAGATTTCTTCCACTAGTATAGGACTCTACTTTGGTTGGTGGTCTTTACATAGTGGCATATGGACATAGACATGGGTATAGATTTAATTATGATAAATATCCTAGTTTTCCCAAACATAGGACTACTTTTACGCTCTCATTTTTATTGATATTAAATTTACTACAAATATCTTTTTATTTATGTATTTCCTTTTTTACATGTATATTTTTTATTATAAGGATAGTTTTCTTATTTAAAACTATACATTTATTAATCCTTGTTATATGTTTTACATATAAATGTAAATCATATTTTCAAAATTATTTTTTAAAATTTCATGACATGGTTTACTTTACTAAGTTTATACATAGAGCATGCTATGTAATCCTACTATGCTTGTTTTCTTACACCCAAAAAACACACTTTTTGTGTCAGAATATTTCATATTATCTAATAAAGGTAAAGGAAAATCCAAGCATAGATATGGTGGACTCTGGGTTGCTTTTATTCAGAGTTCAAGTTGGTTATTGTTTTAGGAATCTCACTTTTCATATCGATAAGGGTAGTGTTGGGGATTGTTTTTTTGTCTCTTTTTAGATATTTATATTGGTGTTCCTCTTGTACCCATCATTATCATCTTTTAATATCACTTATTTGTTATTTTCGGATACATATTGATTTTTTATTAGTATCATTTGGATATATATATATATATATGAATCTTAATATTTTTTTTTATGTTCATCATAAATTTATTATATTCCTTAGTTTTTTAGTTTTTATTTCATGATTATGACATTTTTTGTTATGTTTTATTTTCAAAACTATAAGTATTTATGAATATCTAATATAAAGGATGGTCTTATAATGTTTTTGGGATTAATACATTATATAATTTATAATTTATCTATAAAAATAATTTAGAATCAAGTAATATTGATTCTCCGACCCTAGTTTCTATCCCATGATGATCGTAAACATGCTTCAGGCCTCAGAGTACGCTAGACTGGGTGTTAGGTAAGTTTATCCCAAGTTGTTTCATTAAAAAACATATATAAATTCATATTATGTTCTAATAATATATTTTAATTAATTATATAATAAATATCCTACATGTGAAAAATCTAGGACTGTTATAACTAAAAAATAATCTCACTTTTGAGGAATAATCAGTGAAGATTTTTATATAAGATACTAATTTCTAAAAAATAGGAAAAATCTCCTGAACAAAGTACAATTTTGAAATCCTAAGAATGAAAAGGACACATGGTAATATGAGCATGTGATGAAACAAAAGTTCCCTAAGTTTTTCTCGTATAATAGATTTGAATTAAAATTTCTCAGATGAATTTTTTGATAGAGACAAGAGTGTCACATCCCACATATTTATATTAAAATTTATTATATGTGCTTATATGTGTCATGCCATAATTTCATCACATTAAAAAAATAATGAAATGATCAATATTTTATTATTTCATAATATATCAATTTAAAAAAGTAATAATACACTAAATGTTTTTAATAAAAGTAAAATGGGATAATAAATACATGTAAAAAATATATCTAGTAGTTGGAAGTTTGATGGCTTGTAGGCTCCTATAAATGCCAATGTTTTGAGAATCATTGTACAAATAAAGAAAATTATAATAAATAGTATAATAATTTTATAAAAATGAATATAGTGAACCTTGATAAAAAAAACTGAGTAAATGAATTTTGTAGTATTTAATAGGTATATATGTTATTATAATAGGTAATATAATCAATTTAATTAGTAGTGTATTTGTTTGAAATATAAACATTAGAATCATATAATGATTATTGGAATAATAGAGTGAATAATATAGGTGACTATAAAAATAATTGTATTAATAAATATATAACATTGGTATAATGGGAATATATGAATATAAAAATTCCATAATTGAATATTTAAAATTTAAAATAATTTTTTAATTCTTTTATCTCAAACAAATTTTAGGGGAATAATTATTTTTCCCAAGTGTTTATACTTAATTTTTAAAAATACATGTATTTTATGTTTAAATTAAAATAATTAATTCATAATAATAAAAAAAAATATTTTTATAAAATGGATTATAAAATAATATAGTCTTGTTCAAATTAATAAAGATATAATTTTTTAATTTTTTTTAAAAATTTGAATTTTGTGATGAATGTTAAAATATTGATTGAATATACTAGGTTTTTTTTATCACATTTTGATTTAAAAATGATATAATAATTTATAAATTGGTTTTAATGACTATAAATGGAATTAATGAGATAAAAAATGTATTTTAAAATAATATTTTTTTAAACTTTAAGAAAACTTTTAATGTATAAAACAAATTTTAATCCAATGTTATATTTTTTCATACTATATTTAAATTTTAATTCTTTTTTTATGGGTTTTAATGTCAATAAAATATAATATTATCAGTAATAATAATCAATATTATTCATAATAGTGAGTAAAAATAATTTTTCACTCAATTTTCAATTCAAAAACACCCTCCATCTTTATCATTAAATATAACCCTCCTCTTTATACTCTCTAAATGAAACATCCTTCTTTATACAAATTATTCCAAAATAATTAAAATAATCCTTCAAATCATGTTTGTAAGCTTCTATACTCACTACAATAGAATCTGCTTAATGAATAGTTATTTAATGAAGGATGTGTCTCAAATAAAGGGAAACATTTTCTTATTTTAGCTCTTTTGTTTTCATTTATTCCTATCTTATTCTATATGTAATTTGTAATTATAATAAATTATATAATGGTTATCATTATTCAATAATTAAATTATAAATATAAAATGTGATTGCTTCTTTTATTATTAAATCCTTTAAATTATTGTTTACACCATCGTCAATTTATACAACATTCAACGGAGATATTGTTTTATTTTTTTAATCATTTTTCATTGATGTTTTTAACTATTATATTCTAGTTAAATACAATATTGATAATTAATTCATATAATAATTAATATATTTAATGGTAAAAATAAAATCATAATAGTTATATTAAACAATGTTATCGTGGTAGATAAAATTTTCAAAATTAATATTTCATGAAATATGTTATTTTATGAAATTGAATATTATATATTTTGAAACACCCATGATAATATTTTACTTATATAATATCATGGATAGTTAATCTTTTATTTTTTATATTTTATAGACACTTATACAAAGATTTATCCCCAATTTCATCAGGTCAATGGAAATATGGATTTGTAGAATGAACATCTCAAAATATTAAATATGAACTTCATTTATGTAATAAATAAATAAAATGTAATATAAATTATTAATAATAAAATTTTATAAGGTTATAAAATGAGTAATTAATCAATTAAATTTTACTGCACATGAATTTATAATTACATATAACATGATTTGAGACTTATTGTATGAGGAAAATCCTATTTATTATCTTTCTTCTCCTTGTTATATTCCACTCATTAGATATTTTTGTATAATTCTTATATATCATACCTGAGACATATACTATACTTTTATCCAATTTTTTTAGTAATTTTTTTATTTTTGTTTCCTCCAATTTTTTATTAATGATTACATTACACCCTATGATGTTGGTATGAGAAGTTATTTCATTAATATTCTTGATTATTTCTCTAAATAAATTATTCCTCTTATAATATTATTTATTTTATATATTATTTTTTATAAAATTGATACTTGAATATCTCTTAATCTTCAATTCCTTCTAATATTCAATACTTACATGTTTCTTTCAAAATTATTAATCAAAAATATTTTTAGAAGTTTGGTAGTGATGTAAAATTTAGATTACCAATTAGATATATCCATAATTTTTGAAATATTGTGGTTTATAATTCATTATGAACTAATGAATTTGGTTCACTATAATAATTTTTTAACTATATCAAACATATTAGTTTTCTATCTAAATCGAAAGGATTTGATTTTTAAATGGGTATTTTTTTAATTCTTTTTTATAGATGTTGATTGGGGAAGTTTTTATTAAAAATAAAATAAGAATAAAACTATTAATGAAATGACACATAGATACTTTCATTTGGGATTAGAGAAGTTACTTCTCCTTTAGAGAAGGAAAGTGAAGGGATGAGAATAAGAGTGAAAACATGTATATCAGTTTGGATAGTGATAGAATTATATAAGATTATATATAATAGAAAGCATAGGATATTTCCATGTTGATAAAACCAAAGAATACTTATACACCAATTGGTATATAGTATCATGTTTTTATTTATATTGATCAAATGTACTTACTTGAGAGAGATGTGAGTTATTTATAAGTGATATAAAATTCATCTCTAATTCATTTGAGTGGTTATAAAACTAATAATGATTGTGAATTAACATTAAACTTGTAAATAAATAGTTCAATTTATTTTTTTATGCATTGACACATAATTTATTTATTCTACCTAGGTACAATTTAGTGAGTGATAACCATGTGAAATAAATTTTATATCTTTTTTATTACTAAAATAATATTTTTTATATAAAGATAGTTTTTTTATTAATTATGAAATAATAATTTTATAAGGGGATGTTTTTAATTGACATACCATAGTTTACCCTCCCTCTTAGGGTATAATTCCTTGTGATGGACTGAAAATTGTAATTAAATCATAAATATATTTTTAAAATGTTTTTATTTATTTTGTAGACATGGAAGTTTTATTAAATCATATAGGTATTTCAATATTCAAGGGATATAACTTCCAAATATGGATGAATCAAACAAAACACTAATTATATTTTTAGGTATGGATGTGTACACATATTTATTATTTGTAATTTTAGTCAATAAAGAATTTGAAGCTCTACTGAAAAGAGGTCTCATGGATATGGACATCAAAATGAAGGGATTTAGTGCCTTAAGAAGATAATTGTTCTACAAAATCTATAATAATGAGATTTTATGTAAATCCTTAACCAGTATGAGTGAAATTTTGTTTAACATCATTAATGGTGGACCAATGATATGAGAAGAAAGATTTTAATCTATTTAGATCAACTATGAGGGCTTAAGGATGAATTTAAATAAATATTTTGATGTATTTTTTAATTACTTTAATATTATTATATAAGATATTCATATACTTGGTGAAATCCATGAATATTAAAATATTGTGATCAAAATCATCATAAGGTTTCCAATCACATATAAATGTTATAATTTTAGTTATTGTAGAAAATGATCAAATTTTCATTTTATATGATGAGTTGTCAAACATAATTGGATCATGTGAAGAAAACTAATGATGAAAATCATATAGAAATGAGAACATATTGTGAAATGTTATTCAAGGAAATCAAAATATCAAAATATAATATTATTTAGTGTAAAATGTATTTAACAAATCATTATCATTCCTTTCCATAAATATAAAATTACAAAAGTAAAATTTAAGGGAAAGGATCCGTGAACTTTATTTTAATGTGGAAAGGTTTAACACCTTACTACTAAGTGTACCAAAAAATTCAAAGATAAAGTGGAATATGATGTACCCATGATGAAATAATCTAAATATATGAATGGAAATGAAATTTAAAAGTATAATTTATTTAAGAAAAATAATTTTCTATCAAAAAAATATGAACTCAAATGAATAAAAAAGTGCATGAGATTGAGGATCATAAAATCATCAGTGAATCAGTACCTATGTCTATCAATGAAAAATGAAAAAAAGAGTAAATTGATAGTTAATAAGATGATATTTAGGGTTTCATAGAACTTGAATGGGAGTTCAAGGTTACACTTAAATCAATATATTTCTAGGGAGATAAAATAAATAAATTAAATGGTGTGTTATCTTATTTAAAGCTCTATATAAAACCGAAGAGAGAGGATAAATATGTGTTGATGACTGATTTTGATAATATTAAAATTCAGATGTTGTAAAACTCTAAGAAAAGTTGTTAATATCATTCCCAAAGTAGAATAATAGGATAAAATCATAAATTATATAAACAATCAAGTGAAGGAAATGGTCAATAGAATCATTGATATTGTTAGAGAAATCATTGATATGAAAAAACATATCACGGATCAATTCATAAAAAGGACTAGTAATTATATTTTGTAGTTCAATCATATAGTTTATATAAAATATAAATGAGTGGTAGATATTTTATAAACAATATAAGGGATTTCCTATAAAATAAATGAATCCACAAGGAAGGTAAAATAGTAATGAGGCTTTATTATAAAAAAATCTATCATTATTAATGAAATTACATAATATTTTACTCATAGTGCGAAGTTTGATTTTAGAGACACTCAAATGAACATTGGAGCAATTTTGAAAACACATAATATTACTCTAAATATTAATTGTCTTTGTTTCAGAAAATAGGTCATACCTAAAAAGTGGGTTCTATAGGAAAGTTATACTTTACAAAATAGGATAAACATATTCATGTGGGAATAAATCAATATATTCAATATATTTTATATGGATAATATTTTTTATGATTGTTATAGATAAAAGTGCTTGTACTAATCAACAAGGATTTGTTGGAGTGTAGAAAAAAAAACTCATTTTTTTGGTATACAACAAATCATAGAGACATTAAGAAAATAAAACATACCAAATAGTTTTAAAACATTTCAAGATAATAATTACCTATCATATTCAAGGGAGTAACACGTATAAAATTCAAAAAAGGATGTGATGAAATAATATTAGTTAAAAAATATATATGATAATTTATCAATGGTATAGATTTCTTAAAATTAAAGGACCTAGTGAGATTGTAGATTCTGGATAGTGAATGCACTTATTATATGATGAAAAATATTAATCTTATCATTTGGATCCAAAATGAAGAGGAAAGTGTCATATGTTTTGGTAATGAAAAAGTTTCTAAGATAATTATATTTTAAAATAACGAAATTGGTGGAAACATGGATATGACCCAATAACGAGACTTCCTTCAACTAGAACTCACACTTTATATACTTTTCATAGTTATTATTCTTTCATATGTTCTATAGTAAAATTCATAGATGTTCCTCATTCTCCTCCTTAATTTTGGAGTATATTAGAATATCTTCTATAAATACTAACACAAATTTTTCGAGGAAATATCTAAAGACTATATTCATCAAGTACATGAATATTACTGGTGCATTAGTGAGTCTGAAAGGAATTACTAGGAATTCATAGTGCATGTATCTTGTATAAAAAGTATTCTTGGGGATATCCTCCTTCACCCTTACTTAGTAATATCCCGACTGCATATCCACCTTGGAGATGTATTTTTCTCTTTGCAGCTGATCGAACAAGTCATAAATTCGAGTTAGAGGATTATTTTTCTTTATCATGGTTTTTTTGAGATCATGATAATCAATGTAATGGTGCATTCACCCATCCATATTTTTGACAAAGAGTACTGGTGCACCCCATGGGGAAGCACTTGGGTGTATAAACCGTTTATCAAGATTCTCCTGTAGTTTTTTCATTATCTTCTCATACTCCATAGCATCCATTATATATGAATTCTTGGATATTTTCAATTCCCCAAGTATAAGATCAATCGAGAATTCAACATCTCTTCTAGGAGGAAGACCAGAAAATTCCTCTGGAAACACTGCATCGAATTCCATCAAAATAGTCATATCTTCAAGAATGTTTGATTTCATAGACTCAATCATCTGAGAATGATATGTGTGGTCATAGGGTTGTAATATCCACAAATGAGATATTGTTTCTAAATAAGATTCATCCTCCACCTTGAACTTGTACAAAATCGGTGGTCGATTCTCCCTATGGAGAGTTATTTCATTATCATGGAAATTTTTGTTGTCTCCATATAGGTAAGGCCAATCCATTCCAAGAATTGCTTTTAAATTCCACTAGAGAGAGTATGACAAGGTTCATTGAGAATTTAAATCCACAAATTATGATAGGGGGAGTTATATTCATGGGATACAAGTATTTCCCCATTTTTCATTCTTATAGACATCTTTACAACCATGATTTGTGGTGGTGTTGGGATTGTTCCACTAAAATTTCAGGATATAAAAGAATATGTAGAACATGAATCAAAAAATATATTATTTATTATTGAATGAATATCCATCGTATCTATCACTACTTTATTTTCGGGGTTCACTTCGGTGGTAGTGGTGAAAAATATCTCCCTTGTTTCCTTGGAGGTTGTTGGTTGCCTCCAAAAACCCTTGGCTTAAGAAACTGGTCTGCAAAGTGCCATGGTACTTTGAAGTTAAAGCAAGGAAAAATACGTTGAGGGTTGAATGGAGCACTTATCTCCTATGTTGCAGTAGTGTGTTTTTATTTTCAGTAGTTAATAGGCAGGTCCCCTTCTCTTCTACACCGAAATCATTTCCACATCCTATTCAGGCAATTTTTGGGGTGCTACTCTCTGCATCTTGAGAATGTGGGGTGCTGAAATTTCTTAGCACCATTGGATTTATTAATAGAAATACCCAAATTAATGTTCACTCTCCACTTCTTATCCCCATGATACCCCTACTATTCTCCAATATCCATTTCAAATTTGAGGGCACATCAAACAATTTTTTCATAGCTATCAAAGTCATAAATCACCAGGGCTTTCCGTGGGCTAGATTTTATATCACCAAAGAAGCGGTCAACCTAGAATTTAGGGGTAATGAAAATGTTGGAGGAATATCGTGTATGAATTATGAAGTTTCCCTTGTATACTCTGATGGATTATTCATCTTTTTCTTGGGGTCAAGGAAGTCTCTTTCCATCTTAATTCAGAGGGTGCGTGGAAAATATTTTTGAAAAAACATTTTACAAAAATCCTTCCATTCGAATGCCTCGATCTCTTCATTAGGCTTCTTATTTTTGATCAATGTCCTCCATTTATCAGATTCACTCTCCATATGATAAGAAACAATAAGAACGTTCTCTTGTTAGAAAAATTTAAGGATTTAGAATATCTTTTCGATGGAGTTGATCCATTTTTCAGTGATTGAGGGAGTAGATGATCCATTAAAAGTGGGAGGCCTTCTTCTCATGAAGATCTCAACTGTAGCATGTTCTTTCTTAGGGTGGTTGTACATTCCTCTTGACCAATGTTTCTAATCATAATTTTAGTTAACTGATAGAGTATCATGAAAGATTTTGTGGTTCCTCATCCCATTGGAATTGGGAATCTCATTAGAATAGTCTTCAAATTGATCTTTGCATCAGTAGTTAGCCCATGTCCTCTTATTACCAGACATTGGATTGAATAAAAGGAAAGTTATGGGTAAAACATAAAGGGTAATCCAATTAAAAAAAGTGATAACTTATAAATTACATTTATTTCCTTAACATATAAATCTATAGGCTTCAATCAATGTTATCCATGATCTACTTCCCACTATATATTCTTAAGGGAATTTTTTTATTCCCTTAATAGTGGTTCATACTAAGCTTATGAATTTACCAAAAAATATCCATTGGGTGTGTCGCAACCAAGAGTACAGTAAGGCCCATTGTTGTGCACCAGTTTTCGTTTGAGTCTAGCTCAATGTGGTGTTTTCAGGTTTTACCCCTAGATACATATGTTCCATAACCATCTATACTTGTTCATATCTAGACATGAATGTATTTTCTTGATAAACCACTTACTCTCTACTCAAAAAAAATTAGGGATGTTTTTATTATACTTAGTCTTATCCCTATGGATTTCACTAGGTTTTTCTAATCTTAATCGCAAAAATATTTAAACCTATCCTCTGATTCCGACTATAACAACATTTCTCTTTATTACAAACATACACATGATTTATTACATGAAATTGGACATAAGATAACCCTGACGATCAAAAGTTCTAGTGTATTTGAAAAATTAGGAACATTACATAACAACTTAGTACATAAAACACAAAATCATTTTTGAACAAATTCTTTTACATTAACACAACATTCCTTTGTACTAGCATTGCATGGGATAACCTGAGGACATGCATAAAAAAGGGTGAGCTATAAAGCCCAGTAAGGGAGTAAACATGGAATAACATGAAGAATACAGTACATGTTAGGAAATAGGCATATCAATAGAGCACATGAGAAACATGAATATAAAGGCATGATATAGCATGATTATCATAACATGGAAGTGTAGCAACAACATTTACCATGATATTAGCATGATCCAAGGCTCATTACACATGGAGCACGAGTAAACCCTAATTGCACTTGAATTGGAATTATTAAACCATAATTTCAATTGAATTATCAATAGTAAATCCTCATTTCACATTATGTATCATGATACTAATCTATACCTAGTGCATTTGAGCGTTATTAGGGTGCACCCTTTATAAACATTTCATTTCATGTATAACTGTTCCACATGGGTCATACAACATGGATTCATTAAACATCATAATTTATTCCTAGAATAAGATATGTGGAATAAAAAAAATTATTTCCTAAATCAACAAGTTCATGTGCATAAATGTGAAAACCCATGATAGAGAAATGGGTATGCTATTCACATACATGATGATTTGGGCGTGGGAAATTTTGGTTTATGTCCGGCATCATAATGACATCAAATAGAAATAGTAGAAGGGTTTGATGATAGATAAATGGGTCTCTCATAATTTATACATGAAATGGATAGTAAGGGTTTCTTGTAACATAATATCTCAACATATGTAATGGTATTTAGATGCATAATATAAAATAATTTCTTAAATGTAAATGAGAATAGAAAAAATCATTATAGAATTTCGGTATAGTAATAAGTTTACATGGGAGGAATTAATGAGAGATAAAGAGTTGTATAATCATAAAAAATAAGGAGGGAAGTATGGGTTAGGTTTTAAATCATACCCCAACATTTTCAATTGAAAATAAGAGGGTGTAACAGAATAAAGAAATTTGGACAAAAAATGAGAAAGGATGAAATCCCTTATTGGAAGTGTGATCCCAAAGTCTTGGGAGAGGATTCAGAGAGTCCTATAGGGATCATGGGGAACCTTGGTAGGATTATAGAGAGAGGAGTTAATAGTTTGGTCTAGCTCCAAATGTTTTTGAGTGAAGAGGAGTGGGATATTTATTGGTTTTATATAGGAAAGGAGAGGGAAATCAAAATTATTTAGATTTTGGACACTACACAATAAACTAATCAAAACCACAAACCAACCCATAGTTTTCCCATGGTTTTTTCCAAATGGGATTTGAAAACATTATTTTATATTTTTAATCGCTGAAATTATTAAAATATTAGTCTTTCTTATGTGGAGGTGAGTCACACTCTCAAGAAAATCATTTTAAAATGTTATAGTGTTTTATAAGTCTCGGAGGGTCCACAAATGAAATGTAAAATTAATAAAACAAATATAAAATAACATTATTTTAAATTTAAAAGATATATTGTATGAATATCCCGTTATATTATTATATTACATCACTATTGTGTCATTATGATGTCATAAAACACATTATATATTTAAATGGTATTTAATTTTTACCCAAAAATTCGATTATCTCGGAAAATTATGAAAAATTAACCATTAGATAATTTCAAATTCATGAATACAAATATAATATTAATTTTATCTAAATAATTTTTTAAATATGTTAATTTTATCTTTTAAAATGAAAATAGATATTTATCAAAAATTCATGCGTTTTGACCAAAACAACTTTCAAACATTAATAAAAATTATAATTGTATTCAGAAAAATTATACAATAATTTATATTTAAAAAAATTAATTTAATAATAATATATTAATAAAATATTTTTTATTTTAAAAACCCATTAATTCATCAAAATAGATTTATTAATTGAATTTAAATATTAACTAAAAATATTATTTGTGCTTTAAAAATCATTTACATAGTAACAATAATAAAATGAATGTATATTATTTTTAGTAAAATAATTAACATAATCATAGTGATAGGTTCTTGTTACATAACCCCATATAACACCCTCACAAGACCTAATGGTAAGGTGTGCGATGGTGACAGACTCTTGGGGCGGCTCGGATAACATCGCTCGGGTGGTAATCTCTATTAACTTCCACATCCCTCATAGGTGGTTCTATTCAAGCATAACATATTGAATCTCGTCTTGAGATTGGTCAAGAGAAAATCCCAGTGTTGTTTCCAACTTCCAGCCCTCTGAAAAATGGTCTTCATATGGAGCAATTCTACTGGATGAGGCCATTTCTTCCTTTGTCTGAGTAAATTGGATTTGTTAATCCCTATATTTATACTAATCATGTTATCACTATTCAACGGATATATTAGAAATGATAAAAACTCGTAACAGTATTCTAAAATCCAAAAAACATAAAACTAAGGAAGTTCAGATGTCTTATATAACCACAATAATATATTTAATTAGATCAAGATGAATTTTCATTAATAAATGTTTGGGTCGGTACACACTCATATTGTGGACAAGTTTTAAGACATTTTCCATAGAAAATTATTATGATATCCCCATGAGAGGGAGGTGGAGTTCAACATTGAGTTCATTCTATGTGTTGATTGTATTTACATTCTACCATATAATAAGAATCAGACAAATATTCCTGAGTTAAAGAACTAGATTGAGGACTTAGTATCCAAGGGGTTATTCACCATAGTATATCCCCTTAGGTCTCTCCAATCATGTTTTATAAGAATTTTGGCGATATGTTATGACTGTATGATGATTATTGATGGATTAATTAGGTGAATATTAGGAACTAATATCAACTATCACATATTTATGAACTTTTTTATCAAATTAGGGGTTCTTGAATATTCATTAATATCTAATTGAGGTTTGGTTATTACCAATTTAGGGTGAGAACCTCTAATATACCACATATAGCTTTACAAAGTAGGTATAGAATTTATTAGTACTTGGTGATGTATCTCATTCTGATGAACACACCATCAGTGTTTATGGACTTGATGAACAATGTTTTCCATCCATACCTGGATGCTTTCATGGTGGTTTTTATGGATGATATCCTCGTGTGTTCCTAGCTGTGGGATGAGTTTGAATATCACCTAGATATATTTTTAGGAACACTATGGGAGTATAGTTTGTATGCTAAGGTCTCAAAATTTCATTTTTGGATCAACCAATTACACTTATTTGGGAATATCATATCATAAGAATGCATTTCTTAAGACCCTAATAAAGTGAGGGTTGTGGTTTCATGGGATAATCCTATGAATATTTTTGATATCTAAATCGTAATAGGATTGGTAAGCTATTAGAAATGATATATATCTGACTTTTCCCATTTGAAAGAACCTATAATAGGGATGACCAAAAGGGGATAAGGTTTATTTGGTCAAAATATTATGAGAATACCTTTCAAGAGTTAAAGGGGTGGTTGAAATTTTCACAAATCATGATCTTTATAGTTCCATGAAATGAGTATGATGTATATTGTGATGCATCAGTTATTAGGATAGGTGTAGTTTTCATATAGGGGGATTGAGTCATGGTGTCTAGATATTGGTAGTTAAGGTTACATGAATGTAATTACCCTGTACATAATCTATGGTTGGATGTGGAAGTGCATTCCTTGAAGTGTTGGAGGAACTATCTCTTGTGATAGATGTTCAAGGTCTATACAGACCATAATATTTTTTGGTACATTCTCACTCAGCAGGACATCAACCATTGGATGTGAAGGTGGGTTGATTACCTCAAATAATTGATATTTGAGTTGGAAAATAAATCATGGAAGGGAAATATATTTTATGAATATTTTATCTAGAATACATAGCATTATGTTGTTTAGGAGTCGAGGAGCGAGTGTAAACTAATGGTATTTTTTCCTAAAATGCATATGGATGTCTATGAGGACCAGGGTTGAGTAGTTATGGCATCTTTATCAATAGTTCCATCTCATCTGTGTCATATTAATATGACTAATATTTCATATATATATATATATATATATTTCATATCCCTCAGGGGTAGAGTTTATGTTGGGGATCATCCATCACTCTACACTATAGAAGAGGATAAGATAATCCATATTCATGGGTGTGTTTTTTGTGTCTATGAACATGTGATAGGAGTTAATGAGGGATTATCATAATTCCATGTGAAGGGTTCACCCTGAGTCAACAAAGTTGTATCATGATCTCTATTATATATATTATTGGTCTGGCATGATGAATAAGATATCAAGGTTCGTTACATGGTTTTTCACATGTAAGCATGTGAAGGTCAAACATTAGTGGATCATTGGACTCCTACTATTTATTACCATTATGAGGTGAAAATGGGATGATTTCATCATGGAATTAATTATGTGTTTACTAAACATTCCATACGGGAAATATGTGGCATGGGTCATCGTGGATTGCCTAATGAAGGTCACTCGTTATCTACCTATCTAAGAGACCATTAGGATGACTGATCTGGAATGGTTTTATGATTTATAGATCATATGGATACACAGTATCCATAAAATCATCATTTTTATTGAGAAACTTGGTTCACATCATGGTTCTAGTTGTTCTTGTATAAATCATTGGTCACTCTTGTGGTTTTGAGTACATTCTATCGTACTCTAACCGATGGATACTCCAAGAGAACTATTCTGATTTTTTAGGATATGTTGAGGGATTTTTCAATATTTTTATGGTTCCTAGGATAAACTTCTCGTAATTTTTTTTATTTTACTCTTACAGAAATTACTAGAATATGATTCTGATAGTTCATTATGAGGCTTTTATGGGAGTCTATTTTGTTCAACCTTGTGTTTGATAGAGCTAGGTTAGGTGGTGATGGTTGGGTTGAGTCACATCCAAGATACATCAGAGAATGTCCAATTTATTCATAATAGGATCGATACTGTGAAGAGTATGAATAAATCATAATCAGAATAGCACCGTCAACCCTTGGAGTTTGAGATAGGTTATCAGGTGCTTTTGTATGTGTCAACTGGATTGGGACACCATTGTATACAGAGGCACATGAAGTTGGAACCCATCTACATGGGGTTAATCGAGGTTGTGGAAGGGGTTATCCCAGTGGAATTCCAAATAGAACATCTATTTAGATTCAGTTCCCTGCATGATTTATTTCATGTATCTTTGATTATATATTACTTTCTCAATCCATCTCACATGATAAATGTGGAGGTTTTCAATATTAAGGTTTAAATGTCCATTAAGGATCATAGAGTTCATATTATATACTACAGTGAGAAAATGATTTATGTAAAATACATTCTTCTAGTATGGGTTCTATTGAAACATGTTCATGTAAAGGAGGAATCGTGGGTGTGGTAATCAGACATGCAAAACCAGTGGTTGAGACTTTTCATCGATGAGGTTGAGCAAAGGTCATGGTTACATCTTGTGGCAATTTTGTCTTGAGGTTGGGTGGTTGTAAGATCCCACTATTCTTTTGAGGGATGCTCCATTTTATTTTTTTCACCAAAACACCTTATTTTTGTCTTTATATTATGTTTTAAAATGTTTTTGGGAGCACAATGGTGTTCAGGAGGCCTAGGAGGTGGTCAGGGAATGAAACATAAATGCTACAGTGTTATAGGCTAGTTGATGGTTCTCATATAATCTGGTTGAGCCACTAGAATCCCATTTCTATCCACTGAGTTTTGGATGGGTTTTTGAAAGAAAAATGGGTAAAAGGGACTTTTACCGCTTTACCCACTTTCCTTGTTAACCCAAACTCTTCCCCCTTTTGGGTAGTAGAAATAGTATGGGAGGAACTATCTCCTCCACTAGGTTCTCCACTGTCCCTCCATTAGTCCACCTCAGATTCTACTTCTATTCATCGCATTGTAAGGATCTCAGAAATTATAACACTCTTATTTCTTCTTATCTCACTTTTACTTATTTTTTAAATCTCCCCTTCCTAATTTCACATAAATTCCCTAATTATAGGGATTTATTTTGGTTTCTATATTTCTCTCATTTTATATTTAACTCAATCCCAATACTCAATGAGTGTGACTCTTTTAACCTAAGGTAGGTGTTCTCAAGCTTTTCCCTCAATGTATAATTACTTTATTATATATTTTTCATATGTGAACACACTAACTTCAACAAAAAATTAATCTAAATTTTAATGCCTTTTTGTTGTTTTAGAAGCTCCCTCAGATTTAGAAAAGCATGTTGGTTTGGGTATACCCTAGTTGAAACTATTAAAGAGGTGATATTTCCCTTGTTCTATTCCATTGGGATATCTTATTGGGTATTTTAGGGCTACCCTTAGTGACATTATTCTGTAATATCAATAGTTCCTTTCTTAAGTTGATTTCTATGACCCCTTAGTGCTTATGGCCATGGAACACTTAGATTGAAATGTAAATTTCACCCAAATGATGACTTGGATTGAAGTGTAGAATATTTTATTAAACAATTTTACATTAATGACATGTTTGAAATCATGGTAAATGATTATGAGTATATAATTCCTTATAGTACCTCCTTAGATTCCCCATTAATGGTGTTTCCATGGATGAGTATAATATTCCATTAATGGATAGATGTGACTGTTTGGGTGTGAATACACCTCTGGATTCAATGTGGCCCAATTCTATAGAATGCCTCAAGCGATCCAGTATATTCTCTATAGATTCGTTATTGTGAATTACATGGGGTTTTTTCTCCCATGGATTTTGGTAATTTTATACTTATTAAATTCCCTAAATTAATGCCATGGATTCTTAAGGGGTACCCTTATTGAATTTCATGGGATGATCTCCCAAGATTTTTCTTGATTGTATTGGTATGGAATTCCTTGGGTGTATCGCTTGGATTCCAATTGAATCATGCCTCTGATTTTTGAGGGTTGTCCCTTGAGATAGAAACTAAAAATAGATTTTATTAAGAATTATTGGAAGGGAATGCCTGGTTGAGCCACATGGATTTCTGTGGGTTATATTGCCATAGTGTTGTTCCTTGGAACCATATTGGGTCATGGTACCTCATCTATGTTTAAATACTATAATAGGTTGAAGTAGGTGGGATCTATATGGGTTATCTCTCTTATATCAAAGACTTGACATGGTTTATTTTATTTTTTCAATTTTTTATTTTTTCCTTCTTCTTCACTTATATATTTCACCCCCTAGTATTATTTACATGTAAAAACATGATTTGAATTAATGACTGTTGGTGGTGGCATACTATGTTATAAAAAAAATCTATTTGGGACACTATTTGTAACTCAAAAAAATCACCTGGATACAGTTCAAGACAAGGGAAAGTGCCCTATGGTTGATGCTAGATGTTATGTCTAAGATTGGATTTGGGAGCTGGGAGGCATCCTAGAGATTGGGACTTATGGGTTTTTGTTTTCTTTAGGTTTTTTCCATTTTATTTACTTCTATGAATTTTATTATTTAACACCCTAACTCAAACTACTAGGTATATGGTAGAGATCCATAATACATCATGTGTGCCTCCTAGTACATAAGAAGCTAACAACTATAATGGAGGGTTCAAACATAGTTACTGTGGAGACTATACCCTTAGAATCAGATCCTTGCACCAATAATATAAATAATATATAACCACTAAAAGATAAAAATGTGGAATAAAATAATATAAAATGCCATGCATGTAATACAACAAATAAATAAATGGGCTCCCAACATGGAAATCCAAACCAAGGTATATATTAGAAATAATAAAAATAAATTCAAAAAAATAGTAAATAGTATATCTCCACGTCGCCTTTGAATCTAATCACTTATCTCTTTAACTTCCTATCATAGGGCTCTTTCCCTTCACAAGATCCATGTTCAAGAAATTTTCATGTGCACTGGATGCCCATGCAGGGTGTGAGTAATAAACCCGATAGGAAAGCACCAATGCATCTTTAACATATGTTCAAATAATATATAATAGTGTATATCAGGACATAACTAAATTCTAAAATAAACATACACCCACACATGTTTCGAGTCATCAATCACTAACTAAGATTCCATGAACCCTGACCCCACCTACATCAGGTCGATGCTAATAAAGATTTCAATATGTGTAATCCCAAGTTCATCCCTTTAGAAAATGTCACACACCCCACCTTGAATTTGGTTATTATTAGTAATATTGCATGCCCCACCCTAACGGTTGTCATTATACTTAGATAATAGTGAGTCCTGCATGATATGTTTTACATAATTTGATAACACATCACCCTTACATGGAATTATCCCAATTCAACATGTATCTAGTAGAATATCAATTCCCATACATGGACTACTCCTATGTCAAAAAAATATAACTATGATCCAACACATACCAACAAGTGAGATAGTTAATAGCCATTGATATGTCATCATGCTTCCCGTTTAATGGGTCATCTAAATTAAATTATGTAACCCAATAATTTTGATACCTGGAGCATGGTTCCACAAGTTGTGAAATACTATAAGTAATATTTATCATAACAAGGAATAATAAGGAATATCAAGAGAATAATTAAGAGGATACACATAAATAATATGATTTCACATCAAGGAAAGGGTCTCAAAGGCCACACATTTACCCACATGAAAATACATATCAAGCATGGTATTTCAATAATTTGAAACAATGAAGGAAAATATAACATACAAGTCCCTATATAGTGAATAACTTTCTAACCATGGTTTTTGATAAAGTGCTCTAAGGTTCTTCCAAGGATTGAAGAACACACCATGGTGCACACCCACAGAGATTGAGCTCACACATAGAGGATATATATTCTAGCTCTAGTTTATCAATAAACAGGTTTATAAAGGATATTCAAGAATTTTAAATCCCAATAAGGGCATTTATATAATCACATACCTAATGGAGTCCTCCAACAGAACCAAGTTCGAAGTATGTCAACGTAGGGGTTTCAAATTCATCGAATCCATTTTTTATTTCAAGAAAAAATTATGAATACCTCATTTTTTCTATAACATTGCCTCTGTTTTATCCAAAAATAATCAATACATCATCAAAAAATCATCAGGAAAGTGGTCCAAGATGAGATGAAAGAATAAGGAAGTCTCAATATGATCGATTCAAGATGACTTACACAAAAATATCCACTATTCACAAATAATCATTCTTCCATCAAAGATATTTCGTTGACATGTCAATACCTCCACCAATATAGCAAGTAATCATTATTATATTATTTTTCTATCATCAATACACTATTTTAATGTCCCGAGTCCGGAGCCCCTCCACTGGTGCCTCGTACCCGGTTCGCCCCATGAACTCAAGTGTATTCCCCCGAACGCCAGAGGGTGACGACTAGCAGCGAGGGCCTTGGTGAGTTGGTGGGGAAAATATGCCCTCATTCGGTAAGGTATAGAAGGAAAGAAGACAAAAATAAATAGTAGAAGCAGTAAAAAACATGCATAACAATAGAAACCAAATAGCGGAAGCAATGCAGATATATAAAAATGATGACAATAATGCAGCAGGTACAAGTATCTATGGAAAACAGCATACACAACAACGTGCTGGAATACAACTGAAACCAAGTGCAAAAGAAAAACAAAGAAAGCTGCTCAGTATCACGAGCCATGGATCGGTCTCATGCTCCCCAACTCCTAGTGCAGTCACGATGCTAAAGTATAAGGGCGCTTGCCCTTGTCTATACCTACAGAAACATAGTCTGCTTGGGCCCAAAAGCATGGCCAAATAAGGTGTGAGATACAAGTCCCAATAGGAAATCACCAAAATATTTGTGCCTAACAGTCAATGAATAGATGGCAGTAATAAAACTAGAAGAAGTAAACGAAAAAGCACAAACAGCTACAAACCACAGTTCTAACAAGTATAGTAGTCAACAATAAGAAGAAAACAGGTAACCCTCTGGGTAGCTCTCACAGTCCAGCCCCTATGGTTCATCTTCTAAGTACTAGCAACCCTCTGGGAGGCACACACAGTCTCACCCCTCTGGTTCAGCTACGTAAATTAAGTAGACTCTTTGGGGAAGCACTCACCGTCAATTCCCCCTATTGTCTTGTATTGTGCTAATGTCTCTCTGTGGAAGCACTCAACGTCAATTCCACTTGTGACCTGCGTCGTAATTAATAGACACTCTGGAGGATCCCTTCCATCAATTCTCCACTTGGTCTCGCATCATGATTAAAAGACACTCTGGAGAAGCCCTTCTGTCAATTCTCCCTTTGGTCTGCTACTCTAGGTTCTCACAGTCTTGAGTAACTAAACAGGCTCAGCACGTGTGTATCATCCAAGTTATCCTCAATAACTACTTGGCTATCAACTAAGTCTCAACAGAAATAATAAAACAACAGTTCCCCTATCCTACGACTAGCCATTGCAACTGGAAAAACGCCAAACAGACAGAGCAAGCATGGTAAGCAAACTAAGCACAAAAAAATACTCTAATCACAAGCAATAACCTCTACTAAATCAATCATGCAAATCAGGCAAGTAATAAAGGAAAAATAGGAAACATGAAATACCCCGTTCAATGGTATTGGTGGAAATTGCAGAAAATATCCATCAACATTTTACAGAAAGGAAAAAACCACCTACCTCGATCCTAGGAGATCGATATACGTGAACCTCGACGACAGATTCCCCTTAGAACGATGTAGATATGAGAAAACACACAATACCTTCATCCCGTGATAACATGAAAACAAGGAGGAATCAAGAAACAAGGCTCAAGAAGAAGTAAGAACTCACCAATGTGATTCCAACGCATTCAACCGTGCTTGAATCGGAGAACAGACAGCGAGGCAGGACTCCGTCAAAGATCCGGTCGTACAGATGCTCCCGGACGGTCGAAAACTGGATAAGAAGATGTATTTGGTGGTTAGGCGCGACCCCGGACCGTTTAATGAAAAAAAAGAAAGTAAACAGCGTGTAATTTTAGATTACACGGCGTGTAATTCGAATTTTCCATACACTGAAATAACTGACCTCCACCTCAGCCATACACACCGTGTGTGTGGCCCGTACATGGCCAGCCCACGGCTTCGAGCCGAAACAGAGTACATGGCCTGTACTCAGAAAGTACACGGCATGTACTTTGAAAATTTCCAGAAAAAACATTTTTCTTAAAAACTCCAGAGAACGGAAAAACATTCCTGAATGAAGGTCCAGGTTCTTACAAACACCCCCCCTTAAAGAAATTCGTCCCCGAATATCCCTAACGAGGTGGAGAAGAAGGATCCCCTAACAGCTCCGGGCACTGTGATCGTACATCGTCCTCCCTCTCCCAGGTCTCGTCCTATACTCGCCCGTGCTGCCATAACACTCGTACTAGAGGAACAGACTGCCCACAGAGAACCTTCGAACTAAGATCGACAATCCAGATAGGATACTCCCCGAATGATGCATCTGCTTCAAGCTCGACTTCCTCAGGTTGAAAGACGTGAGATAGGTATGAAAAGTAACGTCGGAGCTGAGAGACGTGGATGACATCGTGCATGGCCCAATACCTCTGAGGTATCTACAACCGATAGGCGACTGGCCCCACTCTCTCCAAAACCTCAAACGGCCCGATGTACCGTGGCGAAAGATTACCATGTCCCCAAATCCTCTTGTGTCCCAACCTAGGTGTGACACGTAGGAAAACCCGATAACCGACCTCGATCTCCAGAGGTCGTCTCCGCTGATCTGCATAAAACTTCTGCCGAGACTGTGTTGTAGCAATCCTCCTCTGGATTAGATATATCTACTCTGAAGTCTCCTCAACAAGACGAGGTCCCACCAAAGCTGTCTATCCTGCCTCTATCCAGCATAAGGGTGGTCGACATGGCCTACTGTACAAAGCCTCGTATGGTGCCATCTGGATGGTCTCCTAGAAACTGTTGTTGTAGGCAAACTCCACCAGAGGAATATGCTTCTCCCAAAAACCGCCAAAGTCCAGGATGCAAGCTAGAAGCATATCATCAAGCACCTAGATCGTGTGCTCGGACTGGCCCTCAGTCTTGGGATGGTATGCTGTACTCAAAAGTACATGTGTACCCAAGGCTTTCTGAAGAACCTTCCAGAACTGAGAGGTAAAGCCTCCATTTCTGTCTGAAACAATAGAGCGTGGAACTCCTTGCAGATGCACAATCTCTCTGATGTAAAGTCATCCAAGATCATCATCACTGATGGTCTCCTTGATCGGCAAGAAGTGAGAAACCTTCGTAAGCTTGTCGATGACAACCCAAACAGCATCGTTCTCTCGAGGTGATCTCGGCAACCCGGTCACGAAGCCCATCGCAACATCGTTCCACTTCCACTCCAGAATGGGTAACTGTTGTAAGAGCCCCGCTGGTCGCTGATGCTCTGCTTTCACCTGCTGACAAGTAGAACATCTCATGAAAAAACCAGCAACATCCTTCTTCATACCAGGCCACCAGTATTGTCGATGAAGATCCTGATACATCTTGGTGATGCCAGGATGAACTGCCCAAACTGAGGAATGGAAATCCCACAACAGCTGCTCGCGTATGTCTGTCGGCACCAATACGCGTACCTGGAAATGCATGATCTCATCCTCAACCACTGTCCATCCAAGAATAGGGTCCTCTCATGACACACCCTCCCACAAGACTAGGCCTTCCGAGTCTGATAGCTGCCTCATCCGTACCCGGTCAAGTAGCATGGAGGTAACAGCTACAGAACCTAGAAATGTTTGTCCCCGTCTGTCGTGCACCTCTAGATGAATCTCAGAGAACAGAGCCATCAGCTACCACTCACTACTGGCCTCCTGAACTACCTGAATCTGAGTTCTCTAGCTCAACGCATCTGCCACGGCGTTGCCCTTTCCCGGCTTATAGGCAAACTCGAAGTCAAAAGACTGTAGATACTCAACCCACCTGCGCTGCCTCAGATTCAGATCACGTTGAGTGAAGATATACTTGAGACTCTTTTGGTCAGTGAGGACAACAAAGTTCTCTCCCAGAAGATAGTGTCTCCAACAACGCAAAGCATGAACAATAGTTTCCAACTCCAGATCGTGCTTAGGGTAGTTCCTCTCATGTGGCCTCAGATTCCGAGACCCATATGCAACGAATCCATCTCCCTACATAAGCACAGCTCCCTGCCCGATACCCGAACCATCACAGTAAACAGTGTAGCTCTTACCTGGCTCTGGAAAGACTAGTATCAGTGCTGCCGTCAACCTCCCTTTCAGCTCCTGAAAGGCTCACTCACAAGAATCTAACCATAAGAACTTCACCCCTTCTTGGTCAGACCTATCAAAGGTGCTGCTAAACGGGAAAAGTCCTGAATGAAGCGTCTATAGTATCCAGCTAGCCCTAGGAGGCTCAGTACCTCAAAAACGTTCTTGGGCTGCTCCGAGGAAACTACATCTCTCACATTCTCTAGGGCCACAGATACTCTTGTCTCTGAGATAACGTGACCCAAGAAGTGAATCTGATCCATCCAGAAGTGGCACTTCAAGAGTTTAGCATAATTTTTATGCTCTCATAGTGTACTCAGAACAATCTCAAGATGGGTGGCATGGTCAGGTCGAGTGTGAGAGTACACCAATATATCGTCCACGAAGACCACGACTATGGAGTCCATGTAAGGATGGAACACTTGGTTCATCATCACCATGAAAACTGCAGGTGCATTCGTGAGACTGAACGGCATGAATGTATACTTGTAAAGAGCGTACCTGCTCCTGAAGGCTGTCAGAGGTATATATGATGTTCTAATGTGCAACTGATGATAACCAGACCTCAGGTCGATCTTCGAGAACACTTGGGCTCCTCAAAGATGATCAAAAAGGTCATTAATTCGCAGAAATGAATAACTGTTTTTGATCGTCAAGTAGTTCAACTTCCGATAATCCACACAAAGCCGAAGGGTACCGTCGTCCTTCTTTGAAAATTGGACAGGCGAACCCCAAGGAGAAGTACTGGGTCAGATGAAACCCTTAGCCTGTAACTCCAACTGCTTCTTGAGATCCTTCAACTCAGGTGTGGCCATCCTATATGGAGGAATGGACACCGGTTCCGCTCCTGGCACGAGCTCAATAGAAAAGTCTACCTCACGCTCCGGAGGCAAACCCGAAAAGTCCTCTGGAAAAACATCCCTGAAGCGATCCACCACTGGAGGAAAGTCCAACTGTGGAGTCCCCTGATTATCCGGATAAAGACTAGAAATCTGGTTCGTCACTCCTCCTAGAACAAGATGCTTGAGTCCTACCCAACTCACCCGAACAACCCATTTGCCTCGATGAAGGAATGATTCACCTTCTGGTGAGATGAAACTGACTCTACGGCGATAGCCGTCGACGACTGCCCGGAAGGGAATCAACCAGTCCATGCTAAGGATGACATCATATCATGTCTTCTCTAGGACATAGAAGCCCCATAAGAAGCGATACCCTGCAACCTCGAGAGGGAACTCTCTACACTGGCGTACACTAGATGTCTTCACTCCCAAAGGTGTGTCTAGTGTCAACGAGTCAGCAGATGAAAAGATGCAGAGTCCAAGGCTCTCCACAACAGAAAAATAGATAAAGTTATGTGTAGAACTAGTATCAAAAAGGGCTGAAGATAAAACTAAGGCTACTAAAATCATACCTCGAAGAGTAGAATGGTCGGGATCCTGCTCATGATAAGCCTTCTCCACGGCGAAAGACTGGACTGCACCACAGCCCTGCGCCCCTGACTGACCACTCTAAGATGATCCTCCCTGCTGGTGCTGAGGGACTAGTGGCTGACCACCATAGCCTCGACCTCCACCTCAGCCCGAACGGGCGGAAGAACTCCAGTTCCCTGACTGGTGAGAGACTGGTGGGGCTGCTCCTGGACGAGGTGTTATGGAAGAACCCTAGTCACTTGCTTCTTGAGGAAGAACCTGGAAGAAACGCTGAAGGTGACCCAAATTTCCACAAGATTGGCACTCCATGGGGTGTCTCGGGCACTGCGGCCTCGTGTGCCCTATCCGACCACACTGGTAGCATGTCATCTGGATGCCTAATGATGCGTCTCGCTTCCTCGAACCACCGCACGTAGGCTCCCTACGGCGCTTATTGCTGTCATCTGAAGGAAATATATCTCTGGAAGCAGAACCGCCCTGACTCGCATCTCCAGAGTCTCTCAGATTGCTCTCCGCAATCATTGCCTGGTTTACAATTGATGTAATTGTAGTCAGCTGGAAGATTTTCGACTGTGAGTGAATCTCCCTCCTGAGTCCATCCTCAAACTTCCTCACCAAGAACACCCCACTCCCACCCCGAAGGGGTGTAAAACACTGTAGCTCAGTGAACCGAGAGTGATACTCCATGACATATAGAGTATCGTGCTCTAAGCTCATGAACTCCCGGGCTCGATCGACCCATAGTGTCTCCGGGTAAAAGTAGTCGTAAAAGACGTGCTGGAACGCCTCCCAAGTCATAGCCTGCTGCTGACCCGCCTGTGAGATCACGTCCCCCCACCTCTTGGTGGAGTCTCGGAGCATGTAGGTGGATATCTTGACCCGCCTCTCGGAAGGCATCTCCGGATGCTTGAATATAGTCAGCATGGCTTCCAGCCATGACTCTACAGCGTGAGGTCCTCCCTCCCCCGAGAACGTGGGAGGATGCAGCTGCTGAAAGACTCGCGTCAAGTCTTCCATAGACGAGGCAGGAGGTGGTGCTCCCTGGAAGGCCTGTATCATCCTCATGAAACCTTCCCTGAACTGGGCATCAGCGCCTGCGAATGGGACAACAACCAGTGCCAAGGCTGGATCGGCTTGGGGGTTCGACAGGAATTCCCTGATCAGCCATATCTGGCGTCTGATCACTGCCTGACGACAGACGTACAACCAGAGGATATCTCGGAGGCATAGCTCTGAAATATCAAAAGCACACCTTAGATCCGGAAAACAAGGATAGAGAACACAAGGGTACAAAATGGGAACATGGGAAAAAACACACAATATTGAAAAACACGACTACACGGAGTGTATATAACTACACGACGTGTCTACTTAAACCACTGACATGGGTGTGTACTCTCACCCTACAAGTTGTGTACACTTCAAATTACATGGCGTGTTGACCCCCACACATGTCGTGTACTTGAAATCTATTCCCATGCCCGAGTCTTCTCCTTACACGACAAACCTACATGGTCCGACTCAACCCGATACTATAAGGCGTGTTCGAAACAAACACGGCGTGCATTAGACAAGGCTTCGGCGGTCCGTGTTGTTGAGTACACGGCCGTCTACATAGCTGGACCTTACATGGTGTGCTCTAAACAAGCACGGCATGCATAGGCAAAGGCGACACCACCCCGTGTTGTTCGTGACACGGTCGGGTACCTAGGAAAGACTACACGACGTGTTCTGAACAAACACGTCGTGTGGAAAAAAAGGTCACGCCGGCCCGGGTTGTTCGTGACACGACAAGGTCCCTGGACATAACTACAGGGCGTGTTCCCTCCAGACATATTGTGTTCTACCCAAGATTCCCCGGCCCGTGTTGTTAGTGACACGGCTGGGTACATAGCTCCAAACCCACACGGCGTGTACCAATGGTACACGACATGTTCCAGAAGTTACTCCTACGACACCGTGTTCTACTCACACGGTTAGTGACATGGCCTGAAAACTACACGACGTGTATCCAAAAAGTACACGTTGTGTATTTTGGGTTTTTCTGGGCAGTAGCCCAGAAACTGCACAAGATTCCAGAAACACTAAAACAAGGAAAAAGATCCCAAATTCTTATCCGGGAGGGCCCATAACACCTCAAGAAGCAAAATTCGGTGTTCATTTTAAACAAGGAACAAAACAAACAGTTTTTTAACATAACAGCGGAGAATCTATCAAGCAAATATCACAACGGCATGCATAATCTACACAAAATATATCACAACAGCATGCAATCGCTAATGCACCCTAGATGGCATGGAAAGAATGCATGGAATGTGATTCCTACAAGTGTCTATATGATGCATGAGGTGGAATACCCTCATCTCATCGGGTTGCGATAGAAATAGAACCGAAATATCAAAACAATAACCGCACAAGTCATATGATTGACTCTAGGTGAAAACATACCAACCATACAATCTCAAAACCAGAAAACTGCAATTAACGAGGTAGTATGGATTTTCCCTGTACACGGGTTATCTACTCCCAAGAACAGCTTAATGCCGAGTACAAAATCCATTCTATACCTGGCTAAGGTCTCCAAACAGTAAACCAAGAGAAAAGAACCTCCTCTAATCCCACTTTGTAACGTCCCGAGTCTAGAGCCCCTCCACTGGCGCCCCGTACCCGGTTCACCACATGACCTCAAGCGCGTTTCACCGAACGCCAGAGGCTGCAGACTAGCAGCGAGGGCCTTGGTGAGTCGGTGGGGAAACTATGCCTTCATTCGGTAAGGTATACAAGAAATGAAGAAAAAAATAAACAGCGGAAGTAGTAAATAACATGCATAACAACAGAAACCAAACAGCGGAAGCAATGAAGATATATAATGATGATGGAAATAATGCAGCAGGTACAAGTATCTATGGAAAATAGAAAACACAAAAACGTGCTAGAATACAACTGAAACCAAGTGCAAAAGAAAAACAAAGAAATCACCTCAACATTACGATCCACGGCTCGGTCCCATGCTCCCCAGCTCCTGGTGGAGTCAAGATCTGGAAGTAGAAGGGCGCTTTCCTTTGTCTATACCTGCAGCAACATAGTCTGCATGGGCCCAAAAGCATGGCCCAAACAGGGTGTGAGATACAAATCTCGGTAGGGAATCACCCAAAGATTTGTGTCTAACATTCAATGAATACATGGCAGTAATAAAAAAAGAATTAGTAGATGGAAAAGCACAAACAGCTACAAACCACAGTTCTAACCAGTATAGCAGTCAACAACAAGAAGAAAACAGGTTACCCTCTGGGTAGCGCTCATAGTCTAGACCCTATGGTTCAACCTCTAAGTACTAGAAACCCTCTGGGAGGCACACACAGTCTCACCCCTCTAGTTCAGCTACGTAAATTAAGCAGACTCTCTAGGGAAGCACTCACCGTCAATTCCCCCTATAGTCTCGTATCGTGCTAAAGTCTTTCTGGGGAAGCACTCAACATCAATTCCCCATGTGGCCCGCATCGTAATTAATAGACACTCTGGAGAAGCCCTTCAGTCGATTCTCCACTTGGTCTCGCATCGTGATTAAATGACACTCTGGAAAAGCCCTTCTGTCAATTCTCTCTTTGGTCTGCTACTCTAGGTTCTCACAGTCCTGAGTAACTAAAAATACTCAGCGTGTGTGTATCGTCTAAGTAAACCTCAATAACTACTTGGATATCAAATAAGGCTCAACAGCAATAATAAAACAACAGTTCAACTATCCTACGACTAGGCATGGAAACTAGAAATACACCAAACAAGAAGAGCAAGCTTGTCAAGAAAACTTAGCACAACAAAATACTCTAATCACAAGAAATAACCTCTACTAATGCAATCAAGAGAAGAAGGCAAGTAATAAGTGCAAAACAGGAAACATGCAATACCCCGTTCAAGGGTATTGGTGGAAATTGTACAAAATATCCATCAACATTCTATGGAAAGGCACAAAACACCTACCTCGATCTTAGGAGATCGATATACGTGAACCTCAACGACAGATTACCCTTAGAATGATGTAGATCTGAGAAAACGCACAAAACGTTCATCCTACGATAACTTGAAAACAAGGTGGAATCAAGAAATAAGGATCAAGCAGAAGGAATCACTCACCGCTGCAATTCCAATGCAATCAACCATGCTCAAATCAGAGAATGGACAGTGGGGTAGGACTCCATCAAAGATCTGGCCCTATGGATGCTCCCAGATGGTTGAAAATTGGAGAAGAAGATGTATTTGGGGGTTAAGCGTGACCCCGGTCCGTTTAATGAAAAAAAAAGTACATGGCATGTACTTTTAGAGTACACAGTGTGTAATTCAAATTTTTTGTACTCCGAAATAACTGGCCTCCACCTCAACCTTACACACCGTGTGCGTGGCCTGGACACGGCTAGCACACAGCTTTGAGCCGGAACAGAGTACACGACATGTACTCAGAAAGTACATGGCATGTACTTTGAAAATTTCCAGAAAAAACATTTTTCTTTAAAAACTTCATAGAACAGAAAAACATACCTGAACGAAGGTCCAGGTTCTTACAACTATCATAAATATGTCTTAGAAGATTATCCATAAACACTTACCCATAGAAAATTCGCATTCGATGGGAGATCTTGATTTGATTAAGGGATGAAACTAATCAACTAGATCCTTAACTAATCTAATAAGAAAGGAAACATCATTGGATCTCCAAAGAACTATATATCCACCATATATCCATGATCATATGTCAAAAAGGATGAATAATCATGAGTTTATCTAAGAAAAATTTACCATTCATAGATAACTAGATCAGTCAAATCATGAAGAGGCAATAGGAGAAGAATTTGAGAGACTAGATACAAGGGGATATTTCTAACATTTGGAATAGGTGAAATGGGGTAGTATTTGGGTGTTAAAGAGGGTTAAAAAATGAATGGATTTAAAATCCCATGGTTTTTATTAATTTCACCCTTAGAAAGGCCACACCAGCCAACCGGTGGTTGTTTTTCAGCCACCAAATGCTAATCCCCTTAGCAACTTTCCAATATTTGGTTCTCAAAACCATGTCACATAAATAACCAACTTCTTAACAACCCATATCAGATAATAACAAAATTATAATGGATAATTTAAAATTTTATCATTTTATACATTGAATCAATGAGGGGATGCTATAATTATACCATTCTAATGACATTTTGTCCCCAAGAAGTACCTTTAAGGGTTATTCTCAAATAACTCGATCTATTAAGCTCAAACATCAGCCTATTTCTACTAGGTATCCTCTTGGATTCTTCCACGATTCCATATAATTTATACTAGTGATAGCATATTCTCTCAAAATAATTTCTTGACTTGGTCTATTATACATATCAGGTGCTCCATATATGATGCATTATGATATAGATCAACATCCTCACAGTTAATGGCATGCATAGGATCAGACATATTCCATTGAAATTTAGACACATGAAAAATATAATGCATAAATTAATAGTGTGAAGGATGATTTATATAGTATGAAACTAATCTAATCCACTCGTTGGCCTCAAATGTTCTAACATACCATGGTTCTAGATGTCCCTGCTTCCTAAAACATTGGTGGCCTAACCATGGAGTCACTCTTCGAAAAACCTAATCACCAATAGAAAACTACAATGGTCTCCTCCTATGGTTGACATATTAATTATACCTACTTTGATAAATGATCAATATATTTTGAATCATATGAACTCTCTTAGAGGTATCCTATACCAAATGGGTCCCCCAACAACTACCCCACCAGCCATGTTCCAACAAATAGATCAACGATATGGCCAACCATAAAGATCCTCATAAGTTGACTTTTGAATCAAAGCCAAGTTACTATTTTTGTATAAGAACATAACCATTTCAAGGTGATCATCCCATGATTCATCGATGTCTATAATGAAATATGAAATCATATACTCCAATATGTGAATATTCTTCTCTGACAATGAGTTTTTATGAGGATGGTATGTTGTACTCAATCTCAGATGAGTCCCACATGCATTCAGTAATACATTCTTAATCCATGATTTAAAACATTAATCTCTTTAAGATATGATGTTAAAGGAAACTATATACAAGTTTAATATGTCATGGGAATATAGCTTTCCTAATTTTTTTACTTAGTGAGTCTCAAATATCAGTAATAGGTAAAAAAACATTCATTAACCGATTAAAAATCACCCAAATAGTGCCACAACTCCTTGAGGTCTTGGTTAATAGATGAAGATATGTCTAGAATTCATGAATATGTATATATTTGTGTGTGTGTGTAATATAGTGTTATATATATATATATTTTGTTTTTTATGAAAATTTATATTTTCATTCATTTTGGGTTTATCATTTATACTGCTTGTGATAATAGTTATTGTTTGTGTTGTTCAATAATTCACATGACTATCATTTAATATAGAATTTTATTTGATAAAATTTTTAGGATTAAATTATTACAATGAATTTATAACATCCATGTTATTTATTCATGTGTTTCAACTCAGAAAAAAATGTGACAGTGATTAAGAGGAATCCTTGATTGCCTATATGAACTACTTCCATATGATGGAGGTGGTGTGTGTGCTTCTATGTAATATTTTCCAAAACTCCCTTAGACCCATAACTATTTTTATTCTTCCTTATTTTCATATGAGATGATATCACATTTTGAATGGAATAATAATCCCATACAAATGTTGGATGATATAGAATATCATGTGGATACACTACAGATGTGTGAATCTTTTCTTTTCCACATTTTGATCTCTCTCAACCTCATATGAAGAAGATAAAAATTGATACAATGGATCTTCTATGTAAATTAATCCATATTTACAGTAGTTCTTCATTTATTTTTGCCTCATGTTTCGTTTATATTTCATGGAAAATCTTTGAATTTTGTTTATAATAGCTTATGTTGTGTCTAATAATTGTTATTAGATTCTTAAAAAACATAATATTCATATCATAGGGAACTAATGATTTAGATTTATGAAATATTGTGTTGAAATGGATAAGAAATCAACAGTATAGAATCATTTTTCAGGTTTTTTGAAAATCTAGAAAAATGGTTTACCCTTATATAGTTGGCATATTTAAAGGAAACAAAGGATTTACCCTCATGTAGAGTTCTCTATATAAGGATCAATTATTCTTACCCTTACATATATCTATCTATGTTAGGGTCACTTGGAATTTCCCTTCAATGATTATGGTAACATGAGGATTACCTTTATGTGAAGGGTGCAAGTATAGGTAGTCTGTATTGTGTCCCATATGAAAATTGTTTGTGTAAAGGTTTAACATAAGAGTATGGTACTGAATACCCTTATGCGTAAAGGTAGTTCAGGGTTATGAAGGGTTACATAAAGGTAACATGTAGCTTACCCTTATGCCAAATGATGGTACTTAAATGAAAAAAAAGGAATTACCTTCACATGGAGTAGTTCACGTAAAGGTAAGAGATCAATACCCTTACATGGTATGCAAAGTGTAAGGCTCAAGAATATTTACCTTTATGTAAACTATCAATGTAACAATATATGTAGGTTAACCTTATGTAGAATAAGTATTATGGTTAAGGGTAATGAGAAATGACTTAAAAAAATAATTCTTAAATGGTTTTAATTGTTTACAAAATGTTTATAAATCATTATAAAAGGAATTTTTCGAATATTTAATTTATGAAGGGTTTCTAAGTTAATTAATTAATTATAAATTGTTTATAATTAATAAAATAAAGGTTTATGAAAATAATATTTTTCCCAATATTAAATTTTAATATTTGAAATAACTTTTATCAAATTATATGGAATAACTTATAATACATAAATAATTTTTTTAGAAATCTTAATTGATAATTTATAATGGATTATTAATAATGAAATATGGCCATAATATAAAATTTTTATATTTAAATTATGAATTTTTCATTATTAATTATTTTTAATTGATCAAAATAAAAAGAAAGCTTTATTTTTATATTATTTAAGCCACGAAAAAAATGTTTTAATGATTGATATGATTAGGGTTTAAATAATGAATATGTATTTGAAATTTAGATTATATAAAATGTTTTCATAATATAAATTCTATTATAAATAGTTTATAATTCATATAATATCATATATTTAAAATAGAAATTCCATATAATGATTAATATAATAATGTTCTCATTTTAGTGAATAGAAAATGTTTATATTCATAATTATGGAAATTCCATAATGTTAAAGATACAATTATAAAAGGGTTTATATTTAGCTCTTATTTAGGAATTGTACATAAATAATTATCTCATGTATAAATATTTTAATTTTTCATTTATTTAATGATTATTACCTGCCTTATTTATATTTAGTAAATTGTTTAAGAAATCTGAAGGTTGTTTGGGATTTAGTTTATGATTTTAAATTGATTCTAGATATAGACTTGTGTTATATGCTAGGAATGTCACTATAATGACTTTAGTTTTTCATCTACCTTGACATTGGTTTTTAATTGAAGTAATTGGCTTAAATTTATTTGTTGAGAATAGTATGTGCATATTAAGTGTTATATGAACTGAATTCTATATTGATTAAATTCTCCCCGGGAAGAGGGATTTGGGGTCATACTACATACCTATTGTAAGTCTTATGCATTGTCTTGGCTGGTGAGCGGGGTTGGATATCTTTCACTCCAAGCATAATCATATAGATATTATTAATCTCATATAACTCTATGCCTTTACATGAAATTTCCAAATACATTATGCATATGATGCATATGAATATATCTGAATATGTTTGACTTTAGTTTTTGTGTAAGTGGCCCTAGATTGTGGGTTGTGTAAAGTGTTACATATTAGTATGGTTTGAATGTATTGATTTGGTGGAGTGAATAGGATTCCAAAATAAATTACTATAAGCATAGATACATAAAAATGGAATAACATGAGACAAGATGATGAGATTAAATCGTTTTCAAATACTAAGTGAGATATTAAATCCAATATGACACATTTCAAGACCACGATCATCCAATTGAGTAGGTCATTCTGGGTTCCTCTGGATTATCTTGTGTAATGAAATCAAGGAAAGATGACACTATAATATCCTTAAGAAGTTCATTACAAAGCTAGGTTCCCAGATATTTTCCTTTATTATCTTGTTTTTTCATTTTATTTAGATTACAATAGTTTGGATGCCATAATAGGATTAGGTTACTAGAGAAATAAAGTTGAGTTTTTCCATATGATTGATTGGAAAAAATGTTTTCCACTCAACGATCCAAGATTCATATATTATATGATTTGGATTATTACCTACATAAATAAATAAGTGGTAAGAGAAATGAAAAAGTAGACATATTTCCTAGTTTAATATGGATCCTATCCCACTAATTGATATGATTATAATTTAAAGTGGATCATCATTTTAGTGGGAACCCATTTAATAATATTCCTTATTAAATTGTTAATAAAACATGATACAGATTTGGTAAAAATATTCCATTATATATAATATCATCATCATAATCAAGCTAAAATTTATAATTAATCTGTAAAAAAAATCTTTATGTATGTTACTCCTAAGACTGCTAACTTAAGAAAATTTCATAAGTAGGATTAGATTATCCATGATATACTTGAAGGATTTTGTGAAACTCCATTGAATGTCCTTGTTAGGTATAAATGTTATAAAAATAATTATTTTATTTTGAATGGTATGTGATACCAAATATATATTTTACAAAGTTTTTTTAAATATATAGGAGTTCAAAATCAAATTAATAATTGATCAAGATTGTAGTTAATATTCATGTGATAAAGTAAACAGTTACTACAATGGAAATTTTAAAGATTTTATCAATATAAAATGGATCTAAGTAAAATATTTGTATCTTTATATCATTTATATTGTGTGATATAAAAATATTTTCGATAATTAAAAGTTTTTTGGAATAATTTTGAGATGATTAATTGTATACACATTATTTCTGATTCATCAATTTTATAACATGTTTTGAGAATAATACATGGATAAAAATGTTTTATCCATGATAAAATGTTTTTCGAATTTTTTTTTAAAATATGAGGTAATGTATTCCTATAATCCATTAATGGTATATATTCTAAGAATGTCTTATTTTTAAATAAAAATGTTCTAAACACATAGAATACTGTATATGATTTAGAAATAATAGTTCATTTGTTTGATATTCCTACTAAAAGGAAATAAATTTTATTTCTTAACACAAAAGGGTTTTTGTATCATAGTAATATATTCTGAATTTAATATAATTTAAAAGGGGATAATAGAAGTATGTTTGGAATTAACAATGTTCAGCGATAATAAATAAATAATTACACAAATCTAAGTCTAAAGTGAATTTTTCCTAATATCTTATGAGAGTAAAAATGTATTATAAAATAATAATGTATTTAGTTAAATTATTTCAAGGGATAAGATTAATGAATTAGGGATCCATGGATTAAGAAGATGCAATTATTAATTTTTATAAGTAGACAATATAAGTTTAATTAATAATATATGATTTTTTGAAGTTAAGAAGTTAAAATATGTTCAAGATGTTGAATAGTTAAGAATAAGATTACTAAGTCTCAACATTATTCAAACTAGATCACTTCATATATGATTCTCAATAAATAATTTTCTATGATTTTTTCATCAAATGGTTGCACTAATATGTTAAATTGATTATATATGATGTAATGTGTTAAAAAAACATAGAAAGTGTAGTGAACATAAGTCCGGTTTGGAATTTTATCATATATGATATGAAAAGTTTCTTCTTATTTTAGTTTTGTTAAATATTCCTAAATATTTTATGAATTTTAAAATGTATCATATTAAAAAATCTTCATTTTATCATTATTTCATGTTGTCTTCAAAAGTGTGTGTGTGTGTGTGTGTGTGTATATTTAGTGTAGTGAAATTATAATTAACTTCTCAAAGTATGACTTTGATTATATCCCTAATTGATGTTCTTCATGGAGTATAATAGGTTGTGAATAAATTTTAGGGTTATAATGATTATGATTATTTTATAGAGATATAGAATATTATCCTGAGCTACAAAATAATGATTATGATTCTTTGTGTGCACTAGATAACTTAGTCAGTATAAATCATGGAGTGTCATAAAGAGATGTATTTGGTGTACTAGGGGTGAATGGATCATATTTTATACCCCAATACCTATGTTTTGTGAGATACCTCTCATGAGAACCTCTATAAATTGACAATATAATTAAACAATTCTAGATATTGTCTTAGCTAATACGTGATGGTTGGGTATTTTGTTGATCATGTCATCATTTAGTTCTTAACCAAGATGATATTTTTCCTCTTATATTAGGAGTATGTCATCGAGTTCCTAGATTGAGATAAATTATAGGGAGTGTGTGGATACACCTATGTATTATGTATATCTATCAAAATAATTGACATGTGATGTGCTTATCCATAAGGATGAATGACATGTGATGTATTCATTGATCAAGAGAGTCTATACATAGACTCTCGAGGATAGATAAGTTGGTTATATGGGATTGGAATGCTTCTTCTTCCATGCATTCTTGATATATTGGAAAAGGGGAAAATATGACAGTGCAAGTTTGGATATGATTTAGAATGGTGGATAAAAGTATATAGATACATGTGTTTGATAGAGATCATGGTAGATCCCTTTATAGCTTGAGTAGCATTGATGCTTTACTAGAGGCTACTCTTTTCTTAAATATATGTATATAGAGATTCATATTTTTTATCAACATTATAAAGGAATGTGGGGTCAGACATTGTGGTTGACTGATTGGGGATTGATTTTGACTCAGATAGATACTATAATATTATTTTAGAGTTAAAACAAAAAGTGTTTTAGATGGGTATTCATAAGGTATTTCATATGATGTGATATAATGTGAAGTTAATGATATCATTCTTAAAGTGTTTTTAATGATATCGAAAAAGGATTTTATGATATGATTTCATAAGTTATTGTATACGATAAAATATTAGGTTTTAGAATTTATTTTAAGTGAGATATTGATGGAGATGTTCCCTAAACCTATGAATATTTGTGTGTGTATATGTGTGTGTGTGTATTATTTTTCATGAAAATTTATATTTAAATGAATTATGTGTATATCATTTATATTTATTGTAAAAAAATTATTACATGGCCAGTTCAATCATCCATATGACTGTCATTTAAAGTAGAAATTAATTTGATGAAATTTTTGTAAGTAAAATCATACAATGAATTTATAACATCCATGGTATTTATTCATTAATTTCGACACATGAATAAATGAGACAGTTATTAACATTAATCCTTTACTAGCTATATTAACTAATTTCATGCAATGGAAGTGCCATGTGTGCTTCCATGTAATCATGGACGAAACACTCTGAGACCCATAGCTCTTTTATTCTTCCTTCACTGCATATGAGATTCTATCACATCATGAATGGAAGACAAATCCCATCTAAATTTTGGATGATTCAACACAAACTTTGGATAACTTAAGAAGGTTGTAACATGTTTTTACACTTTGTTATATCTCTCAAACTCATATGAAAGAGATATAAAATTATCTAATGGATTTTTGATGTATGGTATGATATAGGTTTACAATAGTTCTTCTTTTTAGTTTTATCACAGGTTTTATTTCTCTTTCATGGGAGATCCTTAGATTTGGTTTCTAATTGATAATTTTGTGTTTAATAAGTGTTATTAGATTCATGTAAAACCTAACAATAACCCCAAAAAAATCGATCATTATTTACTTCCACTTACACATGGGAATAGGAAATGTATTGATAAAACCATAAGTACATTGGTGCTCATACTTATTCCTCTAGTATATAAGACATCAAGAGACAAATTAAGCAATGTTCCTCTTCATCCATGGACACAAAAAAATCAACTGAAGTCATCGTACATTCTTCCACCTCAGGATGTACCACCAAATTAGATTTATGAAAGTCTCTCATAATATATTCGCTGATGAAATTAGTGAATACAACTCTTTCATGCTCAATGATCACATCTTCATTGTCCAACAACCAACCAGGTATCAGGTCTCCTTCAATGAGTTGTTCTCACATCAAATAACAATCTAAGTGATTTACCTATCCAGCATATACCCAGCCTACTAAATAAGATATGGAAACCAATGGAACACATTTCATCGATCCCTAGTCCTCAAAAACATCCATCCTCTAGTCGGACAATAATCTCATAAGGTACCATTATTCCTCCAATGGTCATCCATCAATCTCCTGAGATACATGTTTCCTATGAATGGGAGAATCTGTAACAACAATACCATTACCTAGCTCATAATACATCTTAAAATTAAATGTCTATAGGTTCTATACCCAGTTCCTCTTCCTCAAATTGAGGTCCCTCTTTGTGAAGATATAGTGGATAATCTTGTCATTTCTTTAGACAAAAAACCCATCACCAATGAGACAATGTAGAAAATAATTGAAATCATGGACCAAAAAATACAACTCTAAGTAATGTGTATGATAGATATAATCATGGGGTCATAGCCGACACGTCCCATAAGTTACAACCCACTCCCTCTTCATTAGCACTGCTCCCCAACCACTCTTAATGCATCAAAGTATAGAGCATAACTGATCCCAAACGTATGAAGAATCAACAATAGTGTAATATTAAACAACCTATTTAGCATAAAAACTTCTTCATTATTCTCTAACCACTGTAACTTCACTCCATTATCCATCAACACAATAATGGGTGCTGATCATTGAGAGAATCCCTAGATAAAATTCCAGTAGTAACCCCTCACACCACGAAAGATCTTGACCTTAAAGATATTCCAAGGACATGTCTATGACATCAATACCTTAATCTTCTCTAGGTCTATCTATATACATGTCTTAGACACCACACACCCCCATAATTTTACCTCCTAAATCCAAAATTTATACTTTTATAGTTTAGCATAAATCCAACATGCACGATGTGTTCTCAGGGCAATCTTAAGAGGTCAAGCATACTGCTCTGGGACAACGATTAGGCAAGGATAACATCAACAAACACCAAGATGAACAAGTGAATATATGGGTGGAAGATATTTTTCATGATATCTATGAACACTTATGGATCATAAATCAACCCAAATGACATTAAAAAGTATTTGTATATATCATACCTACTCTAAAGCACCATATTAAGGATGCACTATTCTCAAACCAGCAATTGAGGAAATCTTGATCGGTGATCAGTCTTAGATATCCACCGGGCTCCTTGTAACTAGTCCAAGAGAACATTAATCTTGGGAAAGGTATATTTTTTTGTCACTTTAACATAATTAATCTTCCAATAATCTACACAGAGTCAAATACTACAATCCTCTTTCTTAGTGAACAAGACAAGTGAACCCCATGATGATATAGTCAACCTGATAAATCTCTTATGTTCCAAGAACATGAGTTATACCTTGAGCTCCATCAAATGGAATATAAACATACGATAATGGAGTATCAAAATGGGATACTCACTTTGAATGATTTATACCTCCAATTAAAAACCTCTATCAAGAGGAAGTTCTATAAAGTCGTACAGAAATACGTCTAGATAAAATCCACGACTGAAGGAAACGATGTGGGGGCTACCACTAATCTTGATAAAATATCCAAAACATAAATCTATTTAATGATCATACCATGTTGAATCAAATCAACACCAAATCTACCTACTCACCATTACCACTATCTGGCCATCATGTACATCTCTCCATTGGGTGATGTAACTGATACACATCTCTTCTAGAAATAAATGTGACCTCAGAATATGGTCATCCATTCTATTATAAGAATCACATTGAATACCATATCCTACAGAGTTATGAATTATAATATATTTCCGTAATATTTAATGATTATATGACACTCTAGTCATCATAGATGGTGGTCTACATTCATGGACAATAGTGTATCAAGGGAATGTAACTCAGAAGATAACTTGACCAATAAGTCAAGTCAAGAAATAACTTTTGAATGGATGAATTAATGAGAGGAACTGTAATAAAAAAATGTATAGAAAATGTATAATTGATAAAAATCATACCTCAAACATTAGTTGATACCACACCATCATCTACTAAATTCTGGCCCACTACATAAACTTAACATGCCTCAGCTCCACTTTTCTTCCATTGAGTCATAATAGTATAGAAATTCTTCATCCTCTACTAATATCCTTCACTCTCATCTTACATTGATATCCCAACACTCCTCTGAGAGGACCATGATAAAAAACATTGAATATTACCATCCTTGGAACAAATGTGGCACTCTACAGATAGCCTCTTTCAAGGATTTCTATAATTCATCCCCATTCCCATAATTGTAATAACATCTAGAATCATCTCCCATAGTGTAAAATGATAAATTAATAATCTAACTCATCTATTTTCTACCCTTATACTCATTTTCTACCCTCCTCTTCCATCTACTGAAATAATCTCCAATAGTAGTGAGAGGAATCTCAGTCACTAGTCTACTATAGACTAAATGTAAACCTGCCAACATGTCCACCTCTAGACCCTTCTAAAAATTTAGGTCTCCACAAAAACCTATTTTTACATCATTATATCAAGGAACCTAACAAGATGTTTAATATATTTTCAAAATAATATCTCAAAATTTCAATCATTTTTCACCTCCTTTACATAAAACAAAAGATAAAAGTGAAGAAACATTTTTAATTGAGAAAAATGCGTAGATATAGTCAACGACCCCTACTAAACCCCCCATGAAATTGTAGGTATTGTTCATCAACTTCTTGTTAGGAAAATATTTATTATCAAACAAATACTTGATGGTCACCCAAGTAACTCCCTCTCATCTTCTTGCTTGATTCATGGTAGTCTTCCATCTTCTAGCAAGTCCTTAGAATATAAAGGTCACAAAAATAACTCTCACATCCTCAAGAGTATAGACCAACTCAAAAATGATCTCAATAATATAAAACCAATATTTTTCATCTTATGGTCCACCATTACCCTAATAATATGGAGGACACTAGAGCTAAAAGTCCCAAGCGTGAATAATCTTGGTCTTCTAGATGTATTCTCCTTAAATGGGTGCAATTCAAAATATTCTTGGAAAAAAAACACTACAGCTTGAATCATTGGTGTCAATATATGATCTTTCTAGGGTATATCATAATACACCACTTAGGGTGGTATAGGAACTTCCTACCTAATGAGAGAATCATAGGCTTCCATAGTTGGTGGCCCCATGAAACGTCTCTACAAAATCATTTCTGAAATGTTATAATAATATTTTAAACATCTGAACCTGTTAGTTAAAGATTAATCCTAACTAGACTAAGGGATCACACATGGTTCACCAAGGATTATACTCATAACCTGACGTATATCCCTCCTATCACTAACCAAGGTTATCCAACCTTTCATGTTATCCATAATCATATATATATATTAAACAAAATAGTATACATAGGTTCAACTAATTAAATAAAAAAATATATATCACGACTACATAGAAAATAGATATATCACTCAATTATATAATACAAGATTATCCTAAATAGATAGTAAAATTAAGTCATTAAATTTAAGAACTATTATGCATCACAGAAAATGTATATATATGGAATGAGATCCTTTGTTCCTAGTCATGATTCATGAATTTACCCAAATACTATAAAATAGTAATAGTAATCCTATCAACATAAACTCAAACATCTGTTAAACATGTGACGGCCAAGCACATGGAATGACCCCTTCATGAGTCCCACACAACCTATCTCTTTCTACCATATCCTAGGTTAAAAAACATAAAATAAGAATATTGTGCCATGATACCATTTTTTAATTCCCCAACTCAAACTTTCACGAACCAAGCTGGGTTGACCCTGAACCGATCACCCAAGACGGTCCGCGACATGGCCCGAGAGGCATTCCCAATCCTCTCGGGCTGGAGACCAGCACCAGGGCATCAAAAGAGATCAAGAAGGAAAAATTTCGCCAAATAAAAATTAATAAAGAATCAGTAAGAAAATAGAACAACGAGAAGTAAATAAAAAACATGAAAATAAAGAACGGACAAAAACAACAAACTAACATGACGACGACCAAAAATTCTCGTGACCTCGAGAGTCACTCTCCAAAACCACAACCAATTCTTGCCCATGTCGAACAAGCTCATGTTAAACCTACATGAAAACTAAAAACAGGAAACTATAGGTGTTAGTATTAAAACTCAATAGGAGTTCCCAACAACCTCTTCCCAATGAACTACATTTATATAAAGAAATTTACTAATTTCAGGTTTTAACTAAATTATACAAAATATGAGCTTTCGCACACACACTTCCATTTATAATACAAGTAACAGTCCATTTCCATTTTTAAATTTTAAAAAACAAGTTTACTGTTTGAAAGGAACATGTGCATTTCATTTTAAAACATTTATATGAAAAATCATCAAATCTAAATTTCATTTTTTAGTCAAATGGATAACCACACACAACACACAACACACACTAAGGGAAATGAAAAAGAAGTGGCACAAAGGGGACAGCAACCGAACTAGACCTCTCAATCGTCTCCCAAATAAAAATACACACTAAAGGAAACATGAGTTGAACCTAGGAGCTCATGAAAAATCAAGAACATACCATATATGTGACTCATCTTGAAGGCATTCCTACTCTCGATGACACTGTAACACCCTAATACCCGGTGTGGCCCTACATGGCCTAACTGAAGGGACCAATCCCCTAGCATAGTATAATCCATACTAAGATCCACTTGCCAGTGCGTAATCTATACCAGTTCAGCAATCATTCTCAAGAAATTTCACCAACTAAGACAGGTTCCAATGTCAGCAAATATAATGAAAAGGAAAGGGGTGAGTCAACAAAGGCAATCAAGTAGTAAAAACATCACACACAACTAATGCAGTCAAGGTACACCAAAGATCACACCTGAGTCACCCTAAAGGGAGTTTTCTAAAATAATTTATTTTACTAATGTTCCAAACAGGCCTTCAACAATCATAATGAAAATCCTCATTTCTCAAGAGAACCAAAACACTTGATCACGGTTCAAAAGAAATAATTTCTCAATAAACCAGAACTATATTTGAAATTCCATGAATTATTTTTAATGGCCAAATAGTCATTCTTTCACTTTTTGGTGTATGTTCATCAAGATAATATTTCATGTGTCGTGTATAAAATAATGGTCTCTTTTTACACCAAATAATCATTTAAATATTAATTATCTTATATTAATTCTCATTTATTAAAATTAATAAAATATCAAAAAAATTAATACATTATGAATTTAAATGCATGTGCAGTGGGGGACCTACCATGACTCGCAGCTTGGTTACGACGATGACGTGGCATGTCTCACACTCGCGCACAAGCACGGGCAAGCCGATGATCGCGGTAATGTGGGGTTACCCCGCCAACACACTGCAACAAACGTAAAATAATATAAAACACAGAAACATTGAACTAAAGTAACCTTACAATTAAACATCGAAAAGATAACTAAAAACAAACATAAAAATTAATTTAAAATAAACTAAACAAGAAACAGTGCATACATCACCTGAACCCAAATACAAGAATAACGGGGCGAACCCAAACCGCTCACCTTCGGCGGTGGATGCTCATAGCGTGCCGAATTGAGAATAAGGTGTGAGGATGGTCATGGTAACACAAGTGGGACGGGAGATGACATAACTGGTCGTCCACCCCGGAAGGTTGGTGAGAAGTTGCGGGGTGTGAAAAATGCCGCTGATAGGGGGGCGCATGGCTGAGAAGGGTGTGCGGCCGGTCAGAGGGTGTGTGACATGTCGAAAGGCGTACGACTAGAGGGCACCGACTGGTTAGAGTTACACGGTGGCCAGAAAGATATCCCGCAAGTTGGAGGAAGGTGCGCACTGGTCATCCAGAGTATAGAATGGGGGTCAGGGCATCATGGTTGGAGGCGGCGATGTCGGTGAGGGTTGCGGGAGCAGGGAGTTTGTGCCGACAGTAGGGATGTGCAATGAGGATACACTGTGGGCTCAATCAGGAGGAGCTCAAGGTAGCTGTCTACTGCATGACGTAGAAATAGAGGAAGCTGACCATGAGGGTTCATGTGGAATGACGGGGCTCTCGGGGGTAAGTAGAAGGGTGTGGCAGCTTGTACAGAGAGGGAGGGTCGTACAGTGCTAAAGCTGCACGGGTAGGATGGTGTGGCTTGGCTCCTACACAGGATGAGATGTGTGGGCTATCACAACGGGAGGAGCCCAGAATAGGTCCAGCCAAAGGGAGAGGGGATGTGGGTCGTTGGAGCTGGCCAGTTGGTACCTGCGGGAGGCGGAACTCGGTGGGGGTGGATAGTAGGCAGAGCTTGGGTGCAGGTGATCCTGATGTAGGGGTGTTGTCTTGGGGCGTTGCGGAGCCAGGAGGAGCAGGGTTGCGGGTCATGCGTCGTTGATGCACGAGGGAAGGAGTGGCGTGGTGCAAGAGAGGTGACATGGAGAGGGATGCGGTTGTTGGGAAAAGGCAGAGTAGGTGGGATCCAGAAGTCGGCAGCAGGGGCACCGCACTGTGTAGAGGGGATTGGCTGGTGCTACTACACGGGCTGTCTGTGATAATATAGGAGGGGAGATGAGGCAGGAGGGCCGAGCAGAGGTGTGTTGTGGCGGCCAAAAGGGATGTTGGGTAATGATAGGTAGGCCGATGGGGGAGCCGGAGTAGGTTGGTGCAGCGCTGGGTTAGGAGCAAGGAATAGGGGAAAAGGGAAGCGGCATGGGAGGTTTTTTTTTTACGTTTTTTAAAAACAATATTTTCCAGAAAATGTTTATGGAAAAAGTTTTTTTAAAAATGCACCTCAAAGGCGGCATCCCGGATGCCGCCTTTGCGCTGCGGGTGAAAGGGGGCATCCGCGATGCCGCCTTTCTCCTAAAATTTTTTTTTTTGAAAATTTTTATTTTTATTTTTTGTTTTGTTTTGTTTTGTTTATATATATATATATATATAAACAAAACAAAAAAAATTCAGCAGAATTTCTCTGCTATTAAAGATCCAGCGCTACAACCATTACAACAGTCGGAATTCTGACAGAAACTCTTACCCAGGCCTCCATTTTATAAGAGGGTTTGCCCTGAAAATCATTCTGCATTTTCGATGTGGTATTCAGGTTCTACCTTTACTGTACAGTACATTCTGCATTTCCGATGTGGGATTCTGTTTCAAGTACGTGACTTTGAAATATAATAAAATATAAACTATAAGGCCAATATAAATAAAATTTTAAACATTAATTAAACATATAATAAATAGTTGAAAACAATTTGAATTTACTGAAAAATGTTGATGAAAAATAATCCATAACCTTTCAAAACCGCCTACATGAAACATAAAAATGTTTCAAATACGTGAATTTGAAAGACTGTAAAATATAAACTATAAACCGAATATAATTAAAACATTAAACATTGATTAAACATATAATAAATAGTTGAAAACAAAAGAAATTTCCAAAAAAATGTTGATGAAAAGTAATTTATAAGCTTTCAAAACCACATACTTGAAACTTAAAATTTTTCAAGTGTGTGAATTGGAAAGACCATAATACATAAAATAGAATACTAATATAAATGAAATGTTAAACATTGATTAAACATATAAGAAATAGTTGAAAACAAAATCAATTTCCAAAAAAATGTTAATGAAAAATAATTTATCAGCTTTCAAAACCGCCTACTTGAAACGTAAAAATGTTTCAAGTACGTCACTTTGAAAGATTATAATTATATTACTAATTAACTAATTAATTATTATATAATTAATAGTTGTATTAATAATTAACTAATTAATTATTATACAAGTAATAATTAATGAGTAATAATTAATAATTAATAATTTAATGAATAGTTATAATTAATATTTATATTACTAATTAACTAATTAATAATTACTAATTACTTATTAATAATTATTAATTACTAATTACTAATTATAATGAATAATTATAATAAATATTTATATTACTAATTAACTAATTAATAATTAATAATTACTAATTAATTAGTTATAATTATTAATTGTATTTCTAATTAACTAAATATTTATTATATATGTAATAATTATATTTCTAATTAATTATTATATAATTAATGATAATTTTACTAATTAACTAATTAATTATGACATATTTAATTATTAATAATTACTAATTAATAATTAAAAATTATACTGAATAAATGTAATTAAAAATTATATTACTAATTTACTAATTAATTGTTATATAATTAATAATTATATAACTAATGAACTAACTAACTATTATATAATTAATTATTAATAATTAATAATTAATAATTATAATGACTAATTGTAATTAAAATTTATATTACTAATTAATAATTAATAATTACTAATTACTAATTACTAATTACTAATTAATAATTAATAATTATAATGAATAAATGTAATAAAAAATTATATTACTATTTTAGTAATTTATTATTATATAATTAATAATAATATTAAAAATTAACCAACTAATTTTTATATAATTAATTATTATTAATTACTAATTAATAATTATAATGAATAATTATAATTAAAAATCATATTACAAATTTACTAATTAATTATTATATAATTAAAAATAATATTATTAATTAACTAATTAATTTTTAAATAATTATCTATTAATAATTACTAATTAATAATTGTAATTACTTATTATAATTAATTATCTTATTTATAATTAACTAATTAATTATTATATAATTAATAATGATATTACTAATTAAATAATTATTTATTATATAGTTAATAATTATATAATTAATTATTATATTACTAATTAAGTATTATATAAATAATAAATAATAATTAATAGTTATAATGAATAATTATAATGAATGAATATATTACTAATTAACTACTTATTTATTATATAATAATTTTTAATAATTAGTAATGAATAATTATAATGAATAATTATATTACTAATTAACTATTATATAATTAATTATTAATAATATTAATTTAATAGTTAAATAAATTATTATATGTTTAATCCATGTTTTAACTTTAAATTATATAGGTCTTATAGTTTATATTTTAGTCTTTCAAAACCGCATACTTTAATCATTTTAAGTTTCAAGTAGGTGGTTTTGAAAGCTTATAAATTATTTTTCATGAACATTTTTTAAGAAATTCTATTTATTTTCAACTATTTGTTATATGTTTAATCCGTGTTTTATGTTTCATTTATATCGGTCTTATAGTTTTTATTTTATAGGCTTTCAAAGTCACGTGCTTGAAACATTTTTAAGTTTCATGTTGGTCGTTTTGAAAGCTTATAAATTATATTTCATCAATATTTTTAACAGAATTCTTTTTATTTTCAAATATTTGTTTTATGTTTAATTCATTTATTATGTTTCATTTATATTGATCTTATAATTTATATTTTATAAGCTTTCAAAATCGCATGCTTGAAACTTCTTATGTTTAAAGTATGTGGTTTTGAAAGCATATAATTTTTTTTTTCATCATATTTTATGATTTTCTTTTGTTTTCAACTATTTTTTATATGTTTAATCCATGTTTTAAGTTTCATTTATATTGGCCTTATAGTTTATATTTTATAGTCTTTCAAAGTCACATACTTGAAACAGAATCCCACATCGGAAATGCAGAATGTTCTGTGCAGGAAATGGAGAACCAGAATCCCACATCGGAAATGTAGAATGATTTCCAGGGTAAGCTCTCTTATAAAAAGGAGCCATGGGTGAGAGCTTCTGTCAGAATCCAGATTGCTGTAATGGAAGTACTGCTGGATTTTAAATTGCGGATAAATTATGCTGAAAATTTTATTTTTGTTTTTTTTTGTTTTGTTTTGTTTATATATATATATATAAACAAAACAAAACAAAAAATAAATATCAATATAAATTCTAGAAATTTTTTTTTTCTTGTTTTAGGGGAAAGGCGGCATCCTTGATGCCGCATTTGGGGCGTATTTTCGGAATTTTTTTTAACCTAGGCTGTTTTTAAAAAATATATTTTTAAAAAAAATTATTTTAAAAAAAAATCCGGCGGGGGAGAAGGGGAGTGGAAACACTGCATGTGCCAGGTGAGAAGAAAAAAATAAAAGGGGCGCTGGGATTAGAAAAAAATAGAAAAGAAAAAAATAATGAAAATAATATAATATAAAATAAAAAAATGAAAAAATAATAATACTAAATAACAATAACTATAATCTATACTAATGATAACACTAATATATATAATGCACTAAATAATAATTACAACTTCAATAATAATACCGAAATGATAAAAATAATAATAACTTCAATAATAATCCATTAATGATAATCCAATATTATTATTCATGAAAAATAGTATTATCATTACCCCGTATGTTGTTTATTTAACAAAATTATTATCTTGCAACTCATCCAACTTTTTTTATTTTCTTGCTTCAAATACTGAAACTGTACGGTACCCAGACTAACCACTTGACTTCTAGTAGTCATGCGGTGCCCGCGCATCAACCTAAAATAATAATAATAATAATAATAATAATAATAATAGTAATAATAGTAATTATTATTATTATTATTATTATCATTTCATCTTTAAGAATAATTATCAAATTATTAACAACAATAAAATTTCAAATAACATAATAAATCAAAACATTACCCATCTAAATTTTTTGAATGCATGTGGATCGTGCCGATGTCTGAGCAACACCGCACGAGGTATCCAAAAGTACTCTGCCCGAGGGCTCAGAAATGTCAACTCAAAACGTGTGTTTTTTGACAAAACACAAAAGTATTTCATCTAGGACTCATCTCGATCCCCAAAAAAAATTTAACAGTCAAAGAAAATTATAAAATAAAATAAAATATAGGCCGGGGTGTGACAATTTTCCCCACCATAACTCTTTCCACCCCAAGAATTCCACGATATGATCAGGACACAATGATAAAACTCCTTATGTGTCACTCACCCCCAAGTGTTTAAGCACCTCCAATTCATTGATCCAAATGAACACTGATCTCCAATGACATGAAACTTATCCTCAAATCACGAAAACATTAAACACCACCAAAAAGGAACCCGAAACAAATCTCTGATATAGGCACGGGGATGGCCAAACGGACTACCCACCATAAGAATCAAGACAAACTAAATTCCACAAGACCCATGATGGGTCTCCCCACCATAAGGACTGACGAGATTAACCAAAAATGAAATATTTCCATTAGGACCTGAAACCCCACCGCAAGTGTAGGGGAGGGAAGGGCCCAACCAATCGAACATCATAACTACCATCACTGCTTCCACAATGATGACAAACCCTCAAAAGAACACAAAGCATGACACACCAAAGACCGAGATTAAATCAAGACCCTTCTTCACCACTGGTGTTCTCCTGACTACGTGCCACTTCACTATGGGGCCTATAGCTAGAGCATCGATAACTGAAGCATCTCCTGCCTCGCAGTCAGGCTTCATAAATTCCCTAACATAACACACAAACATGAATTTCACCAAACACATTTCAAATAAAATAAAATTTTCAATTTTGTTCGATAATAACCATTTTTACAAAAAAAGGAAAAAATAAACACCACAAAACTCCACAAGAGTCAACAACTACATCCAGGGAACACTACAAAGAGAAAACCTCAAACTAATCCCCAAACATCACCCTACTATTTCTAATGGGATGAGGTGACCATTGACGAGCCAGGTCTAGCTTCAGCGTGCTTCTTTGAAACACAATGGCAGAGTCGCTGCAACTGACCCAAACATCCATAGGTGTGGCAGGGTCTCGGAGCACTCGGGCATGTTAGCCTCTTGTGTCCTTTCTTGCCACACTGATGACAGATCATGACATAGTGTTGTAAAAAAGATGACTGGAGGTCTGAAGGCATCTTTATTCCTCTAGTAGACCCACCAGCATCAGGGTGATTCTCATTATTCCTCTCACCATCCTCTGCGCTGCTTCCCATGGTTGGGGAGGATTCACCACCTCATGTCCCCTTTCTAACTCAGATTTAGGAACAAAGTCTTTCCCCCACAACATCTGAAAAGGTGGTTAGGTTGTTCTATTCCACTTTTGATCATAGTTCAGGTTGGAGTCCAGACTCAAATTGTCGAGCCTTTCCAGGATCATTTGCAACACTGATCATACAGATCTAGGTCTATAAAATGTCGATAGAATTCCAGTACTGATTTAATGCCCTGCTGATGACAAGACAACTTCATCCTTTTCCTCAGCTTTTTCAGCTCGGAGAAGTGTTGTTGGCTGAATAATGTCTTGAAAAACTCCCAAGTTAAATCTTCTTGAGTTTAATTATGAGACACAGACTTCCACCATTTCCAGGTTGGACCTTCAAGCATAAATGTTGCCAACTTCACCTTCAACGACTTAGGAAACATAATGAAAATGATTTTTCTCTCAATCTTCCAGAACCACACCTCCGCCTCAGGTGGATATGCTTGACCATAAAACAGGGGAGGGTTCAACTTCCGGAATTCCAAGACATAGTCTATAGGTTGGTCAACTAGAGGATTTTCTAAGGATTCACCACCCAAAGCTGCACCTTGGGCATCCATCGAACCATCATAGGGGTGAACACAAAGGAACCAGGAGACAAAGAACATAATCAAAACATGGTTATTTCTATTCCAATTTCAACATTCCACAACTTCCAAAATAAAGCATTGCAAAAAAAATCATTTACGTAATGAAGACCCAGACAATCCATAAGGAGAAACCAGTTCTGATGGGTGACTTGGACATATGGTTGGCGGCCATACGCCAGTCACACCACCATCACAAGTAGCACTCTAGGGTAATATCCCCATCTCCACATGGCTTTCCGGACCATGCATGCTCACTAGGGTCACTTTCCCGACTCTCATTTCATTTCCGAATACCAAACATACCAAAAAAAATTAAAAGACATCAACAACCCAAACATCCCATGGTAATCTGAGGTTCGGATCGAGAAAGGGTTCATGACGTCCTTCTCGTCTGTACTCCCTGAGTCCCGTCAATCCTAATCCTTCTACCATGACAACCCCAGTTAACAATGGGAACTCTGAAAAATGAGGTCTGATTAGGATCCAACCTGCCTCTGATACAGTTTTGTCACAAACCAAGCTGAGTCGACCCTGGACCGATCACCCGAGCCAGTCTGTGACATGGCCCGAGATGCATTCCCGATCTTCCCAGGCTGGCGACCTTTTCCAAGGCATCAAAAGAGAGCATGGCGGAACGATTTTACCCGATAAAAATAAATAATGCTGCAGAAAGGTAATAGAAAAATGTGAAGTAAACAAACAACACGAAAAGAAAGAACAACTAACAACAAGCAACTACCTGACCATGACCAAAGCTCCCTGTGACCTCGAGAGTCACTCTCCAAACCACAACCAAGTCTCCCCCACGGTGAACAAGCTCAAGTCAAACATGCAACAAAACTAAAAATAGGAAAAAAACAATAGGTGTGATTACTAAAACTCAGTAGGCATGACCAATAAACTATTCCCAATGAAATACCATTAAATAAAGAAATTTATTAATTCTAGGTTTGAAATAAATTATACAAAATATGGGTTTCCACACACACACATCAATTTCTAAGACAAGTAATAGTCCATTGCCCTTTATAAATTAAAACAAACGAGTTTAATGATTGAAAGGAACAGGTGCATGGAATTTTAAAACATTTTTGGGAACAATTTAAAAAACCAAATTTCAGTTGTTAGTCAAATGAAAAACCACACACAACACCCAACACACACTAAGGGAAATATAAAAGATGTGGTACACAGGGTCCAAAAACCAAACTAGACCTTTGAATCATCTACCACATAAAAATAAACACCAAATGAAACATGGGTCGATCCTAGGAGCTTTGATCAATCCAGAACATACCATACATGTGACTCATCCTGAAGGCATGCCTACTCTCGATGACATCATAACGACCTAACGCCCGGTGTTTCCCTACATGGCCTAACTGAGGGGCCCAATCCCCTAGAAAAGTATAATCCATACTAAGGGTCACTAGCCAGTGTGTAATCTAAACTAGTGTGACAATCATTCATAGAAAATTCACTTACTATGCCTGGTTCCTATGTCAGCACATATAATAAAAAGGAAAGGTGTGAGTCAACAAAGTCAATCACATAGCACAAACATCGCACACAACTAGTGTAGTCATGGTACACTAATGATCACCGCTAATTCACCCCAAATAGATTTTTCCAAAAAAATTATTTTATTAAAGTGTCAAACGGGCCTTCACCAATATTAAAGAAAAAACTCATTTCTCAAGAGAACCAAAACACTTATTCATGCTTTAAAATAAATCATTTATCAATAAACCATAACTACATTTGAAATTTTTTGAATTATGATTATAGGCCAAACATGCATTCTTTGACTACTGGGTGTCCGTTCATCATGAAAATATTTCAAGTGTCATGTATAAAATAAATGTCTCTTTTTACACCAAATAATCATTAAAAATTTAATTATCTTATATTATTACTCATTTATTAAAATTAATAAATTATCAAGAAATTAATAAACTATGAATTTATAGGTGAGTGCAGTGGGGGACCTACCTCGACTCGCAACTCAGTTACGACGCTGACGCGGCATGTCACACACTCACGCACAAACATGTGAACGATTATGATCGCAGTAACGTGGGGTTACCCCGCCATGGAGCTACCACAAAAGAAAAATAATCTAAAACACAGAAACATTGACCAGAATAACCCTACAATTAAACATCGTGAAAATAACTACAAACAAACATAAACATTAATTTAATATAATCAAAACAAGAAACAGTGTTTACCTCTCCTGAACCCCAATGTAGGAGAAACAGTGAGAACCCAAACTACTCGCCTTCAACGGCGGATTCTCACCGCGCGCCTAATCGAGAACAAGTCATGCGACTGGTCATGGGAACACATGTGGGATGAGAGCTGACAGAACTGGTCGTCCCGCCCCAGAAGGTTGGCGAGAGGCTGCAGGGCATCAAAAAATTCATTGATAGGGGGCACATGGTTGATAAGTATGTGCGGCCTGTCGGAGGGTATGTGACAGGTTAAAAGACGTGCGACCGGAGGGCACCGGCGGGTTAGAGTTATGCAGCGGCCGAAAAGATGTCCCGCAGGTCAGAGGCAGGTCATCACTAGTCGGACGGAGTAAAGAAAGGGGGTTAGTGCATCGCGGACATTGGCGGAAATGCTGGTGAGTGTTGAGGGGGTAGGTAGGTTGCACCGGTAGCAGGGATGTGCAACGAGGAGACACTGTGGGCTCAGTTAGGAGGAGGTCGAGGCGGTTGTCTACTGCGCGATACAGAAACAGAGGAAGTTGACCATGAGGGGGAGTGTGGTGTGATGGGGTTCCAGGGGTAAGTGGAAGGGTGTGGCGGCCTGTGCAGAGAGGGAGGGTGGTACAATGCTAGAGATGAATGGGCAGGAGGGTGTGGCTTAGTTGTTGCGCATGATGAGAAGTGCGAGTTGTCACAACAAGAGGAGTGCGGACTGGGTCTGACCAAAGGGAGAGAGGTTGCGGGTCGCCGGATCTGGCTGGATGGTACTTGTAGGAACCGAAATTGGGTGGAGGTGGATAGTAGGAAGAGCCAGGGTGCGGCTGAGCCAGAAGAAGGGGTGTTGGCTTGGGGCACTGCGGAGGCAGGAGGATCAGGGCTGCGGGTCATGCGTCACTGGTGCATGAGGGAAGGTGGGGTGCGGTGTAGGAGAGGCGATGGGGAGAGGGAAGGGGCTACTTGGTAGAGGCAAAGCAGGCGGGATCCAGAAGTCGGCACTAGGGGTGCTACGCTGTGAAGAGGGGATCAGCTGGTGCTGCTGCGCGGGCTGGCCGTGAGGACGCAGGAGGAGAGAGGAGGCAGGAGGGCCGAGCGGGGGTGTAGTGAGGCGGCCGGAAGGGCTAATGGGCTGTGCTAGGCAGGACGAGGGGGAGCCGAAGTAGGTTAGTGTGGTGCTGGGAGTGGAGCAAGGCATAACGTAAAAGGGAAGTGACGTGGGATAAGGGGAGTGGCGGCGGTTTGTGTGTCAGGTGAGAAGAAAAAAATGAAAGGTGGTTCTAGGGTTAGAAAAAAATAGAAAAGAAAAAAATAATGGAAAAAATTATATATAAAATACAAAAATACGAATTATAATTAATAAAAATAACTATTATCTATACTTATGATAACACTAATATTAATAATACACCAAATAATAATAAAAACATCAATAATAATACAGAAATGATAAAAACAATAATAACTTTAATAATAATTCTTTAATTATAATTAAATATTATTATTCATGAAAATTAGTATTATAATTACCCCGTAAGGTGTTTATTTAACCAAATTTTTAACATTCAACTAATTAAATTTATTTTTATTAGCTCGCTTCAAATAGCGAAACCGTACGGTAACTGGACTAACCGCAAGATTTCTAGTAGTCATGTAGTGATCGCACACCAACCTAAAATAATAATAATAATAATAATCATCATCATCATTATTATTATTATTATCATTTCACCTTTAAGAATAATTATGAAATTATTAACAACAATAAAAATTTTAAATAAAAAAATAAACCACAACTTAACCCATCTTAATTTTCCAAAGCCAGGTGGATCATGCTGATGTCTAAGCGGCGCTGTACGGGGTATCCAAAATGCACTCTGCCTGGGCGCTCAGCAAAGTCAACAGAAAAAGTGAAATTTTTGACATAACTCAAAAGTCTTTCATCCGGGACTCAACCCAAACCCCAACAAAATTTTAATAGTAAAATAAAATTATAAAATAAAATAAAAGATAGGTTGGGGTGTGACAAATTCCACTAGTTCTAATCTGATGAGTCACAAGCCCTCATGCACACCTCATCATATGAAATACACTATAGACTAGCAGCAAGGGTTTGAACACCATTAGTGGTGTGACAATACCCTCAGTATCATATCCTTACACGAATAATATAAATAAAATATAATAACTCATAGTAAAAAATATAGAATAAAATCAAATAAAATGTTATAAATGTCATATAATAAATAAATATATGGGCTCCCAATGTGGAAATCCAAACCAAGGAATATAATTGATGGAAGAAAAATAAATTTAGTAGTAATAGTCCAGAGTATGTATTGGAATCACCTTTAAATCCAAGCCTCTATCTCTCTAAATCCCTATCATAATCCTATTTACCCTTATTAGATCCTTGGTCATGATTCTATACATGCATCGAGATTCCCATTTAGGTTATGAGTAATAAACTCAATAAGACACCATAAATGCATCCATAACATAAGTGAACATAATATATAATAGTTTATATCCTAATATAATTAAATTATCAAATAAACATAAACCCACACATTTATTGTGTCAGTTTTTCTAACCAAGCCACTATAATCCTCGAAACCACCTTTTGTAACTGAATGCTGGTATGGATATCAATTTATATCAACCCATGTTCCACCTTTAATGAAACACCACAAGATCCACCTTAATGGTGGTCATTATCTGGAATACTTCTCAACCCACCCTAGTTGTGGTTTTTATCCTTATATGATTGTAAGTCTCACCTAACATGTTCAATGTGATTGGATAACACATCACCCCTATATGAAATTTGCCCACTTCATCCTATAGCATAAAAAATCTCAATTCACAAGCATGGTATACTCCCACATCAATAGATATGTTCATGATCAAACCCACACTATCCAGTTTTCCATATTGTGTTGGAATTTCTATTTCATCATGCTTCTACTCCATGGGTATGTCTAAACAAATTTGATTAACCTATTCATCATGATAACTGATGCATGGTTCCATAGGCTATGGAATACCACAAGAAATATATATCATACCAAGGAACAATAATCCATTTCAAGAACTATTACTAAGAGTATACACACCAATAATATGATCATATATCATCGAAAGCTTCTAAAATAACACTCATTCACCCACATGCAAAAATTATCAAGCATAGGGTCTCAAGCATAAAAAATAATCATGAAAAAATTTTATACAAGAACTTATATGGTAAGAAACTTCCTGCTAAATTTTTTTTATGAATTGATCTAATGTCTATCAAAGTATCGAAGACCAAACCACGTAACACACACGTGTAGAACAATATCACACATCAACGATGTCTATTTTGGTTCCATTTCAACAAAAATTGGGTTTATAAAGGATAATCAAGAAGATTCAATGTCAATATGGGTGGTTATAGAATCAAATACCTTAAGGACTCCATCAACAGAACCAATTCCAAGGTATTTCAAAGGATCGGTCTCCAATTTACTATATTATTTGTTAATTTTTCAACAGATTCTAAATTCCTGACATATTCTATAAGAGAGCCTCTATTTTATCCAATGATTATTGATCCATCATCAAACCTTCATTGGTAAAGAGGTCAAGGATTATATTCAATAATACTAAAATCTCAAGATGATTGTTCCAATACAACTTACCTAGAAACATCGGCTGTTCATTAAGAATTAATCTTTGATCAAATATATATCATTGAAACATCAATAACTCCACCAATATAACAAATAATCATCAATGTAATAAAGTTTTATCATTAATATGATATAACAAATAGGTCTATGAATATAATCCATAAACACTTTCCCATAAAAAATTTGTATTCAATTGTAGATATTGATTTGATACAAGGAATTAAATCAATTCACTAGATCTTCCACTGATCAAAGTTGAAAGGAAAGAAACATCATTATATCTCCATGGAAACCATAGATTCACCATAGATCCATGATCATTTATTGGGAAAGATGAATAATTTGGAGTAGATCAATGAAAAACTCATCATTGTTGCATCACCAATTCAGTTAAAGCTTGAAGAGGTAAGGGGAGAAGAATGATAGAGTCTATATACACATTGAGATGTATAAAATTTGTAACATGTGGAATGAGGTATGATTTTTTTGTTATAGATGGTTGAAAATTTTTGGCTTTAAAATCCCTATAGGTTCATTAATTTTACCCCCAAACAATGCACATTGGATACTTGTTGTGCCTAGAAGAACCTCCTGGGTTCTTCCAGCAGCACCAGCGAGTCAATGGTGCCCCATTGGCAGGCTGGTGGGGATTTAAGAATTCTATATACCTAGTGGAACTCCACTAGTTTTTTAATGTTTTTTTCTATCCACCAAAGGCCAATCCTCTCACTAAATTTAGAGTCTCCAATTCTCAAACACATTTCACTTAAAATTGACCTCTTAAGAACCCATATTAGGGAATAAAAATAAAATAATGGATAATTAGTAAACTTACCATACCAAACATTGAATCAAATCAAGGATGTTAAATTGTACTTGACATACCTTATGTTTATGATTTCATGTTCTGTATGTGACATTAGTATGATATTTCATGGTTTGTGACTTGGATTATTAATGCAAGTTCATTTTATCTGGATATGATGTGTATGATGTTTCCATTATTATATTTTCATTGGATTCTGACCAAAGGGTATAGTCTCCCCACCATACCACCTTTGGACCCCCACTACGTGTCATGATCCTCTAGTATATAGGGATGTATGCTTGAGGCCATGAGGAATATCATATCGGGGCGTCATTTCAATGGTATATAGTCAGGGGAGTTACTTGAATTGTATGAATTTCTCTAGTTGTAAAACTCTATCATATGTATTTTATTGACCTTAATTATTTGATTCTAAAACATTGATCTTATTGAAGATTAAAAATTTAAATGTCTCAGAACATATGACTTTACCTTCAGACCATAATACTTTTTATTATGGATTCATTATATGACTTGTCCAAATAATATGACTTTATCATAAGCATTTGTGTGGATCATTTGAATGTAATTTCTGGCATTGGTCTTTGAGAAGAGATGAGCATATAAATTTGAGGTCAAGGTAAAATTCTATGATTTTTCTAATTCATGTTTTACTTTGGATCGTATGGATTCAAAAGTCATACAAAATATAATTTTTCCTATTTTTTTGGAATACATGTGAGTTTATGACTTCAATGTATATCTGTGATCTGATCGTATGAATTTAATGAATGTATGAATTCAAAATTCATACAATAGACTAAATTTTTTTGCATAAGAATGATTTTACCCTATGTAAAGGTAACCAAACGGTTTAATACTCTATGTAATGATTTCTCCATGATTTATAAATATTTCTTGTTTACTACAAGCTATGTAAAGTTTATATGGACCTAGGTAAGGGTACCTTAATAAACTAGAGGTTGTGTATTTAAATATGATGACTATTTTCTATTTTTTTATATCCAAAAATATCATGGGATTATTCAAATGTATGATTAAAGCTAATATTCATGGGTGTTTTTATAATTATAAATGAGAAATATCATCGAAAAGTTTGTGGGGATTTCAAATAAATTTTTTGAAATTATATTTCCTAGTCAAAATGATTTTATTTAAGGATTATTTTTGCATATAAAAATCTTGGGAGTTTTCATAAATTGTTATGGAAATATCATTTATGATAAATTGATAGTATAAAGGGAAGAAATAAGGAGGGAGGAAATTTTTAAGAATTTTAAGAGAAGTTAATATGTTGTTGTATTGAAGAGTTATACTTTGAGAATATCATTGACCTAATCTCATATATAATTATATTTGAGGTCATTTAAAGTTGTTTTTTAGATTTTTTGATCTTGATTCATGATGTTGAGAAGGAATAATATTAGTTTTTGTATTAATTATTATATTCATATGTTATTTATTCTTATTTAGCAAGAGGAAGACTGGCCTATTATGGTTGCACTACATGTGATTTGGAAGTTGATGAAATTATAGAGGAAGATATTATATATGATTCAAAGGAATAATCACACACATAAAATATTAGATTCATTCTATAGGAAAGGAAAAAAAATATTTGATGAATATGTAGTTTTTATCTAAATAGAACCAAACATTCATGTATTGGGAGGTGGATGAAACCTTCCTGCATAGAGAGTTGGATAAACCATGATCAAACCTTGTGAACTAATTTTAAAATTTTTATTCACTTAGATTTTATAGTGATAATAAAAATTATGTACTCAACAAAATTTTGAACATGTAAAGAAGAAGGATCTCACATCTGGGGTGAACCTTGTAAAAATTTTCATAAACTATTTGTCTTCATTTATTCTTTTATATGGGTAAAGAGGTGATTATAAGAGTAGATCACAACTCTAAAAATTCATAGGGGTATAGTTCTAAAAAGCAAATAATTTAAAAAAAGAACCACTTATCCCCCCTAATAGTGGTACACCATATGATACAATAACTATAAGTGGTGTCAAACCCGCCACCCACCTAATATATTTCTCTTTGAAAGTTTATAATGGGGAATATAAATTATTTGAATGGTAGATGTGTTCCCTTTTTGGTGTAAGGATCTATCACGGGTGGAATAATCATATGATACCATTCTAGTTATCATAAGTACTATAAGTGGGTGGTGTTATTACCATGGGATATCCGCCAACTGCAAGGGATATTTCTATGATATTTTTAGACAAGATTAATCTTGAGATAGATGGAAAATCATTAAATTTAGTATTATAATATTTCTTTGAAAATTTTTATAACATGGTGATGGGGTTTCAAAATAATAAGGAAATCTGAAATAATCTTTAGAACTTGTATGAGGGAAACATCAAAACAAAATTAGAAAAATCGAATATTTGGTGAGATAAATTTAAAGATATAATAATGGATAAATTTGAGAATATTGAATACTATTTCATAAAGGTGAATTAGATAGTCAACCATATCATAGGTTTTTTGGATAATCCAGATGATTCAACTATGTTAAAAACGTATGAGGAATTTCTTTAAAATAATTTACCTAATGATCTTCGATTTATAATGAGTCTATGTTTTATCCCTTGATGTGTTTTATAATATGATATTAAATTATGTGATAAGAAAAGAACCAGTTTTCAAAAAGAAAGTTAAAGAGGTGATGTATTTTAAATCCATTAATAAAGTAAAGATAAATGAAAATGATTCCTAACATTATTTAGATATAGATGATGAGAATGGTGAGTAACACATGAAACTCATTGATCTCTTATTTTAAAACCTCAATAAAGGGAAAGGTAAATATTGGGGAAATATTATGCTTAAATTTTTTTAGTATGGAAAAAGTGGACAGATTTTTTTATATTTTTTTTAAAAAATAAGATCATGGAATTAGAGGATGAAGAAGGGGTAGATATATTTTAAAGAAATTATAAAATAAAATTTATAAAAGAAAATAATAAATCTGATGAGGGTATAAGACATAAGTTAAAGAAAAAGAAAAGAATCATACTCAGTATATAGGAATAAGACAACTCTTATTCAAGTAGTGAATTAGAGGATGGATGTTCTAGAAGAGATAAAAAAAATTATATAATAGGTTTAAATAAAATGAAATAGATCTGGTAAATAATAATAATAATAATAATAATAATAATAAGCATAAATACTTCACATATTTAGTAAAGTAATTGAATTCTCACATAAAAGGATTTCTAGGCTCAAAAATGAAGTTAGGATTTTTAAAAAGGATGTTGATAAGATGAAAAAAGTTAAATAAAAGATTCAAAATAAAGAAAAATAAATACATTGAAGAGATCAAATGTCTCAATGTGAAGGTGGATGATCACGAATGGTTATAAATGAATCAAAAAAATGAGGGCCCTCAATAAGAGGAACATATGAACTCTAAATCAAGGTATCTTAAGGATGAAAAGACTCTTCAAAAATAAATATTGACATTAAAAAAGATAATAAATTCATAACCAAGTCATCAATAATTTTAAAAAAGGACTAGTTTTGGAGTTTATTATTGGTGTAGTGGAATATATGAACATAAATCTTGTGTTTATTAGTATAACATGTATCTCCCTTGTATGATAAATTGAATGGATTTTAGGGTAATTTACAAAGATAAAAAATCATAAAACCTATGAAAAGATAAAAAAATCTAGAACTCATGTGTGATGCATATCCAAAATAGGATTAAAGGGAGTTTGTGGATTTATAGAATTTGTGACCAGTAAGGTCACTATACTTATGTGGTTAAATGGGTTGACCTTTAAGACTTTGAAATATTTATAAGAATATTTTTGATGATAAGAGTGGAGTCAGTATGGGATTTCAAGGCCTAGAGAGCCTTGGTGTGGTGATATTAAAATATTATAAATATTTTATCATGCATATGAAATTTCCATATAAATGTGTAATAACTCTTTTTAGAAGTCTCATATTGTAAATATGAGGTCGTGGATGAGTTCAGAATGTGGTCACTACTACAAAAACAGGCTTTATCAGCGATCAAAATGGGCTTTATCTGTGATAAAAAAGCGTCGTAATGATCAGCGCTGATAAAGGGGGTCCCCTTTATCAGCCCTATAAAAGAACTGATAAAAGTAACAATTATCAGTGCTAAGAGAGCGCTGATAAGTGTTTATTTTATCTATGCTTTTTAGCGATGATAAAAGCTTCTTTTATTGGTGATAAAAAACCGCTGATAAAAGCCATGTCTGCTGCAAAAATAAATTCTGCAGCAGCACACCCAAATAGCACCTGCAAATAATTGAGCATCTCAATAAGTATTCCCATACAAAATTAACAAATAAATCATAAGATAATTACACAAATTATACCCATACACCATTAACACATAATTCATAATTAAATTAAATACATAATGAATTATATTCATAATTCACGGGGTTGGGGAGGTTGTTCAGGTGTTTCGGGTGGCTGTCCAAGGGGGGTAGGTGGTGTCCGGGGGGATTGGGGTGTCCAAGGGTGGTGGGGGCGGTCCAGGAGGTTGGGGGCTATCCAAGGAGGGTGGTGGTGTCCAAGGGTATGGGGGGTCGAGGTTGTGTGGTGGTGACTAGGGGGTCCAGGTGAGGGGGGGGGCTGTCCAGTGGGTGGGCTGGTGTCCAAGGTGTTAGGGGGCTTTCCAAGAGGTTGGTGGGGTTTCCGGGGGTGGGGGCGGTCAAGGGGGGTTGGTGAGGCTATCCAATGGGGATGGGTGGTGTCCAGGAAGGTGAGATTGGGGGGGGGGGGGTCTAGGGGGGTCGGGGTGTCCAGGGGGTGGGGGCGGTCCATGTTGTTGGTAGGGCTGTTCAAGGGGGGTTCTTTCCAAGGAGGGGGTGTCCAGGTGGGGGGCTGTCTATGGGGTGTCCATGGGGGTGGGCTGGTATCCAGGGTGTCGACAGGGGCTTTCTAGGGGGTGGGGGGATGTCTGGGTGGGGTCCAAGGGGATGGTGGGGCTGTCCAAGGGGGTGGGACGATGTCTGGGAGGGTGGGGGTTGTCTTCCATGGGTGGGGGTGTCCAGGGGTTGGGGTATGCAAGTGGTAAGGTGCTATCAAGGAGGGGTGGGGGTGTCCTCCTTGGGGGTGGTGGTTGTCCAGGGGGGTGGGGGTTGCGGGGGCTATCCGAGGTGGGGGAGGGGGTTGTTCGTGGGCGTGTCTAGGGGGTGGGGGTGTCCAGGGGGATGAGGGGGCTTTCTAGTGGGTGGGGTTGTCCAGAGGGGTGGAGGTGTCCAGGGGGTGGGTTGGTGTCCAGGGGGGTGGGGGCGGTCAAGGGGGTTTGTGGGCTTGACTCTTACACATCACAAATGACCCATGTATCATTATAATAATGTATTAAGACAATATGAATGTGTTTGGTCGCATTTACATAGGCCAGTTGTTGTTTTCACTTAAAATTGTGTCAAAATTAAACAGAAGAGACGCCCTTTGAGTGGTACCTGCCACACCATTCCTCAGATTGAGGTGAATATGACTCATACATGTCAAAAATGACCCATTCATCATTCTCCTAAAATGTCAAGACAATCCGAATGTGTTTGGTAGAATTTTCGTAGGTCAATTGTTGTTTTCATTTAAAAATTTGTCCATTTTAAACAAATGTGAGACACTTTGAGTGGTACCTCCCACACCATGCCTCAGATTGATGAAGGTCTGACTCATTCATGTAAACAAGGACCCATGGATCATTCTCCTAAAGGATCATGTCAATCCGAATGCGTTTGGTCAAATTTACGTAGGTCAGTTGTTGTTTTCACTTAAATATATGTCAATTTTAAACAAAAGTGAGACCCTTTGAGTGGTACCAGCCACAATGTGCCTCGGTTTGAGGCAGGGATGAGTCTTGAATGTCCCCAACGCAACTTTGGATCATTCTCTTAAAGGATCAACACTATCTAAATGTGATTGGTCGGATTGTTGTCGGTCAGTTGTTGTTTTCACTTAATAATCTGTCCAATTTAAACATAAGAGAGACCCTTTGAGTGGTACTGGCCACAAAGTGCCCCATATTGAGGTAGGGATTACTCGTACATGTCCCCAATGCACACATGGATCATTCTATTAAAGGATAAAGACAATCTTAAGGCATTTGGTCAGATTTTTGTAGGTCAATTGTTGTTTTCACTTCAAAATGTGTCTATTTTAAAGAAAAAAGAGACTCTTTGAGTTGTATCAGCCACATCGTGCCTCGTATTGAGGAGTGTATAACTCTTGAACATACCCAACACACTCGTGGATCGTTATCTTAATTTATCAACACAATATGAGTTCGTTTGGTTGAATTCCCATAGGTTAGTTGTTGTTTTCACTTAAAAATATGTCCATTTTAAACAAAAGTGAGACCCTTTGAGTGGTACTAGCCACACCGTGCCACTAATTGAGGCTAGGATGACTCGTTCACATCCCCAACACAGCCATGGATCGTTTGATTAAAGTATCAACACAATCCTAATACATTTTGGTCAGATTTCAATAGGTCAGTTGTTGTTTTCACTTAAAAATATGACCAATTTAAACAGAAGAGAGACCCTTTGAGTTGTACCGCAAACAAAGTGCCTCAAATTTAGGCAAGGATTACTTGTACACATCCCCAGCACACCCGTGGATTGTTCTCATAAAGGATAAAGACAATCTGAAACCGTTTGGTAAGATTTTTGTAGGTCAATTGTTGTTTTCACTTAAAATTGTGTCCATTTTAAAGAAAAGAGAGACCCTTTGAGTGGTACCGGCCACACCATGCCTCTGATTGAGATTTATATGACTATTTCACGTCACATAGGGCCCGTGGATAGTTCTCATAAAGGTTCAAGATAATACGATTGCATTTGGTCAGATTTCCGTAGGTCAGTTGTTATTTTCACTTAAAAATATGTCCATTTTAAACAAAAGAAATACTCTTTGAGTGGTACCGGCCACATTGTCCCTAAGAGTGAGGTGGGGTTTACTCTTAAATTTTAAAAAGGACCCATGGATCGATATCATAATGTAATAAGACAATCCGAATGTGTTTGGTCAGATTTGCGTAGGTTAGTTGTTGTTTTCACTTATAATTGTGTCCAATTTAAACAGAAGAGAGGCCCTTTGAGTGGTACCGGCCACACCATGTCTCGGATTGAGGCGGGCATGACTCTTACATGTCAAAAATGACATGTGGATCATTCTCCTAAATGATCAAGATAATCTGAATGCATTTGGTCATATATTTGTAGGTCAGTTGTTGTTATCACTTAAAAATCTGTCCATTTTAAACAAAAGAGACCTTTGAGTGGTACCGGCCACACTGTTCCTCAGATTGAGGCTGGTTTGACTCGTTCACATCAAAAAGGACCCATGTATCGTTCTCATAAAGGATCAAGTGAATCAGAATGTGTTTGGTCATATTTTCATAGGTCATTTGTTGTTTTCACTTAAAATTTTGTCCAATTTAAATAGAAGAGAGACCATTTGAGTGGTACCGGCCACACCATGCCTTATATTGAGGTGGGGATGACTCTTACACATCACAAAGGAACCGTGGATCATTATCCTAAACGATCTAGACAATCCGAATGCATTTGGTTAAATTCATGTTGGTTAGTTGTTGTTTTCACTTAAAAATTTGTCCATTTTAAATAGAAGAGAGAACCTTTGAGTGGTACCGGCCACACCGTGCCTCAGATAGAGGTGGGGATGACTCTTTAATGTCCCCAACGCACCCTTGTATCATTATAATAAAGGATAAACACAATAATAATGCGTCTGGTAGAATTTTTGTATTTCAGCTGTTGTTTTCAATTAAAAATATGTCCATTTTAAACAAAAGTGAGACACTTTGAGTGGTACCGGCCACACCATGCCTTGGATTGAGGCAAAGATTACTCATAAACATCTCCAACACACCCATGTAACATTCTTTTAAATTATCATCACAAAATTAATGCGTTTGGTCAAATTTCCTTAGGTCAGTTGTTGTTTTCACTTAAAAATATGTCCATTTTAAACAAAAGTGAGACCCTTTGAGTGGTACCGGCCACATCATGACACAGATTGAGGTGGGGATGACTCATTCATGTCCCCAACACAACCATGGATTGTTTTCTTAAATTATCAACACAATATGAATCTTTTTGGTTGGATTTATGTAGGTCAGTTGTTGTTTTCACTTAAAAATATGTCCAATTTTAACAGAAGAGAGACCATTTGAGTGGTACTGGCCTCACTGTGCCTCTGATTGAGGCGGGTATTACTTGTACACATCCCCATCAAACCTTTGGATCATTCTAATAATGAATCAGGACAATCCGACTGCGTTTGGTTGGATATCCGTAGGTCAGGTATTGTTTTCAATTAAAATTGTGTCCATTTTAAAAGAAAAGAGAGACCCTTTGAGTGGTACGGGCCTCACCGTACCTCAAATTGTGTCATAGATGACTCATACATGTCGCAAAGGAACCTTGGATTATTCTCATAATGAATCAATACAATCCTAATGCGTTTGGTTGGATTTCTGTTGGTTAGTTTTTGTTTTCACTTAAAAATCATTCTATTTTAAATAAAAAAGAGACCCTTTGAGTGGTACCGGCCACACCGTGCCTCAGATTGTGGCAACGTTGACTCTTACACGTTAAAAAGTACTTGTGGATCGTTCTCCGAAAAGATCAATATAATTCAAATGTGTTCGGTCGGATTTCCTTTGGTTAGTTGTTGTTTTCACTTAAAAATTTGACCATTTTAAACAAAAGTGAGACTATTTGAGTGGTAGCGGCCACACCATGGATCGGATTGAGGCGAGGATTACTTGTGCATGTCCCCAACACACATTTTCATCATTCTATTAAAGGATCGACTCGATAATAATGTGTTTTTGTGAATTTCCATAGATCAGTTATTGTTTTCACTTAAAAATATGTCCATTTTAAACATAAGTGAGAACCTTTGAGTGGAACTGGCCACACCGTGCCTCTAATTGAGGTAGGAAAGACTCTTTCATGTCCCCAATGCACCCGTGGATTCTTCTTATAATGTATCAACATAATCCGAATGCGTTTGGACGGATTTTTGTTGTCTATTGGTTGTTTTCACATAAAAATATGTCCAATTTAAACAAAAGAGAGACCCTTTGAGTGGTACCGGCCACACCGTACCTCAGATAGAGGCTGGGATTACTCGTACACATCCCCAATGAACCCTTGGATCATTCGCATAAAGGATAAACACAATCCGAATGTGTTTGGTCGGATTTCTGTAGGTTAGTTGTTTTTTTCACTTAAAAATCCGTCCAATTTAAAGAGAAGAGAGACCCTTTGAGTGGTACCAGCCACACCGTTCAAAGGATTGAGGAGGGGATTACTCGCGCACATCCCCAACTCACATGTTGATCATTCTCTTAAAGGATAGACACAATCCTAATGCTTTTTGTCAGATTTTCGTAGGTCAGTTGTTGTTTGCACTTAAAAATTTGTCCATTTTAGAAAAAAAGTGACACCCGTTGAGTGGTACCGTCCACACCATGCCTTGGATTGAGGTGGGTATGACTATTTCACATCTCTAACACACCCGTGGATCATTCTCTTAATGGATCAACACAATCAGAATGCGTTTTGTCAAATTTTCGTAGGTCATTTGTTGTTTTCACTTACAAATCTGTCCATTTTAAACAAAAGAATGGCCCTTTGATTGATTGATAATTCTTGAATGCTGTTAGTGTATATCATCTATTAAAATGGTAAATTGACTAATTAGAGAAAGGATTTTTTATTTAATAACAATTATAATATTCCAATGAACATTTACATACAGCAATGTGTATTCTTTTGATACCCTAAACCCCTCAAAAAATGACTTCCAATTGTACACATCCCCAAGTCAGATCTTCATGGTATTTTTGTACAATTTGTCATCAGGTATGCATCCCACTCATTTCTAAACATATCTATATCTTCTTTTGAGTATGAGGCTTTTTGGCAGTCAGAGTCGTACTTCATAATATAAAAATATATAATTAATAAATAAATTAAACGAACTAGTAGTTGTTTTTGAAAATACCTTTTTAGGGATTCTTGTTTCTTGATGAAAAATGATCTCCTTCATAAGTTTACAAACATAATAACTGCAATCATTATCGTTTTTTTGTTTTGGACACTACAAAAAAATTTCTCATTAGGAGAATAAGTAACTTGTGTTGAGATGTGCTTGGATAGAAAAATTTTATTATATATTCCCTGATATTTGTCCAGACGTAGTACTTGATCGCCTTCTTATGCTTAGCCCTTGTCCTCATTCATTTTTTTAGATTATAATTATACACCACCCTATCATAACATAATCCTCATTAAATGATAATATAAATTATATTACTTGATGTTTAGACATAAAAAATAGGATATAGTATCTTACATATTCACAATCTCTATCATGTGTGGTCAGTGGGATGGATATCTGTAGAAGCCCAAAACGTGACGTACATGGACATTACATTACTTTTGAGGAATACTTATTACATAACAAAAACAGACACCTAAGGTCCGTAATAGTTTAGTGTCTTTGGAAACTCAGAATATAATCTTCTAATCTTGGTGAAAGATCTTCAATATCTCCCATAAAGATATTCCCATTTAATTTTCATACCAAAAACTTTTCTTTAAATCCTGGGGAAAGAAAACATAAAAAAGGGTGAGCTCAAATGCCCAGTAAGGGTAAACATAGATAACATAAAACAATCCATAAAAATTTGAATGCAAAAATTTCAACATAAAATCTAAACATCAAAATCTTGAGCCAAGACATGAATATTGGAAGTACATAAGGAATATATCATAAGAGAACATCAATAATGATAAAATAGCATGGGTATAAAACATGTAATTGTGGAAAACCATTAAGTGCATGATATGATTTCCATAGTAGCCAAGGCATTGCTTCCAAGACCATCTTAGTGGAAAAAGTCCCTTTCTGAATCGAGTTCACTCCTCGTTCCAGTCCTGTATCACGGAAGCAGATTAACATACCGTTCAATCCATGTCTATCTCACGAGACATAAAATCTTTACCCAATTCATTGGAGGGAGATATAGGTCCCACCCATCTCATAATTAAATCATTCATTCGTGTGCCACAAAATCATAAATCATACATCATAGGATATCCCATGTAACAGAATGGGATTCTTAAACATCATGCCATCCTAACATAATCCATATAAAAAAATTGATATCATTTCTTCATAAGAAGAATAAAACCATGTAAATAATGGATTCATTATACTTGAAACATAAACATATTAAATAATGTCATTTTAGATGGAAAATAGTTTCTATAAAACACTTGAAATGAATTCTTGAGGAAAATGTCCTTTCTTCTTCAAAATCATTTTCTTTTCACAAAATTCCATTCAATTTTAAAATGAATGGATTTTTTTGAAAATATTCATGTAATCCTGTAGAGGAGGCATCATGAAAATGAGGCGTTATGAACCCGTAAAAATCCATTCATGCCGTATAATTTAAAAATAACATTCTCATCGTACTTTTTTCGGACAAGTCAAAAAGTACCTCGTATGGTAAACAAAAGAATGATTCCTTCCATACGATGTGGTAAAAGTAAAAAAAGTGTAAAAATGACTTTAAATTTACATGGAAGAAATGAAAACATTTTATGAAAACATTTTGAGAACATATGGTCATGGATAATAAACATAACCCTAGTAACTACTTACGTATAACCAATCTCGGATAAAAATGAGATTACAAAATTATCCCGTACCTTATGTTTGATATGCTTAGTATTTATCAGAAACTATTTTATAATTATTTAAAAAATGTAATTGAATTATTACAGAATCATATAAATTGTTATGATATCATATATGGTTCACTTATGACTTTATATCACCTATTCTTTTGTAAATTCCATGTTAAAGCAGTATTTTGGGTAAAATCGTTTCATTTATCGTACGTGTTTCAACTTGTTTTTCTTGATATTATAATTTATATACTGATTTAAATAATCCCATAATGTAAAACATGATTTATATATAACATATATTCAGCATATACATATATATATCATAGATCGATAAATGGAATGAAATACACCATTAATGGAGACGGTAGGTCATACGTACACATGGACATTGTTTTCGTTTCCTTATTGAATTGAATGGAAGTAAGTGGATTACATACATATATATATATACATAAATCTAGTATCATTATTATGTCATATATTTCATGATTACTTATTATATATACTTTATAATCATTCATTAATGGTTAATCGTTGAGAATGAATCTCATCACGTCGTGGAGACGCTAGTCCGTACGTACGCACGAGCAAAGATATCATTCCCATAATTATTGAATTTAATTGGAGTGGATGATACAATATATCAGAATCATTATTAATTTATAATAACTATGTATACTTATTCTTTACACCATTATACCCATCCATGTAAGGTGGTGTTGGAAAAACAGATTACACCACGGCGTGGAGACGGTATTTCGTACGTACGCATGCGTGGTGATTTCATTTCCTGTAGGATGGATAGAAGGTGAAATGGGGTTGTTTCATATTTATAATAACGTATCAGTATATTATTCATACTGATGTTATTACTTTGTAATGAAACAACTAAAGAATAAGAATTTGAAGAATAAAGAATCTTGAATGAACCAGTAGAAGAGATTACCTCTTCTTCGACACACCTCCTTTAAACGTCTTCATAGGGCACTAGGGTTGGTCTTTTGAAAAGACCAGAACCCATATGATAGAACTAGAGAGGTTGATAAGATTAATTGGAAGGTATTGGCCCAGCTTAAAGGCTCAAAAGGGTGTGAAGAGAAGTGGGAAGGGGTTCCCTTTTTATAAGGGAGGAGAGGGGAACCTTTAGAAATCATAAAATTATTAATTTATAATAAATCTAACCCCACTTAAAACGTCCAAAAAATGACTCATATCTTAATATTAGTTGATATATGGTTTTAATCTCATCAAACAATAAAATTTAGACATGGAGGGAATTTATTTTAATCATTTTCAACTTGATTTATCCTTATTTAATCTATCAATTTTTTTTTCTGGTAATAAGATTCTAAATTTTTAATTGTTATAAATAAATCCTTATGTGCTGCAAATTATTCATAATTAGACAATTAATGAAATTTTAGACTATATAAGTTTCAATTTATAATTTTTAAATATTTTTTTTTTGATTTTTAAACAATTTAATAATATGTTATTTTTATAAAATACCAATAGTGTCAATTTTGACACTATTCATTTATTTGACTTTAAATAAAATACACACAGAGGATATATTAGAACTTAAAGATTTAATATTTTCCTAACATGTCATAGTACTCTATAAAATTAGTGTATCACATTAAATAGTTTATATAATATTTATTTTACTATTTGTAAAACAAATTATTTGATTTTTCTCTTAATAAAATAATTTCTAAAACATTTTTGTATAATTATTAAATATACTTATTTGTTGTATAAAAATTAAAAATAAAATAATAGCATGAATATAAATATTATATATTTCCTAAAAATACATTTAGTTGGATTTATCTTCTAAAACACCCAAATTTTAAAATGTTATATTTATTAAATTATGAAGCTGACAACTTTGACATCATATAAAATAAAATAATATAAGTGTCATAATCACTTTTAAAAGATTCCAAACTGTCATATATTCATTAATTGGAAGATAAGAGTGTATATATATACACTACAAATAAGTTTTGGTCAGGTTTGTGGGCTCTTTAATATTTATTAATATTTCAATAAAAACAATATTATTGATTTTTTTTACTAAATAAATAATTTCTGCATCATTAATGTATAAGCTAATAAGGTAATTAAATAACTCTTAAAAATTACGAATAAATTACCATGATAAAGAAAATCATTTTATATTTCAAATTAGTATTTATAACCTAATTTATATTCTTTATAACCATAAATTAAAAATACTTTAATTATTAAAGTTTGAGTGAGACATATTTCACATTCCTTTAAATAAAATAAATTAAATGTATTAATCACCTCCAAGTGGGCTCTAATGGATTCCATTTCTACCCAAATATGACTTAAGACGAAATATAATCATCCAATTTTATTAAGACAAGTGATAGGTTAATTTTATAATATTATATTTACCCTTAATTACCTGATTTACCTTTTACTATGGTAAATAAAATTTACCGCAGTTACTATTCATAATGCCCAAAAAAAATTAATCTATTAATATAATTTGGACCCACTTATTCCAAATATGGAATCCATTTATCCAAATTCAATATATAGAAGTTTCAGAAATTAAATTAAAATTAATACCGTTGTCGAAAGAAAATTGGTTTTTATTTAAAACATTGCAAAAGATTGAATTGATTTATCCTATTAATTCAATGTAAAATAAATGATAATGACATAAATTATATTAAATGGTAAAAATATACTCTATTTATACTTTAAAACCATTAAATATTATAATTTAACCATATAAATTATTACGATGAAAAAGGTTTTTTTTAATTAAAATATAACATGTTTTTACTATTCATTAAAATATGAAAGTTATCAGAAAAATATCAAATATTTATCCAATGTAAATTTTTATATCATGATTGAATAGAAGTAGTTTATTATTTAAAATTTAACTTATAAACTTGTCAAAAAATATATTTAAAATAGGTGCGCCATAAAAAGGTGGCTAAACTGCATTTTTTGAAAAATACTTATTTTACCCGAAATATTTATTGTGTTCTTATACAATGTTCTATAAAATGTGTATGATGAATTATAATCTCATAAAATTCAAAATGTATTTACTACTATTCATAACGGCTAGTTTATAATATTATTATAACCATATATCATTGTTTAGTGAAACCCGGTATTGCGTACAACACACGTTATCGAGGAAGGTTGGGAGTGCGTGTAATGCAAGCCAAGTCAGGGTTGCGTGTAGTGCAAGACTCCTTTTTTTTTACGTATAAAAAAATCCAACCATATTTCATTTATAAATTGAATATATATATATATATACTCAATGTTGCGTATAATAACTACTATCAAACAAATTTGAAATTGTGTGTAACATGATCCATGATTAGTGTTGTGTATACTGCAAGATAATACGGTGTTGCGTATAGCACAAGATAATCTTGGTGTATTGTAAAACAGAAGATATAAAAGACATTGAAATGAATATATCTTATAAAATTTCATCTTGTTACATTCTACCCCCTTAAAATGAATTTCTCCCTCAAAATTTGTTGGGGTTATAAATCGTTTATTATTCATAGAATCCCACATCGTAAAAAGGAATACTAAAACTTAATTTTAAAAACTAAAGTATGAAATGTAACTATTACCCAAAGTAACTCATCACTGGGTTTCCATATAGGATAACATAGGAGAAAATATAGATATCGAAGAAAAATCTAACCATCAAGTTCTGATGGAGAGTGATAGAGAACATGGATAAAAAAAGAAATCAATCACAAAGCCATAAATTTGTGATGATCTAAGGTACCATATGATTAATCAGATATAAGAGAACTAGGAAAACATTTTTGGTTTTCAATATCATTTCCCTAATGTTGAAAATTTTGAATTAGAAGAAATAATTGCTTGATTTTAGTACAATCTCACTATTGTTCGTGCCTTGACAAATTTCCACCTCATCTCTTAAATAAATGAAGTTGAATTTGTTATTCGTGAAGTGTTAGAAGATCATGTGATAGAATGATGGGTCATTCCATCTGTTTCAAACAAAAAGTTAGCAAAAGTTATCAAATATACATAAGTCCATCTATGGTGTGGTTAATCGTATACGATTCCAAAAATGAACTTACACTCCATCTATCATACCGATTAATAAAATAAAACTAGTTTCTACTAACTAGGGACTTCCTCTAGGCCAGTGGTAGGCGATAAAGGCATGTCGCACATCAATTGTGGGTTAGATTCCCGTATCTTTTTCCGATGCGACAGGTTTTCGTCCATCCTACAAGTTTTCCTTTTTCTAAAACTATACTATTATAGCATAACAAAAGGTCAAGACATAATCATTACTATCTGATATCAAACTTAATCTATTCCAATATTTAGGTTTATCCAAAATACTTCTGTCTAATCTCATAGTATAAAGATAACGATTACTTGAAATGTCATCTACCGAGAATGTGAATACCATCATTTATCATACGATATATCTTGTTGGTCACACTCCAAACATGTAAATACCTTAATCATTATTTCTCGTGAAAAATGAATTAACATAGAACCTTAGTGAAAACATGAGTGCTATAAAATGTTATCTCTTACCACATACCAAAATCCCAAAAATTATATATACTCAAACCATGATATCACTTAGTCCTTATATCATTCATGAGCTCATGAATACTATCAAACATCTCATTATCTCCTTATTCCTTCATTATGCGCATGTCATCTACTTTCTAAAAATATCTGAATAACCTTTCATGGTTACCTGTACCATTCAACATATACTTTCAAATTCTCTAGGAAAAACAATAGTGTAATAATCCATAGATGTGTCTTTATTCCATAGTACCATTACCTATAAAACCTAAATCATGATAAACATAAATCATTCCACTCCCTTCTTAAACCATTGACTAAGATTCAGCAATTATTTCATCTCACATATCATTTTTAGTCTCTTCATCATCATCAAAATAAATACTACCCATATGAACATGATGATTCTCTTCATGATACTTTCCCTTAGGTCATTGGTTTGCATAATGCCCATACATTCCACATTGAAAACATTTAATCATTGTTGATGTCGTTGCAATACCATTATCCTTGTCCATGGTGTTAACTAAACCTTTTCCTTTGCACTTACTGGAATTGTGTCCTTATTTTCCACACCCAATGCATCTTCCAATTTCTTTGAAACAATCTCCCTAATTCCTCCTTCAACATTATTTACAAGAGGGAAATTGAACTTTCTTTCCTCTATGATCATCATGAAATTCCATCTTTCTCTTATTATCTCAGTTGGGAAACATACCAAAGTGGAGATTATTGATCATATTATGAGATTGCTGATTAGGCATAATAATGATATGTGGACTTCCAGATCAAATTTCATTTGGGTTATCATGAAGAATATCATTTTTTTGTCCAACATATCCTCCATTATCGTGAATCTTCCTGTTTGCAACCATTTTCTAAAACCCAAAAAGAATAGTGTGAGAGGCACAAATCATGCTAGGAAATCAACATAATAAATGTATAGTACCATTAATATATAACATCTGAGGTTTAATTCTATGATCATTACCGTAATTCTAGTACTATAACATATAGATATACTTAACCTTAGAGACATTCCTAGACAAACCTTAGAAATATCTCTAGGGATTTCACTAAAGTTTTCACATCTTAGTTTCCAATGGTTAACTAAACCTTTCCTCTGATACCAACTGTAGAAGCCCAAAGCTTGACGTACATGGACATTACATTAATTTTTTGGAATACTTAATACATAAAAAAAATAGAAACCAAAGGACCGTAATAGTTTAGTGTCTTTGGAAAAATGGAATATAGTCTTATAATCTTTGTGAAAGATCTTCAACATCTCCCATAAAGATATTCGCCTTTTATTTTCTTACCTAAAACCTTTCTTTAAATCCTGGGGAAAGAAAACATAAAAAGGGTGACCTCAAATTCTCAGTAAGGGTAAACATAGAGAACATAAAACAATCCATAAACATTTTAATGCAAAAACTTGAACATAAAATCTAAACAACAAAATCTTGAGCAAAGACATGAATATTGGATATACGTAAGGCATATATCATAAGGGAACATCAATAATGATAAAATAACATGGGAATAAAACATGTAATTGTGGAAAACCATTAATCACATGATATGATTTCTATAGTATCCAATGCATTACTGTCAAGACCATCTTTGTGGACAAAGTCCCTTCTCTAAATCGTGTTCACTCCTCGTTCCAGTCCTGTATCACTGAATTGGATTAACATACCGTTCCAGCCATTTCTATCTAATGAAATATACAATCATTACCCAATGCATTGGATGGAGATATAGGTCCCACAAATTTTATAATGAAATAATTCTTTCATGTGCCACAAAATCATAAAACATACATCATATTATAACCCATTTAATAGAATGGGATTCTTAAACATCATTCCTTCATAACATAATCCATATAATAAAATTGATATCATTTCTTCATAAGAAGAATCAAACCATGTAAATAATGGAGTAATTATACTTGAAACATAAACATATTAAATAATGTCATTTTAGATGGAATAAAGTTTTTATAAAACACTTAAATTGAATTCTTGAGGAAAATATCCTTTCTTCTTCAAAATCATCTTCTTTTCACAAAATTCAATGAAATTTTAAAACAAAATGGTTTTTTTAAAATAATGATGCAATATTGTATAGGAAGATTCATAAAAATGAGGCGTTATGAAACCGTAAAAATCCGTTCACGCCGTATAAGTTAAAAATAACATTCTCCTCGTACATTTTTCAAAACATTCGAAATGTACCTTGTATGGTAATCAAAAGAAAGATTCCTTCCATAAGATATGTTAAGAGTAAAAAAAGGGTAAAAATGACTTTAAACATAAATTAAAGAAAATGAATCATTTTATGAAAACATTTTTATAACATATGGTCATGGAAAATAAACATAACCCGAGTAAATACTTACGTATAAGCAATCTCGGATAAAAATGAGATTACAAAATTATCCCTTTGCTTATGTCCGATAAGATTTGTATGTATCCCAACCTATAGTATAATGATGTAAATAATGTAATTGATTTATTAAATAATCATATTAATTGTTATTATATCATATATGGTTCACTTTTGACTTTATATTACCTGTTCTTTTGTAAATTCCATTTTAAAGCAACAGTTTGGGTAAAATCATTTCATTTATGGTACGTGTTTCGACTTGTTGTTCTTGATGTTATTACTTATATGCTGATTTAAATATTTCCAAAATGTAAAACATGATTTATATATAATATATATTCATCATATACATATATATATGATAGATCGATAAATGGAATGAAATACACAGTTCATGGAGACGGTAGGTCGTACGTACGCATGAACGCTGTTTTGGATTCCTAATTGAATTGAATGGAATTAAGTGCATGACATACGTATATTAATATAGATAAATCCAGTATCATTATTATTTCATATATTTCATGATTACTTATCATATATACTTTATAATCATTCATTAATGATTAATCATTGAAAATGAATCTCATCGAGTCGTGGAGATAGTAGTTTGTATGTACGCACAAGTGATGATATCATTCCTATAATTATTGAATTGAATTGTAGTGGATGATACAATATATCAGAATAAGTATGATTTTAAAATAACTGTGTATAGTTATTCATTACACCATTATACGCATCCAAGTATGGTGGTGTTGGAAAAATAGATTACACCACGGCGTGGAGACGGTATTCCGTACGTACGCACGTGCGGTGATTTTTTCCCGTAGGATGGATAAAAGGTGAAATGGGGTTGTTTCATATTTATAATAACATATAGGTATATTAGTTATACTTATGTTATTACTTTATAATGAAACAATTAAATAAGAAGAAGTTGAATAAGAAAGAAGCATGAAAGAATCGGCAGAAAAGATTACCTCTTCTTCGACGCACCTCCTTTAAACATCTTTTTAGGGCACTAGGGTTGGTCTTTTGAGAATACCAGAACCCATATGATATGACTACAGTGGTTTATAAGAGTAATGGGTAGGATTTGGTAGAGATTCATGGCTCATAAGGGTGTGAAGTGAAGTGAGAAGGGGTTCCCTTTTTATAACGGAGGAGAGGGGCACCTTTCCAAATCATAAAATTATTAATTTATAATAAATCTAACCCCACATAAAAACCTCCAAAAATCACTCATATTCGAATATTATATGAGATAGGGATTTAATCTCATTAAAAAATAATAATATTTTGACATGTAAGGAATTTATTTTAAACATTATCAACTTGATTTATCCTTATTTAATCTATTAAATTTTATTTGTGGTAATGAGATTTTAAATTTTAAATTGTTATAAATAATTACTAATGTGATGTGAATTATTCATAATTAGATAATTTGTGACATTTTAGGCTATATAAATTTCAATTTATAATTTTTAAATATTTTTGTGATTTTTAAACAATTTAATAATATGTTATTTTTATAAAATGACAATATTGTCAATTTTGACACTATTCATTTATTTGAATTTAAATAAAATCCAAATAAATGATATATTCGAACTAAAATATTTAATAGGTTCCTTACATGACATATTACTCTATAAAATTAGTGTGTCACATTAAATAGTTCATATGATATTTATTTTACTATTTGTAAAACCATTTATTTGATATTTATCTTAATAAAATAATTACTGAAACATTTTTGTATAATTATAAAATATACTTATTTGTTGCAAAAAAATTAAAACTAAAATACTAGTATTAATATAAATCTTATATATTTCATAAGAATACATTTAGTCAGATTTATCTTCTAAAACACCCAAATTTTAAAATGTTATATTTAATATATTATGAAGGTGACAACTTTGACATCATATATGACATCATATAAAAGAAAATAATATAAGTGACATAATCACATTTATAAGACTCCAAATGGTCATATATTCGATCATTGGATGATTATGGTGTATATATACACTACCAAGAAGTTTTGGACAGGTTTGTGAGCACTTTAATATGTATTACCATTTCAATAAAAACAATATTATTTATTTTTTTACTAAATAAATAATTTCTGCATAATTAATGTATAAACTAATAAGGTAACTAAATAACTATTAAAACTTACAAATAAATTACCATGATAAAGAAAAACATTTTAACTTTAAAATGTGTATATATATAACTGAATTTATATATTTTATAACATTATATTAAAAATACTATAATTATTAATGTTTGAGTGACACATATTTCACTTTCTTTAAATAAAATAAACTAAAGGTATTAATCATCTCCAAGTGGGTTTTAATGGATTCCATTTCGACCCAAATATGACTTAGGATGAAATATAATCATCCAATTATATTAAGACAAGTGTTAGGGTAATTTTTTATTATTATATTTACCATTAATTACCTGATTTACCTTTTACTATGGTAAATAAAATTTACCGCAGTTACTATTCATATTGCTCAAAAATTAAAAGTAGATTTTTAATATAATATGACCCACTGGTTCCAAATATGGAATCCATTTTTCAAAATTCAATACAAATATGTTGCAGAAATTAAATTAAAATTAATCTTGTTGTCGAAATAAAACGTGTTTTTGTTTAAAACATTGTGGAAGATTGAATTTATTTAACCTATGAATTCAATGTAAAATCAATGATAATGACATACATTATATTAAATGGTAAAAATATATTCTATTTATACTTTAAAACCATTCAATATTATAATTTAACCATATAAATTATTACGATGAAAAAAGTTGTTTTTAATTAAAATATAACATGTTTTTACTATTCATTAAAATATGAAAGTTATCAGGAAAATATAAAAACTTTATCCAATGTAAATTTTTATATCCTGATTCAAAAAAAGAAGTTTAGTTTGTATAATTTAACTTATAAAATTGTCAAAAATTATATTTAAAATGGGTGTGTCATCAAAAGGCCGCAAAACTGCATTTTTTTAAAAAATACTTATCTTACCCGAAAAATAGATTTTGTTTTCATACCAAGTTCTATAAAATGTGTAAGATGAATTATAATCTCATAAATTTCATATTTTATTTACTACTATTCATAACAGCTAGTTTATAAAAATATTATAACCATATATCATTGTTCAGTGAAGCCTGGTATTGCGTACAACACACGCTATCGAGGAAGGTTGTGATTGCGTGTAATGCAAGACAAGTCAGGGTTATGTGTAGTGAAAGACTCCTTTGTTGTTGCGTATAACAAAATCCAACCATATTTCATTTATAAATTGAATATATATATATATACAGTGAATGTTGCGTATAATAACTACTATCAAACAAACTTGAAATTGGGTGTAACACGATCCAAGATTAGTGTTGCGTATACGGCAAGCTAATAGGATGTTCCATATAGCACAAGATAATATTGGTGTATCGTACAACAGATGATATGAAAGACATTGAAAATAATATATCCTATAAAATCTCAGGTTGTTACAATATCCTTGCATTGAATCTAGAAAATAAATCTTTCGAGTATCCAAGTTCACCGCAATTAGCATCCAATGTTGTCTAAAAACACAAAAAGGAATAAGTAATAAATGAAGCCAAAATTTAATTAATATTATTTAATCGTAGAGTTTTACCCCTGTATGGTTGGTATTAAGTAGTATCTGTCATTTGTAATCTTCCTTTCAAATTTTTTCAGCAAGTCGTTCACTATTTCATTATTTTTTGATGGATCTACTTTCGTCAGATGTGATGATGGGGTATGAGGACTAACGAGTCCAAATATTGTCTCATGTAAAAATTCCTTCAACTGTTTTTCATATATACATCTTTAAATAATATATAATGCATTTAGTCATAATTTTCATATTAGATTTTCTTTTAGAAAATCAATTCAGGAAAAGGTACCTCATATATGTATTAACAACTGTGATGCCTAGCCAACCGTTTCAAGGATCTCATTTACATTTTTAGTATAAATGGAATGTTGACTTTCCACACAGTATATATTCTCTTTGCAGACCACTATATGACTACTACCACCTCTTAGATTCGTATCCACATGAGTCTTCAATGCTAGTAAATGTGGATAGAGAACAGGTGGTGTTATTGTTCATTTAGTAGCTTCTTGGGATCAGTTGGTCGATCGTTTAGCTGGTTTTGAGCCGACGTTTGTCACCCCATTCTCTTTCTCCGTCTATAATAACATTAATTGGTCCAGGCCATTTTTTCATTAATTGTTAAAGGTTTACCATGAAAAATAATGAAATAAATACCTCTTTGGCTGCATGTACTCTTACAATTTTTGATGGACAGACAATGAATGTTCCAATAGCCTTTTCGACCATATAAATATCACCATCATCAAGTGGAATATGTAGCTCTGCATTTGTCTCATGATCTATAGTAATCATCACTTTCAGATGATCTTTCGGAAGTTGTCTATTATGCAGCGTGTCATCTGGGATGTTGAACGATGTAGCCCTCCCTACAAGGTGATAGGTGGGTGTTGACAGATATAAATCACAATCATTATCACCCTCTAGAAGATCAGTATAGGAAAATTATCAATGTTTGTTTGATTAACATTTCATGGGAACAATTATTAGAATATAGATTACCATGCATATGATAGAACTTTGAGGGGAATGGCTCTCCTCAAAGCAGGTGGGGGGTGGGCGGGATCATCATGTGCTGGTTGTTCCTGGGTTGTGTCTTCTCCATGCCTCCCACACATAAAAGTTGCTACCAACTCTCCCTACCATTGCAATAATTCTTCAAGGGTTTCAAGTTTTTATCTCATTTGTTTCAATGTTTCAACTCTATCATCCGTTTTTTTCTTCTTCTCATAATATACTCAGGGTGTCACCTCAAACCCTGCACCCCTGACACGAACGTATTTTTTTGGCTGCATCAAAGCCTTCGATAATAGGTCTTCATCCACTACAAGGGTAGCTAATTCCTGTGACTATCAGATATAGGAAAATAACTAATTATTTTTATGTAATATCAATTTAAAACGAATATTTATATTGTCGTGTCATACTTACACAAATTTCCCCCACATTTTTTGTGTTCTCTTCTATTAGCTTCCCTTCCTTAATCACACATGCCTCCTTCCAAAGCACATGACGTGGGATGGAAGTGTATTTGGTTTTAGACTCATCAATCTACATATAAACATATAAAGATAATTATGATGTTGTTTGTTAGAACCTAACAATTTTACTATAAATTTAAAATAGGTACCATTTTATTTTCTAGTGAAGTATACCCCATCCTAGCTTTACGATAGGGGTATGTTGATTTTGATGCACGTTCCTTATTTTCTTTACAGAGTTGATGTTTCATAAATGAAATATTAACCATCAAAGTGATGAATAAACGTATCCTCAAACAACATATTATCACCCACAATAAACCTAAAACTTCTCATTCCCACTGCGGCCAATAAATGTATCCCATGCATCTTGGGATATCAGGTGAGTGTGGAAAATGGGTGGGTGTAGGTTTATTTTTCCTTTGGAATCATTCAAGTGACATCTTGTTAAAATAGTGTGAAAACCTTGACGAATCCTTCCTGCAAGCCTTAGTACATAATCCTTGTGTTAATTTTATATTATAAATGAATTCTAAAAGAGATTGAGAATAGTAAGACATTGTTTCATTATTTGATTTACTAGTCAATTAATGAAATAAATTCATAATGTTACCATAATTTCTTCCCAGATCACAGCCTCCAGCCAGGACACAACTTGGTGCCATGAATCTATGTCAATCGGCACACGTTGCCGAGTGAAAACTCCAATGTAACTACTAAACATAGCCTTTTTGGGATTCACATGTTGGCATCGTGCATTCCATCCAACGTCAAATTTTATTCCTTTTGTATTCACCTTAAGAACATTGTCTAGCACCGTCAAACTACAATGCACCTGTGTTTTATGTGATGTTGATCCTTCATTCCTGACCATTTCATTGATATCAACATCATCTATATGTTAATATTAAATGTTAGTAACAACATGTGTTGATGGTTGTTGGACCTCAACACTAGGAGCAGCAGGAGCCGCAGTAGTAGGAGCCGCAGGAGCAGTTGCAGGAGCAGTAGTAGGAGCAGCAGTAGCCGCAGTAGTAGCCGCAGCAGCCGCAACAGCAACTTGAGAGACTTTTTCAGCCTCAAGGTTAGGAGAACCAGAATGTGAAGAAGTCATTATCTGCAATAGTGGTTGAATAGTTAAATTAGATTACATAAATTCAGTAATGATAATATAATAACATGAGATAACAAGATCTATATTACAAACAAAATATAACTTGTTTATTGAACCCTCTTTCTTTTTTTCAAAGGATGAAGGGATTTGAAACCTCTATCAATTATCCAAATCCCTTTATTATTGTCTCTTATAACATACAAAACATCATCTACATTGGGACCGCACAAAAATGATTACGACGTACCACTAAAAGGATCGCCCTCAACTGAATTTTCATCGTATCTTTCAGTAGTTTTGTACACTAATAGAACAATCGACCACTTTCGGTTTGCGGGGTCTAGAACATAAAAAACTTGTACTTATATTGATGCCATTATAAACTATTCGTCTTTGTACCCATCTTTACTAAAATCAACATTCAAAAATCACCATTCATCTATTTTAACACCACTGTTGTTGTCAACCCATTTGCATTAAAAAATCTGAAATTGGAATGTGGTATAATCCAAATCCCATATTAGTTTGTTAATGAAAAAGTATGACATATTTTCATAAATTTGATTTCATTCCTTACTACTAGAAACATGCATCTCTTTATCCACTAGTGTAACTCAAATATTTTTCACGGCACTATCTTCATCATGTTCATTTGTATAGAATATATAACCATTAATTACATAACCACTGTAAGATAATACATACACACTTGGTCCAGCGGCTAGCCATCGAAGTCATTCTGAAATTGAATTTATATTTTCATCCAACGGCTTAAAAATATGGTCCCAAAACCATTTTATAAACTGGTGATTATGTGTATTAGATAACTATTTTTCAGCCCTTGATGGATTCAACTACCTAATAATTTCGTTGTGAGTTTCAATATATAGAGCAACCTCCCATCTTTTATGAAAAAGTAAAAGGTGGGCCTGTTACCGATCTGTAATACTGATTGTCACAACATATCATCCAGAAATTCCCTCACCCTCAAAGCATCGAGTGGGATGAGATTTCGGGAGACAAATTCATTCCACATCATATAGGTATTCGGTACAAAATTCAATGGTTATCTCAACAATATATCACTCCACTATACAACCCTATGGCCAACTTCGATTTTGGACATACCCTTTAAAAATCATCATATACCGCTCAATAGGATATATCCATCTATAGTGCATAGGACCACAAAGTCGAATCTCTCTCACCAAGTGAATCATCAAATGAACCATCATATCAAAGAATGTTGGTGGAAAAAACATTTCTAATTCACATAATATGATGACAATTTCATTTTCCATATCTGAAAATTTTGCTGGGTCTAAAAATTTGCTACATATAGCTTTGAAAAAGAAACAAATTTTGCGTAACGTATGACAAAAATTCCTGGTCATAATTAAATTTAAGGCTATATGAATTAGATCTCACATCAAAACATGGAAGTCTTGTGATTTCAAACCTTTTAGCTTCAAATCATTCATTGACACAATGTTCTTTATATTTGATGAATAGCCCTATGGAACCTCTACATCATTGAAGAAGTTGAAAAACTAGTATCTCTCCTCCGTAGAAAGAGTATATGTAGATAGAGGAAGAAACAATCGATTTTGACCCTTCACGGGAGCCAACGCTTCTCATATTCCAATGTCAACCATGTCCAACCTTTCCTTAATTCCATCCTTTGTTTTTTCAGGGGAATTTAGCAACATTCTGATAACACTGTCGTATACATTTTTTTCCACTTGCATAAAATCAAGAAAATGTCTGACGAACAAACAATTCTAGTATGGTAATTCAAAAAAAAAATTGATTTCTTTTTCCAACTTATTTTCATAAGGTTTTTCAAAAATGGTTTACCAAAAAGAGTGTTCACATCTTTTACTTTCTCAAATAGCTAATCACCAGTTAGTGGAGATGATGTTGCACATTGTTATGAACTTCCATTGAATGATGTCGTCCAAAATCGGTACTTATGACGACGAGGTAGAAATCTACGATGACTTAGAAACACATATTTCGATGAATGTTTCAACCTAATTGATTATGTATCTTCTTTGCACACAGGACACCCTTGAGTTCCTTTAATACTCTAGCCTGAGAAATTTTCATAAGCCGGGAAATCATTTTGTGTCCCATACAACATCACTCTCAATGTGAAGTATTCACTTTTATAAGCATCATACAACATAACACATGAATCCCACAATAACTTCAAATCCTCGATCAAAGGATCCAAATAAACATCAATATCGTTACCTGGTTGTTCTTGTCCTGATATAAACAAGATAACATGATAAATTTCCGCTTCATGCATAACTATGGTGGCAAGTTATAATTTACCAACATAACAGGCCATGTACAATGAGTGCTGGTTTGAAAACCAAAATTATTTACTCCATCTGTAGATAACGTAAGACGACGCTTTCTCAACTCTTTTCCAAATTCCGGATACTCATGATCAATTTTCTTCTATTCAGGAGAGTCGGTTGGATGACGTAATTTCCCATATTTATTTCTTTAATCTGCATGTCACTACAATTGTCTTGTTGTTTCATCACTTCCATATAGATGCATAAACATTGGATTGATTGGAAAGTACCATAAAACTTTCATAGGATTGGATTCATCTTTCTTGTATAGAGAAGCACCACACTTTGGACATTTTGTAATTGATTTGTTCTTTTTTAGAAACAATATACAGTCTTTCGGGAAGGCATGTATTCTTTTAGAAATCATACCCATCAAGCGTAGCATTCGTTTAGCTTCATATGTTCATCTTGGCAGCTCATTTTCTTCAAGGAGAATGTCATTCAAGAGAGCAAGTAGTTCTGTAAAACTGAAATCACTCCATCTTTTTCCTACTTTCAATTTATATAGCTTCAATACAGCTGAAAATGTTGTATACATGGTGCAACCAGCATACAATAACATATTTTCACAACTCTTTAACTTATCAAACTATTTTGGGAAATCACAGTGTTCTTCTTCAATTGTCTTTGTCATTTCGTCAATAAAATCTTCATCATCATTGACATCTGTAATCACATCCTCCATACGGTCTTCTTCATTATCCATATTTTTATTCATATCTGATGATCCATAAAACGTAGTTTTATCCCAGCCATTAGCTACATTCTCTTTTTATCCATGTTTATTCCAACATTTATAACTCTGATCTATTTCGTGACATATCAAATGTTCTTCTAACTCCTGTAGAGTAAGTAGCCTAGAATAACAACAACGTAAACATGGGAAATGGATTTGAGAAGGATCAATTGCATGATCCTTTGTGAATATGATGAACTCTTTCACTCCGTTCACGTACTCTATTGTCAAATTTTTAGCGTACATACAATATTTTTTCATATTCATCATATTTGAATCTCAAATATTAGTATTTAGAATTTGGTGTTCGGTCGGTGGCGTGTTGGAGGGGAGTTAAATGAAGGATATTATTTTAATAAAATTAAAAAAATACCACTATAATCCCCCTTTTGTGCGCATATGGAAGAAATGATCTTAACCCCTATCCCCATTTTGAGCGATATAAAAACCTAGGTGAAATTAAGAATAAGAGGTGTTGTCGATCTCCAATATTGATGATGATCGCACCTGGATCACGGTGCAGAAGCTTTGGAGCATTGATTTTCACCTGAATCTTCATAGTTTCACCATGATGTAGGAATATTTTAGTTTTAAGTCCCAGTCCAATTTTTTATGTGATGTTTTAAGGTTGTATATCCCTATTAAGATAGTTAGATACCCCTTGAGGGACTATCTGTATATTTATAGGGAAATATATCTAATTAGGGAGGTTCATAGGAAATTCCCGTTTTGAATTCCTGATCACAAAAAATTAAGTTTAGTGTAACATTCCTTGTATTCTACCCATTTGGATAAGATTAATTTTAGGTACTATACGCAATGTACCTGGGTTACATACCATGTTGTGAGCTTAGGTAGTGTGGCCAAGGGACATGGCTAGGGAAGCGGGGTCAATGTACATAACTATGTGGAAGTACATGGCCAGAGTACATGGACATGGGATGCAAGACATAGGCATGGGTAGACTACATTGACAAGTGGCCAGTTAGTAGGGACACTACATGTACTAGGGGGTACATGTTGTGTGTGTGACATGGTTGGCTGATCCATGTTGGGAAAGAGATGGTTAGAGGACCAAGTGAGGTGATACATATCATGTAAACCACGTACACATTATGTAAGCTCAAGTGGACATCCAATATATACATCATAGGACACAAATGGGTGTTAAAGTGGGGTCACATGCCACGTAGACCCTAGTATATGTCATGTACTTACCTTGGAGACTATGAACTTTCATATCTTCTTCATTAGGGCTCGGATTTCGGTCTATGAGTAGTCTATCATAAGGTATTTTCTGCATAGAAAGTGATGGTGGACAAGGTTTAGGACTCAGAAATGTGATGAAATCTGATGTTTTGGTTTTATTAGGTTTACAAAATTGGGACCAATAGTGGTTGATTGAGTCCACTGGTCTATACCTATGAGGGTACAATTTGGAATTATATCCTCAGTACAGGATTGGGATTCCAAAAAATGGGATGAGATGGGGTATAGTTGTATCATCCCTCTATGCAGAATAGGTCGGGATCGTTTATCATATAATTCTACCCTATATTGGGTTCTCGGAATCATTATGACCAACACTACATGGGTGTAAATCCCTTATCTAGAAGGATATCCCTATAGGTTTTGTGGAATCACCAGTTATATATTCCCCTATGTGGTGGGTGGTTCTATTAGGGTTTATGGAATCATTGAGTATACATTCCCCTACTTATTATGTGGTCCATGTAGGGTTTTTGGTATCATCTAGAGTATGATCCCCTACTTCTTGAGTTGTCTGAGGTGGGGTTTGTGAAATTATCATGAACAACACTACATGTGTAGTTGTAGACCCCAGAAAACGCGTCCCCAAAATTTTCCAAATGCTTCCATACATGATCCCAGATCGTAGTCCATTTCGCAAGCTTCGATTTGGTAGGTCGTAGGGCCCGAACGAAGTTACGAATTAGGAGTTATGGACATTTGATGTTTGGCTGGAAAACTGGTTTGCAAAACCCATTCGCGAAGCCACCTCCGTGATTACAGAGCGTTTCCGCGAAGTAATGAGGCGAGAGGCTCCGCGAACAAATTTGACGCTCGCGAGCCTGCCACTAAGCTCCAGAGGCAGTACCTCTCTGTGAGAGAAATTGACGTTCGCGAGCGCGCCGCGAAGCGCCTGAGGCGGCGCGTGAGTTCTGCTTCGCGGCGCCCCTGGCCTATAAATACCCAACTCACCCCCTTCTCCAGGGGAATGGCCATGGCCACTTCGCCACTTGGGCGGCTGAGCGGAGCTCCGCATTGCAGCTCTGCGAGGCCATGATCCGCGGGCAGCTTCTTTCGCGTTGCAGCTCCACGAGACCATGCTCCGTGAGTCCATACTCTGCGAGCCAATGCTCCGTGATGCTGCTCCGCGAGACCATCCTCCCTGAGTCCATGCTCCGCGAGCCTATGCTCTGAGATGCTGCTCCTCGAGACCAAGCTCCGCAAGAAACCTCTGATCCACGAGACCCCTTTGCTCCACGAAGCTACTTCGTGAGACATTTGCTCCTCAAAGATACTTCGCGAAGACCTATCCTTCGCCAGGCTCCTACCTTCGCACCCACCGGTCCATACCGTGGGGGCAGCGCCCCCGCTCCCCCATGAAAAATGGAGAGTCACAACGCGAACTTTTCAGGTAAGGATGCCGGGATTTTCCATTGCGCCCTTATGCACTCCCACCTTCAACCTATGGAATACCATGATTTCATACACTACTCCACACACCATGAAACACCTTGACTTGATGTATTCCTTTTGGTCTCTTTCCTATGTTGTGAGTTGATGTTCTCATCATTAATTCCCCGAGTACCTTGAGTCGAACCATTCCTCATGCAACTCCTCCAAACCCAATCACATGGCTCCTATGCCAGGTTGAACCAGAAAGGGCCGCCCTTGCTTAAGTCACAACACCAACCATTTCTAGGCACCTTATGCGTAAAAGTCTTATCTACATGACTATAAACTATAGTACTCCCTATATTCCTAACATAGGATGACTATTTCTCCAAACAAGAGATGCCTCGTGCTCCTAGTATAAAATTCCAATAGTCCTATCTACATGACTATAAACTGTAGTACTCCCTATGTTCCTAACATAGGATGCCTCTTTCTCTAAACAAGAGATGCCTCATGATCCAGGCATGAGATGCCAATAGTCTTATCTGCATGCCTATAAACTGTAGTACACCCTATCTAACAAATGATATGATTCCTCTTTCCCTATACGAGAGATTCCTTATGCTCCAAGCATGCTAATAGTCTAATCTACATGACTATAAACTGTAGTACACCCTATCTAACAAATGATAGGATGCCCCTTTCTCCAAGAATGATATTCCTTATGCTCCTAGCATGAGATGCCAACAGTCCTACCTACAAGACTATAAACTGAAGTATTGTACCTATGTTAAAAACATAGGATGAGTCTTGATCCAAATAAGAGATGCCTTATGCTCTTAGCATGATATGCTAATAGTTCTACCTACAAGACTCTAAACTATAGTACGCCCTATGTTCCTAATGTAGGATGCCTCTTTTTCCAAATAGGATATGCCTTATGCTCCAAGTGTAAGATTCTCAATGCCATGACTACAGTGGCATGCTTCCAATTCCCCTTGGAATTATCCCTCTTGTGCACCAGTGCATAGGTGAAGGCCTCAATTCATCAGTGAGATGGGATGCCCTCATGGCCAGACATGAGGAAGACATTACGGGAAGCATCCTTTCATAAGCCCCATTCATCATTGCCGATCCATAGCAACATCCGGGAAGCTCCTTGTATAAGCCCCATTCACCATTTTCTCTCCATAGCGACATCCGGGAAGCTTCCTAGCGTAAGCCCCATTCACCAGTGTCGCTCCATAGCGGCACCTGGGCAGCTTCTTAGCATAATCCCCATCCACCAGTGCCACACCATAGGAGTACCTGGGCAGCTTCCTAGCGTAAGCCCCATTCACCAGTGCCGCTCCATAGCGGCACCCAGTCAGCTTCCATGTGTAAGCCCAATTCATCGTTGTCGCTCCATAGCGACATCCGTGCAGCTTCCTATTGTAAGCCCCATCCACTAGTGCCGCTCCATAGCGGCACCTGGGAAGCTTCCTAGAATATGCCCCTTCCACTAGTGCCACTCCATAGAAGCACCTGGGAAGCTTCCTAGCGTAAGCCCCATTCACTAGTGCCGCTCCATAGCGGCACCCGGGCAACTTCCAAGCATAAGCCCAATTCATTGTTGTCGCTCCATAGCGGCATCCGGGAAGATTCCTAGTGTAATCCCCATTCACCATTATTGCTCCATTGCGGCACCAGGGCTGCTTCCTTGCGTAAGCCCCATTCACCGTTGCCTCTCTATTGCGGCACAAATGCATCTTCTTTGCGTAATCCCTATCCACTATTGTCACTCCCTTTCAGTGGTAAGCCATTGACATCCCTATGCAGTAGTAAACCGTTGACACCCTATCCATCGGTAATCACTTTTAATACTATTCAGCGGTAAGCCGTTGACATCCTCATCCAGCGGTAAGCCGTTGTGATCCCATTTAGCGGTAAGCCGTTGACATCCTTTTCCAGTGGTATGTCGTTGTGGCCCAATCCAGTGGTAAGCCGTTGCGACCCCATTTAGCGGTAAGTCGTTCACATCCTTATCCAGTGGTAAGTCGTTCACACCCAATCTAGCAGTAAGCCGTTGAAACCCCCAGTCGGCGGTATGCCGTCATCAGAAGAACTATGTAGACTTTGATTCCCTACCACAGGGATACATAGGAAGCCTCTTCAAGTCTCAGGCCCGAAATCATTGTCATTCTGCACTTCAGGCCTCCATCCTAGTGTAAGTCCCAATACCATGGGCCGCCAAATGCATAATCCCCTCTTCGCTTCTCACGGACGCATCCTTCTAAACGTGATCGTCAGGTCCCTACAACCTCTTGTTTCTCACACCGACCATGACTCACGTGGGCTTAGAGTGAAAACTGACCCTGACCCCCACCCTCAGTGAACTACGAGTACTTTGATCCATGTCAAGGAATAGTACGTATGTAACCTCCACGAGGTTCAAGCCCACCACTCGGTCGTTTATTCACGTCGAGTTCCACCCTCGTCCAGCATGATGTTAAACTGTATGCCTTCATCCAGCATGACGTTAAATAGTATTCCCTCGTCTAGCATGACGTTAAACTGTAATTCTAGTCCGACGACAATCCATTGTGACCAACCCGAACTATGAGGACTTTGATCCATGTTAAGGCATGGTACGTAGGAATCCTCTCAGAGGTTGAAGCCCATCTCCCATCGGACCAAGGTCCCTCATTTACGTCGGTTCGCCGACACCCACCACCATCCTGAACTACGGGGACTTTGATCCATGGCAAGGCATGGTACGTAGGAAGCCTCCATGAGGTTCAAGCCCACCATCTGTCGTTTATTCACGTCAGGGTTCACTCTCGTCCAGCATGACGTTAAACTGTATTCCAGTCCGACGGCAAGCCATTGCAACCAACCTGAACTATGAGATCTTTGATACATGTCAAGGCATGGTACGTAGGAAGCCTTCATGAGGTTCAAGCCCACCACTAGTGGACCCATGGGTCTACTTTCACGTCGGTTCACCGATGAAACCATTTGAACTACGAGGTATTTGATCCATGTCAAGGCATGGTACGTAGGAAGCCTCCCCGAGGTTCAAGACCATCCCTCATTGGAACAAGGTTCACCTTTACGTCGGTTCACTGACGACACCCATCGGACCAAGGTCCACCTTCACATCGGTTCGCTAAAGACACCCATCGTACCAAGGTCCACCTTCACGTCGGTTCACTGACGATGCCCCTCGGACCAAGGTCCACCTTCACGTCGGTTCGCTGATGACACCCATTAGACCATGGTCCACCTTCACATCGGTTCACTGATGACACCCATCGGACCAAGTTACACTTTCACGTCGGTTCGCTGACGACACCCATCGGACCAAGTTCCACCTTCACGTCGTTTCACCAGCACCATCCCGAACTATGCGGATTTTGATTCCCTGCAATGGGGATACGTAGGAAGCCTCTTTAAGGATCAAACCCAACTTCACCGTCGCACCTTCGATGGTCCCATTTCATTCCCCCTCCATTTCATTCATCCATCCATCACCCATCCTGATTCTCACCCGGGCCGCTACATCCTGGTGGGATCATGACAACCACCTCCTCACTGCTCCTAGCGGTGCATAGGCCGCTTTCCATGTGTAAGCCCCATCATATATCTGGGTCGTTGTCCTTTGTGTACACCCCAATTCATCACCCTTTTCCCCCCTAGGGAGTGCACCACCTCGGATCCATCCTCATTGGGGGTTCTGATCCATCCATCATCCAGATGTTCTCCCTTTGGGATATACCAACCTGATCCGTCTCTATGGGACGTTCTGATCACCCTCATTCCATCTCGGTAAGACACTAAACTCATGGCCTTCCTCGTGATAAACATGAGATGACTGAGGAAAACATCGGATGACACGCCTTCGGCGTAACCATATCCGTAAGACGTTAAACTCAAGGCCTACCTCATGATAAACATGAGATGCCTGACGAAAACCTGGGATGACACGCCTTTGGCGTAACCGTCTCTGTAAGATGTTAAACTCATGGAATACCCTGTGTTAAACATGGGAAGCTGAGGAAAACCTCAGATGCATGCCTCGGGTTCTGCACCCTTGAGATTCCCTCTTATGAGGAAGAATACAGGTTCCCCTATGTCCGCGCACCCAGAGATGCCACGACATGGTTGATGTTTCCGTCTACTCCGACCAAAGGTCGCTACCATGTCAATACCCTATGAAAAGTCTTGACGGAAGTAGTGTAATTAACTAGTGTCCATGAAGATATGGCACCGGGAGTGAGATTCACGAACAACATATTGAATCTATGTGGGAGACCCGGACTAGGTGATGAGTTCTAAGGAGGAATCCATGGAAGGAAGAACCGATATCCCATCAACCTGTTTTGATCAAGGAGCAGACGCCCCTAAACATGGAATGAATTTCTCCCACCTTTGGAAAGTAGGAATGTGGGGAAACAACTGCGCGTCCTCCACAGATGGATGTGCGTGCCCCGACGAAAGCATCAGAAATAGTAGTGATCCCCTATCTGAGTGATATGATCTCCAAGATGTCAAATTGTGTTCTTTGTTCCCCCCAATGGTCTAGGGTGTGATCCCCTATTTTAGTGGGATCTTGAGTTACCTAATTGGGTTCATGGTGTCACCCAGTAGTCCTATGAGTCATCTCCTATCCAAGGAGATGTGGTCATTGGTATTTCTAAAATAGGCTCATAGTTTCCCCCAACGGTTTTGGGAGTGATCCTCATTTTGAGTGATTATACCTTTAATGGTTCCAAAAGGGTTAGCAGAATCCCCCATCAAGTATGGGTGAGACCCCTATATATGTATCGAGATATGCTGTATTTTAGCATGACTTTATTCATAGAGAGATCTGAAGATCATTTTCAGTCAGATTTAGACCACCTAGGATGGTGAGGGTGTTCCATTGGCTTAGGGATTCCCAAATGAGTGAAATCTATTGGATGTTTCATTTGGGATAGAATTTTTGTTCTTGATGGAGTGTACCTCTCAGCCAAGTGTCATCTAGGATTACGGATCTTATGATGTGTGTCTTCTTGTACGGGTGTTATCTTTGATCCTTAAGTATAATCTTGTAGTTTGTTATGAGGTCAAAACCTAATGATACATGAAGTCTGAGATAAGTATATATGGGTGATTTTGGGATTCCTTTCTGTGTTGTCACATTTCTTGGTTTACACACCATGTCGATCAAGCTCACTAACCATTTATATATGAGGATGGGTTCGAGATGGAGTCTCTCTTATTTGGGTTCCCTCAAGCTAGGTCGACCAGGATATTTCCTTTTAGTTTATCCCTTTTATTTTTGGTTTTGGGGTGCCTAATAAGTATTGTTATACTCACCCCATCATGGGATTTTCCCCCACATGTTGTGCCTTGTACAGATGATGAGCCTTTTGATGGAGTTTCAAGGGGACCCAATGTAGGCGGAGATTAGGGATATAGATAAACCAAGGTGTTTTCCAAATCTAGGTTGTAGAGATTTACAACATTTTCATTGAAAGTGATCCCCTAGTTTTGAGCATGCCAGATGCTTTAAAAGTTTTTAGTGGGCTTTCATTTTTTCCTTTTTATACTTTTTTTGTACTCTGGTTGTGGGATAGGTGTATGCATTCATTTATTTTTCATTTTATTTTACCCCTATACTATTTCATGGAGATATTTGTGGGTGTGTTCATACAACTAACATAATATAAGGCCTCCCATGTATGAAATATGCCTACTCGGCACTGGACACAAACCCCTAGCCTATGGAGTTGGGATTAGGGTAGTTGCATCTTGAGCCATGTTAGGTCAGGTTGTGATAGAGTAGTATCAGAACAGGTTCCACTTTGGGACCGTAATGTCATTATATTAGTTTAGGTTTCCTATTGATGGTGTTAAAGTGTTTCAAGTTCAGGTTTCAATATAGGGACTCCAGTGTTGGTGTGGTGGATTATGTATCCATTCAATAGGACTCTGATAAACATGTTTGTTGACTTGGTACATTAGGGCATTATTCATAGGGAAATGTTGGTACAAGTGTCATAGAGAATTGGTTTGTGGATTTCTCTATCCTTCTTGAGTCATCTCCTAGATACAATCTTTGAACATGGTATGTATTAATTCTATTTTAGGATGCCATCATAATGATATCCATATAGGATTACTCGGTGGTATTATGATAACAATTCACCCTGAGATGATGATTTAGTGCAGGGCACTGGTATAGAGGTTGGACCTCTAGGTTATCCACCATTTGTGCAGCAACATTTTAATAAGAATTTTGTGTTACAACATAGGTCGAGGTTACATGAATGATAAGTGTATTGCACGAGTTCCATTGGAATCAACCTATGAGGTATCAGGGTGATCCAGACCCCTAGGCAGATAATGACTAGCTTGAGGTAATCACAAATATTTTTCACCTTTTGAAGACACCTCTTGATCTGATGGTGGTTCTAGCGGTGAGAATTCTATAGGGTTCAATCATGTGAGGGTGGAGTCCGGTGATGCAGACCCATGATGAGGCGACGCTCACTTGGTAAGATTTAGAGCACAGCTTCATGGAATATTTCTATCTAGTCATTTTGAGATTAGTTTGTATATAAGAGTGTCTGCATCATCGAAAGGATATCATGTTCAAATCAGAGTACTCGGTGAGGATTATAGACCTATCCTAATACTCCTTGGATATGGTTTGGTTTCTATTTTTCATAGTAGAAACCTTTGAGTAATGGTTATTCCATGTGATCAAGTCATTAGTGGTATCTCAATGCATTACCACCTATGTTGGAGTGATTGAGTGGGACTTGGTGGTGAAGTGCTTTCTAGATGAGCAGACCCCAACTGTTAGTGTTGGTCCCATAGGAGTTGAGACCTCAGTAGCTAGTAGCTACCGACATGCTCAATGATTTGGGCATGTGTGGAATTTGAGGAGACTATGCTAGGAATGAGGGTATGAGGATCAAGGGTTCTATTATGGTTTTGGTTATCCATAGGAGAGGATTTGTTACGCTTGTGATAGTCAGGGTCATCTTGCTCTAGATTGTCTGACCCACCGTTCTGTTGAGAAGGAGACGATCTATGGACTGCCTTAGAATAGGTAGCATTTAGAGCATGGAGTTTTTCACGTTGTAGGATGTGGAGGAGGATCAAGGAGAGTAGTATTAGGTGATAGACAATATGATCTGTTTCCACCACCACCCCTAGGTGGTCTATATTAGGCTCAGGGAGATGGAAGACAGGGGTGAGAATAACTGAAATCCATGAAGGCATTTTACCTAGAGTCTATGATTAATATTATAGGTATGATCTATGTCCTTTCTACTTTTTTGTATTAGTATTGATAGACACAATTTTTTGGCACTCTTTTCATTCTGATTATTACTCAAGGTTCAACCAGGGTGACATAGGGCATTGTTAGAACCCCGAGTTAGTATTTTTTGATGTAGCTTTGGATGCATAAGAAAGATAGATGTTTCTCCCACCAGGACACATTTTTTCATTCAATTAAAACCATTTGGGTGATTCGGTTCCATCCGAATAGGAATAGTTTTGATTTTTGGTGGACTAGTTCCTTCGAATTATGTATTTAGGGCAGGGTTTTGTGTTAGAGGTTTCCGCAGAGGGACCGATAATACCCATTGTGTGCACTTGGGAATCCCATTTTGTTCATTGATACTATCCAATATTCAGAATCATATTTTTATACGATATACTTGAGGAGAACCTAGGGCAGTTCATCCAAGTGCTGATGTGAATGGTCAGGTTTCTTTAGTATCTTCACCAGGATTGAAAGGTGTTGTACCAATAGTCCCTACGAGTGAAAATGGATCATGGTGCTTGTTTTTGAAACCTTTCATAATTGAGAAGGATTTTCCCCACTTGTTACATGATGTCATCCTAGTTTTAGCTCTATGTTTGTGTGATTTGGCATTGTGGTTACACTAAGTTTGTCCTTGTAGGCGTTATGGGAACCCCTTAGTGAGGTCACTTACATGGGAGTCCCAATGGAGAGATTAGTTTTGTCCTTATACTTGGGATTTATCTTTTTTAGGGATTAAAATACATTTGGTGTGTAGGATTTTATGACTTGGGTTTTGACCTATAAGCCTTTGTAATATTTTTAAGAATATTTCCAAAGTCAAGCACTGAGTTAGAGTGGGATTCAGGGGCCTAGGGATCCTTAGTGTGGTGATATTAAAATATTATATATATCTTATAACAAATGCACAATTTCTTTGAAAATGTGGAATAAATTCCATGAGTAGTATAAGATTAGAAATTTGAGGTTGTGGTTAAGTTCATAACATAGTGTTTACCCTAGGCATGAAACACATTTTTTTGGTGTTGGTTGTTTGATTGGAGGCGTGTTGGTAGGGTGTTAAATAGAGGATAGTATTCTAATAAAATTAAAAAATGCCCATCCCCTCCCCCTTTGGTGTGTTCATGGAAGATATGAGACAAAACCAACTCTCCATTTGGCTAAATAGATGAACCGAGTTGAAACCAAGGAGAAGAGGAATTGCATATCTCCGTTCATGATGGTGGTCGCTCTTGGATCTTGGTGTAGTGGCTACAGAGCAAAGATCTACACATGAAGCTTCATCATTTCTCCACGAGGTAAGAATAATTGAGATTTATGTATTACTACCCTTTTTATATCTTATTTTAAGGTTTTAGAGACCTATTATAATAGTTAATTACCCCTTGAGGGTCAATTCTAAGATTTCAGTAGAAACTAGTATGATTTGGGCGGCTCACATGGGATCCCCATTTGGAATTCCCGATCACACGACCTTAAGTTCAGTAGTCCATGTCGTGTGTTCTTCCCATTCAGGGGAGATGAATTTTTCGGACTATAAATCATGTAATGGGGTTATACATTGTGTAGTGAGCCCAGATCATGTGGCTGGGGGACATGGATTGGGTATTCATGTCAAAGGGCATGGCTGTGTTGAAGTACACATCTAGAGTTCAATGACACGGGGTGTCAGACAATGGCATTGGTAGAAAACATGGCCAAGTGGCTGGTTAGTTGTTATATTCTATGTACTAGGTGGTACACACCTAGTGTGTGACATTACAGTACGATCCTTGTGTGGAAAGACAAATTCAATGGCTTGGTTGTGGTGAGACACACCATGTACACCACATAGACACCATGTAATCTCATATGACCAGCAAAGTTGTGCATCCAAGTACATGGTCGGGTTTTCAAGTTGGGTCACATTCCATGTAGACCCCAATAAACATTATGTAATTCTCTTTTATACTACATCCTTGTGTATATCCTTCTTTGGGTCTCAGATTCAGGCCTTTTAATAGCCTATACTGAGTAGTTTTTTACATAAAACGTGACGGTGTCTATGGTTTGGGCCTTTGAGATGTGATTTCAAGAAATGTTGTCGGTATCATAGGTATTTGATGTTGGTAAAAAAATGGTTGAGTGAGTCCCTTAGTCTATCCCTATGAGGGTATAGTTTGGTATTAAATCCTCAATATAGGATTGTGATCCCCTTGATAGGATGAGCTTGGTTAGAGTTGTAGCATCCCTACATGGAGGCTAGGACATGATCCTCTATCATATTGTTTTACCCTAGAGTGGTTTCTTGGTATCATCATGAACAACACTACATGGGTCGTGATCCCTTATCTTGCATAATAGACCAATAAGGTTTGTGGAATCATCGGTTATATGATCCTATATAGAGGTTAGTTCCAGTAGGGTTTGTGGCATCATTAGGTATGTTTTCCCCTCCTCAGTAGGTACTCTCTGAATGGTTTTTGGTGTCATTGGGAGTATGATCCTCTAATTTGGTAGTTATACTAGGTGGGGTTTGTGGAATTGTCGTGACCAACACTACGTGATCAGATTTCCTCTATCTGAGTGATATAATCTATGGGATATAAGATTGGTTTTGTGGTGTTTTCAAGCAGTCTTGAGTATGATACCTTATCTAATTGAGATCTTGAGTTATTGTATTGGGTTTGTGGTGTCCCCTACCAGTCCTAGGAGTGATCCCTTATCTGAGGAGATATGGACTTTAGTATTTCCATACTGGGTTCGTAGTGTCCAATGTTCTTCCAGTAGTGATCCCCATTTTGAGTGATGAGACCTTTCATGGTTCTAGTAGGGTTATCAGAGTCCCCCATCAGGGTTGGGTGAGATCACCTATCTGAGTGTCGACATCCGCTGGGTTATAGTGTGACAGTACAAGAAAAAAAATTACTTGTGATGGGTTATTGGGATGGGATTAAATCCCATTGCAAATAGTCTGTTGAAGAGGATATTTGCGATGGGAATAGGTGCCTCGTCGCAAGCGTAGTTAGCGTTCCGAACTGCACAAAAGGGTATTTTCGACAAGTTGGCACCGCTCGTTGCAAATGTCGGGAGTCAGTAAGACAATGTGGTGCCAGGCGATCCCCCGTCGCAACTAGTTTGACCCCGGGAGGGTATTTGCGACGGGACTCATTGAAAATAATCGGCAGTGGTGAAAACCTATTTGCGACGGGATGTTGTCTCGTCATAAATAGTGTGTTGGAAGGTTACTTTTTGAGATGGGGCCCATCACAAATAAACTTTTAACCACTGACTGTAATTAATGCTGCCGAAGAGATTTGTGACGGGACCCGTCGCAATAAGTACTATTAGAGATGCGAATCCCATTGCAAATAATCTTCTCACAACTAATCTAGCCTATATATACCTCCCCCTCTGTTTTTTATTCTATCCTCCTGAATTTCTTCTTCCTCTGCTTCTTTAAACACTAAATTTATAGTAAAAAATTTTGAGAGTTAGTTTTTTTTACGAAGAAGTTGTGAAGTCGCCTACAATTATAAGAGATCATGATTAAAGGTATTTTTTAATTTAGTATTTATTTCATTTCTTTATATTAATTTTAATTATTTTTGATTAGTTGTAATTAAGTTAGATTTAAATTGTTTTGTCATCAGTATTTCTTTGTAACAAAAAAAATAAATTATTAGTACTAATTCTTATTAATTAATAATAATTAATAATTATTAACAATAATTAGTAATGTATATAAATAATTAGCGGTAATTAGTAATTAATAGCTATATTTTCCAGTAATTAATAGTAATTAACACTAATTAGTAATAATTAGAAATAAATAGTACTAATTAGAAAAAATAGTTATAAATATTGACAATTAGTAACAAATAGCATTAATTAGTAATAATTAGTAATAATTACTAGTAAATACTTATCAAAAGTAATAAATACTAATAAATTCAAATAAATAATAATAAATACTAATAAATACTAATAATTAGTAATAAATACTAATAATTAGTAATCAATACTAACTAATAGTAATAAATAGTAATAAATAGTAAGAATTTGAAAAACAAAATACTAATAAATATTAACAATTAGTAATAAATAGTATTAATTAGTAAAAATTAGTAACAAATACTAATAACTAGTAAAAAATACTAATAAATTGTAATAAATAAGAATAAATACAAATAAATAGTGACATATACTAAAAATTAGTAATAGATACTAATAATTAGTAATATGTAAAGACCTGGAAATTTCAAGGAAAATTTTTTCATAAAAACTTTGGAATTTCATGAGTCTGCAGTTTCTGACGGTACTTGATTCCAAGGCCCGGTGTGCCCAGAATCAATTTCTGAAGTTTTGTTCGGGTACGTTCAGTAAACGTACGTGCGGATTTCTCTATCTTTTTAACCGTTGCTTGAAATCAATATCTGAGGGCACCGATAAATTCACAGCACCGGTATTCTCCTAAAGGGACCTAAATCACAGTTGCATTTTATGCAGGTTGAAAAGTAATTTTTGTGGATTTAGAATAAAATAAATAAAATTTGTAGTACACAATTTTATTTATGGATGGTGGTTATTTCCTCCAAAGGGGAGTTAGAAGTGGGTCCCACACCCACATAACCTCCCATGAGAGGATTAAGGGTGGTGGGACCAACACATGGCCTAAACCTTTCATCTCCCCATAACTCCCCTTAACCCCATTAACACCCCCATTAATTAATTTTCTAACTCATCTCTTTTAAATTTGAAGCTCTCCACATCCCTCTCATTATGATTGCCAACTCAATTAATTAATATCCTTATTAATTAATTATCACATCTCCTGTTTTGAGTTATTTTGATTTACATGGAATTTCTTTAAAGTTTAGAAGTCTATTATAATATTTTCATAGAAAATATTTTTGGTGGGGGAACCTCTGGAGAATTGGAAGAGCATCATTCTTCAACAAAGAACCCCATCCATCCAACGAATAACCACCGAAGAATGACGATCGTCTCCTTCGATCTTCGGCCAAGACAAAGGAGAAGGAGCCACACGCAAGGAATGCCGAGAACGCACCATCCTCGACTCCTTCTTCCACGACATCAACGAGTTGACGTCGTCTCCCCGCGATGTCATTTTCTGAGACGCCCGACTACCACGAACCTTATTTAGAGGTACGTGTTTCTTAATATTTATAAGAGAATAAATTATATCGTTTGTGTTTAATTCTATGGAATAAATTCAGCCAATTGATACCGCCTAACACGGAGGGTGCGGGCCGAACGAACACGGCCCGATGACCCTCTGATGTTTCCGGAATTTTTATTCGCGAAGGAGGTGTGTTGGAAGAGGTGGAGATGAAAGAAGGTAGCGGCTGCATGCCGGCCGCATGTAGATGAACCAGGGCCCACAACCGCGGGCCGCTCGGCCAAAGAAGAATCAGCTAGCTAATGCCTGCCGGGCCGAAGGGAGACCGCGGTGCAACAAGGGGTGCCGCACTATGGAGAACCATGGCCCACACTTTGCGGGCCACTTCTCCAGGGAACTGGACGGCTCGTCTACCGGTTGGGATGAAGGTGTCGCGGCCCCCGCAGGTGCTGCGCCAAAGGACCGCGGACTGCCCGTGCGGGCCGCTCGCGCCGGGAAGACCGGTCAGCTTCGGCTGGCTGGATAGAAGGGCGGATCCACTTGGCACCGCTGGTTCAGGAGACCGGGGGTTGCGCCCCCCCCCCCCCCCCCCGCAGTGCTTGGCCATCTGGGCCGTGCTGCGCGGCCACCAGGCCGCGCCCTACCGGGCCGGGTCGTGCCCTCTCGGGTCTAGTCGTGCCCTATCAGGCCAGGCCGCTCCCTATCAAGTCGGGCCACGCCCTCTTGGGCCAGGCTGCACCCTACTGGGCTAAGTCACACGCTTCATCGAGATGGTCTGACCCTTTGCTGGGTCGGACCCGCTGAACTAGGTCGGGCCTACCCGCCAGCCAAATGGGCTTGACGGGTCGGGCCCGATACGCTTAAATGTGAATAACTTAAAGACTGCATGTCTGATCGACGTGACGTCTACGACATTGGGACCCTCACAATGAAGTGGTCCTTTTGAGATACTCTAAGTGTGTTTTGGAAAATTTTGGAAAAAGGCTGGGTTTTTTGAATGCGCATATTTCCAACCAGGCCCCTAGAACAAAAATGCCAATATCTCTCAGACCGGGCATCCGATTTACGCGACGTCTGTCGCGTTGGGTTATTTTTGACGAGACGTGACTTCGGCATACATCAAATCTGAAATTAGTGAATGTTGATGTATCGACCCCTTTTCCCGAGGATTGGACCCTCCCGGAAGCGAGTGTGATGTGTACGGGAATCCTAGAGCTGGCTACGACTACGACGTCTACCGTACAGGAATCCTCTGTGGGTTCGGCGACGATGACTACCATACTGGAATCCTCTATGGTTTTGTTGATGACCACTACAATACTGCAATCCTCCATGGGTTCGACAGTGATGACCATTGTTCTTGTATCCTACGTGGGTTCGATTGTTTGACTTCTATTCTAGTATCCTATGTGGGTCCAACATAGTAGCTGGTCTAGTATCCTACATGGGTTCGACATCATAGCTGGTCTAGTATCATATGTGGGTTCGATAGCTTAGATGAATGAGTGACTACATCTGATCATCTTTATCACTTTACAAAAGATGTATACCTTTGTGAGATGAGTCTTGACTTTCAATCAATACCATTGGTGTGATTGACTTCTTTCTTGTGTGGACTGGGTTGTTCATGGGATCGAGAGTTGGAGCCGAACTAGAATTGATGACTTAGGTATATGTATGGGCATATACCTAAGTAGAGTTGGAAGATACTTATTGATTGTATATTTTCATTGTGGTTTATCATTCGTGCATTTTAGGAGACCTTTGGGGGTCTCGGGGTCCCTACTGAGTATCATTATACTCACCCCTGCACGGGCAATGCCTGCACTACATTGTGTTGGATGCAGACGATGGACAACACTGATCGTGGTAGAGACTTTTAGAGCTAGACGGTACCCGGAGGTGGACCACTTGGTGGGACGTACACGAAGAGGACGGACGGACCCGATGTGCTGAGGAGACTACATGTACCCACCCGTCAGATGGATTCCTAGAGGATGACCTAGTGATTGCTGATTCACTTTACTGCTGTTGTACTAGACATTAAGTTGTACTGTAATTACTGTTGGGCTTGTATTTCCGGCCCCTTTCTTTTCAGTACTTCCTTTTATATACAATTTTACTTTTTGATTACTTCTATTTCGTACTCTGTTGTGTTTGTTTTCTATAAAAATTCAATGCATTCCCTTTTAATTGTGATTTACGCCTTTGGAGATAGTCACCATCCCCTGACCTATGGAATCCGGGAATGGGGTAGTCACGACATGGGCCCCAGGGATGGGTCGTGAAAAATTGGTATTAGAGGAGTCAGTTCTACCCAGAACTCTGTACTCTGATAATTTTTTCTGTGGAGCAATAGTGTTAAGAGTATAGAGTGTGGTTTTCAGTCCATGGAGTCCGGTGTTAGTGCGGCGGCTGATGTATCCATACACCATGACCCTGACCTCTGATTTTCGACTCAGTTCACAAAAAAACTGATTTCATGTGTGTTTCCAATGTTTAATTTGTGATTACTTTCTTTCATCTCACCAGGTATACTATTTTCACCGCGGTGCACCTGTTTCTTTTCAGGATTGCCCCACGAAGGTAGCTAGCTAGGGTTCTGATTCATGTACGATATGGAAGCCCACCGAGTGACGAGGCCCTGGTGCAGGGCCCCTTCACAGCGGAGGTACCAACAGTACCACTATCCGCTGGGCCACCGATAGCTCCAGCCCCAGTAGCAGAGAGTACACGCCTCCTGAGTGCGTTGCACGAGTTCCAGTGATAGAGGCCACCCAGGTTCCATGGGGAGATGGACCCTCAAGCAGCAGAGGATTGGCTGGAGGCTATCATCGGAGTCTTCATATTGCTAGGGACACCAACCGACCTTATGGTGATCCTTTCCGCGAGTCTTCTGCACGCAGCTATAGGTAGAAAGTGGTGCCTAATGCTCTAGGTGCATGGCGAGGCATCTTTACTCGGGATGGACTTCGAGAGTCTCTTCCGCTTGGAGTTTGTCCCAGCCACCTTTAATGCGGTGTGGATTCAAGAGTTACTTCATCTACGGTAGGGAAGTATGATAGTAGATCAGTACCCAGCGAGGTTTACCAACCTCTCGCGATACTCCACGGACATGGTATGCGACCCATTCTTTAGGGATCATACCTTTGATCAGAAAATCAGACATGAGATCAGGGCTTCGATGATCTCACTCAGCATTCTGACGTAGGCAGGAGTGCTGGAGCGAGCCCTTCTTGTGGAGAGCTTTCTCACTGAGCTGACAGCAGTAACGAGACCCACCGTAGGGTGACACGTAGCGGAGTATTCTTCATCCGACAGTAAACAGTTAACGCAAAGGTCCAAGTAGACCATGCCATCAGGTGAGTGACCATAGGACACATGTTCAGTTGTGTGGGGCACACGGAACAGGGCCCGCTATACGAGGATCAGGCAGTGCTACGCATGCGTAGGGCAGGGTCACATGGCTCGGGACTGCCCAACCCACTGTGCAGATGAGCAGCAGACAATGGAGGGACTTCCTAGGCAGAGGTAGTGGTTCGACCATAGTGGTCTGTCAGGAGCAGGTAGACAAGGCAGAGTAGTTGGATGAGAAGTGGGTGGTGGACGACATTTCAAGGCTCTACCACCACCACCACCTAGAGGTCCACCCCGACCACAAGGAGCTGGAAGACAGAGGCAGTCTCAGCTCCAGGAAGTCGAGGCCTATGACCACGACACACTTGAGAAGATTCTAGGTACTATCTGTGTCTACTCTACCCTTTCTGCAGTGCTTATTGACACAGGTGTGAGTCATTCATTTATTGACGCTTCCCTTTTTCAGAGCTCGGAGATTACGACAGAGTTGTTGGCTCGATCCTTATGTCTAGAGACTCCTATGAGGGCAGACTCGACAATTACACATTGGTGACGATAGTGTGAGCTTACTCTAGGAGGTGATATCTTTGGCTGGGATCTTCTTGTAGTGGCATTGAGGCCTTACAACATCATCTTGGGTATGGACTAGTTATATACAGTCCATGCTCAGATTGACTGTATTAGGCGCAAGGTGCGGTGTGTCCACACAACTGGGTCCAGGTCCACATTCACCGGTGAGAAGGGAGCCTTTTCATTGCAAAATGGACTTATGCAGAGGAGATGGTAGTCGATCACACATCAGTTGACTAGTCTCATCTTTGGAGCGGTTGATGTGCAGAGTCCGAGTTATCCTGTTGTAGTGGATCTGTATGCGGATGTTTTTCCTGATGACATTTCAGGACTACCTCCTCGTAGAGAGGTATAATTCTACATAAACTTGTATCTTGGGACATCACCAATATCTACTCCAACATATCAGATGGCTCGTGCAGAGCTTTGTGAGCTGTGGGTACAGCTAGAGGACTTACATGGGAAGGGATTTATCCAACCCAGTGTTTCACCCTGGGATTCTCCGATTTTGTTCTCCAAGAAGGCGGTTGTGAGCATGCGACTGTGTATTGACTACCGTGGCCTGAATCAGTTGACTGTTAAGAACAAGTTCCCACTCTTGAGAATTAATGACTTCTTTGATCGGATCAAGGGAGCATGATGGTTCTTGAAGATAGACTGTTGGTCAGGCTATCACCAGTTCAGATTTTGAGATGAGGATGGGTAGAAGACGACCTTCGGGTGTCGGTTTGGCCACTACGAGTTCTTGGTTATGCCCTTTGGCTTATCCAACTCACCTGAAGTGATCATGAGTCTCATGAACAGGATCATCCAGCCTTACCTCGATCGTTTGTCATAGTCTTCATCGACGACATACTAATTTACTCTACTACTGAGGAGGATCATGCCTACCGCTTGTGGGTTGTACTGGATACACTCAAAGATCACCATCTTTATGGTAAGCTCTCGAAGTTCCAGTTTTGGATTCGAGAGGTTCACTTTTTGGGACATGTCATCTCAGAGGCTGGAGTTGCAGTGGATTCAGCGAATATCGAGGCAGTACATTCTTGGGAGCCACCCAGGAGTATGACGGAGGTGCGTAGTTTCCTGGGTCTGGTTGGGTACTATTGGAGATTTGTTCCATACTTCTCTAGAGTTACAGCACCATTTTCATCCTTGAAGAAGATGGGGAAACCCTTCGTGTGGTCAGATAGATTTCAGTAGATCTTTCAGGAGCTGAGGCAGAGATTGACCCGTGGTCCCATCTTGAGGCTACCGTAGGAGGGCATTGGGTATATTGTGTACTGCGATGCATCAGGGAACAGACTCGGATGTGTCCTAATGCAGGAGCGAGTGGTGATCTCTTATGGTTTGTGGTAGTTGATACATCATGAGCAGAACTACTCTACCCATGAACTAGAGTTAGCAGTAGTGGTATTCGCCTTGAAGATGTTGTGGAACTATCTGATGGGAGAGAGCATCAGAGTATATTCTGACCACCAGAGTCTCAGGTATATCTTCTCCCAGAAGGACCTGAACCTAAGACAGTGGTGATGTCTTGAGTTCCTCCAGGTCTATGACATTGAGATACTCTATTCTCCTGTGAAGGAGAATAATGTAGCTGATGCTCTCAGCAAGAGATCGGTCATTTATTTACTAGGAGAGGCGACAGAGCATCTAGCCGCATTGTAGATATATTTTGTGGTTAGAGATGAAGCAGCCTTTCTTTAGTCACTCACAGTCACTCCTCCACTCCGTCAGTGAGTCAGAGAGGAACATCGTGGGGATGTTGACTGTGAGACGCGATGTGCTCAGATATCCACAGGGCTGGCGCCTGATATATTTTCTGAAGGAGGGTAGCACCTCATCCTTTTCAGGGTACGTACTATGGTACCAGTTGCACAGCAGGAGGAAGTGTTGAGGGAGTTTCAGACTTCCCCTATAGTGGTACATCTAGGAGTGGTGAAGATGTACTAGGTCATCAGAAGATAGAACTGGTGGCTGGGTATGAAGAAGGCTGTAGCAGAATTCGTTTCATGATGCCTATTTTGTCAGCAAGTGAAGGTGGAGCACCAGGTACCAGCGGGCTTTGTTCAGCCCTTAGAGGTTCTAGAGTGGAAGTTGGACAGGATATCCATGGATTTTGTGATGGGGCTTCCACGTATATCCAGAGGACATGACTCTATCTAGGTGATCGTAGATCGACACACCACATCGGCACACTTCATACTGATCCGAGTGAAGGGCTTAGTAGAGAGCTTGGGATTCCTCTACATTCAGGAGATCATACAGCTTCATGGTGTGCCATTGTCTATCATTACTGATTGTCATCCTCGTTTCACTTCATGGCTATGGAAGGGGTTACAAGAGGCTTTCGGGACACAGCATAGCTTGAGCACCGCCTTCCATCCTCAGACGGATGGCCAGACTGAGAGGACTATTCAGACTCTGAAGGACATGCTCCGTGCATGTGTCCTTGACTTTGGTCGCAGTTGGGAGGATCACTTACCCTTGGTAGAGTTTGTGTACAACAAAAGCTACCACTCCACCATCGGTATGGCACCTTACGAGGCATTGTACGGCCGAACTTGCAGATCACCTCTGTACTGGACTGACCCAGGGGAGTTAGCAATTGTATGACCAGAGATGGTGCAGGCTACGACGGAGAAGGAGCAGATCATACAGGAGCGGATGAAGACTGCACAGAGTAGACATAAGTCATATGCTGATAGGAGACGGAGACCACTGGAGTTTGAGGATGGCGACCATGTTTTCCTACGGGTCTCACCTCGATGAGGTCTATTGAGATTTGGACAGGGCGGCAAGTTATCTCTGCGTTTCATCGGACCATTCCATGTCCACAGCAGAGTAGGTGAGGTGGCTTACCACCTGGCCCTTCCACCTCAGTTGCACCGGGTTCACGACGTCTTCCACGTATCTCAGATGATGAGATACATGTACAACCCATCACATATAATCTACCACAGGTAACTGGACATCGATGACGGGGAGCCATTCTCAGACGACCTGGTGGAGATCGAGGATCGACAGGAGTGTGTCCTACGTGGGCGGTCGATTCCACTAGTGCGCATTCACTGGCAGCACGGGAACCTCCAGGAGAGCACTTGGGAGCAGGAGCCTCAAATGCGAGCTTAGTACCCCCATGCGTTTCCCTAGTGTGAGTTGTATCTTTACGGGGACTTAAATCCATGATGTGGGAGTAATGTAAAGACCCTTAAATTTCAAGGAAAACTTTTTCTTAAATACTTTGGAATTTTCGAGCCTGTAGTTTTTGACGGCAATTGATTCTGCGGCCTGGTGTGCCTGGAATCAATTTATGATGTTTTTTTCGGGTGCGTTCAGTAAACGTACGTGTGGGTTTTTCAATATTTTGAACTGGTGCTCGAAATCGAAATCTGAGGGCACCGATGAATTCATAGCACCTGTATTCGCCTACGGGGACATATACCGTAGTTGCGTTTTATGTGGGTTGAAAATTAATTTTTGGGATTTATAATAAAATAAATAAATTTTGTAGTACACAATTTTATTTATGGATGGTGGTTATTTCCACCAAAGGGGATTTATAAGTGGGTCCCACACCCACATAACCTACCATGAGAAGATTTAGTGTGGTGGGACCCACATGTTCCCTAAACCTTTCAACTCCCCATAACTCCCCTTAACCCCATTAACACCCCCCTTTAATTAATTTGTTAACTCCTCTATTTTAAATTTTAAACTCTCCACCTCCCTCTCATTATGTTTTCCAACTCAATTAATTAATATCATAACTAATTAATTGGCACATCTTCTCTTTTGATTTTTTTTTATTTGCATGGAATTTATTTAATGTTGGAGAAGTCTATGATAATATTTGCATAGAAACTATTTTTGGTGGGGGAACCTCTGGAGAATTAGAAGAGCTTCATTATTCAACGAAGCACATCGTCCCTCCAATGAAGAACCACCAAAGAACGACGATTGTCTCCTTCGATCTTCGACAAATCCAAAGGAGAAGGAGCCACCCGCAAGGAACACCGATGATGCGCCATCCTCGACTCCTTCTTCCCCGACATCAATGAGTTGATGTCATCTCCCCACGACTCTATTTTCCACGATGCCTGACTACCACAAACCATATTTCGAGGTATCGGTTTCGTATAATTTATAAGAGAATAAATTATCTCGTTTATGTTGAATTCTTTGGAATAACTTTGGCCAATTGATACCGCCTAACACGGAGGGCGCAGGATGAACAAACATGGCCCGACGACCCTCCGATGTTTCCTAAATTTGTATTTGCAAAGGAGGCATGTTGGAAGAGGTTGCGACAAACGATGGCAGAGGCCGCACACCGACGTCATGCGAAAGAACCGCGGCCCGCAACCACGGGCCGCTCGCCAAAGAAGAACCGGTCGGCTAAAGCCATTCGGGCCGATTGGAGGCCGCAACGCCATAAGGGGTGCCACACTGCAGAGAACTGTGGGCCACACTCCGCGGGCCGCTTCAGCTTTTAACCGGCCGACTCGTCTGTCGGTCGGGATGAAGGAGCCACGGAACCCGTAGGTGCTGTGCCGAAGGACCGCAGACCGCTTGTGTGGGACGCTCATGCTGGGAAGACCGGCCAGCTTCGGCAGGCCAAATAGAAGGGTAGTGCGGCTTGGCGGTGCCGGTTCGGGATACTGGGGGGCCGCACCCCCCCCCCCCCCTCGCAGTGCTTGGCCACCGGGCCGAGCTGCGACAAGCCGGGTCGCGCCGCACCCTGCCATGTTGGTCCATGCCCTCTCAGGAAGGGCCGCACCGGGTCGCGCACTTCACCGAGCCGGTCCAACACTCTGCATGGTCGGACCCGCTGAACCAGGTCGGGCCGACCTCCCAGCCCACTGGGCTTGACGGGTCGGGCCCGTTACGCTTAAATGCGAATAACTTAAAGATCGTGCGTCTGATCGACGCGCGATTTGCGGAATTGGGACCCTCGCGATGAAACCGTCCTTTTGCGATACTCAAAGTGAGTTTTGGACAACTTTGTAAAACATCTGGGTTTTGGAACGAGCATATCTCCAATTGGGCCCCTCGAACGGAAAATCCAATATCTCTCAGACCGGGAGTCCAATTGAGGTGTCGTCTATCGCGTTGGGTTCCTTTTGATGAGATAAAACTTCGGGATACATCAACTTTGAACTTCATGATAGTTGATTATTGAACCCTTTGCTCGAGAAGAGGATCCTTCCGGAATCGAGCGTGCTGTGTACGGGAACCCTAGAGCTGGCTGCGACTGTGACATCTACCGTACTGGAATCTTCTGTGGGTTCGATGGAGATGACTACTTTTCTTGTATCCTACCTCGGTCCAACAGTTTGAATTCTATTCTAGAATCCTATGTGGGTCCGACAGAGTAGCTGGTATAGTATCCTACGTGGGTCCGACATCTTAGTGGGTCTAGTATCCTACGTGGGTCCGACAGCTTAGATGAATTAGTGACTACATCTGATCATCTTTATCACTTTACGAAAGATGTATACATGTGTGAGCTGAGTCTTCCCTTTCAATCACTAGCATCGGTGTGATTGACTTCATTCCTGTGTGGACTGGGTTGTGCTTGGGATCGAGAGTTGGAGTCGAACTTGAATTGATGACTAAGTTATATGTATGGGCATATACCTAAGTAGAGTTGGTTGATACTACATGATTGTATCTTTTCTTTGTGGTTTATTCTTCGTGGATTCTGGGAGACCTTCGGGGGTCTCAGGGACCCTACTGAGTATCGTTATACTCACCCCTGCACGGGCAATGCCCGCACTATATTGTGTTGGATGCAGACAACAGACAGTGCTGATCGTGGTAGAAACTTGTAGAGCTAGATGGTACCCGGAGGTGGACCACTTGGCGGGAGGTAAATGGAGCGGACGGACGGACCCGAGGTGCCGAGGATACTATCTGTACTCACCCATCAGGTGGGATTCCTATAGGATGACTTAGTGATTGCTGCTTTACTTTACTGCTGTTGTACTAGACTTTCAGTTGTGGTGTACTTACTGTTGGGCATGTATTTCCGGCCCCTTTCTTTTAAGCACTTACTTTTGTATACAATTTTACTTTGTGGTTACTTCTGTTGCGTACTCTGTTGTGTTTATTTACTATATAAAGCCAATGTCTTCCCTTTTAATCAGGATTTACGTCTTTGGTGCTAGTCGTCAGCCCATGGCCTATGGAAGGTGGGCTTGGGGTAGTCACGGCACGGGCCCGGAGGACGGGTCGTGACATAATAAATATTAATTAATATTAATAAATACTTATAAATTTTAATAAATTTTAATAAATAGTAATAATTAGAAAAAACTAGTAATAAATATTAACAATTAGTAATTAATAGTATTAATTTGTTATAATTAGTAATAAATACTAATAAATACTAATACATTCTAATAAATAGTAACAAATACTAATAAATAGTAATAAATAGTAATAAACTGTAATAAATTGTAATAAATTGTAATAAATACTAATAATTAGTAATAAATACTAATAATTATTACTAAATACTAATAATTAGTATCAAACACTAATTAATAGTAAAAAATACTGATAAATAGTAATAAATACCAATAAAAGGAAATAAATAGTAATAAATACTAATAAATACTAATAAATACTAATAAATACTAATAAATAGTAATAAATAGTAATAAATAGTAATAAATAGTAATAAATAGTTTTAAATAGTAATAAATAGTAATAAATACTAATAAATACTAATAAATAGTAATAAATACTAAAAAATAGCAATACATAAAAATAAATACTAATAAATATACTATTTAGTAATAAATACAAATAATTAATAATAATTAGTAATAATTATAATAAATACAAATTAATAGTAATAAATACCAATAAAAAGTAATAAATAGTAATAAATAGTAATAAATAAGAATAATTAGTGATAATTAGTAATAATTAGTAATAAATAGTTATAATTTGAAATAATTAGTAATAATTATTAATAATTAGTAATAATTAGTAATAATTAGTAATAATTAGTAATAATGAGTAATAATTACAAATAATTAGTAATAATTAGTAATAATTAGTAATAAATAGTAATAATTAGTAATAATTATTAATAAATAGTAATAAATAGTAATAAATAGTTCTAAATATTGATAAATAGTAATAAATAGAAATAAATAGTAATAAATAGTAGTAAATAGAAATAAATAGAAATAAATAGTGATAAACAGAAATAAATAGTAAGAAATAGTAATAAATAGAAATAAATAGTAATAAATAGTAATAAATAGAAATAAATAGTAATAAATAGTAATAAATAGTAATAAATCGTAATAAATCATAATAAATCATAATAAATAGTAATAAATAGTAATAATTAGTAATAAAAAGTAATAAATAGTAATAAATAGTAATAAATGGTAATAAATGGTAATATTTAGTATGAAATGGTAATGATTAGTAATAAATGGTAATAATTACTAATAAATGGAAATAATTAGTAATAAATAGTAATAATTAGTAATAAAAGGTAATAATTATTAATAAATGGTAATAATTAGTAATAAATGGTAATAATTAGTAATAAGAAGTAGTTGTAATTATTTATCCTCTTTTTCAGATTGTGTTTTTCTTACTTCAAATTATTAAAAAACATTAATGATTTAATATTTTGTAGAGAAATAAAGAAAAAGGAAGTTAACAACAATCATTATTAGATGATCAATCTTGGATAAATCAGCGTAGAAATCCAAATGGTTCTTGTTTAAATCCTATATATATTGATGGTGTTAAAGCTTTCTTATCATTTGCATCATCAAAACTAGAATTTGTTTCAAAAGGCATAATTAATTCTCCTTGTAAAAAATGTGCACTGAGAACGTTTGACACATTTGACAATGTTGGGGGACATCTCTTGGTGTTTAGTTTTCAACCAGATTATCTTTTTTGGTATCAACATGGTGAACGTAGTTCTAGAGAAGATACTAATAACTTTATTCTGGATCCATCATGGTTTTAAATTTTAGTACATGATGTTGTAGGTCCATCTTTTCAACAAAATGAATCATAGGATTTTATTGATTTAACTCCTGAGTTGGCACCATCCAAATTTTATGAGTTGTTGAGGTCTACTGGGGATGCATTATATCATGGTTGCAAGATAAAAAAATTAAAAGCGGTTGAAAAATTTATGGCTATTAAATCAGATAATCCAATGTCAAAAATATTTTTTGATTAGATATTTATTTGTTTAAAACACTTTTACCTAAAGGAAATGTGTTTCCTGTAAATTACTATGAGAGAAAGAGGGTAGTTTATAATTTATGCCTTAGTTATTAGATGATTCATGCATTGTCAAATGATTTCATCTTATATTCTGGTGAAAATAATTCATTGGATAGTTTTCCCACATGTGGACAATCAAGGTATAAAGAATCTCAACTAGGGAAGTCTGGATTGATTCATGTGAAACAATTGAGATATTTCCCCCTCACACACAGGTTGCAACTTTTGTTTATCTTTCATAACACAACATCATTGATGTCAAGGAACAAAACCACGATTTCAACTGATAACATCTTGAATCATCCATCTGATAGTGATTCATAGAAACATTTTGACCAACTGCATTCGTCTTTTTCTTTAGAATCCCGAAACATGTGATTGGGTCTTTCTACTGACGGTTTCTATCCATTTTATTCTTATAGTAGTCAGTATTCATGTTGGCATGTACTTATAACTCCATACTATTTACCTCTATGGATGTTGATGAAGGAGCCCTATATCATTTTGAAATTATTAATCCTAGGACATCTGAAAAATAATATTGATGTTTATTTAAAACCATTGATTGATGAGTTAAATTCATTGTGGTGTAATGTTGTTAGTACACATGATGTTGTTGTGAACAATATTTCATATTAAAAGCTACATTGATGTGGATGATTAGTGACTTCCTAGAATATCGCATGTTATCAGGCTGGAGTACACATGGTCTGAAATCATTTCCTTACTGTATGAAAGAAAACAAAGCATGTATGCTCGTCAATGAAAAAAAACCTTGCTATTTTGACTGTCATCGTAGATTTCTTCCAACTAATAATCTTTTTCAGAGGAAAAATTCTAATTTTAGAAAAGGAACAATTGAAAGGGATGAACCTACAAAAATGATATCAGGAACACAGTTAAAATTAGTTGTATTTTCATTACCTCCCATCACATTTGGGTTAATATTAAGCCAACAGAAAATTCATGGATTTGGGAAAGAGAATAATTGAATAAAACAGATCATTTTTTGAGATCTTTCATATTAGTCTGATATGTTGGTCCACCACATGTTGGATTTCAAGAATACTAAGAAGAACTATTTTTGATAATTTATTTCATATAGTTTGGGATACAATAGGTAAGACCAAATATAATGTAAAGGCATGATTAGATCTTTCCCGAATTTGTAGACGACCAGAACTTGAACTATTTTAAAATGTCAGATCAAAGAGGTTAATGAAGACAAAAGTAGCTTATTCACTGTCCAAAGATAATCGCTTAATATTTTTTCAGTGGATTGCAGATTTGAGACTTCCAGATGGCTTTGCTTCCAATTTGCGAAGAGGTGTTAAGAATGATCATATTACCAGATTTAAAGTCATGATTGTCATGATATAATGGAAATAATTATGCTGATTGGATTTAGATGTTTGTTGAATTATATGATTTGGGATTCAAAAACAAACATATCATATTTTTGAGAGATATTTTTGCGGCGAAAAAAGACTATGATGCACTAAGTAAACTGGAAGAATATTTTTTTGTCATTATATGTAAATTGGAAAAAAATCTTCTTGTCGGCATTATTTGACACAATGTAACATCTGATATTACATTTTACATATGAAGCTAAATGTGGAGGTCTGGTATTGCATCAATGGATGTACCCATTTGAGCGATGCATACATTAAATGAAGAAAAAAGTACATAACAAAGAATCAAGTAAATGATCAATTACTGAAGCTTATTTTCCAGAGGAAATTGATTTTTCCTGCTCTCATTATTTTGAATCTGAATATCCATAAAAACAATGCATGGGATGGAACTAGGAGAGTGATGATGATGAAATGGAAAATAAATTTTCAATTTGTGATCAGATAGAGCTTCACTTCAGTGGAGTTCATTAATGATGGATTTCAGAGGATGAACATCAAAAAGCTCATACATATGTTCTGCTAAATTGTGATGAAATGACATCATTTTTACTGTGAGTGATTTTATCACTTATTCTATAATTTATGTTACAGTAAGTAAAATTATTTTATTTTTATGTTATATAATATTCATATCAAGAAATAGATTCCAAAAATTACCGCAGCTGCTCTTGAAGAATGCTGACAAAAAATATTTTCTCACTGTTTTCAAAAACTTGTAACATAAATTATGGATGGTTTAATATATCAATTAAGTTTATTATTTATTATATTTATAATTGTCTTAAAAATTTCCAGGTGTATCAACATGCTTATAAAATTGATAAGGGACTATGTATATTGAGTAACCCACCATCCAAAATGGATAAATATTATAATGCATATGTGGTGAATGATTTTCGATTTCATACACGTGCATATGGGGAATAAAAAAGACAATAAACAGTGGAGTTTTCTTGAGAGGATCTCATCATAGAGAAACTGAAGTTGACTTTATTGGCATGCTGGAAGAAATTATTGAACTGTGTTATCTAGGGAAAAATTACATAACAATGTTTAAATGCCGGTGGTTGGATACTAAGAGAGGCTTTCATGTTCATTTGATTCATGGAATCATCGATATTAAATATAAAAGTCTTCTTGCAGTAAATGGACCATTTTTACTAGCTCAACAGGAACATCAAATATATTACCCAAATTTTTGTGCTACTTCAGGAGACCTGAGTGATTGGTGGAGCATAATAAACATGAAATTCCGAAAAAACCAGTTTACTCAACCTGAATGTGGTTACGATGAAGTATAAGGAATTGAAATTTTTCAGGAGACTACTCAAAATCCATATTTTTTACAAAGAGACATGAATATAGATGATGACACCCCACAATTAAGGGTAAGTGGTGATGATGATGTCAATTATGTTACAAATGAATTTGAAATGGAAGGAGATGATAAAATTGAAATACATATAGATATTGATGATGCTGATAATGAATATGAAGACATTGACAACATAAAATACGAAAATGATGATGAAGGTGAACATTGAAATAGTTAAATGCTGGTAATAATCAAAGATAATATATATCTATATGTAATAGTTATTGTCAAATATCTGCTAACAATAATCATTTTGTGTTTAATATGGACCCTCATATATTTTGTGAGTTGGAGGAGGCTGGACTACCTTTGGATGTGGAGGATTTGGGATCATCTGACCCTCAACCTACTTGTGGTTCATAGAGTATGCGGAGGGGGCGCGGTCTTCCATGACTGATGATTCATGACCCTATCTCCAAGCGGTGTCCACATCTTGGTTTCAATCCACGAATGCTATGGTATGATAACCTGTGTATTTTTTTTATATTTCATTAATTTTTTTATATACTAATTGTTTGATTATTTTTTCTTTTTTCACAATTTTGCACATGTAGTTGTTGGACAGTGGAGCACAATCTTGTGCAATTATTTTTCTTAGCCATCGATCACATGGGAACAGATTATCATTGATGTGTGACTTGGAATTTTCAATCATTGGTAGGTACGTAAATAAATAATATTAATGTAGAAATTTAATTCATTAATAACTTGATATTATAAATTATTTGTAGGGTTTATGGTATCCCATCAATGATAGTATGTGCAGTGCTATCAATGAGGCATGGGAGTTGTCTATGAATGAGTGTTTCTGTCACTGTTTGAACAATTTTAGAAGGACAACCATTAAGAAAGCCGGAGTGATAGTATTTGATGAGTCATGCATAACCCACCAACCAGAGTACATTTCATCTCACAATTGGGATGGATTATATTCACACAGTTTGAGTGGTGGATTTCAGAGGAGATCTTCATTTGGTTAGCAGAAGCAGGGGAGACAAGAGGTGACACATCAAGCTGGTTGTCATACAGTTAGGGAGTATAGAGAGAATCTGGTATGTATATTTTTTAAATATTTTATACAAGATTAAATTAGAACAGTTTATTTTATATTCATAGAGGTAGTCGAGCATTCCGATATTATAGAGTATGATGTTTATCAGAGGATGTACAATGATCTATTCACTAGAGAGATTAGAGGTGATCGCCAATGTCAGATTGTGGTAAGTATTAATATTTTTTAGTTTGTAAATTAACTACATATAATATTATCGATATTTTAATTTCAAATTAAAACTGAAGGAGTTATAAAAGGTTGTGACCTCTTAGACACGGGCTGAGATTCAGGCTGAGAGGGTTGATCATACTAGTGACCACCATTTCGATGAGCTGGAATGGATGCAGGCGACCCAGTATGCCTTCGAGAAGGGATGAGTAGTTGGTATTGGCTCTCATTTGACACCTGGGACGTATTATGGTTCTGCTGTGATGTCAGCATCTAGATCGGGAGGATATCATAGAGAGGCATCATCTTCTGGATCACAGTATTAGGAGGAGTTGCGAGATCAAACTGAGCTTATAGAGAGTTTACAGAAGCAGTAGGAAGAGATAAGTCAGCAGCAGTAGCAGCAACATCACGAGGAGGACATGCGTCGCTGGCAGTAGCAGAAACATGAGCAGATGGATTACATGCACCATCTAAATCATAGTTTAGGGATGGAGTTTCCTACACCATCTCCTCTAGCCCCTCTAGATGACTATCCCCCTAGTGATTTTTTTGTTCTATTATAAACATTTGAATTGAACATTTATTGTAATATAAACTATTTGTTGTTTTTATCTTTTATATTGGTGTAAATATGGCATATTTTTTTAATATTATAATATTTTATTAATTATTATTATTATTATATTTTTAATATTTGATTATTTTACTAATAATAATAATAATAATAATAATAATTTATTATTTTGTTATATTTTTTTATGAATATTAAAAATATTAATTGTTTTAGTTTTTTTTAATATTTTAATAATATTAATATTAATTTTTTCATTAATCATAATTTTTTTTTTATTTTATTAAGTATTTTTAAATATTGAGAATTTTTAATATTTTATATTTTTAATTTATTAATATTAATATTATTTTTTAATTAATCATAATTATAATTTTTTTATTAATTATTTGCGACGGGACCTTTGGTGATGGAGGCCCATCACAAATAGATTATATATATATTTTCTTAAAAAAATTGTGATGGGATTCTTTACCATTGCAATAACTTTTTTGTGACGGGCCCATCGTAATAGGTTTATAACATATAATCAATTTGCGATGGGATGTGGACCCGTCACAAATACTTTTTTTGGAGGGCCCATCATGAAAGGTTAATGTATATATAATGTATTTAACTGAAGATCTATTTTTGACAGAACCACTTCCCATCGCAAGTAGTATTTGTTGTGACAGGCCCGTCACAAAAAATACTTGTTGCGACGTCATTTTCTACAACAGGCTATTTATGACAAGACCCTGTCGCAAAAGTGTTTTTGTGATGGGATCCTGTTACAAATTGCCTGTCGCAAATATTCGAAATTCTAGTAGTGTGACATTCTTCATGGTGGGGTTTGATGAGCATGTTCTCTTGGATGTATTCCAATTAGGATGGAGGGTATGTTCCGTTGTCTTAGAAATACCTGATGGACTGTAATATCAGGATGTTCCATTAGGGATAGTATTGTTGTTCCCAATGGAGTCTACCACTTGTATGATTTTCATCTGGTAGGACGGATCTTGTGGAGTTTTCTCTCCTAGATGATTGTTATATTTGAGCCTCGAGTATAATACTATAGATATTTATGAGGTCATAATCTCATGATACTTGGAGTCTCAGACAAGTATATTTTGGTGATTATGGGAGTTTTTATAGTGTTTTCACATGTCTTAGTTGACACATCATGTGGATCAAGCTAACTAGTTGTGTATTGTTCAAGTTGGGTTCAAGGTAGAGTTTCTATCCCATTTGGTTTCCCTATAATATGGTTGATCATAATGTTGCCTTACATTTTTCTCCCTTTTATTTTGGGTTTCGGGGAACCTAATGAGTATTTTAATACTCACACCTACATGAAATTTTCTAAAACGTGTTGTTTCTTGTTTAGATGATATGCCTTTCAACAGAGACCTAGCGGGACCTAGAGTAGGCAGATCTTAGGGAACTAGATAGACCGAGGTGTTTTCTATATTTAGGCCAAAGAGCTTTCTATCAGTTTAATTTGGTAGTGATCCCATCCTTCTGAGTAGGTTGGATGATTTTACAGTTTTTGGTGGGATTGTTTGTTCCATTTTTTTAATTTTGTCATATTTTGTTTGTGGGATAGTTGTATGCATGCATTTTCTTATGTTTATGTGATATCTGCACTGTTTCATGGAGATTTTTGTTGGTGTGTGTATAGGTTCTATAGCCTAAGGCTTCCCATGTGTACGATATTCCTACTCACCACTGAACGTGGGCCCTTAGCCTAATAACGGTGAGCATTAGGTAGTTGTGGATCAAGACCCATTTGGTCTGGTCATAATAAAGGATTAATGTTTAACCATGATTCCTTCTCAACAATAACCAATTTATAAAGGTATGATTATTTTATTGGGATGTAAGTCTTAAAGATCATTAATTTTAGTGGATCATTATGAGGTTATCAAAAGGAGTATGCACTAGAATCATTGTTGTTGTTACTCTCACATCTGATAAGAGATATTATGATCCTAAAAAAATATTGAGGAGCATGATAATTTTTTTTTGAAATTTGGGAATGATATATCTTCAAAAACCAAGGGGATTGGGTCTATAGAGGTTGAAAAATACAAAATAAATGCATATGAAGTTTTATTTATTGATGCGATCTAATATAAAATGTTAAGTGTTGGTCAATTATAAAATTAATTGAATGAGGTAATATTCAAGTAAATCATTTGACTAATTAAAAGAATTTATGATTGAATGATTGATCAAATAATTGAAATAACCATGGTAAATTTATTTTGGAGTGGAGATCCTATGAATTCCTATGATCTCAGTTTTAAAGAAGAAAACAATCTACGGAACAAAAGATTTGGAAAAAATTTTCAGAAGAATTTGAGTAATATCTCCAAATTATATGTGGGTAGAGACCTTACCCAGTTGATCCATGATAGAAATCATGTTTTTAAAACCTATAAAAGGATAAAAACGGTCAAAGGGAAGAAAAATATAGTATATACTTAGTCAATAAGACCTGTTGAATTAATTCAATCATATTCATGTGGGCCAATGAGACACAAATTCAAAAGAGGTGACCTATATTTAATAACATTAATTGATGAATAAACAAGAATAAAAAGAGTGTTAATTATGAAGCATAGATCAAAAGAAGTGGATATGTTCAAGATTTATATAATATGGGTTGAAAAAGATCCTTTCATTCAAAATAAGAAATTAAGAAGTGATAATGGGAAGAAGAATATTGGAAATTCATTTTAATATTAACTTAGAAATTATGAGATAAAACATCAATAAAATCCCACTACACACCTCAATATAATGGAATTTTTAAGACAATTAATAGAAACATTGTGGAAATCGGAAGAACAATGCTTTCTGAATTTAAGTTATGTATGTTCTTTTAAAGAGAGGTTTTTTTCATAGTTTTAGACATTGAAAATCAATAACTTTTTAGATAAATATCAAATATTACCTCATAAAATATATTTTATATTAATAATACAATAGATAGTTTCTTAAAATTGTTTTTAAGTCCTTTATTTATCAAAATCAATGACTTGAGCCAAGGAAAAAATGATGAAAGAGAAAAGGAGGGTATCATTCATGGGTTCATATTGAATGTAAAAGGCTTAAAATTCTAGAATAAAATACTTCACAAGTTTTTTGATTATTATAATTCTAAAATTATATAAAAAATCATAAATTTTATTCATGGTTTATCATTTTGTGAAGAAAAAATGAATCTGATATGATGATTTTAGGATATAGCAATTAAAAAAATGTTCAGTTGAATCGACAAATAGTTGGTTTTGATTCTGGAAAAACTTATAATGAATATGAAGTTCCTGATAATATGAAACAAAAGTTTCAAAGGATAAGGAACCATTTTGAGATATATATTATCATAGGAGAACAATAATCTCCTATAAATACTTTAAGGAAGATGAGATATGATAGACATGTAGTAGAATTAACTAGAAAAAGACTAAGGTTTGGGAATAATACCTCTCTTATGTCTCACTTTAAACCTCGATAAATTACAGAGGCTTTAAAACATACATATTGGATTTATTCGTTGGAAAAAGAGTTAAATTATATTGATAGGAACACTACTTAGGACTCATTAAATGAATTTTTAACAAAAATGACATTGGTGCCAAGTGGGTATTCAGAAACAAGTTAAATAACAATGGTTATGTTATTAGGAACAAGGATATAATCGTTTGAAAAGGTTATTCCCAAATTGAAGTAATTGACATTGAAGATAATTTTACACCTATATAATAATTGAAAGCTATCAAGATGTTCATTGTTGTGGAAACATACATGCAATATAAAATTTTTCAAATGGATATCAAATATGACTTCTTAAATGGTGATCTTAAAGAAAAATTGTATATTGAAAAATCTAATTGTTTTGTGATTGATAATAATGGAATAGAAGTTTGAAAGTTAAAAATGATATTTATGTCTTAAAATGGACCCTAATATCATGGTATTGAAGGTTAAACAAATTATTGAATGAGTTAAATCCATTAAAGGAAAAGTGAAAAACAACCAGTATAAAAAAAAACGAAGACATGTATACTTTTTGTAATTGTCTATGTTGATAATATCATTTTTATAGGTGATTGTGAGAATTATTATCAATATTTTCTAAAAAAAAATAAAGAAAAAAATTCAAATGGAAAATATTGGTGAGATGAGATATTTTTTGGGATTACAAGTGATAGAAAAATGAAATTTTATTTTCATATGCCAATAAATGTATTCTAGGGAGTTATTGGAGATTTTTGAGATAGATGAGTGAAAACTAGTGTATACACCCATTCATGTTGGGATAAAATTATCTAAAGATTCATAATGTGAGAGTGTTAATAAAATATCATTTATAAGAATGATTAAGATTTTAATTTATCTCATAGCCTCTAGACTAGATTTTTATATGCAATGATTCTATATACTATATATCAGAGTGACTCAAAAGTGACACTTCCTATGGTTATCAAAATATTTATTAGAAATATCAAGGTAACTATGATATATGTGATTTTTTACAAAAAGTAAAATAATTTTAATTTATCTAGATTTATATATGCAGATAGAGAAATTGACTATGATGATAGAAGGTCCACTTCAGGTGGATGTTTCCACTTAGGAGATTATTCTGTGAGTTAAAACTCCAAGAAATGGAACTTAGTAACATTGAGTACTCATGAGGTTGAATATTTCATTTTTACTAGTTCTTTCACTAAAATGATTTTGATAAAGGATGTAATGACCCAACCCCAGTGTCCAGAAGCTGGTTCCATACTTTATTACATTGATATTGATATAAGATTCAAATCCCAAAGGACCGAATAGTTTAGAAGTTTTTGAAAACTAAATTACCTAAATGATACCCATTCTATATTGGGAATATAACATAAAAAATAATTCATAACAAAATAAAATTCTCAGCATCCTTGAGAACTCATTCAAAGGATTCATCTTCATAACATGGGGAAAATAAACAAAATAAGGGTGAGATCAAATTCCTACTAAGGATAATGTAAAAATTAAGCTAGCGTGAATCAATAATCATAATCAATGTGGAAAGGTAGATAAATGAACACACATTCCACATAAATATCTAGATAAATCATAATCAATATGTCAAGGTAAATAACTAAAACACAGACCATTAAATTAATAAACTGAGAATGAAATGAATCTATATACAATTTCAATGGAAAAATCTCATGGATAATAATAAAAAAAATTCTAAATGAAGTAAATTCTAAAATATTAGATTTTTTTTTTCCCAAGCACATGAAAACTTTACCGTCAAGACCTTTCACAAGATGGTTTAAACCATATTCGGTAGAAACCCATTTTATTTAGAAAAGTGATTCATCTCATGAGACTAGAAATGCATCCATGGGATAACTTTAAATAGTCCCCAAACCATGTCATACCATTCCAAATAATTCCTCATATATCTAATAATTTATTTAATTAATAAATAATGTGCCCTATCAAATACCTATATTGAGTTAAGGATACAAATTTATAAATATTTCTCAATAATCAATGTCTTTCAAAGTAAACGTTGTATATAAAAATGGTGTATGGTTTAGGAAATAATAAAATACATTACACAATAATATATATATTTAATATAAATCAGTCTCCAGTAAAAATAAAAAAGTGACTATTTTAAGAGAAAGTTAACAATCACAAAAGAAAGTGAAATTTCATAATAACTATTAACACATGGTAATTTTCAAGTCAAATAACATTGGATAAAATAATTAAAATTGGAAATTAAAATAAAATGAAGAATTAATAATGATATTTCATGTCAAAGTGGAATTATATACAGCACATAAAAGTGAATTGGAGCATATTAACAAATAAGTCTCAATGGAATGTAAATTGAGACAAAATCTCTTACCTAACACTCCCATTTGATTAAGTGTTATTTAACCACATGTATAGTTGTTTTAAAAAACTTATTAAATAATTTAAAATTTATATTAATCATTATTATATCATATATGATTCTTTTATAACATGTTATTACCTATTCATTAATAAAATTTCATTATTTTCATCGTTTCGGGTGTTAATTGCATTATTTTCAAGTATGTTTTGACTTGTTATTTTTGTTACTCTTTGTTTGATGATGATTTAATAATATATATATGTAACCCATGATGAAAATATCATATATATATTCATTATATATTTATTTATATTAATCGATATAATTTTGTGATAGGAAATGAAATACACCTTTCATAGAGACGGTAGGTCATACGTACGCATGAACGTTGTTTCCATTTTATTGTCATATTTACAAAAAGAAAATAAAATGGTATATATATATATTATAATTCCAGTATCATTATAATATAATATACTTCACATATTTTTATTAAAATCATCGTTAATACATTACATGTAAAGAGTTAACAAATCACATCGATTCACGAGGTAGTAGTCTGTCACACACATGAGCGATGTTATCGTATTCCCAAAAAATGGAACCCATGAAGTTATATTTTATATAATAATTTTATAACCACAAATAAATCATACATATCATATATAAATATTATTTACATCATTAATTCCAACCTTGAAAGGCTCTAATGGAAAAACGAATGACATTGGTTCGCAAGGCGGTAGTCTTTCATACACACAAACAATGATTTCGTCACCCACTTGATTTAAGTGTGTGAATTTTTAGGTCATATACTTGAAATAAAAACACCTATGTATATTTAAGATACTAATATAATTATATTTTCATGATATAAACATTATATAATGAGGTGGATAATGAATTAAAATAAAAACAATTTTAGAGAAACAGTACCTCTTATTCAGGTATCCTCCTTAGGTTTAAACTAATTACTCACAAGTTTTTATTTATCATAAAATTAGGTCTTATATAATTAGTGGAGGTAATTAATGGAGATAATTGGGAAGGTTTTTGAGGATCCAAATGTCTTGGTAGGTGTGAATATGTGAGGGTAGTGAGTGCCCTTTTATAGTGGTGGAGGAGTGACATTCATGTAAATACCAAAAAGTAAACATTATTAACAGGTATCCCTTACCTAATATGCCAAAAAAAATGAAATTATTTTATAAAATAAGGTATATTATCAAAATATTTCCATAAAATGGGTTTTGGAAACATTTTGGGTCATTTACACACCTTATCCTTTAATATTAACCACTAACTAAACAAATTTTTACATTAATCACTCTGATTAACATTATCTATTTTCAGTAATCACTATGTTAAGAAAATTATTTAACCATATTATACATTATAAATTATGATTATTCCAAATATGGATTCAATTTTCCTTAATTAAAATCACATAATTAGAAAAAATTAATTTAAAATTGATCTCGCAGACATGATGAGAATGAAAGTTTTTTGAAGTGAAAATGTTCAAATGTTTACTAAGTTTCAATATCTAAATTTAGTATAAAAATTATTCGAATGAACTAAAATGGATTAATATATTTATAATTGATATATTTTTATTTTGAAACTAATTAAAAAATAATTTAACATTTTTTATTATATAGATGAAAATTTGGTTTTCAATTAAAATTCAATATTTCTCACTATCCATCAAAAAAAGAAACTTTTTATAAAAATACCAAAACAATAACTATAAGATAATTATGAAATTATTTTTTAAAAAATAAATTTTATTTTTCTAAATAAAATTTATAAAAATTTCAATAAAAATTAAAACCACTGTTCCATTAAAAGTAGCCAAATTATCATTAGTGAAATATATATTTTTATAAAAAATTTGAATTTTTGTTATCTTGTGACCATAAAATACATTAGATGAATTTAAAAACATTTTATAAAATATATAATATATAAATTTCATTAATATCATTCACTAATATTAATTAATTTTATTTATTACTATAATACTCCTTTGGAACATAAAAATAGTTTTATATAAAAACATTTCTTTTTTATTCAAATGGTTTTTATATTAATTTCTAATTAATTTGTAAACAATGAATTCAGCCATATATTTTCTTAATTTAGTAAATTTTATTCATACCCACAAATTTAATGGCTAGGTTATATCTTATTATATTAAATAATAATAATTTAATAATATTTTTTTTTTCTAAAACTCAGTCTTGCATGTAACGCAAGCTATCAATGAAAATCATTGGTGTGTGTAAACATAGGCTAACTCAGTGTTGCATGAATTAAAAGCTATATAATAGATTGAATTTAGTAAAAATAGTAAAAATATTTTATGTTATTGCGATGTTACATTACCTTCTACACTTGGTGTTGGGTGTCATAAATAGTATTGAATAAAATGTTATTATATTAGAATTTAAAGATGTTATATTATCCCCACCTTCAATAAATTGAATCCTCACAATTTAAACTTTATCACAGTATTCTAGGATTTGATATATGAAAATTCAATTTATTTATAAACCCACATCATAAAAGAGTTGATAAACTTCCTCTTAATAAGTGAGAAAGGTATGTAAAAAATTCCTCTAAAATAATCACAAATCATGGATTCCAGATAGTAGGGCATAGGTAGAAAATGAAAATATGGGCATGGAAGAGAAAACCTACACTCTAATAATGAGGGGGTGATATAGAGCATGTTTAGTATAATGTTAACTACCAAATATCCATAAACCAAATGTGTTAAAAAGATCATTAACATCGTAAAAAATAATGATAATATGAAAAATAAATCAAATCCCTTTTCCTAGAGTTGGGGAATTGTTTCACCCTCAAAGAATATATGGAAATATAATTACGTGATATTTTTTTATTTCATAATCATAATATTATACTTTTGTTGTGCCTTGAACTATTTCTACTTCATATCTTAGCAAAATTTGCATCATAAGGTGAATTAATACATTAGTCTCTAAAACCTTTTCCAAATATCAACATAAACCATTTCATAAATGGTTAAACTTATTTAACTTCCAAAATATCAAGATCCAAAACATTATAATATCAAATAATTTGAAAAAAAACTTACCATTAAAACAAACAACATGAAGTAGCTCTATATCATCACTTACCAAACATGTGAATACCTTTTTCATGTATTATCTTGAAACATGCTAATAACCTTAATTACTATAAAATCATACTAAAACATGAATTATTCCTTCTTACATAAGTCTAACGTATATTATTGGATATATTCCATAAATAAAAAAATTATATTAACTACATCAATGATGGAATAAACCAATTGGTTAAAAAATCATTATTTAGTTCTAAGGTATTCATTATTATCCAATTTACCTATATTAATCACCTCTTTATCCAACCATAATTATCTAAATATTAGTAACATATTTAGTTCCTTAACCATGTGTTATCCAAGAAGTTCAAATTTCCACTTAATCACTTTTCTTAGTACCATTCAATAAAAGCTTTCAAATCCTTTAATAAATAGTGTTGTAGTACAATACTTATATATTTCATAATTATTATGATGATAATATCACTAATAAAATTATTTTACAACATATTTCATGGATCTAATTACAAAATAATAATAATCATCCTACTTTGGTTGTATCAATATCATATGTTTGACCTTGATCCCATAGATTTTTTAGGTATATTCCCTTGATGTTTGGGGAATTAATTCACATTGTTCCTTGTATCCTTATAGTTGAAACACTTGAAATCAATGTTTTATTTCTTCCAATTTCCTTTTTTTATTGGTGACCCGTTTATCTGTACTTATGAAAATCTCCAAATCCCTTTAATAATTTCCCAATGTGATTTTTTCCATATTTATCACATGTGGGAAAATCATTCTTTCCATTCTTCCCTTTATTTTTTATTTACTCTACCATCCTCTTCTTCTATTTCTTACCTTTGAATCCATAAGATTAGATAATTATTTCTCTTTCTTTATAGCACATAAATATATTTCATCACAAGAAGAAAATGTTTGAGAGAATAATCCCCTTCAGAGACTTGACATAATCCCTTCAAATAAGTGATCAATCTTGCACTCTGTGTTACATATGTAATACGTATAATACCGAGATAACCTTATAAAGGTATCTTCATACTTTGCAACACATTATTATTCATTTTTTAAGCTAAAGAAAATTTCTATTCATCTTGGTTTGTTTCTCATGGGGGAAATGTTTGTTAAATAATTTATCCTTAAAATACTTCCTTTCCATGAATTATATTTCATTTTCCAACCGAGTATTATGGATCAATTACCAAAATTGATCGATATTTCTATTGATAAAATATACTACAAGTGTAAACTTTTATTTTTCACCACATCTTAATGCCATAAATATATTATCCATAGACTTAACCCAATCCTCGTATTCTATTTGGATCGGTATTCTAACTAAATTATGGGGGATTTTGTTGTATAAATCGATCCAATAGATGAGATTCTCACTATGGAAAATTTTAATCAATCGAGTATAGTTTAGGTCTCATAACCTGATTAATAGGCCCTAATATATCCATAATTTTTTCAGTTCTAATACCGTCCATATCAGCTTCTTCATTAGGTAAACCTCTATATTGGCCACATGTATTGATATCATTCTTCATTCCAAGTTCCATTTCTAAACAATGGCATATACTGGATTAGATTATACCAATATAAAATATAATGTATAATCCTAAAACTAATGAAATGATTAACATAAATTGAAAATTTTATGTATATATAATCTAATTTTATTAAACATAGTTTATTTGGGGTATTATTATATACATATCCTCAAATTATATTATAGTTTTATGTTCTCTAATGTATTTTTCCTTAAATCTAGTTTCCAAGGATTCTATTAAACTCGCTCTCATACTAACTCTAGAGATCTCGACCCCAGTATACCAAAGCTAGTGCCATACTGTATTACATTGGAATAAATGCAAGATTAAAACCCCCAAGTAATGAAAAATTTAGGAATTTTGGAAAATTATATTATATACATGATACCCATTTTGAATTATAAATATAAAATGAAAAATAATACATAACAAAATAAATATTATCAGTGTCCTAGAAAACTAATTCAAAGGATTCCTATTCATTCCCTACGGAAAGGAAACAAAATAAGGGTGAGCTCAAATACCCAATAAGGGTTAATTATAGTATAATATATCATGAATCAATAATCAAAATAAACATGGTATGGTGAATAACTGAATAAACATTCCATATAAATATATGGATAAGTTGTATTAAATATAGCAAAGTAAACCATTGAAACATGTTCCATTTATTCAATAAATTGAGAATGAAATACATCCATTGATAATTTAATAGGAAAGAATATCATGGATAATAATAATAACTAAATTATAAATGAAGGAAATTATTAAATATTGAAAGCCATTTTTTCCAGGCACATATAACCTCTATAGTCAAGACCATTCACAAGATGGATTAAAACATACAGGGTAGAAACCCAGATTATTTAGAAGGAGACTATTGTTTCATTGAGGGGATTACATTAAGTTGTATAAAATACATGTAATTATAGTCCAAATCATTCCTCATATATTGAATAATAAACCTAATTCATAAAAAAATGGTCCTTATCAAATATATGTATTGAGTAAAGGATATAGATTCAACAGTATTTACCCAATTAATAAATATCTTTTAAAGTAAACATATTATGTCAAAAATGGTATGTGGTTTAAGTAATAATCATATACATTAAACAATAATATGGATATTCAAGATAAATTTAATATCCAGTGAAAAATAATTATAATAAAGTGATTCTTTTAAGATAATGTTAACCATCAAAAAATAAAATGACATTGCATAACAACTATTTCCACTTAGAAATTTTCAAGTCAAATCACATTGGATAAAATAGTTAAAATTGGAACTTAAAATACCATTTGGTATGAATAATTATATTACATGTCAAAGGGGAATTATTTTCACCACATAAAAGTGAATTGGTTCATAATAACAGATAAGTCTAAATGGAATGTAAATTGAGACGAAATCCATTACCTTACACTCCCTTTTATTAAACGTGATTTAACCTCATGTATAGTTTTTTTAAACATGTTATTAACTTATTCATGAACCATATTAATATTTATTATATCATATATAATTATTTTATAACATATTATTACATATTAATTAATAATATTTCATTATTTTCATCGTTTCGGGTGTTAATTGTCTTTTTTTCAAGTATGTTATGACTTTTTATTTTTGTTCCTATTGATTTTATCATGATTTAATCATATTATTAATGTATAAAATGATTAAAATATCATATATATTCATTATATATGTATTTATAGTAATATATAAAATTTGGTGATAGGAAATTAAATACATCGTTCATGGAGATGGTATGTCATATGTACGAATGAATGTAGTTTCCATTTTCTTATCATTTTGAAAGAAAGAAAAATAATATATATATATATATTATCATTATATTATCATTATTATTTAGTTTATATCACATATTTTTATTAAAAACATCCTTAATGCATTTCATTTAAATCATGAATGAATCACATCTCTTCGTGTGGCGGTAGTTCGCCGGACACATGAGTTACGTTATCGTATTCTCACAAAACGGAAATTATGAAGGTGTGTGTTATATAATAATTTTATAAGAATATATTAATCATAAATATCATATATAAATAGTATTTATATCATTATTAACAATCTTTAATGGTGATAATTGAAAAAAGAACGACATTAGGTTGGGAGGCGGCAGTCAGCCGTACACACGAACGATGATTTCATAACCAATTTGATGGAAGTGTGTAATGTTTTAGGTCATAACCATTACATAAAAACAAATTATTATATTTAATATACTGAGTTTTTTATATTATCATGGAATAAAAAAATCAAGGAGTTGTAGTAGGAACTAAAATAAAAATACTTTAATAAACACATTACATATTCTTCATGTATCCTCCTTAGGTTTTAACTAATTCCTTCCTATGTTGGATTTACTCCCAATATAAGGCATATAGGATGAGTGGATAGAATTTTGGAAGTTAATTTGATAGCTTTTTGTTGATCCAAATGGATTGGGAAGTGTAAATAAGTGATTGTAGTGAGTTCCCTTTTATAACGGAGGAGTGACATTCTTGTAAATACCAAAAAGTAAACACTATTTAGAGGTATCCCATACCTCATGTGCTTGTAAAAATGAAAAAAATAGATAAAATATAGAATATAACATTAGTTGTTTTCATTAATCACTTTGGTCAAAAATTTAGTTAAACTTATTATAAATTATAAATTATTCTGATACCAAATGTAGAATTTATATTTCAAAATTAAAAACACATATGTGGATAAAATTAATTTAAAATTAATCCTGTTGAAGGGATGAGAAAGCCAATCTTTTGAAGTGAAAATGTTCAAATGTTTACTAAGTTTTTATATATAAATTGAGTATAGAAATGATTCAAATGACCTAAATTGGATTAATATATTAATAATTGATATATTATTAATTTAAAATCAATTAAAATTTTAATTTAACATTATAAATTATTTATACAAAATGTCAATTTTCAAATAAATTTCAGTATTTTTCACTATTCATAAATAAAATGAAACTTCTCATAAAAATACCAAAATTTCACTCTAGATAATTTTTACATTCTAATTACAAATATGAAGTTTTATTGAAATAATATTTATTAAATTTTCAAATTTTGGTTTTAAAAAATGTATAATATTAAAAGTCAGCAAAACTAACTTTAGAGAAATATAACCTTTTATGCATAAAATTGGATTTATTCTTATCTTATGCCCATAAAATCCATTATATGAATTTAAAAAAATATTGAATATAATATATATATATATATATATATATTTCATTAATATCATTAAATAATAGTAATAAATTTAATTTATTATTATAATACTCCTTCGGTGCAAAAATAAATCATTTTTTATAAAAACATTTCTTTTATATTCAATTTGGTTGTATATTAATTTCTAAATGTGTTGTAAAAAATGAATTAAAACATATATTTTCATAAGTTTTTATATCCTATTCATACCATACAATTTTATTTCTAGGTTATATATTATTATATTAAATAATAATATTTAACTAATTTATTAATGTTTCGTAAAGTTCGGTCCTTCGTGTAACACAAGCTATCGAAGAAAGTCATTATTGTGTGTAACACAAGATAACTAAGGGTTTCATGCATTGAAAATTTTATAATATATTTATTTTATTTAAAATATTAAATATATTGCAAGGTCGCAATATTTTATATTCCCATCTATGCTTGGTGTTGTGTTTCAAAGATGTTATTGAATAAAATGTTATTCTATTAGAACTTTGGGGTACTACAAAGTAGAAGCCAAATTATTTGAGGGTAAAGGTGTACAACCCACTCATAAATCATTTTTATAATCAATGTCCAATGTAAATATCTAAAAATCATGTGGAGAACTCAAGTTCCAATCATAATGATATCAGATATCATTTCATTAAAGATAAGGTGTTACCTATAGACATCAATCAAGAATTCATACCTACTTAAGACCATTTGGATGATATTTTCACCAAGTTTATCCCTAATCATATATTTATGTTTTATGTGTTTAATATGGTTGCTCAAACCCTCATGATTCATTAAGTATCATTTTATGGGACCCCAATTGAACCATATATTATGTAATCAAATGGGGATGGAATATACACAACTCTTTTCTTGAAACGTAATTTATTTTACTTTTCTTTCCTAATTAATGTTTTGTGTTCATTGTAAAAATGTGATGTTTTTTGAACGGATGAGTGTATTTATTGAATGGGTTATGAATTTATCACTTTGATAAAGTGTTACTATTCTCCAACAGATAGTGTTATCTCAAAAAAACTACTCCTAATCTATGGTGTGGTATCAAGATATTTTTATTTTTATAAGAGATATTATTTGGTGTCTCTTGGATATGAAATTGAGTTTTTTCTATGATTTCAAAGAAAAATTTTCATAGGTTTAATACTAATCCAAAGGATGAGATTGAAGTTACCTTGTAATTATTGATGAAGTTGTATTTTTTTGAACACTATTTGAGACATTTTTTGATATTTTTGAAAAGTTTATTTGAGTATTTTAGAAGTGTCTTGAAGTGTTTTTGAATGATTTTGATTCCTTTGAATAACTATGGACTTCTTGACATAGAAATAGAAAAATGGAATGTCCCTGAATGTATTATTTTCATCATATGAATTTTTCTAATCGTAAGACACCATTTTATGTCTTTTAATGAACATAAGACTTTCATCTTATGAATTTGAGCTACCGAAAGGTAGAAAATGGATAAGTACCAGATAATATATCTTTTCCATTTGACTGTAAGACATTTACATATGATTTTACTGTAGAAATCTATTAAATTTTATGACCTCATCATAAAACTTTTTGTAGATCACGTGGCATTGATTTCTAGCATCATACTTTAAGAAGGGATGAGTATATAACTTGAAGGTTAAGTAATATTCATATAACTTATATACTAATCATATAAAATTGAATATTATTACTTCGAAAGTATAAAAAATACAAGTTGACCTAAAAATTGGAAAATTAATGCGATTATATAAATTCAACGCATGTATTTGATATGATTTTATAACATTATTGATCATATAAAATCAAAAGTTATAAGAAAAACTGAAATATGTTGCATTAGACTCATTGATCCCAATATAATGTTAATATAGGGATCTAGTGCACTACGTAAAGGTAACTCCATGTTGGGTAAAGTATTCCCTATTACTATGAGCCATGAAAAGGTCGTATGGACCTTTATAATGGTGGAACTAAAAACTACAGGCTACGTAAAGGTATGCTGAGTTTCTAGAATTTTTTGTTCTAAATAAAATTGAAATGTAAATATGATAATTATTTAATGTTTTTATATTTCAATAATATCATGGGTTTAGTCAAAGATAGACCAAGATAAGATTCCTAGGAGTTTCAATGAGATTAAAGGAGGAGGATCATGGGAAATCTCCAAGGGATTTCAATTTTAATATTTGAAATTATCATTCATACTCAAATATATTATTCTTTAGAGATAATTTTTGTCACTAAGAATCATGGGATTCTCCATAGACTTTTATAGAAATATCAATTATGATAAAATGAGAATATAAAAGAAATAAATGCAGAATGAGAAAAGGTTTGAGAATTTTTAGATAAGTTGATGCATTGTTGTATTGATGAGTGATACTTTAAGAAGACAATCAAATAGAATAAAGATAAAAATTTTATGTAATTTATAGTAATAAATTTTACACAGTTTTTTATCAAGATTCTATTTGTTTAGATGAAAGAATATAAATTGATGTATACATGCTCCCATGCATGAGTTTTTTATTCTGAACTAGTGATAGAAAAATTGGTATACTGCTACTTAAATTTATTTATTCATGTAGTAAAGGATCATTTAGAATAATATCATTTATATAATGAAAAATAATCCTCATACACATAGAAGATCTGATTCAATCTATATATTATTTGGATGCTTTGAAGAATAGGTGGTCTTTATCTAAACAATTCCAATCATTCAAGTAATGATAAGTGGAAGAAGGAATATAGTATATATAGTTAGATAAACCTTTTTTAAACCTTATCCCCAATTTTTGGAATTTTTAATCATTGAAATTTTATATTGAAGAGAAAATTCATGTTCATGGATAAGGATTAAACACAAAAAGGAGTTGGACCTCACCTTGAAGTCGATCCTTTTAAAAATACTCACGTATTTTTTGTCTACTTATATTCTTTAATATGGAGGATGAGGTAATTAATAAACTAAAAATTAAGTTTTTTTAAAAAAATTGACCCCCTTTTAAGGGGTGAGGGATAACCCATGACATCATTGGCTTAAAAAAAACAAATGGCCCCAACAGACCAAAATATCATGACCAAAAGCAACCCACACTACCAAAGATATGCTCCTCCTAGCAACAAAAAAATATTTAATCTAACTTCCTATATCTTAAATCTAGACAGCTAGCTGTCCCATGCAAAACACAGAGGCCCAGAACAAATGGCTGAATCCATACCCTCTCAAACATATGATTCCAAATAGACATGAAACAGTAGAAACCATTTCCTTGCACCTCATCTAAAACATCTTTTTGAAAATAATTGATCGAAAAATCCCTTGAGAAGCATACCACCATGGCCAAAATCATTTACTATCATTGATAGATTATAAATTATAAATTTATTTGTCTCCATAATAGTACAAAATAAGTCAAATATTTTCCAAATAGAAAATAAATATATATTTATTTTTATATTACTCAAAAAAAATTTACATTGAAAATAAAAATGGGTTTATTATGTATGAATATGAGAACAAAGTTATTCACTTGAAAAAATAGCATTATAGGCTAAATAAAAAAGCGTGGGATTTATATTCTTAGATTGATCAATAATTGGGAAATCTTATATTCCATTTTAAATGAGTTGATCAAAATCTATATGTCAATAAGGAGGATGATAGTTCTTATCTATGTGGATGAAATAAACTTTAAAGGATCAAAAGAAGATTAATATAACATTTTTTTATAAATTTATAAGAAGATAGTTCAAAGTGTAAATGATTGATAGATCAATATTTTCCCTTGGTTTAAATTTAATACAAAAACGTAATGAATCATTTAATTCTCAGTCCAAATATTCTAAGAAGGTGTTGAAATGGTTTGTAATAGAGGATAAAAATGTAGTGATAACATTGTTTGTTCCTCTATTGAATTTTTCAAAGGATGATAATAATAAAAAGGTTTCAATATTATGAAGCATAGTAAAATCATTGGAAGAATATTGTAAATAATATCAATAAAAATATACATTTTGTTTTTTACATTTCCAGTGGAGAGGTATCAAATATATTCCAAATAAAGCTATAATATAGTAGTAAAAATAATACTTTAGTATATCTAAGGGATTTTGGATTTCAAACTTTTCTATAGTTGTACTCAACATTTAGATTTATTGATATATAATAATATGTATTAGGTTGGTTCATTAGATTATAGAGAGTCTATATAAGGTGGTGTATTTTGTCATTGAGATTTTTGTATTCTTGGATCAGAAAAATACATGATTTCATTTCGTTGAGCACTAAAAAAGATAAATATATAACATAAAATTGAGATTTAACACCACATTTATGGATGAAAACATATCTTTAATATATTGTAGTTGAAGTGAATTTTTATGCCATAATCATATATAATGATTCTAGTATAAAAAATCTAAAAACAATTAGTTCCTAATTAATGGAGAAATCATATCGACATCGAATATTAATTTATCAAAGATAAAGTTGAAAAAGGGTTAGTGAAATTGGGATATATGTTTATTAAAATTCAAATTAGGGATATTGTGATGATATAACTTTCTATGTAATGTTTTAAGAGGCATTAGTTTTCAATTAGAGTTCTGATATCTCTATCTATCTGAATGGTTTAGTGAAACATGCCCCCGCACCCCTAAGGTGATTTTTCCCATGTTTGGTTCAGAATAAAATGATTTTAATAAGTGGTTTTTGGTTCTTATCAAGGAATAACATATGAGAGGGGGTGAATTAGAGTATTATAGATTCAAACATAGACTTGATCATGATCTTGGTCTCTATTTTATAGGAATATTTCTTTATCTTCCTTACAAGTTATCTTGAGTGAATTAAGGTATAAATAATTAACACGAGAATTTTAAATGGTTCACTTAAAAAGACTAATCTAAGAAGAATGAATGGAAAATTTACTATGATCTTGAGACAATAAATTTCTCTAATTATAAATACTTTCAAATAATGGATATACTATATTGAACCTGTTAAATCAATATTCACAAAATTTTTGAACAACTTACTGCCCTTCTTCATATAAAGGTTCTCACTATTCCTTCTAAGAAGAATTTATTTTCTAAAAAAATATTGATGATAAGTTACACCAAATATAGTGTATCATTTATATCCACCTTATTCAAATTAAATAATTTCTCACCATTTTTAGTGAGAGAGACTTGTAGATCTTCTTTTTTTCTTTCTAATGAATGTCTGAAATTCTTCTCCTCCCTCTTTGATTTTTCTCTACATACAATCATTCTTCTCTAAAAAAGATTTTATCTCCCATTTCACAAAAACCCCATTCAATTTTTATTTTATCAAACTTAATGGGGATCTTAAAACCATTCAAAAAATTACTCATAAATCGACTGTTTCTTCCTCCTTTAGTACACCCAAAAACCATGATGAAATCCTTTTATTTTTTCAAAGTGAAACACCCTTCAAAACACCTATGACTTTTACACCATGGTTTTGTGTAGTGATTCTATAGGAAAAACTCCCTTTCAACACTCATAACCATGGTTACTTGGAAATTTTGTCTTCTTTTTGAAAAAACCCAACTCTCACTATAGCTCGCCTAACAAAATGCATTAGGTTTCAACTTGGGATATAGGTTCTATCAACAATATTCCATCAAAAATATGTATAAGAAGATAATAAATAAACATATAGCTATAGAATGTTTGAATTTGATGGTAGATACTGATTTCATCGAGGAATGACTCAAATTCACTAGATCTTTCACCAATCTAAGATGAATGGAATTAAACATCATTATATCTCCATGAAACCCATATATCCACCATATATCCATGATCATATCTCAATAAAGATGAATAATTTGGAGTATATCTAACAAAAATAAACATTGATGTGTCATTGAATCTATCAAAAATTGAAGACATAAGAGGAGAAGACTGGGAGAGTCAATATACATGGGGAGTGGTATGAAAAGTTTAATAGATTCAATAATGATCGATTTTTATGTTAAATAAATCAAAAATTGAGTGTCTTTAAAATCCATTTGAGTGCATTAATTACACCCTCAGACTAAGAGAACCATCTACCGGTGGGCCTCTCCATCTAGTTTGTGGCACCACCGACTGACTGGTGTTACTAATAGAACCAACTAGGTTTTTATATAACCAATAGATTGCTGGTGGGGTCTAAAAAATTATAACGACATAGTTAAACACCACTGACTGGCTGGTGGGTTTCACCAACTGGTTAGTGGCTATTTTTTAGCCACCCAAGGCCAAGCCTCTCAACAACATTCCAATCTTCAGTACCTGGACACTTATAACATAAAAATAAACCTCTAAAAAACCCATATAATATAGGGGGGATAACATAGAATTTATAAACTTGACATCTCATAAATTGAATCAATGTGAGGATGTTACATTGTACTTGACCTGACTTAAGTGTATGTTTTCTAATTTTTTATATGACATTAGTATGTTATTTCATGGGTTGTGACTTGATATATCAACACATTTTTATTTTATTTGGATGTGATTTATATGATGTTTCATTTATTTTCATTTTGTTAGAATCAAACTAGAGGTTATAGTCTCCCAATCATTCCACCCTTAGACCCTCACTGATTATCATCATCCTCTAGAATATGGGGATACATGATTTAGGCCATGTGGTATATCATATAGAGGCATCATTTTAGTTGATTTGAGTCTGTAACATTACATGAATTTTATAAATTTTTATGATCATAAGACTCCATTATATATCGTTACTTGACTGCAAGTGTTTGAATGTATAAATTTTAGATACTTGATGTTAACAAATGAAAAATGTTCTGGAAAAGATGATTTTTACATCTAACCATAAGACTTTTTAGTATGAATTCATCATATGACTTGGTCGAATCATATAACATCATCACAAGATTTTGTGTTATTCATATGGCATTGATTTCTAATATCAGACTTTGAGAAGCAATTAGTGTATAAATTTGAAGGAAATCAAAAATTATATGAATTTTCTACTACATGTATGACTTTTGATCGTATGGATTCAAAAGCTATATGAAATATAATTCTGCTTAAAAATTGGTGAATATATGTTATTTTATATCTTTATTACATGTCATTGATATTATCATAGGAATTTACTAATCATATGACTTATAAATTCAATTAATAGACTAAAAATGCTAAATTAGAGTCATTTTACCCCATGTAAAGGCAACCCATGGATCCATTTCACTACATAAAGGTTACTCCATATTGCATAATGGATTCCTAGTTACTATGAGCTATATAAATTTCATCTAGACCAATGTAAGGATGTCATTAAAAACTATAGGTTGTCTAAAGGTATGTTGATTTTATAGAATTTAAAATTATAAATAAAAGATAAATTTAAAACAGATGATTCTTTTCTATTTGTGTATTTTTTAAAAATAATGTTCTTATTAATATATATGATTCAAGTTGAGATTGAATATAGTTTTAAGGATATTAAATAATATATATCATGGAAAATTTCCAAGGCATTTAAAATTAAATATTTGAAATTTCCATTCCTAATCAAAGATATTATTCATTAGGAATTATTTTATCATCTGATAATTATGGTAAATTTCATAAATTGTTATATAAATACCAATTGCAAAAAATTGAGAATATAAAAGGAATAAATGAATAAGAAGAAAATGTTTGATAATTTTAAGAGAAGTGGATGTATTATTGTATTGAAGAATTAGAATTTGAGAAGATCAGTGACCTACATATATCTATTATATCTATGGAGGTTGTACCGACATGTTTTCTAGTGTGGTTGATCTAGATTCTTTCTTTTGATAAGGAGTAAGATCAGTTTTTGTATGAATTCTCTCATGCACAAGTTGTTTATTGTAAACCAGTGAGGAAGTATGATATATTGCTATTTCACTTCAGTTTTATTTTTTGACGTCAAGGAAATTATAAAATAATAATATATATTTGATGAAAATGAATCCTAAAACACATAAAATATCTAATTCATTGTAAATTGAAGGAAAAAGCGTTGACAAATAAGTGGTTCTTTTCTAAACCACACTAAGCATTCAAGTATTGAGAAGTTGATGGAACCTGCCTATATAGAGATATAGATAAAACATGCTCTAACCTAGTGAAACAATTTCATGATTTTGTAATCAATTAAATTTTATATTGATAAGAAAATATATATACTCATCAAAAGTTTTAACATGAAAAAGAGTAGTCTCTCACATTATGTTTGAGCCCTGTAAAATTTCTCATTTCGTGTTCTTATTCGTTTATTATTGAATATGGGTGAAGATGTGATTATAATAGTGTATCACAAGTCTAAAAGTAAAATGGGTTTAATTTACAAAAGGAAATAATTTTTAGAAAACAAGTACCATTAATTCACCCACTCTCAATGGTACACCATCTGATCAGGAAACTATAAGTGATATTTTATCCATGGTCTCCTTTAAGATTATATTCTTTGAATTTTTATTATGGGGAATGTAAATATTTTAAATAATAGATCTATTCCATTTTTTTTAAATAACTTTCATGGTTGGAATAATAAAATGATACCATTTTTATCATAAGGATAGCAAGTTAGTGGCTATGTTACCATGGGATATCCACTAATTTCAAAGGATAGTGCTATGAGTTTTGTAGAAAATAGGAATTTTGAGATAGATAGAAAATCAAGAAATTTCATATTATCATCAATTTTTTACAATGTTTACAATATGGTAATGGGGTTTCTAACTACAAAATAAATGTGGGATAATATTTATAATGTATATGAGGAAAACATCAAGATAAAGGAAAAAATTGAAAATCTTGAGTGAAAATTAAAATATATGAGGATGGATGAAGATGAGAATATTAATGACTATTTCACAAGATTCAATGAGAGAGTCAGCCATATCTGAGGATTGGGGGATAATATAGATGATTCAACTGTGATTAAAAATTTAATGTGGAATTTTACTAAAATAATGAACATAAAAATATCTACTTTGGAATAAATTCATGATATATCCAATGATAAGTTACACAATACATTCGTAAATTATGATATGATAAAAGCACCAGTTTTCAAAAATAAATCTAAAGGGAAAATGAAATTTAAATAAATTAATAAGTTGAAGATCATGGAAGACGATTCCTCGCGTGACTTGGATGTATATTCTGTGAGTGATGATAAACATAAGAAACTCATGGATATATTATCTAAAAGACTCAATAAATGTAAACATTAATATAAAGGAAATATTTCTCTTACATTTTTTAACTATGGAGAAATTGGATAATTTTCTCTAGATTTCCCAAGAAAAGGAAAGTATATGAAATTAGATGATGAATAAGGGGAATATGGATTTCAAATTTACTCTAAAATAAATTTTGGTATAGGTTATAGTAAATATTATTTGGTTAAAAGAATGATGTAAAAGAAAATAGAAATAAATCATTCCCAGTTTGGTGAAATAATATGGTTCATCTTCAAGTAGTGAATCATATGAAGGATGTTCTATAAGTGATTTCAAAGATATAGAACATTTTTAGATAAAAGAATAAAACACCCTTAGTAATTAATAAGAATAATAATATAAAGTATATATGATTCAAATGTTGAGAACAGAACATGAATCCAATCTTAAAAGGAATATTGGGATCAAAAATGTATTTAAAATATTCAAAAAGGAATTTGATAAGATGAAACAAGTTAAATAAAAGTTTTATATTAATGATGATAAATACATTGAGGAGATCAAATGTATTTAGGTGAATGTTTCTAATAAATAATGGTTATAAAAAATCATAGAAAACAATGGCTACTCAAGAAGAATAACTTATGAAGTCAGAATAAAGGTGTATTATGGTAGAAAAGACCCTTGGAAAATTAAAACAGGACTTTGAAAATGTTTATAAATTCATAACTATGTTATTAAAAAATTTTAAAATTATTATAATTTGTATCATGTTATATTTATATCTATGATTTCTAAAAATAATAAATTTGTCACAATTAAAAGTACAGGTCTTAATTTTCAAATTGGGAAATCATGGGTTATGAAAAACCTTGAGAAAGAAACTTCTAAATCGAAGGTATTTGAGAACTATTAGAAGAAGAAATTATTATTAAATTCCAAGAAACGGTAGGATCATTCTATGAAAAAAAATATATATTTTTAGGGAAAACTCATGAATTTTTTAAAAGAACTAGTTTCAGAATATACTATTTGTGTTATGGAACATATAGACTTAAATCTTATGTTTACTAGTAAAACACATCTCTACCATGGAATCAAATAAATCAATTGTTTAGGGTATGTTACTCGGATAAAAAAATAAGAAGTCCTTTCAAAAGAAAACAATTGAACTCATATGTGACGCTTATTTGTATGTGTTAAAGGTGTGATCAACAAGGTCCCCAATCCAACGTATGTTTGACCATGATTATTGGTCAAAATTAATATATTAATAAATTTGTGAATATTATATATGGAATAAAGGCTAAAAGATCATTAAATTTGTAAGATTATTTAAAGGCTATAAAAAGGAGTAGACTCTAGATTCTTGATAGGGGTTTCTAACATATTAGGGGAGATTCCAAGATCTTTAATGATGGGAGTGTCATGAACATTGGGAATGAGATTTATTTAAAATTCAAGGAGATTGGTTCTTCTAAAACTAAACCATCCAAAATGATCTAGCATATTGTTATATTTATTAATGTTCTCAAATATAACATGTTGAAGTTTAGTTATTTATATGATGAAGGGAATGAGGTAATCATCAATAAAAACATTTTTATCATTAAAAATTATAATATAAGGATTGTTATAGAAGGGTAAAGAACCAGTGAAAATTTATTTTAGATTGTAGGTCCAAATAATTTATACTATCTCAGTTTTCGAGAAGAGAACAATCTATGGAATATAATACTTAGATACATTATTCAAAATAATTTGAGTAATATATCCAAAGTAAATATAGTGAGATATCTTACCTAATAGATCTATGATAGAGATCAGTTTTTTAAAACCTTTCAAAAGTAAAAAAATGTTGAAAGGTATGAACAATATAGTGGAGACTCAATCAATAAGACCTATTGAATTAATTCACTCAGATTTGTGTGGACCTACAAGTCACAAATCTACAATAGTTGACTTATATTTCATCACATTCATTGATGAATATAAAAGGATAAAAAGAGTGTTATACATGATGTATAAGTCAAAGGAATTGGATATGTTCAAGATTTATAGAAGATAGGTTGAAAGAGATCTTCTCATTTAGATCAAGAATTTGAGAACTGATAATTGGAAAGATTATAATTGATATTAATTTGAATATTACCGTGGATTTTATGAGATTAAATCAAAATAAAACACCCCATTTATAGCTCAACATAATGGAATTATTGGGAGAATGAATAGAAACATTTTACAAATGGGGAGAAAAATTATTTTTGAATTTGAAAGATGAATGTTCATTTAGAGAGAGGTTGTTTTCATAGATATAAAAATTTAGAATTGGTACTTTTTTAGACCAATCTAAAATACAACCTCATACAAGATGTGGTATAATAAGAATCCAATAGTGAGTTACTTCAAAGTGTTTGAAAGACTTTTATTTATCAAGATCAAATACTTGAATCAAGGAATATTTTATGAGAGAAAATATGTGGGTATCTATTATGGGAACCTATATTATGGAAAAGGCTAAAAGTAATGGAATAAAATACTTCAATGTAAGTTTCACTGTTTGAATTACAATATTATTAAAAAAATATATAATACGTGTTCTAGATGTAGTATTTTGTGAAGAAAATAATGAATACAATAATAATATTTTTGGATATAATAGTTATAAATATGTTGATATAGAGATTCAAATAGTTGGTGTGGATTCTGAAAAAACAGATTATAAAGTGGAAGTTTCTATTAATAAAAAAAAAGTTTCAAATGATGAATAATCATTTAGAGATAAATAATATAGTAAGAGAACAGTATAATATTTTATAGACTCTATGGAGGATTAGATACAATGTATATGTAGTAACAGTAACTAGAATAAGACTAAGGATTGAGAATTAGCCATATATTATTTTTTAGTGTGAGAATTAATTAATGACAAAGGCTCTTAAAAATAAATCGTAGATTGAGTCTATGGATATTGATTTAAACTAGATTGAGAGGAATGAATCATGGGACCTTTTTCCAAGACAGGTATACAAAAATTTCATTGGTACCAATTGGGTATTCAGAAAAAAGTTAAATAACAAAGGTGAAGTGATACGAAACAAGGCCAAACTTGTTTGAAAAGGTTCTTAACAAGTTAATGGAATTGCCTTTAAAGATACTTTTTCACCTATTATAAGATTTAAATCTATTAGGATGTTTCTTGATATGGAAACTTACATGTAATATAAAATGTATCAAATGGATATCAAATATGACTTCTTAAATGGTGATCTTAAATAATATGTGTATATGGAGTAACCCGATGGTTTTGTGATTGATAATAATGGAACAAGAGTGTGAAAGTTAAAGAAGTATCATTATGTCTTAAAACAAGTCACAAATTATTGGTATTCAAGGATAGAAAATAGTTTTAATTTTTTCAATTTGTCGAAGGAAAAGTGGAAAAGAACTAGTATATCATAAAAATGAAGACATGTATACTTATGTTAATTGTCTATGTTGATGATATCATTTTTATAGTTGATAATGAGAATTATTTTAAATATTTTTTAAATCAAATAAAGAAAAAATATATATGTAAAACTTGGTGAGATAAGATACTTTTAGGATTACAAGTAATACAAAAAAATTATTTTTTTATCCCAAGAAAAGTACTATAGAAAGTTATTAAAGAAGTTTGATATAGAGGAGTCAAATACAGTGTCTTCACCCATTAAAGTGGGACAGAAATTATCTATAGATGTTGAAGGTGAGATTTTAAATTAAATAGAATTTAAAAATAACGATTGGTATTTTATTTTATCTCATATCCTCTAGACTAGATATTATAAATACAATGAGTCTTTGTGCTAGATATCAAAGTGACCCAAAAGATTTTCATATTATGGATATCAATATAATTCTCTGAAATAAAAAAGGAAATATAAGATATGGGTTATTTAATAAAAAGGGAAGTGATTTGAATCTATCTGGATTTACATATATTAATTGTACGGGTGACTGTGATGATATTTTCCACTTCAAGTGAAATTTTCCACTTGGGAGATAGTTTTGTGAGTTATAACTCCATGAAACAGAACTCATACACACTGAGTACTCTTGAGGTAGAATATTCTTTCACTGGTAGTTATATTACTTAAATTATTTTGATAAAGGATCATCTATATTTTTTAAGGTAAAAAATTAACTTTATTTCCATATCTATTCTAATTAATGTGTTTTTTCTTGTAAAAATGTGATGTTTCATTAATATCTGAGTGCATGCATTGAGTGGGTGAGGAATTTACCACGTGGAAAAAATGTTACTTATCACTGAGAGATGGAGTTCTCTCAAAATAAATTACTCTTAATCTGTGGTGTGGTATCAAGATATTTTTATTTTTATAACGGATATAATTTTGTCTCTCTTGGATATGAAGTTTCCATTTTTTAAGATGTTATGAAATAGTTGCATGCGTTGACAAAAAATGAAAATGAGGATATTAAAGTGGACATGGAATTTTCAGTGAAGTTTTCTTTGTTTTTAACCCAATATTATACAATTATTTATATTGTTATGAAGTGATTTTGAATATTTTAAATGTTTCTTGAAGTGTTTTTTAATTTTTTGGAGTCCTTTGAATAAGTATGGACTTCTTTTGTTGGAACTGGAAAATGGAAAAGTGTCTACACATATGAATTTGTATCGCATGACTTTGATTAATCATAAGACTCCATCATATGTATTTTCATGAACATAAATCTTTAATAATATTATTTTGATCTTCCTAGAGATAAAAAATGGAATTTTAGATCATATGAATTTTCCTTCTGACAATAAGACTTTTCCATAGGACTTCATCATATGACATAGTTGAAATATATCACTTCATCATAAGAATTTTTAAAGATCTTTAGGCTTTGATTTCTAGAATCATACTTTGACAATAGATAAGAATATTAATTTTAGGCCAATGAAGAATCACATTACTTTTCTCCCAATCATATAAATTTAGATAGTATTACTTCACAAGTCATAAAAAATACGAATTGACCCAAAAATTGGAAATTTTATGTGAGCATATGACTTCAGTGCATGTATTTTTTATGATTGTGAAATTTATTGATTTTATGAAATCCAATGTCATATTATAAACTAAAAAGTGATGCATCAGAGTTATTAAACCCCATATAATGTTAATCTAGGGATCCAATAAACACCATAAAGGTTACTGTTTGTTGCGTAAAGGTTTCTAGGTTAAAATGAGATATGAAAAGGTCATATGTAATAACATAAGAGTAATAATAAAAAACTAGAGGCTATTTAAATTCATGATATGTTTCTAGAATTTAAAATTATAAAGAAAATTTAAATTTCAATATGATAATTCTTTCATATTTTTGTATTTTCAAAATATCATGGGCTTAGTCAAAGATACATCTAAGTTGAGATTCATGTGAGTTTGAATGAGATTAAATGATAAGGATCATGGGTAATTTACAAGGGATTTAAATTTTAATATTATTTAAAGATGATATTCTTTAGGGATAATTTTTGTATCCAAGAATCATGAGAGTTTCCATAATTTATTATACCGATACCATTTATGATAAAATGAAAATATAAAAGAAAGGAATTATGGAGGAGAATTTTTTTGAGGATTTTTATAGAAGTTGTTATGAAAGTGTATTCATATGTGGTATGTTAAAAATATAATCAACCTTCATACATAAAAAAATTAAATTGAGGTTTTAGAAATATATTTTTTAATATCATTGATCCAGACATTGTCTATTTAGAATGAAGAAGATAAATTCAACTATCCATGATCTCATGCATGAGTTTTTTATTATGAATCAGTGAGAGAAAGGATAACCTACTACTGATTCACTTAATTTAGTATGTTATCCATAGACCTTTTATAAGAAGATATTTTATTTAATGAAAAATAATCCGGATAAAAATAGAATATCTAATTTATTCTAGATAAAATGATGAGTCTTTAAATAATTTTTTTCCCATATCTAACAACCCCATGCATTAAATTAATGGGAAGTGGTTGAAACCATCAAGTATAGGGAGGTTTATAAACCCTACTTGACCCTTATGAAATAATTTTAGGAATTTTTAATCATTGAAATTTCATAGTGATAATAAAATTTTTTATAATCGATAAATGGTCAAACATGGAAAAGAGTAGGATCTCACATCAAATCCAATCCTTTTAAAAATTATCATGTATTTTTTATCTTATTTTATGATTATGTACAGGTGAGGAGGTGATTATAAGATTAGATCATGACTGTAATAAGTAACAAGTGATTAATTATTAAAATGAAATAATTTTTAAATAAACAAGTTCCATTGATTCACCCCAACTCTTAGTTGTACACCATCTTATTCAGTAACTATTCATTTTTCTATCAATGATAGATTAGAAATGAAACATTTTTTCATATCCATTTTAGTATAGAAGAAGTTTAATGTTTTTCTAAATGGACAATAAATATATATTTCTTAATATTTTTCTCAAACAAGATGTTTTATTAGAAATTATAGATGGATTTCTTATTAATGAATATAATCACAAAGTGTTTAGTTTGAAAAAGGAGAATTATAGGCTAAATAAAGAACCTTGAGATTTATATTCTATGATTGATTTATAATTAATAAATCTTATATTCCAATATAATGTATTTGATCACAATATTTATGTTTAGAAGGAGTTGATGGTGCTTAACTATATGAATGAAATAATATTTATAGGTTCAAGGGAAGCTTAATAAAAGGTGTATTCTAAATTTATGAGAAGAGATTTGAAATTTTAAATCATTGATAGATCAAATATTTCAATTTTTTGAAGGTAATACAAATACGGTATGGAAAATTTAATTATGAGTCTAAAGTTTCTCAGAAGGAACTAAAATGGTTTGTTATAAAGGATAAAAAATCAGTCATAACATCAGTTGTTACTCAATTGAAGTTTTCAAAGGATAATAATAAATAAATATTATAAATCATAATAAAATAATTAGAATTTTATTATACATAATATCTATAATACCAAATATTATATTTCTTACATGTGAAGTGGTGAGGAATCTAACATATCCCAAAGAAATCTATAATCTAGTAGTAAAAAATAATACTTTATTATATCTAATGGAAGGTAGATTTTGAACATTTTTATAGTGGTATACAACATTATAAGTTATTAAGATATACAAAAATGTGCTATGTTTTTTCATTATATGATCGGGAGTGTATATAAGGTGGTTTATTTTATCATTATGATTTTTGTTTTTTTTTGCTGAGGAAGATGCATGATTACATTTCATGGAGTACTGTGGAAGCTAAATATATAGCAGAAACCAAAGACTGCACATAAATTTTATAGATGAAATAGTAAACTAAATATATTGGAGTTGAAGTGAATTTTATTATCATAATCATATATAATAAATTGACTACAACAAATCTAACAAAAAAATCATTTTATTATTCACGGAAGAAACATATCGAGACTATATATTAATTTATCAAGGAGATAATTCAGAAAGGGTTAGTGAAATTGGGATATATGTTTAATAAAATTATAATTATAGAATTTATGATTATGTTACATTTTAAGTAATGTTTTGAGAGGAATTAGTTTTCCCTTGGTGTTTTTTTATTGTAAGATCTTGTGTATTTGACCAATTAAGAAATTCCAAATGAATTTCAATTTTTCATTTGGTGGATGGACCAAATATTAAACCGAGATTTGGAATGGAATTAAAATATTTGGAACTCTTTAATTTTTTTTGGCTGAGGTTTAAATCCCAAAAGGTTTTTAGGGAATTTTAATGAGTTTCGAGATCACTGGACCTCGAAGGCCCGGTTTTTGGAAAGAAAAAGGGAGGTGAACAGTTACGACATTGTTGGTGATAATCGTGCACCTTAACCATATGGCCCTATAGGGGCATCATGTAGTTTGTAAAACCATGAACCTAAGACTGCATACCTATAAAAGAACTTATAATAAATTGTAGGTTTGTTTTGAAGAGTTGGAATTCAGTCTCTCTGAACCATTCTCCAAACCATGTGAGGGGTGAAGACCTTGGAAAGTGAGCACACACAAGTTGTGCATGGTTTTTCATATCAGGCACCTAGTTGTGTGAGGGGTGTTATAATTAAACAATGGTAGTGTATGAATAGTGCACAATTTAGAAAATAAAACACCCAAATCGTACTCCCTTTAAAAATATAGGAAATTGCATTTTTACCCCTCAAGCCTTTAACCCTTTCTTCTTCCTTTATTTTCCTCATTCACACAACATCACTCAACCATGGAAAGATCTCCTCCTATCCTACAAGGATTAACTTATCTCCATCACATGAGCTCAGTACTGACCTCTATTTGTCTTGTTGGATCACTCTTGGTGAGTAGTTTATTCTTATTCCTTCTTTTCTCAATTTCTCTCACCATATTTAGTGTTATATTTTTGTAAGATAATATTCCCTATTTTCAGGTTATTTATTTCATTGATTTATCCCATTCTAGCCCAGATTAGAGGCCAATAATGGATGAGGACTGGACTATTGGTATAAAAATACTATAAAATCAATCATTTAAGGTGGGTTTTTAAGGTCAAATACCCCACTGAAAAAATTTTCTTTTCCGATGTTTTTTGTGATGGAGTATTAATTCCAACACAGAAAATCATTATTTGTGACTGAATTAATAATCCTTCACAAATAGTTTTCGCAGGAGTTCCCACCACCCACCATTAAAAGTAATCCGGATGAGAATTTTTTGTAGATAACGTTATCCATCACAAATTCTTGTCATATCGGGATTTTTTGTAACAGAAATTAGTGTCCAACACAAATAATTTTGATGAAACCTTTTTGGTGATGACATTAATTCTGTCGCAAATAGTATATCACAAAAAACAATCATTTTAACACAATGCGTCTCTCCATTATTCCTCATCTCTTTTATCCTCTTCTCTCCCTAACGATGCAACGGAACCCTACCCGACATCCCGATTCTTTGCACCTCTGTAAACACGTATTATTCTTGATTTTTGGTATATTTCAGCTCATATCTTGAAGGTACATGCTCCACTTATGTTATTCATCAATATTTTTGCCTATTTTGGGTCAATGTTAAATAAACTGGTTCAGTAAAACCCTAGGATTATAATTTCATTTGATTTGCATGCTTTATTTGATATTTAAGATTGACGCAATTGAATTAATCTCTATTTTGGTTTTAATATGTTTTTTGTGTTTTTTATTCAATATTAAATATACAGGTTTGGTCAAACCCTAAGTGTAGTAATTTATCTGATTTTCATGCTTTATTTGGTATTTTGGATTGCCAAAATTGTATTAATCTCTATTTTGGTTGTAATATGGTTCATGTTATTAATTCTAATTTATTTTTAGGTATTCTAATTTTTTAATTTTGATATTTATGTGTTCTGTATTTATATTTGCATATATATATAAGTATGTTTGTTTACCATTTTATTTGGATATATGTTTGTTTATATATATATATATATTAACATGTTTTTATTTAATTTTGATATTTTTATTTATATATATATATATATGTATATATGATTTTAAAAAAAAAATTATTATGGTTGTCAATATATATATACATATATGTATATCGTTTTGTATATTTTTATATATGTATATATAAATTTGATACGTATATCTATTTAAAAAAATTCAAAAATATATTTGATATAATTATATTAATTAATAAATATGATAATATAAATACATATTATCACATTCTGATCAATTAAGACATTTTTAATATAAATATATGTATATAATACATTATGTGTATACGTCTATAAACATTTTGAAAAAAGTGTAATTTTTTTAATATATATATATATAATTGTGTGATGCTTTTAATATATATATATTTACACACACATGTATGTATATTAAAATGTTAATATATCTATATATATGTTTTAAAAAAACCTATAAAGTTTATGATATATATATAAAGACAGATGTATAAAAACGTTTTAATATGTATATTGGTTTAAAAACAGTTGTCATATTTTTTTTGATATATTTATATTAATTAATAATTCTTTTAATATTAGTATATATAAATAATTATTTACATTATATTAATAATAAATAGAAAATAATAGTATTAATTAGAGAATATTATTAATAATTTAAAAATTGGCGTAATATATGAAAATTTGTGTGTGTGTGCATGTATATATGTATATAGATTTGATATGTTAATTTGTTTTAAAAAACAAGTAAAAATTATTTGATGTAAATATATTTGATTATGTGTTATATATATATACTGTATGAAGTAAATATAAATAAGTGTTTTTTAAGAATCATGAGAAAATAAATTTAAAGCAAAACAAATTAACTAAACATTATTAATAAGAATTTTTTATATTAAAAAACAACAAAATTTTGTTTTAATAAAAAACAATAATTTATAATAACTAATAATTAATTTTTATATATTATTAATACATAGTATATATTAGTTTTAATTAGAAAATATTATTAATAATTAGAAAATATGAGAAAATTGTGAATTGTTTTCAAAATTTTTAAAATAAATACGAGTAGTTGTTAAATATAACTAATATTTATTATAAATTCAAATATTATGTCACGCCTAAGGTACACCCCACATCCCCTCATCATAACCCCAATGGTGGTCTTCGAGTTTTCATATGATACATAGTTTTGATGATATTTTAAATTTTTATAAGAAATTATAATAAAAATATTGAATGAATTACTCTCGCATTCAATGTAATTAAACATATGATGCAAACATTTGTAATGTCACATATAGGTTAAACCCTGCATCTCAGACATTACAGTGGTCTCATATTTCTCATATGAGAGAATGTTTGAGAGATATTCTATTGTTTTCAAAAAAATCAGGTTTCTTATATAATGTATTTAATATTGTTATTTTATCTACGCCATGCCTCTACGGGCCCTGTAATCTTGTGATAACCTAGTGTCTTACTCTGATCATATTCCATATACTATTTTAAGGTGCTAAAATATAATAATACTACGCAATTAGTCAAAATGATTTTTAATAATTGTTTTTTATTTTTTTGTTTTATAGATAATTATAAACTCGGGAAGTGTACACCAATATATATTATGTGATCGTGATTGGATAAATAATTACAAAAATATAAATGGGCATAGTTTAAATATTATCTACATTGAAGGTGTTGAAGCCTTTGTATCATTTTCATCATCAAATTTAGATTTTGTTTATGAATGAATAATTAAATTTTTGTGTCATAAATGTGATTGTAGGACATTTGAATCATTTGAAAATATTGGACATCATCTTTTATGTTCTATTTTTCAGAAAGATTATATTTTTTGGTATTAACATGGTGAAAAGTGTTTTGTAGAAAATACATTTTTTTGGTTCTAGATCTATCAATTTAAAATTTAATACATGAGGCAACTAGTCAATCTCATCATTTTACAATTTAATACAATTTTTTTGGGAACATCCATATTGGTCTGATTTATTGGTTCATCGCATGTTAGATGTAATGCATATTGAGAAGAATGTTTTTGATATCATGTTTTATACCATGTTGGAAACACCTGGTAATATCAATGATAATGTAAAGGTGTGGTTAGATCTTGCGCAGATTTGTAGACGTCCTTAACTTGAATTAATTGAAGATGAAAGATCACACAAATTAATAAATCCAAAAGCATCTTACTCACTTAGTAAAGAAAACCATTTTTTATTCTATTAATGGATTGGGTATTTGAAGTCACTAGATGGTTATTCTTCTAATTTGTCTTGTTCCATAAGAAATGTGCATATTATTGGGTTAAAAATTCATGACATTCATGTCAGAATTGAAATATTACGGCTTCTTCGTCTTAGAGGGTTGTTGAATTGATCCATTTGGGATCTGTTTACCAAAAAATCATTTTTCAAGATATTTGTGTAGAAATATCACATTATAATGCAATGAGTTTGCTGGAAAAAGATGTCGTTTCAATTTTATGTAAATTGGAGAAAATATTCCCACAAATCTTTTTTTATTCCATGGAACATTTAACATTGAATTTTCCATATGAAGATAAAAGTGGAAGGTTAGTAAAATTCTGATGGATGTATCCATTTGAGAGATTAATAATATAATTAAATAAGAAAATACGTAACAAAGCATTAGTTGAAGGGTCGATTGCAAAAGCATATTTGCAGGATGAAATTTCAAATTTATGCTCTTATTATTTTCATTCGGAATATCCTTCAAAACGTAATCACATGGGTCGTAATGAGACAAATTATGATGATGTCACAGACCATCAGTTGTCAGTTTATAATCATCTTGATCTTGGTTTTAGTGGTTATCATGAGCGATGGATTATGGAAAAAGAACTGCATAGAGATCATACTTATTTTCTACTAAATTGTGAATAAATGACATGATTTATGCAGTAAGTACAACTTTTTTTATTATTTCCTTAAATATTTTTAATAAATCTTTTTATTTACATTAACTTTTTTTAGACTATATGATGACCATATCAAAAATAAATTTACAAATATCACAGCTGCTGCTCTTGAGGAATGTCGGGAACAAAATTTTGCATATTTGTTTCAAATAATGGTAAGTTATGTTTTTTTTGATGGAATAATAAATCAATTTTTCAATGATATCTATTATTAATAATTTTTTTTACAGGTAACACAACATGAAAATAAAATTGATAGCTGATAATGGGTTCTCAAAAACCCTATATCAAAATTGGTAAAATATTATAATGTGAATGTGGTTAATGGAATTAGATTATATACACGCATATATGGTGACTCAAAGAAATCAATGAATAGTGGTTTTCATTTGAAATGATACCATCATAAGGAAAGTGAAGTTACCATTTATGGTATTCTAGAAGAAATAATTGAGTTATGTTGTCTGGAACCAAGTTATGTTACCATTTTTAAATGTCATTGGATTGATACTGATCGGGGGTTGCGAGTTCATCCTTGACATGGAGTCATTGACATTAAATATAATAGTCTTCTTGCATCAAATGAATCATTTATTTTGGAACATCAAGCACACCAATTTTACTATTCAAATTATTGTGATGTTTCGAGAGATTTGAAGGACTGGTGGAGTGTGACAAAAATGAAATCATGTCACAATCAGTTTACTAAAAATGAAAATGGTTTTGTGGAAGTGAAACATATTGAAATTTTTTAAGAAACATCCCAAAATATATCTCTTACCCAATAGGATATAAATATCAATGATGAAACCCCCCAGTTAAGGGATGCTGATATAGATAATATTGATGAAGTAATAATGGATGGTGAAAGTGAAAGTTATATAGAAGTTAAAAATGATGAAGATGAGGATGAAGAAATTGATGTAGATGAAAATAGTGATGAAGGTGACTATTGATGTATTGTATTCATGTATTTAGTTATAAGTAATTATCACATTCTAATATATATTAGTTTTGTAAACTTCATATTTGTATTAACAATCTATTACAGGTAACATTATTTTATTTTAACATTTATTAGTGTTTTATATTTCATATCTCTTTTAACAATCTCTTATTGTTGATAATATTTTTTCTAGATGCCTGAAGATGATCCTGATGATCAATTACATTCTCTCACTAATGTCGGACATCCTAATGATGACCCAATTTAGCTGCTCCTTCTTATGTTGGTACACATACTAGGAGGGGGTGAGGTCTTACTCGACTACTGATTCCAGATCCTATTCTAGAGATACAACCATCTATTGATTTTGATCCTCATTTACATAGGTATGTTTAACTGTGTAATATATTTATTTTATATTAAGAAAGTTTATTAATTTTTATAATAATTTTATAATTATATAGATGTTTAAATTTGTATAGTTCTTTCATTTAGCCATTGGGAAGGCTGCTGCGATTCTGAAAAATTATTTTTCAAGCCATGGGTTTCATAGAAACTGGTATCCATCATCTTTTGTGAACAAATTTTCAACAACTAGATTGTAAATTATTAAATAATATACATTTTTTAAATTTACTTAATTACTAACATATTTTTTTTAATTATCTTTCAGAATTTATTTTCTCCGATTTCTGATAGCCAGAGAGGTCCTATCTAAATGGGATGGGATAATTTTACACATGAGTGATTTCATTAGTTTCTACACAACATCAGAAAATGAAAAATGGATAAATCTTGTGATACAGTCTTCAATCAGTCTTGAATCTCCCATCATCTAGACTATATATCATCTTAGGTATGGGATGGGTTGCACTATTTCTGTCAATGAGAGACATTTAGGAGGAGATCATCAGCTAGGAGTCAGATCCAGGAGAGGAAATAGGTCAATCATAGGGTTGGTAGTCATAAATTTGGCATACATCGATGATATATGGTAAGGGATATTATTTATTAATATATATTAATTTTAACTATAACATGTTTGTTATATTATATAGGCCCCTACTGACCCATCTATTATGGAGTTTTATGTTTATAAGAACATGTATATTGATCCCCATATAGGAGAAGTTGTAGGCCAATGACAACGCTATATTGTGGTTAGTTATTTGGTTATTTTTATTATAATTTTTCATTATGTTTTAATAAAACATATGAGGCTACAAATTCTCATTTACGGGAGATTAAAGATGATATAAAACAAGATGTCACTTATGATTTGGGTTTTGATGAGGGGTATTGTATACAGGTGACTTCGCAGGGTGTCAAGAAAGGTATAGTGATTGGTATTGGTTCTTGAATAAAACCTACGAGTTATTATGGTACTTCTGCGATGGAATCAGTGAGTATGAAGGGAGATCATTGAGAGTCGACATCGATGCTGTCGTCCGCAACACATTATGAGGAGTGGATGAGAGCTCATGATGATATGCTACAGTATATGCAGAATCAGAGGGAGGATGAGCATGAGCAACAATGTCTAGGAGATGAGAAGATAATAGAGTATATATGATGACTTGCATGTGGTGTTGTTATGGAGTTTCATCCCCCTCGCCCATCGAGTGATCCTCATCCACCTAATGCCAGTTGATGGTTTCTAAATATTTTATGATTTTTTTTGTAATTTTTTATGATAAAAATATAATATTTGAAATGATTTGTAACTTTTATTTGTGTTTTAATTTTTTTAAAAAAATTATTGATTTTTATTATATTTAAATTTATTAAGTTTAATTATTTCTCATTTTATTTTAATTTTTTGGAAAAAATGTTATTTGTGATGGATGGATAATCCATTTCAAATAACTTTTTGTGATGGATATTCAAAGAATGGGATTTTAAATAATATTTTTGGAATGTTTTTTGACGGGTTTTGTATCCATCACAAAAAAAACTTTTCTGTGATGGACTGTCACAAATACTCACATTTGTGAAGACCTCTTCTGTGATGGGTTATTTTCTATGGATAATCATCCCAAATGAATTTTTTCAATGAGAATCCATCACGAATAACTCTTCACAATTATCTAAAATTTATGTTATCTAGGTACATGGTCTAGTTCCTTTCACTAAAATTTTGGATGTTTATATCATGAACTGTAGTGTTGTTCACTAGACCTCTCATGTGACCCCCATTAAATGGTAAATTAATTTAATAAATAGTTAGAATTATGGACTAGCAGTCCTAATAACCTAATTTTCTTTATTAGAGGTTTTATACCTCCACACAATCTACCCATTATGGTTCTATGTTTAAAATGCATGAGAACGTTATAACCTATTATATAATTAACCAACCCTTGATGTGTGTTGAATTGGATTTTATAAATGAAATGGATAAATTGAATTGAATGGAATGGTGTGATACCTTTCTAGAACCCTAAGCCAAGGATATTCAATTAAACCACATTCTAAGGTGTGTTGACTCGCTTTTCCAATTGAGATGGCCTAAATATTTAAATTAATGGTGAATGGTATGACCATGTCACTAAGACCTTTTTTAATTACAAAGTGTGATGATGACTATCATTATGATTGTGGAAACCCGATTGATTATTATATAATGTTAAATATGGTCTTGGATTTGAATTACATACAAGTTTGGCATGCCATGAGTGATATTTGGACTCTCGTTGTGGTTTTCCTTGGATGAAATTTTGGGATACCAATCGATTCATTGATGTCTCTGCCAAGTGAAATACCAATCTTAGATTTAGTTATTATCATAGATTGTGAATTCCATATCTTGGCACTGAGAGTTCATCTATATTTTTATAAATTAAATTAAATTTCTAGGATTATTTTATTTGGATTAATCATGATATTATGGATTTGCTTGGATTATTCCTTAGGATCCTTTCAAATTTCATACTAAGGGTACCTAAGACATGTTCCTAGGGCTCAGGAAGAACTTCCCACTTAGGGTAAATTGCCAAGGGTACACCCCTATGGATTTCACCCAGCCTATAAAACTTAATTACATGGGAAGTATGGAACCTCATATGATTATCACAATCTATGGACACCTTCATTGTATCCCTTAAGTGTTTTCATTATAAAAAAATGAAATTTAAAATGCTCAGATAAATTCCCTCTTAAGCTGAAGTAAGTGGTGTTGGATAGGTATACCATGAGGAACCTATACTAACATGATGGGAGTTACATTCCTAAAATGTAACATTATTCAAATCTCTAAACTCATGGGAGTTACATTCCTGAAATGTGGGTTTTAACAACACCAATGATTTAATGTTTATTCAAGCCTCATGTTCATTAATCATATCCCATCACTTATTGGGATTTTTTCTCACCCTTATTTTAAAATAAGTATTTGTATGATTTTAGACTATCCAAATATAAAGCAGATAAGATTCCCAGTAGTGCCACTTACCTACACCACTCATCTAATTAGCATATTCATACTAGCCATGTGACACCGATATGGAGTTACATCATAGCCACCCATTAACTAGGTGATCACCCATCCAACACACATCCATGTATCAACCATGAAACTATGAGATGGAGATATCTCATGGATTCCGAACAACTAAATAATCATCTATCGACAATGTGTTATATACACTATTTTTTGTAATTTCCTACTATAAGTCCCCATTTTTTGTCTGTTTATTATTTTTAAATATTATGTGGTATTAATTCAAGACCAGGTGCTAAGACGGTGTTCGATTCTAATGATCGATGGGCCCTTAATAAGTGTTTGAAATATATTAAATATATTAAATAGTGTGTGTGAGTTGTTTTCCTAAAAATGTGGAATAACTTCTATACAGGTGACCATATTAAAAATTTAAGGGCACCATTGTGTTCAGAGTAGCGACTTTACCTTATGAGAGACCTAATATATTCCAACATAGGTAAGATGAGAAAGTTAATTTTTGGACATTTTAAAGGATAAAATAAATTAAGAATTTATTTCATTTTTACATTTCACAGTGATGCAGTGACATTAATTTTAAATAGCCTTTTAAGTAGGGATCTAGGGTTATTTTCATAACCCTGAAACATCCTAGAGGATTTGGAGAAAACTTGAAAAATTATCTCGGTGGTAAATAATGAAGGGTCTTCGACCAAAGATCGACAGACGCTGTTCTTGAAAAATCTTACCAAGGACGTTGACATCATGATCAAAACTCTATATTGAATGATGCAACCTAAGGTAGGAAATGTTATTTCAATTATTTCTTTCCTCATTCTTATAATTAACAAAAAATGAAAATGAACTCAGGAACAGGTTAACCCGCGGTTCGATCGTTCTTACAGGAGGGTTTAATTATGGTATTTTGGGTAAGATTATAATATTTTATTATTTTGATCATTATTATGGAATGGATTGAGGGTGTAACAAAAAATGGACTAGGTTTTTTCCTTTGTATTTTCAATGTTATTTTTATCCCTTGAAATTCTTCATGTTCTTCATGTTGTTCTCGTTATTCCTAGTTTATGAACAAACTATCGTTGTGCCTTTGTTTCGCTGCGTAATGATCCGAAATTGAATATATGGTATTGGTACGACTTGACAGAGGTGTGACGATGGTTGCGGAAGTGGATATAATGACGATGGGTGAATATTTCTAGTTCTTCATTGGAAATTAAGAAAAATGACAATATTTTTTTCCAAGTTGATTCACAGCTTGAATCTTACAGATTAGGTGATGTCGGGACCAGAAAATCCTAGATCTCAAGTATCCCAACCAGCTGTGGTAGGAAACAATGGTCGAATTACTGTAGGAGATTATGGAGGATAAATCAAGGTTTCTGGAATTTCTCGACAAACGTGACCTGTATTCAATAATACACAGTGTGTGGATCCCCCTGAGTGGCGGCTAAGACTTATGGAAGTAGTGAAGAGTCAAAAGGCATGTGACACCTGTCACATTTCATCTTGGTCCTTCCCTGGGGCTTGGCATGTTTCCTAGATGATGCATGGACATGGGGTGGATTACACAGCTTGCCTACATAGCGTGTACCCCACCACACGGCTTGGATGAACTGATTATACAGATTACCACATATACTGGTACAGGAACTAGCATACACGGGTTGTAGTCATGTACTGGAACTTGGCTAGCATACATGGATCATAACCTAGATAGTAGGAAATGGAATTTGAACCTTTCTACACACCGTGTATACGTCTTTTACAAGACATGTTCTTCTAACATGGTTTTTTGTACACGGCTACTACCCGGGGACAAGGGACCCAGCATGTGACCCTTATATGTGTCATGTACTATTTTCTACCTGTCTTGAACTCCTTGTCCACAATATCTTAGACAAGTTTCATTAGGGATGGTTCCATTTTTCATTCCCCTGAAGGTTAGTTGGTATCATTTTATATTCTTAATAGTATGATCCCTTCAGTAAGGCATTCTGGATAGAGTTGTTGGAATCCCCTCCGAGAGGCCTAATGTAGGATCCTCTATCAATTATTATGCCCTAAGTAGACTTTTGGTATTGGCATGAACAATCCTGTCAGACATAGATCCCCTACATGGGAGGTGACTCCGATGATTTTTGGTATCACTTCATGGCCCTAGCAGTGAGCCTCATTTGTGTATCATGATCTTACCCACTCATAGATTGAGTTCTCTCGGAATGAGCGTATTGTATTGTCTCTTAAAATCTATCAGTGTATCTCTCTCATGTTGTTTCTTGTTGAATATTACTTCTCAGGAAAACATCATCTGTGCTATTAGACATAAGAGTGTGTTATCCTGGAAGACTTCTTTGTGGAAACTTCAGACGTAATCCCTAGTGTTGGTATGTGGTAGTTGTGAATTACCTCTATACTGAGGGTCTGGGTTTGAGTATATCTAGAAATTATTGTTATATGTGTTATAGAAATATATTGTGTAGAGATTAATGTATCTTTATTTGTGTATTTATTTGTAGTTTTGGGGTGTCCTACTGAGTATTGTTATACTCACCCCTACACATGCTTTTCCCACATGTGTCATGTCTTATACAGACGATTGACCCTTTTGATGAATTCCATGGAGGAACAGGATCAGGTAGTGCTTTGTGATTTTAGGAAGGCCGAGGTGTTCTTACGACATAGATTAGCAATCCCAGTTCCTATTTTGTATATAGGTTGGACATTGTAGTTTATAGACTCTTTATTTTGGTGGGATTTTATTCTAGTTTAGTTTATTTTACATCACTTCTCTTTTCTATTGTATTCTGTTGGTTAGGTTCACTAGTATGCATCCATTTTTTTCATTAGTGGTTTTTTTACATTTCAACATTTGTGGCTTTTAAATGTGTTTTTGTGTGTACAGATACTTAAGAAATGACTCCCATGTTAGTGATTTTCATACTCAATTATAGTCACCATCCTCTAGCCTATTAGAGGAGGTCCTAGGGAGTCATTGTATGGGCCCCACTAGGACGGGTCATGACACCCACTACACACTCAGTAGGTGTAGCACCCTCATGAATAGATGCAAGGTGGGGCCACAACATGGTCACACATATCCTATTGCATGAAAACCTATTTCAAAAAAATAGTTATTTGGGGAATAAATATAAATACCTTATTTCTTCTTCCAAAAAAGAGGAAGTGAAATAGAGGAGATGTAGAGCAATGAATTATTTACATTGTAAATCTTGAAATATATGATTCATGTGATGGAAATTCAACTATGATTCCTTTTATAAGAGGTATTAATCTAAATAAAAATGCACACGTCATTCTCATTCGTTCAATCCTTAGACTGGAGGTTATAATTCAAGAATCCTCTAGGAGGTTCCAACCACCCATGGTTTCCCCTACTTGACTACCATGGAGGTTAACATTCATTACGAACCTCCAAGATGAGAATAAACTCATTCATGAGTGTACTAGGTATCTCTTTCCTCACAACATATGCACAAGGAACAAGATAACAACCGCGTAGAATTCCACTACCATAGAAATGGTATTTCGTAGCACCACCATTCAACTATGCTAAAAATCTGATGATAAAGGGGGTACCTTTATCAGTGCTAAAAAAAGCATTGATAAAAGGCACTTTTAACAATGCTAAAAAATCACTGTTACAAGTACCCCTTTATCATTGCTTTTTTTAACATTGATAAAGGTACCCCCTTTATCAGCAATTTTTTTAGTGCTATTAAAAGGACCCCCTTTATCGGAGACTTTTTTAAGTACTGCTGATAAAGTGGGACTTAATCAATGTTGTTTTACTAGCGTTGATAAAGGGTATATTTCAAAAAATATACATTTCATTAAAAAAATATATTTATATATAAATATATTTATATTGATATAAATATAATATATATTATATAAATATGTTTTGGATAAGGATAAATAGGCATTGTCACATAATATATAAGATATTAGTGAATATGGATTATAAAATATTTAAAAAATATTTTTAATTAATAATTTGCTAATTATTATTGAGTAATAGTCAATTAAAAACAATTTGAGGATAAAAGAATCAAAAATTTAATAAAAGATCAAAAATAAGTTGAAAATGTAACATGAACTTCACACGGTTATAACTTTTGATTCAGGTATCTGATTTGGCACTACTATATATAAAATCAAATAATGTGATGATATTTATGTACAAATTATAGAGGGAATCCTTATATCACATTTTTTCATGGTGAAAAAAATACCAAAAGGCCTCCATAACTGAGTTTTTAGTCAGGTGATACTAATTTTTTTACATATGATGGAATTTCAACCATGTTTATGGGGTTATTTTTTCACATTTCCAATGAGGATTAAATTTATTTCTATGTATTACATTCATATTGAAATTATTATTTTAAAATTTTATCATTTTTTACAATTTACTACTATTTATAATCAAATATATAAGAATGTATACATATTTTTTTATATAATCACACATAAAAATTTAGTTCAATAAATAAATAATTATACATATTTACATATAAAATAGATTTCTCAATATATAAAACTTATCTAAATAAAAAAATAATATCTATTTTATTTAAAATACAAATGTATAAATATTTATTTAAATATATACAATTAATGTATATATAATGTTTATATATATAAATATATTTGAGTGTGTATTAATAAACATATATATATATCTTAATATTCTAATATATGTATATAAATATTTATATATATTATATTCAAATAAATAAGAATATATATTATATTATTTATATATGTACACATATATATAAATATATATCTATTTTTTATGTATTCATAAACACACATACACACAAAAAACATAATTTATATATGTATGCATATATATATATATATATGGATAAAAATGTAATGAAATATAAAATAATATATAGATATATCATAATATAAAGAAAAAAACAATATAGGTGAGTGGAAAAGGCATGAGATTATGAGGGGAAGGTCTAATGTTCAAAACTCCCCAAAGCCAGGGTTGTGCGCGGATGGCTGATGCAGTTCATAGCGTTGTTAATTGGGGGTTGGGTTCCTAGAACTGTTAAAGGGGTTGGGGAAGTATAGACAAACACTGTTAAAGGGGGGTCAGACGCTAATTAATGGTGGGTCGGTCCACCCTCCACATTTATACAAAAAAAATCTTTTTAAAAATTAACTATTTGGACATTTATCAGCCCTGATAAAAGGGGTATTTTATCAGTGCTACAATAAATGCTGATAAAAAGGACCTTTATCATCACTTTTTTTGGCACTGATAAAAGGGACCTCCCTTTTAATCGTGTTTCGATTATCAAGATTTTTTAGCATTGTAAATGCCCATTTCATGAATTTAAAGGACATATCTATAGTAGTGTTCCCTATTTCATGAACCTACCATGTGAATTGTCCTCCCCTTGTGCCTACATACTATGTTAGCTACCTCCCGTATACCCACCTACTGCACAAACCAACCTCCCCATCAGGAGTTAACAATGTAGGAATTCCTTACTTGGGGATCCAAACCCTCTCTCATGCTGGAACATGTATAATTGTTTTGAAATAACCCAATGAACCATACCCACTATGAAAACCTTGAAAAATAATTCCAATGCCTCTTCTAAATCCATGTGATATATATTATCAGGCTTTCGGGTATGCTAAAGTACCCCTCCTTTTATTATGCAGTCCCTTGTTAAAAGCACTCTCTTTTTCATCCTCCCAACATGATAAGATCCTCAAGAAATTTACAATCATTCATTCCCTTGATAATGAGGTTCCTCATTAGTAGAAAATTAGCAAGACCATCCTCCGGTGATGTAACCTAATCTGGACTACCCCGATCTGATTCTGATTAACCTAGATGGTCGATGGATACCTTAGTCCATTCAATGAGGGAGGAATCCAAATCTGGCGTAGACCTTGCATCTACCCTTCTCATCCCTTGAATGGAAGTCAACCTCCTTTATCACTCTCTTCCTACCAAAAGACAGGAAGACAGGAGGATCTGACTAAAAAATATGTGGGAGCCCCATTTCTTCATTCCATTACCCAAGGCACCAAATGGGTTAGGCATCTCTGGGAGACCTCAGTGTGTAAGACCAAGTCAAATCTAATTGTACACATTCGTAAAAATATGGATGATCTACTATTAACTTTTATCCCCCTCAAACCAAGCATGATTGACATGGAAAAAGATACAAATGTTGATAGTGTCATTAACACAATCAAAATGCCTCCAATTTAGGCCCATACTATGTGTAATCCCCAACTCTCTATACCTTCACCTAAGCTACACATTTTTCTAGAAATCATAGAGAATTAACATATGTGTAAGACCCACTCAATCCTATGTTGTCAAACATTTAATAACATAGACGTCCTAGAAGCATGATGTTAAACTTATTGGCCAACGTCCTAGTCACAATATGAAAAACAACAAGATAATCACTACCACATATTTTGGAAAGGGTTGTGCCAGGTTTTATTAGTGTTACGCATAAAGTATTCATAGGGGCTTTATTAATGCTAGCTAAAACCACTGATAAAACTACCCTTTATCTACGCTTTTTTTAGCGCTGATAACGTGTAGATTTATCAATGTTGTTTTTAGTGATGATAAAAGTTTTTAATAAAAAATATGATTAATTTATATATAATTATTGTATTTATATTAAAAAATAATGTTTATTTTTATACATTAAATAGAAAACGCGTGTTTATAATTAATAAGTATTTTTTTAATAATTCAAATATATATATATAATGTTTTAAAGAAATATTTATAAAATTATAATTATATAATTATATAATTAAATAATTATATGATTATAATAAATTTCATTAAATAATAAATATATTTGTAAAATGTTTTAGTTTTATTAGATTTGTTAGATTTATTAAATTTATTAGATTTATTAGATTAATTATATTAATTATATTAATTATATTTATTATATTTATTATATTTATTATATTTATTATATATATTATATATATTATATATATTATATAGATTATATATAGTATATATATTATATATATTATATTTATAATTGAATATAAATCATTTTTAAATATATATATATAATTATAATTATATGTATATATATATATTTCCAATGAATTTGGTCAACAAATATATTGATGCGTGAGTGTAATTGATATGCATACATGCTATGTATTCATCATGAATGATCATTTATACATTACACCTTTATTATTATTCATGTTGTCCATATGTGATGACTCGTTTTTTATTATTTATACTTTACTAAGTATATGATTCATTCATTTTATATCCATGAATCTATTATGTTCTCAAAAATAATTATACTACAATAAATATATGTAGATAATAAATACAAATAGTTATAATTATAATTCTAAATAAATATAGATATATTTAAATAATTATAAATTTATAATAAATATATAATTTATATATATTTATAAAATTAAAAATATATTTGTTATTATTTTTTATTTATTTATATATATATATATATATAATTACAACTGGAAATAAATATATATTTAATATAATTTTAAATAACAAATTAATATATATTTATTTATAGTTATAAATATAAATTAATATTTATTTATTTAAATAATTTTAAATTTTTAAAAAAATATTTATTATTCTTGTATAATGATATAATTAATTAAATTAATATATTTATAAATAAAAACAAATATTTATAATTCGGATTCAATATAAATATAGATATATTTAAATAATTATAAAATTATAATAAATATATTAATTATATATATTTATAAAATTATTATTATTTTTGTTATAGTTTTTTAATTATATATATATTTAAAAATATAAATAAATATATATTTATTATAATTTTAAATTAAATATAAATATATATTTATTTAAATAATTATAAATTTATAAAAAAATATTTTTTATTGTTATATAATGTTTTATATAATTAAATAAATATATTTATAAATATATACAAATATTTAAAATAGTAATTCTAAATAAATTTAGATATTTTTAAATAATTATAAAATTATTATAAATATATTAAGTATATATATTTATAAAATTATAGATATATTTGTTATAGTGTTTTCATTATTTAAATAAATATATATATATAATTAAAACTATAAATAAGTATATATTTATTATAATTTTTAATTACAAATAAATATATATTTACTTATAGTTATAAATATAAATATATATAATAATTATAAATTCATAATAAAAAATTATATTTATATAAAAAATATATTAAAAATTATAATAAAATCATAAAATCGTAAATATAAGAACTATAGTTATTAAAATTTTATAACTATTAAAATAAATATATATAAATTTATAGTTATTAAATAACTATAAAATTATAATAAATATATACAAATATTTATAATTATAATTCTAAATAAATATTGATATTTTTAAATAATTATAAAATTATAATAAATTTGTTAATTATATATATTTATAAATATAATAATTATATTTATCTATAATAATAAACATATATATAGTTATTATAATAAATAAATATATTTATTTATTTATTGTACATATAATTTATTAAATATATATAAAAATATAAACAATTTATTATCATTATAGTTTTATCAATACTTTTTTTGCGCTGATAAAGGTATGTTTTATCAGTGCTTTCTATTTTAGCGCTGATAAAAGATACCTTTATCAGGGATTTTGAGATAGTGCTTATAAAAGCTTCACCCACTTTTATAAATAAACCCTAACAGTCTCTTCCTCTCACAAAAATTAAACTCTCACGAAAACCGACCCCTACCATCGACTCCTCCTCCTCCATGGTCGTTGAATCCTCCACTACCGTGAAGCCATCCTATGCCGTCGTGAATCCCTCCTCCACTATAAACCACTTCTCTTCCCCTGAACCCCACCTCCGCTGCAACATCACCTCTGCCGCACACTGAACCCCACAACCGCCCTGAACTCCTCCTCTATCATGAACCCACCTCTTTCGCGTACCCCACCTCCCCCGCTGAACCCCAACTCTACTGTGAATCCCTCCTTCCTCTGTGAACCCACCTTACCCATGAACTCACATTCGCTGCAAACCCCACTTCTGCCGCAAACCCCTCTTTGGCATTTTCTACCGCTGCCAATGTCGCCACTGCCACCTACCGTGACTTCGTCATCACCGAAGTAACAACAACAATAGTCTATGTTACATGTTTATAGTTTCTTCATTTCTAGTTTATGAATGTTTCATTTATCTATATATATTTTAATTTCTTAATTTGGTAGATTCATTACTGAGTTTATTAGTTCCTAACTAATGG